>OY725172.1:15767129-17071629 GCA_963241965.1 Tortrix viridana
ATTATTACAGGGTTCCATGTTGACCAATCAATTAAAGTTGAAACTGTACTCATTTTTTTTAAACCCAGGTTGTGTAACATTGGAAACTGTTAAATTTCTCAATCTCTGTCTAATGTCGATCTGACTGGGCCCCGTCCAGGTCCTTTTCGGAGTTTGTGACCTATAGAACTATACTGCAGGGCTAGACAAGTTGCATTCGGTGAATGTTATCATTTACGTTACGTTAGATAAATGTATGGAGTTGACATTAGCGGCCGCGGCCGACGCGATTGATTGCCGATTTTGTCAGTTTTTGAACATGTTATCGGTAGCGTTATGTACTAACAGCATCACTGTTAACTGACCACTAGTGATCTTATTGTAAGGTGACAAGATTCACAAATGGTCAATCAACTGTGTTGCTGATGGCATCTCTAGGGTCGCTGGTTTCATTAAAAAGTTTCAGGACGAGTACTTACATCGCATTTGACCCAATTCAAAGAACATAAACGAAAAACCTTCCACCAAAGGTAATCCTCAAAAGAATTTCCCTGTACACGTATCTTTTGAACACGTCATGAATTTATTATAAGGGTACGAAAAGGTCCGACGTTATGAATGAACAATAAAGAGCCGTGCAAGAATGCCGGGTCTTTGAATCTTGCAAGGGAATGGGACCTTTTTAACTACACTTTTATACGACTGTGGCTTCACGAATATGTTTTAGTATTTATAGTTGCAGGGGTAATGCTTTGGTAACACGAAATCTACATTTAAATGCATAGTCTGGTACTGCTGGTAGATGCAGAGGCGTAAGTATACCAGGACGCAATTAATAGGGCGCGCGAGTTAAGCAGTAATAGACTCTTTTTCGATGGCGTAAGCGCTCTGACGGGCGCCATATTAGTTTGATGGCACCAGTTGGACAAGGACCGACACATGATTCTTATTTTGAAGAAGATAAGGGTTCTTTTAATTTGTAATAGTAATTTTTTCATATGATATTTGAATTAAGAGCTAAGTGTCCATTATACCTGAAATACCTTATATTATCTATTAACTTACAGAGAGGACTCACTGAAACTAATACTTTTTTTGTTCCAGAAATCGTCGAAGAACAACAATGCCACGACTTCGCATTCCGGTTAACGTGCCGCGCGTTAGACGCTCACATAGCCATCCTGGACGCCTGGTACACCTCCACGGAACACCTAAACGCTTCCCAGCCTCTCATCCGCGAGTTAAAATTAAAAACTGAAAACGATTCCGAACTCGATCGAGTGTACGTTTATTCTAGTCCCAAACACAACGGCATTTACGAGAGTGATTATAATCGTTCCAAATTTGAAAACGCTAGTGTTGTGCGCGAATCGCGAGTGAATGATAGTTTTTATGTGAATGAAACCGAGTTTTTGGAGTTAATGAATGGTGAAGTGAATGGTTGTGGTGTTGTGGGGTTCTCGAGGAGCTACGGTAGCTTGCGGGAGGGAGATAAGAGGAGAAGAGTGACGTCGAGAGAGGCGTCGTTCAATTTGAGAGCGCCACTCAGCTATCGGTGAGTCTTACTTCTTTTGTATAGCACTAACTAATTTGTCACCTCATAGGTTCATGTCAAACGGCAACTATGTCTTATTATTTTACCTTGTTTCGACCCTTTATTTGGCAAAAATAAAAAAAAGTCGGATGTTCAAACCTCTTTAGATTTTAAAGCAACATTTAAAAATAGCAACAAAAATATAAACATGTTAATTATTATTATTTTTAATATTTATTTATTATAACATATTAACATTCTTAATTTTATAATTTTAATATTATGGTACCTATGTATATTGTGATGTACATTAACAAATAAAGGGTATTATAAACTATGGGTATATAGAGGATTTACTTAAAAATGTTAAAATTAATAGCTGAAAAACAAAAAAGACCCTATTTATTAATAACCATTAACGTATACAACATAATTTTGCTGATGCTAACATTATTCGTTTACCCGCCCCAAGTTTATTATTAATTAAAGTGTTACGCCTCCTAATCTATTATAATTATGCCTTTATTTTACTTTTAAAACTTTCTTTTATCAGATAGTATTCAAGGAAATGATTAAATAAAAGAGTTTAGTGAAATTCATAGGAAGTTGCGTGACTGTATTTCCATAAAATTATCCAATTATAGATTACGGCCGTTTTAATGCTGGTATTGTAATAATATTCTAAGGAGTAGTCTTTTACATCATCTGTATAAATATAGTAAGCTCTTAGTTTTATTTTGTTCCGGTATGCACATTTTTATTGCCTTCCCTACGACAGTGAACGATACAAGAGATTGTGAGTGAATGGAACTTCAGCAATCTTTTTTTTTTAAACATAACTATCTGAAAACCTACTGGCCAGTATTTTTGAATGCTACCTATTAGAGTAATTAGAAAGCTGACAATTCGATTTTCTAAAAGCAGCACTGCTGCGACAATAAATGATAAATTATACGAGGTAAGCAATGTTTAATTTTAGTTCTTTTCACCTTTTAACATCTTAGTTTCTAAGCATTCCTATCTTTATTGGCTTTATACGGCTTGTTGACAGCTATTTAAGTATCTGTTTTACATGCTGTTGACAACTGTGGCAAATGGAAGACGTGTTTTGTTATAGGAATATACGCTTACATGTTTTATTTGAGGCATCTATCTATCAACATGAAATTGATTGACTCTTTCTTTTGAATTAGTTATACGTAGGTGCTTTATAGACCACGAATGATATAAATTGTTCTAAGTACTCATTTTCATGCTTAGTACTTACTTGTTCTTTGTTTTATTTTGTGGTGTCATCCTCATTTCTCAGGCCATGGCAAAATAAAAAGCACGTTTTATTACGCCTTGAGAGTAGATGTTACTGTTGGGATAAAATAAATGTCGGTGCTAATCTAAATTTAGAAGCCTTTTGCCTCTTAATGGCGCTGACTGTGCTTCTATTCTAGTGTTTTACCGTGTTTTATAATGAAAATCTTAGGGAAATAATAAAAGTTCATAATTTCGTAAGTAATTAGGTACCATTTGACTTAACTTTCTAATCTTTAACGAATAATGAATACAAAAAGTAACAAAATAATAGGCGATTGAGAAATTGAAAGTCTATCCAATTATTATTGTGAAATTGTCCGGTGGGGACAAGTTTCAGAGGAAGGGACTGGGTTATATGACTCCTATAGCTCTATTTCTTTCAGAGACTGGAAATTGGCAGGTTTTAAGAGCTTTTAATGGAACCTCTATTAGCTAAAACTAAAAATAAGTCGGGAGTTTTTTTATTTACATTACGTTTGCTTATGTATAGTAGAATTAACTTAACTACCTTTTAAAAAATCTTGATATCTAATTTAGATTGTTAGTTGACTCGCACTTGACTGGCTTTTTTTTCAGAATGTACGTTTTTATTACGCCGAATTTTCTAACAAATAAAAAAAAAATTATATATTTTTATTTTTGTTGTAAAAACGGTAAATTTGGTATGGTTATATCAATCAAAAATCAATCAAATATGTACGGAACCCTCAGTGCGCGAGTCCCACTCGCAACTGCCCGGTTTTTTACTACCTATGTAGGTATAGTAGTCGACTTTGATCATTTTAATTCCGAACAGAGCGTACAGCGTACTAGGCTAGCAGAGATACAAGAGGCACATCTATTGTGGCAGCGGTCGGTGTAAAGATATGTCCCTCGGGCCCAAAGTCCCACGGGAACTGTCTGGATACTAATAGCGTTTTGATGAAGACGCTTCGAGAGCCATAGGCGGTTTTATAATGGTTTAAAAACAATAGATGTAAGAACGTTATAGTCCGATGAAAATTACTGTTTCTAAGCTAATGAGAAGACCTCTCTTAGACAGTTGTCATTTATAGGGTTCCGTACCAAAATGGTAAAAAAGGAACCCTTATGGTGAGACTCCGTTGTCTGTCTGTCTGAATGTCACAGCAGTTTTTCTCAGCAAGTTCAGCAACTAGGTACACAAGTTATCAACTTGAAATTTGGCATAGTTGTGTAACTTGCTTGCCCGCGTATATTTTTAGTAAAAAAATATGAAATTAATTTTATAAATAATTAAAAAGGGGTCTAGAATGGGAGGAGGGTAGGGAACCTTTCTAAAAAAAAATAATGAAATTGGTCCATCCGTTTAGGAGCTAACTACGATGCCAAATATATAAAGATAAAAAGATAGATATATAAAAAGGTTTATTTCTGAAGTACGGACTTAAATACGGAACCTTCGGTGCGCGAGTCCGACTCGCACTTGACCGGTTTTTTTTATTGCCGGCTTTCATTGATCTTTCATTATATCAGGCGACTTTCTGTTAAGTTTATCATTTTTGACGACGCAGTTAGCCTAGTTGGTAGTGACCCTGCCTACGAAGCTAGCGGTCCTGGGTTCGAATCCCGGTATGGACAAATATTTGTGTGATGAGCGCGAGTATTTGTTCCTGAGTCATGGATGTTTTCTATATATTTAAGTATGTATTTCTCTATATAAGTATGTTTATCGTTGTCTAGTACCCATAGTACAAGCCTAGAGCTTAGTTTGGGACTAGGTCAATTGGTGTGAGATTGTCCCCTGATATTTATTTATTTATTTATTTATCATACATTATTTTGATTAGAATACTGAGAACGGGCCTCAGTGAGTTAGTGTGGAGTTTACCAACAATAAAACAGACGTTTTATTTATAATTCATCATTCGCCGGTACATTTGACAACCATAAACATTTGTTTAACGCTAAACGTCTGTTTAATTGGTGAATTTCGGACGTAACAACGCGGGAGGAGCGCGATTTATTTCAGAAATTACGCTGTAATTTGTATGTAATAGAGCAACAGAGGAAGGCTGATAAAACGACAGAGAAAGCGTATTTACTAATTACGATTACACATAATGATTGCATCTGTTTACTACAATTCTAATGAATGAATATTATTATGACATTTGATTGATTTCAAAGTTCAGAAGTTATCGGCTATTTAGGGCGCGCGATAAGCAAAGGTAAAGAAATTCTTTCTTTTATTTAACATCACTCTAATTTCGTGTTTGTTTTTGGATGTGGCTTTTATTTATTGTAGGTAGGTATTTGTCTTAACTTTCAAGATATATTTTTTAGTTTTTTTGCTTATCTCTTATGTTAATCTATGCTATTAGGTATACCTATTAACGCGACCATAGAATATCCGGTGTCGTTATTTTTTATAGCGGTGTTCTTTTGATTGATCTCATTTTACGTATCAAATATTTTTGCTGCGCCTTCTTCATTCGGTATGCAAATGAAGAGACGCAAGACCATTATATGACCATTCGTGTCCAAATGTGTCGTTTCACCGAATTTCATTTCATTCAGAAGCTAATTTCTGCTGAAACCTTATTGTTTTCAGGTTAATTTACGTATAGGTTAGGTGAGTACTGTGACCACCAAAAAATTATAACTCCTGCACGTGAAAATGCCTGTCGATGAAATGAAAATGCGGCGAAGTAAATTCTATGAAATGAGTGTCGGTGATTCAAGGGTAAACCATGGCCATACTGCCAAGTAAAGTGCCGCAATAGACGACTGCAGCGATTTCGATACAATTTCCGGTTTCCTCAACCCGACGTCTAGTGCCTATTTTGCTTGTGGAGAAACGACTTTTAATTAAAAACTACAATGCAATCTGCGTTTAGTGTGAAAGACTTTCTTTTAAAAATGTTATTGTGAGTCGGGAGTCAAGTAGCAAAGCAAATCATAGTATACCTATCAAAGGAAATAGTATATTAGCCAACAAACAGGGTTGCGTTCCGTTCCCGTTGGAGTATCGGATGTTTTGTTTGGACCAATTTCATCGGCAAACAATCTGAGAAAGTAATACAGTCTGTACATTTTCCTAGGTTATTCCTTTTCTTGCGTTTTTTTAATAAGTCGAGGATACTTCGTATACGTCCGGTGGTTTCTGCTTTTTCCTCTACTTAGTTTTCGTCAGAAGGAAAGGGACGCCACAATACATTGAATGAGATGGAGATATCTCTATACGTATTTAACGTATTGCGACGTCCCTCTCGTTAGTGACTAATAAAGGAAGCCTTTTATATAGACATCCTTCTAGGTTTAATGCAATTCCTTACTAGAAGAACATACTTATGTACTTATATTATAGAGTTTACAAACACAGGAGTTCGATGGAAAATACCTTCATATACATTAGTGGGTACATACACAAAAAAATTTTGGCCTCCCTAGTTGTCTAGGGCAAGGATTTTCATTCTAAATAGTGGCACTGTATTACTCCATTGTAACACATTGTGTTAACGTTTATACAGCATTAGTCTCAGCGGAAACGAACGGAGCGGAGATGTATTGACTGTTTCTCTTCAAAAAACTGCAAACTAAAATCTGACTGGCGACTATTATACTAGTCACGCGCTTAAGCGCTTAATAAACACTCAAACAACATTATTTTTAAGTTGCCGAAAAACTGCGCTTCTCAACAAAAGGACGTGAGGGCCTTGAAGATACGCTCTTTTGCTGGTGCACTTTTTGTATTTGTATTAATGGCGACGGAACCCTACACTGAGCAAGGCCCGACATGCTCTTGCCCGGTTTTTCAAATTCTGTCCAATAGTTTAGGAGCTAGAGTGGAACAACCGATTTTTGGTCACATACATACATGAGACTGTTAAAAAGAAGGGTAATCCTTCTTTTGGTATTGCTCAGTCGTGTATAAAATGGTACGTGATTCTACAGAGGCAGAGACGAGCGGAGCGGAGCTATAAACAGGTAGGTCGGCTCCGCTCGTAGATTTCAACCAACGTGATTGGTCAATTCCTGTACGTCTTCTCCGCTCCGCTCGTCTCCGCCTCAGTGGAAAGGCATCCTTATTCCTGTACGATTTACGATTGACTACAACATGATACAAGTCCCAACGGAATACTCGACCTACTTAAATGCCGGGCTGTTATTTCCCGAGAGAACCTAGCTCGATTACACGCTGTTTCGCAAGTTTATCCGTTAAGACAATACCTGTATAATTATCTGTATAATGGGTATAATTATCAACCTAAAACTTTGACGAAATAAAATTTAACAGGTGCTAGGGAAATAAATACATCTATGACATATTATAACGTAAGACTTAACGCTTCAGGTTTCAAATAAAAGTGTGTCGTCCTGACTTTTATTAACTTTTATTACTAAGCGACTAGCGATTTTCACTTTTTTATAGCGATTTTATCAAGGTGGGACACTTTTATTTCACATCCCCCCTCACATCTTTAATGCAAATGAATGAAAATATGAATATAACTAAGTATTATTAATTACTATTTGAGTTAAAAACTGGGTAAAGTCGTAGTCGTTTGACGACGCGGTTAGCCTAGTTGGTAGTGACCCTGCCTACGAAGCTAGCGGTTCCCGGTTCGAATCCCGGTATGAGCAAAAAATTTTGGGGTCTCTGCCGTTTGGCGAAAATGTGTTTGGTCAAATGTATCATTTCCCAAATTTTAATTTGCCAAAAAGGTATTTCCCGCCGCAAAAATTAGCATTTTATGGCGCTCACAGTTTTAACCTAACCTAACCGATCTAAATAGCTTTTTGGTAACAAAACAAAAAAAAGTAATAAAAATAGCTTTTTGGGAAATTAAAGGGAAATGATACATTCGATCAAACATATTTTGGCGAAACAAGAGGCTCCCAAGATGGTGATTAATGATTATATATAGTGCAAACCCTAAAGAAAAACAACAAATAATAAGAACCTGGCAACTGTGAGTCGAGTGGTACGGAACCCTCGGTGATCGACTTCGATTCGCACTTGACCGGTTTTTAGAGACACGCGAAACTCAGCAGGTGTACCTAATCTTTGTTAACAAACACGCGAGTCATTAGCGGCTTATCTACATTACAGGAATGAGGGAATCTCCGAAATATCCCGTCTAAAATGGGCTGACGCGCGCAACAAAGATATGTACGAGGAATGTTACACGCGAGCTCGTAAACTCAAGGAACGCCTAGAAGGGGACACACGGAGCAGTACTGCTGCAGGGCCCGCCGCGATTAGAACACGATACGGCGCCGTTTTGATAGTTAAATGATGTTATTGCAAGATCATAATCTACTCCATACAATCTATTAATTAGGATCTAAAGCCCGCTGTTTAATGATTGTATAATTTTTTTACATTTGTAAAATTGCTTTGTCAGGGGACGGGGAGAGATGTTACGTTATTGACATGTATATTGAAAAAAAAAACCGGTCAAGTGCGAGTCAGACTCGCGCACTGAGGGTTCCGTATTTAGTCCGTGTTACAAAAATATGCCTTTTTATGTACTTTAATTGTATGCAAGCAGGTCTCAATACTCAATCATTTATTGCTTTCCATAATGTGTATACAGATGGTACTTAAAGTAACTTAATAGTAGTAGGATCAGTATGGACCCTGCAGGGCACAACAATATTTAGACGTGAGGGCAATTTGTAGCATATTTAGTTATTATTTCCTTATTACATACTTATATTATTGTTATTTATGGCACATTTCAATTATTACTTATTACTATTATTTTATAGTTATACATTTAAAGGCATAATCTATTACTAAGTTTCTTATATATATATATATACAGGGTGTTAGGTAATGAGTGGATAAACCGTGAACTGCTGATAGGGGGCACTTAGGTCGTTCTAATAATGATAAAAGAGGTTTAGTAAAAGTGCCACGGTTTTCGAGATATTTGGACTTTTATAATTTTTTAGGAAATTGACACCCTTACTCGATTTTTTGGTTGTGGTTAGTGTACTAAGATGTTTTTTTTTATTTTCTTTTTAGCTTATTATTGTTAAATAGTTGTGTTATGCGATAAACATTACCATTTTGGCGTAACTACCGCGGTTTAATTAAAAAAAAATCGCAAACTTGAATTTTGCATCTTCGATAGAACATTTACCAAATTTTGTACTCTTGCGGTGAAAAAAAAAATTACTATCACATGGTAGCCAATGAGCTAAAAAACATGCCCATTTAATAGAGATTTTAAAACAGTAAACATCTTTTTATTTAAATATTAGAATAAAAAACAACATCAGTTTTCCGCAATCGATTCGATTATTTCCTGTGATTATTTCATATTAAATTTGTGCTCCACAATTCCAAAGCGTACCTAATTATGACAAACTTTTCCTTGCGAAAATAAAAATACTGGCCACTAATTTTGTGAAACTTTTTATTGAAAAAAGTAAAGATTTGTGATCCGAGCGAAGCTTTACAACCTTTTTGTTGTAATAATAACAATACTGGGCAGTACTTTTTTTAATGCCATTTATTCGAAATTTAGCCATCCGGATTTTTAATCGAGTACATAATGCGTTCACTGAAGGCAGAATTCTTGGTCAGGGTGTGGGTGGAACAAGTGGAGGAAGACCCACCCGAGGAGATGACGAGAATGTTTTGGACCTAGTTGAAGCAGATCCTTCTCTATCCGTGCGTGATATGGCAAATTACCTGGGTTTATCTGTATGAAATGTGCATACTACATTAAAAGTACACCAATTACACCCATTTCACGTCCAACGTGTGCAAGTTTTATTGCCTAGAGATTATCCCTTAAGAGTAACTGTTTATCGGATAACACAACTATTAAACAATAATAAGCTAAAAATAAAATAAAAAAAAAACATTTTAGTACACTAACCACGACCAAAAAATCGAGTAAGGGTGTCAATTTCCTAAAAAATTAAAAAAGTCCAAATATCTCGAAAACCGTGGCACTTTTACTAAACCTCATTTATCATTATTAGAACGACCTAAGTGCCCCCTATCAGCAGTTCACGGTTTATCCACTCATTACCTAACACCCTGTATATATATATCAGAATGGATTTTCAGTCTGGAAGAAGGCAAGTCAATTTATTTTTGTGTCTTAAGGAAAATGTTAATGGCAGGTCTTTTCTTTTTCTGAATAAGTTTGGTCCATTTTGAATTGCCTAAATTTTACTTCGTTTTCTTTTTCCCGTTAAATATAAGTAATTATCTATAAGTTAGGAATATTTCAGATTTTTCGGTTCATAAACTTCGGAGATAAGGGGCAGGGGACGGTCATTTATTGAACATTTTTGTTTCAAAACGTATGTGACGTAAAATTATAAAAAAATATTTTGAAATGTGCAGATTGAGCCTTTTCATATGACATCCCACTTGCTATAATCAAATCACTTTAATTTTTCAACCCCCTATTCTAGACCCCTTTTCAATTATTTATAATTTTTTTTACTAAAAACAGATGCGGGCAACCAAGTAATACAACTATGTCAATATTCAAGTTGATAGCTTGTGTATTTGCTGAGCAAAACTGCTGTGACATACAGACAGACAGACAACGAAGTCTCACCATAAGGGTTCCTTTTTTACCATTCTGGTACGGAACCCTAATAAAGATTTAAGTATAAGGCGTTTGAATGGTGATTACCATGTTAATTTATCAAGCAAAATTTGAATTTTCATATATTTGACATACCAATACCACAGACAATCAATGTATCATTTCATTAGTCATCAATCGAGTAATATACGAATCTAAAACAAAACACGTTACGAGTAGTAATACTGAATAGGATTCGGGTTTGTACTTCTCTCTCACTCGCTCTCATACGCTCTTATGCGAGTCTAGCCGACTTTACCCGAACCCAAATCTTATTCTAAGTGCTCACGAACTGTATTACGAGTAGTAATATAATCGCTGCGATACCGCTTCGAACCCAGCATCGAATGTTTTCATAACTTTTAAGATAGAATGCATTTTATATCAGTTACACTTGTGCACTCCATAATAATGTTCCTCTAATTATAGCCGGTACTTAAAGTAAATATAGATTGCTTCTCTTTCTGGGTTACACGCGACGATGGAGGCAGATCAGCTGCGGGTTTGGACAAATGTTTGGTCAAGTGTTGAATTGGGTTTGTTTTAGACAAGTTTGGAAATCTACAGATTACGTAGAAGTGGATATGCAGATCTCCTGCTGAGCTGGTCAATGTGCTGAGTAATTTTGCATCAAGGAAATATTTTAAAAGGAAAGTTAATTGGAATTAGTCTTTGCAATTGCCTTTCTCAACTAAAACAAACAACAAAACGTAATAATTGTTTTATTGTTACATTAACCATTCTATAAGTAGTTTCTTGTAATAAAATTAAATGTCGCTTGGTAGGTATAACATAACAAAACAATACAAATAAGTATAGTTGTGTTATCCTGCTTCATGTATTATTTATGGTTGATTGTGCGCAAGAGCGTTTGTTTTTAATATTTAAAGAGAAGAACAGTACAGGTGCAGATTAAAAACGTTCTGCGCGGAAGGGCATTTGGGGAGCACATTTCTTTTTTTGTACACGGTAAATATTTCAAACGAATTTCATTGTGTTGGCGTTATAAAATATATTTATAATTTGTACTCTGGTAATGTTTGTTGAATTAAGTCCTTTCTTTGCGTCTCAGGATATGTTTCCACTTCAACTTATTACAAATGGTAAATGGTATCACTGAAAAACTACGCAATTAGCAAAGAGAAACTTTTATATTGGTGTATTCTATGTTCATAAATTTCTTACAGTAAAACTAACTTCTAACAAGCTCTTAGAAAATGCAAAGTTTTTCCATTCAAAAGAAGTTTTTCATTCAGCTGCGAAAGAGCGAACAGCAGTTCGGTGGAATAAAGCATTTTTGCCATTAAATTGATTACAGCGATGTCCAGGACAGCTTAATTAATTAGCTTGGCGGGCACTTTTCCGCTATTTCAGGGTTCTGTGGGCAGCTCCTCAATCTGTACCATATTAGAAACAAAGAAGTAGTTGCTGCAGATCTGTTTGTTATCAGATCCTAGCTCCAGCACGCTCTAGGTCAACTTTATATGTATGTATGGTATTAAATCGACTCACACATACTAATATTATAAATGTGAAAGTAACTCTGTCTGTTTGTCTGTCTGATTGTTACGCTTTCGCGGCTAAACCGGTGAACCGATTACAATGAAATTCTTAGTTTGAGTCCTGGGGAAGGATATAGGATACTTTTTATCCCGGATAATTGGACAGATCACACAGGGGATGAAGCATCCATGCATGACTCTCTGGTAGGTACATTTATCGTGCTCATCGTACAAAGTTGGCTCCCAGAGTATCAAATACGACCACGACTAGACTAGACCGCAGCACTATCACTAAGCCATCGTGAGTATTATTATTTGACGTCATTTAACGTGCCCCCACGGAACCTTTACCGCGTCCATATTTTTGGTCACGCCCGAAATTTTAATTACAAAACGTGTCGCAGGAATTAAGGGAAGTGGGTCGACGGCGGCACCGGAAGCGTGGAGACCGCGCGGGTTCCGGTGATAGACAATTTACATATTGATTGAGATACAAAAAGTACAGGACACTTTCATAACAGACACCTGTGGAGTAAGGGCCTGGCCACGACTCCGTGCGACCCGCTGAGCGGCGATCAAATTTTCTAATACATTGCGTGTAACGTCAATTAATTGCTCCGCGGTGGGCGTCTTGACCGTGCAATGAAGAGAGACTTCGCCCGCCACCCTCGCCGGTCAAAAGCGTAGCCGTAGCGTAGCGTAAGGCAAGTTGCAATACACTTTTCTAAACTCTGGCGGTTATTATTTATGATACTAACAATAATAAAGCAAGGGGTAAGGCTAGTTCACATCGAAAATGGACGACGTAAAAATGTCTATTGCTCACTAACCAGCAGAGTTTGCATTATTATTTTCCAGTGTGGTATTACCTATATCGTAGTCCTCAGGTTTGGAAACCAATCTTATATTAGTTATAGCTTACCGTAATATGTTTTTTTATGATTTCACTATAAATTCGTCTAGTGGCTAACAAAATACACCTACTTATTAGCCAAAAAACTTAATTCTCCCGTTAGTGCCATTTGGCTACGGATCCCTAAAAATGAATGGTAAATAAAGCGTCATCAAATTTTAATTATACCATTTCTCCCATAAAATATCACACTTGATACTAAGGCTATTATCCTCGCCCATTCGTTAAGCGCAGTGACGTAACTATTAAGTTTACGGCCCGGTTAAAAAACAACGCTTTATCTGTTAGAACAAAAGGCACTGAGTTATTAATGAGGCTCCTAACGCGTTTTAAGATCTACAGTCGGATGCCGTCGTCTATCATCGTGATTGAGCTTGCTTATTGAAATCTTGTCTCTGATGGTACTGAGGCGAGAAAGGAGTATATTGGAGATAAATTCGAGGTCGATTAATCAAAATTAAATAACAAAAACAATGAAAGTAATTTATTTATTAGATATAATATTGTAATGATATTTCAAGTTGTACATTAAAACTGTAAAATCACGTAAATCCGCAAACTCTGCAAAAATTCGTTTACGACCTCTTAAACTTTAAAGGGAACTCACACAATCATAGATGATATTAGTTTTGTTTCTTTCATTCGTGCAATCCCCGTGAATGGACCCTTACTGGAATATTATGGAAATTCAAGCACTGCCAAGAGATTCGCCAATTTCCAACAATGGCACTTGAAGTCCGTTCAAGAGAACTCCATCAAATTATTTTCATCAATGATCTTGTCTCTTAGTTTATAAATTATTTAACTAAATACAGACGCTCACTAAAGTTGAAGAAATATATACAAACCATGATCACTATGATCAGCTTCTTTACCTTGGCTTCTCAAAGTGGAATCACTTTCTTTAAAACCATATCGATATTATGGTAGCTCTTGTTCATGTGACACTAAGGGCCTGCGCAAACCGGCGGAGCGCAGCGCAGATCACTTTAAATTTATCAATGTATATTCTTCCCTATTTTAATTACAATAAGGTATAAATTTGAATGCTCTGAGACCGACCTCGGAGCATCACGGGGGATTTCCACTCTGCGGCTGCGGCTCTAAATTTATACCTTATTGTAATTAAAATAGAAAAGAATATACATTGATAAATTTAAAGTGATCTGCGCTGCGCTCCGCCGGTTTGCGCAGGCCCTAAAGGTACGTAAAGGCATTTAAATATATTGTGAAAAAGTAATATATATGCTTAGAAAGTATTCGTTTAGGAGAAGTGTAGGGTCGAACAAAAAGATACAAAACGGCAAGTGCTAATTTTGAAGACCTGTAAAATCTCGTTTGATTGTTACGAGTAAATAACAATATGATCATATCATAACTATTTTGGTTGGATACGAAAGCTGTATGATGTTCCTAAGTCATAGATTTGTGATGAATCAGTGAATGGTACCTATTATGGTATAGTACTTATCTTTATGGATCTCAAGAGGCTCTAAATAAGATTTGCAGAATATTGCCTTAGATCTGAGGTGGATGAAACACTTGACATCAAGGAAGCCATATTTATTTTCGGCTCTTGTTAAATCTACTGAAGAAAGTCAATGGCATGCGAGTATGAAGGAGTATCGGTTTCATTTTACGGCCTTAATGCAGTTTCCGTGTAAAACCGTTGCCTTTTACAGATAAAAAGGTTTATTTATACATTTTTTTAAGTTGTATTTGAATTAGCTTGTGAAGCTAGAATCTGAACCTAGAGCGCTTCAACAGAAAGAAGAACAAGTTGATTTGGATGTGTAAAATATTGGGAGACATCTAGGACATCATTATTCATAGATATCAAACCAAACCAAAAGTGATGAAAATGTAGGTAATTGTATTTGGTTGTTTAGTTTACCAACAAAATATAACGGTCCAGATACTCCGCTAGTTTCTAACATCTTTCTTAATACAATTCTTGATGTCGGCCATTACTCTAAGTGAAATTATTGTACATTGATCGGGTCCGCGGCGAATTGCTCCTTTATGCCCTCGGGGACGGTTTTGTGATCTAATACAGACGTTTTATGATAACAGAGTTTATGTTTCCTTATTGTGTTTAATACGTTTATGGCAGATATTACTTTTATGAGCATTTGTTAAGAGTTGATGAGACAGGGAAACCTATTGAGAATATAAGACAAGATAACATGGTCAGTCAGGTATATAGCATACGTTTGGAGTGATATACGTGACTTGCCGATAAAGAAGAAGAAACATCCGGGTACCCTTTGATTATTTTATAATCAAGTTTTTGAGACAAAACTTACTTAAATGTGCGAGATATGCTCCTGATAAACTACCCTTTGTATTTGCAAGATTATTCAATATTTACTTCTTATTTTACACCGTATGGCCGACGTCTGACAGATTTATTTGAAACGGGATCAGTTGAAAAGGTATCATATAACTTGCTGTTGGTGACTTTATTTACTGCGTATCCTTTAACCACACTGCCAGAAACACTTCGTGAGTAAAGTATACGGGTATCTGCCGTTTGGGCGAAATATTTTTGATGGAATGTATCATTTCCCAAATGTTCATTTAAGGTATTTCCTGCCGCATTTTTCTATAGTCACAATTCTAACCTAACCTAACGTACATACGCTTATTTGTTATCCTGGAAACAAGGCGGCACTGACTTACTAATAAATGGACCTAAAATCTATAAATTAACTAAATTGATTAGTTACAATCCAAAAAATGTAAGGTTACGTTATGTTATGCCAGTTTTATAAGAGCTTAAGGGCCCCTCCCCGCTTAGCGTCTTTCGAGCGTCGTTCGAGCGTCGCGGGACACCGACGTTCGAACGACGCTAAGTGGGAATGGGCCCTAAAGCGGTGGGCAAGCATATGGGTTATTTTTTTATTTTAATCGATAAAAAGCGATCTATTACTATCGATTACAAAAAGACAGGTGTCCATTGGGATGAAATGATTTCTTATACTTAACGGTGTTAGATCCGATCAATGTCGAGTTGATTATATTGGAGCATTTCCGTTCTTTTGTGGCTATCGATTTATAAATGTCAGCTTACAATGACGAGGAAATGAAGATAGAAGATATTCTACTTCATTTATTTTGAGTAAGTGTAGTTTTAAAATCATTCAAATCATTGCGTAGTAGCACTGTGCCGGAGGTTTATAAATGGTAGGTAATCGTGATTAACAGTTAAATAACGTGTCGAATAGAAATAATCGTAAATCAATTAAATGTTTTACAGAGATACCTGGACAGATATAAAATAAATTGGTCTCGATTGAATTAAGGAGAGTTGTATTAGGTTTGATTTAAAATTTAAGGAAGTCTCTGATACTTTTTGTAAAATATTGAAGAAGCTTTTCACTTCTGAATAACTTGTCGTTTTCAGGTTTGAACTTCCATACAAACCAATCAAAGCGAAAATGTACATAAGTGTTTTTTTATGATACTTAAGATAATGATTACGCGTGTAGGAGCCACTTTTTTGTTTTGTGCGCTTTTACCCTAATCGTTTGCCTATTCTGTATGTGTAAGTCGACTCCGTACAATTAGAGGTTATTTATTGCTCTCAGTCATTTGAACCGCATCATTCAATCAGCCGAGGTCGGCTCCCTTTACCTTATTAAGAATGTTACTCCAACATTGTGGTTATTCTTTACGACGATTGACAAAATCGAAGCTCCGCTGTCAAAATCGAAGTTTGAAATTATTCAAGCCCTGTCTCTAGATCGACTAAAAGTAAAGTGATAGAGATAGACCTAGAAGTTTTGTTTGTCGTTAGAGTTTTGGAGTAAACTGGTAAGTATTTTACGAATTCGATTTAGCATATTCACAATTTACAAGCCCAGTTATGACATTGTTTAGCTTGACATATTGTTGACGAGTTTTATTACTTACATCATCGCGTTTGACTAATTTAATGTGTGACGTAAGCGCCACACAACAACTTCTAAAACAATTAAGCGGAGCGGCAGTTTTTGAGTCGCTATGCATCAATCTCGTTTAATACGAGGTATCGCTCGTCGTCACACTTACTTCTGATGCGTTAGAGAATAAGAGTGCGGTAAATGAGTTTCAGTTCGATTATAGATCGATGTTAAAGAATTGCCCCACTGATTAGCGTTGCGACATATTAATGTTGATGTTCTTTTGTCGCCGCCTGTGGTCACGAGCATGCGCATGCGTTTTGGGAGTTATGTCGATGATGACAGATGTAGGGCAATTTAAATATAATCACTTGTTAATTTATAAGTGACTTGAGATTTAAAGACACTTCAGAAGATAACGAAATGTAAGTTATTGTGTTTGATAAAGCATTATTACCAGAAAGACCGACCAGCGTTATTATCTTATCTTAGGGGGTGTGTTAACGAGATCTACGCCGTAAATATGTAATGACGACGTGGTCAGTCTGGTTGGTAGTGACCCTGCCTACAAATCTAGCGGTCCCGGGTTCGAATCTCGGTATGGGCAAATATTTGTGTGATGAGCGCGAGTACTTGTTCCGAGTCATGGATGTTTTCTATATATTATTATTTAAATAAGTATGTATTTTTCTATATAAATATGTCTATCGTTGCCTGGTTCCTATATATAGTACAAGCCTAGAGCTTAGTTTGGGACTATAGGTCAATTTGTGTGAGATTGTCCCTGACATTTATTTATTTTATTTAATATAAGTAAACTCAAAGAAAGTTTAACCAGGCTGTACGTTTTAATATTGTTATCTAAATTTTAATTAAATTAAATTACCTAGTAACACTAACTGATTGTTCGACAAACTATGGTTTTGTTAATGTCCAAAAACACATTGTTAAAAGAATATACATACGAGGCACGAGAAAATATTTCTTGCGTCCATTTCCCAGTGAAACGCTCCGCATTAACTTTTTCTATCCGGATGATAGTCGAGTACACAAAAGGCATTGTCGGTGATTCTATTGAAGGAATTCATTGTTGAGCGGTTTTCGTAGCGGTCGTGATTTATTCTGTTTTTATTGGACTTGTATCTACAATGGATAAACGGATAGGTTGCGTAACGTTCGAGATGGTTGATAATGGAGATTAAAATTATGTGAACTACATGAAAGTAGTTTTTAAACCTCAAGCTAAAGAAGAATGGTTGTCCGGGTATAGTTCTACGGCACATAAATCTGTAGCTAGAGGCATAATTGATTAAAATCCCGAATTTTCGTAATTCCTAACGTGATTTTTTTCAGTAAAGACTTTATTTTTTAATATTGCTCATAGTTCTAACCTCACCCAACTTACGTAGCTTACGCTTTCGGAAAAAAAGCTTCGGTCAAATTATTCGGAAAAAAAGTTGGAATTTATTTGGTGTTCCGGTTGTACCTACGGATATATATAGTTCTTTGATAAGGTGCTATACTACTTATGGTAGATAATTTTGTCGGAGCGGATCACAGGCAAGTTTATTGAAAGTCTGTCGAATCGGTCAAAAGTTCATTAAAACTTAGGGGTTTTCAAATCAAAATGTTTTGCTCACTTATTTTTAACCTCCCACTAAAATAGAGGTGTTACAGTGTGAGACTTAATTCTGTCTGTCTGTTTGTAGCTTCTAGTTTCTTGCTTTCTTAGGCTAAGTTGGATAGGAGTATTGTTTTATATTTTTAGTATTATATGTACCTAATTACATTACTCGGAGGTCTCTGAAGGCCTAGTGTAAGTTTTGCAACGTTTTTTACGTCTCGATCGCGTTTGCGTTTAGTCTCAATTATCATAGGGAAGTGTGACAGCGCCCCTTGCGGCGCGTATTCGAAACATGACATTTCCATACAAAGTGACACTTTTACGCAAACGCAATCGAGACGTAAAAAACGTTGCAAAACTTACACTAGGCCCTCTGATCCGACGAGTAGGGCCGCGGACCGCAGGGCTGCGGTTTGGGTTCGATGCCTGCACATGCCCTACATAAGACTTGTTGTCCTTGAACTAAATACTTACTTGTCTTATTTTATCTTAATAACAATTATCTTTTTGTTAATTGTACATTTTGATTTGTATATGCATTTATGCTAATTATATAATAAATGTAAAAGTATGTGAAGATGGTTATATCCTAAATTCAAGCGGTCCACCGTTGCTTCAGTTATCCCGCCCTATCTGTCAGATAGTGTTATCTGGAGATTGAAAAATCGCCCCTAAAACATATTTCTTTTCTCTAACTCCGTGAAACAGAGCACCCGTGAAATACGGGATCATAGTGGGACATAACAGTCCCACTTACTATTGCGGAAGCCTTAGCGCGGCGCAATCAATAGTCGCCTCGTTCTGTGATCGGAGTAGGTACCCCTCGTTCCCATTCTGTGAGCTATTTGGCACTTGACGTGTGACGCAATCATTTATACTAACAAGTCAGCAAAAAAGGAAGTTTTAAACACCCTGTGTATTTTGGTATTAAATAAATATTAAAGAAATCCCCACACTTCAGAGCCGTATAACCTACAGGAGATTACAAAAACTGACAACTTATATTATGTGTATAAGGCTTTGCACGGGTGTAATTTAAAAAAATCTTATCCTGACAATTACAAACACAACAAAAAAAATAAAGGGTTGAGGGTTAAAGTAGTATATTTATCGTCATTTTTTTGTCACTGTAATTAAAAATAGGTAAATAATACCCAGTTGCACAAAATCCACTAGCATCAATGTCACGTTAGGACAGTTACTGCTTTAAAAAATACACCAAGGTGGAAATTGACATCACGCTAGTTAATGCGACATTAAATTTGATGAACTGGGCAAAAGTGTTTTTACCAATCGAAACAAGAACATAACATCACTAAAACTTTCTTTATCACAAGATGTGGAATCAACTGTTTCGCCCACTACGAACTCCAACTATAAAATAGTTTCTCGCCGCAATCAGGATTCGTTGGAAACTTCACTTCCTTTCACAGCTTCTCGGAAATCCTTTATGAATATCTTAATTACGAAGAAGGAAATTATTGGAAATGCTTTAGATGATGGATTGTTTAATTATTGAAATTAATATTGAACATAATTGTAGGGATAGGAGAAAATAATTCTAGAATATTCCCATATTGGGAGCATTCCTTAGGGTCGGTACCGAAAACTTTAGGAGCATTTGTTAAGAACTGCGTCTTCTAGTCTTACCCTCTTATTCACAATTGCACAATAACTAAAGTATGCTTGAAGTATGGTTTGTCCTTATCTTTCATTGTGACATTTGAATCTGATAGAAAGTGACAAAGCATACTTTTACTAAAATAGGTTTGTTGTGCGTTTATGAATTAGGGGGTTATTATCTAAAAATAAAAGTTACTGCCCTAAAGTACTTTTAACGATTGTCAGTAGATAAACCAACCAAAATGTTGTGTTGATCACCTTTTAGTTCATGACAAGCATGGCAATGTCAATGCCAATCACAATGACAAGGGTCTAAGTATGGTTAATAATATTATTGGCTGACTGTACCTCAGTATTCTTAAGATTCATTATAATAATTATGGTGACGTGACCATTAATGATCGTGACACATATTGCAGTGTTAAGATTTTGAAAACTTCCAAACGTAGTATTTTATCGAAAGTCCTTTAAACATCCTTTCTATATTAAATTTTGCACATAATATACAAAATAACTCAATATTTAAGTATGTTTTGCCTGGCATTACAAAAACATTGCTCAATTTTGTTTACAATATTTTTATGTCCCTAAATAAATCCATGGGATTTGTCTACATAACCTTGAACGTTTGGAATTTCGCCAAATCACTAAGAGTCCCCCTTTGTGTGAAGCAGCTTCAATAAATCTCACTAAATAATGTGTGATGATTACTTTATAACGTTTTGTGCGATGTAAAGTGATATTGCGTAAGTTCCACGAATACTAGCGCTGTGTAGTCTGATAAATTGTTATAGGGAACGATATGAACCGGCATCATTTGTTTATTTTCCATGGTTTTATGTTTAGCAAAATTTAGTAGATTCTGAGTCATATTTGCTTTACGGTTTATTTTAACAAAAATAAATATAACCTTATTTTTACTATCATCTCATAAATAATTTACAAGGTGATATGGTGTTTTAGACGGCTGAATTAATGCAATAAGTATTAATTTGAATTAGCTGTATATTTCTTTCGTTTTTGTCCGGTAGGAGATGTCATATGTCATTGAGACCAACATAAAAGTGTTTTAATCCCAAAGTCGCGCTCCACTAATTAATTTTACGCACAACATTGTAACGTCTATTGATTTATTTATTTATGTGCCTTATTTGAAAAGGCTAAACTGTAGGCTCTGAATTTTACTCAGACGTCATAGGCAGCAGTTAACGTAATATAATTTTACCATCTTGCAACAAGAGCATGTAACTAACCTAACGGGAACAGCCCAGAGTTTTCGCGCCTTTCTCTCGAAGTTCTTTCAGTTATAGAACTCTTTTATCGTCCAAGAAACAATTTTATTTTGCGTCAAAAATTTAATAGTTTCCTTATAGGAAGGTTTCCCTTCAACAAACACGTCTTTTCGAACTAGATGAAGTTTATGTAGAGCCAGAGTCACTATGCCTTTTATCTGTTTCCTTTTTGTGTTATTTTTAATTATTATTTTAGTGTGTTGTTGTTGTGAATAAATGTTTTTCTTTCTTTCTTTCTTTCTTTCTTTCAGAGTCAGATAGAGCAAGGTCAAAATATTTTATCCATTATGTACCCACTGATTTACGTGTCATGGTCTAAAGATATTTCAATAAGTATAAGATATCTTATTACTTATTGAATAAAGTATTTGATATTGTATGTAACGGATTTCGTGCTCCAGATTGTTCTTTTTATTAAACCTAATATGAAATCAGCATTCAAGACATACAATATTAAAACAGGAACGTATATTGAAGAATACAAATGGGGTTAGCTCAATAAAATCTAACGTTTCCAATTTGTTCAAAAATATGCTTAGCCAGGATCACCAGATATTTACTGGAGATTTATAAAGAGCTTTTATTAAAAGCCGCTTGGCTAAACTACAAAGAAAAGCTTTCAATTTCGAAGAAAGACTGTGCACTTTCCGAGTAATATTTCGAATAAAGGAATAATGAGTATTGAAAGAACATACCGTTACTTTATATAGAGAAAACGAGCATTGGAATTTGTAGCATTTCTCAAAGAAAAGCAAACGATTTTTTTACATCTGAACATATTTTGTCTTAAATTTGGCACTTTTGATCCCAAAAAGTTTATTGTTGACTAGCTTTTGCCTGCGTCTCTGTCCGTCTAGGAGTCGTTTATTGTTTTTACCCGACTGAACGAACTCAAAAGAAGGGTACCAATGGTTTTAACAGTCTATGTATGTATGTATGTTTGTATGTATGTGACCAAAAATCGGATGTTCCACTCTAGATCCTAAAATATTCGACGGATTTAAATATATGAGGTGTCCATGTGATTCGCCAAGAGCGTGCGAATATGTATCTATCGTGGCTATCTAAATTTATAAGGGAATTTACAATTTTTCCAACATAAAAATCCAGAATAAGGATCTATGTTCCTAATTTTATTGTTGATTAAAATTGATTAAAACCAAAACGTCCAAATATCCATACAGACAAATTTTTACTATACGATAGAATAGTTAGGTTAGGTTATTCATTGTTATAGGCTATTGCACTATAATGTAGGTGCAGAGCGACTGCTCTAGAGATACATTTGGCTTTATGGTGCACCGTGACATATGCACGTTCAGTTTAATGGGCCCAGTGATGCAGAGCCTTAATGGAAGCCTGGTCATAGCAGCAAAATTAATTGAGATGAATACGTGTAGGTTCAGTTCCGCGCTCCGTTTTTTGGCAAAACATGATCCAGAGTAGGTAGTATTTTTCATTTCAGCTATTCTTTCATGTTTTACGTAAAAGCAAAAATGAAATGTAATCAAGTAAGAAAAAAAAGTCAAAACTGCATTCAAAAGCGAACTTTTATTTGGAAAATTTACTCGATTGCTATTTAAGTCTAAAATACTGAGTTTAAGCTAGGAGACCCTACTTTTGCAACAGAGGAGACCCTTTTACCTAACTCAAGTCAGGTCAGGTCTCAGGCACAATCATATTGCATTTTTATCGAGTTTACATAATGTATACTAAATTTCAGTCCGCTTTGAAGAACCACACATTACTACTTAACAGGTAAAGTTAAATAACCGAACCTAACCTCAAAGACTACAACCCGACTGGCGACCAGTATGACGCACCCTTATAACTTTTATAGAGCCCTATGACACTCGTACTGTTCTCACAAATCATATTTATTAAAATCGGTCCAATAGTTTAGAAGCTAGAGTGGAACATCAGATTTTTACATACATACATCATAGACTGTTAAATCATTACCCTTGTTTTGGCTTCTGTCAGACGGGTAAGAAGAAACCCGGGCCTATAGCCAAGTGCCACACGCTCCGTAGCGTTTCTGTTCGTTTTCTCTAGTCCAATCGCGTCATTTGTAGACATTACTTACTTATCGTATCACGTGATCTACCTGTGACGCGATTGGTTTAAAAACGAAACGAACAGAAACGCTACGGAGCGTGTGACTACTTGGCAAACCCCCTGTTTCAGAACAGAGTGTATTTATTCATTAAGAAGCAGGACATACCACTAAGCGCCTGTTTGAACTCCAATAGAAAGGTAATTTAAATATTCAAGGACGTAATATATGTTTGAAAACCGGAGAAGACCTTTAAGCCGGTATATTAGGATCGAGCCTTACCTTCGCGGTTTCTGAATTATTTAAACTAAACGATTGCCTTCTTCAGAACATAGGGTATTTGGCATGTCGAGGGATGAAACAAAAGGCGGAAAAGAAATGTATTCAATAAGTTTATATAGGGCCATGTTCAAATACAGAATCGTACTATTTATATTTATCAGTCAGATTGTTTAAAAAACACTAAATGGTATATTATCTATGAGCTTTATGTACATTACAATGAGTCACAACTTTTGACAGAGTGAAAAACGGTTTACGGCTTACTTTATTTCTTTTAAAGTACAACTTATCAACAAACTTTCACATTTAGTTATGGTATCACTAAGGTAGCATAACTAGAGTTCAGTCAACCGAGAATTTATAATACTTAAATAAAAAAATGCATGCTCAAAGTGCATAAAAATATGTCATGACTAAAAGAAATAAAGAAATATCATTAAGTACTTTATAAAAAAAATGCAAGCATGAAATTCTTGACAAGTAAAAAGTGCCACATTAAACTAACAGTTTCATAGCTGGCTGGAAAGTTGTGAACTTTCTAATCTTGATAGCAGTAATAAAGTTCTTGCACTGAAATAAGGTCAACTGCAAAGTTCAGTTTAATTTATATACTTTTATCTTAACTACTGAACATGTTTTATTTTATGATCGTACATAAAAAATATATACTAGTCGGTTAAAATACGGATTGCACCTGCAACTACCCCCTTACTCTGGGGTTGACCCACTTACTAGTTTGTTTATCTTTAACATAACACACACAATAACATAACACCTTAGTTCTATTCTTTTCTAACATATGACAAAGAAAAGGAAAGTGATAACATCATCATCATCATCATCATCATCGTCAGCCGCAAGACGTCCACTGCTGGACAAAGGCCTTCCCCAAGGTTTTCCAGAACGATCGGTCCTCTGCTGCTGTCTGCAGCAACATTATCAATCAGTTGATTTTATATGGGGATTGGAAGTAGTAAGCTTAGAAAGTTATTGAGTTCGATTAATAGTTTCTATAGGGAATAAATACGTTTCAGCTTGAAACCTATTGTTACGAGTATATAATAATAAATAATAATAATAATAATCCAGCCTATGTACGTGTCCCACTGCTGGGCACAGGCCTCCACTCACAACGAGAGAGTTTGGGCTATAGTTCCCACGCGGGCCCAGTGCGGATTGGAAACTTCGCACACACCGTCAAAATGCTTTGCAAAAAAATTTATAAAAATAAATATCATGGAACAATCTCACACAAATTGACCTAGTCCCAAACTAAGCTCTAGGCTTGTACTATGGGTACTAGACAACGACAAACATACTTATATAGAGAAATACATACTTAAATACCCTAGGCCTTGAGTGCCTATTCTAGCAAAAAATATTTTTGCTTTAATCTCACTTACGCCTTTATTCTACGAGCGTCACGGAATTTAATTAAAGTATCTGTGAGACAGAAAAGGCTCTTTTCGTCTGAATGGAGTTAATAAAGCCAGAACGAATACCTCTTTAAACCACTGGTATTGCTTCTTTGTTCTTGGGACTGCGTTATACTGTAATGAACAAGTATTAGGATGTATTTTCTTTGATTAAAAAGTTTTTTCATATAGACCGTCTAATAACCCTATAAGTACGTAAGATGTTTCAGGACTCGTATTTCATAATTTCCCCTTTTTCAATGTTTGTGTGTGTTATAATGGACTAATTTTATTACAAATTATACATTATGATATTTATGGTAATATAATGCCACATTATTTTCAGCTAAAATAATGGCATTAATCATTTTATTTTGCATTTGTTTTAAACACTGTGTGTTATGTATTCAGCGACTACTGTGTTTTTACAAATTTTTCCATAAACTTTGAGTTTCAGGAAACCACCATCGGCATACCTATAAATCTACGATACAATGTCCCATAAATACATCATGTGTCTGCCCAAACAAATATGAACTTCACTGCTACGACGCATACCGTTCTCACCTAGTTCCCAGAAGAATAAGGTGGTAAAATATGTCAGGGCACGCCGTGTAGAGGTTCTTTTTAGTATGGTCTTCAATAGTGATAAATATTGAAGGCCAAGCAAAAAAGAACCTATTCGCCGTATTTTCATGCAAAACAAAACCTTCGTCCTCATCCCTTACATATAACCATCTCCTGTAAACGTATGCGAGCGATATTTATGTTAATGGAGGGATTTTGCGAAACTGAATGAAATATGATCAAGTTGTAGGGTATCAACACGTCGGAAAAGGTTGAAAGATGTTGGAGCTTACTGCCGCACTCAGAGACGTAAATTAACTTTTAAATTTGATTTAAGTTGCTGCTGTCACTTTCATTGCTATAGCAATAGAATAAGATGCAGCAACTTTAATCAAACTTAAAAATTAATTGACGTCTTACAAGCTTACAA
Organism: Tortrix viridana; assembly: GCA_963241965.1. Taxonomy (NCBI): domain Eukaryota; kingdom Metazoa; phylum Arthropoda; class Insecta; order Lepidoptera; family Tortricidae; genus Tortrix; species Tortrix viridana. The sequence goes on from OY725172.1 coordinate 15,793,122, forward strand.
GTCTTGTGTACAAGCGCATTTTCTTGAGTCACAGTTACCTGAAAAATGTAAAACCTTCTATAAGGTTTTTAGGTTGATATTTTTTGTTAGAAGATATTCTTTAAAGTTTTCCACCTTAAATAGGAGACAAAAGATGTCTTTATATCAAATGAATAAGTATGTTTGAGAACACACTTGTTTACGTGATAAAATATTCGAACCCATGTCTGTGATGTCGATGATAATTTGCTCTAAATATTCTAAGCTAGCAAGTTAACTTTCTCGATTGAGCTAAAAAGACACAATAAGTAAATGACTCATTTTTTCCCGAAGGTATATTTCAGAGCGTTCGTTGCAAGGTGTCAAATAGTGCGGAAACTCGCATCTCCGGCCTGACCACTATGAAAATGGACCGTCGCCAAGAAAACTACAAAGTGCTTAATTCGATTTCGAGCTTGGCAACAGTTGGAATTGAATAAACTGCAATGCTACAATTGAGTTTAGTACGCAAGTTTCAGCTATAATGGAGTGAGAGTAAACTTAATTTAGAAAAAGAGTTTCAACAAAAAAAAAGATTAAATTATTATAGAAACGTCGCAGTAAAATCATGAGGTTATGGTTCGATATTTGCGACATTAATTCCTTAAGTTCCGTCTGAGTTTAAGAGCCGCATTAATAACTGATCTTCGCTGAGATGCCCGTCTCAAGACACGTCAAAGTAAACTGTTATTTCTGTCGTAATTCTTCTTCAATCATCATACTATAAAATATATACAATTCCCATTTTAAAATTTCTTCATTATATCGGCCATTTTCCAAATCTTACGTGGTAGGTGGCCCAAGTGTTACCGGTGTATTTAAAAAAAAGAACAGTATATATTTTCGGCCCGGCATACCTATTTGGAGGTGGAATGGTCAGGGCCGACACTTAAATAGTCATAGACAATCAGTCATCCGAGAGGGAAGTGCGTCTCTTGTCAACTGACGGCTGTTTGACAGGCGGCCATATTGGAACATGGCCAGTACCATTAACATCTTTTATTTTTAATGCTGTTAAAGTGGCAATTTGAGGTAGGTGTCGTGAGAGTATCAAAACAATATAGAAAAAATAACTATACGGTATCGCAATATTTAATTTTACGACGAAATGGCAATGGGGAAGGTTTTATAATTTGTTATTAAAAAACGACGAGATGCTGATTTAGGAGTCGGTTTATTAAATTTCGTAGTCAACATTTTTATATAGGTCAGCAAAGTCAGATTGGAAATAGAATTAGGGGACGAAAATGTAATTTGGTCCATTTGCGTTACCACCTGCAATTTGGGGGGGAAATTTTCAAATGCCCGTAACATCTCCCTAAGTATTTTTATGGCTTTATCTTATATGCAAAAAGCCGTCTCCAGTCGTTTAAATAACTGCATACGAACTTAAACTAGAGGTCACCTACTTGTTTTGGACGCATGAAACGTGTATGTATGTAAATACTTTACTAAGAAACAAAACAAAATGAAACCATTTTAAGGGCTAACCTAACCTAACCTTTCGGCGATAGAGAAAAATCACAAGTTCATCGCTTTTCAAGTTTTCTCCGTTGAGGGTATGATTATGATATAAGCAATCCTGTTTAAGTTTCCATATTAGTAAATCAGTATTTTCGACTTGTTTGTCGTTTGGGAATCCTTCTCTATCAAGTCTTTAACGAAAGAGACGCACTGAGCAACAATCGGGTAACGCAACTACTTGTGCTAGATTCACTTTACTTTACACTAAACACTTTGGACTATTATTTATAATCTGTGGTTCTGTGTCGCCTGTATTCACAGGATTTCTGCGTGCTCGTTCATTTGTGGTCGTCATTGATAGAAACAATTAGGTAGGTGTTCTTAGCGCGGTGTCACTAATTCATTAATGATCTCTTCCTTTACGGCAAGCACAAGTTGTATTTTCTCGCTTATCGCTGTGTGTCTCTTTCGTTACGGACTAGATAGAGAGGGATTACCGAGCGACAAGAAATCCGCAGGCAACTTGTGCCTAGCGCTTGTTCGCTGTCAACTCATTAATTATTTGTATACAGTAAACGAAATCTCGGCTTCTGTGCTCGCTAAATAAATCGCTGATCTCACAGATGACTAGGGTAACCATGTTATATGGTAGGGTATTATAACCTTTTTGCGTTTTGCGTCATTAATATCATTCATACAGGGGTGTTGCAATATCCGTAAAGTCGCGGTAATGAAGTAAAATGGCGTAAAAGCACATACGCTGCTAAGTCCCACTTTATGTAGGTGTACACCCTGTATGTAAGAACAGTTCGAAATTTTGAACCATTCTACTTTTGACTCATTTTAAAGTGATAGTGGGAGTTCATAATCACGTGCTTGCTCCAATTGTTTTATTCAAAGTATTATTAAAAATATGTCAATGAGTTTTATGTTTAAAAGCAAAAGAAGGATAAAAGAGAAAGAAGGGAGAAGGGTAGAGAATGCCATTAGGCATTAAGTTCGCCATTTGTACCTACTTGTTTTTGTGCAATAAAAATTATATAAAAAAATAAACACTTTTTACAACATTATTATGGATATTATGTTATTACCATACATTATAAAAATTAAATGAAACTTTCCTTATTATCGAGTGTCATCCAAAAAACAGTATCAACGTACTCGCATAAACCCGCAGCTGTAGGTAAATATTTTACTAAGCGTTCTGATGTCCCGAATTCCCAATGAATCTCCCTGGTTGCTGGCCACCCCAGTCCTGTGGGAACCTCTATGTGGGGCAGCCTGAATGGATCACGTGCTTGTGGCACTGCGCAGTTTGGCGGCCATCTTGATTTTGTTTAGATTCATTCAATTCGGCCCTTTTTTACCGCGTCAATGGACTTGTTTACTTTTAATTTTGTATGGCTTAGAAGAAATTGCTTGTATTATTTTAAGTTGATTGACGGTGTTGTGTATATAAATGTTAATAAGTAAATCTTTTGAGAAAAGAGTAATTATAGTATGTAGGTGTACTACCAATGTACCTACTAAGAAAAAAAGTTTCAAATAATCACTTAGAATTTACCAAAAAGTTAAATAAACCTTCAGAGTTAAGAACATGTACATTTGCTACTATAGGTACTTTTTTTAAGTAATAAAAGTTTATAAATTAACATAGTAAGTTCGAGGTTTATGTAGCAATGTGTTGGCGTAAGATAATTAATTTTACGTTCTTTTCTTGTACCCATAATGTATATACATAGAAGTGTCCCTGACTTAAGTTTTCACCGTGGTATAAACATGTTGTTAACACGCTGGAAATGGTCCGTAGGTACATTTAAAATGCTTGTGTTTTAATAACCTATATCACTGACAAATATAAACATGCCGGTAGTCAGCGAATACATTTTTCACAGAAAACAAAAGACTGTCTCCGCGCCATTCTTTTGTTCTATTTTGATCTGTCACCTATGCCCCAGTGCGCTACATTCAAAACAACTTTACTTTCCGAAACTCGTATCTTTCTCAAACGTGTAGTATTAAAAAGAAACTTTAGCAGAGGAAGATAGGACTCAAATTTAAATTAAACAAGAAGTGGTATGGGCGAGGGTGTGACTGAAATGTGCCGACGGAAAATAAAGCGAGAAATACATGGTCCATGCTGCATAAATTGACGCCGTTTTAGTTTTTAATTAACTCTAGTATATAGTTACATCGCTTCAGCTTTGCAATTGTACACGGAGAAAAAAATCTAGTTCCGTGTAACAGAATATTGTATTATATGTGACAACTATACACACATTTTTCACATTAATATAAAATTCCACTTCTGTACAACATAATTTCTAGTACCTATTACCATTTACCTAGTATCGTAGGAAACAAATTTTGTGTAGTTCACAAAACCTGTTGGACGCTAAATGCATATTTTACTCTGTAACTATTAGATCGTAACCACTACAATATCAACGTTTTCGTGTACTAGAATATTTTAACTAGAATATTTTAGTATTAACAAAAATATGACTTGTTGTCATTAAAATAAAATCTGTTAACAATAGCTGAAATCTGTTTTCCTACACCAGAATCATAACTACAATAAAATCTGGTAATATTGTAGAATATTTTTTTCTCCGTGTATGGCTGACAAATGCAACTGACATTTAATCTCACGAATGCATAAATGTTGTGTTGGTTTTGCCACTTTGCCCTGATTTTACTGCTTTATAAATTTGTGTGAATACGCACTGGAATGACTTAAAACTTTCATCTTAAAACGGTCATCTTTATTTATATTATAACCAAATAACGTTACAATTTGTCGACTAATAATTTAGCATCATATAGCACATCTCTCATTTCTATACCGTGGGAATGGGAACGATCTTTCAAAGCATCATATTTCACAGATTACACACCAAGCATACATTTATTTATTAGACAATTTGATGATTTGCAACCTGTGGTATGTTGGCTTTGAAGTCAATCATAACACATCCATGTTTGATCTGAGCAAAGCACTTTGATCTGAAACCGATTTGTTTATGTTTCAAGAGGAAGTAATACGCTGTCGCGGCATTAAATTGATCTTGATATAAGTATTTTTATATTGTTCAATAGTTAAATACTTGTACGTTATTTTAAAGTTATATAATAATAATAAATAAAAAAATATCAGGGACAATTTCACACAAATTGACCTAGCCCCAAACTAAGCTCTTGGCTTGTACTATGGGTACTAGGCAACGATATACATATATAGAGAAATAAATACCACATAGAAAAATAGAATATATATATCGAAAACATCCATAACTCACGAACAAATACTCGCGCTCATCACGCAAATATTTGCCCATACCGGGATTCGAACCCGGGACCGCTAGCTTCGTAGGCAGGGTCACTACCAACTAGGCTAGCCGCGTCGTCATGAGTAGTTATTATGTTTGAGTAGTTTCCTTTTTACCCGACTGCCGAAAAAGGAGGGTAATGTTTATGCCCTGTATGTATGTATGTATGTGTGTATGTATGGTTCTTTTTCCCTCGTAGAAGCTGAACGGATAGCCCGATAACGACAAGCGAGGTGTCATTAGATTCGTCTTAGCGTCGCGAGTGACATTGGGTACTTAAATTGAAACAAAAAACCAAAATGGCGTATTTAAATATATAGAAGTGGCTGGTTTTAAAGATATGGATGAAAATTTCAAATATGCGGGTCAGTCGGGTTGTTAGCTTGCCATTTATGAAACTTGTTAAATCATCTCCTGTTCATTGCTGTTATAATACCGTCTGCGTCTGAGTCGACTGTAGCTGCACTTAACAGTTTATTCCTGCAAGATACAGTAATAACTTGCTAGTATTTGCATATAACGGCAATAGTAAAACCCAGCTAGATTTATCTTAGCATCATGCCAAAGATTATAATGAGGAATAATATTTTTAATTCAACGTGGTAGTATTTTATTACCCTTGGCTAACCGCAAAGATCGGGAATGACCAGGCGGTTATGAATGTTATGATATAAATACCTACACGGTTTTAAATTTTTTTTATGGTTTGCTGAAATTTGAATCTGAGAAAATAATATCAGCCTATTATAGTCGTGTTTAATGAGTATGAGTTTAACCAGGTAGCAATCCCAAGACTGCAGTCCTGAGACTGCGAATACGTTGCCAATCCTGAGAACTAAGATGGAAATCGTCTAAGGGCCATATTAATAAACTAATCTCGACTGTGACGCCCGTCTCAAAACACGTCAAAGTAGTCAATCCATAGAAAACCGTCATTCTTGACGCGGGTAAATTTCTGGGCGTTTCAACCACCGTCATTAGTGTTTTCAATATATTAACGAAATCAATGACACTACAGCAACTTTTGATGCTAATAGAAACTACACCCCCGGTTCTACTTCGGTTTACATTAGAAGTTGCTGGTAGATGTCCATGATTTCGTCAATATTTGAAAACACTAATGGCGGCGGTTGAAACGCCCGGAAATTTACCCGCATCTTGTGACGGGCAACTCAGCCGAGGTTATTAATCCCTGAGTCTCCCTATAAACTTTAACTCTGTTTCTAAAACTTATTGTAAGCTGTATCCAATTTAAATGAAACAGCGTCGACGTAATGCGTGATTCTAATTACTGCGGAAATGATAAATGGGCAGTGAATCCACCGTATACCGCTTATAATTAAGTGCTTAATTACTCTTCTGGTAATTTATCGTGTGGACGTGGGATACGGGAAGAAAACGGGAGCCGGTTGTGCGTAGCAGACGTGTTGGAGCGAGATCTCTTTGTGGTAATCAATCGGTGTGGAACGGCATCTCTTGTAGTATGGCGAGGCAATGCAGTATTTTTGAGGTCTTAGAGCCAAGGCCGTGTTAGAGTATGGGGGGGGGGCCTTGGGCACACAAGAATTTGGGGTCCCGTTGGATACCTAAAAATATGAAAAAATTAAACTCCTTTTTTGTATAAGCGACTATATCGGCCTTTCCGGGCCCCGTGTGCCCTTATGGTTAAGACGGCATTGCTTAGAGCTGTGTCTTAAGCTTTATAATGACATTTTATGCATATACACCGTACACGCAGTGTATACACCAAGATTATCTTGGTCTAAATGCCGATACATTCGGTTTATACACTAGAGGCACCCGCGTACATACAATGTAAGCCGACGTATACAAGTTTACGGTGTAGTTAAACTACTTTTGTAGCCTTTGAAATTGCGGTGAAGCGTGTTAATGGTTTAAAAACTTATGTGCCATTGTCGAAGTATGTTGCAAGTTTATACAAATGATTTTACTTCGAAATACAAAATGTGGCTTTATATGGTGGGTTATTCACCTCTCGTCTAGATACCTGGCATTTGGTTACACAGAAGATTTCACTCGCACATCAGGGACAAGCCATCCGTCCACTCCATCATCCTTCCCAAAGTTTTCCATTGTATCCAGTAACTATCAAAATTCCAAAAAAGTTACAACAGAAGAGATAACCCTAGCCGGCATTGCTAACGGTTGACAATCGCAATAAATTTTGCCGTCAAGCGGTCTGTATCGCGTATAACCCCTTTGGGCACCGTATCTCGACACGTGCCTGAACAGTGTTTCTACCGATACGAGATTCGCAGGCGTTTGTGTGAGGTTATTTAATTACATTAAATTTAAAGTAAGTGTTTCCTGAAATAAAGACGTGTTTCTGAAGGCATCGTCAATGGCAATATTGAAGATCTGAAGAAGCTGTGCAATACTTTAAGAATGCCAGTATACAGTTTGTATATATTTGCTAGCTTTACCTATACTACCTTATCCAAAATTATACAGTCTACTATGTATTTTAGTAAATACTTTCTCTACCTTCTTTCTAAAAACTGTAAAACTAGTAAAACTAAGAGCAAAGTAAACGTTAAACTTTTAAGAATTTTTTAATATTAATAAAGACGCCTGATTAAAAAAGTTTGTCGTGACTACGACGCGTTGTTTGTAAAACTGAAATTGTTGACAAATTCCAAAAGAAGCTGACATGTTTAGGTTTATAAACTATTCTCATTTCGTAACGTGTCGTTTTTGAATTTTTTGTCAACAACGACAACAGAGTAATGTGTTTTTAAGAGATTCTAATTCTACGTAATTCTTGCACTTTATGATTCAAAACATATTGCTATCATTTTTCGCGAAAATAAGCGTATTTGACGATGACGAAGCGATTTTGACGATACGCTCTATTTCTAAGCAGCAGTCATTTAATTTTCTGTTACTACATATATTGATGTATGATAGGTAGTTGAGATAAAAGACCGTGTTAATTTTAATTAAACAATTGGGAAGATGACATTTTAATGTATATCCAGGGTGTACCAACATTTACCAGAAATGTTTTGTCGTACTAAATACAGCATTCTTCATCCTTCGCATTTCAAATCTTTGAAGGCGAACCCATAAACCCACTCCTCCATTACGCTGGTCACAAATGTGTCGGGGCACATTCTCGGCCCAATCCATCTTGGATTAAAAAGGCCGCAATGGACGGGACGCTTAACGAGAAGGCTGTCGAATACATCGACCGAAAACAACGACGGTTTGGCCAACGATGCCTTTTGGGCCGGGAAAGCGACGATGATGTTAACAGCCCCTATTTGACCTCTCGACATATTCCCGTTATTATGTATAGGTACCGTTTATTACTACAGGGACTGTGTACCTGAATACCTTTTTTGATAATTTAAATTGAATCTAACTTAACAGTAAAAGCTCAGGCAAGTTTGAAACTGCACCAAAGAGCCTACGAACTACGTGCCTATTTTCATTTTTTCCTTTAAACAGCCATACCTACTGGCCCCCTAGCATGCAAGCACGAGATCAAATTTGACAGGTGCTAGGGAATTGAATACATCTTTTCCATATTCTAACGTAAGTCTTAACGCTTAAGGTTTAAAATAAAAGTGTCAGTGTGTGTTAAGCCTGCTGGTGGTAAGTCGCGATATAATACCTTGTAAAATCATGCCTACGAGTATATGTCATTGTTTTTATGAACAACAATTTCGATAAACGTAGCGCTTTATTTTTTATTCATGATCCCATTCACTTCTGCATCGCCAGCTCATGTAAATTTCATTAAAATTGCATCGAATTCCGCAACCACAAAATTCAAGCTCGAATTTTTGTCTCTATTACTCGACTCTGCCGCCAAGCAAAAGAGGGAATGGAGTGGAGTTTCGAATTCCACGTTTAGTAGTAGCTTCTGCCATTCCGATTGCTGCATGTTTGTGCAACAGTGCATACGGAACGTTACTTAATCAGGGCAGGATCGCAATCCGAAATGGCTAACCGAAATTCTACACTCAGGAAATGAAATTTGGATCACAAGATAAGTAAAATTGTATGTACAGTGACTCGATTGGAATACTCTTAAGTGTATTATGTAGTTGCAGAGTTTAAATTGCATTTGCAGATCCTTATAACAGGGGAGTAAAGTTTCGCTAAGCGGATTAAATGGCCGCTTGGTTAGGATATTCTTGGTTTCCGTTGGACTTCCTAATGCCTAGGCTATTATACCATAACCATTTATCTGAAACCAAATTGGTCCTAAAATATTTATGTAAATAGAGAAAAGTTATAATTGGCATTGATTAGCGAAAATTTGCCTGATATTTACATGGTTATCTTTCAATTCACAATATTTTTTCGTACAAACTACAAACATAGCAAACAGCTATTTAACTTTTTTAGGTAACAATATTGATCACCCCTATAGTTTATTGAATCAACTTTTAATTTCGAGTTTTCTCCTTGAACACTGCTGCTGACAGGTACCGTTATTTGTACTTAAGGTGAAGTCTCCTATTATGGACAAGGCTCCAGTGATGAACAATAACATTTTTTTATAGAAAACTTGGCAATACCGAAAATTTCATTCTAATTTCATTGTAATCTAATTTTAACGCTAAGTACCAATTTCACTATACGATGTTAAATGTTAATCGACTGTTAGTTCATACATTTTGACAGCTGTTAACACTCTAATCGTCTGTTAAGTGGTTGGTGAAATCCGGCATAACGCTACTAATTTTAACAATAACATTTGCATATCGGAAGCTTATATTTATTGGATTGTTCATATCTGGAGCACTGTCCATAATAGGTGCTTTTACCTACGATTTTCATTTGTTTTGAGTATTTCTCTTTAGCCGTTTACTTTTCGTCTAAACATCTAACTAGACATAAACGCTTCTGCCTATATGTATAACTGTCTCGTCAATCAACCTTCAACTATTTACATAATTCGATTTGGCACCACCCTGTACCCGAAACTGAATCAAGCCATGTTTACCTGCTCTAATATGACATGCTACGCCCGGGTTACCCGGTTGGCGCCGGTCCAAACCGGTTATCCGGTTATTATGTAACTCTGATTGAGACGGCTATCAGTGAGGGCCGGTGTTTTGGTTCAAGTACCTACCTACTAGAGACAGTATGATTTGTACAATTATAGGATGACGTGATAATAGCCATATTAGTCATGAAGGATTGTTCGTCCATAACGAATGCGCCCCGATTCGTCGGATTCTTGTATCGTCGAATTTTCTCATTTACGGAAAATCAAATGAAACTATGCGTATATCGTGGCTTTGTTTATGTAATAAATAAAAAGAAGGCTTATTTTTTATGATTACGATGAATTTAATTTCAAACATGAATTTTTCGGGAACCACGATATAACGGAAACCTAATGGACGAAATCGCGGGCGGAAAGCAAGTAAAATAATAAAAATAAAAGCGATCTCTTTCCCCAACTGATTTTATTATACTCATATAAGTATTCCCGACGAAACAAGAATCCAGCGAAACAAGAAACCGGCGAATCGGGGCGCAATCGTGTGGATAAAGCATCCGTCGCCCACCCACTTACATATTGGTCAGAAAGGGACAGATGTTTTATCCACGTTTATCCACATGGTACACGACCATAAGACCCCAGTTCGCGTTGCCGTATTCCACCCTTAGGTGACAACTCGTGCGCTGATTAGCGTAAAGGCATTCGTCGTCAGGATTTGGAACGCATTTTTCATTACTTTTGTATTAAACTAGGACAAAAACACACACATGATAAAATGCAAAACCTCTTATCTGTTTAGAACTGGTCCGGTTTACTACTGTGTAAGTTACTGCTAGGGTTTTCATCGCTTTGGGTCCTGTTGCCGGACAAAGTATTTTAAAGGTTTTTTTAAGGTGTGGTAGGTTAAATGGACGCGGCTAAAATAAATCTCTTAACATATTGGTAATCCGTAATATTAATACGGATAAGAAGAACTTTTTTCCAATATTCAGACAAAATTATCTGACCTTTAAAGTAAATGCTTTCCTTTTCTTTGTCATATGAAAGAAAGGGACGAAGCTAAAATTTATCTGACAGATAGTGTTATCTGTAGATGAAACTCAGCTTTGATATGATATCAATTTTGTTCCGTTAAAAATCCCCGGTTGTAGGTAAGTTACAAATACAGCCGGTTTCAATTATTCAATCTATCTCTTATCCGTCCTTGAGACAGAAAAGGAAAGAAAGTTCATTTATTAGTGGTCGGAATAGGTAGTGTCAATTTACCTAAATTTGTTGCATGTTCATTCATGCGTGAGCGAGATGGAAATATATTGTTTAATGAATATACATCAAGTTCAGGTTTAACCACTACATATTTCGACTTTTGTTCATTATACATTATATTAAGCAGGTCTAAACATAACAGAGATAAATTGTATAGGAAGGTTAAATAACTCTTCCCAAACGTTTCCCGTAAGGCGTCCAAACTGGGACAAATCCGGGTACAACCCGAAAAGATGGCAACCCTAGCTGCTGCATTATACAAAAAGAGAATTAATGCAGTTCAACTTCCGTATATTCCAACATGGCTACAATCAGATCTGCAATCAGTTTTGAACTCTACCGTATCTCTGTAAAGTTGCATGTTGATTGCGGCAGTGTTTGTATTCGGCCAAGTTAGTCCGAGTTGCACACGTGTAATACGGACTTATGCAAATAGGGTCAGCTGAGTTAAGGTTTAGTATGTTGGACAACTTTGTCCTATGTTGGATTACGGTGTTCACTATGATTACCTATAGTAAAGTGAGATTATAAAATTCAAAAACTAAAGATAACTGTGATATTAATAGATATAAAAAACATTGATACAGCCGAATATAGAACCTCCTCCTGTTTTGAAGTCGGTTAAAAATCATTTCTAATATTTCATCATCTAATACTTATTTGCGGTAGAAGAAGAAGAAGAGATACATACTTTTATTCGCTACATGAAGACACACAAAAATAAAAAGGTAAAACTAACACAATTACAAAAAAGAAGCACGTGTTGTGTGCGGTTTGCGAGTGTATTTTTTTTACACCTATTTTCTTGCGATCTGTATAAAAGTTAGACACTTTATATTATAAAAATCGACAATTTAGATACAGCCGCATAAAGTGACATTCTTCTAACGAATGGTACACAGTCATCAGTGGTAAAATGAAGCAAAGGTTTTTTAATAGAGCAAAAAGTAGAGCCATTAAAAAACCTTAATATACCTACCCATCATTATTGCTATTATCTCCTTTTGAAAGTCATTTCGGTTTTTACAGTGACTTAGAGCGAATCGTTATTAAACTTGTCATAATCATAAATCATTCGCACCCTTCTCGATGACAAGTCATCGAATGACTGGGTCATTCCGGACACCTATTAATCGGCTGCAAAACAAACGACTGCGCACGCGCCGGAACTCGGCGTTTATCAAACATGGCGGCGTTTCCGGTGCTTCCGGACAGCACCTGTGGGGCCGTAGGGCGCCGCAGGGCCCGAGAAAGTGGCGCGTGACGGGAATGGACCCATACAATCTTGTTAATGGGTTTATATGCCTTAAATTTAAATTGTGTCGGTTGACGTCCCATTAGGGGTTTACGGATAACCTTGACAGCATATACGTGTACATCCAGCAGGGACTTAACTTTTTTTCACATTGTTTTCTTTATAGACATTTTGTATATATTTCTCCCCTTTCCTTTCATTGCAAAGGAAGAGTGGGACAAGATATTGTAAGGGCATGTTGAATTATTGTTTTTTTTTGACCGTTCATCTGTTAGTCACTGACAATTATAGTCTTTAATCAAGTACATAATTCGATTAAGTATGTATAATCTGAGAGATTTAAAAAAGTTAATAATATAACTTAAAAAAGCTGCAGTAGGATCGAAAGTGTAAAATCCCAAAAGAACGATAGGTACCAACTTTACCGAAAAATCGCAATATAACTTTTCTTTATGTCCAAATTTGACACACTTAAACAGAGCACGTGCCACAACAAAATACATTTTTACAACAAAACGTTCCTCTAAAAAATAAGTTACCCCTAAAAGTAATTTCCCCCGAGAGTTCGGTCGGAACGATTATCGGCAATAGCCCGTTATTTGTGGCGCCGAACAAATAGTAACAAACTGCAGTTTTAAATACGTAGTTAAAGCTTTTATAGAGGGCTTGTTCGAGGGGATCGGCTTTGAAAGAAAAATATGTAATATTTTTGCTTCCTGTTCTCACTTTACAATATTGTGGGATGACGGTGTGACACGCGGCAGACAAATATCACGACATTTCGTCGGTGATACTGCAATAATGGTCAAATGAATAGATCGGACGGAGTACGACGTCAGTAGAGAAATACATATATGACTAATTATATTATCTAAATTATAAGTTCTTTGCTTTTGCCCGCGACTTCGTCCGCGTAGAAGTCGTTTATCGCTGCTCCCTCGCAACTGTCCAATATTCCGGGATAAATGTCTTCTATCCTTCCCTCAAACTATCTCCATAACAAATTTCATCAAAATCGGTTCAGCGGTTTAGCCGCGAAGGCAACAAACAAACAAGTAAGCAAACTTATAATATTGGTGAGGAAGTAAGGATTGTAAATAAACTGGCAAAAGAAACATATGTATGAGAACGGCTGTCAATCTATTGATAAGAACTTAGTATAATATGTATATTATGGTGATGGTAAAACGTGAATGGCATTAAAATAGCCAGACGGACGGTATCAGTTGACGTAGGGTAGGGTAAACTCGTCTAATTCCGTGACTCGCTCAATTCCTTCACCAGTTTTCCTTCACCGAATAGCTCATGGTAAATTTACAAATTATATTTCGCACATAAATTCCGAAAAACTTAGAGGTGCGAGCCCGGGTTCGAACCCACGACCCTCTGCTTAAGAGTCGGTAGGGCAAACCATTAGGCTACCACGGCTTTTTTTCAATTCCGTGGTAGGTAGCAGTTCTATAATCCGCCACAGAACCTTGCTAATAGAATCTAGGAACTGAAATACGACCTTAGACTTTTAAATAGGCTAAGGCAAATAAATTAAGGGTGTATTTTAGGTCCCAGATTCAACCTGCAGGGTTCCTCGGTGGATTATAGAACTGCTACCACGGAATTGAGCGAGTCACGGAATTCGATGAGTTTACTATAATTTATACTTACAGTAATAGTAAAACTTCTATTTGAATTCCGTTTAAAAAATGGTTTCTTTAAATGTGTACACCATTATATTACAGGTTGATTATTCGGTATAGATAACTTTGAAACGTAAAACAAAGAAACTTACTATCGTCCAACTTTTATAATCCTCAAGCTGAAGGATCGTAGTAATATTTCAACAATTTACTGCGCATCGAGGCACCCATTAATTACTTTGATTTGCTGGATGACGTAAATCCCTTGCCGGGTTTAAGTCAACCCGTTACGAGTCGTTTGTCTCTCTTAATTATAAAAATATGTGTATTTAATGTTGTCTCGATCGATTGTGGAAGTGGACAGTTTCGTTTTATCTTGTCATTTAATTGTTTTAGGGTTTCAGTAGTGAGGTTTTAATAGGATTCTGGTGAAATACTGGTAGTGAACCAGTTACACACGTCAAAGTAAACGTCAAGTCATAGGAAACTAACATTTCTGGCGTGTCTTGAGACGACATCTCACCCAAGATCAGTTTATTAACACTACGGCCCTAGGAGTCGTAGGACCACTAGCACCACAAAGTTCAAACCCAGTTTAAGATCTTACAGTTCTCGTATGAATCTGACGGTATTAACCTCAATTTAAGGCCAATTGCCGTTAAACCTGACACTTGGGATTGCTGTGACAAGTAGAGGACAATTAGCCATGCGGCTTGACGTCTGCTAGACGTCACTTCTTCCGAACGTGTTCAGACTGAAACTAGATTAAATTTGTGCAAGTGGCAGTTTGTGTCTGAAGTTAAGTTAGATTGGCGCAGCACTCCATTCGCCTGCAACACTTCTAGCCTCTGAATGAGCTACATAAGTGAGCCTCTGTATCAAAGGGGACGGGATTCGTTACCCGCCGCAAGTGTGTCGAGTGCTGGAACCGGGGCGTATCCAATGTGGGCGAAAATAAACTGAAAAGTGTAGCTGCTGGCATTTCGGCTCAACAGCTTGAAGCTATGGTGGAGCAGGATGGAGGCATGGAAGAACTGTCGCTAGAAAATTTAGCGTAAGCTGAAAATGGTCACGATCTTGATACGCTTTAGTATCAATCGCTAAGTGGATAACATGCACATAATTAATCTTTACTAACGTCTTTACGTTAGTAAAGATTAATTATGTGCATGTTATCCACTTAGCGAAGCTTACGTCACTATGCAACAGTTGTTACTTATTTAGTTAAATGTTGTTATTATTTTTTAATCTAACCTTTGGTTTTTATAGTATAGTAATATTTTCTACTCTTAGGTAATCCGACGTTGTATGTACATACGTAGAGTAATAGAACGATTCCAACATTGACAATATAAATGGGAAAGTTGGTTTGGGTTTAATGCCTCAACCGATCGATGATTTTGGACAGAGATAGTTTGGTATAGCCCAGAGATGGAGTGAATAGCAAAAATAAACTTCAGCACGGATGGAGTTGCTGGTATGACGTCGTACAGTCAACAACTTAAATTCTTGAGTCACTGTAGAACCCTGGCATAATGACAGCGTCAAGTCACGAAAAAGTAATTGCTGCACTTTATCTTGCTACGATGCACGACACGACGTCGTCGATACATTGGTAAACTATTACCCCATTTATACATATTACGATTTGGTGTCGCACCGTGCCACGGTACGTCGCGGCGTCGTATCGTGTATTATGTTATAGCCCTTTGTTAGGTTTCGAAATTATGCGTACATAGCATATTTATTTACTCCTAATGACCGTTTATTTTAGCAATATCGTTTTATTACGCGGAGTAATGGCTACTTCCCTTTACTGTGTACGAATAAACATATCTCCCTTAAAAATAAATGCCCTTTAAGTCCGGTAGACCGTGCTATTGAATAATTCAAGCAGCGATTACCAGGTGTTTAAGTTTAGGGGTTGTTAAACTGATCTTATCGGTTTATTGATTAAACACAGCTATTTTTCAAACTATTGTGTGTTAAATTGTTTTAAAGTGGATGGATATATCTTATGATGGTTGAAAAAATCAAGTTGAATTAGTTTTAACTTTAGAACAGTTTAAAAGGACCTTCCTTCCAGAGCAAAATTTAAAAAATAAATACGAGGTATTTTTGAAGGGTTTCCGACTTGTATAAAATTAGGGCTTATGAGAGCTAGCGCGAATCCAGTATACAACTTGATATTTAGACCTTGAGAAATGTCTATAGAGGGCAAATTAGTCTTGGCAAGCCAGTGACGATCGAACTGCTAAAGAATGGAATTCGCTCCCATCGTCTGTATTTCCGGACAGTTATAATTTAGGGCTCTTCAAGGCTAGAGTGAATCAGCTGTTAGTGAACTAGCTGAGCTACATCTTTGGCCTCATCTACACTTTCCATCAGGTGAGATCGGGGTCAATCACTGTTCTTTCAGTTTATTAAAAAAAAAAAACCTACGGGCAGGTCAGGGTAGCACTGGCGTATTCAATTGAAAGTCCCAGAGCTGCCCAAAATGTGCCGAAACTACTACCGTGGTGGATTTAGTAAAAATGCACTAGTGCAGTGGGTAATCGACCACATAACCCTGAATCCTTCCCTAACGAAGTCGGGTAACTTGAGAAGATTTCCTCCTCGAAAAAGGTCTTTGATGGGTTAGTATATTGCTGTTTTCTCATTATATTGTTGATCTTCACTTCCTATTAAGAATAAATAGGAAGTGAAGAAACAGGCCGGCCGTTAATATATTTGTAATAGAGTGGGTGCCTTTAACTAGGAGATAACGCGGAGATTTAACTAGGCCTGTCAGCGTTTTCTACCATTATATAATATATAATAAATCACTTTCAAATTATTATTTTATTATTGTGTGTTATCTGAATCAGTCCTAAGCAATCACTTTCATGGGAAATCAACTGCAATTAAAATAAAAGCAAGTCATTCATATTTTATTAAAAAAAACATTAAAAGGACCCTTCGCACTCATAAAATTTGAAACTTGATAAAATGCTTCGGTTTTTGTAACGTCACTGTATTCTGATGAAAATATTAAGCGTGGATTTGTTGATGTTAAAGAATGGTTGAAAGCAGAATGTTTTTGAAATTTATAACGCTTGTAAAAGTTTAGATTTAACAAACATATAATTTAAACGTTTTACGCTTTCGGCAAGCATTTTTGAACGTTACATTCATCTTGCCTTGCTATTTTAACTGTACTTAATTACTTTAAGCGACATACCATTTGATCTAGGAAAATTACGGTCTTTTTTGTTTTACATTGGGTAACAGCTAATATGCAGTTTACCAGTCTATTCAACACCCAAGCTAACACAGTGAGTCGGCGGCCCGGCTGACAGCGAACAGAAATGGAAGGTAGAATAGAAATTAACCGATGCTATCTTCGCGAGTAATTTCGGTGGCACACGTACCGTTGGCTAGGGCTGTCTCGAATTATCTAAATAAATAGCAATATTTTAGGAGGATTTCCGTAATAAATAAAATAAACAGAAGGGGGTGGTTGTGATTTATTATGGAGATAATTTTAGTGTAATATTATTTGAAACTGCGAGGTGTTTACCTTAGACACTTACACCCGTATTTATAGACAAGAAAAGTAATTACTTGTTACTTAAGTAACAGTTTTTTATATGACTTTTGACATCACTATTACTCAAGTAATTACTTTTCTTGTCTATAAATACGGGTGTTAGGTTGGAGTTCACGAACAGCTAATCAGGCGATTAGAGGTTTGACCGCTGCCAAAATGTATTGACTAACAGCCGATTAAGATTTAACAGTCCGTTAAATTGGTTGGTGAACTCCGCCCTTAAAGGTGGGTTTTTTGATCCGCAGTTAACTTGACGAATAGTTAAAAATTAGAACCCACCATTGGAGCTGAGCAATGAAAATGAAATATGTATAAGATAGTACAGACAAGTTCATAAGTATGAGTACATTTTAGTATCTTATCTCTTTAATGTCATGTTTAAACTGCCATAAATATGAATTAAAGTGACAAGGTAGTAACCGTGTACACATTTTTATGAACTCGACTGAACTTAATAGTTTACTGTGGATCAAACCCGCCCTTAGTAACTAAATGGAAAACTGTCCATCTTTTATTTGTTTTACGATGACAGTTAAGAGCACCTTTTGTCAGCACTCCAGTATACAGTCAGTAGTAACTTTGAGTTGTAAATTAAATAGTAGATTGTGTATTTTAAGCAAAATTTCACAAAATAAAAAATAAATTGACACTTCTCCTGGCATTAACTTAAATTAAGCCCGTCCCGTCTCTCGTCTAATTCTGACGATTTCGCAGATCGGGCGAGAAATGCGAAGGAAATGCTAATTTGGAGCCACGATTCATTCCAGTCTGAAGAGGGAGTTTGAAGTACCGAAGACATTTGGATGTGATCGTGAAAAGGGGTCTGAGTCTGAAATCTTCGGCGGATTGCTGTTTCTCAGACCATTGTTTTTTTTTAACAGTAAAACAGCAAAGGTGACCTGAAGGTCACAAGTCAGCTGACGATGTTTTGTATGGGAGGGTTGACTTTTTTTTCGCGATTTTGGACTTGGTCCCATAGTGAAAGTTGGTCAGTATGACTTACTGATCGCCAAAATTACCAAATCTTCAAAATTTTGTTACTGAATTTAATTTAACCCTGTATAGATGACCTTTCTAGTCCTAGTTCCTACTAATATTATAAATGTGAAAGTTTGTTTAAATATCTGGATGATTATTTCAATCACGGCTAAACGGCTTAAAGATTTGGATGAAACTTGGCACACATATACTAGTCCTAATCCTGGATTAATAATAATATAATAATAATAATCATCCAGCCTATATACGTCCCACTGCTGGGGACAGGCCTTCACTCACAATGAGAGGGTTTGGGCTATAGTTCCCACGCGGGCCCAGTGCGGATTGGGAACTTCGCACACACCGTCAAATTGCAGGTGTGTGCAGGTTTCCTCACGATGTTTCCCTTCACCGATCCGCTCATGGTAAATTTACAAATTATATTTCGCACATATATTCCGAAAATTTTAGAGGTGCGAGCCCGGGTTCGAACCCACGACCCTCTGCTTAAGAGCCGGCAGGTCAAACCATTAGGCTACCACGGCTTACTTGATTACCACATAAAAAATTGTAATCCTGTATAATTTGATATTTCCTTATATTTATATTTCGCGATAAACGACTTTAACGCGGGCAAAAGCTGTATAACATGTAGCAAAATCATGAAAAGTCCTAGAAAAATCAATAATAATTTTACAATACAATCAATCACGCCTGAGACCAGGTGCCAAGAATTTCAAATGTAAATCACGTAGCTAAGGAAACTTCGGTCGTATTACGTCTGACGACAAAATTGTCGGCGTAATCGGATCCAGACGCCGTGAAATTGGTCGTTTGTCATGCACGACATACATTGGCCGACAAGGCAGTGTCGGACTACACTGGCGAGGAAAAATAATGGGTCACGTGTTATTAGTGTTATCAATACATAGTATAAAATGAAGTCGCCCTCCGCGTCTCTGTCTGTCCCTATGTATGCTTAGATTTTCAAAACTACGCAACGGATTTTGATGCGGGTTTCACCATCAGTTAGATAATATAATAGAACCCGGAGCGAAGCGAGGGCGAGTCGCTATAGGCTATATTTTAACTTATGTAACCGAAGCGAAGCGAGGGCGGGTCGCTAGGTATAGGTATATATTAGAATAAACACGGTTGTATTAATTAATCCTTATGATTATATTGTTTATTATCCCGGTTATTTTCAGGGTAAGATCTAGTTGTTAACCTAGAAAACGTCTTAACATATTCCGTGCGAAGAACTTAAGTACATTTTCAGGGTTCCGTACCCTAAAGGTGCAAACAGGACTATTATAAGTAGCACACAGTTAATATGGCGCGCGGATTAAGCAATAATAGACTCTTGGTCTACGTCGTAAGAGTTTTGACGCGCGCTATATTAATTTTGTCCCGCTATACCTACATAGTTTACGCCGTCCGTCCGTCAGACTGTCCTACTAGTTAATATAGTTTGAAACGAATTTAATAAAAAACCCCCACAAAATCGGAACCTCTATTTTCCGGGCTCATACCTAACCAGGAATCGGAAATTCGGTAAGATATTTACCTAAAGTTTGACGGCGTGAACGGTATGGAGACGGACCCAATTTAATTTTAATCAGTATCGTTATCATTATCATTTGTGTATTTTTACCTTCTCGTATCGTTTTATTAAAATAATTTAATTTAATTCCGGAACATATATTATTAAAATTATTTAATTAAGATCCCTCCGCATTTGCCAAACCTTTGCCAGGTTTTTGTCAACTTTAGGTAAATATCTTATCGAATATCAAATCAAGTTAAGAACACTCTCGATTGAGTCATCTTTCTATAAAAAAAAAACTAAATCAAAATCGGTCCATCGGAGCTACGACGCCACAGACAGATACACAAACACAAATACACAGATATACACGTCAAACTTATACACCCCTCTTTTTTGCGTCGGGGGTTAAAAGTTGGACGAGATCAAGTTTATCCATAAAGTAAACGTAACCGTACTTAATAAATACTTTGATGAATGCGTGCTTCCAGACCCAAAGCTGGCCCAACTCAGATGAGCATTCAAATTATGTTATAAAAGGTCTTTTATTGGAGCATTCAAGTTATTCCCAACGATTGTACCCTTCCAGATTCACCGCCAGAAGCTCCATTTTGTGTCAATTTTGTACGTACATCAGGCTGCATGGCACTCATTGGTTAATTGAAGGGCATTGTAAATTAAGGCTCGTTGGAGGTTAAATTAACGTATAAATGTTTTTATTTTTATAGCGCAGTGCGTTGCGTTTGATTATGCCGTTTATCTGTGACGGAATGTAAATAGAGTGCATCCAATGATAAAATAAAAATGGTTTTACTGGCTGTTTTAACTTTCAACGTCTATTTTGGACTGGTTTAATAACGCCCATTCAAACTGTAAAAGACTGGCAACGACTTTGCGCAGCACAGGTGGCGGCAACGAGCAAACGTATAAAGATGTATAAAGCATGCCACAAGGCGTCGTGCTATGCCATGAGCAGAGATCGGACTCTTGGCGTCATTACTCGCAATAATGTGGGTATGCAATGACTCCCAAGATTTTAATCAATTGATTTTATTATATATATTTCTAAATTTTCACAATTAAAACAAACCTATGAGCTGAAAAAAAAGAACATTTCTTCATTAAACTTTACAAATTTCTCTATGACAACTCTTTATGAGAACTGCAAATTTTATGAACTTAAACATTTTAAACGCATCCATAAAGTATGAATCTACCTTAAGTTAAATTTATTACAAAATTGTTACTGTCTTGCTAGGAATCAAGATACAATTTAAATTAAGAAATCAATTTGAATAATATGTTAGTAGTCATGTCCACATGCTTGCGAGTAATGACGCCAAGAGCCAAGAGTCAGATCATGAGCGTATTCTATACATTTATTCCGCCGCCCGGCGGTCACCGTCAGGCAAAACCAAGGCGATTTTTAAAACATTTAAAATGTGTGTTCTATTGTTTCAGATGTACAGGAGTGAATCACTGCAACTTCGTCCTTCAGGAGGACTACCCCCCCTCCCGGGGGTGGGCGCCGGGGGTAGTTTACCTCAAATACGCCTGCTTCGACGGTACGTTACCTATTCGTGCTTACCCACCGTTACCTTATTGATATTAAAGCTTTTTGAAGATTAAATGTAAGAAGTGGGTCTTTAAAAGGCTCTTTTGGAAGATGTGATGCATGAACATTTGTTATTATGGGTGCAGCGGACCTTATTACTTTATTGAATACTTGTTTTGAACTTAATAGTTGATACCGGGGTTCTATTCTAACTCACTTTGTCTACCATATTTCAGATTGTTGTAAGTCTAGTTGTAGATAGTGAAATTTTTAAAACTCTAAATAGGGAATAGTGGGCATCATAGTAAATGCTGCAGAAAAAGAAGAAGGGAGAAGAGATACATTTTCAAATGATTCTTCATCTAGCCCTTCCTAAAGCTAAATGCACACGTGCGTCCATAAATCGCATTTATCAAAACGTCCTACATTCGGAATCGTTTTGTCACGGGCGTCATGTGACGTCACAAATATCATACGCCAGATGCTGTAATAGTGTCACGCTTATTTTTCTTTCGAATCGATGGTGCGATTCAATAATATTGTAATTGAGGGTGATTGTTGTTGTTATGAGTAACTTTACTCTAAGTAACTAACCTATGTAAGTAGGTATAGTTATTAACTTTTGTGACTGAATCTTTCAATATGAAATGGAAAAAAAATATTAATTGAATTATTAAAACAATTTCTGTTGAATGCAAGAGTAGAGAATTTAAAAAGAATGTCTTCCGCCTAATAAAACAAGTAATATAGCTTCTAGGAGTTTCTTTTGTGGCTAATAAAGTTACAGAACGACGTTTAGGAGGAGGAAAGTAATAGCCGCCATAACGTTTTTCCTCCGTTTGTAGTTTGATGCACTAACGATACTTCTTTAGCAGAATATGGGTTAGTGTGGCCTAAGCTTTAGCCACAATATTGGTACTTTCCTGGATTTTACAGTACGCTGTAATTTTAAATTAAATATTTTGTTAAGTATTTCTAAACCTATATTAACTTGATTTAAAATCGGTAATAATTAAACGATTTGATAACAACATTAAACGGTATAAAAAATAAGTACTTACTATTAAAATAAGGTGCCAGGGTTGCATGTGTAATGGAGTTATTTATATATCCGCTTTAATGTAACGCTTATAAGCACCAAACAGTGTAAAGTTATGTAGTAGAATAACTATAATGCCAAGAACATGATCCTAACTGCCCATAATGCACGACCCTCCTTCGTTACCGCACTTGTGTAGAAAATAAACTGCACGTGCTAGAACCCCATAATTTGTCAAAACCGCTGTTCCCACACGTTCCTTTTCAATCGCAACAGGATCCCGAAGGATGGATCCCTGAGGAGTGGGCAGTAAGCTTGAACTTTTGTCTCGTTGCTGGTTTGGATTGTGCCCTGGAGAGTTATACGACTCATACGTGATTGATATAGGACTGAAAACATCTATGCAGTTTGGTTCCCATATTAAATGTAATTTTAGTTTCATTGATTTTATCACAGTTTTGCTTAGTTATTCACTCAATGCTATTCCCGGAGAATGTCAAATAAATAATCACAATAAATATTATAAGTAATTAATTTTAAGTTAAATTTTATTTTGTTTATATGAAAGCAACCAAAATATGAAAATTACGCAAGAGAAATTGTAAGGTTATTAGTCTCGTGTTAGAGACAATAGTTGTATTCTTGCAATTAAATTGTCTTAGCTAGCAATTGATGAGACAAAACAAGACAAGGGCCTATTTTCAATGTTGTCTAAAAGACAAGGGTATTGTTTGTTTAATTTTTATACCATTGGCTTTCGTCTCAATTTTGCTTTGACGATAAAGAAATTGAAAGAAAGCGGCAGAACGAACCCATTTACGTAGTTTACATAATGTCGAATATGCTAAGCTTAGATTGAACTCGAAACAACTGCAGTTATAGCTTAGACCATTTATACAGGACGGGCCTTACACAGACTTTCCTCTCTGCCGAGGTGTAAGCACAAATGATCTTGCACGTTTATAAAAACTATCCATTTAGTCGATTATTTCGCATTATCAAAATCGTCTTCGGAGAGTAAGAAGCTCCAAGAAAATACCTTGTTGTGCTATGTTAGCGTGCAGCAAAAATCAAAACGCATCAAATTCTAAGAAATATGGCGTAACATTATACATTTTATTATTTTCACCATGAATTTTGATAAATTTCAAGTGTTTTTGTGTATTATTTCTTGCACACCAATATATCGATTCCCTGATCGATTTATAAACGGCATGCGTAAAATCGCTCGGTAACTAGTACATAATCTGTTGACGAACTGCCGCACTCAGAGACGTCAATTAAGTTTTAAGTTTCATTAAAGTAGCTGCTGTCACTTTCTTTGCTATAGCAATAGAATAAGACGCAACAACTTTAATGAAACTTAAAAATTAATGGACGTCTCTGAGTGCGGCAGTAAGTTATTAAAAAAAAAGGAAAGAAAGCCTTTGTGCACATCTCTTTTTAAATCATTATTAAAGCCATAACTAAGAAAAGGCCAAACATATTTCTTCGGTTGCTATTTTTTGCATATGTTGATTACATATTTTGTTTGTTTGCGTGCTTGATTTCAAGTTAGTGTTTATGTTTTTAGTGGTGTAAGTGCGTAGGAATAAGAGCTATTTTTGCATTTGTGCGTTAGCGGTTTATATGTGTGTTACTTCGCCTCCCACAAAAATTGACAGACTTTTGTGGTTAGGAAATTGCGCGTTAGACATCTCCGGGTGTACGTACTCAATAGTAGTTAGGGACGTTTTACAACTTGTTACATTGCGATCACTTTAGTCGTCATCGTCACATGAAACAGGCAAGTCCGACAATTCGCCATTACAACAGACAGGGGATGACAATTAATTGATAATGACGCCCAATTTAGAACCGACATTTTGATAGCGGCCATTTTCTTTAACAATGCTATTTGTCATCACGTCAGTTCCTGTTCCATGTACAACAAGGTTCAATATGGCGCTTTTAGACTTCTAAATTGGTGGTTATGTGAGCATTTGGTGGCTATAAACGTATTGTAACGGTGGCATAAAACTACCCTTACTGATTCCCACGTGCCCCATATCCATTGTATTAACCGACCATCGGAAATAAAACTCCGAGGCTCTAACAACTCCCCCGCGTTCCTTTCAGTTCGGTTAGGGGCGGTGGCTCTTGCAATACTGGTAAGTTGTCGATACAGTGACGAATTTACCCCAAAATGTCTCAAAGTCAGGGGCTTGGGTAATGGAGTATGGCAACAAATAATTTGGGAAACGCGTGCGTGTGATTTGCCGGATTTGTGGCGAAGTGACTGCTAGGTATTCTGCATTCGTAAACCAAAAGGGAGTAATTGCTATAGACATTGTAGTGTGGTCTGTCTTCTTACCAATAGATGAGGTTCTAATTTGCTCTAGTAATAAACTTGTAGATACGATATTTAGGCGTATTAAAGAAGAAATATTATGTGGTGAATTTATTTTTTGAACCAATTTCATTCCCCAGTAAAATATTTTGCCAAATCCCTAATACTATGGCACGTGCATAAGTTTTCATGAACAAAACATTATTTAGTTTGATTTTTTTGCATAAGCATTATAACTTTCTGGATGGTTTACTTTTCTTATTAAAAAATGAAAAAAAAAAGAAATGTTGCTTGAAGCGTTTGCTCAATACAACTTGATATAAGAAAAAGGCACTAAAGAAAACGACTTAAACGACAAAGAAAGCATATCGTACATAATAAAACTAATATTCACACCATTTCCAGTAATAGCGTTTTTATGAGGCACTAATTCCCTGTGATATATCGCGTGGGACAATAAAAATGACACATTATAGCCGCTTAATATCTCTGATATTTCCCACATTTGCTAAAACTATCTATATTTCTTCTACTACAGTAGGTATGATTATGGTTATAATACCATCATCGTTTAACTACAAAACAAATAAGCAGAATACAGCATATATAGCAACATCAATTATTTCAGGTAGAACATTTTAAAATAATTAACTAAATATGATATATTTATTTTTATTACACTATAAAGTCGTGGAAGTCATTAAACGCTTTAATACTTAATAGGAGATCTTATTGTGAAATGCACCCCTACTGTGGAACCAAATAAACTTTATTTTATTATTTTATTTTTTATTATTAAACGCTATTTCCACAAAGACAATTTTTCCAGGACTTGTATGTATGTTTGTTTTAATCCAGGGCATGTACTGCATCCAAACATCTGTACATTATACAAACTTTCACATTTATTCTATTATTAGGATTGTATAGATCGCTAAAGACTTTTGTTACTGAGTCATGGATGTTTTCTATATATATTTAAGTATGTATATCGATACCTGTACCCCTAGTACAAGCCTACAGCTTAGTTTGGGACTAGGTCAATTTATGTGAGATTGTCCCTGATATCTATTTATTACTTGAATAGACGCAGTCTTTACACAGTTCACACTTGGATAGCCAAGATGAAAAACTACGCTACATATATACATCAAGCATTTCACCAGTTCAATATGAAAGCCAGACCGAGGGACCAGACGTATTCACGTCACCCTGAAAGAGATAGGCGATAAGTCTAAATTTATTAGTTTCGTGCCATTTCGAATATTGGCCGAGCGAGTCCGAAGATGGAAGGGAATGCCCGATGTTTATCGAAAAAACAAATATCCCGGAGTTGGTTATCGTTGAATCTATGGTTTATAGGCAGGGGAGTTATTAAAGTGTATAAAGTTAGTTTAATGTTCTATTGTCGGATGGAGCAGTATGTTTAGGGTGCATACTAGTGCAGTATAGCAAATATATTGTATAAAGGGAAGAAGGCTATATGCTTTCAGATCTAATTTTGAGATCGATTCATTGGATCAATACGGTTAATATAATAAAGTGGGTACGTATAATATGTTACTTGCATTTGCTAGTTTTTCTACACATGTACCCAACAATACTTTATTCACATTTAAATACTACAAAAGAAATCTTGTTGAACCGGAATATAAAAAAAATGCTTAGATTGTGAAAACACTGAAAATCTAAACGATATAATTCTACTTATACGAGTATAATGATGTTTGGATGTTTGTGTTTCAATCACGTCTAAGCGGTTGAACGGATCTGGATGAAATTTAGCACACAGATAGCCGTTATCTTGGATTGACTAATAAAGTATTTTTTATCCCCAAGGAAAAGCGATAAACGAATTCTATGCAAACGGAATCTAAGTGAGTAGGTAATCGATTTTTGCAAACGAATTTCTTCCGCGCATTGTACCATGCAATCGAGATAAAATCTTCCCTTTGAAATACTTTTTGCACTAAAGCACGGTTTATGCAGCTTGCGGATCAATTTATATAAGCCGATTAAGTTGCACAATCGATATTTCTGAGCCAAATGTTCAATAGAAACAGTTTGTTGTATCGGTAGAAGTTTGCAAACATCGGCATGGATCTACGACTATACATTAGTTATTGTAGAATCTTAAAAGTACCAAAAACGACTATGACGAATTGAGTTTTATTTACAAGTATCAAAGTTTAAACTGACTTAACAGCTTTTTGTACATATTGGGTTTTGCAACGCAACCGTCGATTACGGCGTGACGAAAACGTCACGCGTCTACTTTAGATGCGTCATAAATTGCGTCATCGTTATTGATGTATCCCTTTCGAATCATATCAGTTAGGGGTTCTGTAAGCAATAGTTATTCTCTCTTGATGAATCGAAAATCCTAATCATACTTTTTGGCAAAGGTTGGGTTAGAGTGGTTAATAGTCGAACGACGAAGCCAGAACTCGTAAGTTATAAGAACTCGCCGGTTTATTCCAGATTCCAGACTTAAGTAAAAAATAACCCGTGACAATGTATTCTTGTAGGATTGGCTGAGTGATTTCACAGATTTAAAACATATACCTTTAAGAATGACATTAAATACTATTGTCGTAATGATGTACTTCACACAAAAGGTTACTACGAATCAACGGTTATCTAAATTAATAGCCCCAGCCTTCTGCTCATTCAGGTGACTGAACAGATGGTGGCTTTCCTTCCTTAACGCTCGACAGAGGTCAGATAACAGTCCCTATAAAAGACGAACATGCTGAACTTGTTATATATATACTTATATTGGGTTTGGTTTGTTTGGAATCATTTTATTGCACAGGGGCCCTAGCCAAGATATCTGAACGATTTTTGAAATCAAAGAAATAGTATAGGATTGACGTAAACCAACGGTCAGTCGCGTCAGCCGCTTATGTCAATCCATTTTGTCGATTATCGAAAATCGGTAAGTCTCGGCTAGGGCCGCAGTTCAGAGCCTATAGTTAAGTGCCAAGCGCTCCGTGGCGTTTCTGTTCGTTTCGTCTCTAATCCAATCGCGTCATTGGTAGACCACCTGACTTATCGTGTCACGTGATCTACCAGTGACGCGATTGGTTTAGAAACGAACCGAACAGAAACGCTACGGTGCGTGTGACAGTTGGCTAGAGACCCTGTTCACGTAACGTAACGTTTACGTTAGGGTCTAGTAGGTAAACCATTGTTCAAGATAGCATACTAAGCTAGTAGCAAGCACAAAAATAAGCTAACATGACTCTTATAAAGAGGCTGAGACTATCTAGGACAATATTTCGTTAAGTCCATGCTCGTTTATCTTCCTAAATCTAAAGGTCAAATAAATAGCAAAATCGGAAATACCAATACTTGAAACATAACATAAAAAAATACAATAAAATATGTGTCGTCTTATTCCTGGAAAGGGTTTTTTAATATATTGATATGGGGTACAAATCAATGAATAGCAGCCATTCGTATTGTGCAAAATACAAAAAAAATATAAAGATAATAATAATTGTAGATATAATGGATATTCGTAGATGGTTCGTAATTACAGAGAGCTTCGCTGGAACCAATTTGTTCATTCGCTTCAAACGATATCGGATGATTCGGCGGCCGCTGCCGGGCGCTAATTGCGATCATAGGCGATAACGAGATAACGAGCCACGTATAAAGCGTAAATTGTGATGTAAATGCGTGTTAAATATAATGCGGACATACAAAACTTACTCATATTGTGCCGTGGCACCTACATGTAATACAGCACTTAAAAATGTTAAACTAGTGGGAACAGACCCGGTCCTCTGCTGTTATTCTGTTAACACATCGTCGTTCAGTTCTACTCACGACGATGCGTTATCAGAATAACATAGCTGACCACAGCATTATGCTTAGTTGGAATCGTTTATGCACCATTTTGTACTTGCCCTGTTGGTATTTTCTTTTGGTATTTTTTTTTGTGTCAAATATTCTTTTTTCTTCTGTTATTGTTTTATTTTATTTTTGAAACTTTTACTTGCCGATATTCTTGATAGTGTCAAGCGAATTTCATGAAATTTAGCTAAAAATGTTTCGAGTGATGGCTGTCAGACAGGCAGGTGAACGCCTGATACTATTTTTAATGTGGGGGGTTAAAAAATAAACCCCACTACCAGCTTTCAGACAGACGTCTGATATAATGGATTCAGCCCCCGGGTATACATTAGATGTATGTCTGTGGGCTTAACCCAGCAACAGACTAATCCTTACTCTAATTTACATAATTTTAACTTTAATACCGTTGTAAGTGAGCTCAGCTTACTTTGCGGTTTTGTAATCCTACATTTCTGATCCTTCCTTCCTAGTTTCTAACCCTGTAGGTTCGCATTATCATTTTCAGTTGTTGTCTAGGAGTCCAGGCATTTTTCTGGAAGTGATTGAAACGCTAGTAGAACTATTCGTACAGGCACCATCACACACTCACACACGCACACACACAGGCTCAACATTGACGTAAACACATGATAATATGTTGGCAAATCAAAATAGGCTATACTTTACTAGGCGGCGGGGTTATTCCTGAACGTAAGAATTACTTCGTCGACGAACTGCAAAATGATGAAAACGGGCTATAGTCATTGCTTAAACAGTATTGTTTCTTGTAGTTTTCTATCCCCCCTCTTGTTTTGTCAAGAAAGGGAAAGGAAGAAATATAGCGATGATGATTAAATTTCCTGATTCGCATGACATAGAGCTCGGCTAAAGCGTTAAACACACGAGCGCGGGCGCGGGTCGGGCGCGGGCGCATTGCCGTTACTTGCTCGTAATACACGCATTCTCCGATAGGCCTTCTCCAGCGCGCTTAGCACATCTTGCATTTTCTCGTTTGTCGCTCAGTGAGTCTCTGTCGTCACAGGTTAGTTAGAAAGGGAGATCCGAGCGACAAACTAGTTGCGGGCAAGTTGTGCTAGCCGTCCAGAGCGCACAATGTAACGGCGATCCGCCGCCCGCGCCCGCGTCGCGCTCTGTGTTTACGCTTAACTCTCAAGGCTCAAGCAAGGCGAGGTAGAGGATAACACAGACGTATTTTGCGAATAGAAGTTGTAATGAAGGCTCCGACCCCGATCGTAAATCAACAGGTTTATGGGCCTTGGAAGTAAGAGGGTAGTTTTACCACAAGTTTGGTAAACACTACGAGATATACGTCATGTTTGCCCTTGAAAATGCCTGGGCCCTTAGCCAAGATGCATTACGCTTAAGGATTTTCGAAAATCGACAAAATGTATTAACATGGGTGAAATTCAAAAAAAGTGAACATAATGAAGGATTGTTAAGGACTTAAGTGAAGAAACGGTAACTTTCTCAGTTTCGTAACGAAAATTAACGAGACAAATGTATCGACTAATTTTCGTTACGAAACTGAGAAAATTAAAGAATGTTAGGGGCTGACGCCAAGAAATAGTTACTTTCTCAGTTTCGTAACGAAAATTAGTCATACATTTGTATCGTTAATTTTCGTTACGAAATTGAGAAAGTTATCTACTGTTCCTTCACTTAAGTCCTTAACGTGCTTAACTAAACCCATTTGCAAAAAAAACGGACACTCTAAACTTTTCTGTACAACTATGGAAATCTTAAACAAAAGAGGTTTTATATGCATTCAATTAATTAGAAACAACTTTCTACGTATTAAAAAGTACTGGCAGGTAAAATAAAATGTTCCAAATTCAAACATTTGAAAGTTATTTAAAAATATTCTATTCGATTCGAGCATTTCTTCACATTCTGTGTTTAGACTTTGTGCTATTAATAGATAAAAAAGGTTTTATGTCATTTTAATGAATTGATATTCGTGTAAAATTATTAAAATTGGTTTTTCGTGTAAAATTTTATACCGTAATATGGCAGACAAGACAGTTATCGCTGGTAATATAGTGACTCTTCTTCAAGAAGGCTGTACTCAATGTTATGACGTGTCGGCACGGTTTAGTGTCAGTCGGTCCACTGTTCAAAGGACCTGGACTAGGTTTCAAGAGACCGGTTCTTTCAAAAGAAGACCGGGGTCTGGAAGAAAACCATGTACAGAGCCCAGATACGATCGATATATTGTGAGTCAAGCTTTACGAAATCGGAAGTCTACCTACAATAACATCAAAATCACCTTGAAGAAGTTAGAGATGTGAGTGTTAGCTTATGGACTGTCAGGAGGAGACTTCTAGAAGTTGATGTACACAGCCGAAGACCAGCTAGTGGTCCTAAATTACTCCGTGGGCACCGTATTGCGAGGGTAAGATTTGCCCAAAATTGTGCAACCTGGACCGATGTGGAATGGAGTGGAGTTTTATTTTCTGATGAAGCCAGAATTTCTTTATTTGGTGAGGATCGACATCGTAGAGTCCTAGGAGACCATGACCAGGAGAGCGTTATGCAGAGGTATGTTTTGAAGAAATAACGGTACGGTGGGGGCTCTGTCATGTTTTGGGCTGGCATAACTTCTGAAGATCGTACGGAGTTAGTTTTCGTAGAAAATGGCTCTCTAAATGCACAACGCTACATCACGGAAATCCTAATTCCTCATGCACAACCAGCGTTAGCTGTTACAGGAAGTGCTGCTGTGTTTATAGACGATAATGCTCGAGCTCACCGAGCGGGATTATAACCGGCAGACGCGCGCGACTGATCGACTTGTTAGCTTACGTCAATCCTATACCTACATCTTATTAGATTTCGAAAATCGTTAAGTTAGCGTTATCCATCTTGGTTAAGCCCCCGACTATGTACATTTCTGACAATGTGAGCTTCAGCCAAGCTGGGCTCACGGCTTTACATTATTATGGGGTCAGGCATAACGTACCCGCGGGGTCCCATTTTTACCCACGACGGAACGGAGAAGGTATGCGTTTAGGTGAGAGGTTGTTTGTTTGTGGGTGTACTCATCTAATTAGTTATAACGATAGAGACGCACTGAGCAACAAACCAGATAATAGAAGTTGTTCTAACATTTTTATTTTGGGTACTTTGCCTTTTATCACTGTCCTCAATAATTTACCTACTCATGGTTATATTGAAGTTTACAGGAAATATTAATTATTCAGAGTGAAAACGGACGCGTTTATATCAACCATATAATTAAAGTTCAAGGCTAATTTGCCTCAGAATTTGTTATATTAAGCTTAATAGAATGCGCAAACCGTTACCTAAATGTTTGTTCCGCAACCCCGCGAACTAATGCTAGGGTAGAACATACCGGGGTAAGAAAGTCCAATTTATTTTAAAAATTTCTCGTTTTAAATATAAATTTCGCTTAATTGGCTTTTGTAGTAAATTCGATTCATCATCATTTCAGCCTACATCCACTCAATTAGTTTGTTTCTAATTTATTTTAGTTTTTCATGGTTGAGATTTTAGGGGATGACCCGCAGGGAACGTTTGGCTGACATAATTTATGATAATAATGATTCTAATATGTGTATCAACATAACTGTAGTTTTTTTTCGTCTAATACAATAAAAAAACTGCGAGCAAAACATTCTGAATACTACTACAGTAAAACCCATTCTCCCTCCCTCTTGATTTATTTGACGACTTCGCGGCAACTTTTATACATTAATATAAAAATTGACTGCTCGTTACATTTCCTTATTTCCATGTTGATTGAAAAACATTTTTATTGTCAAAGTTAATAATATCAACTAAGCATTATTGCTTACTTTTCCCACTGTATGCTTAGAAACTTTCTTTTTAAGCAGTTTGTTACTCTAATAGTTTAGCTGTTTTTATCTGTGTTGCGAACAAACTGTAACCCGTGGCACGTAGAATGTCTACGACCTTTCAAAGAAGTTCAAGGACAGTCTATCGCTACGCCGCTACGAAAGAAAACGACGCAAGAGTACCTGCTTATCGAATATAAAAAGAAAGATAAGAAAAATTGATTTGATAGACAATAACAGGTTACGAACAAAAACAGTGCTATAGTTATAGTGCATTAAGAATCCATGTGCTGTGGCGGGATTAATGCTGTACTTGACCCAATTATTAATATGAAATATATATTTATTTAAAAGCAAACGTGTTTCTAAATTTAGATAAGTACCTAAGCTGTAAATTTGATTGGATTTATTGCGTCAAATGTTAGCTGTGACCGATAACACCATTAACTTTTATTTGAAAAACGATTCGTACTCGTATATACAAAATACTCGTATATACAAATAACAAAGCGCTTTATTTCAGTGCCAAAAATCCGACTAAGTAACTAAAACTGATTTTTATAAGTAGGGCATCCGAAATAAAAGTGGATTTTCGACCTGCACCTGCTAGCCGAATGTTTGGAGAGCTTTTAAAGCTCTTTAAGTTCAAGGTAAGGTAGGTTAGTTGAGGTGAGTTAGTTAGTTCGTGCTAACGAGCTCGGGATTGGTCACAAACTTGGTGTAACTAATGGCCTACTTTTATTACTGGTCATTACTCACCTAGGATTTAGTGCTGAGCTAGAGTTACTTCGCTTTTAGTAGTTAATTTGTCTTATTAGGGCGTTTCCGATCCGACCTCGAGGAAAGAGAGTCCGAGAGATTTGTATGATGATGACAGTCTGAAAACAATCACAACAAATAGTGTCATGGTAAGCTACTATAAATAAATATTGAAGAACAATCCCTCACAAATTGACCTAGTCCCAAATTGAGCTAGACTTGTACTATGGGTACTTATAAACATTGTATGTATAAAGACAATTTATGTATGTATGTTTACGTTAGTATATGTATTTATTTATATGTTTAATATTTATGTAGTTACATGTATTATCAATATTTCTAACTGATAGTTTAATATTTTGAACACTGTTTGCTACTTTTTGTGCAAAACTTGTATTTGTCTAACCCCATGCATTGTCCTTACTCATCTACTTCAGGGTTAGCTGGAAGAGATCCCATTTAGGGATAAGTTCGCCTTTGTACTTTAAATTTACGATGTCAATATATTATATATTATTTACTTATACTTTTTGTGCAATAAAGAGTTTACATACATACATACATACAATCTTACCTCAATACATAAAAAACATCCAAAACTCAGGAACAGATACTAGCGCTTATCACACGAATATTTACCCATATCGAGAGTAAAACCTGGGGTCGTTAGCTTCGTAAACAGGTTCAGTAAATACAATACAAATTTTTTTTTTTTTTTTATCAAAGTTAATAGCAGTTAGCAGGCCAAGTTTAAAAACCGGCCGACACGCACGCCGAACATTCTTTACACGAACCATTTCTAGCCACTTTACACCATATATAGCTGCAGTAATGTTATACACAACTTACCTACCATAATATTAGTGCGTAGAATAAGTCATAATTATCTGTAGAAGAGTAATGTAGGACGTAATAATGAGAGCGTACTCATTAGGACTGTAATATCTATACCAATAGGTATCGTAAAACCTCTACAACGCGTTCAGAAACTGTAGGTTATAACAAGCTTTACGTCAGTCAGTGGTGTTGCTGTCGCCGTGTCAAATCTTATCTAGTGGTGGTAATGTAAAGTTCACTTTAAGTGTTCGCTGCCGATAATGTTATGGTATTCAAATTTATTCGAATCACGATACAATTTGATTCGGCGACAATTTCTCATACCAGAATAATGTAGAATCCGGAATAGATAGAATATTCTTCAATATAAAAAAAAAATATCTTTGAAGTTGCATTTCATATTCATGTCACATTTGTTTGAAACTCGAAATCATGTCACGTAGGTACCTAATATATTAAAATATTTACACAAAGTAAGTACCTTCTTGAAAGAAAAAAGAAAACAGCGATATTCATTATGATGAAAAGGTTTTGTATGATCTACGGCAAATCCGAATTATTCACATATTTCTTTACCTTCAAGTTTCCTTCAACATACTCATAATCATCTTCGTATACGTAATAAAAAACTTGAAAAAGCCCTCACAATGCTTTTGAACTGTTTCGATTAAATTCCTTTCACAGCACAAGGCTATAAGAAGAGAGTGGTTTTGTTAGAAGTTTGTGGAATATCACTTTACTGGGGGCGATGGGAATTGCGAAAAGAAATCTCCGATAGAAAGGCTGACAATTGTGCACTTTCTTATTAGTTTAGCTGTATAAAAAAAGCCGGTCAAGTGCGAGTCGGACTCGCGCACCGAGGGTTCCGCTCATACTTGTAGGCATGTAAATAGTTCGTAAATCACGGGAACACAATATAAACATAGTCCAGTATAAACTGACACGCAATAAGTATGCACTTTCGTACCTACTTACGTGAGTGTCAGTTTATACTGGACTTGTTTTTTATGTAATGACATTGCTTCTTGCCAAATTTCATGACTCTATTTCAACGGGAAGTACCCTATAGGTTTTGATTCGCTTGAGAATCCATTCAATATGCGGCGTAAACGGCCGTATCTTTTAATTTGATCGCGTTGACATAGATGTTCGATTTTTTCACTGATCCAAGGGATTCCAAATCTAAGTATTTGATATGAATTTCAACTTGATACCTTCACGCGTTCCTGAGAAAAAGGGTCTTGACAGACACACAGACAGACAGACAGACGGACAACAAAGTGATTCTATAAGGGTTCCGTTTTTTTTCATTTGAGGTACGGAACCCTAAAAATTATAGCAAGCGCCTTTGGGTGGAGTCTCTTTCAATTCACCCCAATGAGCACCTTTTTGTTTTTATCACCACATGAAGCATATAATAACCTTTATTTTCAGACACCCTGTCCATCCACTACTGCAACCGCGAGGTGGCGCTGGGCGCGGGCGCTGACAGCGAGGGATATATCCGCACGCCGGGATACCCCAACTTCTACGTGGGGGACGAGTGCCGGTGGCGGCTGACGGCGCACCCCGAGCAGACCATCAGGGTCACCTTGTTGGATGTCAGTTTAAGAAGTAAGGGATGTTATACTAGTCACTTAATTTCGAGGGATGACATCTGCTTAAACGCGGATAAAGACACAAGGCAAATTATCAATATTCAAATGAGGGTACAAAAATAATTTCCTATATTTTACGCCTTTAAAAGAGATATGGTTCTTTAGTTTACCCTCGAGGAGGATAATTTTTAAATTTAATCCATTTCCATTCAGGGTGTCCTAAAATCGGTAGGCCACATTGACCCCGGAGGTAGGTCAGCTTAAGAGGTACCGAACTAGCCAAACATGACCTCAGTAAAAGTCGCATGGTTTTCGAGATATGCCAGTTTAAAGTTTGTACTGGAAAAGAACTTTAAACTGGCAAATCTTGAAAACCGTGCGACCGTGCGACTACTAAGTAAATTTCAATCACTTTATTGGATACAATACAGCTTGACAATGTTAAAACATCGCGAGCTTTGCACTTATTTCTCAACACACGCTTAATTAGCCTAACACAGATGCAGGACTTTGTTAAAATCGCAGCGAGCCTAACATGCATCACAAGAATAAAAGTCACGAATAAAAAGAAGCTAGAGTAATTAAATATCATGCTTAGCTTAGAGCCTGTGCACACGGTTTTAGCTCTTAGACCCCCGGTCAAAAACGCTAGATTAATTTCCCTAGCACCTGTCAAATTTTATCTGGTGCATGCTAAGTCCGCTGACAGTAAAAGGAAGTAAAGGTTGAAACATTAACAGCCTATGACGCGTGACCAGCCAATGATTTAGCGGTTTCCGAGTTACACTCGAAATGCTAAAGCCGCCCTCGGCGCGAGGCCGGTTACTTTCGCGTAACACTTGTCATTGTAGTTACTTTAAATTATTCGTCAGTATAAATAGCGAGGAATGTTCTTTAACTGTATCAGTCAGCCGTTCGGTTTGAAGTGATCTCGTCGAATCAACAACACAGACCACGTCAACATGAGATCGATGGTGGTGTTGTTCGCCCTCGCCTCCGTGGCCTGCGGCTCCCTGCTGCCGCTGGCGCAGCCGCCGCACCACCCCGCGCTGGTGCTGGACCCGCACGGCCGCCCGCTGGACACCGCCGAGGTCATCAACGCCCGCGCCCTGCACCTGCAGGCCAAGGCTCTGGAGCACCACGCTCCCCTCGCCCACTCCATCCTGGCCCCTGCTGTGGTCACCGCGCACGCCGCGCCGCTCCTGGGCGCCCACTCGTTGCTTGGCTACTCCGCTCACGGCCTCGCTGGCCACGGTCACTGGCTGAAGAAGCGCTCCCTGGGCCACTTTGCTCTAAGCGCCCCAATCATCGCCCAAGCTCCCGTCATCGCGCACGCTCCTTCCGCCGTCTCCCACCAGTCCCGCGTGGATGTCATCTCCAGCCCCGCCGTCGTGTCCCACGCCGTGCACGCCGCCCCCGTGGTCGCCCACGCCGTCGCCGCCCCGGTGATCGCCCACGCTATCGCCCCCGCCGCCGTGTCCCACCAGTCCCGCATCGACGTCCACTCCAGTCCCGCCGTGGTTGCTCACTCCGTGCTCGCCGCGCCCGTCCACTCCGTCTATGGCTCCCACTCCCTCCTCGGCGCTCACTCCCTGATCAGTGCTCACCCTGGCCTTTCCCACGGTCACTGGCTTAAGAAGAGGTCTCTGGGTTACTCCTGGGCTCCCGTAGCGCACTCCATCCCCGCCGCCGTCTCCCACCAGTCCCGCGTGGATGTGATCTCCAGCCCCGCCGTGGTGGCTCACGCCGCCCCCGTGGTCCACGCCGCCCCCGTGGTCCACGCCGCGCCCCTGCTCGCGCACGTGGCTCCCTCCGCCGTGTCGCACCAGTCCCGCGTCGACGTGATCTCCTCCCCCGCGCACGTCGCCCCCCTAGCGCACTCCGCCGTGTGGACCGCTCCCCTCTCGCACGTTTCCCACCATGGCCTCCTCCATTCGGCTCCCTTGGCCTATGCCGCACACTGGTGAAGCGAAAAATTGATTCGACGAAAAATGTAGTTTTCGTTTTAGCTAATTTTAATGAAACGAATAGACAAAATATATAAATTTTAAATTATACCTACTTACTGTTTTTTTCTACCTACACCTCACCCTATGTATAATATTTAAACACAACAGATACCTACTCAATATTCACGATATCGTGAAGGAAACAGGAAGCTTTTTATCAATGCAATCTGATTGCGCTGCGCATGCGCGGTGCGGCCGTAAATCTGGTACTTAATTATAACAAGGTTACAAGACAATGCCCTCCATAATTATTAATGGTTAAAGCTTATAAAATGCGTGTAGAATATTCGCTATCGAACAGTATTGAGTGTAAAGTTTGTGAAAGCATTTTATGTTGACGTAATAATACTTATTTAATAGTTGAGTGAGTGTTCCTGCTTGGCTGAAACCATTTATAACCGAACTTAATTACCATTTTAACTTTTATACACGCGCCTGCCTAAAAAACGCGTGTAATGTTTTCAGAGTTTGTGTATATACTACTCTGTCAAGAAAGTACCGGGAAAAGATCAATAATACACAAACTGTTTGTTAATCATCCAAATTTATTTTATCACCTTCAAAGTATGCTCCTTCAGAAACGATACACTTACGCCAACGAATAATCCAATCATCAAAACATTTTTTAAACGCTGTTTCCGGACTTGAATTCAGTTCTCGGCGCGAATTCTCCTTTATGTCTTCTACCGATTGAAAACGGGTGCCACGAAGTGGTAATTTGAGTTTAGGAAAAAGAAAGAAGTCGGCAGGAGCAATATCTGGTGAATATGGTGGTTGCTCGATGGTATTTGTTGAGTGTTTGGTCAAAAATTCTTTCACAATGATGGCCTTGTGCGAAGGCGCATTATCGTGGTGCAAAATCCAAGAATTTTCATTCCACAAATCTGGCCTTTTTCGTCGAATTTGCTCTCTTAAATGCCGCATAACGCTCAAATAATATTCTTTATTTACCGTTTGACCTTCCGGCAAGAATTCCGAGTGCACAACACCGCGATAGTCAAAGAAAACAGTCAACATGACTTTGACTTTTGATCGACTTTGGCGTGGTTTCTTCGGTTTCGGTTCAGTTGGAAGGCGCCACTCCGAAGCTTGTTGACTAGTTTGCATGTCAAACTCGTAAACCCACGTCTCGTCACCAGTAACAATGCGTTTCATGAATGTTGGGTCGGAATTGACTCGTTCTAGCATGTCCTCAGCGACTCTCATGCGATTGAGTTTTTGGAGAAAATTCAGGTCTTTTGGGACTAGCCGAGCGGTAACATGTTTCATACCCAAATGATTAGTTAAAATAGTACGGATCGACTCGTGAGATACAGAAAGTTCGGCGGCTATCTCTCTCAAAGTTGAATGAGGATTTTCAGTCACTATTTCCTTCACTTTTGCGATGTTAACTTCAGTTGCAGACGTTGATGGCCTACCAGAGCGAGGCAAATCTTCCATCACATCTCGACCGCTTTTGAACGCTTTGTACCACTCATAAACACGTGTTTTTGATAAAGTCGAATCACCGTAAGCCTTCTGTAACATTTTCAGTGACTCCGAACACGAAATTCCATTGGCGATGCAAAATTTAAGACAAACTCTTTGTTCAATGTTTTTGTCCATTATGAAATTCGCAATACACACTAGATATGATATAACTAAAAACAGCACTGTATTTAATATAAATAACAGATGCAACTCAAACTCCGCGCCAAAATAGAAAACAGTTGTGCCAATCTAACAACAACAAAAAAAACAAAAATTTGAATTTGGAACCATAAACAAATCATCCATTCCCGATACTTTGTTGACTGAATGTATGTTTGTGGGATTGTTTATTTTACCACAACTTATTAATCCTGAACCGAATCTAGGCTAGATTTTGTTTAAAAATACCATGTGCTACTTTTTTACATATCACTACTTTTGGTAGAAAATTTATGTTTTTGGTGGGATACAATTATACTGGTCAACAAGGTTTTTGCCCAGTGATAATGAGTTGTAATCAAGAAGTACGCGGTGACTATTCATCAACCATAGACGTTTCACGGCTGGCTTAGTTCGATTTTCTGAATTATGCTCATGGTGTGCTTGTTGTAACATGTATTGAGTGTAACGCCGCGCATACCCACGAACAAAAACCAACCCGAGCTAACTAAGGCATAAAATTATTACCACTGCGAACGGTTTTAGGGCCTGCGCAAACCGGCGGAGCGCAGCGCAGATCACTTTAAATTTATCAATGTATATTCTTCCCTATGTTAATTACAATAAGGTATAAATTTGAATGCTCTGAGACCGACCTCGGAGCATCACGGGGGATTTCTACTCTGCGGCTCTAAATTTATACCTTATTCTTATTTATTTTTGTTCACCAGTGTTATTAATCCTTACCAATAACTATTTCATGTTCCCTCCCCAGGTATAGGTCCATACGAGACCGAGTGCACGGACTACGTCATAGTCCAGGACTCGAACGGCGACTCCCTGCTGTCGTCGTGTGACCAGGTGGAGCTGCCGCTGCGGCTCTCCTCGACCACCAACTCCGTGGAGGTGACCGTGGAGACCAGGTCGCAGGGCGCCTTCCCCAAGAGAGGGGTGTTGTTTCATTATAAGAGTAAGGTTTTGGGTAATCTTGAGATTTTGCATGTGGCCCTCTAAAGGAGGAGCAGGACAAAGACTAAGAACTAATAGGCTGTAAGCCAGGTCGTAAGGCTGCGTTTTTAACCCCCGACGCAAAAAGAGAGGGGTGTTATAAGTTTAACGTGTGTCTGTGTATCTGTCTGTGGTATTGTGGCTCCCAAACGGATGAACCGATTTTCGTTTAGTTTTTTTTGTGTCATAGATAATTTTATCCCGAGTGTTCTTAGCCATGTTTCGTGAAAATCTGTTCAGCCGTTTGAAGATCATCAGCTCTTTTTTAGTTGATGAGGGGATCTGATTTTTTAATTCTTGAAATCTTCTAGTGACGAAGTCCCTCCAGTGAAAATGTACGTGCTTGGAGAGCCCGTTAAAGGTTTTGCTCATTGCTCAGAGGGTTTTTAGGCACTGATATCGGGGGTTTTTAAGTCGGTTATTATGGATCTGAACGTTCAGCGAGGAAAAATCAACCAACAGGATAAAAAGCTAAAAATATGTAGCTATTATACCTTTTGGTGTTTTTTTTCTCCCGTTTAGCAGTCTTGCAAAGAGCAACCGCAGTTTGTGTCCCAATTAAGATTAGATTAGATTGGTCACATTTGGTTTTTCGCACACTGCCATCTCTCGACAAAACACAGCAATACTAGGTGCCTATTTACATTGAGAACAGCGCCCTCTAACATTTTTCTTTGTAGGTATAGGTTGCGTAACGCTGCCAGCGCCATCTGACGGCTACTTGGTGTACCGTAACGAAGACGTAGCGCATTACATGTGCAACGTTCATCATGTTTTCGTCGACACGCGGCAGAGGGCGCGCGTAATATGGTGCTACGACGATAACAGATGGAACGACAGTGTGCCCTTGTGTATCGGTAAGTTGTTTTTATTTACGTTTACAAAATATAATACGTATGCAATAATATACAGTAGCACCGTTAAAGTAATTTGTGAGCGAATTTATTTACCTATCTGCTCGCGAATTGGTCCGCGTAGTAGTCGTTATCTCTATTCCCTGGGAAATTGTCAGATTTTTCGGGATAAATACTCAGTCCGTCCGTCCGTATGTCCGTCGTCCGTTAACTATCTCTGTACTCACCCAATTAAACGTCGATCGTTTAAGGAGCAGGATAGTGAAGCCGGAACAAAAAAACAAACAAACCAACACTTTAAATATTACAATACAAGGTATGATAAGGAAGTAAGGAAAAGTTATAATTTACTTACAAATAGCTAGTATGAATTATTTGTTTGCAATATGTATATGGAAATACTGATGGCAATGCCGCATGCGTGGTAAGTAATTCAGACGTTTATCCTTTTGCTGAAAAATAATAATTAGTAGCTAGATACTTTTATTGCGTGTCGTAGCCCCATACTCGTATTTAATGCGCGTGTCAGACTTTTTATTTCAGTAACAATTTTAATATTTCTTTGCTGAAAAATAGATAACCATACATTTTAAAGTAATTTTACAGCATCATAGGCGCGTAAAAAGAATCGCTCTTTCTGTGTTTGTTTGTCCGGTTAATTCTTTTAAGCTTAATAACAAACTTTAATACGGTTTTTACTTTCATTTAGAGGATATCTTCCGAAAGGCTTAAAGTATGTTCATAGTACACACACGTAGATCCCACCCAGGCAAAGCTAGGGCGGGTCGCTAGTCCTACTCATCCTACTAATAGTAAGATTAAATAATTATTAATATGAAAGTTTCTATGGGTGTTTTGATGTTTGTGTTTCAATCACGCCTAAACGGCTGAACGGATTCGGATGAAATTTGGCACAGAGATAGGTAGCTGGATTGTCGAATAGGATACTTTTTATTCCGGAAATTTTGGTAGTTCCCTAGGGATAAGCGATAAAGACTTCTTCGCGGACGGATTCGTGGTTAAAGGCTATATAGGTAGTAATAAAATGAATTAAAGACGCATTAAGTCTACCTGAGGCTTCAAAATTGAACAAAAGATTTTACTGTCTTCTTTGTGTACGACCTTTACGACCACTCTAACAAAGAAATGCCACGTACGCAATATCCTTTGTCTATGGAGTTCGAATTACCTACTTTCCGGCAATGTCCAGCGAAACAAAGAACATCCATTACACAAATGGTTTATTGCTACTAACTGCCATGTCCATAAAACAAAATGGAATTGATATCAACTCCCTATCGACACCATATCAAAAGTTTCAGAGCTTCGCACAGTCGTTCTCCCGAGATCATAAAATGCACCCATTCCAAAATGATCAAACGACCGTCTATAACAAAAATACTTTTCATAAAAACTTCTTTCATGTTTATTTCACATTCGCACTATGAAGAGCAAGCACATGCGCATTGGTACACCGTCGTACTCTTTCATTTACAGTCAAATCTTGAACAAATGAAAGAGACAACTACATTTGTGTCGCTTACAACGCGATTTTACATGAAAACTCATGTAAAATGAAAGCCAACTTTGTATTTAAAGAGTTACGGTTGATTTTTATTTATTGTGGTTGTTGATTATTTTCATCGTTCATTTAGGGCTCGTTCAGACGTTCAGTTGCGTTTTCGTAAATACGAGAGTTCATTCGTCGCTCGCCCGCCGCCGAGTCTGTTCGATTTTCAAATTCTCTCGCGTCACCGAAACACGTGTTTCACGAAGTGAGTTCTTAAATTAATAACGAGTTTCTATAAATATTATCGAAGAAAGTGTTTGTAACCACGTGGTTTTAGGCTTAAAATTGTTTATTAAGTGGTTTTAAGTGATAATTTTATTTAATTTATAGTTTTAAATGTGTTTTCGTTGTGGTTTTAATTACGATACGTGCGTTATTATGGCGAAAACGGTTGAAATTCTTTCTTAATTGTTACTTTCACGGCAATAGAAAATTTTCAGCAAATTATAACTATCAAGGTTTAAGTTTTCCTAAGCAGGAGTTCGCATGTGCGGCATACATTAGCCGTAGAGTTATGTTAAAATGCGTAGACATTAATTATAATACAATAGTAAGTAATTAACAAAACTTCATACCTATATTTTAAAACTTACAGTAATTAACAGGATGTTTAAAAAAACACAAAATATTTGATTCAATTATTTACGTAATCTGATAAACTTTGACGTTTACATGTGGACAATGGGACGCACAATGATATGGCTATCTTCGCTGTTGCGCCAGTCACGTATATTGATGAGTAATAAGGGTCGGTTTGATACGTGCGATGTGGGCTATTGTACTGCTTATCGAGTGTAAGTGATAGCAAGAGTTACTAAGGCGGCAATCAGAATTTTATAGTGGATTCATAAAAAAAACAACATATTAATTGCCTAATTGAAAAATTATTTCTTTACTCCATTTTCTTTTCTTGTAAGTAATTTCTAAACCCAAGTTTGATTAATCAATATACTTATTGAACGTCATCTCGATAATATTTATTTCATTCTTATTTTTGGATATGAATATTTTATTTATAGGGTTTTTCATGAAATCTTTCATATATATGGATTTGTTTCATTCTATAAAGTAGATACCTACATATTTTAAAAGTCAACAGCTCTATAACTTAAAAAAATTAACATTCATCTGTTTTTTTCGTTTTAGCAAAAACTTGATCATACTTAAATTTTATCAAGATCCGATGAACAATATTTTACTGTTAAATCAAAAAATAATGGGTATTGTCTTGTGTTCAAATACCAAATT
The DNA here is from genome assembly GCA_963241965.1 of Tortrix viridana. Taxonomy (NCBI): domain Eukaryota; kingdom Metazoa; phylum Arthropoda; class Insecta; order Lepidoptera; family Tortricidae; genus Tortrix; species Tortrix viridana. The sequence goes on from OY725172.1 coordinate 15,837,299, forward strand.
CATTTTAACTAATTTCTATTACAGTTATCTTTGACATAAAACAGTCTTCTGCTACACAACCGTAATCGCGTAAGTGCTACGTAATATAATAAGTGATAACGAGCTCTCCGAACTGAGAGTTCATTAGTCATTAGACTTTTATACGACTATTTTGCATTCTCTCGAGACAGACTTGAGACGACCTTTCTTTAAGATCGCATTTAGTGCCAGCTCTATCAATTTGCAAATAAAATGGGCATAATGTAGAGTTCTTGGCAATATGGATGTGGATTAGCTTTTAGCTTTGCATTACTAAAGTCACGCCTTGTTTACATTGCTTGTAATTAGTTGTCTTTTGTTTTGTATGTTAATTACTTAGGATCGTGGGAACCTTTCCTAACTAGCTTTTATATTAAAACTTTTGCCTAATCTGAATGTCGAATTAATCGTAAACTAATTTATATCACTACATAGTATAAAACAAAGTCGCTTCTTGCCATCTGCCCTTTTGTACGTACGTTATGTACGCGGTCTTTCAAAAACTTCGCAACGGATTTTAATGCGGTTTTCACCTCAGATAATTTTTCACGGAAGGTTTATGTATATAATAGTACCCGGAGCGAAGCGAGGGCGGGTCGCTAGTTTGTGATCATTAATAATTTTCTACATATTATATTATTAGTTTGCTAATATCGCAGAATTTTGGTGGGAACTGAATGCCTATGTTATTTATGCAATACATAGTACCTACCTACCTATCATCAGTATGAAATCTTTATCGTAGGTATCGTATCGTAATCAATCGTAATCTTTTCTTTTTGAATTGTAAATCCTTGAGAGCCGTTTATCAATTACTAAGCAAAATTATTTTGTTACACTGTAAAACTTATACCTGTTAACGTTATAATGTTACGAACCCCAAAATAAAAAAAGATTCTGAAATTGATTTGAGTAAAACCGTGAATTTAGATGAAATGAAGAATATGCAAGATTTTTTTTTATCACATTTCTTATCAAAATATGAAAATACCATAAAAGAGATGGCTGAAAAAGAAATTAAAATTGGCCAAAAAATACGGATAATATAAGTATTTAAAAACTTCTAAATAGACAGAGAGATTCGACATGAACTTTGACGTCAGCGTGCACTAAATTCTGTTTTTCTAGAAAGAGATAGAAACAAATCTTTAATCGTTTATATCTTTTATTTTTATAGATATTCGAAAAATATTGTTTTCTCAACTACTGTTTGTTACATGAATTACTTTTTATTGAAGTAGAAAAAATTCTTGCATATTCCCTATTCTTTAATATTATGTACTTACAATCTTAATTGGCATTAAATATTATACAAATTTTGACAACTTATGAAAAAATTATCTACTTGTTAAACTAATATATAAACTAACTATTATTCTTTCTTTCTTCTTTGTTCGTTTTTGAACACATTGTGTCCCTATAGGTACTCCGTAACCTAATGCAATGAAAAACCTTAAAAAACAGATTATTAAACTAAATATAGGTAGGTACGAAACAATAAAATAAACAACCTGTAGCTATAATAGTCTCATAAAATTAAAAAAAAATATTATTTCCTTTATTTCTTGTACCAGTGTCAGCAAAAAACTTATTTATCGCAAAAAACGGAGTTGGCAAGCTTCTTTCATCCTTTATTGCTCTTTCTTTTTCGTTTGAGATGATTTTGTTCGGAGCGATGAGAGCACGGAATCATGTCTTTTGATTAATTATACTTTTATAGAAAAGTCGCGCTTTTAATAATAGAATTAACAGAATCTGGCGCTCCGTATTAGGTAATTAGTATTGAGTTTACGTCTAAATTACTACAAGATAACATTTTCAGTCTCTTGTATCACACACACAGGCTGTGTGTACGATTTTATAAAAAAAAAACTGTTGTTTTCTAAAACGAGAGACTTGATTTTAATTTAGAGCTCATTCGCATCAAATACAATAAGCTATCCACCTGCTGGCAAAATTTAAGGTTTTATGTAGAGAAGTGCACCAAGTATAATTCAATAATACATAAATAAACAAAAAAGTTATATTTAGTACTAAACTAGTATAGTTTGGGACACGAGACCGACAAAAGTAACCTAAAATAAATCGTTTTTTATTCACGTTGGTCCAAACGACAGACGCCGATTAAAAACCCTAAGCTAGAAACTGAAACTGAATTTGCCAGACTCACATACATACCTACATGTAGGGCGATAATTAAACTGTTCAAGTCCCGTGCAATCGCTTTACGATCCTGTAGTGTGCGGTCTCGAGTGTCTCGACTGAGGAAGCCGTCATAATGCGTAGCAGGGTTGCCACGTTTTAAATTTCTTTTAGCCATGGAGAAGAAAGAAAGAAAGAAAAAAGAGAAAACATCTATACAAACAAACAAACACACAGGCTATCTGATCGTAAATGGACTCTTAGGCCTATAGACATTATGATTATCAACCATGAGGAGTAAGATGGAATGCATGCTCTTGGTTCGTAATGTTCGTGGTTCAGAACAAAATCATAAATTATAGACGACATCTTGTTCCTCATAGACATATATTCTCATCTTTTGTTAATAGTATCCTGTATGAAATTTAGTTTAACTGATGTGTTTAAGTAGAATTTCCATTCACGCACGTTCGTGGTATACCAACAATTAATTTCTTTCTAATCTTGTGACAAAGAAACGGACAACTTGTCTAGGTATTTATTTCAACGCTTGATTGTAGAACAACAACGAAAACAATACACATTACAATGATGACAAAAAAGGACATACAAAGGCGAATTAATCCTTATTTATCCTATCCTATCTATTAACTGCAAATTACTCTAGACGTGCCGATAAAATATTTATAATTATATGAATATTGACACCTGACTTCACCTAATTGACAGTTCTGAAATTTATTATACATAATATTCACAACGTTGAATTGTTGAAAACGTAAATAATTCAGCGTATTATAATTTGTGATTTGGTTTTAAATATGAATTATTAATGCGTACTGAATTATTTACTGTCTAGGCTGGCAACATTCAAAAATATACTCGGATATGATAATTTCGTTATTTGAAGTTTTACTCGAGTAGTAGGTAAATATTTCCATTTTGCTATCTATTTGTTGGACCCATATTTTACTCGTATTTATAATTTGTATTGATCGCAAATATACTTAGTATTCTCATATACTCTCTGTTATTCTCTGTGCCTTTATCTCATTAATCCATCCAATCAGCCTGTATCGACCCACTGTTGGGCATGTCTTAAGTCGGCCATACACGTTTCGGTCCACCGGAGAGGTTACCTGCGCAGGCGACCGAAGCAAAACCAAAAATCAATTCTTTCGAGTGACACCGTACGGTAAACTTATGCGTGTGTGCATGTGCCTGCGCAGGTAACCTCTCCGGTGTGGACCGTAAAGCTGGCCACACCCGCTAGGGTATGCCTGCGCAGTTTTGCCTGTACAGTTGAACTGCTGCACTGTGAAGTTATCTTCGCCTGTACAGGCAACTTGTGTCACATATACCATGTGTGTATGGCCAGCTTTAACGTGTATGGCTGGCATAACTTATCACGCCACTCTCCTCGGTCCTGCTTTAATCGCATCCTACGAGTATATCTCCGCCTCTAACACGTAATGAAAACATACTGTCATTTTTAAATTAGGGTTTCTCTTTAATATAGTTACATGTTATAGGTTCCATTAACCCTTAAGTTTGGGACCTAAATTAAAAACATCAACGTGTCAAGAATTAGTATTTCTGCGTTTATTAAAATCGACTAAGTGTCAACCCTACGGGCTCCAGGGTGCCATACGTCACATTAGCTATGGGCCCCGTGTCTGCGAACTGAATTATGTCCCTTCCCCCCTCGGGCTAGGGGCTGGGGGACAAAAGAAACGGCGACAATACAATAGTTAACTGGATTGGTTTTGAATGGTCAATAATATTGAACAGGATTTCTTTATCATCTGTTTATTTTAATTTAAACACTATTGAAGGGCTCTCTAGAATTTGAGATAGAAATTAGGAAGGTCGAGGGACTGTCATGTTATGTGGGTATAGGTCGTTTCATAAGAGCTGCGATGAATGGAATGGACGAAACTAATGCTGTGACTCCAGTGTAAATGGGGAATAAGTCTTTTGAGGTTCAAGTGAAAAAAGGTGTAAGTGTATATAGTATAACGATTTATATGATTTATCGGCCGCACTCAGAGACGTCAATTAATTTTTAACTTTGATTAAAGTTGCTGTTGTTGCTTTCTTTGCTATATAGCAATAGAATACGACAACAGGTCATTATGGCAAGCATTACATTTGACGTCTCTGAGCGCGGCTCTTATGCCCTTTTTAATACGAGCTAAGTCAACTTAGGTACATACACCCTTTTACATTGAAGCCACAAAATGTCACCTGTGATTGTATAAGTCCTTTGAAACGTAGTTCGAATTTCATCTCAATACCTGGGGATCTACTTTGAAATCCGAACTTGTAATACGAACTTCGTCTATTGCTATCCCTTTTGCTCTTGACGCGTAACTAATTCGCAAGAAAGTGACGGGGCGATCCGAAGTTCGAATTACGGATTTCAAAGTAGAGCCTTTGTATTATTACACACAATGAATAAGTAATTTCATTCACCCATTTAATCCATTCGTGCATTCGTGGCAGCACTTGTGAAATTACTTGTACTGGGCAGGAATGATTTTAGAACTGTTATTGTCAATGTCGAAATACCATGTTAACTCTCAACTCTCGCACGTGAGCAATTGTGTCTAAAGCTACCGTCAAATTGATTCTTTTGTTGCTTCGAAGAAATTGGGATCGAATCCTGTTGCTACTCGTATTGTTATTTATTTTATGGTGCCTGGAGCCAGTATCATGTCGTCTTGGTACTTAGGGTTGACAGCGCGTTTGTTTGTTATCTATTAAATGCAAATGCCCTTGGTCCTTACTGGGCCCTTAGCCAAAATGCCCATCGCTAACTAGCGTTTCTATTCAAACTCAAAACTCAAACAAACTCAAAACATTTATTTATTTAATTTTTAAACCAATCGCGTCATTGGTAGATCACGTGATACGAAGAGGTAAGTTAGGTAGGTTAGCAATATGTAGGTAAAAATTGTAAAGAGCTGATATTGACATTTTTATGATTGTCACAAGTAGAGAAGAAAGTATTTTAGTGTCAGTATCAGCTCCTTACAACTTTGGTCAAAGAGTTTTACCCATCAGGCTGCTTTTTAACCAGAGATGTGCTTAGCTTAGCTACGCAACTTAGCACATCTCTGGTCCATGCGAATTACAAATCAGCCTAAATCTCTCGTCCATGCGAATTACAAATAAAACTTTCCATTTAGAAAGTCCGACCTTTTATATCCTTGAAATGTAAATGTTCACATGCCTGCTTTTACCTGAACCTGAACAGTTGTATTACTTAGACAAACAGGTAACTTTGTGTAAATCTCTGAGCAATAAATAGCCCAAGAACCTTTGTTGTGAATTATTCAACTAGAATGTAAGCCATCTACTAAAGTTCCTCTAAATAATGCTAGGGCCTAGAATTAGTTACGCTAAAGCGAGCTTAGACTCGAGCTTAGTTAATTATTTGTCTTGTAAGTGCGATGAGATAAATAAATACAGTAGGTATTTAGTATTTGAACACCCTTGTTGTGATAATATTTACTCCTTATCTCAGTCATTTAGCTTTCAGTTTTCGTTCCATTATACCATGCTTATTATGACCAATAGATGTATGAATGAATCGTTTATTCATTAATAGAAACTTATAGGTTGTTTTTCGTGTCACTTGACGTTAAAAGCACTAGCTTTTCCTTACAACTCCGTCCACGCATAGTTTTCGCTATTCCCACGGGACTGTCTGATTTTCCGGGAGAAAAAGTACCCTATGTCCGTCTTCGCATTATAAACTATCTCTGTACCAAATTTCGAGACGTCTGACGTTTGGTTTAGGAGACAAACAAACAAACAAAAACCCCAATTTATTATATTAGCAAGGATACCGTAGTTTCTTCATCTCATCGGAGATTATGGAACCAAAAATCGGATCGTCTGTAGTAATACAGACTAACACTAACAGCCGCACTCAGAGACGTCAATTAACGTTCAAGTTTCACTAAAGTTGCTGCTATCACTTTCATTGCTAAGTATATCAATAGAATAAGACGCAGCAACTTTAATGAAACTTAAAAGTTAATTGACGTCTTTGAGTGCGGCAGTAATAACCATAGATCAGACGACACTAAAAATCAGCGTCACTAAATAACCCTAGAGCACATTTTCGTGGCACTGTAGCTAAGTGGCGACCATTTTTTATAGCAAGTTGTTGATTATTTTAGGTACTGTCTATATTTACTACTCTGATTATTTATACTAAATAAACATATTTTTTTCTTAAATAATTATGGTATTTTTACGATGATCCCCATTACAAAAAATTGCTTTCATACTTTTCCGGCAAATACCAAACAATCCCTTTGTTAAAAATCAGTAAAAAAAGGATAAAGGTTACACACGTATTTAATACTTGAAACCCTTTTTTTGCGATAAAAACCGGTACTTATTTGAATATTTTTATGTTCCCCACGGGTATCTCGTGAAATTGCCTCGGTCGGCCCTGCGCGTTGGCCCTGCGAGGTCGGCCCAGACTTAGGGTGGTTAATGTGGTTATAGACTTGTTTGTTATACGCTTTATGACTTAGCTGTGTCGTGGTTGGGGAGATAAAGTTCAAAGTATTTTTAAATAAGCAGGTATTATTATTTTTTATTTCATCCTTACCAGCAGCCAACAATCACCCACTACAGGGAATTCTGTTCGTTGTCACGCCGCTCTACCTGGTTCTGTGCTAAGGTCATCCATCTTTTTCCGACCGTTTGCAAAAAAAGGATAATTATTTGTTTATTTGGGCTTATAAAAACATACATAAAGTACAAACAAATAATGGACTTAACGCCTTGGGGCATTTTCTACCAGTTAATCACTAACCTTCTAGAAATAATTAACGTTAGTAAAGAAATATGAAGAGATCTTTATATAATATAAATATAAGAAACGAAGGACTGTTTTTTTGCTAGGCTTTGAGCTGGTTCCTTGATCCTTAGTCAACTCAACTTATTATTAAGAACCGTAAACATACATTATAATACTTAAATCTGAGCAAAATAAGTCACATTTTCAACTCTTTAACTGTTAATGTCTGATTTATACAGCCAAACATCCATAAAAATGTTCACATTTAATCATATACATATAAGTGAGTTATATGATTCAGAATTTATGTATCTACGTTATTTCGAATTTGTGTTATCTTAATAAAATAAAAGAATAGTATATGACATGACATAAAATGTGCCTTTGAACCAGATAACAGCTATTCGTTCAATATCTGCGTTGTATTATTTGATTCAGCCACTAAACATATCAGGTCATTAGGCAGTTAATGATATTATTAAGATAAAATATCATTATAATTATATTAAGCATTAACCTGGTGTTAGGAAGTCAATGTCATCTTTTCTAAATAGTACAAATAAATTCAATGTATTTCTATCAGTCTATTTTAATGCGGGTTGTATTATTTAGACCATTTCTCGCGAAAGTATTATTTTATGTGTAATCTAATAAATAATACATCGATCCCAAGCCGGTGCAAAATGAAGGCAAATTATATTTATTTATTAATGATTAAATAAGACGTTTTGGAAACGTACATAATATTTCTGGGGTACTAGTGAAAAGGGTATAAGTCTTCTAAAATCCAGGTGAAAAGGGGTATAAGTCTAGTGTACTCTGTATATGATTTACAGCCTTTTTTTATTACGAGTTCAGTTGACTTATACCCCTTTTCACTGGGACCCCAGATTTTTGACCTCGACTCGACCGCACACGGAACACAGTGCTTGTCCACTTTCGTTACTGACCGTACCCGTCGCACAAATAATTCATCAACTTTTTCAAACTCCGCTTAATTTGCTGGCGCGAAGTTTGTATATGCCATTCATGCTCTGTGTCAGGCTAGAACTGGCTCCCCAGAGACATATAGACATAAAATATGGCTCTCGCAATGTCAAAGTGACAAAACATACACGGAATATAATATATTAAAGAGCGCACCTGTTCGCTTCGTAAATAAATCTTGGAATCGTGAGAAATAACTATAAGTCATAGTAGCTAAATTCTATGTTTTGCGAGGTAAGTATTATATAATTCGCTATATTTTTTACTAGCTTTTTCCCTCGACGCGCGTAGAAGTGGTTTACCGCTATTCCGTCGAGAACTGTCCAATTTAACGGGATAATAAGTCTCTATGTCCGTCACCGAGCTTTAAATTACGTCTATATCAAATTTCACGTCGATCGGTTGAGGCGTTGAACTGTATTGTAAAGAAAGAACAAACAATCAAACATACTTTCGTATTATACATCCTTCAGTCCAGCAGATATCCAGCAGAGGACTGCTATAGGCTGATGATGATACAATCTTTAGTTAAAGGATAAGAATTGAATAGTCAAACGAACTTACCTGTAAGTGAAGTTCAACGATAATGAAAATGATGATGACATAAAAAACGAATGAAGCTCGTTACAGGACGTGTTGACAGCTCTGTGCGGAGTTATTTTTTGTGTTATTTTTGGAGTTCTGTGACAAGAGTGTTGGTTGCTGCACGTGTCGATTATTTTGTCGCGTTTTTTAGTGCCTCAGTGGTGTTGAAGAGCTCGGTGGAGTGGTCAGCGCGAGCGGCGGCCGACACTCTTGCCTCTGATCTCGGAGAATATAACACTCTAAATGTTTTAATAACATTTTCAAGAACCGATCACATGTTTCCTCAAACTTTGACATTGGCAGAATTGTCCTCATGGACAGACGCCATTTTAACAAAAATTGAAATGAAATGTGTTATTTTTTCTTTAAATTTTTGTGGCGCCAGTGAGTGAATAAAGCCGAAACTACACTTGTAATCATCATCTTCGGACGAGACAACAACTTCGCATAATATAGTAAGATTGGTCCATATTAAAATAAATTTTATGTATAAAGTTGTAATCTTCAAGATGATGTGTTAATTAATTGAGTAATTTAATTAGTTTAGGCTAAACAACACAGGTGGGTGTTAGCTCGTAAGCTGAGTAATGATGAATTATTATTTGTTATTTATTACCTTTTGTTACTTAAATATTTATTTACTGAACCTGTTGAAAAATACAGCGCACCAATATATTTATCTATTCTTTTTTAGATATTTGTGTATCAGCAATGATATCGACGCTCTTACAAAAATAAAGAATATTACGTAACCACGAGATGAATTGAGATTATGGAAAAGGGATCCAATCTACTATGCAGACATACTGAAATTTGAGTTTTATGAAGATATGCCCATCTGTTTCCACCCCGCAGACTTTTGTTGCCAATTTATTTATCAGTAATAACTGAAATAAGGCAGCAAATTGTGCGGGTGGGATCAGATGAGATAACCCGCTCTATTGCTATCGGTATATGTCAGAAGATACTAGTGGGTACGAATATAGCTTGAAATTAGGCCACAGACATGTAAATTACGTTAGATGTAGCTTTTTGTTTCATATAAATAGCGGTAGCTTTAATTTTACATTACAAATTCTATGGATTTACAGCTATCACGCCAAAGTCCGTTAATTAACAAAAAACCTAGGAAATTATATCAAAACTTCTTGCGCATTTTTTTATTTCTGATCCCTAATCAAACAAGCTAGGTTTTTCGGTCTATCGGCGTTTAGTGCCTATGTTTCCCGGTCTGTGTCACATTATAGAGTCGGAGGTGACGCGTCTTTTTGTAATTTTTATGATGCTTAGTTTACAGAGGTGGTCTTTAGCCAGGTTTGATGGAAATCGGGTAGACCGTTCAAAAGTTGTGTACCCGGAAACATACAAACAAAATGTATAAAAAAAGAGATTCTTTAACGATGGTGGTTCTTATGTTAAAGAATGAATAATGTTTCGGAATAGAAAGAAGACTATTTTGTATTATTTACCTGTAACCACGTTGATGTGCAAAATGGAAGTTCTTCCTGGCGTTACCTAGGGAACGCATCAATCCATTATAAAACTTGATTGAAAAGTCCAGAGAGGCTGTTTCATTAACTTTTTATCATTGAAATTGTTTTCGCTCTCAATATTTTCTATACGTTTCGTTTCCTTTTATAGTGGTTTCCAATAGATTTAAGTCACTACTGACAACAGTATTTTTTCCTGTTACCTGAAAGTTTCAGGAAGATCTTGATAAGTGAGTGCACATTCTTTTAAATTAATCAGGCCTGAGCATACATTCGTTGCGAAACGTCTTAAATAGCTAAAAATTTCTCTTCAAATATTGTGCGACGTTAATACGACATATCCAATGTTTGTTTGTACGTGTAACTGAAGCGCAAACCTAACGTACACTGTGGTTACAGATACCCGACTCCTAATACATTCCCGAACTAAAACAGCTTATCTTTACTAAATAAATACCTATTTGATACCCTTTTGGTTCCAGACATTTAGGTTTACTGGAGTTATGTAGAGTAAATAAAAAGTTTTTTTTTTGGGATTTTAGTGTCATTTCAACGGATTGAAACTGGAAGCAGTGCGGCGTATCAAATACGTTTGTGTGATAAAGTAGGTAGGTAAGTACTAAATCGAGGGAGGGAAAGTTGTAATTATCGTGTTTTTGTGCTCACCGAAGAGAGTTGTGTGCGATGAGTTTTTATTACAATTATGTTTGTAATATGAAATAAATTTACACAATTTATCTCGCTTCAATGTGTTCATTATACACTTAAAAAAAAGGTAAGTGCGTATCCGTGTTGGGACAAGCGCATTAAAAAATAATTACAAAGCAAAATTCAATCCAATTTAAGTACTTCATAGGATATTAGAATTGAAAATATCAAATATTTTAGTATTACCGTCACCGTCATTGTCATAAGTTGTAAATTATTTTCGTACCTAGAGAATTGGAGTTCGAATTCGAAGTTACATTAGCTCCGTCCCTTTCTCTCGGTTTGGCCTTAAATTAAGAGTAAATGGGAAGGGGTATTCGTGGTAACCATCCTTGTTTTACTCGCGGATGACACCTCCGTGCAGCCCGGGAGCACTTAGAATAAGATTTGGGTTCGGGTAACGTCGGCTAGACTCGCATAAGAGCGTATGAGAGTGAGCGAGGGGGAAGTACAAACCCGATTAACCGCTCAAGGAGTGTATTGTAGTTCAAAGCTGACGTTAAATCGACAAGCCACATACATAAGTGATCAACTGATCACTGATCAGGATCACTTACCTTTCTTCTGTGACGTTAACTTTACTAGGTCGAGGACAAAAGGGGAAGAGTACCATCAATTCAGCTACTAAATGGTCATGCAGTACAACTCCTAGCTTTGCTCGATATTTCGTTTTCAGACAAATCGTTTCTCGTTGTTCCTGTGTGCGCCCCATTTTCCGGGAAAAACAGCGTAAACCACGACAATGCTACTATCAAATTACTCGTACGTCAATCCGTTGCTCTAAAATTAGAGCAAAATTACCTGAAAGAAAGAAAAACTTAGGTGAACTGTCTTATTTATTTTATTAGCAACGTTCAAAGGGGTTTTTTCTATGATTTGGAGTTGTCACAGATTTTTTTGGCTCGCATCCAATCAGAAGTACTTCCGAGTCTTTTGGCTAACGTAATGATGGTGAATAATTCTAGTCTTAGGGATAATGTTATGATGATGATATGATGAAGAATAATTCTAGTTTTAAGAATAATGACATGATGATATTGATGATGAATAATACCAAAGGCTAACGTTACGATTATGATGAACATGGCCCTTTGTCCACAGACGAGACAGCCGCTACCGACTCGAGTGGCGATAAAAACACAGACATGGCGCCCACCGAAGCGAACATGTTAGTTGGTGAGTAAACATTTTATGAATAGTTAACTGAGTCAGTGCCTAGACCTCTGAATTTTATGTTAAATTGACACATAATCGGGTTCTTGGCTCTTAATCTGGAAAGGCATACGACACATTGTTCAAAGACAATCCGTTCAACTAGTTACAGATTTGACTTTTATCTCCCCTTCACCCAGCATTGTACAAAACGGTGCTAAACTAAGCATATACTCGTAGTTTGCAACTTTACCTCGCACGTGCAAAGGCCTGTTTATATAAAAATCTGTTATTAAACTTGTGTGACAGGATGTCTCCCATTCAGACAACAAAACTGTCTTACACTGCCGAACCGTAACAAAAAGGCAGTATGTGCATATAGACTTCATACTTGTATGCTATTTTCATTTCAAACTAGTAGATAATAAAGCATTCCATTTGTATTATGGACGCGTACCTAGTCTTTGCATGATATACGCAAAACACCCGACGCTGCGCCAAATTCAGTTTAAACCAAATTAAACTAGGTATTCATTTTGTTATTTTAAATCAATTAAAGGAAATCCAAAGCTCCTGGTTTACAAAGATTACTTCCTCATTACGTCTTAAACGGGGTTAAGTGGTCAGCCATCTCGTTTCATGCCGGCCTTAATGAAATTAGTAGCTCGAGCGTCGACCGAAAGAGCGCAGCCGGCAGTTCGAGTCGCGGCCGGGATATGTTGTCACGATGTGGCTCTTAAATTATAGCATTAGTTGGTATTAGGTTATTTAAAAAGATTTTTAAAATTTTACTAATAACTTAAGAGTTAAATGCCGGGTTGTCAGTTATCACTTTCTACAGGCGAATATGAATGTGGCAGTAAGTGTCCTGATTTGATTTTTGTGCTAATTAATGAATAAACGTTGGGTAAGATCACCACTCATCATCTCATCACTCATTAACTTTAGTTCAAAGTTTTGGCCACACGATTATCTCTGTGAACATTACCAAATTTAGTGATCAAGTAATCGTGATAAAAATGTTGAGCATGGGCCTCCTGAAGTTAAAGTTTTCATTGGCATTAAATTATAATTGTTTAAAGCAATATCCTTCCTTGATTATTCCCGTTATTAGCTGCGGTTTACTCTATTCGGAACAATGTTTTATTTATAACCTCGCTAACAATCTCCGTCTGCGTCCGCGTTCCAAAATTCCTTTTGCGGTGTAACGTTTATCCTACTTTAAGTAAGTTCATCCGTGCTACAACTTCCTCTGTTTATGCCATAATCATGGGATTATGCCCTAATGCTAATAGAGTAACCTCAGACACCAAAACGCAAATCACTTTCATTACAATATTGACTTTGCTGAGATTTACTAACAATGAGCTCGTCTGAATAATAAACGTCTAATTAGCAGAATCGATAAAACAGGTCAAGTTAAGCCTTCAGTCAAGGTATATCGATTACATGCGCTATACGCGAGCTGCGGTCGGCATCGTTTCGCCAGGGTTCAATACTCGGCATTGTTCTTTATAACTAACCCTTGAAGGTAATAATCGGATTGTTGTTTTGCAACCGTGAACCGGATATTTGGTGAAAGTGAAATTATATGTAATATTAATCGTTAAAAATTATAGGGAAATATGGAGTTCATCTTCAGATTCATAGCGTAACACTATGATCAAACTATTTATGATTATAAAAAAACGCAGGTAAACTGTCATTAAATATGGCAAGTAACGACAATCCCGCAAATGCAGTGCGGGTTTGATAAAGGTATAAGATTTTGATTTCAATATTAAAGACTCAGATAGTGCAGTAGTAGTGTAGTGTAGTTTGGAAACTCGCCAAAGAGCAACCAAGAAAATAAGGCATTGCTTAAATTACCAGTTGGTTTTACCTTTACTTCTCAAATTTACTACTTACATTTCTTTACCTCAACAATATTTATATGTATGGGTCCGTTTAATTAAATACGTGGCGTAATAACACCCAACACAAACTACACCATCCAACTAACCTTAATCAATTAAAACTTGCCCATTCCAATTCTTTGCCCCTTGGTGAAGGTAAGTGTTTACCCAAGACCGTATTTACAAAGGCAACTATCTTGAACTCTTGAAGCCCTTCGACCCTTATAAAGGGGTTTCGCTAAAATGATGATGGCACGGCTCGAAGTTGGGATAAAGGTAAAATAACGCGTTGATTAAGATCCAGGGTCCTTAAAGGGCAACTCAGACTTACATTTCGGCGGCAGTCCCAAGTCTGTCAAGTCGTCTGCCGGCCAAAATCTATGGAGCGCCGGCTTAAAACTGTCGCTCACCACACAATATCAGTTATCAGGCGCATTTTGCCGTAGGACTGTCTGGCCGAGATCTGTTGATTCAGATCACTGCGCACCCCACACGAGCAGTTCGAAGAAGTCGTCAGCCCTAATTCGTAAGAGAAACGGATAAGTAGTCTGTGTTCTAATATGATGTCTGACAGGCCAAGATCGCCAGGCCAACTGTTAGTCTGTGGTGCGTTTAAAAGAAGGTCGACAAAACAGCGTTAATGCCATTTTAAGAGATGATAAATTTATAGAGCATATTATAAAAGTTAAGGATGACTCAATCTATCTGCTTACACGCATTAATAAGGCGCGTACTTAGCGTGTTTAAACCTTCATGTTTAATAGCTGAATTGTTTATACCATATCCTGCAACATAAATCTGAAGAATGCTGTAATTATAAAGAATACTTCTCTTTCTACATAGACTGTTCATTACAGTTTAGTAGTGAGTAGTTATTAACATTCAGGAGCTCCACTTTAACATGGAAATTTTCAAAATGCTAAAAGTGAGAATAGTTTTCAAATAACGTTTCTTAGTCGCTCCGTGCGTTGCCAAGCCCTCGCCCACTACAAAGGATATTTTATGCAAATTGCGCAGCTGAAGTTTCTGGAAAGTTCCTGTATCCCATCGCAAACTTCCCTTTGGGCGCGTTTAAAGCGTAATCAAACAATTAACGTTCTGCCTCAGTTTGCCCTGATATATGGCTTTGTGTTGCACGTGGATGCACGTTGGCTGGGAATGGGATACATCAAACACATATTTTTGCACTTGGTTAAAGGTTATCAAAAACCGAATAAAAGCTTTTAAAAATGACTTTTAAAGTTGACAGCTAATAATTGATTTACGTTCTTTAGTTTTAATATATACTAAGGTACTTATTTCATATTTTCTTTGTATAACTTTGTGTTAAACATATAGGTTTAAAAGTAATTGCGTCGTTTGACGATCGTTTTGCACAATCGCTTCGTTTCACTAGATTGATCGGAAACGCCTTTGTTACACCCGCTAACGCTACACTTACGATAACAGCGTTAGAAGGAATTCTTCTTTATTATGCTCTGAAATAACTCGGAACTAAGTTCAGGCATTTTGAAGGAAAAACACTCTTGCAAGCCATTCTGGGGCATATTTCTTTTCAACAAGATTACTTGGGATGGGACAGTATTAAAGGCGTGTTGAATTGTGGATAAAGTTTAAAAGCGTTTCCTAAATGACGAAATGTTTGTCTATTCTTTGTTTTAGTCTAAAGAATTGTGATCATAGTTCAAATATTTTTGGTTATAAAATTTAAGAAGTCTAAAGTAGGTATTGTTTATTTCAAAAGCAATAGGTTTAGATAAATTGTTGAAGGATTATTTTTATAAGAGAGGGAGGCAAACGAACATGCGGGTTACCTGATGGGAAGTACGTAATCACCACCGCCCATGAACACCGACAACTCAAGAAGAGTTAACGGTACGTTGCCGGCCTTTTAGGGAGATGAACGTTCTTTTCTTGAAGGCCCCCATGTCATAACTGGCCGGAAACACCGCAGAAGGAAGTTGGTTCCACAGTTTCAGTTCCACCGTACGAGGCAAAAAGTGCCTGGTGAAACGCACGATGGAAGAGAGCCAATTTCGAATAAACGACTTGTTTACTTGCCGAAGTTAGCAAGTAAAATTGATGAACGTTACCTAGTTGGCAACTTTGTTACCGCACTTTGGCGGATGGAAGTCGACGATCAAATCGACAAAGCATTCAGCAAAGTGTACGAATGTTTCGACCATTCCTTCTAATAAGTTACCTTTGCTTGGAATATTTTATTATAATGGCAAGAACTTTCGACATTTACGCATTGCATAATTAAATTTGTGGTAAGAGTACCTAAAGCCCAAACCCAAGGGTTCTCGTTTAAAACCAGAGTCAAATGAAAGAGCTAGATGTAATTTTGTTAAGCTTAAGTTAAATATCAACAGGTTCATATTTAAGTGTAAGTAATAAGTTTTTCTTGTATTATAGGGTTTACCCTAGAATCACGGACACTAATTTCATAGAGTGTTTTACTTCGCCGAATTTTCATTTCATCGACAGTTATTTCCACGTGCAGGAGTAACAATATTTGGTGGTCACAACCTAACCTACGTAACCCATGCTTAAGATAACTTGAAAACAATAAAGTCAGCAGAAATTAGCTTTCGATGAAATTAAATTCGGTGAAACGACACATTCGATGAAATGACTGTCTGCAAAACAAGGGGAGACGGTATTATTATAGTACTATCGTCAAACATTTTAATAAACACTTGCTCAGTAGTAAAGGTCAAAGCAAAGTAAAATTTCAAACAAAAGTTTCAAAACACAACATCAGTTAGGCTCCCTATTACGGAATTCATATATGTACATACCGAAGTACCTCTATAGTTTCATCAGATCCTTTACCAAAAGGGTATGTGCTGTGCTCTGTATAGTCTCATCTGATAAAATTTCACGGTCCCATAACCCGATAAGGAAACGGAAGAGTATCGTTAGCGATTAATAACTAGGGTCGTCACTGCCGTGATTCTTTCATTAATCTACATTTCCACTTTAATTTAAAAAGTATGTCGCAGCACAGATAATATAATACTATACTAGTACAGATACCCAATAATGATGATGATAATATGATGAAGTAGGCAGCTCGTAAAAACCTTTATGGATAAAATATAATTTTTGGGATCGTAAGAAGTACGCGTACGATTGCCTTTCGCTGTAATTGGTAATATAAGTCAGGTTTATTTTTGGCTGAATTCATCATTACATAATAGTCTTAAACTTGGTAATAAAGAACTCTAAACTATTGCCATGAGCTTTTACCGCGGCTTTTGGCAGATATCTCTAATACAAATGAATTTTGTTAAATACAAACATTAGGTCAGGTATACTACAAAATACTTATACTTGCACATTTCTACTCAAGTAATAAGGTAAGCACATACAACAAAAACTGCTTATTCACAGGTGCTGAAGAAGTTGCACTCCTTAAAAAATGTGTATGGTGTGAATTATTATGGCTTGGAGTTGGAGTTCTCAACGAAATTATGAGAAACATTCGCTTTTACGTGGCTTTGGTGAAATTACCTTCCCGGGAAGAAGATCATAACATCTGACTAAATATAAATCAGGAAGGGGATGAGGGGAAACAAATATTTTTAGTACGTAATATATTAAAACTCCTGGTTTCTACAGTATTTAGTGTTATACCCGTGCAAAGCCGGGGCGGTTCTCTAGCTAATTTGTAAATCACTGTACAACCCTGACTTGCCTGTTTGATTGCAGACATCATCATCCCGTCGGTGTTGATAGCAGCCCTGTTCATCGGCAACGCTTTCATCGTGCTCATCATATACAAGTACAGGAAACGGTGAGTCCTTTACGAGCGCTGATAAAACTTGATTTATAGCGGCATGTATTTACCACTACTAATACCCCTTCACGATCGGGCGGTTGGGCCAACCGAGAGGGACGCAGCTATCTGTAAGAATGAGACGTATATATTACTATCTCATTCAGACAGATAGCTGCGTCCCTCTCGGTTGGCCCAACCGCCCGATCGTGTGGAAGTCGAGTGGAAACTTCGGATGCTGTTTCACTCGTCGCGTCAATCGCATCTAAATCGGGAAGATAGCGGAGCTATGAAATTCGGTTTTAAAAGTAGGGCCCTTTTACTGGTAAAGCTTGAATCGTTATCAGTATTTCCGCTGTGAATGAATGTGTAAGTCAGTAAATACATAGCATGGTACACTTGATATACTTTTTATTTATTTTATGGTAAATTCTGAGTTACAGGGATAATTTTTTGCGATGACTGCCGTTTGCCATTGCCTTTTCCAACATTTACGTTATATTCTTTACATTATGGCTTATTCTTAGTTTTTCAGTTGATATTTTTTAAAGCAGTCGGGTGTTTTGTTTTTTTTTAATTAATTTAGTATATTTTGCGGGCAAACACTAGCGCGATCCAACATCGTTTTCATAGCGACATCTGTATGTAGTTCATATAACTAAACTAATTTTTATATTTGAGAATCGTCGTGTTATGAAGGTACGAATAGAGCGCAGCGTCCTGCATTTTAGAAAATTACTCTACAGGGTGCTTTTGCATATTTCTCAAAGGTTTATATTATGCACTGTGCTTGTAATATCGAGTACGTTTCAAACCACCCGTGGCGTCAGCGGTATAATGAACAACACCGCAGGGCGGCATCGTAAATTATCGGGTAGAAATTTTGCTTTAAAATTTTCAGTTTCTTAGCATGTGTGCACAAATCGGTGTTACTTATACGACGCTAAAGAGAGATACCTAAATAATAAATTTCACATGTAGCTCGTCTTTTAAATTAAAAGTATCGTCATTGAAACAGAACTGAGTAAACATGAAATTAGATGTCTAACTGCCGCACTCAGAGACGTCAATTAATTTTTAAGTGTCATTGAAGTTGCTGCTGTCACTTTCTTTGCTATAGCAATAGAATAAGACGCAGCAACTGTAATGAAACTTAAAAATTAATTGACGTCTCTGAGTGCGGCAGTTAAGTATTATATTGTCTTAAAAATACATTTTTATATCGAGTCTCGTCCACAAAGGCTAAGATGATTTTACTTAAACAAAATGTCACGATTTTGAGAAAAAAACGTTTTTATATAAAATTATATACAACTCTTTAAATTTATTTTCGTTTTAGTTCTTAAATTTAAATTTAGGTACCTAAGTACATATGCTTTCATGGGAGAGTGAAGGATGGAGGGAGAGGGAAAGATGAAAAATGCTTAATTTATTTATTAGTATTAGGTATGCCTCACATTATTTAAAATGTAATTATTAATAAATAATATTCGAGCATAAATTTTAGGGCAACCGTGGCCCATTAATTAATTCAATCTTCTATAAATTGTAACAATAACTGTTACAAATTCAAGAAATCTAATACTCCGGTCGGTTGCGCCAACACAAGGATCCACTTACCTATTAGATTACATGAATATGTGCCCGAATTGCCGAGAATTCTGAGGCAAATGCGAGTAGGTATATGCAAATATGCCTCGTTGCATTATGATTTTGCATTGTACGAACTGCAATATTTTCAAATAAGCCAAATACGATTAATTGTTAAAACGGAAGAAGCACTAAATACCTACTAATTCTATCTACTAATATTATAAATGTGAAAGTTTGTATGCATGTTTGTGTTTCAATCACGCCTAAATGACTGAACGGATTTAGATGAGCTTTGGTACACTTATAGCTCAAATACTGGATACTTTTTATCCCGAAAATGTTGATAGTTCCACAAGGAAAAACTATAAACGACTTCTACGCTGACGGAGTCGCGGGCAAAAGCTACATAAAATAAATGGCTTCCGTGAGTGACAGACACATGGACAAACGCACAGTCTAACCCGGCTGGACTAGACTTGACATTTTGAATATTTACCCTGGTAGTGATGTCCCTGTGATAAGGCGTACAATAACTTCACTTCCATAAATATAAACTTGATTTATTCATTACAGTATTTAAACTCTTGAAGTATAAAAGTGAATATTAATACATATTAAACCTTACACATAAACGCGCGTAGTTCTAAGCAAAGACTCGTCAGTGGCAAACAAGGAAACGTGACCTTTAACTATCTATCAATCCAATAGATAGACGCACAACGATACTCGACTACAGAGGAACCATTCATAGATAGATACGCCGAGAAACAACAATTATATTAACATACTGACCGGTGGTTATCGGAGATGTAATGTAAGTAGTTATAAATATCCCGAAACATCTAAAATCTCTACATGCATCTATTCCCACTGACAATAAGCCTAGGTCTGTGTATACATATTTGATGCTATGGGTGTATTGTATACCTAGATATTAATGTGTTTGACTTAAAAGTTAAACTAAAACCTGGCTTGTACAAGGTGGGCCAAAAGAAATCACCCTATTGGAAGATGCTCTCATTTTTGCAAATGGTCGCCAATGTCAAATCTGTTTTGACATTTGTGGACTTGACAGATGCAAAATACAAGTGAACAAGCCATGGAGCGATACACTCCCCAAGAACGCGGAATAATCGTGTCTATTTTTTTGCGTAACAATTCGTCTGTGGTGTTGGCGCAGCGCGAATTCCGTCGCCGATTCCCCGGCCGTCAGACACCGACTGCGCAAACACTGCGCCGTTTGGCCACCAACCTTGAAGAGTATGGGACCACACGAGACGTTGCCAAGAGTGGCCGGCCCCGGAGCGCCCGTTCTGCCGAGAATATCGCCGCTGTTGCCGAGGATGTCGAGCTGTCGGCGGAAACATCAACCAGACGCCGTGCCACGCAATTAGCCATCAGAAGGACGTCCCTAAGGCGAATTTTGGTCAAAGACCTGCGCATGTTCCCATACAAAGTCCAGTCCGTGCATCAGCAGCTGCCTGCCGACCGCCAAACGCGCGTAACCTACGCCCAAGCCATTCTCAATCTCGAGGAAGAAGTGGACGATTTTTCGACCAAAATCATAATGAGCGATGAGGCTCATTTCCACCTCAGCGGGTACGTGAACAAGCAAAACTATCGCTTCTGGGGCACCGAAAATCCACGAGTGATGCACGAGGAGCCATTACACCCGCTCAAAGTGACTGCATGGTGCGCTGTTCACGCTGGAGGAGTCATTGGGCCATTTTTTTTCGAGAATGCCGCTGGCCATACGACAACAGTGGACGGTGCGCGCTATAGGGCCATGTTGACCGAGTTTTTTCTGCCGCAATTGGACGAATTAGGACCGAACGACATGTGGTTCCAACAGGACGGAGCAACGGCACACACTGCGCGAGCCACAACCGATATTCTGAAGGCGGCGTTCCCGGGTCGCCTCATCTCTCGTTTTGGCGATTTGCACTGGCCCGCAAGATCACCCGATTTAAGCGTTCCAGACTTTTTTTTGTGGGGTTTTTTGAAGTCCCGTGTTTACGTGAACAAACCCGAGACTCTGGAAGCCCTCAAGGACAACATTCGACACGAGTGCGAGAATCTGTCGCTCGAAGTTCTCGCCGAAGTGATGAAAAATGCCATAAAACGAGCCCGTATGACAATCAATTGTGACGGCGCCCATTTGGCCGATATAATCTTCTCGACTTGACCAATAAAATTCTAAAGGTTTAAATTAATATAATAAAAAAACAGAATCCAAGTTTTTCATTTAGAAAAAAAAAGAGAGTCAAACAACATCGGATGACTTCTTTTGGCCCACCTTGTATTACGCACCCTTATAATTTTTATATAGCCTATGACACACACTTTATTGACGAATCATATGACACCCCGTTATTGATTAAAATTTGATCGATAGTACAGGAGCTAGAGAAGAACCACCGTTTTTTGATCACTGGTGAGCTCATTCCATTTTTCGGCTTCTCACATTTGGGTTGGGCTAAATGAACGGTAAATGTGATTTTCCTGTTTTTCAGTATAAAACGCATAGAGTATAATTTTTTTAAGAAATATATCGTAGTTACGCAAAATCTCATTGTTCTTAATAAAAAAAATCCATCGTGTAAAATGGCGAGTACACGCGCTGTTATCATCATATCTCTCGCTCACACAAAGCGGGTGACCGGGGACAGGAAGTGGGTCCATTAGCGCTGATTCGAGCTCTCGCTTTATACAGTTTGTCGTTCGCTCGTGCATGCTATGTGCAGCGATTATGCAATTCGCTTCTAGCTTGCACTAGTTGGTCTCTTTGGAAATGCCCGTGCTTGAACGTGAGGATTGGATATGAGACACTTTGAGCGGCCAAAACAAATGAACTTGATTCGCCGAAATAAAAGAATGCTGGTTTAATTACGAAATCATTAATAGGACATCGGTATTATATACCCGACTCCGTCGAAGCAAAAAGGGTGGTTATGGTTTTAGCAGTCTAAGTTTATTAGTATGTTAGTATGCTCATCTGTTCCCTCGTAGTTCCTAAACTATCCATTATATTTTGACAAACGAGGTTTCGTTGGCTTCGTCTCAGTGTTCCGCGTGTCATAGGCTAGGTGACGTCATATTAAATCCAACATGGCGGATTTGACATGCATAAAATGATATTAGGGTTTTTTTACAAATCAGACAAAATCTCTCTCTCTCTGTCTGGGCGGAGGCAGGATTCGGTTCATGGGGGTGCAAGCTCTGGATCCACGCTTTGGCTCTATCTTTTTCTTTCATATGACAATGAAAAGGAAAGTGATAATTTAAACTATTAGTTAAACTGTTATCTAGGGATTGGAAAAATCGGCCCTCACTTTGTGTAGCCACACAAAGTTAAATAATAGTACATTATTGCCTAGGCGCGGAAAGTAAGGGATTGCCTGACGAGGTGGTTAGCAGGCCGAGCAATAGCGAGGCCTGCTAAAATACGAGTCAGGCAATCCCCCCGTTTCCGCCGAGGCATATATAATGCTTTTCTCAAACATGTGAGGAAATGATACAAATATATTTGTAAAAAGTAAAATTAATATTAAAAGTGATGTTAGTCATATTACTTAGGACAATTAATTTGTAAACGAAATTGTTATGGGATTTCCAGGAACATTTATGTTTGTCTGTTGAATTTGAGATGTTGATATTTCAGGGCTTGTGGTAGACAAATGGACGTAACTTAGGGAAAAGGATCCAATTCAACCATTTCACAACTTGTAGAATTTGACATAATATTGACAGCAATAGAATTCAATACCGTGAAGTGCCGAGGACTTGATGTTTGTAGTTTTTACACAACAACAGTAAGTTCTACGTTTAAATTTCAATAAGTTTTTTTTTTTTTTTTTTTTCTAACCATAGACAATTTTAAAGAAAATTAAAAAGAAAAAAACACACGCACTGTGCTACGAAAACGAGCAGTTGCCTTGGCTGTATGAGATTTATTTCTTGGTCCTTTCTATTCTGTATGCATTGGACAGCACTTTAAAAAAATATCGCAGCGGACAAAAATGGGTTTTCGTACGTTTATTTTACTCCTAGGAAGAAAATGAGGCCCTTCGCGTCTTCGTTTTTCAAAATGAAATGCCATCCTTTCTGAGCATGTTTGAGAAATAATTATTTGTGTAGTTACGGCCAGCTAATTTTAACCCTAAATTAAATCACTGTAGAAAAAAATATTTGAAGCAATCTAGCCATTATGTTCAGTTTCACTAATTTTGTTTCTTTTGTTTGCGCAGTGGAGATTTTCCGCTTAATTTTAAAGCTATACTATTTTGCAAATCTGACAAGTAACAGTATACGTGACGTGATCAGGAAACAGTGACCGTAAGTGTATACTTTAAACCGCTTGGTCACTAACGGCCTGGCCACGACTTCGCGAGTTCCTAATACATTGCGTGTTGCGTGTAATGCCAATTAACCGATGTGCGGTGAGCGTTCCGACCGTGCAATGAAGTGAGAATAGCTAAAGCAAAAAAACTACGAACAAACCGCACCCCCAGTTCATTACTGTATTATGTCGAAAAATCTCAAAATCGACTTTTTAATTGCAATAACTTTGATAACATAAGATAACGGCTTTTCGCCGATTCTGAAAAAAATAGCTTTTTTGACTTAGTGCAGTGTTGTACTGGGGGTTCGAGACGTCGCACTCATACAGACGCACGCCTCAACGAGACCCCTAAGCGAACATGACAGTGCTGTCAATGGCGGGTGACGCGTGGAGACGAATGGTTGAGACGTGCGTCTGGGTGAGAGGGACGTTTCGAACGTTTGTTCGTAGTCTCTTTACTGGTTTAGCTATATTTATACTGTGGTCGTGGCCAGGGCTAAGGCCGGTCCGCACCAGCAATTTAAGTATAGGCAATGTGGGTAATTCCGTCTGGGGGGTAAGACCGGACAGAGGCGTGTGCCCATTCGTAATGGCGTCACGCCGCCATCTCTTTTAAAAGCATAGAACTAAAAAAATCCCCTGCTTTATCGACAGAGTTACAAAACAGAGGCTAGGCTAGGTAGAATGGATACGAACCCATTGATTAAAAATATGATTTATAACACAATTTTTATTTAGACTTAAATAGTACGGTTTAGTTGTGTCTAAATGTATGGAACTGTTAGATTTATCTAGATTACATTAGGATACATTATTTTAAAGTCATAGTTATCAATTGGTGCATATTAGTGTTTTGCAGAAGGTTATTTGTAAAATTTTAATCTGTAAGATATTGTAGGTTGGTTATTTATTAGTATTACTAATTATATATCACCGTCTAGTCAACTTGGTTGCTTGCTAGTTGCTTACATTTTTATAGAAATATACAATCTCTCGCCATGAACTATCTTTTCCATGGCAACAAAATAAGTGTCGCCAAGTTAACGTTTTTCATTCTTCTGGTCATATACTATTATTCAATATAGTTTGGTAAACTAAACGCAGAATGGTTAAGTAAAATGGTAGATTGTATCCTTTATATTATAATTGAAGAGACCTACCTTACTTTATTCATAAACCTATTTTAGTAAAAGTATGCTTTGTCACTTTCTGTCAGATTCTAATATCACAATGAAAGATAAGGGTAAACCATACTTCAAGCATACTTTAGTTACTGTGCGAGTATGAATAAGAGGGTTAGTCTTTGCAAAACGTCGGAAAAGGAGGATCGGTTAAATTGCCACTTAAGCTTCGAGGCCCTCTTCTAAGCGTATATGAGCGTATTTTGTAGTGTTACTAAACTTTATTATATTGTTTTGTGACAAAATGTCCAAGTATTGTAGCATCGTTAAACCTATAGGTATGTGCAGGCTAAAGTTAAGCTAATCCGACTTGAGTGGGTAGTTTTTTGTACTTAGTTGTTGCTTAGACTTCTTAATCTCGGTTTAGCGTACTTTTAGTTCTCTATAGGATCAACTAGTTTGGGATGCTGGATGGTTTGGATGTTTTGTCGCCTTTTTAGAGATACTTTAGGTAAATAGTTTTAAGTAAGTTGTAGTATTATAGTGTAAATAGTTGTTGACGTTAGTTTAGCTTAGTCACAGGCTCACAGCTTAGTCGTTTATTTTTAACACGCTGCGAGACTTTTTTTAAATCTTTAGCTGACCATTTTGATTCTTATATTTTTACCGGTTAAGTAACTGTTCAGTTAAGTATAATTTATTGAAAAAAGTATTTAAAAATAGTTTTTGTCTTTAACTATTGGAATTTGTAGTTTTATCTAATCTAATGGTTTCAGAACTTTCAGATCAATATTTTTCCCCGGGTACAATATTTCGAGAGCGTGCGCCGAAACCCTGGAACACTGGATAACAAAAAAAAAAGTTGATGGATGATTTTTTCTGCTTTTTAAGAAAATAACTTAAGTTAGAATAGGTACTTATTAAAATAAAACCTTAATATTTATATTCATCAAATTCTCAACATCTTATTTCTACATGGGGTCGACCTAAGTAATAAATTGCGAAAATTCGTTCCCATTAAAAACTTCTAAATCCATCTTTTACGTTAATTTATTAATGGGGCGTCATGTTAGCTTATTAAAAGTTTGAGGAAAATTATGAAATATTTTACTTCGTTTATTAGACTTTCCTGGGGTTTTTAATGACTTTCCTTATTAATATACCTATCAATTTATTCATGAAAAGTATACAAAACTGCACAAGGTATTCTGTAAACGAGCGACTTTTCAACTTCAATCATTCCAGCAACGACGCCATCTTTTTAAAAAGTCAATCCATTCCAAATTACTTTAATGAAGCTTCTTAAAACTTAGTCACGGCGTTGATCGATTTTCCCTGCGAGTTAATTTGGAATTCTGCAGCCTAGCTAACTTTGTGCCCACAGCCGATCTCATTATTGATTTGCTAGAAAAGTTTTAATGACTTATTTTACCACAAAAGCCTGCGGCATCACGCGGTGAAGGTTTGAGCTGCCCATTATGTATGTCGCTTTAATTACTTAATACCAGTGTAGGTAGGTGCTAGAAAGTTCTGCTTTTATCCATTCTGTAACGTAAGTGAGCGGTAAAAGTTGAGATTGGTTTACATTATTAAACTATGATGTAAAGAAAATGACTTGAAAATATAGTGTTTAACTTTATACAGAGCACATGTATTTATTGCGTCAAGTTGGTGATATTAATCATCATCATCACCACGTCCCTTGCTGGAAATAGGCGTTCTCTCAGATCTCCACCATGATCGGTCCTGTGCTACGGCGATAATGGACTAATTTTAATAAAAAATAACGATTGTTACAGAAAATCCGACGACATCGACGACGAATTCAACACCATCCCATTAAGCGTCAACGGCAACATACACTGCGCGGGAAACGCCGTCTAGACCTTCACATAAGGAGAGATTACATACTAGACCGTAGGTGTACGACTTAACGGTTAGTTCCCCATATAGTGATAGGATTCATCGCTTTATTGCTTAGTTGTAAGATGTAACCATTGTAAGGTGAGCCGACAGTAGTTCATAACCGATTTTAAGTTACTTGTTTTAACCCGTAACGAAATTTCTAAACTAAAATTTATTCGTGGTAAAGCAGCGCGTGACTACATTAAGAATTTATTTATATAAAAATGAATCCCTATTTCCCTTGGTCACGGCATCACGCGTGAACGGCTGGACCGATTTCGCTAATTATTTTTTTGTTGTGTTTGTTATTGTCAGGAGAAGGTTCTTATGAAGAGAAAAATTTGATATTTTAATTTTAAGGGGGGAAAATGGGAGGGTGACTAACCGAAGCGAAGCGAGGGCTGGTCGCTACTCTCATAACTTTTGCCTGCATTTACTTCATTTTAGGAGAAAACAGGTTTAAATTTTATTTTTTAAATTAGAATATCGTTACCAGACAAAGCAATGAATCGGTTATTAACTATTATAATAGGTCTATTCGCCATTAAAGTCATCAAGACACAAAACTGTGTTTTAAAAAGTCCTATGCTCGGCGATGATGGTATCTAATGTGTAATCTCTCCGTGGCTGCTGGATGCGTCGGAAATCGGATTAAAGTCGATTCTAGTCGCCGCATCTGCGGGCGGCCTTAGGCCCTAAGTTACCCTATTTATTCTTTATTACCTCAATTAGACAGTCCAATCGGATCGGTAGACGACAGTCAAAACGCCGCTTATCGGATTACTGATATTAGTCTGCTGATATTAGCTGGTTGTAGAAAAAATAAAAAAGCATAGACTTAAATTTGTATAATGGAGAACACCAGAGAAGAAACTTGGCTTAACTTTCAATGTTTTATAGGGATTTGCTATGTAGTACTGCCGGAGTGGTTACTTCTAAACATTTGAAGTTTCGAATGCGCCATCCCTTTCAATCATCATTGGTATCTAAGTCGAGGTAAAGCGATGGAGTAAACGTAATATTAACTTCGATTTTTGGAATAGCAAGTGCTTCGAATTATTAAGGGAATTTTAGTCGTAACTTATTCCAGATGGTCATCCAAGCGACTTTTTGACTGTCACCTTCATCCAATAGCTTTTAGGTATTAAGTAAGGACTGATACGATGTAAAATACTCAAGATTAATTTCAGTCGCACTTCTGTCACTGCCTTGTTTGTCACATAGTACGTCAATTAAGATGTTGTTTCTAGAACTGTGCTAAATGTTTATTATTTCGTTCCGTCTCGAAATTGTTGATGTTTTTGTATTCGGCGAAGTCTGTATAGATTCAGTAATGAATAAAAGCACTTTATCTTTTGTTTTGTTTCATTAGTTTGTCCAGTTTAATGGCTCGTACAGACCGGGAACTTTTTGGCATATGTTGCGAGACATGTTCACGCAGGAACTACTGTGATACATGTGGCGACAGATGTCAATTTTCACTTATTGCGGCACGAAAGAACGATTTGAGATTTTCTGTGCCGCGAGCCACAATAGTGTTTAAAACCATGAGCCGATTTAAAAGTTCCCGGTATGGACGAGACGAGAGAGTGAAGGAAGAACAACGTGAATAAAATTTGCACATTCTGTTTACGCTTACTGAATGTGTAAGGACACAAAACATTCTACGTTCATCATCATCATCATTTCAGCCGACAGGTGTTGACTGCTTAGAACTTCCCCAAGGATCACCTCAATGGTCGTATGTGCATATTGTGCATATGAGAGATATTGAGTAAGGAGTACAAACAAGATGGTAAATAAAATATCTTGCGAGCGTATATTGCTTGGAAAATAAGTTAGTATGAGTTAACCTTTTCAACGCCATTGACGGATATATCCGCACCACTGGTTCAACGCCAACGACGGATATATCCGTCATGGTTGACAGCGAAAAATAGACCCGAGTGTCTATGACGTAAGGTTGAAATTAGCTCTGGTTTTCAGCTGTCATTGGCGTGTGAGTGACGACTTTTGTATTTGACATGGCGTTGAAAAGGTTAAGCGTAAGTACCTTTTCAATCTTGAAATATTTTTATACTACTCTTTCAAACAGGAATCTGAAATAGTCTGAATATTTTGTTCTACAAACAATGGGGATATATACATGCAAGTTTCTATATCATGTATCCAGGTGTACAAAGAATAAAACCGTCTTCAAAAACTCACTAAACAGCATTCAATAATGACCGGTCTCATTGGAATTGCCTATTTGGTGCCAATTACATGAAATGTCTCCAAGCTGGTGTCAAGTACAAAATAGCTATGTAACCTGATTTTTGCCACTATGCCAATAAACACGACAACCACAATTTTTACACGCGCGTATAGTTATTTATCGTCGCCACCGAAGAATACATGGTTTATTTCCACCATAACTGACCATAACCAAGGGACTTCGCGGAAGGCCAATAATACACGACCGTCCTTTATTTAATTTATTGATAGACAAAGATGACAGTTGCTTGTTTATGAGCACAAACAAAAACAATCTAACAGGCTTCAGTCTTGCG
Source organism: Tortrix viridana (assembly GCA_963241965.1). Lineage (NCBI taxonomy): Eukaryota > Metazoa > Arthropoda > Insecta > Lepidoptera > Tortricidae > Tortrix > Tortrix viridana. The sequence goes on from OY725172.1 coordinate 15,866,395, forward strand.
TACGTACAGTCGAGGACAGAAAGATGTTTACACTTTTTCACCTTATTCCATTGTAATAAGGTCCAAAAGTGTAAACATCTTTCTGTCCTCTACTGTACACCCTGCTAAATAAATAGATTCTGGTTTATTTGTAACCGTGTGCATGCCCTGATTCCCAGATAGTTTTTGCACTTGACTTCCCGGCAGCATACCCGACGGCGGCGCCCGTCGCTGTCCCGACCGCGACCCCCACGGCGGCTGCACCACAATATTTGCCCACACCTTTTCCCATCTTTGCCCCTGAAATTATTATAGTGAATTTTAAGTTGGTAATTGTTTAATAAGTAAGTTCCCAATCCGCACTGGGCCCGCGTGGGAACTATAGCCCAAACCCTCTCATTGTGAGTGGAGGCCTGTGCCCAGCACTGCAGTGGGGCGTATAATAGGCTGGATTATTATTTTTTAATTTTATTATAATTGTTTAATTTAATTGGTGAGAGGGGAAGGGGGGTTGTTAAATATTATCCTGTTCTTTACCCATAGGCACCGTTAATCAAACAGTTAACTTCGTTAATCGCTAATCTGTTACTAAAAATTTTACTTCGTTAAGCATTAAAGCGTTAAATTACATTTCGGAAGATTTAACGGAAGTTAAAGTTAATTGTTAACTCGTAGTAGAAATTGCATTTTATATGTCGTTGCGTTAGTGAATTACGTTAAAAAATGTTAGTCTATGCTTATTAGGCTAGGACATAAAAAATAATAAAAGATGTATCATTTAGTTCGTAATAATAATTAGAAATTGTCAGAACTTGTTTTTCGCGGTATCCTTTCGGCAAATATTAGGTACTTAATTAACGATTATCGGACTATAACGGGTAAACGGTTAACACTCACCACGATTATAAGCCACGTCACGTTATATCTGATTATGTCTCAAGTTAGTTTAAATGTTATGATTAACTAACTTATGAACAGTTAACGAAAATCAACAAGAGCGTTAACATTTTTTTAAGTTAACTTAAAATTTAGTCCGTTAAGAATTTTGTTAACTTCGTTAATTAAAGAGTTGATGCCCACCTATGTCTGCACCCTTGACAGCACAGTTTGTCACGCTGCAGGCAACCGCAACCTGTTGGATCCTTTTCGTATCGGGCATATCTGAACGGGTATCACAAGTGGTTCCTGAAATGATTATAGTGAATTTTGAACTTAAAGTTAAGTTGTTCAAGTTAGTAATTGTTTAATTCAATGGGGGGTGGGGGAGGAGGAGGAAGCAGGAGAGGGGGAAGGGGTGAGGGGGTGTAATATTTTACCATTTTCTGCGCGGTTGAAATTGCTCGCCGCTGCCTTCATCGACAATTTTTTTCCGCGTTTTTCCATATCATCCGAAACTGAAATAGGTAGATAGAGTACATTAACAACATATATTATAGGTACATTTTTTTTAAACTCCTTGTGAAAAAGGATCTAAAATCATAAGTCTTCTAAAATTTACGTGAAAAAGGAAGTCTAGTGTACTCTGTATATGATTTATAACCTTTTTTATTACGGGTTAAGTTGACCCCGTTTCACTAGGACCCCAGATTTATGGGTATAATTTTTTTTATAACATGTACGTTTAATTGTACAATATTTTTACTTTTATCTATATTTTTTTGCCGTGTGCAAATTATGCAAATAGGTACATTATTTGAATTGAATTGAATATGTGAAAAAAAAAAAAAATTGGCTCCTTCAATCCAGGATGGAGGCTAACGCTGACACCCCTCGAGGTCTAAAACATTTTTTATGACTAGCCTATACTTAAGCAATACAAATTAAAACATTTTCTACTCCACTTTTTGTAGGGCAAAAATACCTGCATACTGAGCTACAAAATTGCCCTTTCAAATAAATTACCTCGATTGAATTCTTTCTGAACCTGAGCTTCATACTTAGGAACAATGCCTGAAACCACAATCCTTTTCTCCTCGGATGGCCCCTCCATTTTTATGTATGTAATGGCACAAACACAGATTATTAATGTATATCGCGGCTGGGTAGGACACGTCTCTTCACTGCAAAGAGAATATAATCAATATGTTTTAACTTCACTCATCACTCAGTAGTACCTAAGATTTAGAAGGATAATTACATTAATTACTCATCATCATCATTAAGTCATCATACTCTTCGCTCTTGTTATAAATACCATTTGTTAAACAGTGACAATTATATTTTTCCGATTTTAAAAGCGTACCCTTTTGGCAGTTTGTCAGAGTGACTCTTGATTAATGTGCGTCCTCTATGCGTCACTCTTTATAATGGCGGTAGCACACCTCCGCCGCGAAACCGTGAAACTGTGGCAGAATCGTGATATTTAATACGAAATTGAACTTTATTTCGTTGCCAGAGTTTCGCTACTACAGTTCCGCGGCGGAGGTGTGCTACCGGCGTAAGTGTGCAACCAGGGATGCGCAGTTTATCAATAAATTAAGTTTTCTCAAACATGCTCAGAAAGGATGGCATTTCTTTTGAAAAACGAAGACGCGAAGGGCCTCATTTTTTTCCTAGGAGTAAAATAAACGTATGAAAACCCATTTTTGTCCGCTGTGATATTTTTTTAAAGTGCTGTCCAATGCATACAGACTAGAAAGGACCAAGAAATAAATCTCATACAGCCAAGGCAACTGCTCGATTTCGTAGCACAGTTTTCTTCTTTTTAATTTTCTTTAAAATGGTCTATGGTTAGAAAAAAAAATTAAAAACAAAAACTTATTGAAATTTAAACGTAGAACGTTGTTGTGTAAAAACTGCAAACATCAAGTCCTCGAACTTCACGGTATTAAATTTGAATTGTATTGCTGTCAATATTATGTCAAATTCTACTAGTGTGAAATGGTTTAATTAGATCCTTTTCCCTAAGTTACGTCCATTTGTCTACCACCAGCCCTGAAATATCAACATCTCAAATTCAACAGTTAAACATAAATGTTCCTGGAAATACCCATAACAATTTCGTTTACAAATTGTCCTAATATGACTCACTGATCACTTTTAATATTAATTTTACTTTTTACAAATATATATTAGTATCATTTCCTCACATGTTTGAGAAAAGCATTATATATGCCTCGGCGGAAACGGGGGGATTGCCTGACTCGTATTTTAGCAGGCCTCACTATTGCTCGGCCTGCTAACCACCTCGTCATGCAATCCCTTACTTTCCGCGCCTAGGCAATAATGTACTATAACTTAATAACTGGCTACCTAGAAATTCATACTCATAATAAAATAAATGGAAAAGTAACTTTGTCTGTTTCTCCCTTTTCACGCCTAAACCGCTGAACTGATTTAGTTGAAACTTAATATGGGGATAACTGGTTAATGTGTGTAAGATTGTCAACTGATATTTATTATTATTTTATGCTATTAAGGTAAGTAATAAATAAATAAATATCAGTGGATAATCTGTCACAAAACCTAGTTTTGTCAGGAGATTCCTCTCTCTGCAGCCACGCACCGGTGCTTGCGCCTTGCCCCGCTGCCGGCGGCACCAGGTTTGGTTTTTTATAATGATTATTTTTGTATCAGTATTGATATTTTACTTTTTTTTATAAATAATGTTAAAAATGTAGCCTATTGGAAATACAATGTCAAAAATACAATTACTAATATCATAAATAATTATTTATTCATGTATTGATCAATTAATAGTTCAATTTAGAATAGTAGGTAGTTAGTACAATATTTTTTCACATGGTAGACAGTAGACGAAAAAAAACCATTCCCACTTTACGTGTAGGTACCCTAAAACTTTTTTTTTTATGATTTTATTTTTACAACTTTTCGGCGTGATAATATGTATTATTCATGCCAAATAACAGCTTTCTAGTACCTACTAAGAGTCTCTGAGCTAAGCTGCGGACGGACGGACAGATGGACAGACGGACAGACGGACAGACGGACGGACATGGCGAAACTATAATGGTTCCTAGTTTGACTACAAAACCCTAAAAAGGCGTTTGTGCCCATTCATAATGGCGTCACGCCGCCATATCTTTTAAAAACAGAACTCAAAAGTTCCCCTGTTTTATCGACAGAGTTAACAACAGTGTGCCGTTCTAGAATGGACACAAACGCCTGTTTACGGAATTGCCCCGCAGACGGAATTACCCCAATACACTATATTACTATTTTATAATCATTATTGTTTATAGGATATTATCCTAACCTAACGTACGTAAGGTAGGTAACTGATAGAGCTCCCGATACACGTGTTACACGTATATACGGGTATCCGTTCTTAACCCCGGTGGTATTAAGTGTCCGAACCACACGGATCCGAGTAAATAATATCCGGGCATCGTGTTTCAGCCCGGACACGGATACCCGTGCGGTCAGGTCTTATGTGTGTGCCACACTGTTTGAAACCATGGTTGTAAACCAAGTGACCTTGGTAGAAGCGAGCTGCTACACGGTTTCAAACAAGCCCATTTGTTTGATATCTGCCAAGGGCGTTTAAGGCCAAGCGAAATTTGCTTTAAAACCACTGACACACGGTTTTAAACCACCTGTTTTAAACCGTTGTTTGAAACCGTGTAGCCCACGCATTAGTCTGCGGTGGGTAGGTACAGTCAGCATCAAATAGATAGGAGCAGCGAAAGTGGCCAAATATATCGCAACACATCTTTATTACTATAGGAATAAGAATGTGTTGCGATATATTTGAATATTGTGACTGCTCCTATCTATTTGATGCTGACTGTACTACCCGTCCGCTAATGTTTGAGGCGAGCGCGCAATGTTGTTAATAAGGGCCACTTTTGTAAAACAATCCACGTGCCTCCGTACATTTATTTATATGTATGTAGTTTTTCGTCGGAGTCTTTTATTATCCCTCTTAAAATAACGTTTTGTGTTTAAATTAAACCAACTATAAAATAAAGAGGTTCTATGTTTGACCTGAATGTATGTAACGTATGAATCTATACAGCGGGGTAACGCTGCGAGCGTCCTCGGCACGATGATGCTGCAAGTGGTACAAGGGAAGGCTTTTTATAAGTTAGTTTTAATTAAATTACAGTTTTTTAAAATTAAAATGCAGGAAATGTTCATTTAGTCGCTGGTTTCTCCGATGAAACCAGCGACTAAATGAAAGTGTTTTATAGCTTTTTGAAAATTGAATAAAAATATTGAACAAATACAACCCATAGAGAATAACAAAATGGGCCAGTGAAAAATTGCATTAATTATTTTTTGCGTATAGATTGCTTTGTATTAGCAGATGGTATTGTATACCAATTTACCCGATTCTATTCTAGGCAATCTATTTAGGCATTGCGCATAAGGAAAATAAAACCACAATTAATTACTTAGTTTAAATATGGGAATTTACGCATAAATTAAAAACAAAACAAAACCACATGCCTATTTGCCTCTGTTATTTGCAATGGGTATTAAGTGAGACCAAAATATTCCATTATGTATGAGCTAATGATAATTTGGTTCAATAAACAAAATGATAACCAACATAGAGTTTTGTAAAAAACAAGATGCCAGCAATAGCAAGATCTTTTCGATTAAATCTCATATTTATCAGGTAACTTGTGTAAGCCTGATATGATGGGCTATTTATCTGAGACGATGAAACTTATAGTTTTATTAAGGTGGTCAAAAAAAGTCAAGACAGTTACATTAAAGCGACATCGAATAGCAAGAAAACTTCACTCGACCCCACAGTGATCCAGTGTTGGCTGTTTCGAAAGAGGAATCTCAATCTGTGGTCTGGATATCAAAGTTAAATAATTAAAACAAAATCGGTGCCGGTACTTAATGCACTAATCATAAAAAAAACATGTCTCATTCGATTCGGCTTTGAAGTATAGACATTCATAAATAAAACCTTGTGGCATAGTAAATGGGTATTAGACTTCGAAGAAAGCAAAGAGGATAAGAACTTCAACAGAACGTTTTTCAAAAATCGAGTAGAGATATTGCTCAACATTCAAAAGAGCAGCTTTTATGTGCTTAGTATTAGGTTTAAGGGGCTGGCCACGACTTCGCGCGACCGGCTGAGCGGCAAGCGAGTTTTCTAGTACATTGCGTGTACCGTCAGTTAACCACTGCACGGTGAGCGTATCGACCGAGCAATGAAAAGAAAATTCGCTCGCCGCCGCCGTCGCCGCTTAAAGTCGTGGCCAGGCGGTAAGGTTGCCGCTGTCTAGTGGTCAATGAAACATTTTAGTACAAGTCTTCGCATGTGTAATCAATCTTTAAGTAAACTTACTTAGCAAAAACATGCCAAAATACATGGTTCAATTTATTATTTATTTATTTTTGGGTTTTATTTTTCGTCGTCAGCAGTTATCAGCTGTTAAACCGCAGTAAGAGGAAGTACCTACCAATAATAATAGAAATGAGTCAATAAATAATTAACTCTAAAATAATTAGTTTCAATTTTGAATTATTTATGATAATAGTTATTATAGGTATGACACGTAGCGTGACGTGCTAAGAGTTATTACCTACATTGGGTAGAGTGTTTGCATGTAAGCGTGCGTTCTCGCCGAATAATAACGCTTAGTAATTGATAATAGGGCATAAACATGATGTTTTTAACGGCATTTCTTAACAAAATATTAAAATACCGTAAAAAAGATGGCAAAAAGTGAAATTTAAATTAAAATCAGCCAAAAAATATGGATAATATAAGCATTTAATTAGACAGAAGATCCGACATTAACTGTGACGTCAGCGTGCACGACGGCCATATGAACTCCACGTTAAATTCTGTTTTGCTAGAAAGAGACGGAAACAAATCTTTAATGGCTTATATCTTGGTTATTTTTATAGTTTTTCGAAAAACAAATTTTCTTTACCGTTTGTTACATAAATGACTTTTTACTAAAGCAAAAAAAATATCATGCATACCTACTACTCCCAATTATATTGATGTCTTATATAACGAGTGATACAATCATTTTAGAATCTCTAATATAAATTAGGATCCAGCGGTTTGTCCGGTTTCCACGTGTCTGAACAGATGTATGGGTGAGTCCGGTTGACTGAATACGAAACCGAAAGAGCTTGGAAGTTATTACCTACGCGATTGAGGGACAGTGACAGGACTATCGTTACTTCGAACTCCGATTTTGGGAGTAGAGTTACGATGATTACATTTTGTAAATTGCAAATAATTATTGTAATTTATATAAATTATACGTCTATTTCATTTTGAAACTACGTGCCAAAATCACAAAAGTTCAAGACAATTTAAAGTATAAAAGTTTTTACTTAAAACTTTTCGAAGGTAAGTTAGGAGCTGTAATAAAAAGCTTTTATTTATAACTTGACTTCAGCACAGAGCCTGATACGGAAGCTTCTAAGATATCTCGTACTCGGGGGAAACTTACTTCCCCTTGTGAAACATGCACAAGAATAAAATAACTGGCACATATTTCAAAAGTTTACATGATAAGGAAACTTTACTCTAGGGTATGGAGTTTTTGTTGAAATATCCTGCTAAACGATACCGCTAACATTAATAAGGCATTTGCACAAAAAAAATGTATAACTTTATTTATCAAATACTATTTTAAGCTTATTAGCATGTTTAACAGAACACTTTGTAATTTCGTCCCCAAATAATATATGGGGATATAATGGTCACAAACTTATCAATGTTTAATTTTGTACTAACGATATTAAATGTATGATATTTAATTACATTATACCATAGAACCATAGAATACATTATTTGGCAATGTTAGGATCAAATTCTTCTATTAATACGTATGTAATGTCTAAATATAACTTAGAACTTAGAACCTAGACATCATTAGTACCTACTACGTAACAAATAATTATTTTTTTTAGGTTTTGAAATAGTAAAATTATATTTCTTTTATGGCGGGACGATTTGGACGCATTCCTTAACAACTGGCCGGAAAGTGGACCGAATAGGGACTCATGGAGATTAAGGGTAGAGGTCTTTGCCCAGCAGTGGGACACTCGAGTAGGCTAGAAAAATAATACAATTACTACATAGTTACTATTTAATAGGGAAATGTAATCACTAATCAGCCATTGCAAATACCAAAATACCGTGACTCACTAAACCGGGAATAAATGGGACTATTTTTATTAATGAACATAACCAACATAATTAGCAATGATAAGATCTATCGTAATCGTCTGATTATTGTCATAAATGAAAAAAAAGTAAACGTTTCGGATTTAAGCACTCCCATCACGCAAAGTCAAAGAGGTACAAGGTAAATGAGGGCTTTTAATAAGCCGCAAAACATAGGAAAGCTCTTCGATAAGCACGCGCGCTTTTAATGTTATATATAATTATATAAATATCAATGCGACGCTTATACGTAGGGGTTGTTTGATAAACTTGTTATAATAATTATATGGCATTATTGTTGTTATTATATTAGTATATTATTTTGTCTCACTGCAAATTTAATTTGCATAATTAAATACATTAAATACATTTTGATGCCGTTTTTACCATAATTTAGAGGATGGTTTTCGGAAGGTTTATGTGCATAATGCACAGAGACCTCAGAGAGGTACTATTGTATACATAAACCCTCTGTGAATTATCTAACTGACGGTGTAAACCGCGTCAAAATCCTTTGCGTTGTTGAGGAGTTAGCGGACATACAGACAGACGCGGAAAGCAACTTTATTTTATACTACGTAAGAATGCCTAGGTACATTATAATTGGCGTTAACACTTAGTTTAAAATAATATTCATAATCCCTTTTCCTTTTAAACAATCACAGGCTAATATTAAGTAAATATTTTGTAGTAAATATACTTATTATGGGTTGACTGTGGCTTAACTGATTACACAGTCATATCATATGACCAAAGAGCTATTAGTCAAATAAGGGTACCAGAGTCAGATTTATTACTCAATTATAATGTTACCTGTAGTACTAAGTTATATTTAATGGGTCTAATGTATTCTATTTCTGGGTGTACCTGTGTAGCGTTACCACACGTAGCGAATTACTTCCAATATTTAAGACCCTCTGAACCTTTCGTGCTCCAATTCGAGGCGAGCAATGCCTATTAAAATATATTTATAGCTCTAGGAATTTGGGTAACAACGCTTGTCACGGTTTTAAAAACCTGTATTGTTGCTAAACAAAGGCAATGTAATAGGGACAAGATGGTAAGTCGGTTATGTAGGAAGGAAATAATTAGTTTTGGGGTCATTCGAGCGTGGATAAAGCGCCATAACTCTCCAGCCTAAGAGTAACACAGGGACAAAATTATCTCTTTACGCGTCTCTTTCTAACTAGTAATAAAGAGAGGGTGACACTGAGAGACAAGATCCGTGTGCGGTTTTTTCAAGTACTTACTAACTTTTGCCCTTTGCCTGTTACATTTCTGAAGGTACGCTGAACAACGATTTTTCTCGTTTACGTCAACAAGCAAAACCTGTTAAGTTATATAACTAGATATTTGAAGTAGGTATTTTTTTAGAATTAAGCTTAATATTTTGGTGTCATCGGAATTACGAGAGGCATCCATCAACAAGCCTTAAAAGTATTTTGCGGTGGAAAGGAAAATACTCTTTAATATTTCACGGCGCATTGTGTATGAAATTCACAACAAATTACCTACTCATCAATCACACTATTGACAAATTTTGTATGATTTAGAATTCATAATTAATTTATGGAATTTATGGATTATACAACATCCTGAATTTTATTATAAGTGTAAAGGCACAGATTCAAAAAGTCGATTTAGATATTTAAAGGGCATGAAAAAGTCAACAATTTATATGGTTATGGTTACGGTATACAAAATAACATTTTTATCTTGACGGATATTTTTTTGCGATTTGGTTTAAACACAGTTTAAACTTGCAGGGGTGTGATTCTGTTAATTGTCGCACCTTCACATCGACTGAGTCGAAAACAACCGGCGAATTTACGTCGTCTGTCAAGGTGTGTAAATGACATTTGGCTGCCTGCATTTTCATTTAGTCGCTTGAAACCCGCGACTAAATGAAAGTGCAGGCAGTTAAATGTCATTTACGAATAAATGACGGACAACGTAAATTAGCCGGTTATTCTTCGACACAGTAGAAGTGAAGGACGATGCGTTAACAGAATAACATAGGTACCTCAAATGCATTTAATAAATATTATATGATAAATAAAAAGAAAATGTTTTATAGCTAACAATGTTACTGAGAGCAATTGCTTTTAATTAAAAGCTTCATAAAGAAAATAAAACATATTAATTGTGAGCCATAGGTAATGTTTTTTTTTTAATTGTCTTAACTACATACCTACAGCAAAAAGGGTTTTACTTACGGTTCCCTCGTAAATAATCGTATAATAAAATTCATTAAGATCAGACATAATTATCTATAAAGACATGGTAATTAAGTTATGTAGGTATTACAAAAGATAATGTTTACATTTCACTCGCTTCGTACTTCGTAAACACCGCCCTTTGTAGTAGGTACCTAACCTACTAGCGTACACAATTACACATCTTCCTCATTAATAATACGAAACAACATATCCCAAAGGCATTATTATAATAATGTGTATGCTATTTACCCCTTTTGATAGGGTCGTAAACAGCGAAGGGATGATCGATTTTGTCGTAAAGGGAGTGTAATCAGGGGAACAAGTTCACATCACAAGATGGCAGAACCGGTCGACCCACACGATATTCGAATTATGTCACATAACAAATTTTAAGGGGTCTGCGTATAGTGGTTGCGTTAATCCAGCGCGGCCTAAATCCAATAGCAGTCGGTTAACACAACCAGTTTACGCAGATGCGTTACTTTAGGTTCGGGTCATTTGCTTTGAACAATACTTTGCTTATTTGAGGTAGGTAGGTAAATAATAATATCATTATTATGGGTTATGGAGAATCTACTCGATTGGATTAGATTTATATTTCTGTGTCAGACGTTTTTATAAATGTTGGGTGAGCTCAAGCATTTCAGCCAATAGATGAAATTTTGTACCTTTTGTTAAAAAAATATTTCACATAAAGAATACCTACCCAGGCTCGAATTATCAACGTACTCAAGTCGGATTTCACCAATCAATTTAACGGACTGTTAAATCCTAATCAGCTGTTAGTCAAAACAATTTGACATCCGTCAAACCTCTAATCACCTGTTTAACTATTTGAGAACTCCACAAGTTTGAAGAATATGTATGTATGTATGTAGGTAGTTATCTACACTAATATTATAAAAATAAAGAGGTAAAGTTTGTGTATTTTTGTTTCGATGTAGGGGTTAATCTTCGAAACTTCGCATCCATTTTCAAAAATTATTTCACCAGCATTTAGAATGGACTTTCAGGATGGACATAGGCTATATTTAACTTATCAAAGTACTGACTCTCCGCAGACGAAGTCGCGTCTTTTAGTTAAGTGGAAAGATTTGTTTGTTGGTAATCGATAAACTCTGAAACTACTAAACCGATTTTAATAATTTCAACATTAGAAAGTTACATTATCCAGAAGTAACCTAGGCTATATTTTATTTCATAGGCTACAATCTTAATGTATTTTAACTTATTTTACCGAAGCGAAGCGAGGGCGGGTCGCTAGTTAAGAATAAGAAAAGAATAAGAATAAATTTATTGAGTAAAATAGTTAAATGATTTACATAATGCGATATACATATATAGCTAAAGAAAGTCAATTATAAAACGCTCTCTAATCCACTTTGTTTTAACCATCTTGCATCTACATTGTATTCACATTGGTGACGTTATGGCAGCGCTTATTTACTTAACTGTATGAGCTACTTAAACGTCAACGATATTATTGCTATACAAAGTAGACTATAGTCGGTAATGTAACGTTACTTGATATGGAAATCCGATGCTTAAAATTATGTAAATACTAGAGTTGACCAACCATCATTTGGCAGTATATTCAACAGCCACTACATGAAAGTTTTTGGTGAACTTGCACTAAGGGCCGCACAATAAATTTAATGCTTGTCCAAGTGACGTGTTGTCATATTCCATTGCTGTAGTGTAGCAAAGAAAGTGACAGCAGCAACTTAAAAATTAATTGACTCCACTGAGTGTTTCCGTAATGGCAAGCAAGAGTTGCCTATTGTCATGTAAAATCAAGGGAAATATGAAGTTGTTCACAGCTAGTGGTCGGATAACATGACGAATATACAAATAGCTTTAGAAATTAAAGTGATAAAATAAGGAGAATGTCCATTGCTATTGAATGCAGTATGTGGAAGGGAAATTCAGTTAGTACTAAAAATGTATTTTGTTCAGATAAATGACTGGAGTATATTGGTTCACCGCTTTGCAACGAAAACGAGCATTTACGATTTTTTCGAGTAGTTCATATATGTGTACCTAAAGTAATATTATACGTATAAATAATATTAATTTTGAACCAGTTCCAGATATAACACAAAATGTAAACACGAAGAAAACGAAATATTATGGAGACCAAAAACTGGGGACCCAGGGGACCTAGCCGAGATGCATTACGCTAACTTTACCATTTTTGAAAGTTGCCACAATACGCAGGATTGACGTGAGCTAATGATCAGTCGCGTCAGCCGCTTTTGCCAAATCCATATTTTTGTTTTTCAAAAATCGTTAAGGGATCTTGGTTAGGTTAACTTGATAGAATTGAAAGATGGAATCAGATAGATCAATCAGATAGATGATGATGATTGTGAAAAAAAAAAACAACAAAAGGGTGTTCAAGTTGTTTTTTTTTCAGAAATCTATTGTTAACATTGCGCTCGGCGAACAATCCCAGGGCACCCCTACCGGGCATTCACAGTCCGACTGCAATTGTCCGCATTAACATCACAAGAGCGGGATTCACTTCCCTGCCTGCAGTCTCGGGCAGCCGCAAACAGCGTGTTTTCTCGCTGCATACATTTCATACAAGAAATAGGCAAGTCTGGGAAGTCTGATGTTGTTTAACAATAAAGTTGACATGTCCAAGTAGCTAAGGAGATGTAAAACTCGATGAAATTTCCCAAATTTTAATCATCATAGCTACCAGCTCGATGATACCATAATTATTGTGTTGCAAAAAATACAAATCAAGTCAATTCGTCAATTTTTTTGGGTGTTTTTCAATCATGCCTAAACGGCTGGACGGAATTGGATGAAATTTATCACACAGATAGTCCTTATCTTGGATTGATACATAGGATACTTTTTATATCGGAAAATGAGACAGATCCCGGGAAAAGCGACAAGTCTAGTTACTAGATTATTAAAACTGCCTTTAAATAATTTTAATAACAATGACTAGCAACACTTTGGCCATATAATATATACCTACCTCCCATTTCAGATACAGAGCATCTATTTCACATTATATTAGCTGATATTGCTTGAATATCGTAATGATTTTGTTGACATGACAGCTCTTATTCACTTGATAGTAAGTGTAACTGTGTAAAATACACCTGCAAGAAATTTCTGCAAGAATTACAAGTTTCTTGCAAGCCGTCCGTCATAACACTTATAACGTTCATAGTACGACTACGATATTGATGCATGATTGGCTCCCCGATGATTGGAATTAACTCCCCGAAACATATACTCTTTATCTCCACTATTGCAGAATAAAGTATCGTCTGCTACCCATAAATTAATAATAACCCTTGCCGGGAACTTGTCCAACTCAAGACTTGAGTGATTGATTTTTCTCGTCGACGGGGAGGCGAAATTTAATCAACCCGGGACTTAGATAATAGCGAGATAATTGGCGGATAGCTCCTTATCGAGTTTATCCTGCTTCTAAGTTTATATAAACAAGTCTCACAGTAACCTTTTGTGTTACTATTCAATTTAATTAACACCCATTTTATATCAAACATTAATATTTGTTTATTTATTTATTTAATCTTTATTGCACAAAAATACAAATTTGAGTAGGCAAAAGATGAACTTCTCTACCAGTTCAGTTTGTTTCTGTCTAACAGAATCTTAAAATAACCTATGGTTATTTTTTATAAATTTTTAAGGACATGCATTAAAAACAAAAATTTCGTTTCTATTTTTTCATCTTGGCATCAATTTATATGGAAACTACATCTAAATATTCTTCATTAATATATCAAAATAAAAAAAACCAATTGTTTGCAGTAAAAATGTCAAACTTTGATAGCATAAGTACCAATTTCACCATACGATATTAAATGTTAATCGACTGTTAGTTCGTAAATCTTGACAGCTGTCAACACTCAAATCGTCTGTTATGTGGTTGGTGAGATCCGACATAAATCTCGATTCTAGTGACTTGTAAAATTTAAAATTGAGATGACAGCTAGTTTAGAACAGCAGTTTTAATATAATGCAAATAGGTTTTAACGACAAGAGAAAGTGGAGAGCTACAGATCGAAGGTCATTTGCATAGGGTAGCCCTTAATTATAAGTTAAACAGCTGTTGATGAATTCGAAGCCTTTATAGTAACATTTAAGGTTTAATCATTCAACCCTCGAGGTATTTTAAGGGTGGGATGACTGCGGCGACATATTATTAATTTTTGTCAAAGCTTTATTAATCGAGGAAACTTATAAAGCTAGGATCGTAAATGTATCTTACACCCAATTTTACTACTCGCGAGCCGCAGTTTGCCGGCCCCTGGTTTAGTAGAATGGTCTGAAACTATCGTTTCCGTTTTAGGTAGAACATTCCTAACCCAACGGCTTAACGTTAAAATAAATGGGATTGATGAAAGCTGCGGCGCAGTCGCATCAGTCGCCTAAGATGTCAATTCTATACATTTCCACAGACTTCTAAAGTCGTTAGCGTCTAGGCCCATTACCGTAAAGTTTGAAACAAATTGGAAAGATGGCGCTGTACCTTCCCGGAAAGTAGTTAACGATGTATAAAACAGATGACGCTGCAGTCACTAGATCCTTAAAAATCAAGGAGATAACGGGGAAGCATTGATTTTAAATGAATGAAAACAAGAATGATATACTACTAGAGCTACTCAAATAACTTCAAGCAATATTAACCAAAGTTCAATATTTAAATATGTTTACTTTTTTCGTTGTTTACAAGGGTTTATCTGATAAAAATTCGTGACTAAGTTTTCGATGTTCTGCAACGCGCTATCAAAGTTTGTAAACTCCCTTTCTATATATAGAATAGGATCTCAGTGCAATTCGAGGGTCCTTGTCTACACGGTGGAGTAGTACCTTGGGTAAAGCTGCCTAAAATCTTACCCACTAGAGACGTATATTTGGGGGGTATATGTCTCCTGGACTGCAGGCTTCTCGCCTCGCTGAATCACGGGCCTATCGCCTGGACAAATCTGACGCTGCGCTCACCCGCGCTCTGCAACCTAGTTCAACGGAACTATACGATTGGATCTTATCCAAACACCTCCGATGTAGACGATTTGACTCTCTTTTGTTTTTGTTTTATACATTTTAAAGTGCGTAAGATTGATTTTAATTTGATGTAGACATACGGAAGCTCGAAGAATAAGCTAAAAAATATACAATGCATATGACTAATTACTAGTACCGTAATGAAATTAATAATTAAAATATTGTCCTTGCTTTGTAAGACAGGGTTGAAATCAAGACCTTATTTAAGTAAATAAAAGGAATACGAGTAGTTTGTTGAGATTTTACAATAGACACTTACCTGACCGGATAGGTTGAATTTAGCTTTTATACCTGGCCTCTTGAATAGGTTAGTCACCAAATACCCATTCATCACTTAATCTGTGGCTCTAGCGAGAAAGGGTACAAAGCCTTCTAAGGTTCAAGTGAAGGGGTACGGTTGTACGTTTATTGCATTGCATGCCAAAAATGTACGTCACATAACATGTGCGAAGCCGAGGCGGGCCTTTATAGGTATGTATCTAGATACATACCTATAAAATCTAGGTTTAAAGGTTAATGATTTCATAGGTTATACATCTAACATTTTTTTTTGTAAATTATTATTTAATGGTTTTCATGTAAACATGGGATTTTTAATTTTGCGGAACTCTTTTTAGTGTATGCATGTTGGCGCAATCTAAAACATAGAATATGGCAATTCCAATATTCTACACGAAGATTATGACATGACTAATCGTAGGTATAAATGGACAGTACTACACCTCTATTTGACAATGTCCATTTCATTTATCTTTACTATTATCGTATTGTTAACGTTATAACAGTAACAAATAATTGACAAGACAGTAGCGGCCGAATCGTTAACAATAATAACGGCGTGGTTTAGAAATGGTGAACTGGTTCATAACATAATATACAAACGTCTGTTGATCCAAACGGACGGATGCGGAGCTCGTATGTTTAACCAAATACAAATTTATGACATGCGCTATTTCTTATTGTAGATTGGTTAGATAAAGAAAGAAAGTATGAAAACAACTTTATTAATCAAATAATTGTTATAGTACCTATAATTAAATTCTCCTTCTCGCTCTGTAGCACCATGTCAATCCTTTGCCATGAACATGATCATTTCATTGTACGCGCGATACAATTATATTAATGACTTTAAAGTATTAAAAGATGGTTCATATGTATTATAACTAGATTAACAATACCTACGTCTGTTATAAATAAAACGAAGCAAAAGGTTAAAAAGCAAGGAGATTTAAAATCAAACATGCAATAAAAATAAAATTAATCTTCAGAATTTACTGTTCGTAATTTATGTACAATACTTATTAGAAATTTCCTTTGACTCGCTAGCCCGAGAGGAACAAATGCAAACTTCTTGAATGACTCAATAATTAATAAATGCTTAATAAAAAAGTTATTTACAAAGTACCTACTTGTAGAAGTTGTCAAAAAACATAGTTTTACACTTGATATTTTAACAGTCAAAATAAATCAGAAACAAAACAAAAGTACTTTACCATTCAAAACAAAGATGGCGCTGCAGTTATCAACGCTTAGAAATTCGCACAGTTAAGAAGCAAACTACCTAAAAATTAGCATTTCAAGTTATTTGGAACAGTAAAATCCGTGTCAATGTTTGAAGACCACTTCCATGATTATTATTGCATTGTTACCTAATCAAAGAAACGGTCTCCATCACATTTAAATCGATATTAACGTACGAGGTTCTACAACGCGCTATCAAAGTTTTGAAAGACACTATCTATATATACAATGCGTGTCTGGTATTGGTTGAGAGTCCGTGTCTACACAGTCAAGTAGTACCTCGGGTAAGAGCTGCCTTGAATCTTACCTAGTCAGTGGATGCGGCACATATTGAGGGGAATGTGTCCTCCCAGACTTCAGGCTGCCCAGGCTTTCCGATTAGGCCTGGCGCCGACTCCAGCCTTGGCTCTCGCCTCGGCGTCCTCCGGAGCTCTGTCTCTGCGAATCCGATACCGCGTTTACCGCGCTATACAACTTAGTTCCGTGTGATCTATACACCGCTGATGTAGACGATTCGACTCTCTTTTGTGATTTTATTTTTTAATTGAAAATTCACCTTTTTGTAATTTAATATTTCTCATAAAATGAAAATGATAAAGATTGTATATGTAATTAGTTAGTAATTGTTAAAGCAGGACATTATTTCCGTTTTTGGTAATTATATTATTATGATAAGTAATTTATTTACAATGTTGTGTACGCAATCCCAAAATAAGGTTCCGAGGAATAGAAAATACATTTTTGAAGTTTGTTAAAAGTACAACCAATGAGTGATTAACCATTCATGAAATTAAATCAACTTTACTACTTTCCTCATTTTCGTCATCATCATATCAGCCGAAAGACATCCACTGCTGAACATAGGGCTTCCCCAAGGATCTCCACGACGACCGGTTTTGTGCTATTCGCATCGATCGGCTTCCCGCGATCTTCACCAGATCGTCGGTACACCTTGTGGAAGGCCTGCCAACACTTCGCTTTCCGGTCTGCGGGCGCCACTCTAGAACCTTTCCGCCCCAACGGCCATCGGTTCTACGAGCAATGTGCCCCGCCCATGTGCGCCATGTTCTTCGATTTACTTATTTCTATATGAGTACGACTAGTACTCCCTACTAATCCCAGCTAATATTACTAACTAATATACTTAAATGCGAAAGTAACTCTGTCTGTCTGTCTGTCACCTCTTCACGCTTAAACCGCTAAACTGATTTAGATGAAATTTGGTATGGAGATAGTTTGAGTCCCGGGGAAGGATATAGGATAGTTTTTATCCCGGAAAATTTGATAGTTCCCATGGGATACACGATAAACGAGTTCTACGCGAACGGAGCCGCGGGCAAAAGCTAGTGATAAATATGTTCGAACTCGAAGACTTTAACAATCTTACAGGGTTTGCCATTATATAGATTGCAGATAATATTCCTACTCACATAACAATCGAAGTATGTTTTTTAGGAATCCTCTAAGCAATGAGTGGAGCTGGGTTTACCATCATTTGATAAAATAACATTTAACAAACTGAGTCATTTCACGCACATATCATTTGGCAAACCGCTTTTTTTCCGAAACTGTAACTAATTCAGTATTTGTATAAAACTAACCTAACCTAAAGGGTTCTACATTATGGTCCTGAAATAAATCCTGAAATATTTTCGGTTTCGGAAAAAAATACCGTTTGCCAAATGATTATGTTCGTGAAATGAATCAGTTTGTGAAATGTTTTTTTGTAACTTGACAGGATACGGTAGAGCTGTTTAAACATCGAATATTGTGACGTTTATACTGGGTGACTGGATATTCGATACAATCCTTTTAAGGAGGCATAGTAGCTCATTTGGAGCAAATTAGGTCATGTAAGTATCCTGGTCGAAAATTATTAGTTTCTGAGATATTTGACATTTTAGTTTTATTTTCGAATTTGCGGAACATGTTCGAAAAAAAAGATATACAAAAAATAATTTGCCTTTTTTTAATGCACTTTAATGTATTTTCTGAAAGCTAAAATGTCAGCGATTTCATGTAATGGCTGTTCTCCTCTACAGGTCGCATTTCTCAACCGATTCTCGTGAAATTTTGTGAGCAGGTTAGATATGGATTCAGTTTTTCGATTTTTTTCAAAATTGCGGAGATATGGTGGGTTTTTGCGATCACCAACTTATTTGCGGTGTTGGTGAACTGACCGCGACCTATGTCGATGTATGGGGATAACACTTAACCAACGGCAAAGTTAAGTTTGTCGCGAGGTCTGCAGCTCACAGAGCCACTAGTTCCTAGATGTAAAATTGCAAAATGTTTTTCGTCACACCAGAGAGGTGGGGTCAATAAATCATTAAATTCCTGTGACGTCATTTATGGATGGCCCCTAATAAGGTTCACTAGTGGTCGTAGTTACCATGTTGTTGTTGTATGTCCGACTAAAAATCGTAGTCACTCAATAAAACAAATATTTTTTCCTAGACACTAAATCGAAATTATATACTAAAGAAGAGCAGTTCAAAATATAGGTATAGTTCTTTAAAGGTAGAATATACAGACGGGCAGGTCACCGGCATCACCCTAGATGTAATAACCAGGTGATATTAAATTACAATTCCACGAACCAATTCCCGTTTTAAACACTGCAAACATTTCTCGATTCATTCGAGCAAATTTACACCAAAAAATAAATCGATTTCAATTAGATACGGCAGAGCGGTTGATACACACACTGTCGCTTCGCACTCGTTAAGATAACGATCGGTTACCGCATACTCGTGGATATTTATTGCAGCATTTAGCAATAAACGGCACCTTTAACCATAAGCGAAAGGTCCGGGCTGGGCCACGTTGGGCCCTGCGGCTGTATTCTGGAAGAATTTCGGGAGGACGGAATTTCCCTAAGCCTTCACTGGATTCGTACAAATGCGCAAATATTCCAAGGAATTTTTGGAAAATTATTATCAATATTAAAGGCTATTTTTAGATCAATCATTTAATATTTCAAACAAGGGTTTTAATCAATATTTTATTAATCACTATTTTAGAGAGTTTAGAAAACGGCGAAATAGTTTTTTAAAACTCGCTCCGTACTACCTACCATTGTATTATTTTTTACTGTAGCGCGCTCTGTCGTTATCTGTGATCGTAATTCGTTTTCTATGTCACTTGCGCGAGGCGTCGCTTTATTTTATTATTTTAAAGAATAAGTATTTCAGCAGTTTTTTAGCACCATCACCATGGGAAAACGCAAAAGAGAGGACAAGGAGGATAATTTGGCAAAATAACTAAGAAGATTAAAAAAGAAGATCGAGAAATTAAGTAAACATTCTCACGGTTAGTTGGTTGGCATACTACGCATACCAATGTTTACTTTTACAATTAATTTGTAATACTTCTATTATTATAATTATAGTATTTATGATTAGAAAAGGATATGTTTCCTACAAATTATAGTATTTATGATTAGAAAGGGATATGTTTCCTACAAATGGTTGTCGCTATACTGGTTCGAGTATCGGGCAACTTGATTTACCTACCCTTTTTGGGCTACCTCATCGCCGCCATTTTTTTTTACCGGTGTCTTGTTTTTCGAACAAAACATGCACAAATTTTATTACAGTACGAAATGAATATAGTCAAACAACTAGCCCAGAATGTCGCAAATAACTTACTGTACATGTTCTGTCATTTGTAAGCAAATTTATTGCCTAATTCTAATTAAGTAACTTTTTAATAAAGAGCCGTTCCTGGCTGTTGTAAAGTACTTCTTTTTGTGGCATTTATTTTACCTTTTTGTTTACTCTTTTTTAATTATCCATAACACTACCTACATATACTTATATATTAATTATAGAATATGATAATTTGATATTTTGAGTCTCTTCTTTCAGGGTCCCGTACCAGAAGGGTGCCTGACATTGCACCCTATTAACTAACCCCCTTATTCATAAACGCACAACAAACCTATATTTTAGTAAAAGTATGCTTTGTCACTTTCTGTCAGATTCAAATGTCACAATGAAAGATAAGGACAAACCATACTTCAAGCACTTTAGTTATTGTGCGATCATGAATAAGAGGGTAAGCCTACGCTGTTTGTACGTCCGTCCGTCCGTCTGTCTGTCCTAACTTAAAAGAGCTGTATCTTTTGAACCGTATTTTGCCTGTTGATTTTTTTGCGGAATGTGATAATATGGCGGATTTCCTAACAAATAATAACAAAATTCTAAAAGTAAAATGATAAGGCTAGTCCCCATCCAAGTTTTTTTCACCTTATCATCATCATCACCTTTTTATATTTACATACAATAGAAAAACGACAAATACTAAAAACCAGCCAAATATGAACGGAACCCTCAGTGCGCGAGAGTCCGACTCTTACTTAGCCGGGATTTTCCACCCATGTCTTTGCGTCTAATAATAATCCAGCCTATATACATCCCACTGCTGGGCACAGGCCTCCACTCAAAACGTGAGGGTTTGCGCTATAGTTCCCACGCGGGCCCAGTGCGGATTGGGAACTTCGCACACACCGTCAAATTACTTTGCAGGTGTGTGCAGGTTTCCTCTCGATGTTTTCCTTTACCGAAAAGCTCATGGTAAAACAAATTATATTTCGCACATAAACGAAAAACTTAGAGGTGCGGGTTCGAACCCACGACCCTCTGCTAAAGGTGGACATTCACGGCCAGTTAAACTGATCAGTTGAACTGACGTACATCCAAAAACTGACCGTGAATGTGAAATCTTAAGTTGAAATTATACGAACTCAAGGTCAGCTTCTGGATGTACGTCAGTTAACTGATCAGTTTAACTGACCGTGAATGTCCACCTTAAGGGCCGTATTAATAGACTCATCTCAACCCCATCGTTGATACGCTCTTTTACGAGACCGACTCAATACGTGATCCTAGGATTAGGATTGCCGCTTATTAATAAACTAATATCACCTGAGTCGGACTCGAGAAACGCATCCCAACCTTGATCCTTGATTTTTTTTAATTATTATTTTGAGCTTTGGCTTCTAGGCCATTAGCTTAAGCAGATGACATTTTTTACGAATGGGCAAACAGATGATCATGAACGAAACGGTGTAACGTTTTGATTCTGCAAGAAAATGTTTTTGCGTTTAGACTTGACACAGATTATGAACTATCAAAAATGAATATTTCGACGTAAAGTGGAAATGCAAGTCATTATTTTTAGATCATTTATTTAAAATTGTTTTACTAGCTTTTATTATAAGGTCATTATGTAAATATAACACATTTTCAAAAACCCTGTGAAATCGTAAAAACGAAACGCGCATACTGGGAGCCGGGAATGGAATGGAATTCCTATAGGTACAGTACAGGTTATAAGTTCTTTTCGCCGTCTTTGTTCATAAAGTGAAATACATGAGGTTTTTATCTATTGATAAAGGTGAAAAAGTGCAGCGTCTCGAATCCACAACAGCGCTGACGTAACTGGATTTGATTAAATCAATGAAACGAGTCCTGAAGAAAGACGGACTTCTACCAGGGAGCTGCAGTTCCATCTGCTTGAGATGAAAAATAACAAAATAGACTGACGTAGTCTGCAGCAGTTTCTACGGAAAGTTTCCATATAGAGGTCCTGTAGACAGGACACTACGGGTTAAAGAAGGTAAAATGTAGTGTTAATTTATTTATTTAAACATAAGAAGGTACCTAGTTAGCTAGGATAATCACACCAGGTAAACTCGTAGAACTATGCGCCTTGCTTGCAAGAGTAGGTAGTCCAATTTTCCTACTAACACATTATCAATACATGTAATTTTATTAATAGTTTGATATAATGTAATAGAAAAGTAAAAACTAATGTTCATAACTGAATATTTTTTTCAATAAATGTATGAAGAAACTTGGACTAATATTGCAAGCTAGGAATATAGTTGTATGAGTTTAAGGTAATACTAGTATAATATAAATCAGTCCTCTTGTCTCAGACAGTCTTGGTTAAACATAATATATAAGGCTATTAGGGTTGTAATGGGCCAATCCTTATTTAAATAATCAGAGATACTTTTAACACAGCCAGGCAATTTACATGAGGAGTAATATTATTATTATAGATTTATGCATGTTTAGTGAATGTTCATTAAAAGATTAAACTACCTAACAAATTATGAAACCAAACTGTATTTAACAGGTTGGTGTATATTATAATATACTTGTTGTTTTTTTATTTTCAGATGATCATCTCGTACTGCCACCCTGGAAGATAGGAGTAAAACATGTTTTCATTATCCATGTTAAATAATTGTTTTTCTATTAAAATTCAGCTGTAATTTACCTTAATGTTTTATTATAACAGTATGGTTAACACAAGTTGTATTTTCTTACTTGTCACTCAGTGGATCCCTGTCCCTCTGATAGGTATTTATCTCTTGATTTTAAACTTAGGTAGAGAGGAGCTACCAAGCGACAAAGAAGTCATGGGCAACTTGTGCTATTGATCCTGCAAATTTAACCATATTTCTGTCATTGCACCTACTATGCACACTATCAACAGCATTTCATCCATGTTCCACTAATATCCCATAAGAACAACTGTCACTTTTTAATTTGCTAAGGTACACTATAAAGTGACAACAAGGAACTTGAGGTAACACTAAATTTAATGAATGTTTATGCCACATGGCATGGTTTATTGGCATATACCTATATGTAATTAAACAAGCAACCTAATTATTTAATCGTATGGTGCATTTACATAAACATTTCAAATATACATTACTAAAAAGATAACTATAGATCCACATTCAAGGTCCCGAGCCAGGCCAGGTGTTTGTTTAGCAATCTAATAAAGATAGTTTAATAAAGTTTCACCTACAAATCTAATGTTTTATTGAACTTGCATATTTATTACACAATGTAGGTACAAATGGCAGACTTAATGCCTTTATTGTTCCCATTAAGATTTTTATTTATTTCATAATATAGCATGCCCACGACTCCGCATGACTCCGTCCGCGTAAAAGTCCGGGATAAAAGTATCCCATGTGTTAAAATCCAGGTGATAAACAATCTGTGGGCCAAATTTAATCCAAATCGGTTAAGTCGTTTCTGAGATTTGCGCGTACAAACTCACACAAATCATTGTTTTGGGTTTTATTGCGTTAATAAAGACCTCCAATAATAGATTTTCTCAAATATCGAGTGGCGAGCGACAATAAAAACTACCTACATAGGTAGAAATGAAGAAAGTATGGCACACGACTCGTCCTGATAGGAAATATAGTTTCGTATAGGTTACTGTATAGACTAGCATTTGTGGACTACGAGAAAGCTTTCAATTCGATCGAGACATGGGCTGTGCTGCAGTCTCTACAACGGTGCCAAATCGACTACAGGTACATCGAGGTGTTAAAGTGTTTGTACGAAAATGCCACCATGTCAGTCCGACTTCAGGACCGGGACTCGGAGCGTATTCCGCTGCAGCGGGGAGTCAGACAAGGAGATGTAATCTCTCTGAAGCTGTTCACCGCTACGCTGGAAGATGTGATCAAGATTCTGGACTGGGAAGGACGTGTACAAACGGCGAGTACATCACCCACCTTCGGTTTGCCGATGACATAGTAGTCATGGGTGAGACCATGGCAGACCTAAACGCAATGCTCGATGACCTCAGCAGAGCCTCTGATCAAGTTGGTCTGAGGATGAACATGGACAAGACAAAGATCATGTCGAACACCCATGTAATACCAACTCCCGTGGTAATCTGAGGCTCGGCACTCGAAGTTGTTGACGATTATGTTTACCTGGGACATACTGTCCAGTTAGGTAGGTCCAACTTCGAGAAAGAGGTTAATGGTCGAATCCGACTCGGTTGGGCAGCTTTCGGGAAGCAACGCGATATCTTCTCGTCTAATATACCTACCGCAATGTCTCAAGTCGAAAGTCTTCGACCAGTGTGTGTTGCCAGTGATGACTTACGGTACTGAGACGTGGGCGCTGGTGATGGGCGTCATAAGAAAGCTCAAGGTCACTCAAAGGGCAATGGAGAGGGCTCTCGGAATAGGTATCTCTGCGTGATCGAATCAGGAATGAGGAGATCCGCACGAGAACCAAAGTCACCAACATAGCCCTAAGAATTGCTAGATTTAAGTGGCAGTGGGCGGGGCACATCGCTCGCAGAACAGATGGCCGTTGGGGCCGAAGAGTTCTCGAGTGGCGTCCGCGTACAGGAAGACGCAGCGTGGGCAGACTTCCAACAAGGTGGACAGTCGACGTGCTTAAAATTGCAGGAAACCGATGGATGCAAACGGCGCAAGACCGGTCCTTTTGGCAAACCTTGAGGGAGGCCTATGTCCAGCAGTGGACGTCTTTCGGCTGAAATGATGATGATGATGAGTTTATAAAACCTTATGCTCGAGTTTCTTGCGACGCTTCTTCTCAGCAATCAAATGTTGGTCTTGTCCGAAGCGCCTGTAAAACCGACAGTAAAACAGCCTGATGTGACCAAATTACTGAATAAATTATTTGAATTTGTAAGGAGAGCATTGAAATTAGCGGCGGTGATAAAGAAACAAAATAATAAGGCTAAATGCGGAGGGCTATAAGCAGTGGCGGCGTAGCTATCGGAGGGCTAGGTAGGCGGTGCCGTGCACCGGGGCCCTCAAGCACAGGGGGCCCTCGGAGACCGACCCGGACCAGCATGCCTCTATAGTGATGGCTGATAAGTAGATGTGTAGAAGAATAAAACCATGCTACGCCGACCCTAAATTATATAAAGGCAATGGGAAGATATGATGGTTTAACAAGGTTTCCGATCATAATTATTTATTACTGTTGCTATAAGACAATCTGAAACAATGTTGTTCAGGCAATGTCGAGACTTTCGGCGGCACTCAGAGACGCGTCAATTAACTTTTAAGTTTCATTTAAAGTTGTGTCTGTCACTTTCTTTGCTATGGCAATAGAATAAGACGCAGCAACTTTAATCAAACTTAAAAATTAATTAACTTCTCTGAGTGCGGCAGATAGCCCCCAAATACTTTGCTGCACTGCGGGCTCGCTTTCAAACGGAGGCCTCTGCTAGCCCATTACTAGGTACCTACCCTGGAACACGGCACGGGCTTTCCAACTCGGATGGAGCAAGTTCCTCTAATCTTAATGCGTATTTAGTGGGAGCAGAACAAATGAGGCTAGATCTTCACGCGAACTCGTTATAACTGCATAAAGGTGTCGGTTGGTAGTAGACAGCACGTGCCGCCGCGGCACTACTGGTCTGCAGTCGGGCGAAGTTGTCGGTTGATAGCCGACTGCACGCAGCAGCAGCAGACAGCACGTGCCGCCGCGGCACTACTGATCTTTACGCCCGACTGCAGATCAGTAGTGCCGCGGCGGCACGTGCTGTCTGCTGCTGCTGCTTGCAGTCGGCTACCAACCGACACCTTAAGGCGTCGTCAGAACGCGAATGTGTGATCATCGCAAGTTCGCGCATTCGCGTTCTATTAGGACGTGTTCCTAAGAATAGGAACACCTACTTATATCACCAACGGTCATCAGTCATTGCTGTTCGTTCGTATGCCGCGTATCACGCGGTAACCTTAGGCGGCTTAGGCGGATACAAACGCGGCACCATTAACGACTTTGCCCACAACGCTTTAATATTTAAGTGTGTGATCACTGAGTTGTCATTTAATTAATTCAATAATGTGTTTGGGATCATAGCCTATTAAAGCATCACCGAAGGAGCCACCCTCTAGTCTCTACGGATAGATCCTGAACTAATAACTACCAACCGAAACTGTCATCCAATAAGAATGCGTATAAATGACGTGATATCGTGTACTGAGTGTCGTAGGTACAGTCAAGGTCATAAATATGTATACACTTCAGTACCTTGTCACTTTAATCGCTGTGACATCCATATATGGCAGTTTAAGGTCGGAGTTCACCAACAGTTAAACAAGCGATTAGAGGTCTGACGGCTGTCAAAATGTATTGACTAACAGCCGATTAGGATTTAAAAGCCCGTTAAATTGGTTATTGAACTCCGACCTAAACATGACATTAAAGAGACAAGGCACTAAAGTGTATACATATTTATGACCTTGACTGTACTGTTCGCTGAATGGCTCATTGTTCATTGGCCCTTTCCCTTTTTATGTATGAACTTTTTTGGCATTTAATTTCACTTTTTCGCTAATACTGCTGGCTAATACATCGTGTTTAATTTACATCAATCCTTTCGTCTCTGGCTGATTACTATAAAAAATCACAGTAGATGTTGAACCACGCCGCCGTTACAATGTTTTGCGCCGATTTGTGTAAAGACACATATTTATTTGAAATAAACTATTTTCATTTGTATGAAAAAAACGAAAACTTAACGCTTGTATGTTGAACCGTTTTTACGATACAACAAAAATAAAAATACATTGAAAAAGAAACGTTTCTTGTATGGGGTAAACGTTGATTATTTCAATTTATTATTATTTTTTTATTTTTCAGTAAATCCGCCGTAATAACACATATTCAGAATAAAAAAATCAACCCGCTATCTATTACGGTTCAAAAGTTGCAGCTCTTTATAGTTAGGTCAGACAGACCGACAGGCAGACAGACAGACAGACAGATGGACGGACGGACGGACAGCGTAGGCATATTAATAGGGTCCCGTTGGGCACCCTTCGGGAACGGAACCCTAAAAAAGAAAGGCATACGAGTTCCATAATCAATCCATTCAATAAAAAACAATTAGTATCTAGGTCTATAAGGGGAAAACCTAACGGAAACTTCATGTCAAAGTATTAACGTTTAAAAGTTATCATTATTATATGTATACAATATAAGCACTGAATCACCAAGAGCCAATACAACTTCAACAGTAGCTTGATGGTTTTGTGTCTATTTAATTCATTACTATGAGAACCACACTACATTGTTTTATTGTACCTACTAAGACATTCAGTGAAGGCTCTCTAAAGTCAAGAGATTAGTAGACTTTTATTTCATTTCCTCCTCTCTTAATATGCCTCTTAATATGCCTCTCAAATTCTGAATGATTAGGACCAACCTAATTAATTACTTTCATCACACTAACCACCTGTTTCACAATTGTCAAGAAAATCAAGATATCCAACAGGTAGATTTAGCCCTTTCCCCTTCATACACTTGAAAATAAACAAAGAGAGGGCTAACTTTAACTGGCAGATAAATTTACTTGTCAATAGTGGAACAGGAACTAAGTTAAATATTATATTTAAAACTTCAAAACAATAAATAAAATAAAACTTTATAACAGACCCTGAATATGTCTTCACCAATAAATAAAACTACTATTAAGAATGCGGTCAGTTTATTATATAAAAGAAAAATACTTAATTTTTACACATTCATATGTTTTAAAATCAAAATATACTTCAGATTATTTTTAACTGATTCACAGCTAGCCTAGGTATCTAACTATTAACCAACCTGACCGGAATACTCACCTGTTTCAAAGATGTAAAAGGTATAATTATATAAATAAACTTAGATTAAATAAGGGCCTGTTTCACAATCTACAAGTAAATTCATCTGTCAAATAAAGATTGCACTCTCCTTGTCCAGTTTCAAGTGTAAGAAAGGGAAAGGGCTTAATTTATGTGACAGATATGCTGTATTTGACGATTGTGAAACAGGCGGTAAGTGAAATAAATATCATAATTTCAGCCCACATCGATGCACTGCAGGCTGCAGGTTAAAGGCCTCTTTAATTTTCACCCTACCTTGCCCAGTCTTGTACTAAGGTCATCCATTTTTTCCCAACTATTCTATTTCTATAAAATACCTAATAATTTTTTTAACCTGTCACTTGGTAATAAATAAAGGCAATGAGAGTATAAGTAAGTAGGTAACATTGGTAACTTGAAATAAATACTTACCTATATTGTATTTCCTACAAGCAGTATTTTAAACATTTAACTATTATTCTATGACGACACAGTTAGCCTAGTTGGTAGTGACCCTGCCTAAGAAGCTAGCGCTCCTGGGTTTGAATCCCGGTATAGGCAAATATTTGTGTGATAAGCATATTTGTTCCTGAGTAATGGATGTTTTCTATATATTTTAGCATGTATTTCTCTATATAAGTATGTATATTGTTGCCTGGTACCCTTAGTACAAGCCTAGAGCTTAGTTTGGGACTAGGTCAATTTGTGTGAGATTGTCCATGATATGTAGGTATGTATGTATGTATGTATTCTTTAAATCTGTCTTTATCTTGTTTTATCTACTCTATGAATTATGTATCACTTGATGATACAATACAAACAAAATTTTAATTAAATATTGAACAGATGAAACTGTAAAACTTCCTGCATCAGCGCTCTCTGAAAAGCTAATACTAAAATTAGTCAAATGTTTTTTATATTTTATGTGCAGTACCATAGAACTAATTAACATTGATCTTTACAACTCCTATACTTACCTCTTTTAATTAGAAATAGATATTTCTAACCTATAATAATCTTACATGATATTATCTTTTAAATAATGCAGTTGACAAACATTGGGTACCCTAGCGCCTGAGTTACATCTAAAGTTAGGTATTTTATTTAAAAACAATATAAGTTAATTGTTTTATCTTGAAAGGTCATGTAATAGGTACATTATAAACTGAATTTACCTGGCCTGGAACTTGATCATCATTGTAAAAAAGCCCTTTTATTTTTATTTAGACAAGTAAAATTCATGTTTATTTGTCAATTGGCAAACGATTAGCCATTGTCGTCAACTGCTTGCTGTCGGCGTTGAAGTTTGTGAACACTGTCTCCTCCAAATATATGATGTACCTTTTTTGGAGTCCTAATTGTTTCCGGCCAACCTTGCCTGTTATCCAAGTTTTCCATTATTGCACTGACGACAACCTACAAAACGAATTTAAGTTAAACACAATATCTAAGCACTATAAATGATAGAAAATGCAGATTCTTTGGTTTCGTTCATTTCACACATAGGTACCTACACTTTTTACACCACATTTATGTTAGGACACGAAACTGTATATATCTCACAGTTATTACTAGTTGATTGTTGCAACAGTTAGTACAAGTTTTCAAACAAATCAGGCACTTTTTATTTATCAAACAATAATAAAGTAGATGTACGCATCGGCATGCGTTCATGTTTATGTCAAGTCAATACGTATTGTCAAATCCCTCTCCTCTACTTATAGCGACCCGTTTTACGTTTACGTTTAGAAACATTATAATAGGTAGGAACCTACACAATTAATTAACAAAATAGCTAATAAGATTTTGTTGGTTTTCTAAACACCAGTATAATAAAACATAGGTACCTATTGATTGAGGTATCGATGCATATCGGGTTGGATGAGTAACCTACCAATAAAACGTCGCATAATTTTTACTTTAAAAGTAAATATTTAACATAACTAATAAATGTAAGCATTGGCCTAGTATTTGGCTGTTATTATGATATAATGCTATTTATATTACGGATCAGTAATAAGTATAAAAAGTAAATTGTATGTAGGTACTTACTTGAAATTGAATTGAATGAAATTAGTTTCGCGCCTTTAGGGCCAACCCGGCGGCCGGCGCACGGAAGCATTGGTTTGTTATAGGTACACATGGGTATGAGCTATTATTTGGCCGTCGCTTGGTCGATACCTCGTACTTTTACTATTAATAGAAAAGTATCTAGCTCTCATTATAATTTCACATAAACACGACACAAAGCACACCATTTTTAGGCAGTTGTATGCAGCGGCAAAAGTACAATTTAGGTAATGTTCTTATTTAAATACGATTGAGATATTATTTTTTGCTTAATACACGATGCAAAATAGGATTTTCTTATTTTCTGAACCGATTTATTTGTGAAAACGCACCCAGATGATCGATTTATGGCAGTGCATCCGCCATTTTTTAAAAGGTGAGTCGGACTCAAGTCACCAAATAACCATAATCAATGGAGATGAGATTCTCGTATCAAGTGAAACGAGGATCAGGATTATGGGGTTGAGATTGGTTTATTAATCAAAGCTCAGTCTTGTGACCCATCTTGTAAAGGGTGTATCACCCAAGACGAGTCTATTAATACGGCCCTAAGAGTCGGTAGGTCAAACCATTAGGCTACCACGGCTTTTTGCGTCTAACGCCAACGTGTAATCCCAATGGTTTAATATTACTGTCATTTCTTTTTTCCGGAATAGGCCCGTCCGTTTCGAGCCGTGTGAACAAACATGCGGGGCTGCGTTGGCAATAACGCGCTTCGCGACTTGATGAGGCCGTTCGGCAACAATGGATGGAAGTTGGGAATTCCCATAGCTTTAAGAGGATTGTGAGGTGACGGCTTTCCATACAAACGGCGATAACGTTTTTTACCCCCTAAATGTTAACAGATTTCGACCAATTTTTGATACGGTGTCAGTCGGAACAAAAACTATGTCTGTACGTTTCGTTTTTTTCAATATTATTAATCAATTTCGATTTATTCCCGTTTTATTGTTTTCATACAAAAGTAATTTTGGCCATAATCTCTTTATAACTAATCAATATTTAAAAAAACGAAACGTACGGACATAGTTTTTGTTCCGACTGACCACATATCAACAAGGTCGAATTCGGTTAACGTTTAGGGGGCGGAAAACGTTATCGCCGTTTGTATGAAAAGGCTAGATTTTGCAGTTGGTTCACAGTCCTCTTAACTTAACCCAGTAAACGCTGTCGTAAATTTGGTAGATGAGTCTGAATTGTTTTGCCGACTGGGATGTGCATGCACTAGCGGTTCCAATACAACTCCAATACGCCACAAATAATGTTGAGTAGTTTCTTATTCGCCAAGTGACTTAAACAACAAGATGGTATAAAAATTAATTAACGTTTGTACAACTGGGCATTAGTAAATGATATCTTATAGTGACCAGATCAGATATCATAGTTACTGATGTGCCGTTACCGGTAACATTACTGACCATTTAATACTTGACCGTGATTCATATTTTATACATACGGGAATTTTATAACGCGAAAATGATGCGATTAGCGACAGATTTGACAGAAGATATTAATATTTTTTATAAAACAAATGACAACATTTATCGAGAATAGAGTCCAAATATGCAAAGCGTACACTGTAAATCTATTAATTCTATTATCAATAAGTGTCTGCACTTATGAAGATATCAAAGGTTGACTTATGATTATATTTAATCATTTATAAGTACTGTTGTGCTAACGGTACTCTCGAATTCCTTTCTAATCACGGTTTTTGATAATATATACGCGCTCACGCAGGTGGCCCGGCGTTAATTCATGATTCAGTGTTAGCTCACACGTACGCACCACAGGCGTAGGGGAGACCGGGTATGGTTGTCTCACGGGTTAGTTGTCTCAGTCCATAAAATAATACTAAACGAAGGATTAAGTGAATCGATTGTTGAAGTACGGAAAGATGTATAGCTGTTACGATTTTTTGACACCGATCGGTTCAATTATTTCTTCGTTTAGTATTCTTAATTGGCCGCTGTGACAACCAACCCGTGAGACAACCATACGCGGTCTCCCCTACGTCACGCACACATTCAAACCACACGATGTACCTTTGTCCGAAGACATTCTACTGGTCTGCTTATACTGTGCCAGGCCTCACCACCGCGCTCTGGGTGGATAGTGTTATTTTCATACGGAGCAAGTTCGCTTGATCGCTAGCTTTTCTTGGACCCTGTTCGCGTTATGATTTCAAGGCGATACGTGTCTAGGTTGTTGGTTCTCCGCAAGCTGGACGAGAGAGGGTTGACAGCAATATTTTGGAAAAGTCCCTATTTGCAAACCCTCGCCGCCGGTGGCATTTCCTCCAAGGGCTGCCACACCGGAAGCTTTCATTTGGCTGTCTTCCAAATGCCGGAGAGCGATGTAGGGCGAGCCTGTTTTCATCAATTATACTTAACTAGAACTGCGGTTTCAGGTTATATTACCCGTACATGCCAATTTGTGAGATAAGACTGATAAGCGAGTGTATTTGTTTCTGAGCTCTGGAGGTTTTCAATGTATTAAAGCATGTATCGATGTTTAAGTATCGTGGTTTAGTACCCATATACCCCTGCATACAATTTACTTAGCAACTGGGGGGGTTACTTTAATTTTCTTTGCAGCTGACTGTACAGTCAATAACCTCAACCATTAAAGTTTTTGTCTGTACAGTCAGCTAACGTAACAAAAGTAACCCCCTTTGCTAAGTAACATCTATGCAGGGGGGTTACTTATCTCTGCAACTGACTGTACAAGCCTAGGAGTGAGATAGTCCCTGATATTTATTTTATGTAACTTCACAAGAAAACCAGACAATAATAAATTAAAGTATCGTTGCAATCCTTTCTTTCGTACACTACGTGTAAATCCGAAGTCAATCCATGCCGGCAGATAAATAAAGACGAGAGCAATCTCAACGAAACCTTTTTGTACTAAGTCTTTTTTCGCGTTTCTAATCCGTCATGGAGCCCTCGAAGGCGCGCTACTAATGTGTGCAGAATAAATAACGATACGGGAGTCACTCACACTGAAGCGTAACGTGGAGAAAGTCAACTTTACTACCATGACTTACCCCCCCTATTGGGTGAATTTCAGGGCGTTTCAACCGCCGTCATTAGTGTCACCAAATATATTGACGAAATCAATGACACCTAACAGCAACTCCTGATGTAAACAAAAGCAGAACCGGGGATGTAGTTTCAATCAGCATCAGAAGTTGCTGTAGTGTCATTGATTTCGTCAATATATTTGGTGACATTAATGACGGCGGTTGAAACGGCCTGAAATTCACCCTACTACGTGTTATTTTGGTATAGTCTAGCTCCTATAAATCAAAGCTAAGGAACTCTTTTAAGTAATGCAAAACACGCACTTGGCAAGTTTTTTCTGGGATAGTTCTGGTGAATGGCCTGCGTCGAAATTGGGATTGACCATAATATTATTTTTGTAAAATACTCTTGTTCAAGAACCTTTTCCAGGGTTAGATAGAACCATTATATTGATCCCATTGTGCTTTGAAAATACTTATCTATAATAATTACACATCCAGATAGACAAAAGGTTATACCTATAACCTTTTGTCGAAGTGATATAGGGCGAAGTGCCTATAACTTATAGGCACTTCGCCCTATATCACTTTTTCCCATCCTAATACTCCATTTCATCCAGGCATCATTCTTTCACATTAAAACAAGGCACATAGTTACGTTGAGAATTGTACCATGGTTTTAGTAAGCGCCAAGTGAAACTCACGAAGACGAGAGGATTGCTATTAATGGCATTAGGTATTAAAAATATTTCTAGCAATAAAGCCCAAAGAAGTGTCCGCTTGGATTAATTAACCGACTTCAAACAAAAAGAGGCTCGCAGTTTTACTGTTTTTGTATGTAAGTTACACAATATCTTCAATTGTGGACCGATCTTATTAATTCTTTTATTATTAGATAGGTAGGTTATATCTCAAGGAAAATCAACGGAACTCTGTTTTTTAATGTACTTGCAATTTGTTACATTTCGGTGTAAGTGTCGCCGGCTAAGACGGATAGGTTCCCGGAGTAAGGTATCCACACCGCTTGAATAACAGATACGCGCTTGTTTTCTTTATCTGTGTACTTAGTGTGGTGTCTTATAAATATTTGTGCGCATGAGCAGATTAGGTGAATGCTAGATGCGGGTTTTACGGGCCCGAGGAATTAGTTAGAATCATTAAGAATAATTAATCATTATTCACCACCGACAAGAGTATTTGCCTAAAGAGATAGAGGCATCATCTTATAATTGGGTTATCTTGGATGATCGCTGTGACAGCTCATATTATTAGAAAATCTACCAACGGACTCGTCGTGAAGAAGGCTCTGGAGAAGAGCTTTCGTAGAATGAACGCAGTGAGTACAATCATTTACCCCAAACAAGAAGATTTTAATGACTCGATGACGAACCTATCAATGAATTTAATCAACCAACGGTTGGGAAAAATGCTTAGCCGTTGTGGTAATGCGATTGCGGCTGTATCGAGAGATTAGGAGCCTGTTGGGAGGGTAGGTATTAACAACCGAAACGTCAGGGGGACGAAGGATCCAATCAATTACCTTCGACTCGAACCGGCTATGGAATAACGAGGAGGATTGTCGACCAAACGAATTGAGATCTTAGAGTGAACTCGATGGGCATTTGTTTATTTGTTTGGCGTCAACTTGACTGTAATCCTGTAATCCAATTCACATAATAACCAAAATAGCGTGACTTTTTGCTTAGTGAACAGTGATTTAGACATATCAGTGTCAAGCCTGTCTAAAATAAAATGATTATAATAATAAAAAAACGTATAAAAATACCTATAATCCTATTCACATAATAAAATGTATTAAATATTGTATTGGTGGCTACTGATTTCCAAATCAGTTGTAAAATGCACTTTTTTCCTATTTAAGAGGAACGCTGCATGTGCTAGCCTTGTTCACCCGTCACTGAATAATCCTGACTCCTGGGATGTGATGCGATTTTCAGCTTGCAACTTGCACGTAGCTGGATAAGCCCGAAGACGCCCGTGGAAGTAGCTCGACCTTTTCCGACCTCTTCGATCTTCTTCCAAATCGAAGGTTCGTGAAGGACCATGTGAAAACCTCTAACTTAAAAAGTTCTTCAGGATATGGTGGTCTTGAAGTTAAATAGTGGACTTAAGATTAAGCTGGTATAATTCAGTATTAAAAATATTGAAAAAATCGTTACAGTCGTTGAGAAAAAAGAGAAGTAAGGTTCACGGTTGAATAACGGATTTCTAATTTTTAAAGTTAGCTTTCGACTTGTCATTTGACCGTTACAAATGTTGCCATGAATAAAATATACAATCTTTTTTACTTGAGTAAAAATTAGATTAAACATATTGATTTGATTTGATTATAATTAAAATCGTAAATAATGTATATAATGCTGATTTTAAAACAAGAAAGTAGGTAATTGATTAATTAATTAATTTATAATAAGAACTGACGATTAAAAATTGTTATTGTTAAACGATTCTTAACATGAGTAACTCAAAGCAAGTTAAGGGTGAAGTACGATAGATGGCTCAGTACAAATAAAACATAACTTATCTTAAAATCTCGATTCTAAATTCTTTGATTATTCCTGTGTTCATAATACAATATCAAAGTCACTCCAAGCATGTCAAAAATTAGGGTTTTTTTTTGTTTGGAAGTTTTTATATATACTATTTTTCTGAAAATATTTATACTACTTGCGCTCGCATATGAAACAAATAATACTTAGTTACGTCCCGAAATAGCTCATGAATAACTGACACGTAGAACAGAATCAATGATTTAAAAAAATATCAAAGTCGCCCCTTTGTTTTAAAGTCACCCCATTTTACCAGGATCGTTGATCCGATCTTTATAAAATTTCGTAGAATAGTAGCTAAGGTAAATACAATACCAGCAAAAAAAATTATGTAAAAAAACTGCATGTTTTGTCACCGTCGTCTATAATGTTTGACGACGCAGTTAGCTTAGTTGGTAGTGACCCTGCCCACGAAGCTAGCGGTCCCGGGTTCGAATCCCGGTATTTGCAAATATTTGTGTGATGAGTGCGAGTATTTGTTCCTGCGTCATGGATGTTTTCTATATATTTAAGTATGTATTTCTCTATATAAGTATGTATATCGTTGCCTGGTACCCATAGTACAAGCCTAGAGCTTAGTTTGGGACTAGGTCAATTTGCGTGAGATTGTCCCCTTATATTTACTATTTTTTATTAATGTTAATAAGGTACCTTGTCTACATTATATCTTTAATTTAGGGATTAAAGAACCATACATTTGTAATACAGGTCAAAAACATTACCCTCCCTTTTCAGCATTCGGGTAATAATGACTTCAAAGTCAACCAACCGTGCGGAGTTACGAGATTCTTTTATTGGGCGCGTACCTTGCCCGCTGTAAAAATAACATTACGCCTGATTCGGAATTACTCTGGGGTAAATATTGAATTTGGTTAGACAGGACGCCAATGATCTAGAATTTAATGGAGTACGTCAACATTTAAATACAATTTTCACATTTAATCTAATTATTTACCCAACCCCAACTTAAATCTGTTGGTGATCCTGTTAATTAATTAAATAAATAAATAATTTCAAGATACGTTGTAGACAAAATTTACCTAAACACGGCACCGTGGTTTGTTTCAGACTCACCGCAGTGGCTTCAAATACTTCCTCCTCAACGATGGTAACTGAAGGTTCGCACGCTCCACTGCACTGGGTCCTATTTCGAGCAGAATAAATATTTTTCTGACCCTTTCTCTCACCCAATATACCCTGACCTCTTCACACTAACAACCAAGAACATCCGTAGGTCTATTGTCACCGGTTACCAGTAAATTTTGACGTGGAACAAAGTTATTACAGTGGTTCATCAGAAGCGTTTCTACAAATAAAAATGTAGTATAATTGTATGAATTCTCTTATTATACTACCTTCTTATTTTGGGCAGGGTGGCTCTAACGTTCCGTGCTAAGGTATGTTGTCAAATATCATTTGTTACATTTTTGTCAGGTCTGATTGCGAATAGAATTTTCTGAGCAATTTGACTGAAACCGGTCGTGCGGGAACGTGAATATTTATGAGGTGAAGTCAACCAGTAGAATCGTGCCACTGGCTTTACGCACTTATGTTTTACTAACTTTAGCTTACGATTTCGTCAGCGTTGATCATCCCCCCACGGGAACACTTCTTTTTAAACCGGGAGTAGATACGACTTTGAAAGATTTTAAAGGAATAAAACATTTTAAAACTGTTTTTGCCCCCGTTTACAGTAGTCCTTCCTCAGCTAAAAATAGTGCTTTCATCACAAATCTGACATAACTGGCTCTATTATGAGTCCCATTTAGCCATAGGCAAGATCAAAAAAGGCCTAAAATATTGCTTTCACTTTGTGGCCTGTTCCTGACAAGATTATATTTCGCAGCAGGAAATTTCTTTGAGGGCTCACGCTTTGTGCAGAAAAAGTTCTTGGGATTGCTTTTGCAAAGGAATTCTTGTTCCAGGTGTACTGCAAATAAGTGTACTTTTATTTAGATGAAAAACAATTTTTCCAGACGGCGTGAAGCCAAAAGAAGAGTAATGAGTTAAACAGCCTATGTATATGTCATCATACACCATGGGGTGTCATATTGTATATGATTTGTCAACGTATAAGTGTCATACTAGTTGGAGCCGGTTTTTGTTTCGAACTTTGAAATTATTTTGCCTCTTCTCCACGATCGCCGAAAATGGGCGAGCATGAGGGACGAAGTTATCCGTTAGAGTGAGAAACAAGGATTTCAAGCATGCATAACGAGCCAGCAGCGAGCCAATCCGCCGGTTTTTAAGACCGCGGGCTTTGGAGTGATCCATTGGCGGTTTAGACCGTTGACTCGCGGGCTCGTTGGCGTACTGGCGGTTTTGCTCGTCAATGGATCACCCCCTTAACGAATAACTTCGTCCCTCAAGAGGGTGATCCATTGGCGAGCAAAACCGCCGGTACACCAAGGCGTGCGAGGCGCCGGCTCGCAAATAGACCACCCCCTTCATGCTCGACCAAGATCGGCGATCGTGGAGAAAATGTATTAGACGCAATAGCTACGCGAACGCCTTTATGGGTCCGAGATGTCGAGATTCGAATCTAAAGATCAAGTTTATCTTGCCATTATATCTAGGTTATTTCATGCGTATTCAAATAACGTAATGTACCTCTTTTAAAATGTTAACTATTTAAGAAGCTTCTGATTTTCGGACAGGACTGACACAACATACCGGCACTGACTTTTTTTTTGCGAATATGCATTTCTATGCCCTATAAAGAAAATATTGAATACTCGGCGACTTTTGCTATTAAAATTAAATTAAAAACTTGTGATTTTGATAATGAGATCGTATTTGTGCTCGAATT
This sequence comes from Tortrix viridana, assembly GCA_963241965.1. Classification (NCBI taxonomy): domain Eukaryota; kingdom Metazoa; phylum Arthropoda; class Insecta; order Lepidoptera; family Tortricidae; genus Tortrix; species Tortrix viridana. The sequence goes on from OY725172.1 coordinate 15,905,199, forward strand.
GTACGCTAATAATAACGCAATAATATACGTTCAATAATAAACACAGTTCGATTAGCGCCAAATTGATGTAATTACGTAATTAGTTTAAAAACCATAAATCATTGTCCGCGCCTCACGTAACCTCGTTGTATTTAGAATTAGGAAAAGTATTTTATAAAAAGCTTACATATTAAAGGATTGCATGACTTCACAAAATATTTAGTTTGGGATTAGATTAATTTGTCTATTGACTGTATATAGGTTTGACCGTAGGTATGTTACATTCAGCCAATTATTGTCTGGAGATGTTGTTTTAGCGGTTGAAGTGAATGTTTTTATTTCTATTTTTAAGTAAAGCATGAAGAACATGAAGATACAAGCTTTCTCGTTAGTTCAGGAATACAAAAATTATCCTTATTACGATGGAAACATGAGTGTTGTTATTATAAAATAAAAATCAATAGTTACCTTACCTTATCATGTATGTTTGTATGTTTATTGTATTTTACATACTTATAGCAAGGTTGTCGATACAGTTACTCGCGCACCGAGGGTTTCGTTATTAAATGTATAGAATACTAAAGACACCATAGCAATTACGTAACTCAAATGTCTTAACAGCAAAATGAAGGAGTCACAAGACGAAACCAAACTAGGATGGGTGAACGCCTAAAAACATTAAGTTGTATAGATTTGACAGACAGACGAACGGATAGACGGTGTAGTGTATTGTACCTAGGTGTGGTAATAGGGCCCTGATGGCCTTGTTTAGGTAGGAAATGCTAAAAATACTCATATTCACACTGGAACTTGTGTGATTTTACCTAAGGTTGAGATTGTAAAACTTTAAAAAATATCACAGATTTATAAAAATAATTATAAAAACATCTACGTATAAAATCGCACTCTAAAACGACAATATAATTAAATCTAACTGAATCATTTGTAAAATAATTTCACTGTAAACTGAACTGTAATATAACTCCACACGAGTGTCATTTCGAAATCTCTCTTCGTTCACACTTGTCACCCAAATGTAATTGGATTTCATTCAGGAGTGAACGAATGGGACGAACGGAACGAACGAATCGTTCGCACCTGCAAGCTTAGATAACTTCTTAATTAGAGAACTCGATTAGTTTACTTTGTTCTGAATTCGTTAATGCTAACAAGTCTTATTACTGAGTGAATGGAATTTCAACTCGCTTATTAGTGTTCCCGCCGTATGAAGTGCAGAAACTGAATGCCAGTTGATTAAAGTTTATGAGGCTACAAACTCATAAGGTTTCCTTTATAGGAAACTAGCCCGGCAAGCGGTGTATTGCCTCTTCTTCTCAAATATCGCAAATATTTTTAACCCAAAACCATTAATGTATTACATGTTAAGGTAACTATTAGTGAAAAACACTGCAGTAGTTGTTCAGTAATCTTCGGGAAGCAAAGAAACATAATTTTATTTACTTAGAAGATAGATAAAAAAGCAATAAATATACATAATAATTATCATAACGACGACGCGGTTGGCCTAGTTGATAGTGACCCTGCCTGCCTACGAAGTTGCTTACGGGTTCGAATCCCGGTATGGGAAAACATTAGTGTGATGAGCGCGAGTATTTGTTCCTGAGTCATGAAGGTTCAATATGTACAAGCCTAGATCTTAGTTTGGGACTAGGACAATTTGTGTGAGATTGTTCCCTGATATTTATCATTTATTTCAGCGAGATTTTTTTGTAGATTTTAGGCCTTCGGTGAGTAAACAGTGAAAGTATAGCAATGAACTTTTATTGTATCAGTCTCCCATACCTACATTATGGTAATGAAGGACTATTATTACTAGTTACATCAAAACTACTATTCCAAAATATGTATATACAACACGTTATTGTTTGCTGGAACTGTATATTTGAGAAGGCCAAGAAAAAGTTTCCTGGGCTGCATCCAAAACATTGAAACCATAATACGCATATGTGAGTAACGGCATTTCAGTTCGAAACAAGAATTGGAATACACATTATAACAATAAAAATGAGGTTAAAAATATGAGGGGATTTTTTTTAAAGCTCTAGGCCTTGTACTATGGGAACTAGGCAACGATATACATACTTATATAGAGAAATCCATATTTAAATATACAGGGTGTCCCAGTATCAGTAACCCACATTGACACCGGAGGTAAACCAGCCTAAGACGGACCGAACCAGCCTAACATGACCTCAGTAAAAGTCGCATGGTTTTCGAGATATGCCAGTTTAAAGTTTGTACTGGAAAATAACTTTAAACTGGCAAATCTTGAAAACCATGCGATTTTTACTAAGATCATGTTAGGCTGGTTCGGTGTGGGGACAAAGCGTAACGCATTTCCACTCCATTAAAAAAATCAAAAGTAAAAAATAAATAAAAAAAAGCTAAGAAAAAAAAAAGTGTCTGGTTCGGTCCGTCTTAGGCTGGTCTACCTCCGGTGTCAATGTGGGTTACTGATATTGGGACACCCAAACATCCATTACGCAGGAACAAATATTCGTGCTCATCACACAAATATTTGCCCATACCGAGATTCGAACCCGGGACCGCTGGCTTCGTAAGCAGGGTCACTACCAACTAGGCTAACCAAATAATGTATGTTTATAGAAAAATAATTTTCCGGAAACACTCTTACTTCGAGACTGCACCACCCACACCCACATGCAAGTGTCGGCTTTTTTACCTAAGTAACTGAGTGAATCCAAATGAAGGGTAACAGTTTTAACAGTCTATGTATGTATGTATGTTTGTATGTATGTGACCAAAAATCGAATGTTCCACTCTAGTTCCTAAACGAATGGACCAATTTTAATAAATCGGGTGTCATATGATTCGTCAAAAACGTGCAAGTGATATAGGCTCAGGCTATACGTATAAGGGCGATTCTTCGGCGTTTTAACCGCCGTCATTGTCGTCTTCGCATATTATTCCAAATAAAACTAACAAGTTTATTTTAATTTTGAATGCAATGAGAACTACTCCCGGTGCTTCTTCCATTTACATCGGAAATTGTTGATAGTAATCGTTATTTTCGTCAATATATGCGAAGACGACAATGACGGCGGTTAAAACGCCGAAGAATCGCCCATAAGAATTGGAAAGGTGCGTCATACTAGTGTTGAAGTAACGCTGGCCGTTTTTAAGAAAAAGGTAAATGTCTTTGTATTGCTTTTAAAATTTATTCTGTCGGGTCCTGTCATTAAAATAATGGAGAAACATAATATGCTTTATTTTTTATTAATGTAAATATATATATAAGTGCTTATAAGTGCTTCAATAAACATTTTTCTTTCTTTCTTACTAAAAATTATATCTAATAATTCTACATAATGAAATTAAATTTATTGTCCACTGACACTGACTTGACACTGAATTTAATTTCACCCTGTATAGTAGCAATCTAAAATTCGACGGGCGCCTAGTTTTTAGAAATCTATATATATATAAGGCGACCGGCTATAAAGAAACGTGGATTTATTTTATTTTACCTGGTTTTATTATTTAATGTTGTTCAATACAGACTGGGGATTTTTTTATCCCGATCTCAATTGTATAGGATTTAATTCGGCGACGTTCAACGGTAGATAAGTCGATTCTTGACCTAATCAGTCCCAATTGACGCCTAATTCGCTTTCCTTCGCCCCATCCACCCTCCGTTCGCATACTAACACGCGCACACGATTTTTAATATTTTTTCGGTCGAGCGTTCAGCCGAGAGGCACAGAGGATACAATCACAGTAGAGTTGAAAAAATTACGGCTTTACTTGGCAACACAAGACAAAAAGATAACATTTTGTTTTCTCTCAATCTTGCTTTGCCGAAATAGGAAGAAATATATATACGAAAACGGTTTATCCTTGAATCATATATAAACGCACAAATCAAATGTAAAATCAAATATAAACGCACAACAAACCAATTTTAATAAAAGTATGCTTTGTCACTGTCTGTCAGATTCAAATGTCACAATGAAAGATAAGGACAAACCATACTTCAAGCATACTTCAGTTATTGTGCGATTATGAATAAGAGGGTTAGTCATTTACACGTGTTCAAACTTGCTCGAATAAACGTAAAAACGGCGAGCATGCTCGTACATTATATTTAAATTTTTTCATTTAAAATAGTTAGTAGGAAGTAGGTATAGGTATAAGACTCCTATTCTAGCCTTTCTAAATACTATCCTATCCTACAAACAATCATTCTTAAAAATTTAATAATATAACATATTACAATGATGATAAGTTACTACTTAATCCAGCGTTATAATGTATTGTAAATATCTGCGTAGTTCTGCAGGACATGTCAGAACGATTACGAGAGAAAATAAAAATTGGATAATATAATTTCTATTGTAATTTGACCCCCTGTGTTAATACGACAAATACGGCGCGGGCGCGATCAAGCAATCCCATCGACACGCCGGATCGACTCTAAATTGAAATTCCGCGCACGGAAAATGTCTTTGTGAAAACTCGACGATCGCTCAAGTGGACGCGTTATGGGGGCGATTCTCACGTTCATGTGACATGCCAGGTTAAATTTTAGGTGTCAAGTTAAATTTTAGAATAATAAAATTGAGTTAGGTGGTAGACTAAAGGCCTCACTCACTTTGCTCCATTAAAAAAAACATTATTATTCAGGGTTAATTAGCTTCCTATAAGTAAAAAAAATGTTTCAATAGTTCCAGAGATTCCCCCATCATAAAAAGATTAAATTTTACCTCTTCATAATTTTAATATAGAAAGTATAGATATAACGTTCATTGAGCTTAAGGTAGAATTTGAGAATAAATCAAACTTAAACAAATATACCGAAGTCTTAATTAATTTACTTAAACGTTCCAATGAAATTCTCGTCGTTATTTTATTACTAATCATTTCTAAAATACTCAGGCTTTCTTGTAAAATATATTTCGTCATGTTACTTGGTACTCTGAATACTTATTAATCAATGTGTTCTTTTAAATCTAAATATGTTCTCCGAAACAAACATAAAGGGCTCGCACTGCCATAAAAGATACATTTTCACTGCAACTTGTTTTAACTAAATAAAGTTTTTTTCACATTTCTAAAGGTGTTTTTTTGTTGTTTTTAAATATTGGTGTTGTGGAAATTGGGCCGATATACGCGTTTGTTTAAAGGCCGGAATATAAATAAATAAAAGTTATCTTATTTTACCTCATTGTTGGCGAATTCATTGAAATATTTAAAACCCAGGATAATTTTAAACAAATTCATCTAGTCCCAAACTAAGCTAAAGATTTGCACTACGCTAATTCATACACGCAAAATACCTTGCAGTTAAAAACGGCTAAATAATCGACAGGTGTTTTCTATCCGAGAGCTAGTAATTACGTGATTCCCCGTATTTTCCACCGAAGTACAATTTAAACTGCACGTACTCGTTCGAGAAATACTCGACAATGGTGTCGACACGGCGAGAAATAGAAATGGCCGACACAAAGAAACTGTGAACTGTTAAAGCGTTTTATTTAATACAGTTACTGGAAGCTGGGTATTGTATTTCTGCGTAGATTAAATACTTGGTTGTTATTGTATAGGGTTTCTATGTGTCCACCTGATTAGCTATAAATAAAGCAAGCAGCTTCTTAGGCCATTACGGATCAGGGCGGCTAGCACAAGTTGCCCGCGACTCTTTTGTCACTAGGTAATCCCTCTCTACCTATTCTGTAAAGAAAGAGACACACTGAGCGACAAGCGAGATAATACAACTTGTACTACCCGTGCAAAGAGCCCCGCGAGAGGCACCAAAATCACAGACCAAAACTGACGCAACCAATTCACAAAGTCACAGGAACCTACAAGAAAAAGTGCAGGCACACTGGACCGTGAGTTTCACGGGCGATCTGAGGGACGATCTGGTCGTCTGTGAAACCAGCGACTGAATGAATGTGCAGGCAGTTGAATGTCATTTACCCACCTTGACGGACGACGTAAATTCGCCGGCTATTCATCGACTGAGTATAACTGAGCAAAGATGCGTTAACAGAATAACATAGCTTGAGGCTTAATCCGGCTCTATATCTTTCCGACTACGCTGAAGCAAAAGTTAGTCTTTGGTTTCGACTAGGGTCAATATAATATATAAAAGTTTTTTTTTTCTTTTTCATACGGATCATAAAAATATTGATTTAAAATTCGTAATGTATTTTAAAGTATTGAATACCCAATATCAGGTTTTTATTATGCCGTGTAATGTTTGGCAATCGATAAAAATGTCTAAAAAGACCGTTAAGTTAACATATCGTGGCAATATAATTTGAAATCTTTCAGGCAAAGTTCAGGTCAGGTTTATTCGGTTACTAGAAAATTCTAAATTCAACAATGTTATATATCGCTGGCTTCCAGAATAAAAGTATTGATTAACCGAATTCCAAAGCCAAACCTACAAATCCGAAAACTAATCAATACGTAAGCGGGACAAACTAGAGCTTTCAGCTGAAACTAAGTCATCTCCAACTTTGCTGTTTGAGTTGCTTGGTGAACCTATTAACTCTATCAAACTGCATTTACGGCTGAGTGACCTTTTGGGGCAGTAAATAGCGTATCAGTAAATAACGTATCGAGACCCTTTTATGAGCTTTTGCCCGTGACTTCGTACGCGGAGGAGTTGTGTATCTATTGCAGGTCAGTTCCTTAGAATACCAGATTCTACATACTTGTAGAATGCATCAACTGTTTGCCAATCATAAACATTTGTGCATAGTACTTTATATTAGGTGTTATTAGCAAATACCTTCACGTCACCACTAACTGTGTTTAATAACCATCACGAAATTAAGGAATTCTGTCAATTATATACTCAAAGTTGTATAACATAGAGTAGTAATTACAAGTATCGAAACAAGATGTAAGGGCCAATTACACGATACGACACGTCGCGTCGTGCCATAATGCGCCGTCGTGTCACGATGCGACGTGACGTCGTGGAAATCTACGACGAATATTGTAATTGTTCACGACACGACGTCTTATCATGCTACGAAGCACGGCACGTCGTCGATATGATGCTAAACTTTTGATATTACGATTAGATGCTGATTGTGAAAATCTTCACGACATGACCTCGTGCCGTGCATACCATGATACGACGTTGTGTCGTGAACTCTTACAATGTACATCGTAGATATCCACGACACGACGTCGCATCGTGCCACGTCGCGACTACGTAACATGTAATTGTGTTTTGACCCGTGTGAGGGAGAAACTTTGGCAATCATTTTGACACATCGAGCGAATGCCTTGCCACGTGACGAGGTAACTATTGAATACTGGATTCCGTTTGGAACCGCAATATGTAGAGTTAGATTTATGTTTAGGTAGACGCGTGATCTGATTCAGTGTAAAATTCCTTTTGTACAGGGTTGTTGGTTATTGCATCCATTCCCGTTAAGAAGTTATAGTAGAGTGCAGTAAAAAAGGTCATGTAGTACCCTATCCGGATATTGGTAGTTTTCAAGATATTGAACATTCAATTTAAAAAAATTGTATGAAAATTTATTATTTCTAGTAAAAGTACTGGACTTCCAAAAAATATTAAAACATATAGCTGACATGTATTTTAAATAAGTTTCTCGATTTATCAGCTGTCGAATGAGGTATAAAACGTTTAAAAAATCAGGGTTATACTTAATACAAATTATTTTGCTAAATCTGGGTATTAAATTTTCATAATTTTTTTTTAAATCATAAATGGGTTTGCGTTTGGCCTCAGTCTAACCTGATGTTAAGTGACGACGAGGAAATGGAATGAATTATATTAAAGGGAATGGATGCAATATACCAATACCCTGCATACAAAACTGCATTTCTTCTCAAAGTGTAAGTTTGCATCACCTGCCTTCTCTTTCCAAAGTCAGTTGTATGTTCAGGCTGAAATTACAGGATTTAATAAGCATCCATCGTGTAGGATGCTTATTAAATCCTGTAATTTCAGCCTGAAAGTTTGTATTTCATGACAAAAAAATTACTGACATCAAGACTGCAAAAGTCCTTTAAGACTGCAAAAGTCTATGGGCCTCTAGATATGTGAATTGTTTGTATTCTTTGTGCCCTAAAAAAATCCAGTCAGGATATACAATAAAAGCTACGAGTTAGTGACTACTCGTACTGCAACAAGTAAAAATTAAATCGTGACGAATCTATTTATTGCAATTAATCTTTCAACACACTGCTAATTCAGAGAGCTGAAGGTAAATTCTAATCTCATTTATTCATAATCGCAAGAATTTCGTTAGGTATTTTCTAAGGCAATACGGTAATGACAGGAAGTGCATTTAATTACACTTCCTGTCATTGTAATGATGACGAGATTAGTATTGCTGTAGTTTTGTACCATTTGTCTACGGAACCCTATAAAAGCAATCTTGTTGAGAAAGTACATTAAAATATCTTGATGCACTACAGAAAATATATTAAGACTGCACTAAAAACTTCTCAAATTCATTTCCAACTCCATAACTTACCTTCGTTCTTTCGTTCCATCAAATATACAATGTAGTAACTGTATTTTATGTGCTAACTAGCAAACTTAGGTCGTTACCTAGCCAGCAAAGCCAGCAAATATAAACGGAAAAACTTAAATCTGGAAAATTCCAGGCAGTGAAAAGGACAGAGTTATATGACCGCTATAACTCTGTCTCTGTCACTGCGTGGAGCTTGGCAGGTTTTTGACAGTAATGCGGCCTCGGAAAGAAGCCGGCGAATGCTAGGCAACTCGAAACTGCTAATTGCAGGATACATCTCAAACTTTGTTTCCCATAAACTAGTGCACGTGGCGGGAAGAAGCAGTATAGGAATAAGTACGGTAAGTTGTTAGATTTTCATTTATTGATACTAAAATGTACATTTAGATGAATTCTATTTTGCCTAAAACAATTTGGAGGAATAGACTAACTGACTCACATTCAATCGTTAGATTTTTTTAATGCGATGTATTATTCATCGAGTTACTTTTTAACAATTGTTTGACATTTAATGATCTAAATGACATCATTGGGCACTATGTTGTATTTTTAAGTTCGTTTTAAAAAATTGGTATATACATTTTAATTAAAAATACTTTTTTACCCCTTGCTCGAGAACTTAAGTCCATTTATGAGACCATATCTTTCTTGCATTATCTTGAAAATACTGTAGCAAGATTTGACATTTCGAAACATTTTAACTATTTCATAATAAAGTACAACGCGCGTAAAAACCGCATTAATATTCCGATCTTGGCTGTGATGCTTCGGAAATAATAGTTTTTTATTCTTGTTTGCTTCCCCATGTCTTGAGACAGGCGTCTCAGACAAGAGTCAAGATCAGTTACTTAAGACGGCCCTGACACTTCTGCGGATTACAACGCTGTGTTTTAAGATACGTTAATTGGATCCGGATCTAACGTTTACGAAACTCTGTTAGTATGTTAAATTATGTATCATGTATCGCGGTATACGCGGTTAGCCTAGATGGTAGTGAGTGACTCTGCCTACGAAGCTAGCGGTCCCGGGTTCGATTTCCGGTAAGGGCAATTATTTGTGAGAGTGTTTGTGTGTTTAGGACTAGGTCAATGTGTGTGAGATTGTCCTAATAATTTAAGAATAAAATAACAAAAACTTTAATTCCTTTAGTTTTGCCAAGGCTCTTTTAATCAGATTTGCTACAAATTTAATTAACCTTTGAAGCGCTGCTGATTACAAAAGGTTTCGCTTTAATTACATCGGAGAATTATAAATTAATTTTGAGAATCTTTCATTCCAAGGTGTATCGGATTTGTAATTAAATGAAAAAAACACTTGAAAGCGTTTTGTTTCTGCTTCAAAGCTAATTGGATTAGAGAGTATTGAGGAATTTTCGGCAGATTATTTTTGTTTGTGAATTTATCCTTTTTACCGCGTGATAAGTAAAACTTTAAGAGGATTCAGAAATATTAATTTCATAAAATCGTAATTAGTGACAAAACAAAATTTGAGGAAAAATTATAAAGTTACTTTTATATATTATTTTAAGTATATTAATAGTTAAGTTGACTAAGTTAAGGTAGTTAGTCATTTAATTTTATATTAATACTTGATGGTACTCGGCGCGTTGCTGCCTATAACCTTTGCGCAGGTGCAAGCAAAAAGTTGACAAAGTTTTATCGCAATTGCTTTTTTATTACGAGTTAAGTTGACTTATACCCCTTTTCACTAGGGCCCCAGTACATTTAAACCAAGTGGTTTCCTAGCATAGGCATATAAAGTAGCCACCTTGTCTTATTTTAACTAAATAACTAGTAGAAGAAGCATGTCCTATACTTTTCACATATTTTCAGTTTTATTTTGTAACCGTCCGGTATTATACCGGTGATCCATTTTGTATGCAAAGTAACAAAATGGAATGGGGAAAATGGGGACATATGGTTTCTCCTATTAAATCAAAAGTACTCCTAATTATGAGCAGGTATCAGTGAAAATTACCCAATTGTGAGATAACAAGGTAATGGGACGTCTTTTCGCGAAAAATGTATAATCTTTCTCATGCTTAAATTAACTTTTCAACGATTCGCTCGGCTCTCTGGACGTTTCTTCCACTTTTCTCCTGAATCTTTTTCCAATAATGAAATTGTACGTTTAACTTTCAACTCAGCAGTCCGCGGAAGTTCACAAATTAATGTTTTTATTTTTCTTTTAACTGAGCATGGATTTTTTATTACAATGCACTTTTAAAAGCTTTCAGCTGCCACTGACTCGCTCTTAACTATGAAATCAGCAATCGCCCTATCCGATTTATATTTATCTTTTACTTTTTTATTTTGTTTTTTAACTGAAATTAGAATTGATAGGTAGTACTTAAATGAGATAGATTCCATGCGAAAAATTTAAATACATATTATTAATATATCACTAGTGACTATGCCCTGGCTCCCCACTTAATATATAAAAAAAATATAATTACCAGTTAGTAACTTTTTTTTATTTTTACCATCAAACCGCATTTCCTCTCTAATTATATTCATTACTCGGAAAACCTTTTTCTTCGATAACTGTTATTAAGGATCTAAATTTCCAAACGTATCGTGTCGTAACCCCGCACGCGCTACCCTGCTAATTAAGGGTGAACCAGGTTAACTTGGGGGTTTCTTGCCGCGGCCGGCTGTCAACAACTTTCTGATTAATAGCCGAGGTGTCCGGGACACGCGGCTGCCATTATCTCGTATTAATATCACGCTCTGTGAAGAGGTAGGGCCGTGGGGCGTTCTGCTGGCCTTTTATGGTCGTGTTTATCACGCGGATAAACGTGGATAAAACATATCTGTCACTTTCTGACCAGTATGTGAGTGCGAGAGGGACGGATGCTTTATCCACTGCGATAAAGGCGATAATACGGGTGCGGAGTGAAATAGGTAGACCTGTTGCTAAAGTAGCAAGAGGTACTGAATAATTGTACCACAGTTGCCTTTTGTAGCTTATGAGAGCCCCACACTAGCGTCTTTTGAGCGTCGGATGTTGCCAGGCTATATATAGGTTGAGGTCGAGGTTTTATGAACATGCGGGCGCTGGCAGGACGCCGACGATCAAAAGACGCTAGTGTGGCTCTCTCAAAAAATTATAAACCTACTAGAAATTACAGATACAAAGCAATTCAAAAGACCCTCTCTGTAATTCCGTCTCAAACTATTCCAGGCCGAGCCCGTATTGTGTGAGATAAAAACGTGATGTGCGGACGGCTGGAGCCATTCTGTTTGTGTAACCGGAGGCCGGCGGTGCTCGCCCGAGTGGTGCCTGCTTACTCCGCGGAAGATACAGCAGCCATGGCGGAAACAGTACGAGATCGTACGATTGCCTATCCGTAAGTTTTCCTAAAAAAAAAAACTATTTGTCAGTCATTTCAGAGAAAAGGGTCTTAACAGATCGATTTGGATAGACTGGTGGATAGTAAAACTCTTCAGTGTCTACTAGTGTGCTCCTCAAGGTTGGGCACATTTGGTTTGTTTGGACAAGTCACGCGTGTTTTTTTTGCCAAAATAATGGTAATTAATTTAACAGTCTATGTATGTACCTATGTGTCTGAAAATCTTCCACTCTAGCTCTTAGACTATTTGACCGATTTTAGTATAATAAATGGGATGTCATATGATTGGTCCAAACCGCGCAAGTCGTTATAAAAATTGTAAGGGTGCGTCATGTTAGTTGCCATTATTAAACCTGCCTAGTTAGCGGTCAAGGGTTCGAATCCCGGTATGGGAAGTTAATTGTATGATGAGCTCGAGTATTTGTTTCCTGATAAAAAAAATCGTACAGCTGAGTTTATGTTGTGTGCTGTGCTCAAGAGCTGGGTATGAGGACAACCATCGCTTTCTCGCTCGAATGACGGCGGGTGCGCACATTCCTTTTTGACCTGTACGACTAGCACAATTTTCTCGATTGTCGCTCAGTGCGTCTCTTTCGTTACATGCTAGATAGAGAGGGATTACCGAGCGACAAACAATCCGCAGATAACTTGTGGTAGCCGTCCTGTGAACGAAATCGCTAAGCTTGCCAAATACCCCCCACTTCTTCGATGTCGGGCGTTTTATGTAAATTTTATTGGCGGCTGTTGGGGAGGCCTAAAGGTAATGTTTTTTTTCATAATTTCACCCAAATTGTTTTTCGCTGTTCATTTTATATGTCAAATCCGCCATGTTGTTAATATGACGTCACATAGCCTGAACGGAACACTGAGACGAAACCAACGACAACTCGTTCGTGAAAATATAACGGATAGTATAGGAACTACGAGGGAACAGATGAACATACAAACTTAGACTGCTAAAATCATAACCCTCCTTTTTGCTTCGCCATAGTCGGGTAAAAATACATTGTATAACAAATAACGAACAAAGTAATAATAGTCGTGTTTAGCTCGGCTCACCGAGTGGCATGACGTCGACAAACAAACAAGATTATCACATCACGTAGGATTAATATATCACGCGTCGTGTATAATACATCGCCATCGGACTTTGTCAAAACTGAACGATGAATAATGGATTATTAATCAGTAGGCTGCATGGGCACTTTTACAAGTATCTTTCTTTTTTACCCAATTAACCAAAAAGGAGGGAAATTCTTTCTAGACATGTCGCACCCCCAGTACAACACTGCACTAAGTCAAAATATTTCATGTTTTCAGAATCGACGAAAAAACGTTATCTCATGTTATATCAAAGTGATTGAAATATAAAAATTCGATGTTGAATTTTTTCGACATAATACAGTGTTCTACTGGGGGTGCGATATATGTATGTACGAATGTGTGTATGTATTGTTCTTGGTATCCAATAACTTGCTAAACAATGTTTCACAAGCTGATTCATTTCACGTACAAATCATTTGGCAAACAGCTTTATTTTCCGAAACTGTAAACATTTCAGAATTTATTTTAGGACTATCGTGTAGAGGGTGAATTTTAGGGCGTTTCAACCGCTGTCATTAGTGTCACCAAATATATTGACGAAATCAATGACATCTACCAGCAACTCCTGATGTAAACAGAAGCAGAACCGGGGATGTAGTTTCTATCAGCATCAGAAGTTGCTCTAGTGTCATTGATTTCGTCAATATATTTGGTGACACTAATGACGGCGGTTGATACGCCCTGAAATTGACCCTAGAACCTAGGTTTGGTTAGTTTTATAAAAATCCTGAAATATTTACAGTTTCGGAAAAAAGGTGGTTTACCAAATGATATGTTTGGAAAATGGATCAGTTTGTAAAACGTTGTTTAGCGAATTATAGTAAAACATGGTTCTTTGTGAGGCCGTAGTAGTTGTAGAGGCTGAGCGGAGGACCCAAGGAGTGTCCTGAGATACCTCTTAGCAGCGCGAGTGTCACTGGGTAATTTAATTTAAAAACAAGCAAAATAGGGAATATATATGATTTTCTTTTGCTTTAGTAAAATGTCATCATGTAACAAATATTAAAAAAATATTTTTTTCGAATAACTATAAAAATAACCAATATATAAGCCATTAAAGGTTGGTTTCTATCTCTTTATTGCAAAACTGAATTTAACATAGAGCTTATATGAACGTAGTGCACGCTGACGTCACAGTTCATGTCAGATCTCTGTCTAATTAGTAGTTTTTAAATGCTCATATTATCCGTATTTTTTTTTTCGGATTTTAATTTTAATTTTTGCCATCTTTTTTACGGTATTTTCATATTTTGTTAAGAAATGCGATAAAAAAGTTCACGCATACCAATTCCCTATTGGCGACCTATTTTATTTAAGGTGTATGAACACAATGTATTTTCTGATGAGGCATGAGGTAATGTTGATCTTTCCAGGACGAATTTGACACACGCAAGTTTTACTAGTTGAATGAGATTAAATATTAGAACCAATATTCATATTATATTAATCTTACCTTTACAATTATTAAGTTTTTGTACTTGTACATACTGAATTAAATTATTTATTAATAACTAAATATTTATTTAAATATTGAAAGGTACACTTACAGCAAGTATTATGAAACACAAAAATTTGTACATAATACGGCCAATGGAATAAAGATCCATTGCATAAGAGATAAGGTGGAATTTCCTTTGTTTTCATGACTGACAATCAAATTAGAAAATTGACTCTATTCTATTCACAATAGGTTCATATTCCATTGGCAAATTTCGTTGTATGGTGGGAATTAGGAGGTTATAGTAACATATTCAAGACAAGTCTAGTGCACAAGCCAATTACAAGTATACACAGCATTATAGTTATTATAACATATCAATATCAAGAAAACTGTACCTACATAAGGATTTTGAAACCACAAACAAAACAAGGGCAACAAATAAACCCCGAAAACAGCATTATCTTTCAAAGCACATTTGAACAATCATCAGTAGGTTATTGCTACATCTTAAAGGTAAACGCTTATTGTATTGCTTTAAAGGTTTCCATTGTGTTCACCAAAACGGAACTCGCAAACCGAACACAAACGGCACTTATCTGAAAAGCCTCTGAAATTTCTCCAATCTTAGATATCGAGGATATTTATAACACAATAAAGGCAAGGCAGGGAAATGACAGATCATTTCAGTCCACCGCTTTGAGAAAGACAAGCAATTTGTGCAATCAACTCCGCATTATTAACTCGAGATCTTGAAAGCCTGAATGGACTAAATTGCAGTCAATCTGAATCATAATTACTTTTATTCTAATGTTAATTATTATTATTGTCTACGTTTGTTTTTGTCCGTGTTTAACTCTCATTTTCTTTTGATTTTTTCAAATAGTGATAGTGTTTTGCTGCAGGGCAAAGGCCTTCCCCCTCGGGTTTCTGTCTCATGTTATCAGCTCTTATTATAAATTGTATGACGTGTTCTTATTATTGTTCGGACGCATTGGATTATTTTGTAATTTCGGCAGTAGATTTTGTGTTAATAAGTAAATAAACAAAGAAATTACAACTCTGTTCTATAGCAACTTATAGGTAAGTATTGTTTCTTATATACAGGGTGTGAGTTCAGAAAACTGAAACTCTAGTTTCAGACCATTCTGCTAAACTGAAATTCACTGGGCTGTTTTCATTGAAAATTGTACTATTTTTAGCTCAGTTTAACAGACCTAAACAGCTGCGTGAGTTTTCGGTAGGCCGTGGCACTTTGTGGCTTAAATGAGGTTTGTTTTGGTAGGCCGAGTTTCCAAGGGCAAATAAGGGAGGATTAAAATTATTTTTTGTTAAAAATTATATACGTACCTACAATTTCCCATTATAAAACTTATATTTAGGGTAACTATAACGTCACGTTTAAGTACACTATGTACAATTCATTAAAGTGCAAAAACGTTTCTAAAATCACCTTTTACTAACAATGCAAATATTTTGTTGGAAGCAACTTATCGAACATTACAAAAAAATAGTCTTCGGGCCCAAAATGTACCGTCACTAAGCAAAGGTCACTGAGTATCGGGAGTCCCATAACCATCTCCATAACACAAAAGCATATCTACCATAACTGTTGGAAGCACCTGCGACTTTGCATCATATACAGGAGATTCCAATTTGCTCTAGCTATAAAATGGCACATACGCTTTTATAAAAAGGTTCCTCATAAAAAAAGTCCGTGTCAACCTGATTCCCATAGGATGCGAGCGACGTAGAGATACGACAATGGTTTTTATGGTTGTGGGTTGTGGGTATGAGTAGCCCAAAGGTATCGTCAGCTTGTCGTAACCGTTTGTATGAATAGTGCATGGGAATTTGTGGTCCCTCATTCACATGGACATACGGACTTGGAATTCATAAGATAAAATAGATTGTAGAAGCATTTCATTACTTTACTTTACATGACTTTGGTATAGTTCCATGTGTGACATCATCTGAAGCTTCCCAGTTCTAAACTCCCAGTCGCTGGTTTCATAGACGATCAGCTGTAAAACCAGCGACTAAATGAATGTGCAGGCAGTTGAATGTCATTTACCCACCTTGACGGACGACGTAAATTCGCCGGCTATTCATCGACTGAGTAGAGCTGAACGACGATGCGTTAACAGAATAACATAGCAGCTCTAAGTTGTGAGAAAAAATCGTTATCTTTTCGCATAATGGAATTTCACCGAACTTAGAAGTTTATTTGTACTTTCCTTTATTTTTTAGATATCCTAAAAACTAAAATCACCACACACACAATTTTATAAACAATAGTTCAAGAGAAACTTCTTATACGAGCCCAATACAAAGAAAGTGGCCAAGGAAAAGGAAATTCTTCAACCATTAATCAATATCAACGTATACATGGACAGTCCAAGGGTCAACCAGAACTGCCGGACCAAACCCTCGTCTATATAAAGTCAATTTTCACCTCAATACTCAAGTTATAAGCTAATGGCGGCGTACAAAACTATTGTTATTTGTCTGGTTTTGTCATAAGATTATGTTATAATACATACAATCATCAGCAATAATATCTTAGCCAACATTGATGTTAAAAATATCGTCTCTATTACTAGAGGCATTTAACTTCTTCCTAGAGTTTTCACTGCTCAATGTTTCAACAGATTGACGTGAATTTGATTAGTTGTTAGCCCGGAGACACTTACTTTTTATCCCGGAAAATTGGACAGTTCTCGAGGGAATTGTGATAAACAGCTGCTACTCGGATGGCGAGCAAAAGCAAGTAAAAATTTGTTCGTCCGGAGAATGGGTGAAAATAATTTTGACAGTTTGTGGGAGGATCTAGGAATTGTTTTCTTCTATTTGTCTAAAAACTAGTCCAAAACTACCCCGCTGGACTCCCAGACTTGGTTTAGTCCCCGATTGGCCATTAAAAAGTAAAGCCTACCCTCGTCACGGCTGCTGATGGCAACTCTGATCACTTATTTAGGACCAAATAAATCAGACGGTCTATTATAACATTACTGTCTGACTAAAAGGGGTAAACTAACTAGTTTTATTTACAGCATGTAACGTGTTCAGGGACTACTCAATACATCCTTACCAACATTATAAATGCAAATGTGTGTTTGTTAATTCTTCACGGATCAGCGCCTCAACCCATTGACGTGTATAATACTAACTTTTGCCCAAGACTCCGTCCGTGAATAGTTTATTGCTATTAAATTTTCTCCAGAGCTGTTTAATTTTTAATAACCTAACTTAACCAAGTTAAAAAATCTCCGACAAAATCGGGACCTCTATTTTCAGAGCTCTTAGCTCTGAAATGGCTTAACGGATTTTCATCAAACCAAGCTAAGAACACTCTCGATTAAGTCACCTTTCTAACAAAAAAAAACTAAATCAACTACGATGCCACACAGACACACAGTAAAACTTACAACACCCCTATTTTTGCGTCGGGGGTTAAAATAGTACATATCCGTCTACATCCGTTTCCCGCTATGAACTCTCTCGGTACTAAATTGCACGCGACGATCGGTTGAGGCGTTTTACCGTGCAGACGGAACTAACAAAAAAACACACTTCCGCATTTACTACTCTGTCAAGAAAGTACCGGGAAAAGATCAATAATACACAAACTGTTTGTTAATCATCCAAATTTATTTTATCACCTTCAAAGTATGCTCCTTCAGAAACGATACACTTACGCCAACGAATAATCCAATCATCAAAACATTTTTTAAACGCTGTTTCCGGAATTGAATTCAGTTCTCGGCGCGAATTCTCCTTTATGTCTTCTACCGATTGAAAACGGGTGCCACGAAGTGGTAATTTGAGTTTAGGAAAAAGAAAGAAGTCGGCAGGAGCCATATCTGGTGAATATGGTGGTTGCTCGATGGTATTTGTTGAGTGTTTGGTCAAAAATTCTTTCACAATGATGGCCTTGTGCGAAGGCGCATTATCGTGGTGCAAAATCCAAGAATTTTCATTCCACAAATCTGGCCTTTTTCGTCGAATTTGCTCTCTTAAATGCCGCATAACGCTCAAATAATATTCTTTATTTACCGTTTGACCTTCCGGCAAGAATTCCGAGTGCACAACACCGCGATAGTCAAAGAAAACAGTCAACATGACTTTGACTTTTGATCGACTTTGGCGTGGTTTCTTCGGTTTCGGTTCAGTTGGAAGGCGCCACTCCGAAGCTTGTTGACTAGTTTGCATGTCAAACTCGTAAACCCACGTCTCGTCACCAGTAACAATGCGTTTCATGAATGTTGGGTCGGAATTGACTCGTTCTAGCATGTCCTCAGCGACTCTCATGCGATTGAGTTTTTGGAGAAAATTCAGGTCTTTTGGGACTAGCCGAGCGGTAACATGTTTCATACCCAAATGATTAGTTAAAATAGTACGGATCGACTCGTGAGATACAGAAAGTTCGGCGGCTATCTCTCTCAAAGTTGAATGAGGATTTTCAGTCACTATTTCCTTCACTTTTGCGATGTTAACTTCAGTTGCAGACGTTGATGGCCTACCAGAGCGAGGCAAATCTTCCATCACATCTCGACCGCTTTTGAACGCTTTGTACCACTCATAAACACGTGTTTTTGATAAAGTCGAATCACCGTAAGCCTTCTGTAACATTTTCAGTGACTCCGAACACGAAATTCCATTGGCGATGCAAAATTTAAGACAAACTCTTTGTTCAATGTTTTTGTCCATTATGAAATTCGCAATACACACTAGATATGATATAACTAAAAACAGCACTGTATTTAATATAAATAACAGATGCAACTCAAACTCCGCGCCAAAATAGAAAACAGTTGTGCCAATCTAACAACAACAAAAAAAACAAAAATTTGAATTTGGAACCATAAACAAATCATCCATTCCCGATACTTTGTTGACTGAATGTATAATATAATATACAAATACAATGTGTGTCGACGATGCGGTAGCCTAGTTGGTAGTGGCTCTACCTCAAACATTTAACTCTACCTACAAAACTAGCGCTGCCCTGCTAAGGTAAAAGGCAGTTTTATACACAAAATTACTGTAGCAATCGCAACCTTATTACCAAGTAACGAGGTTGCAATTGTTACAGTAGTTTTGTGTAAAAAACTGCCATTTACCCAGTGTAGCAGGGCAGAGCGGTCCCGGCTTCGATTCCCAGGAACGGGCAAATATTTGTGAAATCTTTATGAAATGAGTCTTGGATGTTTTCTATGTATATATTTATCTATATTTAAGTATGTATTTATCTATATTTTAATGGCGAAGGGGGAAGTACAGTATTGCTGTATGACATCTACCTACAGGATGATTTTGAAATGGTAACCATAATTCACTTTTCCTAACACATTTACTGAATGAGATTTCAAAAATACAAAATAATTTAATGAGACAAAAAATATTTTTCATAGGCGTAGTTGTCCGTCAGAGACCAAACTAGGCTAAGCCTGTATCTTGGCCGTCTGCGAGTGCGGTTGACTAAATAGCTAATGAAACAATTATATGAATTATTTCAAATTAGTTACTGTTTAATTCACAAATACTCACTTATTTTAGGGTGACCATGACCTACTTCAGGTCGGGATTTCGCAGGATTACTCCAAATATAAGTGGTAAGTAAAATCAATTGCTATTGTCTAACCTCTATACAACCTTCGTGCTTACGAGCATCCTTCCACTCCCTTATCTCCCTGCTTATCTATACCAGGTAGTTAAGTGGGGGTTATTGGAGGAAATCCCTCTTGAGCATGCCTTGCCGCTCGAAGCTTTAATAAGGCTTACGGAGAAATTATTTTATCTTAACGGGAATAATGTTGGTAACGGTTTTATTAGAATTTATTGAAGAGGAAACTTGGTGAAGTTTGTGGAAATATTCGCTAAAGGGAATATGAAGTTAAGGTAATAAAATAAAATTATAGTTAATTTAATATGATACATGATCAGGAGCGTAAGGAGCGAAAGCGTTTCGCTTTAAATTCGCCCACAAATCGCCAGTACGAGTATTATAGGCCTGTATATTGTCTGTATTTATGTAATGTAGGTAACATTGCAGCCAAATAGCCAATATACAGGTGTAGTGTAGAGAATAATTAAACGACTTCGTATTTGTTCGGATAAGTTCATATTTATTTTGCTTTCACAGTCTACTTCAATACCCATTGATAAGTAAATTGAGAAAGAAATAATGATGCTAACTTTTCCGACAATATACGATGTCGTTATTTATTCGCTACATCACAAGCTCACACAAGTTGTTTGCGACTTTTTTGCCAGTCATAGATCGCTTTCTAACTAGTCTTTAAGAGAGTGAGAAAAAGCAAGATGTACTAGCCGCCACACCCATACGCGGTTGCGATTGCGGGGGCGGTAAGCGTCGGGCGGCGAAAGCAAATGTATAGAGATGTATGGAGTATGCCATAGCATTTTTTCTGCTGCGTTTAAGTCATTAGTCATTACTCTGACTCAATACCCACATTTATAAATGCAAATATTATTTGTGCAGAGTTTCGGTGGAAATTGAGGCTTCGTATTTATTTACTGGAAACCGTTTCACCCGATATTATCGCGATTTCAAGGGTTCCGTACTAAAATGGTAAAAATGGAAACCTTATGGTGAGACTTGGTTGTCTGTCTGTCTGTATGTCACAGCAGTTTTTCTCAGCACAGCTACAACAAGCTATCAAATTGAAATTTGGCATAGTTGTATAACTTGCTTGCCCGCATCTGTTTAAAGGAAAAAAAAAATGAAATTAATTTTATAAATAATTGAAAAGGGGTCTATGGGGGTTAAAAAATGAAAGTGATTATATTATAGAAAATGGGCTTATGAATGGGCTCAATATGCACATGACCGTTCGCCCCCTTATCTCCGAATTTGATGAACCTAAAAATCTGAAAAAATCCGAACTTATAGATAATTAGGTACTTATATTTTAGGGGAAAATTAAAACGAAGTCTTAAAAATGTATAGTTTTCGAGAAATAGACAAAAAACTTTAAAGATCTGTACTAAAATTTAGACAAGTCAAAATGTACCTTATTGCATACAATTAAAGTACATAAAAAAGGTATTATTTTGTTTTAATAAAAAAATGCACGTAATGTTTCCTTTATAATAAAACATTCGATTTTGCAAGCTTGGTTTTATTTTTTGTAAAAAAAAAAACAAATTTTGTACAACCTATTTAAATATTTTTAGTGCTAAAAAAGTTATTTTTTAGCCCAAATGGCATGACGTTGTCGATCTTCCCACAAAGCCCTTTCTAACCCCTGACCCTAATAACGCAAGTTTAAAACGCGACAAACGAAATACCGCTATTTAAATGCAAATAAAAACATCAGACGTGACCTCAAAGAATCTCGGTAACGAATCATGAATTATTCTAAAACTTCATGAATTTTAAATACTTAAAACCGAAATGTTCCAACGAAAAGTTCGAATGTTGCGGTTGGAAAAATCTGCGCCAAATATAACTGACTGACTGACTCGGTCCAAGTATGCGGTTGTTATGTAAAACAAAGTAAGTTGACTTGACGGTTTTTAAAGTATGAAGAAAATAGACTGGCTGATTTATTAAATAGGTACGTGGAAGTTCAATGTAACTGTATTTTCTAACGAGTGGTAGAAAATTGAAAGTAATTAAGTCAGACAAGTCTAACACGAGGCAAGCTTTAAAAACCGGAATGAACCTGTATTTTGATATTTTTTACTAACTATTGAGAAGTATACAGACCATTTCAACAATCCTCCGCACATCTGCAAAATCAGTGCAGGCTTTTAGTTTCCAGGAGGTCACAAAGAATCAGACTTGGATCCATAAATTCGTAAATGTAAACAGTGCATCCTTGTTAGGGCATTTGTTACATACGGCTGTAGTCATTGTTTTCTTAAGTGTCGATTTTCCAAAAATACATTCAAAAGAACAAATCTGAAAAAATTCATCTTTCAACAACTTGGTCCTCGAAGTAAAAAAGCACTGGTTAAAACTCAACGTCCGCTCATAGAACTGCGGGTATCTTTGATTTTTTTACTAAAGATGATTTATATTTTATATCTAACTTTCACACATTACTTAATATCACAAAAAATCCTGCAGAAACAGGATTTTAGAAACAGCAATATTTTAAAGTTACCCCAGTATTACGCATCAGCCTGAACTGCAAAAGTTGCGAGGGTTGACCACAACGCATTAGTCATTGAACCGCACGTGCCCCCGGTTTGTAGCCGCACTGATTCCCTTGTAAAAGGTGGGAGAGGACTTGTAGACGGGTAGTTAATGGGCTAAAGGACACATTTTTACTGTTAATACAGACACAGAAGAAGTTATAAATTAAAACGTAAAAAAACATATACAATGAAACCTATCTGATTGTCCCAATGTTTTTTCCCGCCATTCGTCCCAATTTTATTAAATTAAATTAAATTAAATTAAATTAAATTAAATTAAATTAAATTAAATTAAATTAAATTAAATTAAATTAAATTAAATTAAATTAAATTAAATTAAATTAAATTAAATTAAATTAAATTAAATTAAATTAAATTAAATTAAATTAAATTAAATTAAATTAAATTAAATTAAATTAAATTAAATTAAATTAAATTAAATTAAATTAAATTAAATTAAATTAAATTAAATTAAATTAAATTAAATTAAATTAAATTAAATTAAATTAAATTAAATTAAATTAAATTAAATTAAATTAAATTAAATTAAATTAAATTAAATTAAATTAAATTAAATTAAATTAAATTAAATTAAATTAAATTAAATTAAATTAAATTAAATTAAATTAAATTAAATTAAATTAAATTAAATTAAATTAAATTAAATTAAATTAAATTAAATTAAATTAAATTAAATTAAATTAAATTAAATTAAATTAAATTAAATTAAATTAAATTAAATTAAATTAAATTAAATTAAATTAAATTAAATTAAATTAAATTAAATTAAATTAAATTAAATTAAATTAAATTAAATTAAATTAAATTAAATTAAATTAAATTAAATTAAATTAAATTAAATTAAATTAAATTAAATTAAATTAAATTAAATTAAATTAAATTAAATTAAATTAAATTAAATTAAATTAAATTAAATTAAATTAAATTAAATTAAATTAAATTAAATTAAATTAAATTAAATTAAATTAAATTAAATTAAATTAAATTAAATTAAATTAAATTAAATTAAATTAAATTAAATTAAATTAAATTAAATTAAATTAAATTAAATTAAATTAAATTAAATTAAATTAAATTAAATTAAATTAAATTAAATTAAATTAAATTAAATTAAATTAAATTAAATTAAATTAAATTAAATTAAATTATGATTTATTGTCACATAGAAAAAATATACACGGCATTATAACACATATTGTTAACTAATACATATATAAACTTTGTGACAACAGGCTCAGGTCTCAGCATAAGCTGCGAGCTGAGTCAGTTGCACAGCGCTGGTTTTCAGCCTGCACCTAACTCTCGGTTACATTTCAGCGAGTTACAAGGGAACATTACACTGTACTAAGCTGTATCTACCTATTTACAGCTACTAAATAACTTACAATTGCTGATTTGCCATGAGGAAATTACCGTATTACTATAGGTCTAAACAAGCGAGTAATATTATTAGACGTGACTGCACCTATGCCTATTAACAATTCGTATCGTATTCGTATCGCTTCGAAACACGTCCAAAACCCCGCTTTCGCCTTCTTACCATGTTATTGTATTGTTCCACATTATTTATTCAAGAACAATATACTTACAAAACGATGAATGATATCGAATAAACTCGATTCTTGCCAAACAAAAACACAGTTTCGTATTTATTGGCAACATTTTTCTACTAATGAAAGAAACTAATGCAGTATATCACAAGTGTCTAAGAAAAAAACATACCTAATACATTAGTAAACATCAAAATAATTCGTTTCAATAATTTTTTTTTCCTTTTGACCTGGGATGTTCTATTTTAATTGATTTATTTATTTTCACAGCAACTTTCCCAAACTTTTATATTCCGAACCAACCCGCAGAACTATTATATATATAAACGCCGTCGTTCGCTAACGAACGATAATAATATTGACATAAATGTAGTTCGATGTTCCCTTTTTGATTTGGTTCTACTTTTAGTGTTGCCAACTCCTATGTTTAATTATTGTCAAAATACCCCGAAAATGCTAAATAATTACTAAATATATTAAAGGGTAAATTTAAAATTGTCGGACTATTTTCTTTGAAATAAATTCTGTAAGCAACCTACTGTTGGATCTATATACTATGCCTCGTCCTTATCACACACTCCTCGGTCCTGCTCTAATCGCCTCCATTGTCTCCATGCCATGTTGTGGATATCATCCATCCATCTAAGTCTTATGTCCACAGATCGCCTTGAAATTGTAACACGACTTTTTTTGTAATCAAGTACGAAAAGTTATTTTACAAGCGCGACAAAAACAAACTTAAGTAGACACAAATTAGGTTTTTTTAAATAACTACTCACGTGACACTCGCAACTCTTACTGCTGCACTAATTCTATTACATCTTATTCTATTGCTATAGCAAAGAAAGTGACGGCAGCAACTTTGCAAACTTAAAAGGTAGTTGACGTTTCTGAGTACGGCCGTTAGCGACTTTTAATTTTCATCGTAATCAGACCACATGTTCGGCCTCTACGCGTATATAATAAATACATACACTACCCTTTTTCTTGGGCGGTTGGGTAAAATAATGCTAAATGCTTTGTTAATTATACAAAAGGTTTCACGACGTTCGGAGAGCATAGTGAAAAAGTCGCTAAATTTATCTCCAAAAGTGCTGAGCCGGCAACACTGACCTCAGTTGATGTTAATTCAATTTGTTCATGTTCTGATGAACAAATACAATTTTACCTCGGGTTGTTTGACAGAGTCCTTAGGGGACGGGGAGTTATTCTTTATCGTGAGATCGAAGTTGATTTCACCGAAGACTGGAACTATTGGGCCGAGTTAAACAAACGGAGTAGATTCGTGGAGTACCTGCAGTCGTGTATGCTATTAAGAACCGGTCAACCCGACGGATGCCCTATGTGTAATAATAATAATCCAGCCTATATACGATACGTCCCACTGACTGGGCACAGGCCTCCACTCACAATGAGAGGGCTATAGTAGGGCTATAGTTCCCACGCGGGCCCAGTGCGGATTGGGAACTTCGCACACACCGTCAAATTGCTTTGCAGGTGTGTGCAGGTTTCCTCACGATGTTTTCCTTCACCGAAAAGCTCATGGTAAATTTACAAATTGTATTTCGCACATAAATTCCGATAAACTTAGAGGCGCGAGCCCGGGTTCCGGGAGCCGCGGTTTTGGGGTTTAGCCCTTTGTGTATTGAGTGTTTTTTATTATTTGCTAGAAAATCCTTGGTGTGATAAAACGAACCGGCTATCTGTTACGGTTGAAAAGATACAGCTCTTTAAAGTTGGGATGGACGGACGGACAGCGTAGGCCTCCTTTGGGTACGGAACCCCACGCCGTATAAAAATCATTATACTAGTCGCGAGTCACGGTCTAGTCTAGGTTCTTGATTTTGACGTTATGCAATTCGCGTTAGAGAATACTTCCGTAGCTAAACTTAGACGATAGGCAATTTTGTTTAGTAGAATTAACTGCTTTTACTTCACTAGGTGTTAACAAGGTCCTCTGGGAGAGATTCTCTTGAAATGTGAGCGCTATTAAACGAGATGCTAAGTTGATATTGCTTTGTCCTAAATAGGCCGATGGGAAAAGGATAAGGTAGTGAAGTTAGGGCCCTGACTCACACTTTATTATATTTGACTAAATGTAGATTTTTTTGGCACAGAGCAGGCAAACCACTAAGACAGCCAAATGTGATGTTTTCTTAATAAACAAACACAATTCGTGGATGAATTATGTATTAACCGGCAGAGGTACATTCTTAAGATCTATTTTTGCAATTATTTGAATAAAATCCAAAGATTTCAGTTCTTTTTTTAATTTTGCGGCTTTGATAAAATGATAAAAGTTGCAATTCAATTCAATTTATTTATTGTTGTCACATTATGGCACATACGTACATTTCAAGTATCTACGTAAGGTTAGGGTTTGCCCCTTTGACCGATCTGCTTCGTCGACGAAACCCGCAAAAAAGATATAAAAAAAAACCAAAAATAATAAACAGATTATGAAAACTATAGAGCAGGTTCAGTGCGTGCAGTTGCCTGCCATCTGTTTGATCACCGAGTACAATACCGCTATGTCAACAGACAGCTGCACGGGATGCAATGCACGACGCAACAAAGGGGTCGCGTTCCACATGTTTGTGTCCACCG
This sequence comes from Tortrix viridana, assembly GCA_963241965.1. NCBI lineage: Eukaryota > Metazoa > Arthropoda > Insecta > Lepidoptera > Tortricidae > Tortrix > Tortrix viridana. The sequence continues at coordinate 15,931,929 of OY725172.1, forward strand.
CAGCGAATAAAACGTTTCACGAAATATCGTTTATGGCTGTAAAATGTATCCTGTGCTATACTCACCTAGCTCTAAATTTTAAACATCCTGTATGAATATGCATGGTAGAACGTAGCGTAGTCAAATAAATGTTTGAAATCTAGCTTAGGATCAGAAGCTTCAACTATTTGTTTTTAAAATAACAATTCCGAGCGAAGCTTACGGATTTCTATTACAAACAGCATCAAAATACGAGTTGCTATTTTTGCTATAATGATTTGAATTATTAGTTGGGTTACAACTATTTCTGTGAATGTTAACTCGTCTAGTTAGGACGTAAATAAAATAACTCATTTTCCACTGGATATTGCCCGCGAATAACAATGACCATTTTTATGCAAACAAAGCATAATTCCCCAGTAAGAAAGCCAAACAAACAAAAATTCCAACAAACTCAACCTACCATCTTTCCCCTACCTTAATTCTTTAATTTGACGCCGCATTCGCGAAAAGTGTTCCATTTTAAAACGTAAGCATTTTTTTCATTATCTGGCTTCTGGGTATTTTCATAATGACATAAATTAAAGCAACCTCTTTGAAACGAGAAAGGAGGGGAATGTTTTCAGCCTATTGTGAGGGAATTTAAAAAACGCCCGTGACACGATGCGAAGCGATGATCGTGGGCATTCATTCGTAAAAACACCTTCGTGTCTGAACGGTATCTTGGGCCAAGTTTAACTTAGCTTTCCTTAAAAGTAAATTATATTATTGGGTTATTTTTATTGCTGAGTCAGGATCGTATTTTTATCCGGCTACCCAAGGAGTGTCGTATATGATGTTTATAGGAATTCTGGGACCTCTTATAGATTAAAAAATCTTGACAAACTCATGTCATTCGATTGATAATTTTCAGGAGGATGGTATATTTTTCGCTATTAACGTGATTAAGTAGACCTAAACTGAACTTGTTGAACTAGACCAAAACTAAGCTTTAGACTCGACTAAATAACGATAACTTACATATACCTAGATGAATACTTTTTAAATACAATAAAAGATAACATTCAAGACAGAACCAAATACTAGCCCTGATCAAATTGTTTCCAAGCGTCCGGCAAGGATAAGCAAGGAGTCTGAACCCGGGACCGCTACCAAATAGACTAACCGTGTCGTCATCACTTGATCTTTTGAACTTTATTTTTTGGCTTTATTTTTTTTGGTAAGTGGGATCTAAGGCTAACCCAATAGACTCTGAGCTTTGGTTAAAATACAATAATCAGGCGGACTTTGTGAATTAGAAGAAATATCCCCGCTTATATATAGTCCAAGAGCAAACCGACCTTATTTACCCCTCTTTTTTACCAAGGTAGGCGTTTAAAGAACGCAGTTTATGCCCTCAACGTGCGAGCCCCGCAAGAATTTATATCTAAAAATTTCCTCAAGTGTGCAAGTAACCAGACGGAGAAGTAGGTAATTACAATAAATCGTCGGGGATATTTTTGTGCGGTTTTCCTTTCGTATTTCTTCATCATATGCAACGAACACTTTCTTTGCGGTTGATTTCTGTATGAGCTAGCAAAAGCATCTCAAGTTTTAATCATTAAACATTATACAAATGCAATTTTTTCATTTCTGTAGCATCACAATGGCAGACTACTATGGTGCTACTTCACTTGTTTGACAAGTATTGATCTTACATCTCTTACGTTTGACATACCGAATGAAAGAGATGCAACGTCGATATTCGACCAAGAACAGCCGAGTGAAGTGCCGCCATAATACATTATTATAAAGTGAAACGAGTTTGCCATTTGAATTTTCTCGGAAGGTGACAAGACCTTGTAATGCCTAACTAGAACACTTTAAGGACAAAAGTCTTATCCAAATATGTACTGTCAGTCCATTGCTATTGGCATCCGGCTGCTTCTCACGACCCTTAGTTAATACTACATCGTTGGTCTACCTTGAGAGAGCCTGACAATATTCCACCTTCCAGCATGTGATGTTCTTCTGTTATTTAGGTAAAATGGAAGTAGATACCTACTTGATTAAGAATTATGAATGCTTCTTGAATCGTATTATAATCTTAAAAGTCTTGATTGTCAAGTTCGACAAAAAGAAAAATCTATCTCAGGTGCTCTTAAAACATCGTTTTATTAACATTCGGTTATAATATTCGAATAAGGCGTCACAGAAACTAGCACAGTATTTTTTCTTATCACAGAAGCTACAAAAAGAGTTTTTGGCGTAGTTGCTGCTTACATTATAATAAAATTCTACCATAGATTTGTCGGGATAGACCAAGAGCTAGCGTTTTTTTTTTCAGGGACAAAGTTGCTTATATGTTTTAAGTAGATTTACTTGCAATAAAAATGATAGTTTACGAATTAATTGAAGTAACTTGAAGTATTTACAACCCTGTACAACCCTCGATCAGTTTTTCGAGCAATGGCCGAGCGATGGAGAAAATGGGGCGAAAAGGTTCTAGAGTAGCGATCACGGACTAGAAAGCGAAGTGTTGGCAGGCCTTCCACAAGTTGGACTGACTACCTGGTAAAGATCGCGGGAAACCGATGGATGCGAGTAGCACAAAACCGGTCGTCGTGGAGATCCTTGGGGAAGGCCTATGTCCAGCAGCTGACGTCTTTCGGCTGATATGATAATGATGATGATAATCCTCATCTAGCGATTAGAAGAAATTTTAAGGTTTTGCATTTCACGCGCGTATAATTTCTGAACATAAATTTCATCATCATCATTATCATTATCAGCGCGTACTAGTCCACAGCTGGACAAAGGTCTCTCCCAATGCTCGCCACTGCTCCCGATCTTTAGCTTCTCTCATTCAACATACACCGGCCAATCTGCGCATATCATCGCTCCATCTTGCCACAGGGCGGCCCACACGACGTTTGCCGAGACGCGGTCTCCACTCAAGAACACGACGGCTCCAACGGTCGTTGGTTCTGCAGCACACATGACCGGCCCACTGCCACTTCAGCTTGCTAATTCGGCGAGCTATGTCGGTTACTTTGGTCCTCTGTCGGAACATAAATATAATACAGTAATATTTTTGAAACGAATGTTAATATGAACGACATTTTGACGATGTTGCAATCGTCATGATACAATTAATTCAAATCGCGCGCGGTTAAGAACCTGTTTTAAGATCAAGAAGAATAATCGCAATGTTATTGATGCACATTTAATAATGATAGACTCAGCGTAATTTTACCTCAAGCTTGTTTTATATCTAGGAGTTATTGTCGCTTAGCTCTTAGACTATAGGCATTAGGGGTGTCTGGACGGGGTATATTTTAGACAGCCCCAGGGGCGCCGAGGTAAAGAAACTCGTTTTATTATTTGATGATATTTTCCACAAAAATTTGGAGAATATAGCAAAAAAATTTTTAGTTACATGAATTTAATTTATATAATATATATTTACTGACTGAAATGAGAAGTATCTTGTTCTCGTATATTCGAATAGGCGACGTAGACTTCGGAATTTACGAAGCAAAATTAAAGGACTGGAAATGGGTAGGTATTTGAGTGGGCGAACTATTATATGGTCGTCCAGACCGAAAGGGACCTTATCGCGGCAGGCGGTTATGCCTATTTTCACACGGCTGTTATACTAATGACAAGGCTATGAGAACTATAACAGAGTAAACGCCCGCCGCCATAAGGGCTTTTTCGATTTAGACTGGAACTGGAGTAAATTGTCGTCTGATTCAAAAAATACAGACGCAAATATTATAATCGGGCGCTGAATACTGATTAATAGTCCTAAACCAAGATTCATTACCATCATCTCCATCATCATATCATCCGGAAAACGTCTCCTACTAGATCAGGTGGTCATCAGGTGGTCAGGTGATCAGGTAGTGGTGATCAGTCCCATATCAGGAGTTTGAGAAGGTCACCAAACAGGTCATAGCACCTAGAGGGGAAAGAGTAATAGTAACAAACACCAATATGTACCTACCTATACATACTACAGGGGTCCTTCAGGATGCAGTACGCTACTTAACGATACTTACCGATATCCGATTTTTTTTTGTCGATTTTCGAAAATCGACCAAATGTATAGAATTGACATAAGCAGCTGACGCGACAGATCGTTAGCTCACGTTAATCCTATACATTTTGACAGTTTTCGAAAAGCGCTAAAGTTAGCGTTATGCATTTTGGCTAGACCACCTGAGCATATATGAAACATCCATAACAAACGAAACAATCCAGAAACAAGCAACGTTCCGAACGAAATCTATTCTAAAATACAATATCCTTTTCAGCTTACACAAAATATCAAATCAAAATATACCTATGCAAAGAACTTATCAACACGGTGTAGGTATCGGAAATATCAATTGGGTTCAATCACGGCTCGGTATCGGAGCTAGCTCGCATTCACAGGATGTTCATTAGAACACAATCAAAGCTAATGAACGCGCTGATTATTGACGCTGTTGGCACGTAGTCTAGCTTTGTAACAGGTACTTAGGTATATCTGTACGTACGTTCTTTCCATCCAGCTGTTTGTGTACTTAAGTAAATTACTGTAAAATACTCTTTATTGTACAACACAAATAAAACGTACTTAAAAGGTAAAAATACAATTAGGATATTTTCTTATGGTAAAAATACATATAGGTACGCAGTAGGTGTGTAGGATTCTTTATTATCAATATCATATGCATGCATTATGAGTTTATTACGAATGTAATGAATGAGCTAGAAAGAAATGTCTTGTAGCTAACAGCTGTCTACCATCGTCTACCCCTTTTTTTGGTAAAAAAGGTGATCCTTGAGTTTTTTATCTATACCTACCTATACTAAAATAATTATTTTATTGGCTATTCATCATGCCGTTTTCGCATTCAGCCAAAAGTTATTACTAATTCGCTTGCAAATTCAAACAACGCATCGCTAACGAACTCTGCTGATTAATGCAAATTCGATATGGGACCTGATGCAGTTGCTAATGTTTACGATTAATTAGGAAGCGCAGTCAAATTATTGAATAGTCAATTTGCAACATCCTATAGTTTGTAGAATACCATACTTTTATCAGCTAAAACGATCCTCTTGAACATTCTAGATTACACACAACGACACCGCTCGACGCTCGTGAAAACAAGCGCGTCACCATTCCCTTTTTGACATCCGTCTATGGGTGATTAAGGAGGCGCTACATATGACACTCACAATATTAGAGCCCTTAGCTAAGATGCATTGCGCTAACTAGCGTTTCTATTGGTTTCGTTTTTAAACCAATAGCGTCACTGGTAGATCACGTGACTCTTCGTACGACGTGATCTACCAGTGACGCGATTGGTTTAAAATCGAAACTAATAGAAACGTTAGCGTATGCATCTTGGGCTTGGCTAAGGGCTTGGATAAGGCGCCACCAGACTCTTATTCTAATAATACAATAGCCTAAATAGCGTGGGGTTCGGTTAATATATATCATTTGTGTTGATTTTCGGACAACACTTGTTTTTTTCTTGCATGTGGAATGAAAAAAAGCTCTCATTTATTATTTATTTAAATTTTATTATTTATATCATATCAAATAGGCAATCACCCTGTGTTAACACGAGTGGCGTTATATAAGTACTAAATTAGCTAGGTCCAAAAACACTAAATGATTATAAGCTAATCGAACACACAATAGTATTTTATTATTTACTAACGGCACACTTGGTAATTTAATCTATGTGCGTGCGTACCACAAAGCTTATTTAATTATCGACACGCACATGCTATATACAACGCTGGTTATATGGCTTCGGCCACAGCCATCATCACTAATTGTCTCAGAAAAACGTCAACATAATCGTCAATCAGACGTCAATATTATAGTTAAAATGACCGACATAGGAGACCAAAAATAAACTATAAAAGTAGCTCAGTTTCTCGTAAAATGAACTTAAAAAGGCATATATTATCCTTTAACAACGAACTAACAAGCCAAGAAATAAAACCAACAAAATTAACGAAGCAAAATGAATGCTCCAACTTGCCGCACCCGAGACTAGGATAGCCGTAAAACAATTGCCGAGGAGCCTTTGCAAATGAACTTGATATTTCGCAGGTGCTCTCCATAATTAATAGTAGCAGGAACCTCATAGGAAACAATGCCAGTATTGTACTGCCGCGTGCATTTCCTGAATTTAGAGAGGTCTTTGAACGTGGAGCTATAGAATAAGCGGACTTGAATAAATAATTAATTAATTATTATAGGATTGCTACCTGCCCCATGTTGATGACATGTATAACGACGGGGAGACAATGAATGCGATAAACGAAGGACCGAGGATAGGAAATATCTATCGCACCTTTAGAATGAAAGTGACCTAATTCCAAAATGTTTAGATTTTGAATTAGGTCTCTATAATAATAATTTTATGACTCGAAGTAGAAAACTTAACATTTTTTATTAAGTCACTTTCATTCTAAAGGTGCGCTATATTCAACAACGGTGGTTGCATTGGGTGGATAAACAGATAAGTTTATTTTTCCTGTTTATATAAGTACTTTAAAACCTCAGTTTACGGACTGATGATCAATTTTCTGGGTACTGTCAGCATTAAATAGATAGGAGCAGCAAAAATTGCCACATATATCGCAACAATCATTATTCCTATAGTAATAAAGGTGTTTTGCGATATATTTGACCACTTTCGCTGCTCCTGATGCTGACTGTACGACAATTGTCGTATCCCAGGAAAAAAACTTTTTCTTGTAATATGTAAGGTCATGTTATCATCATCACTTATCCCCGGTCCCTATATTTAAACCGCGGATAGATAAGGATACCTCGAGTTAAAATTTGACATTTGCCACATACAACATGTGTCAAATTTAAATTTGGAGTAACCTTATTTGCGGTTTGAATTGAACCAGACATTAGACAAAGAAAAACCATAGAAACAAAATAAAAAGTTATATTATAAAGCTGAGTTGCAGGAGTATGTCGTATGTGAAATATTACTAAATAGCCAAAGCTAAAATTATAGTTCTAGTGGACAGCATGACCAAAAATATGGTGCTAAAATACCATTATGCTTCCCTGTTCTGACATTAGTCTTGTCACTCTTGTCTTTTAAATTTAAAGAAGTTTCCAGCAATTTCGTAAGAGTAGGTTTAATTTCTCACTATTCTCCCATTTCTTTCAGTTATATTAAATTTCGAATAATCATTTCATAGTACACCTCTTCATTACTAGTTTCAGGAGTATAATGATACTCCAAACTTCATGTCTCTACGTTCAGTAATTCACTTAGGCTAAAGTGCGTCAGTTACTGAACAGTTTTTTACTTAAATATAGATTTTAGATATTCCTCCGTTTTCCTGGCTTCTCGTTTAGGTATAAGTTAGCAGCCGGACATTGGCACAAAGGATACACGATCGCACAGCGTCGTTTTTCAATAGATGAAACGCCATTTTATACTGTTTTCATGCAGTTGACAAAGCTTTGCAACTTGTTTGAGATATATAGGGAACAATGTTCCATTCTGTTGTCGATTCTGGAACAACGTAGACTATTTATAGTGGATAAAAGTTGGAGCAACTAGTTTTGGCTATGCATATCGCTAGGGAGAAAGTTTGTCCAAGAAGGCAATAGTGTGTGTACGATCAGTCAGTGGTCTTACAAACCTACTAGCCAAATCTGACAAGCTTTTTTCAATCAGCAATATTCAAACATAAATGTAAACGATTAAAAAATAGCAACAAATAAACGAATTTTTCAAACGACAGACGCCGTAGTATATGAACTGTTAAAAGCTTCTTCACATCTAGCGATTTTTTAGCGTCGGCGTCCCTGCCACGCCTGCGGTAGCGGGTAGCGGAGCGAGGGGATTGCGTTATGCATTAGGCGCTGGCGGGACGCTGACGCTCAAAAGACGCTAGATGTGAAGGGGCCCTAAAAGCTGACAAGTTCCAGACAGAGAAAGCGACAGTGATATATGACTCCTATAGCTCTATCCTTTGCTCGAATCACTTGTCCGTCACGTCCCGCCAGCGTGGCGTCGCGTCGCCATCCCGCCCGCCCGCTATTTGACGAAAGCTTTGCTGAAATTCTTTACAAAGTGACTCGTTATTATTTATCTCTGTGTAGGTATATTCAAGAACTTTCAGAAAACTAGTTTGGATTGAATACTAAACTAGAGGCAGGTTCCAAGAGGCGAAGCAATTTGCTCTGCGGTAAACAACAAATTGATAAATATGATTTCGCTCAAAATAGTTTCGTAACTTTAGCTGTAAATTGAAATATGATTTCTCCAGGGCCCTGATGTTGGTTATTTTATGTACCTACCTACGCCATTATTTTATATGGATGTTGGTCTGTCTTTCACATTGTTATTTTTGCTGTTATTTCTGTGATCGTACGTAGTTACTCGAAGCAAACAGTAACGAAAATAAACACAATATTCCAATTGTTGTTATAATATTTGAGTAATATATTTCTGGGGAATGCATATAAAATTCAATAAATAAAAATAAAGAATAACAATCTCATCATGTTTTGTGTAGAAATTATGCAAAATACTCGCTTAAATATATATACGCTTATTAAACGCAATAAGAATTAAATGTATTAAAAGGTACTATTTTAGATTATAACCGAACTTGTCGTTTATTTTTAGTGTAGAAAAGGAGTTTTCTTTCCGATTTACCTGAATTTACCAGCGCTTCCCCGGAAGAAGCGCCGCGAGATAGAAGCTCAGCAGCCATTGTTAGATAAAAGTAAACTGAAATGACCTCCATAAAAATAAATCACTTCCAAAGTTGTTAAAAATTGCGTTATACAACACTAAAACATTCTCTAAATAATCCTTTTAAAACTTGTATATTTTTTAAATATGTATAACTTAATTATTTCCGTATTACTATAAAAACTTAAACAATTGTCGAACACTTATGTATACAGTCGAAGTCATAAATATGTTTACATTTTAGTACCTTGTCACTTTAATCGCTGTGACAATTTCATATGACAGTTTAAACACGACGTTGAATAGACAAGGTACTAAAGTGTAAACATATTTATGACTTCGACTGAACATATATTAGGTTAAATGTAGGTAAATTCATAGAAAACTGTCTAAGACATGTTAAGTTGTTCATAGTAGATGAAAAATGTTATATTTTCACCATAATACAACCACTTTAGAAACTGGCGACCGATTTCTTCATGTGACTGCGCAAAAAATTTCGTCTTCCGTGACTGACGTTCGAGAAACATGTTTTTCCAAGACCCCGAAAAATGTGGGCAAATATGAACATTCGCTTCTAATAGTCTGCTATTTTATGAATCCCGGTGTTTGCCCTATAAAGGGAAACCCTTGCCTTCGACCCAATTTTTCCTACATCAAGGCTTATTTAACTTTCCTCAAACAACGTCCCTCCGAAAGATTTAAAACCCGAACTGAATTATGAATTCGCTTAAAAGTTTTCTTTTTATGACCCACAAAGGAATTAGGCACTCAAATTATTTTCGTACGTAAATAGACAGTCAATGAGCGCTATGGGCACTTTGTCTGAATCTATATAACATTATTTTTTGATTAATTCCCATCAGGTAACCCGCCCATTGGGCCTCATAAGAAGGCTCAAGGTCACTCAAAGGGCGATGGAAAGAGCTATGCTAGATGTCTCCTTGCGAGATCGAATCAGGAATGAGGAGATCCACAGGAGCACTAAAGTAACTGATATAGCTCACCGCATATCAAACCTTAAGTGGCAATGGGCGGGGCACATTGCTCGTAGAACCGATGGCCGTTGGAGCGGAAAGGTTCTAGAGTGGCGACCGCGAACCGGGAGACGAAGTGTCGGCAGGCCTTCCACAAGGTGGACCGACGACCTGATAAAGATCGCGGGAAACCGCTGGATGATAGCAGCAGAGGACCGATCGTTGTGGAAAACCTTGGGGAAGGCCTTTGTCCAGCAGTGGACGTCTTGCGGCTGATGATGATGATGATGATGATGAGGTAACCCGCATGCTCGTTTAAAAAACAAAAATAATTTGCTAACGGACTTTAATTAACTCAGAAATAAAACTTCTTCACTAATTAAATATTTAATTTTCTATTTAAATTCGCGGGATCTTGTCGTGATCGAACGCCGGTTGACTACGCCTGAAATTCAGTGAAATGACTACACTATCTCTTTAAGACTTTTTAACACAAACAAAAACACAATACAACATAATGCTTTTATGTTCAGGTCCAGATAATATTAATGTATAAATTTCATCTATTAACTCCTGTAGAACATTGACTCAAATATAAATAGAACTATTAATTAAATACCTTATTTTAAAAAACTCCAACTGTCCTATCATTGTAAAAAGAACTTCAACACCAAAACAGTCAAACGCGGTCGTTAGGTTAGTTCGGCAAATCAATCACAAAGTTTCGCCTCTTGATTTCGTTACTGTGATTAAGCTGCGAAAATGCTCCACAAAATTCACAAGTGCCACAAATTTCGTGTAATTTGTTCAGTAAACGAACTTGCCCGAATAAGGTTACGGCCATTACCGACTTTTCCCCATAAAAGTAATCCAGGAAAGCAAATGAACTCTGTTTTAATTTACATAATCTATTGTTTTAGGTCATCAAAGACTTGCCTTGATGTCTTCATGAATATTGCAGAGTTTCTGAAAATTTTCACTTCTTTTATTGTTTGCGGACATTTTTCTGTAATTGGTGAGACGAGGGCACAGAATTAATGTTTTATTTTGGACATTGTTATAGCGTCAAATGAAGCACGAAAATGTAAAATAGCTTATTTGGTACACAATTTGTTCAACATTGAAGTTTATAATATGTAACCTGATGGCAAGAAAGAAAGATAAAAATTTGTTACAGTTATGGTAGTAATTTTATCGCTGTTGGGCGTCAAAGAGTGATAGACTTCTTAGACGACGTTTTGCGGTTTTCAATTTCTTATAACTATTTAAACCAATTGAAAACCAGTTGATTGAAAATAAATTAAACTTTGAAAGTTAATTTGCTTCCATCAACACAAAGTAACAACTTTATTGACTTAAAGTTTCTGTGCTCTAGAAATTGAGTTCACTTTGTATATAGATCAGGTAATCTGGCGCCTAAAATTACATTAACATAGTAAGTACGTAATATTAAATGAACGAAAGAAAACATCGTTGACGAAAACATCTTGAGAGAAACCTTCTAAAACACATAGTCGAACAAATTTAATTAATTTAGTCCATCGTATATCCGAAAAACAAGAATGTCTCCCTTACCCAATAAAGATTTAGCCAAAATATCAAAGTTATGCAAGGAAATTACTTTTATAACGTTATAGGGCACCCAAATGGCCTTTGGGTTGTATTTAGGAGGTTTGATGTAATATTGAGGAACGGCGACTGGTGAATTACGATCGCTTTTGTTTTATGGGTGGAGCTGCAAGATCCTGTAACATTGGGATGGATGTGTAATTGAATTCGAGGCAAGTTGTGGAGCTAATTATATTCTGTAGGCAGCTTTTGTACAAGTAAGAGTTTTAAGACATCTCCTTGGCGACTGGCATTATATCCCCTATCATGTTTTCCAAATATTTTTCCATGCACTTGCAAAATTATATAAATAACTCAACTCTAAGACTTTTTGAATCTCAAGATTGCATATACGGTGCTAACCCTGAGAACAAAGAAAGTCCTCTGGAAAAAGAGATTCCCTGAACATTTAAGAAAAGTATGGAGGCAACTTTAAGCTATTTTAAAAGAAAAATACCTCCAACGCCCAAGTGGAAATAGTTTCGATAGTAGTGAGTAACGACCGAGTATTATCTTCGCTATTGGAGCCCCGGAAAGTTTACCTATTCGTAATAATAAAATGGAAATTTACCACATTCTCGTCGCTGGTACAATTTCTAGCCTTATTACAGTTTCATGAGATTTTCTTGAATACAGTTCTGTCACATTGGTGTCGTGTAACATAATGACGTCGGCACGCACGAAGTTTCTGTAATAAAAGTGTATTCTAGGTTATATATGTCATGTTGTATGTGGATATGCCGTGAAGTTTCAGCCCATGGTAATGTATATCATTCGTATAATAGACATAGTTTATATAACAGATTATATGAACTGCGTTAGGTGATATCAGAATATCACTAAGTTTCTTGTTGGCAAATGAGCTGTGAATTAATGTAACAATTTGTATCCTTATCGTATATACATTATGTAAGTCGCTTTTGCCCGCGACTTTGTCAGCGTAGAACTCCTGTTATTTACCCATTAGGGTTCGAATTTCGAAAAATTCTCCGTCTGTACGTGACATAGGAAATTTTATGTTTTTAGCTTCAACAGTTTGGTATGTTGATATGTTAGTCAGTTTCTTAGTTATATTCACAGGTTATATTGAATATTTTAACATGCACTCAACAAAATTACAAACAGGTAAAATGTTTAGAAAAATCCCACAAGACTAAACAACTGTAATATCGACGGAATTGGAAGTTTTTGCTAAATATAGCAAATAAATCGAGTCCAGGGAATCGCAGCCCACGCTGAACAATTGGCGTGTGTAGCCGATAACAGCGCTTGCGAATGCTTGTGTACAAAAGCGAATACGCTGCTGCGCTGTTCGGTAAGCGCTGAGCACTCAGCGTTATCGGCTTGGGAAACTGACGGCAACAGTAATTTGTAAGCAAACAAAACGTAAAACGGAGGAAAGTGTAAAATGTTTGATTAGCAGGTATGTGAGTGGCCACTCTATTCCATTTTGGATATTTAAAAACCATATTGGTTTCCATATTGGAATCCACTACATTTATTTACTGTTACGCAGATAAGAGTTAGAAAAACGTTAACAATATGATAACTTTGTGGAATAGACCTAGTAAGCGCACCAATCAGCGACTTTGCGATTGAACAGACAACATTTTATTTTTAAACTATAGTTTTTGCAGTCGTTTATCGCTGTTCCATCGGGAACTGTAATTTTTTTCTGAATAAAAAAAATCCTTTGTACAATTCTAGACTATAATATATGTTTGTGCCAAATTTCATCCAGATCTGTTCAGCCATTCTGGCGTGATTGAGTAACAAACAACCATCCATCCATCCAAACTTTCGCATCTATAATAATACAGTAAGATTATAATGTTCTCCAAATTTACAAATGTTTGTTTTATCATATGCACAACTTATTACGATGTTGATGTTTCGTGACTACATTCTTTGTGTGTATTTTTCTATCCTTTACTGATATTTGCCACGAATAAGTGATTTTCTTCTTCTTCTTCTATGTACAAGGATTAACAGTAGTAAATTATGTTCCTATTATCTAAACTATTTGTTAGTTATCATTTGTAATCTGTATATTTTTTTTATAAAATTCGCCCTAAACGTGCTATTTATCTATGTATATGAATATGTTCTAAATCATACGTAGAAGTTAGCTATATCAAATTAATTTACACTAAAACTCCATATAGGTACTCTATTGTTTTGACCAGTACAAAAGTTCAGAATAGCAAAGAATAAACCAAAACAGAAAGCTACCTGTCCATTTGTTTTATTGTGCCGCGATGCTGGCACTGGTTGCCTGTGCTTCTGTTCTCATGTCAGACTCATTGTGTCGCGGGACAAGCCATTTCATTTGTGCTTTTGGAGCATTCTCAAAGCGTTCCTCGTTTCCTGGCTGGTGCCGATTTCAAATTTTATATATCGTGTTCTGTTGTTGATACGAACTCTTTTGTTTTTGTTGTTTGTTGCATACATGTTCGTGTTCCTAAAAGTTCCTAAGTTCTAGTTCTATAGTCTCAAGTGTGTCTATGTTACGTACAGCCTGGATCATTTTGCTACCTTCCGATTCCATCATCAGATCGGCTCTTGAAATATAAAATACGTTTTCCAAATTTCAGCTCATTCGAATAACGGATACAGGGTTTTCGAAATTTATTCGCAAGACATACTGACAAACGAAAAAAAGCCGGTCAAGTGCGAGTCGGACTCACGCACCGAGGGTTCCGCACTAACTATAGGTATATAAATAGTTCGTAAGTCACGGGAATCGAGTCTCGAAGATTTTTCCCTCTTTTTCCGAGTTTTCCCTTGGAGCTGTGAAAAAATCAAACTTCTAAGTCAACGCAATCAAAAGATACGGCCGTTTATGCCGCGTTTTCAAGGGAATCTCAAGGGAATCAAAACCTATAGGGTACTTCCCGTTGACTTAGAATCATGAAATTTGGCAAGAAGCTATGTCTTATAGCACAAGTAAAGGAAAAATATCCGAATACCGTTAATTTGTAGTTACATCACAGTCCAGTATAAGCTGACACTCACTAAGTACGAGAGTGCATACTTGGGTGAATTTCAGGGCGTTTCAACCGCCGTCATTAGTGTCACAAAATATATTGACGAAATCAATGACACCTACCAGCAACTCCGATGTAAACAAAAGCATAACCGGGGATGTAGTTTCTATTAGCATCAGAAATTACTGTAGTGTCATTGATTTCGTCAATATATTTGGTGACACTAATGACGGTGGATGAAACGCCTTGAAATTCACTCACTTATAGTTTTTAGTACGGTGGTACATTATTAACGCCTTAAATTCTACCTGACGATTTTATGCTGTCACTTAATAAATACATCATTAGTCAAAGCCCTGACTTTCTGCGCCAGAATCCAACTCCAACAAAGATAATACAACCTTCTGATCTTGTCACAACATGACACTTCAGTAATGACAGACTCGCACACATCAGTAGGTAGGTATCAACCAGCAAACCGCAATATTGAATCGGCAAACAATATCGATGCAAAACGGTACCGTCACTGCTGCACTCCACGTAATGACCACTTCGGGCACAAAATGAAACCTCTAACCAACTAAAACTAACACACACGATTTCAAACTTTAAACCGCTCAAATTTGGGTTGGGATTTGCTAGTTACCGTAACAAACATGCGAGCCATAAGTCAACAAAATGAGTGCCCCTCGACAAGATGGCGACTATATTTCAGCAAAATTATGACGTAACCAGATTAGCCGGGTTTTTTAAAAGGATTTAAAAATTGTGCGCTTGCTGCTTGTCGGCAAAATTTTGGGGCGATCTCAAAGTGGCCGGACTGTGGAAATTTCCTAGTCGTCGCATAGATATAATTTGCCCTAGCAGGGTCCACGTATGTACTTTTATGACCACCTGTAATGTAATACCATGGCTAAGCACATAATAAATAAATAACTTTCATAAACTCAGAACTTAATTATTTACTTTTTAGGGTTCCGTACCAAAATGGTAAAAAGGAACCCTTATGGTAAGACTTCGTTGTCTGTCTGTAAGTCACAGCAGTTTTTCTCAGCAACTACACAAGCTATCAACTTGAAATTTGGCATAGTTGTATAACTTGCTTGCCCGCATCTGATTTTATTGAAAAAAAAAATATGACATTAATTTTATAAATAATTGGAAAGGGGGGAGGGGTTGAGATGGGCCTAGTGTGCCGCTTCGACCATTGCTGATCTATTGTGGCAGCCCTTTGTTTATAGCTTAAGGATTAGCCACCTTGTCGAAAGCAGCAACGTTTAAATAGTTTACTTGAGGTTATCTAAATATTCCGTAAAAACGATGTCAATTTAAGAAACAGCACGTCATCTACATAAGTTCCGTAACTCATGGCTCTTCTTTAAAAGTGGATATCAGTATTTTAGTGTTACATAGGGGTGCGAGAAATCTGTCGTAGTTTGCGACAAATTTCAGTAAACTTTCCAAGTCGTTTGTTTTCCCGGCCACTTTGACATCGTCAGCTTTTAACACTTTTCTTCTTTACCGAAATAGCCTTTCTTTGAATATTTTATCACCTCGCCGCTGTGAATAACTAATAATTTAAAAACTTTTTGTACAACTTGAGACGTAGCTTTTATAAAATATTACATCTTGTCATGTTCAATATCAGATAATATTACGTGATATTAAATTAGCAGAGACTTTTCAGACGTCTTTCCAAAGTCAAGAGTCTATATTGGATATTTATGGTTCAACAACTTGACGAAAATTGTATAAGAGGATAAAAATATAAGCGGACTATTTCTAACGGTTTTATCTAAAGCGAGTACTTTACCAATCATGTTAATTGATATGAACTACCTTTAGGTACTTTGAAGATAATTTAAACTTAAACTTTAGAGTAATAGGTAGGTAGATACTCTATAAAGATCAATATAAAGAAAAACGATTAATTAACTCTTCATCGTATCGGTAAAGCAAAATGTAGAATGAGCTGGAAATTTCTACGACAAACGCGATACTTTGAATTTTTTGATTATAAAGAATGAATTTTACCTAATAAAGAAGAGAAATAATGCTTTTTTTAACCACAAATTCAAATGTCTATGTGTTGTCAATTCGAGTACCTAAGAGTACATCGATCTTTATCTATTTGTTTACAGATAAGATGAGTCTGAAGAATATTTTATTCAATTATTTTTCATACACACTCAGTTATTCGAATATGCGTAATATTCCTCGCGATCTTCCTTTATCGTAAGAGCATCGTGATGTTCTTAAGTTAGGAAATCTTATTGGCAATCACTAGGGTTCGAACTCGGAACCTCGCGATCACGGGTTGATACAATATGCCCTACTCTACTATATCGATGCTTAATGATAATGATATTTTATTTATGGCTTCTAACTTCACCTCCGAAGTACGAATCCCACTCCTTAACGTCACACATGTCACAAATCAACTGTCAATTACCTCCTGTGACAATTGACGTTCTGTCGATGTCTGTCGGAGCCATTTCCGACGTTGGATTCGTCAGTTTAATACGATCTGCACGCTAACAATTCTTGGCGGCACTTCTTTGATAGAATGTCATTGAATTTTCTAAATATGTAAAGACACTTCAGTGATAAAACACAACTATAAAAAAATTTAAGGTAACTTTTTTTTGGTTTCACGCTTTACTTTATCTGTATTTTACTGTGATCGCATTAACAAAGTAATAAAAAGAGTCAATTAAAAAAAAATCTGCTATAAAATAACAACCTTAGCAAGGAAATATATTTTCCCTTCCCCATGCATCCCAGTTACATTAACGGGTAATATTTTATTCACCTCTCGCGTGCGAAATTGCCCGTAGAAGTATCAGAAACAAAGCTATTTACGCCTGATGTAATGCAAATATTAATATTTCAAACAATACTCGGCTACTAAGGGAAAATCCCGAAAAAATCTCGATCAAAGTTCGTTAAGCTAAAAAATACCGGACAGGACGGCTAGCACAAGTTGTCCGTGACTTCTTTGTCGGTCGGATCTCCCGTTATAACTAAACCGTAAAGACAGAGACGTACTGAGCGACAAGCGAGAAAATACAAGATGTGCTCACTCAGGTGCGAGCAAGTTAAAAATTAAGCTGTGATTGAAATCACTGCAGAACAGAGGCTAACTACGTAGGTCCATTGATGTCTAAAGCGTACTATAGGGTCGAGGACTATTTAACGGACAAAAATGCTTCGCCGAAACCAGAAAATTGAAGTCCATATTGTTGTGAGTTTAAAGTGAGTTTCCCTAAAACCGGTGGTACCGCGGCTATCAACAAGGGCGTTAAGTCTCGATGAATTATGAAATTTGAAGAGCGCAGCTAATGGCACGAAAAGTCACGCCTTTTAGCTTTAACCGTTTCAATTAATAAGGGTTCGGGCATCTGGTGGAAGTTATTGCTGGTCCGTGAGCGGGGTGTACAACATCTTGGCAGGTGATCGGGTTCCGTATTAATATGTACTAAGTTAAATACGATTGGCGACAATCTCACACAAGTTGAGCTTGTCCTAAACTTAGGCTTGTAATAGTACTTACTAGGCAACGACAAACATACTTATACATCATATACATCCCAAGTAGCACAAAAGCTGTATAAGAGCTTATACAGCCATTATAACTCTTGTTTCAGCATTTTAAGGGCTGTATAAGCTCTTATACAGTTTGTGTGCTGCTTGGGATAGAGGAGGCTCAGGGACAAATGCGCTCATCACACAAATATTTGCTCATACCAGGAATTGGTACTCCAGGGAAACAGGTTTAAGAAAAAATGTAGAACTTGCTCCTAGAAAATAGTTATTTGTTATGCAAGGCTGCAAAGTTGTTATTTGGCGTGAGAGCCAGTATTGAATCCCGAGTTAGCGAAAGATACTAAAATTCGCTAAGCTCGTGGTTCAAAAATAGAAACCTGAGCGTAACGCGGGATCAAGACTTCGAGACCCAAACAACTTTGATGCCGTGCGAAGCACACAATTCTTCACCTCACCGTAGCGAGGAAAACACTTGGTGTTGGAAAAACAATTGCACGAGCGTTACATCAGTTGTGGCCGTGCTTGCGCAGCGCCCCCTCCGCGCACAGCTTCACCATTACTTTCCACGCTAGCGGTTAAAGTGGACATTTGCGCGCAGATTTTGTGTGCCAAAGAAAGCCTTTCCGAGCTGGTGATTTGAAAATGTCTATTTCTATAGGTAGTGTTAAAGGACTTCCTCGAGCAATATAATAGTTTATAATTGTTAAAAGTTGAATGAGAAGGACAATTCAACTCATAGTTGAATTTATCCTAAAAATATTGATAGTCCCAAGGAAAAATACAAACATACATTCATACGGGTGAAACACTCCTTTTTTAAATCGGTTAAATATGAGGTCTATGCGAAGTCCCGGAAAACGCAAGTACCTACTCACGCTCATATTGTCTCGCTTCACGTTGGAATCGAATAAATTATTCAATTCCATTACCTCCACAAAGCAAGCAGTGTCCCAAATAGTTTTTGACAACCAATCTCTTGAGATGCATTTGTTTTTCAACTGTCCCTGTCCCTCGGGTAACGTACACTAACGTATAAAAGAGATGCCACTGTAGGATTTAAAGTGAGTGCCTAAAAGCGTTTGTTGTTTTCTTGTTGTTTTCCCTTGCCATCGATGTTGACTGTCACTGGCATTAGAGGACTCAACTCAGGTTATCTGCCGTCGCGTGCTAACCAAACTTGTTAGAAAGGAACAAACGATGCGATGATAGAGTAACTAACTTTAGGAATAAATACTACTCACATCCTCCAATTTAATTCGTTTTGATTTTATTTTTTATCCCGGTACAACAAAGTTGATGTGTTCACGGACCGGGAAAATTCCTTTCGGATTAAGTATTAAAACGTCGGATCGTTTTCACTATTTCGTCCGCTAACCTACCGAGCAGCAACGTCTCGTGTTCCGGTGTAAAAAAAATAGGTCCTTAGTGCTACTGCAGTTGCAATCTCGAAATTGGAAAGGTCCATTCTACGCCTCAAAGTCCACTCAGGTGAGCTGCGTGCTCGTATCCCTTCTAATGCCTGGGCCACACCGGATGCGTTGCGTGGACGTGCACGTGCACGTCTACGCAACGCATCCGGTGTGGCCCAGGCTTAAATGACAAAGCGACCCGCCCGGCCTTCACACGGGTAGCGATATCCGCACCAACCCTTAATGAACTATTACACCTTCCTCATGAATCACGTCCATTGGTGAAAACCGTATGAAAATTGGTTCAGTAGTTTTTGAGGTGGTCGCGTTCAGACAGATAGACCCCCCTTTGTTTTATATAAAATATATAACGCTATATAATTTTATTTATATTTCCAATTAGGTACATCTATCAAATTAGTTATCAATCAATTACATCAGACAATATTGCCAACTGACAATTGGGCAGTTCAATAGCGTGCCATTGTAATAACCGTATAATTATAACAGTATTATACAACCTCAACTAATTACGTTACACGCGTCCTAACTAACACTAATTTCACGCTTTAATTAAAATTTGTTAGTTGGACGTGATGACTGTTAAATTTTTATCGTTTATACTTAGCCTGTACTGTAGATCAATTTATTTTTACAAATATCAATGTCTATATTATTTTTTAGGGTTCCGTACTTCAAAGAAAAAACGGAACCCTTATAGGATCACTTTGTTGTCCGTCTGTCTGTGTGTCTGTCAAGACCCTTTTTCTCAGGAACGCGTGGAGGTATCAAGTTGAAATTAATATCAAATACATAAGTCTGCCGTCTCTTGGATCAGTGAAAAAATCAAACATTTAAGTCAACGCAATTAAAAGATACGGCCGTTTATGCCGCATATTGAAGGGAATCTCAAGGGAATCAAAACCTATAGGGTACTTCCCGTTGACTTAGAATCATGAAATTTTGCAAGAAGCTATGTCTTATAGCACAAGTAAAGGAAAAAATCCGAAAGCCGTTAATTTGTAGTTACATCACATAAAAAATGAGCCCAGTATAAGCTGACACTCACTAAGTACTAAGTGCATACTTATTGCGTGTCAGTTTATACTGGATATACTGGATATCCTAACTGCTGCAACTAACTTCTACAGAACATTATATCAAGAAGAAAAGCCTTCAAAAAAACTGTCAATCAGAACAAAGCGGACCATACAATACAAACTAAGTTAAGGCAATTGACGAAATCGAGGTGATCACCCATATTAAGAAACTGAAATTAGAGAAAAGCCCAGGCCCTGACAAAATAAACAACGAGGCATTAAAACACGCTGCAACGCTGCACGCTGCATTCTTGCCCACCCACTCGCTCATCTCTTTAACTTAATACTAGAAACATCGATTACACCAAAGCAGTGGTCGGAATCAAATATTATTCTGCTATATAAAAAAGGAGACCCTAAAGACATAACAAATTATCGCCCAATAAGTTTACTACCAAGCATGTACAAACTCTTCTCTTCGATTTTAGAAAAAAGGATAAGCAAGACCTTAGAAAAATACCAACCAGTGGAACAGGCGGGTTTCAGAAGCGGATTCTCTACAATCGATCATGTACATACTGTAGAGCTCCTTATAGAAAAATATCAGGAGTTCCGAAGACCGCTATACGTTGCCTTTTCAGACTACCAAAAGGCCTTCGACACCCTGTCCCACTCATCTATATGGGAGGCACTAAGGGCACAACAAGTAGAACTCCAATACATTAACATTTTAAAACACCTCTACAAAAACAGCACAAGTCGCGTACAAATGGAAACAACAGGCCCGCCCATACAAATCAGACGCGGCGTGAGACAGGGCGATCCCATGTCACCTAAGATATTCATCGCAGTACTCGAGTCGATTATTAGCAAGCTTAATTGGTCCAGACTGGGGATTCCTATAGCCGGTAGCTACCTCCACCACCTAAGGTTTGCCGACGACATTGTGCTCTTATCGGAACACTTTTCAGACTTAAAATACTTGGTACGCACCTTGCAAACAGCCAGTAGAGAGACAGGACTTGAAATAAACTTTAATAAATCAAAAATTATGACTAATAGTGCACATTTGCCACTGAATATCGAAGGCATTGATATGGAATACGTACAGAATTATATATACCTTGGCAAACAAATTTCATTCGAAAGAAAAAATAATGAAATACAAGTCGACAGGAGAATCAAGATTACGTAGAACAAATTTTGGAGTCAAAAGGAAATACTAAAAAGCAAAATACCTGTTAAATACAAAAAGAAGATCATGGACTCGTGCCTACTTCCATCGCTTACATACGCTGCGCAAACCTGGAAGTTTACTACCAGTGTCAAAAATAAAATAAATACTTGCCAGAGAAGCATGGAACGAAGTATAACGAACATTAAAAAACTACAGAAAATCAGACACAGCATCATAAGATCACAAACCAAAGTGATAGACGCACTTAGTTACGCAAAAAGACAAAAATGGAAATGGGCAGGACATGTCGCCAGAATGAAGGACAAGAGATGGACGAAAAAAGTAACGACATGGCTGGGGCCATCAGGAAAACGCACGCAAGGTAGACAGTAAACTCGGTGGTCAGACGAAATAGTAAAAGTTGCAGGTACAAACTGGACGCAAAAAGCACAAGACAGGACCGACTGGCTTACTCTGGAGGAGGCCTTTACCTGAGAGGGGGTTCTTGCTTATGAACACTATTTAGTTTTTTAATTAGAAAATAGTCAATTATACAATATTTAATAACAGATATGCAAATTACTTAAATGACATGTTTAAATAGAAATTAATATGTATTAAAATGGACTATAGAATTATATAATATAAAACCAAATAACTACTGACAAGCACTGACATTGTAAAATACTGGCAAGAAATAAAAGGCTTTTTTATTTTTATTTTATTTTATTTTATACTGGATTTGTTTATATTCAAGTTTATGCGGAACCCTCGGTGCGCGAGTCCGACTCGCACTTGACCGGCTTTTTTGTTTACTAGTTGTTCTCGACCTGAAGAGCACCCGACTCGACATGTCCTGTTTTGCCTAGTGATTGACTGGTAGGAAATGCCTTAATACATTAATCCGTCCTTTATATTGTACTTAATGTATGTATTGTGCAAAAAGTTTATATTAAATACTTAAATAAACACTTTATCAACCGCCTGACCTGACCTCACAATCTCACATGGCGCGCGTTAAGTTGTGTGCATGCACTGTAACTATGCAGTAAGGTACAGCTAGTAAATCCTCTATACATATATAGTGAAAACTGTCAAATTTTACTTTGACTTTGATATAATCGTTTATATGTGCCTAATTTTTTTTATATACACGAGACACTAGATACGCTCCAATACCAACTAGTGCAGCGAGAACTAGTCCCACGGCGCAGTCATCGCGCCATCCGAGTTCCCGGCGGATTCCAGAAACTTCCAACGACATCGATCATAACACGCTTTGCAGGATATTTCCCTGTCCTGTCTTTCTAGAACTATTTTGAATATTAAAAATATGTTCTGGTTACCTTTTTTTTTTTTAATTTACATGATAAAGTCGATACCGTAGATTACGAAAATGCCATAGTAGTATAACTGTGTATCGGGCAGACACTTTAACTTAGGATGTGTCGAAATAAACTTATTTAAATTCCAAATTAACCAAATAAATTGAGGCACCGCGATAAAGCTCAACCGCCGGGAACCCCATTATTTATTCAATACAAGCTTTTAGCTGTGTATCTTCCAACGCTATCCGCAGACCACGTCCGCGAAAAAGCTCAGTAATTTAAAAGCTGGAATCTGTCTGAAATCCGGGATAACGTTCATTGTGCGAGCTGGAAAACAACATTGTTGCTCATTTTACACATATGTAAAATTGTTTACATTTTGCAGGTGAAATATAAGCAACAAAGGCAATTTAATCAGTGAATGTAATAAGTAAAGGATTAATGTCGCATTTTGTCGCTTGTATGCATCCTGATTTTGTAAACAAACGTGGTGTTAAAGCGAAATGGTACACATGACACAATTTATTCGTCTCACGTTATTGTAGCCGAAATAAAGGATTCGCTGGGCAGTGGTACATTTTCGGCATACTTAATGGATAGTTTGCAAAACAGGTTTGTAATGGTACAGACACTGTAGACAATGAACTAGGTAAGACTACTTTTCAGTGGAATTAATATTTGGCATGGGTTTTGGAGTTATTAGAAATAATAATAATTAACTATTGTCTAAAATAACTTGCTTTTTAATTCGTTGACGAAGTAATAACTCGCAAAGTCAAGTTGCCGCGAGCGCTCATGCATGCATGCACGAGATAAAATTTGAGGTGCTAGGGAAATCACTACATCTATTCCATATTCTAACGTTAACTTAACGCTTAAGATTTAAAATAAAAGCGTTTCTATCCTGACTTTTATTACCTTTTATTACTAAGCGATTTTATCTGGTATTGCTAGAGTAATGAAATAAATCGTTCAAATCTATTAAGAGCCTGTGCACACATAGCGGTTTTGATCGGGTTAAAAACGCTAGTGTGCACAAGCTCTAAGCTAAGCATGCATGCTGTCACTTTATTCTTGTGATTTGTGACGCATGGCTCGATGTAAGGCAGAGACTTTATTCTTGTGATTTGCGACGCATGGCTCAATGTAAGGCAGAGTTAGCTACCAGGCCGAGCTGCCACGTAGACCAAATCAGCGACCAGATCAAAAACATGCGATTTGTTTTAATAATGCTCAAACGTGACACTTATTGCCAAAACTCATCTTAGCATCTCGCCTAATTAAATGACTGAGATTAATAATGACAGTTTTCTACGGGTTGACGTTTACTTTGACGTGTCGTGAGACGCGTCAGCGAAGATTAATTTATTTATACGACCGGCTCTTAGGCTCGTCGCTTAATAATACATACCTAATCGAGCTGAAAACTGAGTTGTTGTACATTGTTGTTTTTTTTTATTTCACTTTTCCACTCGCAACTCAGGTTAAAGGCATACACGTTACGTGATTAAATAACTATCAGATTTTTATGAAACAGTGTAAAAATGCCAGAACAAATATCGGGAGGCAAAATTGATTGCAACTCGGAAATACTGCAGTTTCAGGAAATAGAAAACAATGTGCATTTTTACTTGTGCCAACACAGATAATCCCGTTCAGTGCAGTTGGGAGTTTTATAGGATTATATTTTCTGAACACGAATGAATATGCAAAGTTAGAAATAAACTTGAATGCTGAATTCTTGTGGCAAACCTTCGAAGCACATGTAACTCGTTGGAATTTCAAGACATCTATTGGGTATTTTCAAAACCGCTGAACAGTTAGTTTTTTTATAGGTTTGTTTTATCGCAGTTTGCTTAGTGCAGTTTAATTTGTGGCTTTATGACATACCAAATTATTAAACTATTAAGTGTTAAATACACGGAGAGCTGGCGACGGAAAAAGGTTTGCAATTTATATAGCAATGCAAATTTTTTAATCATCACTAAAAACACTACCACCAAACACTAAAAACTACCACTAAAAACTTGACATTTCGAAATAAATTACATTATAATGATTAATATTTAGATAAAAATTAACGTAAAATACGAAATTTTATGAATAAATATCTGAATCTGAATCTGAATCAGGCTATAGCTATAGCATCATTATTTAGGGTTGTACTATGGGTACTGCTGATAACGATAGCCACCCGTACGTTATTAAGAAGCTGGAAGTAAGTACAGTCAGAATGGCCATTTATGTCGCAACACATCCTTTAGTAGTAATTTGGCCACTTTCGCTGCTCCTATTTGATGCTGACTGTACACCAACTAAGCTCTACGCTTGTATGTACCCATAGAGGTACTAAATAACGATAAACATACTTATATTGAGAAATACTTAAATACTTAGAAGACATCCAAGACTCAGGAACAAATTTTCGCGCATATCACACAAATATTAGCCCCTAGCGGGAATCAAACCCGGGAGCGCTAGCTTCGTAACCAACCAACCGTCGCTACCAACTATAACTAAGTTATAACTATGCCAACTGCGTCGTTCACATACAGGACGATTCTAAAAAATAAAACAATTATTTTGAATTATTTTTCCGTGTCCGTATAAAATAACTCAAGCAAATTTACGACGAGTAAGGCGTTAATTGTCATAAAGTGATTATGTAGTAATTTTTGGTTAAATATTTTAATTGTTTGCATTAGCACTCAGCTTAACCTTAATTCCGTTACAGCCAATAAATCTGTGCTAGTTCTATCTAGTATCTACCAGATGGCAGCACAATGGCACACAGTGGCTGGGCAGAAACAATGGCGGGAGATAATGTTTTTCACAATGTTGCTGCGGGTTGGGGTGAGTGTGAGCGGAAAACTGACACAAGATAGTTTACTCAGTGACTTGGCTTTTTTTTTATCGAAGTAAGTTTCAAATGGATACGAAAGGTGGACAGGTGTATGGATAATATTCCCAAATTAAAAATATAAATCATCCCTATTATTTTAATAACTCCGATTTACCCCGGCGCTCTGCAATTTCAGTGGTTTTTTTAAAAAGATTTATTAGATTAAAGGGTATTGAAGATTCCAATTAGCACGTAACAAAAATCATGCATTCACCTGTATTGTCGAATGAAAAGGGTTATTGGGGTTTCAGACGGTTTGTTTTGGCAACATTAGCAAGCTCACTGATTTATTGACGTTGCATGACCTTTTAAGTACGTATTTAAAAGCGTTTAACTTACTTTTTTATTAAACGAATTAGTTATGTTTATACACGTACCATGCAGTTTTTTACTACACTTTATAGCTCGCTGTTTTGTCTGTCTGTTCAGTAAAAATTTTACAAAAACTTTAAACAAACTTACTGATTCAAACTTTAAACATGTAGAACTGAATGACAATGCAATAACATGGTACCAAAAATTATTAAATAAATTGGAAAACATAGTTATTTGCTTAGTAATAAATTTTAAATCAAATTTACTTTAATGTAGATGGTTTTTTGATAAGTTTGATGGGAATCGGTTAGGCTGCGAAGAGTTTAATGTGAGCGAGTGAAGTGATTGTCAGAAATCGACCCACAGCTCTTGAGATAAGGGTTGCAATTAAGTGGCTTTTAATACATACGACTATTATGAAAGCAGATCCAATTAACGCTCTCAGTCGGCCGCGCGGCTGTTTTCAGTGACTCGCGGTTTACGCAGTGACTTAACGCTATTCATTCACAGCACAATAGCGGATTTGAGGATAGCGCCGATTGTGGCCTCACCGCTCACCGTTTTAGAGCACCCTGTACCGCCATTAGGGGAATCGACAGTCATCCCTCCAAAGCTTGTGTGGGTGGGTTTGATGGCGTCCCAATCATATTAAGATGAATGGACCGATAAAACTGAAACCGGAAAAACAGCGTCCGACTATTTTATTCTTAAACTACTGGGGTTTATTGACGAGCTGTATGTCTAACTAGCATTTGCCCGCGACTACGTCTGCGTAGAAGTCGTTTATCGCTGCTCCCTCGGGAACTGTAAATTTTTTCGGAGTAAAAAGTAGCCAAAATATTGATTAGTTATAAAGAGATTATGGCTGAAATTACTTTTGTATGAAAACAATAAAACGGGAATAAATCGAAATGTATTAATAATATTGAAAAAAAACGAAATGTACGGACATAGTTTTTGTTCCGACTGAGACCGTATCAAAAATTGGTCGAAATCGGTTAACATTTAGAGGTGGAAAACGTTTTCGCCGTTTGTATGAAAAGCCGTCACCTCGCAATCCTCTTAAGTCTTTTTTTATTATTTTCTGTCATTGTGTTGTTGTGAAGGAATGTTTTATTTCATTTTCTTTCTTCAGAGTCAAATACAGGACAAGAACTTAAATTTGGACAGGCTTTTTTCTATCCGAGGCTGTGTTTAACCTAAAGCGTCTCTTTTTTTTAGTAGTTAACCATAGAGCGAATTTAATTTTCGCACGTAAGCCGAACCGGTTCCACTTACCTAACGATTTTGCCAATGTAACGGATGCAATGCCAAGTACTCAAAATCGGGTCAATTTTGTATGAAACCCAGGGAACGCGGCACTTTATTTATTGTAAATTCAAGTGACAAAGTAAAAGCCATTTTACAAAAAGGCAAAAATGACGGTATGCAAATATCCATTTTGCATTTTCATCCTGTATTAAATCAGTGGCGTTAAAAGTCGTTCAATAAAAATCACCCGTTTGTTTTTTTACAAAAGTGGCAACGTGCAGTGTTCACATACATTTACATGAGGACTGTTTTTACAGTAAATGCGAGTCCTGTCGTAACATGATGTCGTAACAACATATAGACTCAATAATAATGCTATTTCTTTTTTGTATATACGTCGGATTGATGTGATTTTTCCACTTTCATACATAGAAAAGAATAATATTAATATAACATAATATATAAAAGCATAAACTACGTTCTTAGACTAAAACAGAGCAAAAAAAATTATCATATCGAAGTTTTCATTTCATCTTAGAGAGTTTAATGAGGCTATAGCATCAACATTTTTTTAACTAGGTACCTATGCCAAGAGAAAAAATAAAACGACTCACTTTTTTATCACTTGTCAAATTAGAATAAATAGGAAATAGAATTATATTTTCAAATTTAATATAATATTAAAAAAGAAAATTAAAAACTCCCCCTGTATAGGGAGTAAACGAACTCTACCTTCAATAATCTACAACAAAATCGCTCAAAATACTATAGATTACATTTGTATAACTAAGAATAAGTATTATCGCACAGATTACGTGGTGCGATTTACGGAATACCATCCAGTTACTACCATAACCTCCTATCTTACTCAAATCCACATAGAATTAAACACCCTGTTTGTTTATGATAAGGCTTAAATTGTAACTTTAAGTTTATAAGAAAAGATGTTTACGAATTTACTGGTGATATGGCTTCGTTTACCAAATAAATTGGATGTGGTCATGTGACAAATGACGACGATGACTGCTCGACGTAAGGAGAACAACAAGTTTTTGATGCCAAGTCGGTCTTCAGTATTTCGGGGTAAGGGTGGTTTTTGCTTGACACAGGAGAGATTATGTCGTGAGATTACGGAATTTTCATATTTCATACATCGGTATAAGTCGGAGGCTATTTTTAGAATGACCGATATTTTATGTGATTGATCCTTTAGTCCCGTCGTCTGTTTTAAAGTATACCTATTATTTTATACTATAACATTTATAGGTCTAAGAAATAGAGATATCGCAAGACATTTTTAACCCCCAACGCAAAAAGAGGGGTGTTATAAGTTGACGTGTGTTTCTGTGTATCTATGTGTATTTGTGCGTTTGTATATCTGTGTATCTGTATGTGGCATCATAGCTCCTAAACGGATGGTCCTATATTGAATTAATGTTTGTTGTTAGAAAGGTGCCTTAATCGAGAGTGTTCTTAGCTTGGTTTGATGAAAATCCGTTTAGCCATTTCAGAGTTATGAGCTCGGAAAGTAGACGTCTCGATTTTGTCAGGATTTTTTTAACTCGGCTAGGTTATAAATTGAATTTACACTAAGAACATAGGCGTTAAGAAATCTGTGGGATCTGGGCAATTATAGTCCTCGGCACGAAAGTAAACCCAAGATGGCCGCTTCCGCACCACCCCGCACCTCGATTTACACCAAGAAATCGACTTCTAGGTTCCTGCGCAGAAGCGGCCTTGGGTTTACTTTCGTGTCGTGTATTGTACCTGAAAATTAATAAACAAAACGGGTACTTACTTGTTTATCTTTCCTAATTTAATGGCACAAGGGAGCAAAATGCGTGATTTTTGCACCGAGATGTGGGCGGAAATATGACGTAGGTCCCTCATCTCGGGAAATTGCGACATCTAAAGGGGACAAAGACAAATTCTACGTATACAAGCCGCAGGATAAAGTTATTGACACATTATCATAATGAAACCGCAACGAGATCGTCACCTCGCTTTTAACTTCATAAACTGATATAGGGTAGTCATCGAATTCCGTGACTCGCTCAATTCCGAGGTAGCAGTTCTATAATCCGCCATAGAACCCTGCTAATAGAATCTAGGAACTGAAATACAGAGTGTATTTTAGGCAAATAAATAAATTCGACCTGCGGGGCAGGGCTTGATTTAACGTTAAAAAGTTGCTAACGTTACCCGCTGATCGACAGTTAACGTTAGCAAGATATATCGTTAAAATTTTGTTAATATATTTTAGCGTTATTTTTACCGGTAAATTGAGGTAACGTGAAAGCAAAGTATTGTTAATAATAACGTTATTTTACGAACGTTATCCGCGTCGATCATCGGCTTGATTTAACATTATATTTAACGGTCTATAACTTTAATTTAACGGTAGATAACGGTATTTTTATGAAAATACCGTTAAGTATTGTTATTTATCATGTTATCATCTAGTAATTAACAAGACTCGGGCTATTGTTAAAATTAACGGTATAATTAACGTTAGTAAGTTAACATTATAATAAAATTACTGTACCAAATAACATTAAAATGTATTATACCACTACTAAAATTATAATTTTTTATGAAAATACCGTTAAGTAACGTTATTTATTATTTTATCTTGTAACGTTAACAAGCCCTGCTGCAGAGTTCTATGGCGGATCATAGAACTGCTACCACGGAATTGAGCGAGTCACGGGATTCGATGAGTTTACTATGTTACACGAATTGCAGCAATATAGGAGGGTCTTTGAAAAGAAATGAATGCAAGTTGCTGCATTTCCGACGGACGGGTATAACCACTGCTCGGAAAATAAAAAGCTGTGGAAGACGAATATAGAGGACTTGACTGAGTTAGAATAGAAATTGCGAGCTTGAGCGTTGAGCTGGCTTTACTTGAGATAGAATATAGGGATTTGTATTTTTTACTCGCCTTTCTATGATTTTCTTGTTTCACCGAAACATACGTTTTATTTTACGCTCATTCAGCGCTGCCAGTGCTACGCCGCTACGCTCGTAGCGCGTAGCCGTGTAATCCTCGTATGTAGCGAAAACTCTCTACGAACAGAGAACGACAATGTGTCGTGAGTGGCGCTGAATGGGTTAATAGCATGTTAGAAATAACAGTCAAACACTCATTTCAAGTAGAAAAAAATTTGTAAACTTTTTGTTGTTGTTATTTTGTCCTGTAAAATATAAGACAACAGTGATAGTTTCTTATAAACATGGTTATTATGTATGCAACTAAGTACGCTTACGAGAATGCCCACAAAAAACATAACAAGTGGATTTATCAATTAAAATCATAGTTTTAAAAAAGTGACTGAACAGACGTCGAGACAGCAAAAAATTTATTGATCCCTAAACCTCAATAAAAATGAATGTAAAAGCTCAAAAACCATACAGAATCCCTCTTTAGCGGGGTCAAAGCTTACAAGCCGTTCCGCTTTGAATGGCTGGAGCAAATTTTTTTTTGTATTTGCACTAACGTTATATTGAGTCCTCTAATTGGTCGCCGGCGGCCTTTGCGCACCGCCGATACTCGAGTTTGAATTACGTTCAGTTTGCAGCCTAATTAGCGAACCACGTTACTAATATGGGTCTTTGAGGGAACATTTTTGTGGTATTATTTATATACAGCTAACTAGGTTGACGACGCGGTTAGCCTAGCTGGTATATAGTGATCCTGGTTACGAAGCGGTCCCGGGTTCGAATCGATGAACGAAAGTATTTGTACCTGAGTCATGGATGTTTTATTTAAGCATGTATTTCTCTATATAAGTATGTTATCGTTGTCTGTACAAGCCTAGAGTGTGACTAGGTCAATAAGTGTGAGATTGTCCCCTGATATTTTTTTAGGTAAGGTGAATTAAATGAAGTTTAGTAAGTTGCGTTTTTGGTGAAAATGACTCGCACCGAAAAATTAATAGAAATTTCATAGGCTTAGATATATCGAAATAAAAATAGCTTAGGCAGAGCTGTAGCTTTCTAAAATATTTTTTTAAATCGGTAGACAAACACACATACAATTTTACCTCTTTATAATATATACCTATCGATGTAACTCGCTATCGCCCTTACGATGACTATAATATTTATTCCAAATATTTTTTTCAGTTACGAGTACCTACCGTGCATTTTTTATACTCCTAAGACCCACGACAAATTTCGCTAGTTCAAAACAGGATTTTATGTCAGTCCACAAAAGTTAAAAGTCATATTGACAATTGTCCTAAATATAGGAGGCTAAATGTACATAATTATTATGTTTGTATTCTAACTGGGATACTCACTAATAAATCTTTCTGTTTAGTATACATTTGTAATAACTTGGTATTATAGTGTGGATAACAACACTTGCAAAACACGTTAATACCCGTTATTTTGGCGAAAGAGTTTTTGTTTCCGCATTACACTTGATTGATTGGACTTTCTTAATTAGTAGGGCAAGTAATTACTTTCTGGGCATTATACCCCGCGCTGCAAGGAGGTCGTGTGATATATGACGTATTTCCTGGTTGTGTAATAACGACGTATTTTTATTAACAAGGGCATGCATGTTTTGACGTAGTTATAGGACTGACCCTATATTATTAATTTATCAACTATCATTCTTTAAAAATAATTATTACATATTAAAATTATACAAAACTGTAATTATAATATAAAATATCTGCGTAGTTCATACATGAAATAAAAGATTTTCTCACAGCAACTAATTTAAAAAAGCAAGGTTTAAACACCCGACTGCATTATATGATATTGTCGTCTATGTATGTTGAAACCACTTATTTATTTTTAACCGCCATGTTTTTTTCTAAAACTACCCAGTGACCCTCGCAATGCCAAAACGAATCTAATGACACCTAGTTTGTCGAAATCGGGCTATCCGTTAAGCCTCAACAAATAACCTTACATACATACATACAGGTCAAAAATCATCTCTCTCATCAAGGTGTTTGTAACCCTTTTATCCATCAGACTGGAACCTGAATGTCACACAAGACTATGTCACAAGACTAATGACATTTTCTACCAAAAGCATTCCTTCTAAGTCCTCTTGTGTTTGGGATTCGAGACGTGTACCCATTACAAACGGCATCTAGGTCTATTCGCAGATCTAGTTCATAAAGTACCTACTGAATTGTATCTGTAACCATGGTAACAGAGCAAGTATCAAGATGGAGCAATTAATTTGATCCTCGGGTTTGCATGTGTTAGAATATATTTATGTAGGTAAATATTAGATCAAGGAACTAACCTGACGATATTATAATTATGAATTATTCTTTTGATAAGACACGATAACCATAATAGTGATTAAATATTCACAGTGCTGATCTAAGCTCGTACGATTTGTGTTTGGAATTGTTTTCAAAACAGTATTTAATTAAGGCAATGTAAATTAATATTAAGAATTAATATTGTACCTTTCATTAAAACGTGGTTGAATAACTGTCCCTGTGACGTCACCTCTGTATTGAATGGTGGTGGCATATTCGGGCAGGTACCTGAGATGGGTATACAATGGCTAGACTCCACAAATCAGGGACAATGCTGTGCCGACCACTGCCTGGGAACGATCGTCAGTTAAGTAACTTAGTTTCACATCTTGTCTTGTATAAACTGTAATTATATGACTTACTATTGTAATTTGATATTAAAAGTGATTTACAATTAAATACATATTAAATTGATAAATAGTCTATAGTTATTGTAGATATATGTATAAGCAATATTGGGAGCTATGTACTTTCAAATTACTGCCGTTTGAATATTAAATATATTGTACTGTCGTCATAAGTATTGAAGGTTTTTATTTACTTTTCCGTCACTTTCTAACTGCTATCAAATATAGTTCCATGTTGCTCAAACTTGATAATTGCTTTATATGACTTATTTCATATTTAGTACATTTAGCAAAACATTATATTTTTCAATAAGTATTATATTATTTTTATACATTTTTCTAACACATGCGTGTGAGAATAGCAACGTGTTCAATTTTTTCTTTATCAAATAAAATAAAATAAAAATGCCTTTAATTCTACCATATTATTTTACATTTCATACATTATAATCAAATCTGTTTTATTTACATTTAAGTTTATTATTATTATTAATATTATTCCATAAGTCTTCCATAATAAATAAATAATAAAATAAAATAATGAATATTATTATAGTTAATGCAAAAGTATTTTATTGTGAATAATATCAATCTTTTCTTAATGATAAGTAAAGATTGAACACGTTGCTGTACGCTTATTGTAAATGAGAATGTGTGCATATTTGTTTGGAGACGGATGGGTATTTTTTATCCTGCTAAACCCGACAATTTCTGAAGGAATACGGATAAATAAATTCTGCGCGGACGGAGTCGCGAGGAAAAGCTAGTAAATGGTAGTCACAACTAAAATTCAATATTTTTTTAATTGTACTTTTATATGACTGTACTTTTCCATGATTTTGTTTTTATGTTGTTCAATAAAGAGTATTATAATTGGCTATTTGACTGGCTGGTCAAATCAGCAACTTTTACTGTAACGTCAAAACGATCCGGTAGTATGAAGTTAGTATGAAAATAGTAAATTTGACGTCACAATTTTCAGTGTTCCTTTATAAAGTTTTTGTTGAATTAAAAACCGTTTAAATTCCAAAAATAAACGTTAGCTAGGTTCTCCGTATTATTTTCGGAAACTTCATTAGTAGCAGTGTAAAAATAATTTATTTTGACATTAGTCAAAATAGCCAATTGTATTGAGTAGTTACTTACTTACCTAAAGGCCCCAATACACGATGGCTCACGATGGGCCAGCGCAAGGGACGAAGTAATGCGTCAGAGTGAGAACAAGAACACTGTTTCTCGCTCTAACGTCTGAATGCATCCCTTACGCTGGCCCATGATGGGCCATCGTGTACTGGGGCCTTAACTTTGCATTACGTGCCTACGAGCGCGCGATTCAACTTTATCTCGCCGGGTAATATTGAATTATTCGTCGACAAATTGAAAAGGGCATTGTTTAAGAGAATACCTCTGTGCCAATATTAATCCTAGACGTAGCAATAACGGTCTATTTCAATGACCAGCACGTACGTAATATACACAGAACACATTCACTCAATACGCCATGAATATCTGCTATTAAATCGGTTCATTCGGATCGATTTGTAGGAGAATGCGTTACGTATTGATATAGGTAGGTAGTTCTTGCGTAATGGTTTGGCCACGACTTCACGGCAGCGGCGGTGAGTAGCAGGCGGCGGAAACGCGGAGACAAAAAACGCATAGAAATCGCGTCATATTGGCATGTTTCACACGTAGAGATATACATCTCTACGTATTGGTGTACACCGCTACCGCGCCAAGTTGTGGCCTCAAGATTGGGTGTGCATGACTGATTTAATGTGTTGCTGCTAGATCTTATCATTTATTAACTAGGTGTCTAACAAACGTTACCTAATTGGTCGTTTTAATTTTAATTTAGTGATTTTAGAGGATTTCAGACAAATTTTAACCAAAAACGCAAATCAAACAATATTATAAAGGACACTGTCCACATTTCCTATTGAGTAATAATTTTATTAATATTATTAATCTAATAAATATTAAGCTTTTAAACTTCTGCGTGCCTAAAAAGCTTTTAACCTAAAACCTTAAGCATTGCTGTGTTTTGTAATGGGTAGTTAGCAAAGTCAAATGTCCCCTTTAAGCTTTCAGGAGCTTTCTGTGCCTATTGTTTGTGTTGTATAATTGTTTTAAGCTTTTTGAAAATTTCGCAGACAAAAAGCTTCATTTTTGTTGTAAAGCGTACGTTGATAGCAATTGCTGCTATTTTTAGGGTTCCGTGCCCGAACAGAAAAACGGAGGCCTATTGCTATGACTGTTGTCCGTTCGTCCGTCCGTCTGTCTGTCCGTATGTGACGGGTCTCTAGCTCGTAAACGTAGTCAGTTACGGACCTGAAATTTGTATATTTATTGTACATATGTGAGGGTGACCCAAAACCGAATTGAAGAATCCTTTTTGATTTTTTTTCGGTGGTCCCATATGGAGCAGGTAAAAAAAATGTCTTACCTTTTACAACATCCCTTTAAATATTGTCCTGAATTCATAATACAGTAGAATTATATTTTTTAATTTTTTAAGTTAACGATTGCGATATGATGGCCCCGTCAAAGTTATTAGTTAAACGACTTCTTTTAAGTTGAGCATTTTTTTGGGGTTAATGACTAGGGCCCAGTGTACCTAAATTTAATTTATTATTTTCATCCTTCAACAACAACCACCTAGTTCAACCTAGTTCCAGTAAAGATAAAGCAATTACGGAAAAGTATTAGAAAAGACAAGGATTCAAGTGTACAGTCAAGTTCAAAAATATGTACACAATTTTGCACCTTATTTCAATGGGATAAGGCGCAAAAGTATTTACATATCTTTGAACAGTTTGAACTCTACTGAGTGTCAATAAAAATTTCCACGTCTGCATGCAAAGGGGTTTTATATCGCGTAGATGGCAACTTGACCTGTTTTCGGTAACTGTACTCTTTCTTGGGTAAATAAAGAGGGTAACGTCAAGGAAACAGAAAAGCAGTGTGGAATCCACATGGTTTTCAATCTTTTGCAACTATCACGTTTGATTAATCTGTGGTACATTACTGATCTCTGTCAACTTTTATATTTAACCCGCGTAACGAACTAACTAAAAATCATGGAAGTTACTGAGGGTTTTGCTTAACGTGTGTATCTGTGCATCTATCTGTGGCACCGTAGCTCCGGAACGGGCGGACCGATTTTGATTTTTTTTTTATTGGAAAGGTGACTTGATCAAGAGTATTTTAGCGTAGTTTTATGAAAATCCGTTTAGCCATTTAAGAGGTATGAGGTCTGAAAGTAGACGTCCCGATTTTGTCGCGGGTTTTTTAACTCGGTTAGGTTAGATTATAATTATGTATACGAATCTAGTGCCGTAGCGATAATTCAGTTGCGACGTCGCGGCGGTGCAGTTACGACGTTGCGGGGGTACAGTTGTGATATCGCCTACGCTGTAAATCCGCTGACAAAACAATAATTATGGTAAAGATTTTACTAGTTTAAAACATTATTTTCTAAATATTTTAAGTTACGGTTCCTTCTCTCTAGCAGTTCTAAAAAAAATCACCCTTCCTTTTACAAATAAATTGGGGTTTCCGGCATTAAAACGTGATATGACCTAATCAGACTCAACCCTGGTTATCATTATCATAGTGTAATTCTGGGGACGGCCAGATAAACGTCGGCCATTACGACCATAATGCAAATTGGGCTTGCCAGGCACGCGCAGGGTTAACGTGAGGCTGTTTTTGTCCCGTCATTGGACTTTAATTGGGGTCAGTATGTTTGCCCGATTGGGGGTGACGCAAGGGTTAAACAGGGAAGGAGCAAGATGTGTATTTGTGGTTAAATAAAAAAATCATTCCATATTCGCAATGTTTGCTTACCTAATTTTGCTAGTTTAATTTGGACTTAGAAGTTTAGTTTGATTTAATGAGATTGCTATTCCCTAAGAAATATGTACTAAGTACATGTTATTGAACGTCACTTACGAGTATAAACACAGTAATTATAATACAGTTAGTTCGTTCAAATAGTGTGCATGGCGCCCGCGCATTTATTGTTCGCGAGCTTTTGTTTCGCAGCGAGGCACGACCACTTGCACACAGGCTGGTACCTACACCTATGCGCCGGTATGTCGCGGCAAAAATAACAAATACGGAGAGGAAACAAAAATATTTTAGAAAAAACAGATTCTCTTCAGAATAATCCCGTACCTATACCTGAACGGAAAAATTTATGAAGTTAATATTAATTATGTAATAATTCTTAACGGCCTGCCCACGACTTAAGGCGATGACACTAAAGTAAATAAACGCATAGAAATAAAGGATGCCACTAATCGATTAAATTACGCACTTCTTTCCACGTTAATCGCTTTAGCGCAAGTGCACAGAGAAAAAAATATTCTACAATATTACCAGATTTTATTGTAGTTATGATTCTGGTGTAGGAAAAATTTTAACAAAAAAAAAAAACTGTCTTCAAAAACTAACTAAAAAGGATTAAATAAAGACCGGCCTCCTAGGAGTCCTAGGAATAGCCAATTTAGTGCCTAATAGGTACATGAAGTATATCCAAGCCGGTGTCAAGTAGGTTATACACAATAACAATGACACCATGATTCTTGCCACCGACTTCGATATACTTCATGTACCTATTAGGCACTAAATTGGCTATTCCTAGGACTCCTCGGAGGCCGGTCTTTATTTAATCCTTTTTAGTTGGTTTTTGAAGACGGTTTTATTTTTTGTTAATTTTTTTATTCGTCGCTTTTTAGTGATGCACCTAATATTATTATGTGATAAAGCACATAGACATAAGAAACAATAGCCTAATACCGATTTCTCATCACCCTTAACAAAATGTCGCTGCCCAAGATGCAGGGCCGTTAATCATTGAGGAGTTCTCCCGGTACTTCACCATCAGTTGCACTTTACCACATGCATTTGACGACGCGGTTAGCCTAGTTGGTAGTGACCCTGCCTACGAAGCTAGCGGTCCCGGGTTCGAATCCCGGTACGGGCAAATATTTGTGCGATGAGCGCGTGTATTTGTTCCTGAGTCATGGATATTTTCTATATATTTAAGTATGTATTTCTCTATATAAGTAAGTATATCGTTGCCTAGTACCCATAGTACAAGCCTAGAGCTTAGTTTGGGACTAGGTCAATTTGTGTGAGATTGTCCCTGATATTTATTTATTTATATTATAATGAATATAAAAGTAGCTTCGTGTTCTTAATAAAGAAATCTCATTGCTGGCGTCAATCTCTTACGACTAAGGTGTTCCGGTGGTCATCTCTGGTCTTCATCATCAGGTCCTCTTCACCAAGAGGTGATTTTATAATGTAATTTCTTAAAGTCTTGCAGGTAATACCAAAATCGCTGTATGCGTGCCTATAACTTTTGAGGAGTTCCCTCGATTCCTCATCCCATCATCAGATTCTGATTTCATGACAATGGGACCACATGGGAAGTATACCCTTTCAACCAAAAAAATAATTTTCAAAATCGGTCCACAATTGACGGAGTAATCGTGTAACAAAAATAAAAAAAAAAAAAAAAACATACAGACGAATTGAGAACCTCCTCCTTTTTTTGAAGTCGGTTAAAAACAGATTTCAGCTATTGTTAACAGATTTTATTTTAATGACAACAAGTCACATTTTTGTTAATACTAAAATATTCTAGTACACGAAAACTTTGATATTGTAGTGGTTACTATCTAATAGTTACAGAGTAAAATATGCATTTAGCGTCCAACAGGTTTTGTATACTACACAAAATTTGTTTCCTACGATACTAGGTAAATGGTAATAGGTACTAGAAATTATGTTGTACAGAAGTAGAATTTTATATTAATGTGTAAAAATGTGTGTATAGTTGTCACATATAATACAATATTCTGTTACACGGAACTAGATTTTTTTCTCCGTGTGGCCTAAAAGTAACTTTACCATCGCCAATGCGTTTCTCCTTATTTTTTTTACTTTCATCCTAACAAACCTCACTAGCGTTCGAAGCTTAGGCATATTCTAACAAATGACTAACGTTATTATTCGTATTATGTGTTGTTTCACGGTAAAGTGTCTCACCGAAAAGCGCCAAATTGCCAACGCAATTACGCTAAGTGAGCCCTTGCTGCTTGCGACGAACAACAGGGAACCGAATATATTCAAAGAGCAATGAATTCGGGTCACGATGCTTGAAAAATGTGCGTAGAGAGATCCGGTTTCATTGCTTCTGTGAGTTGATACAATAATTTGTGTATACATTACTGTTTTTGTGGTGTGGTGTAATTTTTAAAAGCAACAAATGTATGTTTGACGACGACCTCCGCGGCGCGTCAACTTGAAATGTACGCAAGCAACGCCTTTTGTGAGATGCTTGTCCCGAACTCTCACTTATAGTGGGTCTAGACAATATATTACCTACTGTAAACGTTTACAAAGACCGAAATCAAAGAAAATATACTGAATTGACATAAGCGAAGTTGACGTTAGCTTTCGTAGAGTTAAATTTTTACTCAAACTTCGTCAAATCACTAGAAATAAATTATACATCGATATTAATTGTTAGCTTTCTGCAACTCAACTCTGCAACAATTAAAGTCTGTGACCGTCTAGGACAATTTGACCGCTGCGGGAATCATAGCATCCTATTACTTGTTGTTCCGCCTTGTAAAATATTGACGTTGTTTTTGTCGTTAGCTCAAAATTCATATCATATTAGGTTAAATAAGGTGAAATTAGGTTAAATCCTTAATTGTAGCGAAAATGCATGTTCAACCGAGGCAAAAATAACGCCACAATTTCCTTATTCCAT
Source organism: Tortrix viridana (assembly GCA_963241965.1). Lineage (NCBI taxonomy): Eukaryota > Metazoa > Arthropoda > Insecta > Lepidoptera > Tortricidae > Tortrix > Tortrix viridana. The sequence continues at coordinate 15,971,605 of OY725172.1, forward strand.
ACCCAAATTTACGCTGAAAATTAGCACTTATATTTTATGTAACAGCTCTGAAGCCATCATAAGAAAGTAGGTAGGTACAAAAGATGCAAAGTACGCTGATAATCTGCTTGTCCGTGTGTTATTCAGTTACTTCATGAATTATACATCAGATTAAATTAACTTTGGGCCCCAAATGAATGTGTTTAACATTTATATTGCCGACATGGCACTCTCGAATTTTCTTTTATGATCGTTTTATTATAAGCGATATGGGGGATATGACATGGGAAACCTTCAGAGCTTCCAGATAGGGGTTTTTCGGGACAAGAAATCGATCGGTCAAGTTTGTTATCTTTGGGAAAACTTAGTTTCTACCTGTGCGACGCTTGATATCCCAGTTAAAGTATTAATGTTTGTGTAACCACAAACGCGTTTTCTTAAGGAGAACAATACCATAAACAGTAGGTAATTACCTACACGCGAATGATGTCATTCGTTAGCGCCTCGTCGACGATAATACACTGGTTGAACCGTCAGTGTCTACGTACGACACCTGCGTTTCCCGCCCTTTGGACAAGTCGAAGTAAGTTATTTCAATTAGTTTAGAACCTAAATTGAGAAACAGCGACGTCAAATGTAAACCCTAGATCTTAGGGCATTTAAGTGATTTGTGTAAATAGGTATTTGTTTAATATTATTGGTAACTGCCGTAATTTGATGAGGGTTTAAAGCCCTCCCTTCTGGCCGGATCTGTTTATACAAACTCATCTTAATAAAGACCTAAATATCTACTCGTTATATCGAAAAAGTTGTAATGAAAAATTAACCGAGTGGCTAATCTCACTGTCCTATGAAGACACTGAATCTCTTCTACAGTAGACATATGACACACACTCACACACACACACGCACACGCACACACACACACACACACACACACACACACACACACACACACACACACACACACACACACACACACACACACACACACACTAATAAAGAATTTTTGAATTTTTGAATTTGAATCTTTATTTTTGATTGCTCCGTTGTTGCCGTTGAACTCTTTGTAAAGAAATATTTGTACTTTATTGTGTACATTAGATATGAGAATGGTTATTGATTGATTTGGTTTGGTAAATCTCATGTCTACTGTTTTTTTCACATGTTAAAAATTAGAAAGCTTACATGAATCTACACTAATATTAAACAGGTAAATTTTGTAAGTTTAGATGTAGGAAGTAATCTTCGAAAGTAATCATCCGATTTAAAAAATAAATTCACCACTTTCACAAAGACTTTCAGGGTGAATGTAGGCAATACTTTAACTTATATTAACTGAAGCGAAGCGAGGGTGGGTCACTAGTCTATACTAATATTATAAAGAGCCAGGATTTGTTTGTTTGTTTGAAAACGATAAACTACGAACTACTGAATCGATTTTAATTTTTCAGAATAGATAATGTAGCATTACTAATGTAGATAATGCATTATCTAAATGTAACATAGGCTATATTCACTAAAGCGAAAGGAGGGTGGGTCGCTATATATATTTAAGAAAGAAGAAGAAGAAGAAAAACATTTATTCGTGACAAATAACAGCAAAGGACAGAGAAATATACACAGAAAGAATGTAGTCACGAAATGGTCCCAACTCAGCGTAACGCCGGCATTAAAGTCAGCGCTGGTCTTCCGTTGGAACCATCAGGTGAAACCACCGTGAAACCGGCAGGTTGATGCCGTTAGTTGCATTCTCAGAATACAACTTAAGTCGGGTGTTACGGGGTTAGAAAGAAAGAAAGAAAGAAAAACATTTATTCGTGACCAATATCAGCAAAGGACAAAAAAATACACACAGTAAGAATGTAGTCACGAAATGGTCCCAACTCAGCGTAATGCCGGCATTAAAGTCGGCGCTGGTCTTCCACACGCTAAGTCTGGTCGAGCGCAGACAGACTGACGGATTTTTTGGAATTCCAGTCCATCAGTCAGTGGGTAAGAAGGTCAGTCTAACGTCAGGTGGCCTAGCCATAGTGTATTACGCTAACTTAACGATTTTCGAAAATCGACAAAATGCGTGGAATTGGCATAAGCGGCTGACGCGACTGATCGTTAGCTTACGTCAATCCTATACATTTTGACAGCTTTGTCAAACGCTAAAGTTAACGTTATGCATCTTGGCTAACTAGCCAAGAACCACCTAACCTAACCTTCTTTAACCTTAGCCAAGATACATTACGCTGACTAGCGTTTCTATTCGTTTCGTTTTTAAACCAATCGCGTCACTGGTACATCACGTGACTCTTCGTATCACGCGATCTACCAGTGTCGCGGTTGGTTTAAAAACTAAATGAATAGAAACGCTAGTTAGCGTAATGTATCTTGGCTAAATGCCCTGGTCATCTAGACTGATGGATCAGACGCCAGACAGAGCGACCCGACTAACAACACCACAGATCAGTTACATGTCAAGCCAATTTTATACAATAACATCTCAAGTCACCGTGATCGTATGAAACCATCTCCCGACATCATAACACATGGTGCTCATGTAATATGCATGCGACATCGAACGCTATTGTACAGTCAGCATCACATATATCGTATCAGCCAAAGTGGCCAAATAGTTCGTCACACCATACAAAATATATGGTGTTGCGAATTATTTGTTCACTTTGGCTGTTACAATATATTTGATGCTGACTGTACAATCGAACATAGGCTTGCACGTATTTGTGTATGGAAGGATCCGGGAAGCACGTATTCAGTATGAATTATTGTTCTTGGGATGCGCCGGAGTCCCGCCGGGAGAGATTATTTGCACGTTTGAAAATGCAACTGGAACTTAGGGATAAGAAAAATAATAAAAATACAACAGTGGTTTCGGCGTCGAGACCCTCAGTCCGAGGGTTCTAAAGGTCTAGTATTTTTAACAAATTTTAAAAAGACTAGTAAAAAGCAACCGCATACAGAGCTGCTTCATTTTAGCTTAGTTTTAATTAATATAATTTGTCTTAAATTATCTTATTACCCTCTCTTAATAATCAATGAATACTAAACATATTTTAACAGAGTAGTCGTTGTTTAAACGTGTGTTACGATCATAATGCAGCTGCCAGTCTAAATTTAGCCCCGATAAAAGCCCGTTTACACATCGCACGTCGCTTGTTGTGCTGATGAAGTCTCTAATGAACCTTTGTCTCCTCTGACAAGCGCAACTATTCCTAAAGGTCGCTGCCAAATTCATTTAACTTTTAATGTTTCCGAAATGTACAAGATTATAGTTGCTTTGGTGTATTATTGACACCCTTTTTTTACTTAATTTTGAATTACGGCGGTAACCATGGCATCTTAAAAATACATTCTACGTTTAGTAGATCAATGTATCCGTTTTGGAAATCTAAAGAAGTCATAAAAAACATGTCCATACCATCGGTGACCAAATTATGCTTAGCACATGGGTTTGGAATCACGGCTTCCCTTAAATACTCTGCGTATTTCATATATACGCCAACATGTATACCTCCTCACAAATGTAAATCTGACCAACCTCATTTGGCGCATTATACGAAGTATTTGACGCTGTGACAAGCCTCGTTGGTAGTTATCTTGACGTTTTCTTCTCCTGTACGGGTAGCACAAGCTGTATCTTCTCACTTGTTGATCAGTGCGTCTCTTTCGTTAAGGACTACGTAGAGAGGGACTACCGAGCGACAAATAAGTCGCGGCCAACTTGTGCTAGCCGCCCTGGAACAAATGATTGTGCAAATGATTGTGTGATGAGTATGAATACTTATTCCTAAATCTGGGTTGCTTTTTTATCTACTATTACTTACCTATTAACGTACATAATGTCTGGTACACTTAGTACAAGCCTAGAGCTTAGTTTCAGACTAGGACAATTTGTTTAAGATTGTTCCCAGCCGCCCTAACATGACGACACAAGATTACATATATCTAAGTGGGCTTTTAACTAGTGTCATAGAAAAGGGATAAACTGAGAGCTAGATGCTTATATTCAATTCACAATAACAAAATTCAATACCATTAACTATTATCACCGGTTTTATTTAAGTCTCTTTACTCCCAATAAAGCATATTCACTCACGCTCGCTCGCCGCGGCGTTGATTTAGTCCGTAATTAATTTAGTCCCTTGTCTTACTTGACTATTTCAGTCAGTTTGCAAAATGAATTTAACTTCGTGTAAATTTTCCGGAAATATCTAGGATGATCTAGTACGTACTTTGAAAATCTAAGTTCGAAGCTACGTTAGTTCTACGTTACGTTCCTTTCACTCGATTTAGTCACGAATGATGAATGAAAAGGATGGGACACCCGAAGCTTCGAATTTAATACGTAGAGTAACCATACTTAGATTATTGATGACGTCATATGCCGCAGACATACCGGACACGCCACCTCGCCAAGGTCGCCACCAGAAGCCGTCGGCAACATCACGTGTCTGCTAGACTTCCCTGTAGAACTGGGCTGGCAAGAGCTGGTGCCATCAACCCCTCACGCAAAATACACGCATACATTGAGTCGTCGCTAAAATTAACCTGCTCTAAACTATATGACGACGCAGTTAGTCTAGTTGTTAGCCTTCTAACCGCCGTAGTCTGATATATAAGACACCACACGATAGCTAATGTCAACCTTCCTCAGATACACTTAGGTCTATTTGACGCTGTCAACCATGACGGCTATAGCCCTGCCTGCCTGAAAATAGCGGTCCCGGGTTCGATTCTTGGTAAGGGTTAATATTTGTGTGATGAGCGTATAAGCCTAGCTTGGTTAACAACTATGTCAATTTGTGTAAGATTGTCCCTTGATATATATTTATTTTTACCCGACTACGGCGAAGCAAAAAGGAGGGTTATGATTTTGGCCCGTATGTATGTATGTAGGTATTTATATTTATGTTGTGTGTAACAACTGACAGTTGGACGTCCGCGGCGAATCCCTTAACGTGACGGCGACGGCGGCCTTTAAGTTTGTTCAATGAGTAGGAAATAAAATGAACCCTTGAATCGCCGACATTTTTAGATCACTTGACTTTACCGAATTATTCCACGTACAGGAGTTATATTTTTTGGTGGTCACGGCTCTAACCTAACCTACGTAACCAATGCTAAAGATGGTTATCTTTCTTGAAAACAATAAAATTCTGTGAAACAATATACTCGATTAAAATTTTGTCGGCGAAATAAAGAACACCCGAATTAGAAAGAAAGGTTGGAAAAGTAGTAGCGAGAAGGGAAATAGTTACTTGTTATGCAAAGCTGCAAAGTTGTTATTGTTAAGTTGTTGGCGCGAGAGCCTGTATTAAATCCCGAGTTAGTGAAGGATTCTAAAAAATAGAAACCTGAGGATAACGGGGATTCAAGGCCTCGAGACCCAAATAACTTTGCCGCCGTGCGGAAAACACAATTTTCACCTCACCGTAGCGAGAAAAACAGGTGGCGTTAGAAAAAACAATTGCGCGGGCGTCTCATCTTCGTGGCCGTCCTCGGGCAGCGCCCCCTCCGCGCCCAGCACATCCATTACTTTCCACGCTAGCGGTTAAAGTGGACTTTTGCGCGCAGATTTTGACCGACAAGAAAGCCTTTCCGAGCTGGTGAGGTGAAAAGGAAATTCGACGTTTCATCACGCTCACTATAAGTACCTCATACGGATTATATAAATAATAAATAAAAATGGTTTATTGAACAGAAATAAATAGTTACAAATGTCCGTAATCAACGCATTGTTGTTATAACACAGGTAGTGATAACGTTGGTACCTGTACTATCATATTTTCCAATGTTCTGTCATATTCTCCGAGGGAACTCAAACAGGCACTTCCAAAATTACACTACAAATGGAATCTAGTTTAACTTCTCGCTATTCCTCCAATCGTCAGTTCCTTTGCAGTCGAATTCCTTTGACTTTAGTCCCGTTACTGGCGACTATCCCCCGAACACAGTTCGCAAACTTCAAACGTATTCAGACACTCGCTATCATTAATGACAAGTCGAACCTTTGATTCCAAGAAATAACTCGTACCAACTCGTATTCCGTATTCGCTTTTTAAGGCGCAGATAGATCTAAACATTCACTTTAAACACCGATAATTTGTTAAAATTCACAATAGTCCAAGATCCAAATAGGGAACCTTCACCCGTCTGTTTAATGGATGAAAAGTATTTTAAATTTAATATGTTAAATAATATTTACATATTACATAAAAAATGTATTTTTAGGGTTCCGTACCTCAAATGAAAAAAAAACGGAACCCTTATAGGATCACTTTGTTGTCCGTCCGTCTGTCTGTCTGTCTGTCTGTCTGTCTGTCTGTCTGTCTGTCTGTCTGTCTGTCTGTCTGTCTGTCTGTGTGTCTGTCAAGACCCTTTTTCTCAGGAACGCGTGAAGGTATCAAGTTGAAATTAATATCAAATACTTAGGTCTGCAATCCCTTGGATCAGTGAAAAACTCAAACATCTAAGTCAACGCAATCAAAAGATACGGCCGTTTATGCCGCATATTTAAGGGAATCTCAAGGGAATCAAAACCTATAGGGTACTTCTCGTTGACTTAGAATCATGAAATTTGGCAAGAAGCAATGTCTTATAGCACAAGTAAAAGAAAAAATCCGAAAACCGTTAATTTATAGTTACATCACATAAAAAAATGTCCAGTATAACCTGACACTCACTAAATACGAAAGTACATACTTAGTGCGGTCAGTTTATACTGGACTTTGTTTATATTGTATTTTCGTGATTTACGGACTATTTACATGCCTACAAGTTTGTGCGGAACCCTCGTTGCGCGAGACCGACTCGCACTTGACCGGCTTTTTTTTTAATTGCACTCGTTGTTTTAATAGACAAATTATATACCAATTATAAGAATGAAGCCTATAGACACGTTATAACGGAATAACGTTAGGTTGACTATTTTTTTCCCTTCTGTTTTTACCTACCTGCCTACCCAATAGTAATGACGGGAAAAAAAATGAACCTAACGTTTACATATTTTATAGGCTTCATACTTTCGATTGGTATGTAATTTGTCTATTAAACAAACAAGTGCAATGTTAAAAAAACAACATTTTTTCAATTTTTTAATTTAGTATTATTTGCGACATAACATATTCACTAAAATGTACATAACTGCGCTTTAAGGATATGATATCGTTAGTTAGTTGAAGCGGAGTGGAAGTAGTTGCTCTTGGTACATACAAAGCTAAGAATGTCGACTTGGAGTCAATTTCATACGAAAATTATGCTGGATGGAATCCAATGGGTCTTAAATAATGGGTAATTATTTTTGTACCTCGTGGCTCGTTTACGTACACTAAGGTTATTTAAAAATTAAAAATTAAATGTTATTCTTGCTAATTGTAAGTCTTATAACCGGTTCAAGGCAGTGTTGGTTCTTAAAGGCATAAAACAGTTTTTGACAAATTATCGTAAACATTTGAAAACTAATTTACCACTACGGTGAAACTCACCTGCATTTCTAACATGGCAACACTGGTGTAAACCGGTTCACAAAACAAACTTTCACGTTCCGCCAAAGCCAGCGCCACTGTCTAACATCTGTGACCAAATTTGCATGTCGCTCCGTGAGTTCTATAGTTGGCCACCTGAAGAGGTAAGTTGGCCTAGTTTGATTAGTGCTGGGATCCGACAAAGGTCAAAGAGCTTCGTGGAATCCTTGATTGCCTAGGCTCGCAGGTTCTTTAACCGACTGAAGTCAAAAGAAGGGAAATGAATTCAGCAATATCCGTTTTCTTATATAACGTATAAATGGTTAACACTCACGATTATAAGCCAGCTTAAATGTTATTATACTTATTGTTATCGTTATTCTTAGTAATAATATAATGCTAGTGTGTTTTTTAGGGTTCCGTATTAAAATGGTAAAAAAGGAACCATTATGGTGAGACTTCGTTGTTTGTCTGTCTGTCTGTCTAATTTTATAAATAATTGAAAAGGGGTCTAGAACGGGGGTTGAAAAATGAAACTGATTTGATTATAGAAAGTGGGATGTCATATGAATGGCTTTAATCTGCATATTCCAAAATTATTTTTTATATTTTTCCGTGGCGTATTTTTTGATTTATAACCAAAAAATTTTAAAAAATAACGTTCCCCCACATCTCCGAAGTTTATGAAATAAAATATAGATAATTACTTATATTTTACGGGAAAAATAAGATGAAGTGTTCAAAACTTTAAAGATCTGTACAAAAATTTAGGCAAGTCAAAATGGACCTTATTGCATACAATTAAAATACACAAAAAGGTATATTTTTGAAATACGGACTTAAATACGGAACCCTCGGCGCGTGAGTCTGGATGTTACGATGCTTGTTTATTTGCACCGGGAGATTATCAAGCTAAAAACGACTGTAATTTAAAAGAATTAAGCACGTAATTAAAAACAAAAACCATCAACATTGAATCCTACGCAGAAATGTCGTGCCATTTTATCTTTTATAGTCCAGCCTCCATGATTGTTACGACTGTATGAAATCTCTATCATCCCTGAGCCCATAAACCTTAATGTTCGATATAAGGGTACTCTGTACGACTTTGTCGTACATTACGCGTTTGAGTACGTAAACAGGTTTATGGACGATCCAGACTCAGGGTTGCCAGAAAGTCTGAGAATAATTAATAGTCCTGAAAATTTGTTATTTGCCTCGAGTGCTGTTATTTATTAAAACGACAATGATGAGCGATGACTTCGTAGATAAGATTCAAAACAAACTAACGTAGTTTGAACTCTGCGCACGCTACATAGCGTAGCAATTCGTGTCTGCTACCCTGGTCTGTCGTAGCATCGGGCGACAGGTACTCTAAGCCAACGAAAACGTTGTGCACTTTAGTGTTTTGTATGCATGTATTTTTTTAATTAAAGTTCATTTTAAAACAAGTATGTACAAAGGCGAACTTATCAAGTGATCTCTGCTAGTTAGCCTTAGGGTGATTGAGAAAAATAAATCACAAAATAACCTGTAATAATGGCCTTCTAACTAGAAATCGAATGACAAAAATGACAATGATAACCATAATGCCAAGGTTCTAAGCATGTTCAACATTTTGATTGGCTGACTGTTGTACGACCCGGAAGACAGTTTATAGATAACGTTTTTGACAACGTTACGTTATCACAAATAACTGATAATTTTAACACAAGTTGACAGCAACCCGCAGAGCGTAGCTTAACCCATTCAGCGCCAGCATTGCTACGCCGCAACACTCGTAGCGCGTAGCCGTGTAATCCTCGTATGTAGCGAAGACTCTCTATGAACAGAGAACGACAACGTGGCGTAAGTGGCGCTGAATGGGTTAACGTAATTTTGTAGCAGTATTTAGGTAAAAAAACTGATACGGGCTACGGTGTCTAAGTTTGTTTGAGTACTTCCATACCTTTAACTTGTTGATTGACTATATAGAACCCTGTCGTAGTACCCCAATTATTCATTTTGATGTAATTCTTTGTCGCAACTTGACTGGTTCTTTGGTCGCTCAACAATAAAAGTTATTGACCGTACTAACTGATTTTTTCACTCTCTCAAAGTTTAGTCACTATTATCCAATACTAAACTTTCTTCTTTAATTTCAGAAATTCCAGGTTCTGACAACCCTGTACATACAGGCGGTAGCCGTTGTAAAATGTTTTATCCCACTGCCATTTCTGATATAATCACTCATTTACATATGCGGGACGCCGGGGCAAAGATGTTGTTGACACCTGGGGGCTGAGGGGGGGGAGCTAAATGAGTCGCGTCACAAAAACGTCCGTCTAAATCAAAAGCAAGGACGGAAGTTGTTAATATATTTGTACGTAACATTTGGATTTCCAGCCCCAATCCCTACTAATATTATAAATGCGAAAGTAACTCTGTCTGTCTGTCTGTTACTTTCTCACGCTTAAACCGCTGAACCGATTTAGATGAAATTTGGTATGAAGATAGTTTGAGTCCCTAGGATATTTTTTATTCCGGAAATCATCCCTTAAGGAGGTGAAAAGAGGAATGGAAGTTTGTATGGGGAATCAATCATTTCTTAAGTAAGGTATATAATACAATTTAGTACGGAAATAGTTTGAGTCCCGGAGAAGGACGAAGGACATAGGATACTTTTTATCCCGGAAGTCATCTCTTAAGGGGATGAAAAGGGGGGTGCTTCCACCCCAGCAGCAGCGATAAATGACTTTTACGTAGATGGAGTCGAGGGCATAAGCTAGTATTTTGTATGCCATTGAGAAGGCAACACACAGATACATTGCATCGTGTACGTTTCCACGGGGTGATTTCCATCTTGGAAAAAACCAATTTAAACTTCTTGTTTATTATTGCATTCGTTCATCGTCTTCAGAAATGGTCCAATTTTCCTCTCCCCCTTCCCGTCTGTCCCTGAACAAAACAACACAACAATCCATTGTTTTTGTTTTACGTAGAGGAGAAAAACACGCCTTTTAACTTACGATATGAATCAGGACACATTGTTTTAAACTAACACGAATTTCACATTTACTAACACCACAGTATAAATATTGCGAAAGCAGTAAAGACAATACGAACAAACGTTCGAAACGTCGCACTCACACAGACGCACGTCTCATCGAGATCCCTAAGCGGACAAGGAAGTGCTGTCAGTGGCGGCATTGCGTGGAGACGAATGGTTTCGCTTTGTATTTTATTCTTATCCACGAAACCATTCGTCTCCACGCGAGACCCGCCACTGACAGCAGTGACATCACTACCATGTCGCTTAGGAGTCTCGTTGAGACGTGCGTCTGTGTGAGTGCAACTATTTGATCGTTTGTTCGTAGTTTATTTAGCTATATTTATACTGTGCTAACACTATGAAATGGGACTTAATCGCGTATAAATAACCTGAATCAGGATATCTTCTGTTATTTTAAATTAGAGGTACGCCATACTTTTCAGGCTACTCTCTTACATTATGCAAGAAGATTTTAATATTGGCATTTATATCTCAGGCGGGTTGGCGATCGCAGTTTGATGTTATAATACAATGTTCAGAAGGACGCTGCTGCCCTTCTGCCCAGTTTGGGGAAGGCCTTTGTCCAACAGTGGACGTCTTGCGGCTGATGATGATGATGATGATGATTTATAAAATCTCAACTTTAAAGTGCTGCGTCACAATGATAGATTTGAATAAATTAACAACAACATTAATGAAGAAGACGCTGTTAGCTTAGTTGGTGGAAGCTAGCAGCAGTAAAGGCAAAAATATTAATGCTATATGTATGAAGTTACAAATTTTAGCACAAAGGTAAGCAGTTCATACCCTGGATTAAGGATAGGATACTTTTTACTTGGAAAATTTGATTATTCCCTAATGACTTGTCCAAAAATTAAATACAATCTAACAAAGACACAATCGCATTTGGAATATTCAAAAGCCCAGATTTTCCTCCATTGTTTAAATAAACATCTATATAAATATTAATTGTTATTACAAAGTTAACCCTTTTCATCGGCTTACAGCGACATTTTCCAACTAAAATGAAACGTTTTATTTTCCCGTCCATTTTGCGGGATCGATTAATAACGGACGGCGGGCGTCAACTCGATTACAAAGAAGCATTATTTTACAGCGTCTAAACGCTAGGCGGGGTGGAATTTACAGAGAGGAAATAGCGACAGGGCCGTCCGGTTATGGCGTAATAATTGAAGGCTCTTTTTTTACCCGACTGCGCGAAGCAAAAAGAAGGGTAATGTGGTTAACAGTCTATGTATGTATGTGACCGAAAATTTGTGAAACACCAAATAAACTAAACTATTGGACCGATTTTAAAATATCTAGTGTAAAATATCTTGCATCATTATGTAGATGTATAAGATCCGTGACGTAATTCAAGGTAATTTCTTCTCGCTTCAATCCAATGGGGCATATTACATTATCAATATTATCACGATAATACTGATGCCATAATAAAATACTGCAATATGGCATGTTACACTATCGGTAGTATCATGATACTAGAGTATCGCGTGATAATATTGATAATGTAATATGCCCCAATAGGGGATATTATATTATCAGTATTATAACGCGATATTATCACAATACTGATGCCATAATAAAATACTGCGATAAGCGTGTTAAGCTATCAATATTATCGTGATACTCGAGTATCACTTGATAATATTGATAGTGTAATATCCCCCTATGTTTGCTCTGCAATTTCCAGTTAGTAGGTATTTACGTTATTTGTCGACGGATTCTCGCCCGATTTGAGCATTCTACATTGTGTGTACATGTGCAAGTGTCATATAAAAATTTTAAGGGTGACATACTAGCCGCCAGTCGGGTTTTTGAGGTAAGGTAAGGTTGCAAACTAGTTGTAACTAGATAATAATCCAGCCTATATGCGTCCCACTGCTGGGCACAGGCCTCCACTCACAATGAGAGGGTTTGGGCTACAGTTCCCACGCGGGCCCAGTGCGGATTGGGAACTTCGCACACACCGTCAAATTGCTTTGCAGTTGTGTGCATGTTTCCTCACGATGTTTTCCTTCACTGAAAAGCCCATGGTAAATTTACAAATTATATTTCGCTTAGTTGTAAAACAAGTGTATATACAAGGTGGAAGAATGAGATGGGTCAGTACAGGCTGCTACTAGCCCTTGCTGCCACGCGAAAATGCTCTTGGAATACCTTTGCTAACTTTTTAAGTGACGACAATCGATGTGTTGATGTGTTTGTTCCTTTTTCTTGAAGCGAACTGCAGTTTTGTTTGTCTTGTTTTATTAGATTATGTTGGTAAGCTTAAGATGAGATAGAACTACATTAAAATGAGATAAGTGAATTGCGTCCTTTAGTTTCCATTTCAAGTACTCCATGCAGTAATTTGCAGGAACTTCTCCAAAGAACTAAATCCACAACGCATTCCTTTGTGAAGACCTCTTTGCTAGGCATGCAAAGTGGCTGGGAGAGCTCTTGAACTCTTTTCGTAATGATTAAGCAGACGTTGCAAAAAGAATTCACAGAGGACTTTCTTTTATATCGCTTGTAATCATGCCAAGAACATTCTAAATTTTTTGAACATTTTCGGTTATAAACCAAAAAATACGTTCCAGAAAATTAAAAAAAAAATAGTTTTGAAATGTGCAGATTGATTCCTTTCATATAACACCCCATTTGCTATAATCAAATCACTTTTATTTTACAGCCCCCATTCTAGACCCCTTTTCAATTATTTATAAAATTAATTTCATATTACAAACACAAATAAATAATTGATTGATTGATTTTTTTTTACTATAAACAGATGCGCCCAAGCAAGTTATACAACTATGCCAAATTCAAGTTGATAGCTTGTGTAGTTGCTGAGAAAAACTGCTGTGACATACAGACAGACAGACAACGAAGTTTCACTATAAGGGTTCCTTTTTTACCATTTTGGTACGGAACTCTAAAAAACAGATGTGGTCAGACAAACACTTAATGAAATTGTTTCATTAATTCTTGACACTTTTAAGAACAATGTAGTCTCTGTTCCAAACATTGAATAAAACATTGAATAATATAATCCGGTAAGCGCTTTAACCAATAAAAGCAAAGTCGGTTTTCTTTTTTCCTTTTTCTGGAATTTTCCATCAAAATATTGGATATCAAATGGATTGAATCGGGAACCCAATCACCCTTTTAGAGCGGTGTTGTTTGGAAATTTTACAATCGTGTTAATCCTGGTTTATCGTTGCAAATAAATTCTCTTTTATGTTCTATTTATTCTATTTTATGTATTGAAACTTTTTTAATTAGTGTAAAACTTTCTTTCTATATTGATTCTATATTTTCTTCGTTTTTAACTACTTAAATGTTAGTCTAGTACATTTTTTTTGTTAGTTACTTTCTACAAAGGCTTTCAATATTAACATTCCTCTTCTCCTATATCATTGTGTAGAGTGCTTTATTGAGTAAAGAATCATAGTTAACACATTATATATACAAAAACTATATGTATTTAGTCACTAGCAAGATTTATCATCATCATTTCAGCCGAAAGACGTCCACTGCCACGTTAGCCACAAGGACCGGTCCTGCGCCGCTTGCAGGTTAGCAAGATTACTTTGCAAAAATTCCGATAAGTAATTCAAAACTTTGATTACCTAAAGGGCTCGAAGACTTTACTTTCATAAGATCATTATTCACGTTTAAATTGATTTAAGAAAACTTGAACTATTTAGAATTTGACAGATATTTTAATCCGTACCCTGAAACTTTGTAATTAAGTTAAGAAAGTGCTGAATAGGCGTCATGCAATCACAGCTCGTATACCTCTTGAGGAAACTCTTATAACGTCTGCGATGGAAACGTACGGCCGGATGTAGAGGCATTAGACGTCGCGCTTAAACAGGATTGTGAGTCTGAAAATGTCCATACAAAATGTGGCAATGTTTCTATCCTTTAAACCTAGTCCGATTTGTAAAATTTTTACAATAAAATGCAATACAAATACTCTTTATTGAACACCATAATCGATTATAACACGGAAAATAGGTGAATACAAAAAAAAAAGATATTAAAACTAGGTCTGTACGTTTTCCTTTCCAAGAAAATATATAGTTACAAAAAAAGCCGTGGTAGCCTAATGGTTTGACCTGCCGACTCTTAAGCTGGGCCGTGGGTTCGAACCCGGGCTCGCCCCTCTAAGTTTTTCGGAATTTATGTGCGAAATATAATTTGTAAATTTACCATGGGCTTTTCAGTGAAGGAAAACATCGTGAGGAAACATGCACACAACTGCAAAGCAATTTGACGGTGTGTGCGAAGTTCCCAATCCGCACTGGGCCCGCGTGGGAACTGTAGCCCAAACCCTCTCATTGTGAGTGGAGGCCTGTGCCCAGCAGTGGGACGCATATAGGCTGGATTATTATCTAGTTACAACTAGTTTGCAACCTTACCTTACCTCAAAAACCCGACTGGCGGCTAGTATGTCACCCTTAAAATTTTTATATGACACTTGCACATGTACACACAATGTAGAATGCTCAAATCGGGCGAGAATCCGTCGACAAATAACGTAAATACCTACTAACTGGAAATTGCAGAGCAAACATAGGGGGATATTACACTATCAATATTATCAAGTGATACTCGAGTATCACGATAATATTGATAGTGTAATATCCCCCTATGTTTGCTCTGCAATTTCCAGTTAGTAGGTATTTACGTTATTTGTCGACGGATTCTCGCCCGATTTGAGCATTCTACATTGTGTGTACATGTGCAAGTGTCATATAAAAATTTTAAGGGTGACATACTAGCCGCCAGTCGGGTTTTTGAGGTAAGGTAAGGTTGCAAACTAGTTGTAACTAGATAATAATCCAGCCTATATGCGTCCCACTGCTGGGCACAGGCCTCCACTCACAATGAGAGGGTTTGGGCTACAGTTCCCACGCGGGCCCAGTGCGGATTGGGAACTTCGCACACACCGTCAAATTGCTTTGCAGTTGTGTGCATGTTTCCTCACGATGTTTTCCTTCACTGAAAAGCCCATGGTAAATTTACAAATTATATTTCGCACATAAATTCCGAAAAACTTAGAGGGGCGAGCCCGGGTTCGAACCCACGGCCCAGCTTAAGAGTCGGCAGGTCAAACCATTAGGCTACCACGGCTTTTTTTGTAACTATATATTTTCTTGGAAAGGAAAACGTACAGACCTAGTTTTAATATCTTTTTTTTTTGTATTCACCTATTTTCCGTGTTATAATCGATTATGGTGTTCAATAAAGAGTATTTGTATTGCATTTTATTGTAAAAATTTTACAAATCGGACTAGGTTTAAAGGATAGAAACATTGCCACATTTTGTATGGACATTTTCAGACTCACAATCCTGTTTAAGCGCGACGTCTAATGCCTCTACATCCGGCCGTACGTTTCCATCGCAGACGTTATAAGAGTTTCCTCAAGAGGTATACGAGCTGTGATTGCATGACGCCTATTCAGCACTTTCTTAACTTAATTACAAAGTTTCAGGGTACGGATTAAAATATCTGTCAAATTCTAAATAGTTCAAGTTTTCTTAAATCAATTTAAACGTGAATAATGATCTTATGAAAGTAAAGTCTTCGAGCCCTTTAGGTAATCAAAGTTTTGAATTACTTATCGGAATTTTTGCAAAGTAATCTTGCTAACCTGCAAGCGGCGCAGGACCGGTCCTTGTGGCTAACGTGGCAGTGGACGTCTTTCGGCTGAAATGATGATGATAAATCTTGCTAGTGACTAAATACATATAGTTTTTGTATATATAATGTGTTAACTATGATTCTTTACTCAATAAAGCACTCTACACAATGATATAGGAGAAGAGGAATGTTAATATTGAAAGCCTTTGTAGAAAGTAACTAACAAAAAAAATGTACTAGACTAACATTTAAGTAGTTAAAAACGAAGAAAATATAGAATCAATATAGAAAGAAAGTTTTACACTAATTAAAAAAGTTTCAATACATAAAATAGAATAAATAGAACATAAAAGAGAATTTATTTGCAACGATAAACCAGGATTAACACGATTGTAAAATTTCCAAACAACACCGCTCTAAAAGGGTGATTGGGTTCCCGATTCAATCCATTTGATATCCAATATTTTGATGGAAAATTCCAGAAAAAGGAAAAAAGAAAACCGACTTTGCTTTTATTGGTTAAAGCGCTTACCGGATTATATTATTCAATGTTTTATTCAATGTTTGGAACAGAGACTACATTGTTCTTAAAAGTGTCAAGAATTAATGAAACAATTTCATTAAGTGTTTGTCTGACCACATCTGTTTTTTAGAGTTCCGTACCAAAATGGTAAAAAAGGAACCCTTATAGTGAAACTTCGTTGTCTGTCTGTCTGTATGTCACAGCAGTTTTTCTCAGCAACTACACAAGCTATCAACTTGAATTTGGCATAGTTGTATAACTTGCTTGGGCGCATCTGTTTATAGTAAAAAAAAATCAATCAATCAATTATTTATTTGTGTTTGTAATATGAAATTAATTTTATAAATAATTGAAAAGGGGTCTAGAATGGGGGCTGTAAAATAAAAGTGATTTGATTATAGCAAATGGGGTGTTATATGAAAGGAATCAATCTGCACATTTCAAAACTATTTTTTTTTTAATTTTCTGGAACGTATTTTTTGGTTTATAACCGAAAATGTTCAAAAAATTTAGAATGTTCTTGGCATGATTACAAGCGATATAAAAGAAAGTCCTCTGTGAATTCTTTTTGCAACGTCTGCTTAATCATTACGAAAAGAGTTCAAGAGCTCTCCCAGCCACTTTGCATGCCTAGCAAAGAGGTCTTCACAAAGGAATGCGTTGTGGATTTAGTTCTTTGGAGAAGTTCCTGCAAATTACTGCATGGAGTACTTGAAATGGAAACTAAAGGACGCAATTCACTTATCTCATTTTAATGTAGTTCTATCTCATCTTAAGCTTACCAACATAATCTAATAAAACAAGACAAACAAAACTGCAGTTCGCTTCAAGAAAAAGGAACAAACACATCAACACATCGATTGTCGTCACTTAAAAAGTTAGCAAAGGTATTCCAAGAGCATTTTCGCGTGGCAGCAAGGGCTAGTAGCAGCCTGTACTGACCCATCTCATTCTTCCACCTTGTATATACACTTGTTTTACAACTGTTTCAATATTTTTTTTGTAATTTAGAATATTTTCCACATCTCTTTACTTTTTCCATCGCTACACTCCAGATTAAAGAGTTAGTCATAATCTCTTTGCTTATCCGGGCTTTCGATAAACCCCCGGTATCGATACCATTGTACTTTGTCGATATCGATATCGGTAGGTTTATTGTTAATCGCGTAATATATCCGCGCCGCCGATATTGAATGGTAAGGCGGAAACATATCGATGAAACTAAAACCGTTTTCGATAAACCCAGCGGCGTCGATACCGCATCGTGCTTCATCGATTTCGGTGGATTTATTCTTAATCACGCGGCGTATTATATCCGCATGCGCCGCTGGTGAATAGGTATAGCAGCGCGGAAAATTCTACAAAAACTCCATGTTGAATTTGCGTATTTACGTTATATAAGTTAAAAGCGCTGGTTTTATACGGAATTATAAACTTGAAGTATGGTTTTAGGTAATTTTTTGTCCATTTGAATTTTGTCCATTGGTATAGCATTCGCCCGGATTTAAATATAAAACAAAGCTACGTGAACGAAAAGCTAGAAAAAAAGACATAATGCTAGTAAAAAGCTTAATAATAATGGTCTTTGGCACTTAAAATCTATTAACAAGCACAGCAGTTTGAACCCTATTGTATGTTTTGTAGGAGTTTCCCGACTTCTTTGTATTGTTCGTGGAAAGTGGATTGTCCATTCCAAATCGACGTTTGTTAGTCACAACATAAAACATAAAGAACTCAGAAACTATCTTAAAACTGCCGTTTAATCAAAGAAACGCTGAGTATAAGAAATTGTGGTGCTTTATACTCAAGAGAGAAGCTATAAAGCGGCGCAAAATTAAAATGGCGGCGGTGGTGTCACTTTCTTTTTTCCGCCATTACTTCAGGGGTTGCCATGGTAAAAACTGTGAATTATGGGCGTAATCCAGATTTATGACACCTGGCAACATTGATAAGCTGAATGAATGAGGAAGGATTTAATGAATGCCTCATTGTGTTAACATAGATACCTTAATTCATTTCGGGTCTTTCCCTTATTTTTTGGAGCGAATTGCATAAAACAATACAAAATAAACAATACTGCGATACAAAAGTTTAATATCGATTTTGAATCAGAGGATTTCGATCCAAGAGTCAGTATTCCCATAAAATGCTTACAAAAATCCAACATGAGAATGCCATAACCCGTATCAGTCTTTATTTTGTTCGTATGACTCACGCTGGTTTTTTCTACAATAAGGGCAGCATTTTACAATCCTCAGACAAATTTATCTGACAATTAAATTTATCATTTTCCTTTTCTTTGCCATATAATATGAAATGTCAGAGCTCAAATTTACCTGATACTATCTAGAGTTAGGAAAATTGAACTTAAGAACAGCAATTTCTATTCAGTAATTGTAAATTGTCCCCTGTTTTTTTATAATTTAATTATGATTACAGACTAACGGATCAAGATCGCTGAGCTGGGCGTCTAAAAAATAAAACCCCAGCCCAAAGGGCTGTGACACGATTACACGATACGATGTTGCGTCGTCGCGCAATGTGACGTCGTGTCGTGAAATTGTAAAATGTAAAAGTTCAAGACACGACATCGTATCGTGATACGATACACGGCACGACGTTGTCGATACAATAGCATTGTATCGACGACGTAAGCTAACTCTGATTCCATTATAATGATTAAAAGTTTCTGTATTGTGATTGAATAGTCGATATATTTATATAAAAAAAATGTATACTTATTTATGCATGTATTATGTTTATAATTTATGTACCTATATTTATACGTTTATCTGAATAATATAGTATTACTTACAGTATCTGCTGTTCAATATATTAATTAGTGTTATTTATCACTGAATCTCTATTTTTTATCATTTTTCTTAGCACCAACCTTAAGTTGTCCGTTTGGTCCATTGGTTGGTAGAGAATGCCTTAAGACATTAAGTCCGCCATTTGTACTTACATTGTTGTTTAAATAAATAATTATATTACGATTAGGTTTTGATTGTGTCAATCCTCGCGCCACGTCGTGCCGTGCATCGTACGACGTTACGACGTCGCATCGTGAACTTTTACAATGTACATCGTAGATTCGTATCGTGTAATGGTGATTTGGCCCAAAGGCGAGGGTAGCACAGACGTCGTCCTAATTGGCAGCAATAACTTGCTTTTAATTAAGCGTTCCTGAAACCTGTATTGCCACAAAGGGTAGGAAGAAACGGAAATTGTGACAGGGAAATACATTTCTTAAAAGTTCCTTTCAAATTTTGAGGAACGTAGTTTACGATAAATAATTAGTTTTAATAGGTCTGTACTTTTATTATTAAAAGTGATGTTTTATATGTTCTTGTTCTTCTCAATATGAAACTAGTATACATATGTATTCGAATCTCGGAATAAATAGTGATTCTTATTCTATCCTTAAATATAAAAAAAATACATGGCAACCCCATTTGGCTGTCATTCGTGCGTTGCATTTCAGCCTGTCAAAACGGGGATCTCGTGACGGCTGCCACTCAAGACTCAAGGAAGTTCTATTGTTCCGTGAAACAAAAACACGTTTGTCACATAAACCCAATAGACATTTTCATAAATAGATCTGTCGAAGTCAACGAAAAAGAAAATTCAAATAGTGAGCAGGAGTTCTGTGACAAGAGTGTTGGTTGCTGCACGTGTCGATTATTTTGTCGCGTTTTTAGTGCCTCAGTGGTGTTGAAGAGCTCGGTGGAGTGGTCAGCGCGAGCGGCGGCCGACACTCTTGCCTCTGATCTCGGAGAATATACTACTCTAAATGTTTTAATAACATTTTCAAGAACCGATCACATGTAACCTTAAACTTTGACATTGGCAGAATTGTCTTCATGGACAGACGCCATTTTAACAAAAAATTGAAATGAATTGAAATAGTGAGCAAACAATTTTTTTGTCAAATTTGCCTAGTTGTTTAAACGTTCACTAAATTTAATGTTGCTTTAAGTCACGTGCCAACGCTTTCTCATTTACCAAGGTAGGAAATGACAGCACGCTTACTAAGGTGACAATAACCTTAATGAAATGTTACCATGGGTGAATTTCAGGGCGTTGTTTCCACCGCCGTCATTAGTGTCACCACCATATTGACGAAATCAATGACACCTTCCAGCAACTCCTGATGTAAACAGAAGCAGAAGCGGGGATGTAGTTTCTATCAGCATCAGAAGTTGCTGTAGTGTCATTGATTTCATAAATATATTTGGTGACACTAATGACGGCGGTTGAAACGCCCTGAAATTCACCCCCATAATACTTACTTTTTAGCCTTTATATAAAAGACAACAATAAGAAGAATAAGAATAAGAAGAATAAGAATAAGAATACTTTATTTGCGATAAACATTACCAGTGAGGTGTTAACACAAGTACAGTAAGAAAATAAAGCTTATTCGATAATGACTAACCGATGCTGTATTCGATCGATTACAACACCAATATTATCTCTTTTCCTTTTGTTTGCTCGTCGTTCGTTCTCCCTTTGTTGGCGAGAAAGACATGCCGCTAAGACAAAGTGGTATAAGGAACCAAAATACACTAGTAATCAGTCTTAAAAAAAGCCTCAAAGCACTCCAGAGACGAGACGTGCCTTATTAAAACCGTTCTCATTACTACACCCCGTAAAGGTGTCTTTTATAAGAACACGAATAAAAATAGTGACTTAAACACAAACTTATATATTCCGATGGCCAAATAAAAAACTAAAGTCGCCACATACATGGTTTAAAGAAACCGACGATGGCAGCGCTCATGTCAACGGCAGAGGTAAGTTGGTAACGGCATACAAAGAAACAAAAGGTAGCATCATACTTCGATGGATTCCCGGTGTGTTGCGTGCGTCAAAAGAAAATAAGGTAGGAACGTAAAAGGTGTTTTATAAGGTTTCTTTTAACTTTTGCTTGGTGGGTTTGAAATTAGTTATTTAACATCTCACGCTTACTGACGAATTAAGTTTAGAGTAATAATTTTGTCACTGGACATAATAATTTAAACGTTTTTATTCCATTCCTAGAAATATAAAATTAAGTATATCAACACACATATTCTAAAGTAGTGTATAAACAATCTCCTACTTTTTGCCACCCTTTTGACACGGATTTAGAAAATGTGAAAATAATGTATAGGTATCGGCACCAGAGTTGAGGCCACGCACACAACATCATGTCCTGTATTGACAGCGGAATTTTGTTCACATTCACTCCTTCGTTCATTCACTCTTTGTTACACGTAGCCGTGTGCTTAATCATTCGCCTCAACTCTCGTGCCGACACCTATATAATATATGTCATTAAACAGGACCATGCTTGATCTGGAAAAAAAACTGTATACACCCATAGTGTTAGATGTGAGGTTAAAGGCGCCATTGGTTAAAAATATAACCTAACCTAACCCGAGTTAACCTTTTCAACGCCATTGACGGATATATCCGCACCACCGGTTCAACGCCATTGACGGATATATCCGCACCACTGGTTCAACGCCATTGACGGATATATCCGCACCACTGGTTCAACGCCAACGACGGATATATCAGCACCACTGGTTCAACGCCATTGACGGATATATCCGCACCACTGGTTCAACGCCATTGACGGATATATCCGCACCACTGGTTCAACGCCAACGGCGGATATATCCGTCACGGTTGACAGCGAAAAATAGACCCGAGTGTCTATGACGTAAGGTAGAAATTAGCTCTGGTTTTCAACTATCATTTGAGCGTTGAAAAGGTTAATGCAAATATCAAAACAAATGCAGTCTAGTTTTTACAACTCGCTTTTTGCTAGACTTGTTCCAGTTACTTCTTCACTCCACCACCAGCTACTACCCGCCGCAAACATTATTACCTTTCTATCCATTCAGCGATCCAATCTCCCAAGTCATTAGCATCACAGAGGCTGGCTCAGATGAGCATCGGCGCATCGGCTGCATTCCCGTCACGATTGCAGCGTTACAGCCAATTGCACTTTACATGCACAACATCGTATCTTGCTTTAACATGACATGGAAATCCAATCTTGCACCGATACAAATAATATTTATACTTGAACAAATTGTATTAGCAGTTTACGAGGTTTTGAAATTTAGTGGGCAATAGGTGTCTCGCGGAAACTAGTGTTGCATTGCTTCGGTTCCAGAATGTATTAAGTACAAGTAGGTAATTGAGGAAATTGTGCTTTAGAAACGGAGCTATAGAGTTAATAATTGGATTTTAGATTTGGGTCTTAGTGCATTTTTGGTTGGCGGCATCGACGTTGTATCTATAAGGAAAGGAGGATTGCAGTGGTGTTGTTTAAGCTTTGTTTTTAATAAGGAATATAGATAAAACCGAATTTAAAATGAGATGTTTTTAGATATCTGCATTCATCACACCTTACTAGGAAGAAAAAGAAGAAAAGAGAAAGCAAAGCCACCGGCATTCTATAGTAGTAAAAGAAATTATTTCTTCTTAATTTTTTAACCTCCGACATAAAACAATAACTGTCTGTCTTGTGGCATCTTAGCTCCCGACGGATGAACCGAGTTTGATTTAGTTTATTGTGTGTAAAAGGTGACTTGATTGAGAGTGCTCTAAGATAAGTCTGTTAAAAATCCGTTAAATTTGTGTTTATCGATGTGGATAAAACTTCTGTCACTTTCTGACTAGTACGTAAGTGCGAGAGTGACGGATGCTTTATCCACGTTTATCCACCGGGATAATCACGACCATAATAGCCGCTGGAGTGGGTGGAACTGATAAGCCCAATCAGTATTTTTCTTTGGGAAACGGCTAAATAGTTTGTAAACATACTAACCTACTTCTAATATTATATTATTTTCTACTAGCGACCCGCCCTCGCTTCGCTCCGGGTACTATTATATACATGAACCTTCCGTGAAAAATTATCTGACTGATGGTGGAAACCGCATCAAAATCCGTTGCGTGGTTTAGGAGTTAGCGGATAAACAGACAGACGCGGAAAGCGATTTTTATTTTATACTAATGTAAGGATTAGACTGAACAAAATGATGTCCAATAACCGGTTAGTTAACATATATATCGTAATATATTTAGGCATATGTTAGCCAAAAATAAGAATACTTAAAACTGTTTCTACCTAAATAACTAGCTAACTAAATGCCAAACCTATCCTTCTTTACATGTTTGACGTTTGACAACGCGATTAGCCTAGTTAGTAGTGACCCTGCCTACCAAGCTAGCGGTCCCGGATTCGAATCCCGGTATGGGCAAATATTTGTGTGATGAGCGCGAGTATTTGTTCCTGAGTTATGGATGTTTTTCTATATATGTACGTTTTCTCTATATTAATATGTATATCGTTGCCTAGTACCCATAGTACAAGCCTAGAGCTTAGTTTGGGACTAGGTCAATTTGTGTGAGTTGTACATGTCACCGATTATCCGATTAAAAATCCAATGGCGTGTGGTCACCCCACGATGATGAATGTGTTTCTCAATATCGGCTCGGTAACATAACGGCCGCCCGATACATCATACGGAACTATAATAAATACGTCCTACTTCATTTCCCACTCTCGTATGTATTTCTTGGCGTAGTACATATTGTTCCCTATATTAAATGTATCATGGTTGATTTTGCATTATACAAGTTTAGGAGATAGGAGTTTTGATAGGTAAAGTTGTCCCGTTTTTACACTGAACGTGTAGACGTAATAACGAGGGTTTGAGGTCGTAAGTTTGAGTTTAATGTAAGAAAGATAAAGATGGTAGTTAGGAACTTATCTGAAAATGGATGTATCTAGTTCAAACAAGAAGTCTTTTCAAGAACCTTATAATAATATAGGTACCTACATTTGACGTGTGATAATATATCTTTTAGCTTGGCTCTCTAAGTGAGATAAATTCGTCCAGAGATGTGTGGGGCTCATAAAACGTTTTCTATAGGTCATAACATCACTAAAGAAGCGGTCAAGTGCGAGTCGGACTAGCGCACTGAGGGCTCCGTACACATTTGGCCGATTATTAGTATATTATTTGTTGTTTTTCTATAGTATTTGTTCTATAATTTATTTTACATTTTTACGTATTTTATTATTTGTCCGCTATTATAGTTTCTGTAAAAAAAATGAACGGGCTAACTTTTATGGTTCCAATGACACAGCTTTTTAAATTTAGGACGGACGGACGGACAGCGTAGGCTTAGTAATAGAGCACCCTTCGGGTACGGAATCCTAAAAAGAAAAACTGTGGAGTTGATAATGGTGATTATTTAATACAAATGTTTTTTTTTAATTTAATTAAAATTTAATTAGATGAACAACAAAAAGACATCTGTATTTTCTTAACTAGACATAAACAGTGTCCAACGTGTTTTCGATAGTAAAAAATCTTCCCTAACAGAGCCGTATTGAAAAAATTTAATCCACTTTAGTGGTTCTGTTGGGTTCTGTGGATAAAATTGACTGTGAGTTATTTATAGGGTCCGTAGCGGCTACGCTTCGACAGGCGTAGCGCGTAGCGCATCTACGGCGTAGCGGTCTGACAGACGTTTAAATTTAGTCTGTTTATAATAATAATAATAATAATAATAAATCATTTATTTCGAGTAAATTACAACTCATATATTGTTAGTGTTTTCTTAATCCTAAATGTTAATACATTAAACTAATACTTATAACTAAATAACTAAATACAGGGCACGTGTAGCCCGCAACAGTGACGCATATAGGGGCAGTCTACTCTGCTCCCTATCATGCCGAGGATGATATTGGGGCTGGCCCGCACGCGGCGCACCAGAGATGCTGCTGCTTAGGTCGGAGTTCACCAACAGTTAAACAGGCGATTAGAGGTCTGACGGCTGTCAAAATGTATTGACTAACAGCCGATTAGGATTTAACAGTCCATTAAATTGGTTGGTGAACTCCGGTCTCCGACCTTAGAAAAGGAGTTAAGCGCGTCACACACGGAGCTATAATATATATTTTATAGCTCCGTGTTTATATTTTGATATATTTTCGTATATTTTCCTTACTAATTGACAGAGTCCATACACGCAGCTATAACTTATATCTCGACGCAGGCATGCAGCCAGTTTGTCTCATGAGAGCCCTGTCTCATACAAACCCATACGATACAACTTAGTGAAACGTGTACGTCCACGCATACCCTTATGGACCCGGTGGGGTTCCGTAGCCCAAATACGGCATGAAACTCAAATATCTAAACATCCGTACAAATTCACATCTATATAAATATAAAATTAATTGCCGAATACAATACAATAACTCTTTATTGAACACCACATACAGCAAGAACAAGAAATACAACAAGAAAGTGAAGTGTTACATAGTGAGTCAATAGGTGTCTTGTTGCTAAATAGCGATCTCTTCCAGACAACCTTACAAACAAGAGAAGAATGATGGAGAATGTAATATGCACGCGCTTCTAACTTGAAAACGGCCCGATCGATTTAGCTACTTTTTTTGTTGTGTTTGTAATTGTCAGTACAAGGTTTGTATGTAAGATTTTTTTTAATTGCACCCGGGCGAAGCCAGGGGGGCCGCTAGTTTATAATATTAGTACAATAAGTAGGTCGCAGTTAAAACTTCCCAATGAAAGGGCCGATAAGTTTCCAACTGTTTGTGGAAAGGTGCGCCTGTTAGCGTCAGAAGTTTTTTCATAACGCGTCGCCAGTCGCCACATGTCCCGGTTTATTACTCTGACTTATTTATAGGGTTCCGTGACGAGGGAACCCTTGTAGCAATAAAACCAAAGAAGCCCTAAACTGGTTAACTAAGGGCGGCGGTTCGATGATCGATAGTGGACGAGAATCGAGTGTAAAATTTTAACCCCCTTACTAATAAACGTCGAGTAACGGCTGAGTAGTTATACAATGCTTTGTCCTTATCTGTCGAATTCAAATGTCACAATGACAGATAAGGACAAAGCATTGTATAACTACTCAGCCGTTACTCAACGTTTATTAGTAAGGGGGTAAGGATGCGTCACGTTTAAGCGCGTTTCGTTACATGAGAGAGAAGAAATATTACTTGGAAAGAAAGAGAGCTTATTCCGACGCCATGGAAATGTTTAAAAATTTCACTTGTCGTGTGTGAACCCTTTAAAAGTAACACAACCCGCTCTTAGACATTGCCAATTGTTAAGAAAAGCTAAGTCGAAAGATAATCTTGTGTTATGACTTGAGATAGAGTTTTTCAAGCGAGTGGTTTCGACAGCTTTAATTTAGTATTTACTTTCTCAGGTAGTTTTATGCATTTCGATATTAAATCACGGTTAGATAACTGTTAATAGTGAACTTTACTTGCATACATACAGTCGAAAAACATTACCTTTTTTTGGGTAGTTGTGTAAAAACAAAAGTATGTTGTTAATCTATGGACAGCATATTAATTCAATTAGCGAATTGCCAATCATTTTGCCCTGTACTGCAAATTTTCAAATAATATTCAATAAAGCGTTTAAATAAGTCATCTGTGCGCCCACCGGGCAGTTTTATAATTAGTTCGTAACGACTAAAGTTTCAATACGAGCCGATAAGCCTGTTTAATTAAAAACTGTCCAATGGACAGTCATTTAAGCCGGCTTAAGTTTATTTTTTAACACTTGCAAAATAATGCTGGAATAGTGCTCTGGGGATATTTGTGTTCATCAAGAAAAAGTATTTTATAAACAATTCTGGTTTGTTTCATTAAAACAAGTCCTTTCATTATATAATTCATGTTTATTTTAGCATTTGTTGAGTATTTATTTAAATTCGCTTTGATTATTAGCTTTACTTGTAACTTCTAATAGCAACATCATAAAACCTTGGAAATCGATATTAACCTACTTCTAATTATAGGATTGACTTGAAATTTCGTATACTTATGTAATTCCAATGACGATACAATAATATGGTACCATCGAGCTGATATGATGATGGAGACGGAAGGTAGCCATAGGAACTCCTCAATGGTCAATAGTAGCTTCGTCGAATTTAGACTCGCTTACACTCTTTTAATAGTGAGGAAGTTATCAGTGACGCAGGTATAGTCGGCAATAATAAAGCATGTCATAAAAATTTAATGGTTAAAGAAACACGTGACTTTACGTGAAGTACAAAGGCTAAAAATACCCGACGCGTATTGTACTAAGAACAAGGTAGGTAAGAAACTTGGTCGATAAATATAACGAGAAACAGCGAAGTTTGTCGCCTGATTTATGAGTCGCAGTTCATAACTGATACATTTCTCGGAGTTCCCTTTCAGCTGAGCCTGTACTTCGGTAAATAAAATCACTTCAGTCTTGCTTAAGTTTACGTGTATGTAAAGTATGCTTTAAATAGAGGCCATCGAATATATTGGAAGATATAAGTTGCTTAATAATATCTAAACTCGACTCATTATATTTAATAGTAAGAATGATGTAGTAAAACTCATATTGTATACCCTAATAAGGTAAATAATGGAAAGACTATTTTAATACGATTGTGAGGCAACGCTAAAATCGCGATGGTGTCAAAAATTTCCATACAAATTTTCTTGGAAAGGAAAATATACGGATATAGTTTTTCATTATATCTACAACATATTCAAAAATAGTATAGTTATATTTGATAACGAAGAAATAAATGACATTCGCAACTGATATTAAATTACTTGCACAAGTATCGTGACGTGAACATTTCAGAGTGGAGAGATGACATTATGTTTCTAAATAATTATTTGGCCCACTAAGAACTCCATTGTTTTATTAAGTGCGCCATTTTTACTTGTTTTTATGCATTATACTTCAGGAGAACGTTCACATCTGAATTGAAATAATTATAATGGCCAGTTTATTTCGTATTAATTGAAAGCGTGATCAACGAACATAATTTTACCATAGAATCAAAAGCAAAATTTTGTATTTAAGAGCCCTTTCATTTAATAACGTACATTTTCCTCGTTCTAATGAAGGTTTGTTCAAAATATTTTTTCTCTTCCTGTGATCTTGCTTTTTCTGTAATCATGTATCTTATTTATACAAATGTAATACCTCATTAGTCGTTTATAAATCCGCAATCCCACTTATTTTCTTTAGAAAGGCTTATTTTTGACAACCCACATATTTGGGTTATGTAATGAACGTATTTCTTCATTTTATTTGTCATTTCCTGGGTTACAAATAGCACAAGCATATGTACCATCTGCTTTTAAAGTAACTATTTAATCCAAAGCATTGGAAGATTTGATGCTGCCGTTGTTTGTTAACCTAATAGCCCGGGCCTAGCCGGGCCCGGTAAAGAGATAGTCTTTCTAGCAAACCGAATTTAACATGGAGTTTATATGACCGTAGTGCACGCTGACGTCACAGTTAATGTCAGATCTCTCTGTCTAATTAGTGGTTCTTAAATTTTTATATTATCCGTATTTTTTGGATGATTTTAAGTTTAATTTCACTTTTTGCCATCTCTTTTACGGTATTTTCATATTTTGTTAAGAAATGCGATAAAAAAAGTTCATGCATGGTCCCTGTTGAAGATATTACGTAGCATACACATAAAAAATACAATCGAATTGAGAACCTCCTCCCTTTTACCCGACTGAGCGAAGCAAAAGAAGAGTAATGGTTTGAAAACGGTTGAAAATAAATTCGTGTTGGAGCAGGAAAAGTTCAGGTATTCTGTGTTTGCAGACGTGATTTTCTGCCGTCCCGAATTGGCAAATTTCCGGCCGGTGGCAGAATTGGCTCGAAGTAGATTTATTTCTGATTGTTGGCAGCACTTCCTTGCTTAAATTAAGGACTGTATATACCTAAGGAATTATTCTAACAATTTGCAGACGCGTTAAAAAATATCAGGAACGGAGAGGATATTTTAAACATTCTAACAAGCTTATTACGTTTTTAAAACACAATTAAAAAACTAACAAAGTAAATACAAATCGCAAAAAGATTTATTTACTCACATTTTATTTAATATATCTCACTCTTATTCTGTTCTTCATTATTATGTTCTATTTATCGATACTATTTGTAAAAAAGTGGCATTTTCAATATTATCAAAACCAAAATATAAGACCAACTTTAACATAATGTTTGTACAGCTTGAACGCCTTGCAAATTAAATACAAGTATTTACCTTTGAACTTGTAAAAACCGCCAAAAAACAGCAAAAAAAAGATAATGATTATATGACAATGCCAAATAACATATGGCAAGCAAACTCACAGGATATTTTGGCACTCGACCCTGGCAGGCTCAGATGGACGGGTAAGTATCCAATATAGATATCGGCAAATACATGGGTATATAACCTGTATATATTATATATACCCATTATATATGTTAAATTGGGTTTCTACCTGGTAAATACCCAGTTTTTGGTGTTTACCCCGGAATTCACTCATCCCTATCTTTATATCCTGCCAGGATCTAATGGAAATATGTTTTGTTGTAGGAAACACGCAAGAATACAGCAAAAAAAAATTACTAGCATAAAACATTTCGTTTTTCTGAAACAAACAAAACCTCGTTTATAACTGAGCCTCAAAGCTAATTTGGCAGTAAATACTATTTTCATTCATTATATTGCAAATGAAACCTGAACGAAATTAAATTCCTGTCAGGATTCTTTTTGAGAAAGATTTAAATTTCAATTATTTTTGTTTGGAACCATTTCATTAAAAATATATTGTACTTTTATTGTTTTTTGCTAAGATTTCGTGTATAAAAGCCAGACAATTTACGGGAAATATAAGGGCGTGACTGTCTGGCAGTCTATACAACCACTCTATCACGTTTTGCGGGGTATGAAATATGATATTACCTAGAGATTTAGTTTCATATCATTATTGAACTTCTTAAATGAGAATTTGTCTATCAGGGTCTCTCACTTTGTTTTAAACCGTATCGTTATCATATTGATTACGTTAATCTTTTATAATTTCTTATTAATTTAAATGTTTTGTGTATAATCATTTTACTTATTTTCCAAACTCCTTTGCCAACCTGTAAGACGTTTTCCTGTAATTGGAGTAGATTCAGTATTCGGGTCGGGTCAGTAGATTCGAATAATCCACTACGACAAAATGTACAAACGTTACCTTTTTTTTTATCAAGGGAAACAAACAGCAATTTATAATACGTATAGTTAATACACAGTAACAAACACATTGGCCAAAACAGTTTCCACTACTGGATTAAATACATTTTGTTGCTCAAGCTGAACTTATAAACTAAGATTGGTTAATTGTTTTTGCGTCTGCTCATACATTGAGTGACAAGATTCATTTTAAGTACAAAAATATTACTCTCTAGCATTCTACAGTTAGAATTAAACTTACTTACAATCCTCAATTATACAACTCATTTTTTTCCCTTATGATAAATCTATTACTATTCTACAATCCTTTTAATATGTAATGTAACTACACAATTTCTGTATTACTGTACAATATATATTTTTAGGGTTCCGTACCTCAAGGAAAAAAACGGAACCCTTATAGGATCACTTTGTTGTCCGTCTGTCTGTCTGTGTGTCTGTCAAGATCCTTTTTCTCAGGAACGCGAGAAGGTATCAAGTTGAAATTCATATCAAATATTTAGGTCTGCAATCCCTTGGATCAGTGAAAAAATCGGATATCTAAGTCAACGCAATCAAAAGATACGGCCGTTTATGCCGCATATTGAAGGGAATCAAAACCTATAGGGTACTTCCCGTTGATTTAGAATCATGAAATTTGGCAAGTAGCAATGTCTTTTAGCCCAAGTAAAGGAAAAAATCCGAAAACAGTAAATTTGTGGATAAATCGCATAAAAATTAAGTCCAATATAAACGGACACTCACTAAGTAAGAATGTGCATACTTATTGCGTGTCAGTTTATACTGGACATTGTTTATATTGTATTCCCGTGATTTACGAAATATTTACATGTCTAAAAGTTTGTGCGGAACCCTCAGTGCGCGAGTCCGACTCGCACTTGACCAGCTTTTTTATTTTATTTTACGTAATTGTAACCGTATAACGTTAATATGAGGGGCGGGGCGCATCACCATTGATTGGAAACACTATACAGGGTGACCCACGAGTTGACGATAAAAATGAGAATAAGGAGGAAATCAGATGAGGGATTCCTTCTTTAAATTTATTAGTAGGTAAGCGTATACGAATATAATATGACAGCCTTTTCTAAGGTATTCAAATTTAATTTCAAAACGCTTATAAATCTCGGTAAAGTTACAATAAACACAGATGAGACTCGAACCCGCAATCCCTTACGTAGCCAATGCAACCAAAAACAATTCACCGCCAAATAAATAAGAATAAACCTCCATCAAATCAGCGGACATGTATAACATTTCCATTTATATCATCAAACAGATACGTTTCCGAGACGAGATGATACCGCAAAAACCGTCCCCGAGTCTCCGACATAAAGGTGTACTGAATCACTTTACCCTTGCGTGTGCGTTTGTATGCGTAAGCATGTACAAATAGTAGGCGACAAACGCAACTGAGCCCTTAGCCGAGATGCCCATCGCTAACTAGCGTTTCTATTTGTTTAGTTTTTAAAATAATCGCGTCATAGGTAGATCACGTCATACGGAGAGTCACTTGATCTACCAGTGACGCGATTGGTTTAAAAACGAAACGGATAGAAACGCTAGTTAGCGATGGGCATCTTGGCTAAGGGCTCTGTTACTTCAAAGCGCTAAGTCGAAATTCGGATCCCTCTACACTTTATTTACGAGTATATTAAAAAAAAAAAATGTTTATATAGATTTTATACAGACGTTTAATTTTTAGATTTATTTTTTTATAGTTTTAAATACCATCCTAAATACAAGTATGTGTCAGATTTCACTTCCTTCCTTCTATTTATCTACTATACTATTCAAAAAAAAAAAATACATCTTTAGGTACCTGTCGATGACCCTTTTGACATGTCATACAAATACAGGATGTTTGTTTTTGTCACATTATTGTAGAAATCAAGTCTTTATTAATTAAATTATCTTAAGTACCTATTTTAAACAGTTTCCTCTCCTTATATGTATCCTCTCTTTGTACACTTTCTATCCTGTATATCCCTCCTAAAGACAACCGTATTCTAAATGATAGCTGTGTTTGTGCAATCGGTCTACCCGGGTGGCCGGATGTCTTGGACGTATAACATTATTCACCAAGTTGCGACTCAAAGCTCAGGGGACAGGGTTTGTTTTCGTTTAAAGGCTTTGTTGTCTGGTAGTCTGCAATGGCTAGATGTCTTGATCATAAAATACAGGATGAATAATAACAGTAGTTGAAGCTGTCCCGTAGAAAAAATACTGTTAATAGGCTGAGTAATTTATCGGAAGCAAAGTTTCGTTTCAATTTTAAATGATATTTTAAAACACGCATTTTTGTGAGTACAAAACAAAACACTATTCTCGCTCGATCTTCCAGTAAACTAGTTTAGTTCACGTCAGGGGTTACCGAAGGGCTGGCTGGCAGTTTTCTGTTCAGTGAATAGTTACGTATTTAAAGGGGATAATGCTGCCAGAAATTATTTTCAGCTCAACGCCACAGGGGATCTTTTTGAAGATGTTATTTCAATTAGTTCTGTTTATAGTTTTACAAATGCCTGAACCTGGTTTTTATTTAGTGTAAGTTTATTAATTTCGAATTACTAACGTGAACTTTTTTTGTTAGTTGTCAAATAATTTACCTAACTTAACCAATGTCTGTGATCCTGCTATACTGCATTCTTGGATACTGTTGGATGAATCAGGCTATTCATGGGTCCGGGAAACAATTTGCTTCCAGTCCGTGACTAGGGTTGTATAAATGCGCCATATTATTTTGATAGGATAGCATATAAAAATAATGCACGGAGGTATGTTCCACATTATTTAGTATTTCAGTATATTTATATTAAAACTGTAATGAAAGTTTAAAGAGTTATTTAAATGGAAAATTATATACCTACTAATCATATGCTTTGTATACTAACTGTAAATTTTCCATCCTGTGTAGTAAGTAGGTATGCTTTAAAAAAAAAATAGCATTGTTTTATACCGGAATCTCAAAATACATTTAATACAATACAATTAATAAATAATATCACGATCTCATATATATTGACTTAGTCCCAAACTAAGCTTTAGGTTTGTTTGCAGTCCTCAAGTTATAATGCCGTTATCTATTATGGAAATTGGATAATGGCATTATAGCGTGTGGACAGCAGTTGTACTATGGGCACACGGCAAGAACCATGTCTTAATACTTATATAGATATTGGATTTGAACAAGCTTATATGACGAGCAGACCATAATAGCTGCGGCGAAAAACTATACTTAGCCATCCTGGTTCAACTCTATAACAATGTGCGCGTAATGAATTAAAACAATTAATACATATTAAATAACAGTAAAACTGAATTGAACAACAATTACTAACTTTTATGACTTAGTAAACACCATTTAGAAGTTTCCCGTTCGATCCCGGGAATCCCGGAGTCCGGGAATAAATTAATTAAGAGGCAAAACATCCCGGGATCGAAGAATTTATTAAAGTTTCATTCGGTTTTTGTTGTAATCGGCCCCGATGTTGAATTTCTTGAGAGTTGTATTTAAGAAGAGACGACCAATTAGCGGTCTTTGAATTTAGTAAAACTTCCTATAATTTTTTTGATAGAAAGTTGTGCCAAATTGAAACTAACGCGACAGTTTCCTTTGAAGGAAATAAATGCGATTTATAATTACGAACTGATATTTAAAATCAAAGGATATAGGAAACTGAGGAGACTTGATCCTTGTGGGATACACGGTAAACGGCCTTTACAAAGCTTCTATGAATATTCTATTATTTTTAAATGGCAACACTAGTAGTCTTTGGTACCAGTTAACTTTTTATTACCCGGGTCAAATCATCCATAGGGAGTTATTTGTTGTTGTTAAAGAAAATAAAATGGCTATTTTATTAGATTCAAAGTTTATTGCAAAATATATATTATGATTAATTTATAAATTGTTGTTTTCTTTCATAATAACACTCTAACGCAGGCAATAGTATCAAGCGTCCCCTAAATATGGGAGACATGATTCCCCAGGGGGGTAGCACAAGTTTCCCGTGACTTCTTTGTCGCTCGGATATCACATTCCAACTAAGTCTATTAAGACGGAGACGCATTGAGCGACAAGTGAGAAAATACATCTTGTGCTAGCCGTACAGGATCGTCATCCCCAGAGGGGAACAAGTCATCCATATATATGGAAGATTTGATACTATTGTCTTCCTACAGTTTTTGTAATCTGCTTACAATGTCTATACGCCAGCTTGAACAATAATTTTACCAGTTATACCTAATAAATTCCACGTCTTTCAGTATAATTAAATTTGAAATATGATAGAAAACAAGGAAGTTATTGATAAATATTAAACGGGGGATCAAGTGTCCCCAGTCTCCCTGATTTAAACGTTAAAAATGTGAATTGATACGGTACCTCATTTAAAATAATTCTAATTGCTTTTTTGTACATTATCGACTTCGCGATCATCAAAATTGTATTCAAATCAAATAAAAAACAGACCGTGAAATTGTTTACAATATTAAACATGATTTACGTTCACGTTTACATGTGATGTTTACAACGAAACAACATATTAAATGGGAGATCTCTTTGAAAAATTAACGCCTGTATTCGACCGAGTATGCGGATTAATTCATTATGAGGCTTCTGGTTGATAAATGAGTCCAATTTAGCGAATAATATCATGTCAGTCATAAATTAAAATGAATTATCTACCTACGTGATTATAATCAGGCTATAAAACATTTTGATGTCAGTATAGTTAGGCTAGACCAGTAGGTATATTACAAAACAAAACATTTGAACATCAGCTGAGGGCCTGAGGAACCTTTTATAAGACAATTTATTATACTCTATAGATAAATATACCTACAGCATGTAAATAATTAGATATGCTTCTTTAATGACAGTAATTAACAAATGGTTATTTGTTACACAAGGGTGAAAAGTTGTATTTTAACCGCGAGTGTGGAATTACTAGCTAGCGAATGGATTCTATGGTTGAACCACGAGCGAGCGTGGTTCGAAAATAGAATCCTGAGCGAAGCGGTGGTTCAAACATACAGGGTGACCTCGAATTGGTAATACAAATTCAAAGTACTACAGAGAGCTTCCCTAAACCAATCGCTTCTACGAGGTCTCACGCTTAATTTTAAAACATAAGTACTTTTTTTTAAGTTTTCTAATTATCCCATTTTTTTTTTGCTTAAATTGGTTACCCTACCATTACCTTTAAAATGAAAGAGGTTTAAAGTATTTCAAATGAACACTTTCCTCTTTGGTTCGTTATCTGACACATCATTTATGATAATAGCGTATCTTGATTAGTAAATTGTCACTTGTCTTGTCAAAGAAAGTAAGAATTTTCGTATTTAATTAAGATAGTAATTAAACAAAATGCCCCGAGCTTATCCTTATACGAATATTCAGCGAATGGATATGTTATCTTTTTATTTTACGTCACGAAGTACCGTACGAACTCAAGCATTGTTTCATGAACGACACCCTGACTGCCCAACTCCTACTCGTGTTCTAATAAACTCCATTGTCCAAAACTTAAGAGATTTTGGGCAGTTTACTGTCCCAGTGCACGCTCAAGCTCCGGGCCGGCGGCCGCGGTACTCGCAGACGTTTCGGAGACGAGTTCTCGATTATTTTAGCCACCACCCAGAGGCGAGCTCAAGGGACGCTGCCGCAAGATTCGGAACGAGCCAATGGTTTATTTGGCGATTACTGAATGCTGAAGGAAAGTATCCGTTTAAATTCCAAAGGGTGCAGGATATCATATTAGCCAATTATCCTAGAAGAGTGCAATTTTGTCGTTGGCTGCTGCAAAATCTACACTTGAACATTTTATGGACCGACGAGGCAACATTTACAAGAGTAGGCATGTTCAACGTTCACAATGAACACTGGTGGTCTGATCGTGAAGCAAATCCTCACGTAACTCGCAGGGACTCCTACCAGACACGTTTCTCGGTAAATGTTTGGGCAGGAATACTGAACGACTGTTTGATTGGTCCTCATTTCATTGACGGAAATTTAAATGGACCGAAATATGAAGAATTCCTGAGAAATGTGTTACCGGTATTGCTACGAGAGGTGCCGCAGCAAAATTTGGAGGCTCTGTATTACCAGCAGGATGGGGCACCAGCTCATTTTTCCCTGCGTGTGCGAAGCTACTTGGACCAAGAGTTCCCTGGGAGATGGATTGGACGCTGTGGCCCAGTCGCTTGGGCTCCTAGAAGCCCTGATCTCACACCTCTCGACTTCTTTTTGTGGGGCGAAATAAAAAGGAGAGTGTACGCACGGGAAACAGATACTGTGGGTGAACTTCGCCAAAAGATAGTTGAGGCATTTAATAATGTAAAAACCAATGAATTTGTTCTCCACAGATTGAAAGACAATCATAGGCGACGGGCAGAGTTATGTATCCAAGAAGGCGGGGGTCATTTTGAGCACATTTTAAAAGTTGTTTAAGTTTTACAATTTTGTATTTTGTACTGTACGTTATTCAACAATAAATTATTTTTAATAATTCACTCATTATTCAGTTATTCACTTTATCAGATAATTTATTAGGGTACCTACTTAAAACTAAAGGGTTGGATGGATATCAGCACCTAGTTTATTAATAACATCGAGTGATAGATACAGGAATGGAAATTGAGACACATTTTGTTCCTTGTCGCTTTGGGTGGCAGTGCGTCACGTTGAATGTCCACTGTCATTATCTCCGTCGTTGTTGTGACAGAGTACAAAATGGTGCGAGAATCAATTTCCTTGTCTGTACGACAGATATGCATGACGTCATGTAGGTTAACCACACTTGGGATTTTAAATTATTTTTATTATTTTGTTTTGTTAGAAAATTAACGATAATTAAGGAAAGCTAACTTTAACAACTGAGTTAATGCAATACACTATTAGTGATTAACTGAATCATAATCAAGTATTTTGTATTACCAATTCGAGGTCACCCTGTAGAATCCTGAGCGTAGCGAGTGTTGCAACACACGAGACATAAAATAACTTTGCAGCCGTGTGTAACACAAATCTTTTCACTTCACTAAAGCGAGGAAAAGACTACATAAGAAAAGCGTGAAATGTGTAAAATCAGCCTTTTTGTATTTTCTTTGTATATGTAAAATCAGAGTTTTCATGAATTTTGAGTTTGCACTGTTACTTGCGGTGCGTTCAGAATAATTAAAATGAATGGATCACGATACAACTTCTTGTAAGATTTGAAGTGTTTTAAGGTCATCAAATCATGTAATAAAATTGTTTGCACTAGGTACCTATATGTTTTAATTGGATACAATTCAAAATAAAATTATTTTTGCGTCCACACCACCACCACCACCACCCAGACAATTTAATCAGATGGGCGAAAATTGTCCTGTCTGGACTGGCCTTTACATGTTATTATGTGTAAAAAGTAACAAAGTAATAACACGTTCGGATTTCTAATATTCTTAGCACTCTTGTGAATAAAATGCAGCTTTGCTATCGGTTTTTAAAGAATAAAAAAGGGCTATCCGAGCTAGTGAAGTGAAAAATTCTTTATCACATGATTTGCTCGATCGAAAACTACACGTCTGGATAAAATATATCCCGTATTAAATTTACACGCTATACCCAACTAGGACCGGTCCTTGTGGCAAACTTTGGGGGAGGCCTACGTCCAGCAGTGGACGTCTTTCAGCTGAAATGATGATGATGATGATCCAACTGAAATTGTAACTGGAATTTCAGGGTCTGCTATTTGGCCAAAATATGTTTGGTCAAATGTATCACTTCCCAAATTTTCAAATTTTCATTTGCCAAAAAGGTATTTCCCGCTGCAAAAATTACCATTTTATAGCGCTCACAACTCTAACCTAACCTAACCGATATAAATAGCTATTTTGGTATCCTGAAAATAAAACAAAAATAAAACAAATAGCTTTTTGGGAAATGAAAATTTGGGAAATTATACATTCGACCAAACATATTTTGGCGAAACGAGAGGCTCCCGGAATTTTATTATATTGACATTATTTGTAATTTGTTAGCGATTGTTAACACATATATACAGGTTAAATAATTTATCTTGATGGGCGGTCGGGTGAACAGCAATGTAGTTCCAAAAACATTATCGTTTTAGACATAGTGGAATAGAGGAGAGACCCGGCTGTTATCGTTCTTTCCACTTGAGCGATTTTGCTTTAGCTATGATAAGATAAACCCTTGGGATCTGTTAAAGGCCCCGCAGACTGCCAGTCAGTCGGCCGATATTGGCCAGTCAGTTCATCGCATTAGAACACAGAATACCAGTTTTTATTAAGTTTTCACACATTTCTTCATAGATTTTGGACTTGGTAATGCAGGTAAACTGTCAGTCTACGAGACGGTTACCTATCACAAGTCCGAAAGTACGTTTGCCCACTGTTTCGTTTGTCCGAATTTTCGTTTGTCCGAAAACCATTTTTCTCGGAAACCATTTTACTTTCCTGGATTGTTATAAAAACAAACCTAACCTAACCTACGGGTTCTGTAGGTATACCTCTGTAAACATTTTGAAACGCTAATGGGTTCAGAGAAAAATGATTTTCGGACAAACGAAAATTC
Organism: Tortrix viridana; assembly: GCA_963241965.1. Lineage (NCBI taxonomy): Eukaryota > Metazoa > Arthropoda > Insecta > Lepidoptera > Tortricidae > Tortrix > Tortrix viridana. The sequence continues at coordinate 16,010,927 of OY725172.1, forward strand.
GGACAAACGAAACAGCGGGCAAACGTACTTTCGGACTTGAGATAGGTTACCCTACGAGACCCTTTAGACAGAAGAGACGTAAGTCGGGGAAGGGGGCAGCTGCGTCGCTCCTTTAATGAACTTTCATACAAAATGTATAGAAGCGTCGCGACGCTAAACATACAGGGGGGAATCAGAGGGGACGGGGCGCAGACGCGTCGTTTCTATACTCGTATATGTATACGTATAGCATTATCTCTTCTGTCTGGCTTGTACTTTATGTTATTTCTCTCCACGGATAGTAAATAGACCATTTTTAGCAGTAGTCGTTTTTTCATGACTGTAAACTTATATTTGTAAATAAATAAAGACTTGCGAGCTCAACGAAGACGACATCCAGAGCGAGGTTGGAGAATGCGACGAGCAGACCTCACATTCAGGCGGAATATTTGCTAGGAAGATGGTGATGATTTTTCTTCATGACTGAAAATCGTCATTAAAACGGCTTACTTCCATCGGCTTCTATTAGTGGCCATCCGTACCACATCATATAGAACTTACTGCTCTTGACTTTCAATTGGTTAGTTCGTCTCGCTGGAGATCTGCCACGCGATATTTTGTAACAAGGTGGTTACAACCTCCTTTATCTATTGATTTTATTTCTGGCCACTCTTACGTTTCTTTTATTGATTTAAATTCTTCAAAATTCAAAATTATTATGATCGATTCGCGGATCGATAAGGGATTCAGTGTCTGAGCTGATTGAAAAAAAGACATACAAAATCTAGAATATATATTAATTTAATATTATATTTTATTAAAAATGAGATTGATGTTTTAGAGTATTAACCTATTGAAATATAAAAATAATTAAAATTCAAGTAAAAGTTTAAGGGATTTATTTATTCCATCACCTATGATCTCGTCATCCTGGACATGGTGATACTTACCCATACTGTCAGAATTTTACCCTCAACGTTTCTTAATATGACTATTTTTTCAATCTGCTATCTTGTCAAACTATAAGTCGATGATAAGACGTTGAGAAAGGATCGATAGTTGTAATTAAGTATATAAAAACAAGGCCGTTTTTTGCTTGCAAACGTAAATAAATGTTTTTAGTGTGTCTAATTGTTTTACAGACACTCGGATCTTTCATCAAATGTGTCGTATTACCGAATTTCATTTCATCGAAAGCTAATTTCAGCTGAAAACTTATTGTTTTTAGGTTACCTTAAGCATGGGTCTTAGGTTAGGTTAGGTTAGACCTATGACCACCAAAAAATCATATCTCCTGCCCGTGTAAATGCCTGTCATGAAATGTAAAGGCGAAGTAAAACGTTCTATAAAATTAGTGTCGGGGATTCAAGGGTAAACTATTTTAGACCTTATAATTATTACGGCTTATAAATCTCTTTTGAACGTTACCCGCCGTAGAAACATTAAATTGAAGTGTGGTTAAGCGTAAAAAAGTAAATTAGCAGCGGGACCGAGTAAACATGTGTTGCTTTAGGCAATTACCGTACTAATTAGACGGGAAACGGTTTACCTCCGAATCTCTGTAAAGCAAAAGTTGTATTTACTCGCTTGTCGCTCAGTGTGTCTCTTTCGTTACTTTTCTGCATAGAAGAGAGAAAAATAAGTTACTAATTTTCGGTATAATAATAATAATCCCATCTCAAATAACGAATAACTGACGATAGGTTTCAAGATGAAGAAACTTTGAAACATCTTATTCATCCCTTTTGCGCTTAAGTAGTACCATAGTGCGAGATAGAGACAGATCTAACGCAACATAGTTGCTGATTTTATTAGATTCGAGTTTTAAGCTCATCCTTAAAATTAACTGGCGGAACACTTTAACTGTGTGGTAAGGAAATGGGTAGTAAACCTGTTACAGACGTTATGGTAAGGGCCTGCGTAAACCGGTGGAGCGCAGCGCAGATCACTTTAAATTTATCAATGTATATTATTTCCTATTTTACAATATAAGGTATAAATTTGAATGCTCTGAGACCGACCTCGGAGCATCACGGGGGATTTCTACTCTGCGGCTGGGGCTCTAAATTTATACCTTATTGTAATTAAAATAGGGAAGAATATACATTGATAAATTTAAAGTAATCTGCGCTGCGCTCCGCCGGTTTGCGCAGGCCCTAACTAGAGATCGTAAATTCGCGCGCTTATTTATCCTAAGCTTTGTTTTTGAAGATGGAGTGTTCCTATTGGCAATATATTCAACTGGAGCTGACCCTTCATTTACCACTTTAAAATAGTTTTACTGATCACGACTAAAGGAAGAGAGAAAGACATTACTTTACTGCATGGAAGACACAAAAAAACAAAGGAATAACTAAAATAAACTAGGCAATGAAAAGGACACTGGCTCAGTGCTATGCTGAGGTGTCACACACCTACAGCGCTGGTTCTCAGCCAGTACCGGCTAAATCTTCTTTGTTGAGCTCTAGTTTCTATTTTATTTAATTACTTTTACTGGAAACTCGACAGCTAAGCTTCCAATTATGAGACGAGAAGTAGTTACCGCGCAAATCCTTTAACACCACTAGTCATTTTCTTTTCGAGTAAGTTAAAATGTTTCAAAAGCGTTAATGAGGATGTTCAAATTTTCTGAACGTGGCAGTTTATTTAGCTTGGTCATTTTTGACTACTGAAATATCGTTGAAATTATTTGTTTAGGTAGGTAAAGTCGAGGGATAGAGCAGTGATCGGAATAGGTAGAATATAAATTGACGCTTGTTCATTCATGCGTGAGTGAGATGGGAACACATTATTGAATGAACATGCATCAAGTTTAGGTAAATATACACCTATTCCGATCACTGATTCAGAGTATGAACTTGAACTTCGCCTGCGCATTAAGTTGCCATTCGATTCGAAATACTTAGTGGCAAAGCCAACAAAACAACGATTCAGAACAAATTTTATTTCATCTTATCTCATCCAGCGCCCGTATTATCGCGGAGATAAGCGTGGATAAAGCATCCGTCACTCTCTCTCCTACATATTGGTCAGAGAGTGACAGATCGATAAGATTGATAAACACGACCATAATAAGCCCGCAGATGTTCTGTTACACCTCGACCCTGTAAGATTCCCCTTTTATTCACAATCAAAAGTACTAACCTACCCTATCCTAAAACAAATCACACACGCTTAGGACGCCCTGTGGTATGTAAAACACTAACGACACAATGACTTAGGCGGTCACAATTTTCTCCTAACCATAAATTCTGAATGGCATCTCGCCCTAATAGGCTAACTTTGGTAAACCACCTTAGTTTTTATGCGCTAACAGCGCTCTTGAGTCAGAGTATCTTGAGAGCCTCCTAAAATATTCAACTAAGAGCCATTACCTGCTCTTTAAATGTATCTTGGCTTGAAACAAACGCTTAGTCTACGTTTTCGAAGGGTAGGTTTCATATAAGCTTAAGATTAAGTCGCTGAAATCGAGGGCTTTTGTCTTCTTCGTTTATCGCTATCCCCTAGGAAACTGTCCATTTTCCAGGATAAAATTTGCCCCGTGGCCATCTACGGGCGTTAAATTAGGTATCTCTGTATCTGTCAGTTTTATACCTAGTTAGTTTAGAGTTCAGTAGATTCGACCAATCCACTACGACAAAATGTACAAACCTTGCCTTGATGTAATGTAACTACACAATTTCTGTATTATTAAAAAAACGTACGCAAATCGAGGCGCGAAGCTTAGTCGCCTTAGTACTGAGTTATAAAACGCTGTTTCAAATAAAAAGCTCGAAGTATTGCAGGAACTATAACTACGTTGAACACAAAACGAAATTGAATTCTATTCATCCTGTATAACTACTTAAGTCGCAGGCGTCTACCCATTTCACAACTATGTCAAAGCTTCAGAGGCAAAGGCGAGCTTTTGTAAAGCTTCCCTTCAAAAGCTCGCGCAAGCTCCCACAGATAAATTAACAGTTTAATTAAAAACGAAGATACAATCATGCGTCACGATAATTACTGTAAGTGGTGAGGTGTCGTCCATTAATGATATATTTGCGTAGGATAATCTGTTACGTGCATTAAAGCTTTATTCAAATAAACGACGACGACGACGCGGTTAGCCTAGTTGGTAGTGACCTTGCCTACGAAGCTAGCGGTCCTGGGTTCGAATCCCGGTATGGGCAAATATTTGCGTGATGAGCGCGAGTATTTGTTCCTGAGTCATGGATGTTTTCTATATATTTAAGTATTTATTTCTCTATATTATGTATATCGTTACCTAGAACTTATAGCAAGCCTAGAGCTTAGTTTGGGACTAGGTCAATTTGTGTGAAATTGTCCCTGATATTTATTATTATTATTATTAAATAATTGAGGTACCTACCTACACCTACAAAATAACTCTAGGACAAAATAACTTTTAGGAAAAATATTCGAAAATAAACAATTTTCCTTAGCGTAACTAGTAGTTATATTCGTTCGAGGAATTTTGTACATGCATGTATGATTCATAGCACAAAGAAAATAACTTATCGACACTACCACAGTAATTGGGGCACTATTTTATAAATTAACTGTCAGATTGTGGGATATTTAATTTTCGTATTTGCTTTGTATACCAAGAATATAAACAAAAACACTAATACTTTTTAAAACTGAGTCTGTGACGGACACTGTGGAACTGCGAGTAGCAACGGTAAATACGTCATATATCTTAGCGCATTAACGCAATATGACACCAGATACGAAGTTCCCAAATACCTTACATCTTAACCAAGAATGCGATTAATGCTCCGCCTCCCCATTCACACTGCCCTATGCCTCCAAGAATCTTTATGAGCTGACTTTTATTCGGACATTCCAATCCAAGTCCTACGATCATACAAGGTGACAGGGAAAACTGTCACTGTGTTCCTCTTTAACCACGCACGGAAGAAAGGGAGGGACTGAGGTATAAAATGAAATTTATTCGTGCTGGATCTTGTTTAGTATATTTACGCGACAGCCCCTTAATCTTATCTTCGTTAAGTTGGCAAAAGAAAACGCTTTATCTTTTCGTGCATAGAAAGAGGTAGCTTAACAAATAATTCTGGCGACAAATGCCTTTTAGTGTAGACACCGTGAGTTACAAAACCTTGTTTTTTTACTTTTCAAACTCAAACTCAAAACATTTATTTGACAAACACAAAAGACAAAGTTCAATTAAAATTAAAAACCATCGTCGAACTAAAAAGATATAAAATTAAAAATGAGCAAAAATTTAGTAATGTTGCGCTGCAGTGTGAGGTCAGATAGGACTCAGCTCAGCACGTGCTGCAGCCAGAGCCGCAGCGCTGGTTTTCAGCTGGTTTTTATGTAACGCTAATTAGTCATACAATAATATTATATTTTTTTATTATTATTTTTGATTAGGTAGAGAATGCCATTAGGCATTAAATTCACCTTTTGTACTGAAAGTATTTTGTGCAATAAAGATTAAATAAATAAATAAATATAAATAAATTATTAACTTACGTTACACAAAAAAAAATTTACGGATTATTAATTGAGTCCTTAACTGCCATTAACCCCGTATTTATTTTGATTCACCAGCACACCTTTTACTCCCATTCCTTTTCCGACAAATTGTATAGAAAAAAATATTTGTAAGTTTTATAAATCTTTGGTTGGTCTTAAAGAGATTATTGTTAATCCTCGATATAAATGGAATTGATGGACATAAAAAAAAAGTTCGCTTGTATTTTTCGCAGATTATACAACCGTCTTTCACTTGTAAATACCTACTCATATTTATGACTAAATATTGCCACTATCTTTAATCAATCAATCAATCAATCAATCAATCAATAGTTTATTTTACATAAAACATGGTATATACATACAGGTCTTAAGATAAATAACTAAGTATCACATGTTTTGCCGCCGGGGCAGCACGTAAAATTTTTACAAATATTCAAAATGTATATGTCATGTAAGATTAGAATTTATGTCATAATAGAATTTCAATTTTATTTATAACCTACTGCAGTTTACGCATTAAATAAAGGAATACATACTTTCCAATGCAGTCACCGTTCACAATGTTGACCGTTCACCTGCGCTAACATCGTTGGTTCTGCTCCGCCAATATTTGATCTTCGCCAACTGCTTTCTGAATTACACATAACTTAACTTATGAATTCCTTTACAGTTATAATATACACTGGCCCGCAAAACTAAGTATTACACTTTTAAACTGTCATTTTTTTTCTAAACTATAGAAGTTAGAGATGTAAAATAAAAAACGTTTTATACCAAATTTTATCAGCTTTCTTTCCAACTATAACTAAAATAAACAGTAACATTTTCAACTAAAAAAAAAGATAAAACAATAAAATAGTCATTTTTAGTTATTACAATTTTAAAAGTGTGATACTTAGTTTTGCGGGCCAGTGTACTTTATATTTTAATAAGAGTCTAACGAGTGCCCTCGATTTAATGCATAAAACAAAAAAACAACCTAAATCCCGGAAAATTGGACATACACATTGACCTAGTCCCAAACTAAGCTCTAGGCTAGATTTAAGTTAGACTATGGGTACTAGCCTTGATGGAGGTCTGCCCACGCTGCGTCTTCCAGTACGCGGACGCCATTAGAGAACTCTTCGGCCATCTGGACCGACGACGTGGTTAAGATTGCGGGAAACCGATGGATGCAAGCGGCGCAGGACCGGTCCTTGTGGCAAACCTTGGGGGAGGCCTATGTCCAGCAGTGGACGTCTTTCGGCTGAAATGATGATGATGATGATGATGATGGGTACTAGACAACAATAAACATATAACCATCTAAGGCTAAGGGACGAATACTTGCACTCATCCCACAAATATTATCCTTACTACCCGTACTATGGTCGCCTTTATCCCGGTGGATAAGAGTGGATAAAGCATCTGTCACCCTCGCACTTACATACTGAGCCCTTAGCCAAGATGCCCATCGCTAACTAGCGTTTCTATTCGTTTAGTTTTTAAACCAATCGCATCACTGGTAGCTCACGTCATACGGAGAGTCACGTGATCTACCAGTGACGCGATTGGTTTAAAAACGAAACGAATAGAAACGCTAGTTAGCGATGGGCATCTTGGCTAAGGGCTCAGAAAGTGACAGATGTTTTATCCACGTTTATCCACATGATAAACACGACCATAATAGGCCCGCAGAACTCGAAGTTGTGACCGCTAGCTTCGTAGGCAGGGCCACTTCCAAATAGGCAAGCTGCGTGGTCAAATATTTTTACATATTTTTATCCGGGTCAGCTTACGCCTAGGTTTTTTTTTAATTAGAAATAGAAATAGAAATACATAGTAACATTTATTCGACGAACACAAGAAAAAAATACAAAACAAAGATTACAGATTAGAAAAAAATGGCAACACACACAGATACCAAAATTAAACAGTAGCGGTGCAGTTACACGGGCAACCCTTCGAGCAATAATTGCCCGTCAACCATAGCTTCTATTACTCTAATTTGGTAAGATAGGACGAGACACGACACGCCCATAGACGAATTAATTATTTTCGCAGGTAGCGGTTCACCCGGCCGTTTTTAAATTTCCCCCAGGCTGCGATTTAATCTGCTTAATGCATCTCGGGACACAAGCCAGTGGTTGAAAATGCAATTGGATTAACATACAGATGGGGTTATGTACTAAAGAATAACGGGTTTGCTGTGCGTATGTTTTCCATGTAGTCTGCGGGCCAAACTTGCATGCACGAGATAAAATTTGACAAGGAAATTAATCTAATCCATATTCTAGCGTGAGAAATTTAGGTTGGCGCAGACATAACCGCTCGGCAACGGACCGGCACCGCCTCACCGCATTGTACCGCGATGCCGTCAAGGTGCTGATTAGTGTGCGTTACAGTATGGAGTTTCTTACAAAGAATACTGAACGGCTTCAGTTGAGGCGATGCCGTTCCGTTGCCGAGCAGTTTTGTCTGCGCCAACCTTTAACGCTTAAGGTTTAAAATAAAAGTGTCTCGTCCTGACGTTTATTACCTTTTATTACTAAGCGATATCCACATTTTTATAGCGATGTTATCAAGACGGGGATTTTTTGATTTTAACGCGTTAAATCTTACGTTAGAATATGGAATAGATGTATTAATTTCCCTAGCACCTGTCAAATTTGTATCTCGTGCATGCATTTTAAGCCCGCTGAGAGCACTCGATTTATCCCAGTGTCGATGTTTAACATTTCAATGCGATTATTTAACGGCGACCTCAATTTATCCCAACACTCCGAACAGCTGAGCATTATTGACATTTAACTGCGTGTATTTTCAATTTGGTTTCAGGTTTTGTCGACGAAGCAGTGCGACCAAAGCTCAGTTCAAAAAATAAAGACTAGCCCTCTTATTCATAAACGCAAAACAACTAAAGTATGCTTGTAGTATGGTTTGTCCTTATCTTTCATTGTGACATTTGAATCTGACAGAAAGTGACAAAGCATACTTTTACTAAAATAGGTTTGTAGTGCGTTTATGAATAAGGGGGTATATCTACCTAACTTTACTGGCGGGGCAACCTAGGTTTGCCAGTTAGTACTGCATCGACTAATTGTAAAGTGAGTTGTTAAGAGAATAACACTCCAGCGGGCCTTATGGTCATGGATAAAACATCTGTCACTTTCTGACCAGTATATACCAGTATAAGTGCGAGAGGGACGGATGCGTTATCCAAACTTATCCACCGCGATAAAGGCGGCCATAATGCCTGGGGCCTGAGCAAGACTTGTAAGTAAACGACTTCTACACGGACGAAGTCGCGGGCCAAAGCTATAGTCTGAAATAACTTTAAAATGCTACCTCCAGTTTCCGCATAAATAATCTAGACGCATAACGTCCGCGCTGCAATTCACGGGGTAATTTATATGGATGTTGTGAAAACTGAACTGGCGAGACTTTCGGGAGTTGAGTTAGATATCGACGGGTCTCTGACTCAACCTCGTATATGAAATTTTACGAAATCCGAATATCCACTTTACGTACACGTCCTAAAGTAGATATTCCAATTTCATACATTTTCATATACGAGGTTGAGTCAGAGGCCCGTCGATATGTTATGCTTCACCTGCGATTTATCTTGTGTGCAAGTACGAATACGCACGAGGTTAGCATAAATATCTAAAATAAGTTCTTATATAGAGCTGTGTGTTTTGCAAAGTAATGTAACGTTAACGTATAAAGTTAACGAAAATTTTTTGACTTATTGACTTGAAGTTGCATCATTTTGGAACAGGGTTTTATGGTAACAAGAAGGTCCGTGATGGTAGGTATATTTTTTATTAGATTTGTTCGCGCTGGATCTTAGTGGATACAAAAAAGTCCGACACAGTCAACCATGGAACGAGTTTAAAAAAAAATGCTTTATTAATATTACCATTTGAGTGACTTGGCAAATGCTGTACCTAAACTTTCATGTGACCTCCTAAATTAATTAAATAATTAATCCTTCTTTTGAAGGACACCGGGTCGTTATCACCCGGAAATTCAAAGAGTGCACAAAAATTGTGCGAATTTAAATACGAGTAGTTCTGTCTCCAGCTCAGTTTTCATTCAAATTCGCTGTTGTACAGTCGAACAGGCGGCGGAAGAGTAAAGAGCCATAAAACTTTGAACAATAGCATTTTTTGTTTAGAATGGTCATAAACTCATAAGTTATATAAGACGTTATTAGACGACATTGAACCTTAGTGCAAAATATTACGTTAGCTTTTACAATAGATTAACTTAGCTTAACTTATGGCTCTTTACTCTTACGCCGACCGTCTGTTTCACAATCAAGTAAAGCATATCTGTCAAATAAATTTAGCCCTTTCCCTTTTTTACACTTGAAAATAGACAAGGAGAGGGCTATCTTTATTTGACAGATGAATTTACTTGTCGATTGTGAAACAGGCCCTTAGTGTCTGCGAGCAGTGCAATAGAGATATCAGTCACTTACGCTTATGGGGTACCTAACCCGGCACCACTTAGAGGGTGTGGCACTGATGGACAAATTAATAAATTTAGCCTCGGTTTACTGCAGCCAAGTTCACTGGTACCAAATATATTTCATTCATACCTGCAATCTCGCTCAATCTGTTTAAAGGCTTTCCCAAATGCGGCCATCATCTTCATCATACAAAACAGATTGAATGTTTAGGCAAATTCAGTTATTGTCGGGACAGGCATTGTTGCGGATTTGTGCGCAAAATTGCCGCAATTTGCCTTTGATAGTGGCAATACTTTTGGTGCTAGGGATGGCTGTGATGTCGTAAACCGGTATTCTCGTCGATTTATTGTACTTAAAACCGGATACCAGAAAACTAGTGGGTGATATAGCTAAGTTGTGACGTTGTGAGTCATCATTGGCGAATCAAATTATCTGCAAGTTTTATTACGCTGTTCCTCTTCAACAGTATACGCAAGATTATATTCATTCATTAGTTTATATTCGACGACGCAGTTAGCTTATTTGGTAGTGACCCAGCCTACGAAGCTAGCGGTCCCGGGTTGGAATCCCGGTATGGGCAAATATTTGTGTGATGAGTGCGAGTATTTGTTCCTGAGTCATGGATATTTTCTATGTATTTAAGTATGTATTTCTCTATATAAGTATGTGTATCGTTGCCTGGTACCCATAGTACAAGCCTAGAGCTTAGTTTGGGACTAGGTCAATTTGTGTGGGATTGTCCCCTGATATTTATTTATTTACTTATTATTCAGAACTTTTATCCGTTCTTTTATTGCTCACGGCCAAAGGACAAGGAATCTTACGGGCATGCAACGACTTTCAGCGTATTCTCTCTTCATTGCACGGTACGACCATAAAAGCTAACTACGCCACTAAGGGTTGTACTTACCTAATCGTTTTTAAATTGGCAAAAAATATTGGTTGAAAGGTGGAACAACAATATTTTCAAGGCCACCACCACTACATAGAACTGTTACACGAACAACTTTTCTCGGAAATTCTAGCCGGCAACAATATTTGTCTTGCTCTAATTGAGCTTGATGGAAACATATAAAAATTGGAAAGTTTCTTGTGAAACAACTCTTCAAGATACCACTTAAAATAACAAACATAAGACAGCTTACCGGTTTTTACCGATTTTCATGTCACTAGCGATCCGTGTTCGCCCTGTTTCCTGGAAGACGGTAAGTGAATTGGCTTAATGAAGTTATTAACGGAGCCCATTTTAGCCTATTTCGCGAAACGTAGTAATGCTGCCTTGGAAGACAAGGCGTTTGTTTGAAGTAATTAAAGTAGTTAATTAATTACTACCAAGTAAATATTTTATGTAGGTTCGATCCGGGGCCCTTTGACGCGTTTATTTGTGTAGGTATGTACCTATGTAGTATACTTATATTTGTGACGTTCTCAATATAAAGGGACCTTATGGAGGCAGGCGGTTACGCCGTTTTTAGAACTGTTACCATAGTATTCGTATAGTTACAAGAATAAGAAGAGCTTAACTGCCTTCCTCCATAAGGTCCCTTTATATTGAGAACGTCACATTTATACATGTGAAAGTTTCAATCACGCCTAGACGGCTGAACGGACTTGAATGATATTCGGCACACGGGTAGTCCTTGTCCTGGATTGACACATAGGGTACTTTTTATCCCAAAAAATTGATAGTTCCCGAAGGAAAAGCGATAAGCGACTTATCGGACGCGGGCAAAAGGTAGTTAAGCTAATATCTCTGCCATTTGGGGCTTATTTTTGGTCTTATATCATTTCGAACAGTTGCTTCTCTTAAACATACCTACATTTTGTTTTAGTGACAAGTATAACCTAAACTAATTCAACGTACCTAATACCTAAGCGATTAGATATCTTGAAAACAAAACAATTTTAACGGATCTCTGTTTGGGAAAACGAAATAAGCAAAATTTACCAAAATTGGTTCGCCCAAACGCTCCCCCCGCGCCTCCCCGCAGGCTAGTTATGGAGCTTTAACCAAAAGAACCAATTTATTTCTAAAATATTAGTTATTCAGGTTAAGGCTCCGCGTCAATCCGATAAGGCCTTTATAATTAGACTTTTCGAGGAAGAAACCTGTTTCTAACGTAATTTCAGAGCCAATATTTGAATTGAGATCCCGTTGGCAAGGTTGGATTACGGTGAAAATAACCTTGACGGCGACAAAAATAACACGTTTATGATATTTCTTTCATTATTTTTCGTCTGTTAACACCCTTCGTATTTGTAATAAAGTGCCCGTGTGGCCTGCTCACAGAAAAAAAAATCATGAATTATTTAATTTGTAAAATCATATTTTTGTAGACGCAGTAAAGTGACATTTAATATTTGGTTTATTTCAATAATAACCGTTTTAATTTTAAAAACAAATATGTTGACTTCTAATTATAACAAACTTTTGCCCGCGACTTATCCGGGATAAAAAGTATTTATTCTATGTCCTTTCCCGGGACTTAAACTATCTCCATACCAAATTTCATCTAAAGGTGGACATTCACGGTCAGTTAAACTGATCAGTTAACTGACGTACATCCAGAAGCTGACCTTGAGTTCGTATAATTTCAACTTAAGATTTCACATTCACGGTCAGTTTTTGGATGTACGTCAGTTCAACTGATCAGTTTAACTGACCGTGAATGTCCACCTTTAATCGGTTTAGCAGCGGTACCGTGAAAGCGTATTATATTACTAAAGAGGTACCTACAGATGTAATGAGACAGAAATATTTGTTTACATATTCCGTAAACTTTCATCAAAAGAACGACAGTGAACTGTCAGTTCACTTCGTCTAGTAAAAAATCTGACTTTAGTTTCGCTTCTGTAGACAGCGGTTCGCCTAATCAGATGGTCCGTTTGTTCGCTACCGAGAACGTTTTATTAAATTTTAGACCAAAACTGGTCAAAAGAGTGGCTCTTTCACCCTTTCAGACCCGGCCAACACGATCGTGCGTATTGTTCAAAATTTAAAATGGATTTTATTGACCAATCAATAAAATTCAATATTATCTAACTCTCGATACTAAGCTGGGTTTGAAAGGGATAAGGGTGGTTTGGTTTCTATACAGAAAGCGGTAAACGGGGATAAAATCCACTGCCATTAAATTGATCCATTTCCCTATCCTCTCACAGCGCAGCTCGAGTGGGAACCCAACCTAAAACCGTTATAATGCTTCTTATAAAATCTAAAGCCTTGCCTGTGTACTAAGATGAAAACCGCACGGAAATCCGTTTGGTAGTTTTTAAAAACCAATGTTATTTTGTTTTAAAATTCAAAATATTTATTCAGTAAATTGGCCACATGCGAGCTCGTCGGTAGTATGAAGTGAATCTACTAGCGCTTATTAGATAGTTATAAAAGATTAGGGCATGGGGGCGCCATGTCAGTCATCTCATTTTGGACTACACAAACTGGAGCTTATGTATTTTAACGACACTGCAGCATCGCTCGTTTACTACTATGGTTCTCTATCCAATGACTCAAATTTAGTTTTAACGACCTCTAGTGATAACTACACCAACTAGGCTACCACTTTCAAAACAGCGCCATCTAGCGTATACTCAGATGTCACTAAATTACGGTGACAATAGTGGCATCTAGTGCAAATAAAACGAAACAAAAGTGTGTCACTTGAATATTTGCCAACAACGACATCTGTTGTCAGTTGGTTACTATGTGTGTGTACAGTCGAGGACAGAAAGATGTACCTTCAGTCAACAAAGTATCGGGAATGGATGATTTGTTTATGGTTCCAAATTCAAATTTTTGTTTTTTTTGTTGTTGTTAGATTGGCACAACTGTTTTCTATTTTGGCGCGGAGTTTGAGTTGCATCTGTTATTTATATTAAATACAGTGCTGTTTTTAGTTATATCATATCTAGTGTGTATTGCGAATTTCATAATGGACAAAAACATTGAACAAAGAGTTTGTCTTAAATTTTGCATCGCCAATGGAATTTCGTGTTCGGAGCCACTGAAAATGTTACAGAAGGCTTACGGTGATTCGACTTTATCAAAAACACGTGTTTATGAGTGGTACAAAGCGTTCAAAAGCGGTCGAGATGTGATGGAAGATTTGCCTCGCTCTGGTAGGCCATCAACGTCTGCAACTGAAGTTAACATCGCAAAAGTGAAGGAAATAGTGACTGAAAATCCTCATTCAACTTTGAGAGAGATAGCCGCCGAACTTTCTGTATCTCACGAGTCGATCCGTACTATTTTAACTAATCATTTGGGTATGAAACATGTTACCGCTCGGCTAATCCCAAAAGACCTGAATTTTCTCCAAAAACTCAATCGCATGAGAGTCGCTGAGGACATGCTAGAACGAGTCAATTCCGACCCAACATTCATGAAACGCATTGTTACTGGTGACGAGACGTGGGTTTACGAGTTTGACATGCAAACTAGTCAACAAGCTTCGGAGTGGCGCCTTCCAACTGAACCGAAACCGAAGAAACCACGCCAAAGTCGATCAAAAGTCAAAGTCATGTTGACTGTTTTCTTTGACTATCGCGGTGTTGTGCACTCGGAATTCTTGCCGGAAGGTCAAACGGTAAATAAAGAATATTATTTGAGCGTTATGCGGCATTTAAGAGAGCAAATTCGACGTAAAAGGCCAGATTTGTGGAATGAAAATTCTTGGATTTTGCACCACGACAATGCGCCTTCGCACAAGGCCATCATTGTGAAAGAATTTTTGACCAAACACTCAACAAATACCATCGAGCAACCACCATATTCACCAGATATGGCTCCTGCCGACTTCTTTCTTTTTCCTAAACTCAAATTACCACTTCGTGGCACCCGTTTTCAATCGGTAGAAGACATAAAGGAGAATTCGCGCCGAGAACTGAATTCAATTCCGGAAACAGCGTTTAAAAAATGTTTTGATGATTGGATTATTCGTTGGCGTAAGTGTATCGTTTCTGAAGGAGCATACTTTGAAGGTGATAAAATAAATTTGGATGATTAACAAACAGTTTGTGTATTATTGATCTTTTCCCGGTACTTTCTTGACAGAGTAGTATACACTTTTGGACCTTATTACAATGGAATAAGGTGAAAAAGTGTAAACATCTTTCTGACCTCGACTGTACATGCTCAAGCTACTAAGATTAAATAGTTAGCTTAGCACAACAGATATAAAAGGTAATAAAAAATACCAGAAAAATAAAATAAAATAAGAGAAGATAGTAAATTGCGAAAATAAAAATCAACACTACAGTTTATAGTTTATTGTCGCTTGAAATCTAGACACACGGCAACGTGTCAAGCCAAGTTCAAGCCAAAAAACAAGGAACTGGCGACGCTGCATCCGTGTGTTATATTATGATTAATTCAACTTATCAAGTTAATATTAAAAATATTTCTCCAATGGCTCGCCGAGTATAGTTTCTAGTTTCCTAATGGCCTCCTTTGTAGTAGACTCTATCTTGGAGTCGCCATCCTCTAGAAGCTCTGCGAGGAACGGCACGCTCTCAGCCAGAAGAGGTAGCCAGCTGCTTCCAAGCTGCGTTGCCATGGAGACCAGGCATTCCAAAGCCAGAAGCCTGTAAGAATTGATAAAGCTAACAAAGGAGAAATCTACGATAGGTATAACGTGAGTATAGTCCACTTGAAGAATGCATTTTTACTCGTCTGCGAGAAGGTTGTTTTTGGCAACTTAAGTACAGTCAAGGTCATACATATGTGTACACTTTAGTACCTTGTCACATTCATTTATGGCAGTTCAAACGTGACATTAAAAAGACATGGTACTAAAATGTCATATTTATGACCTTGACTGTACCTATGAATGTTTTGTATCATCAATATCATCATTTGTATGAATGAATGTAATAAAAAATCGGATAATTCACAGATGGCGAAACTAAAAGTTAAATAAATGCATAAAAATAGTTTTTCACCTTATTTCAGCATCATTATGTCTCGTCTTCAACAAAACTTGATAGTTCAATAACTTCCATAGCGAATCGTCAGCAGTAGCCACTGCTAACTGCGCGATACAAGGAATAAGCGATCCTGTCGCCCTCTCCTTTAGGCTCATAATGCCTCCCAGTTGATTCTCAAGCTGATCCACCACCGGCTGCATTAGAGTATCAAATCTATCCTTATTCAAGAAGTTTTGACTATCATACAGAAACACTATGTGTAGAGTTTTGATTATATAGTTGACCAATGTGGCGCATTTCTCTTCTGAATCAAAGAATAAATCCTCTGTTTTGCTTTTGTTGCAGGAATCCAGCAGATCTGCTGCGTTTTTGGTGAAATGGCCGGCGAATAAGACGAATAAGCCTTTTAGTTTGTCAGCGATGGCACTGCTTACTCTGAAATAAATTAAAATATGGGTTAAATAGAAAGACTGTCTAATTATTAACAACGTTAATAAAAATTACTGCAAACTGTAAATACACCTGAATTACAAATAGACACACAAAGCCTGAGGTAATCAAATTGTAGTAAAATTATGATGTCGCAAAAACTAACTTCGAAAAGTTTACAAATTAAGTTTGTTATATTACTTTATCTAGATAATGTATTTTTTTTTAAATGTCACTGCTATCATGTTATATATTCTTACCTGTAGAACGTAATAGCTCTGTCCCTCTGCCCGTCGACGTTAGTCCTTATCGCCCAGTCGTAGATCTTGAAATAGAACGGCCGGAAGCTCGTCTCCGACAACTTAAGCACCAGGGACACAAGAGCATTCACGACTTCATCTTCAGCCGCATCTATTGTAGCAGCATCAGCCTTGTCATCAGAGTCACTCCTCAACTGCAAAGCTGCTATGAAGAAAGCAGTCAAATCTTGCCGTAACGCAGTGAAATCACCGGAAGTAACATTACCAAAGCTTTCTGCCAAAACGGCCATCACAGGTCCAACCGCACCATACTGCTCCTTATCTAACAGCAACTGGTATGTTGCGTTTGCAATCGGAATCAATACCCTAGGCGGAATAGAGCTCGCTATCTTCTTCTTGACTGTAGTCAACTTTGCAACTATAGCAGTCACTTTGGCGCATTCTTGGTCAAACGATTGCCATTTCGCAAGCAACATCGCGTATTCGTATAAGATTTTCTGCAAATACGGACTCAAAAATAATGGTAGACTTTCAATGATCTTCGATAATGCTGTCACTGTACTTAATAGCACCAGTTCTGGAGTTTCTGCTTTCCTTTGCATTTTCAAGACTTTAATGAGAGCAGGCATGAACTTATGCAAGCTTGCTAGAGCGTATGCCTTCATGTTACCACACAGCTCTGCTAAGGTCAACACAACAGAGGCCATAACATTACCAGAGACTTTCGGATTACATGTGTATTCAGTAACAGTCTCAAGCACCTGTCCAAATATTGCTGGTTCATCTGCTGCTAGCATTCTGGCTAGTAGCTTCAGAGACAGCAAAGCTGTTTGCTGATTCAGTTCCAATTCTTGAGCAGCTACTTTGTTTAATTCTCCATTATTACCATCAATAGTTTTTACAATATCTAGCAAGGCAGGCAGTAACGAGTGGAGCAATTCTTTATCGACAGCTTTAAACATTTCTGGGCTGTACTGGATCTTAGAGTTGAGCAGCTCCATAGATTTCCTTCTGACTGTCTGCAATGTGTGGCTTAGGAGACCTCTTACCACGGAGAGGAACATAGGCGCAGATAGTAGATTATTAGTGTGGTCTAACAAGTCATAGCTGTGATGTAACATTACCCTGTAATATTTAAGGGTTTTCTCATCTGTAATTTTGGAAATGCTTTGTATAAATGTAAGTATGTTTATAATGTAAGTTTTGTAGTGATTCTCCATTGTTTTGATGTCAGTCGCGTGTCTGCTGTGTTGAATGAATTGTGATGAAGCTAAGAAGGTTTTCATGAAGGTAATTATAACATATTTGTAATGGCGCAATTGAATCGCCGAGTGTCCTCTAACACTAAATATCTCACTAGGATCCACTTCTGTTTCCATGGCGTTTTCATCTTTATGAATGGGCAATGATTTCACATAAAGCATAAGCTTTACGAAGTTGTACATGCAAATTTCTGGTGAAAATTCAAGAAGAATACTGTGTCCAAAGTCGAGTCTATTCATTGGTGATTCCCTTTCAGCTAACGACCGTTGTGGTTTATCTTTCTTTTCTCTTTCTTCATTTACATGGTTCACGTGTGTCTCTAGCAATAAAGCTAGGAATGTCCAAAGGAATTGGTTCGGTCCGAGGGTTTCCAAGAGCTTTTTGAATAGAGGTAATCTTCTATGCTCTGGTACATGTAACACCACATCGGCAAATATACGTAAGACTGGCACAACGCGTTTTTGCAACTGCTGAATTTCTTTGTCAGTATGCTCCTCCGTGCTTTTGTCCATTTGCACCAGGATGGGTATCAGTGTTTCTATTATTTTTATTATAATTTGGAAGCTGTAAGCATCATCATGTCTTAACACAGAAGATCCCATGAAAGTGAATATTTCCATGGTATGATGAAGGACCTGTTCTGGGAGCATATATGCAGCGTGGGACATTAGAATCAGCGCGTGGTGATGAGTCTGCGGGTTCTGAGTGCCTCGTACACACTGAACAACCAACTCTATATCGAACATGGACTTCAAGCTACGCAATTGATCTTTGTTCTTATCATCAACAAACTTCTTACAATAATACCACAGAGAAGAGAGTACTAGCTGTTTAGGGTATTCAACGTAAGACTGTTCTTCAAACCGCAGGCATTTGTTCAATACTTGAAACAGAATAGACACAAAGGTAATGTCTACAGACATTTTTTTCTTGTTTTGCACGTATTCTAGAAGAGTAACGCCTAGACGCCATGCCTCTGTTTCAGTTAGTTGATAAGATAACATAGAAACTGATGAAGATTTCTTCTTTTGATTCACAGTGGCCGGATCATCAGCCTTTAACATCTTCTCGAGTATAGGTTTAAAGTCGGTAAAGTTTAAGTGGATCTTTCGGATTACTTTTGAAGCCGCACTAGAAATTAGCGGGTTGTTGCTGAAAGCTCCTGCAACAGCAATAAGATTGACCAAACTCTCTGTTTTCTTTTCAGGTACTTTCTTAAAGACATCCTCGTCAATCTGTTTCATAACTAAGACAAAGGGACTTCTAAATGTTTGATCATCTTCCATTACACATTCCCGGTACTCCTTCAGAGCAAATTCTATTGCACCCCAAATATTATCTTTTTCCAAAGAGGATATAGTTGTTGAATCAATGCGACTGCAAATATTCCTGATGATCTTGGATTCGTAGATGTCGAACGTAAATTTTGGATTATATTCATTCTCTTTCAGAATCACCTCGAACTTTTTAAGAGATGGAACAATATGATTAAATGCCTGTACATTATTAATGGTTGACATAATCTTCAGCAATTCACATGAAATATGAGCCGGCGTATCTTTAGTGACAATGCCTATAAGTTTTGCCAGACAATTTTTTTTGAATTCTTTATTTCCTGCTTTGGATTGCGTGAGAATTGTGTCCAAAACTTGTGATATTTGTTCATGGTCAAGTAACACTTCTTCTTTATGATCCCACAGTTCATGCATCAATTGTACATAAACCAAGTCTTTATTTGAGCCCCCTTTCAAGAGTTGATCGACTATCTCGAGTGTGAACGATCTAATTAGAGTGATTGGATTGTTTAGATTAAAAATAATCATTAGCATGACGACGTCGGAGTCATACATCCATTTAGCCTTTTGCTGCATTTCTATGAAACCGGACAATAATTTGAGGCTCTTCAGCTGGAGCTCGGAATTAATTACGTCATTTGGATCAGTGGCATACAAGATGTGGCCGCAGGCAAAGTTAGCTATGAATTCAAACCTCTCTCTTGTAGTAGTGAAGAACCTATCAAGCAGGCTTTGTAGTAATTTCGAGTAGTTATCTCCATAGCTTTCAATGCTACAACCAGTGATAAAAATCTCAAATAGTCTTCTGACTAGAACGGAATCAGCATCCTTCAACAGATTGCACCATGGTTTTGTCAAACTCTTGATATTCATTCCCTCAATTAATCTAGTAAAAATGTACTCCATTATTTCAAAGACAATTTTGTTCATGTGTGACATTTTAATAAAATCTGGTATTATTTCTGAAGAAAATGATCCTTTATCAGTCACAGGTATTATTTCGCGTCCATCAACAGATTCTAAAAGTAAGCTTAAAATATCTTCAAGTTCAGATATAGGTGTTTTCTCAAAAGAGCATGATTTCAAAAGCAGAAACATAGATATATCCAGTATGTTGCTTTTGTTTAGTTGTAATGTATCAAGAAAATCAAAATTAGCTTTTTTCTTTACAAACAATGCATTATATACCATTTGTGTTATTCCCTGGCTGTTATCAGAAAATGATTCTTTCAATTTGAGGTCCTTAGTTAACTCGAATTTTTTCCCCCAACTTGATTTTAATATTTTCCAAGCCATTTTGGCAGTTTCTTTGTCATATGGAAACAAATAAGGCATGAGTGTGAGAATGGTTGCTTGATTCACAGGTAAAACATCCAAAGCGCATAATTTATCAATAGCTTCATTTACTACAGGTTTCCATTTTCTAGACCCTCTTGCTACAATAGTAAGAAATGCACCAGTCAACTCCTCTTCATTAAATATTTCATTCAAGTTGGCAGTTGAAATCTGTAAAGTTGCAGCTACAACATTTGGATCATCATCACGGAGTCTATTCAAGATAGATTCTTTAACAAACTCTTCATTATCATTTTTCAAACTCTTAAACTCCTTTTCAATGTATTTGACAGCCTTCATACGTAATGCAGGATTCACATGGTTAAGATTTTCAAAGAGGTATGCACCACCGACTTTATGAGCAATAGCTGGATTGAAACCCAAAATTTTTGTAAGGCTCATGTGCCTGCTAGCTGATTTCTGATTTTTACTGTTCAGTTCTTCTTTAACAATTTTGTCAAATGCTTCTGGGTATTTTGTTTCAATGCTTTTAAGGCACAGGGAGTACCAGTTGAGTTTCTTGAAAGAGAATGAGCTCTCATCAACTATTGTAATGTCATCATCAACTTGTTCATCTTTTTTATGTTTTGGTGGTTTGTAAGAGTGCAGTATGACCCTGGAAACATAAAAACAAAATAAATTATAAGATAAAACTATGCTAACCCAAATTTGAATAAATATTGAACATGAAAAAAAATATATTTAAAGATACTATAAGCTCATGTAGTATGTGCAAGTGTTTCCAATCCATGATGGCACTCCCCAAAATATATGGTTGCATCAATTTATGTAACCTTAGTGTAGTGGTGCTGCCGTGAATTGAAACCAGTGCTGAGCAATGAAACATTGATGTCATATAAAATATTGTTGCTAAAGGGCTGTGTTTATGCCATAGCAAGATTGCATTGCTAGATTTCTTAGGCATATGGAGACACAGAGCACAGGAACTTAAAAGTGATAACTTTAAATTAATAATCATTCTAATCTACCAAAAAACATTATACATACTTGATGATCTTCTCTGGATTCTGCTGAGACAGGTCAACCTCATCAATAAGTATAATTGGCATGTCGCTGTACATCATGAACTCTTCTGCATCCTTCTGCAACTCAACCAAAGTGCTATTGAGGAATGCCTTCACAAACAAGTGAATGCTGATCTTGTTCTCAACCAACTTCCTTAAGTGCGTGCACAAATTTGTCACAATTGGTGCAGAAATGTTGTAAAGAATCGGATCCAAAAGCTTTTGTAAGTAAGTCTGATTAATATAAATCAAGTTTATAAGCAATACAGCATCATAGTTCAAATCTGCATTCAAAATCTTGTCAACTACCGCATTCAGGGTTTCAAGTTTCAAAGTCGCTTTTGTTGATATGTACCCAAGAATAACATAAGATGATGACCTGAAATCATTAATTGATGAATCCAAGCCTGCTACTAAAGCGGCTAGAATAGCATTAATGATTGGTTCCGTAACTTTCTTGCTAGCATCAATAGTGCCTATTACTGTAGAACAGAAGAATGCAAAGACTGTATTGAGTTGTGAAGCTCTGTCCACAAATTCTTCAACACATTTCTGTGTATTGCTTGCAATCATTTTTAAAGTAGCAGGGTTGGATGCACAATGGTTAAATAATATAGACTTTGCTAAAGGTGTGCCTGTTTTCTGAATGGGTCGTAACCAGCTCCATTTGTGCGTCTTGCCTTTTAAATCTAACAGCTGGATGATGCGCACAAATATTAATGTCTCATGATAGGGCAAAATCAGTGCTATGAGAGCGTCTTGATTATACTCATGTATGTGGTATCTATTAATCAGCCATTCCAAGGCTTTGTGAGTAGGTTGCAATAGCAAATATGGGGATAGTTGAATCAGAAACTTTTGAATAGTTTGATTTAAATGTTGATTAGTCTCTTTGCTCTCTATGGCTCTTTCAAAATCTTTTGATGGTATACTGAATAATGTCTCTTCATAGAACTGGAAGCCTTGGTGGATCGCAATAAGCTCTTTTAGACCACTAATACCAATCTCATAAAATGTGTCACGGTCCTTTAAAGCGGCCTCTTTGGGATCGAAGAGTAGAGATGTCTTTTTCTTATCATCTTTGTATATTGCTGTTTGCGGTACAGCTAGCTTTTGCAGCTGCTCCGCTAACGAAGTTGCCGCCATTGTAGTTGAATTTGAATCTGTCGATAATTTACAGAAAATTATTTAATTAGTAAATATTTCGTCGACTAACCTGTAATTTACACACGAAGTTGGTTGACGTCTTACCAAGTTTTCATTTGAACACAATCACGAATGCCCTGAACTAATTATAACAGAAGGCAAGTATAAAGGCAACGAAAACTTTTATATCTCATTTGTTTCTTTCAGAATTTAGAATACAAAAAAAACACACGTGCAGAACTTTACAACACGAGAGCTGTCAGTCACCATCAAGGACTGTCATCTGTCAATGTCAGTTGTCACTGCCTAGCCATGGAAGTAGGTACAACAAAAACGTATTACCCATCTAATAGAAAAAATAATCAGATGATTTATATTTTAACTTTTTCCGTTCTCCCGTTAGAACAAAGGGTTTTGTCTAATAAAATACAGTACTTATCAGAAACACTGTTAACAGGCCACTAGTAAGCCATATTGTAAATCGCTAGTAGTAGTCGTTTATCACTGCTCCCTCGGGAATTATCCAATTTTCCGGGATAAAATGTAGGTAGCCTATGTCCTTCCCCGGAAGTCAGGCTATCTCTATACCAAATTTCATCTAAATCGGTTCAACAGTTTCGCCGTGAAACAGTTACATACATACAGAAAGACAGAGTTACTTTTGCATTTTTAATATCAGTATAGATGACAAGATTAATTCACCTGGTCAGTTAACAATGCTACTGATTTTTTAATATTTTCCTAAAGATTTTAAATTTTCTCAGGCAAGTAATTCTATTTTTTTAGGTATGATTTAATGAGATCAAGTCTTGTGGTACCTTGAGTACAAGAAAAACTTAATATTATTTTTATCTTGGACTAACTATACGTTACAACATAATACAATACAAAACACTTTAATGTTCACCATACTTACAAACATTACACGTTAAACATAAAACGTTACAGGATTTTTGTACGTAAAAATCTATAAATTTGGTTAAGAAGCCAGGTTTTGTAACGAAATTAATTCTAAACAGTCTGGTGTGTTAATCCAGAAGATTAAATACTACCAGTGATCTTGTAGGTGTCCTACCATTTGGGCGAAAAACGTTTGGCAAACTGTTTCATTTCGCAATCGTTTCATTTGGCCAAACGCTTTTTTTCCGAAACTAAATATTTCAGGATTTATTTCAGGACCATCGTGTAGAACCCTATAGGTTTGGTTAGGTTAGTTTTATAAAAATCTTGAAATATTTACAGTTAGAGAAAAAAAAGCGTTTGGCCAAATGAAATGGTTGCGAAATGAAACAGTTTGTGAAACGTGCGGTTGCGAATCATTAGTAAACCATCTTGTATTTTCTCGCTTGTCGCTCCCTATCATTATAGACTAACTAGTTAGAAAGGAAGATTCGAGCGACAAGCAAGTCTCGAACCACTTGTGCTAGGCGTCTTGGAGAATGCTGAGCAAACATTGGATTGAAGCTAGAAAAAAACACTTTGAATTACGTCACGCATCTTTTGCAACTCTTTTGGTAAAAGTACATTTTATTATACAACATTTTGTAACATGATAGGACATATTGTTTTTATTTTATTTACTATCACGTAACATAATGTTGTTTACTTTAGTGTAAACGCACCATTTCTTTAAAGAAGAGAAGAAACAAAACCCTCTTGCATCTCTTTCCTTCATTACTAAGGAAAAGAAAGAGATCCATGTGTCGTTATTCCAGGTAATTTTTTTAGCTTTAACCCAATGTTTGCTCTGCAAGCTTCATTATTTATTGTACAAGACACTAATGTTTAGAATAAGTTCTTGGTGGAAATGGACAGAATACTTTTCAAACAATTCAAACAAAAACAATTCAAATTTCAGAAATTCAAACAATACCAGAGGGAATAACAATAAACCACTTCTGCTCAGACGGAATCGCGGGCAAAAGCAAAGAAAGTTAGACATATTTTTGGGATGGCAAGTCATTATTCATTATTCACATGGCAAGTAATTTACTTATGACATGACTTTCAATCAGATGTTGTGACTTTTTTGATTTCGTCATTCGTCTTTGAACTAAAGTTTTGACTTCGATTTGCGTAACAATCGTCCTTCTGCGCTATCTCGGAATAACATCTGTTGACGAAGATAAAGAATACGACAAGCTATTCAGTAACACGCGCAAACAATTTTAATTCAACATTTATTGTTCCCGATAAGCTCTATCTTCCAGTTGCGAAGTTTCAGTCGTCGCGTTGCGTTCTCTCTTTGTTCGCGTGAATAAACTAAACTTGGACAATGGCACTGTGGATGTTTACCATATTGTTGTTTATGAGACCATGTTTAAGTTATAAACCAGTGGTTTTAATACACGGAGTAATGACTGGCGGTGGGAGCATGGAAATGATCGCGCATAGGATTCAAGAGGTAAACAAAAGATTGTTTATTTATTTGGCTGCCTGAGGATATAACGATCATTACGTTAATGGAGGATAACCCCTTTTCTATTCATTTAAATAGTGAATGAGCAACGCTATTAATCATCTATTGTTGTAAAGCATCTTTTTTGTAACAGAAAAATGTTTACTCTGTTCTTAAACTAACAAGTAATATTTAGAGAGTGAGACTAGCAATGCCAGATTGTTTACATTTTGCCAAAAGTGTACTTCAGCATAAAACTTTTTATTTAATGTTATTATATTATTAGTAATCCTTAACATTTCAGTGAAATTAAAAAAAAAAGGTTACAGATGCGTCCCAAAATGAGTATGTTTTTAATTTTAATTCCTTGTTTTGGTTTAAATCAAAATATGAACAGACTAGAACTTTCTTTTGTTTCCAAATTGGGAAGAGTTAATTCTGTAGCTTCAATTAGTAATAAAAAACTTTTAGCCATTGAAAATAAGCTCTTAAGTATGTGTAAGTGCAACATAATGCCAAATACAAGGTAGTTACCCTGCCTTGCTTGTAATGGCATTGACCCAAGCATGAATTCCAATATTTTTATGATTCTGTTGCCTACTTGAACATCAGCATTCTCAGTGTAAATTAAAATAAACAACCAAACCAAACAGACATTTATACTGCATGTTTTAATTTAATTTTACCTTAACTTTATATACAATTCATTACCATTCGTAATGAATTGTAACCATAGAATAAATTAAAATAGATTACTTCTGATAATTACTATTTCCCAACTAAATTAAAAATTAGAAAATAACATGTCAGCCGAAATTTTTTAGGTGATGCATAGTCTACTCTATGTCAAGCATTGTAGGTTGACATATCAATGCTTTCTCTTGTACCTAGGCATGACTCCACATCAAATTTACATACATGTCATCTCACATTTTTTATTATAAAGAGGTAAAGTTTGTATATTTTTTTTTTTTTGTTTGTATGTAAGCGGTAATCTGTGGAACTACACATCCAATTTCAAAAATTCTTTCACCAACCTTTAGAATGGGCTTTCAGGGTGGTCATAGGCTATATTTTAACTTACGAAAGTAATGACTGTTCACATACAAATTCGCATTTAAATTATTTTTTTACCCTCCTGCTTACAGCTTGTACAGGGGTATATCTTTGTGAGTTTAGACATTGCTAAGTCCAAATTAGTGCAATTATAGTTGTTTGTTTCCAGAAACATCCGAACACAACGGTGTATAACTGCAACAGGTTCGAGAGCTGGTCGAGCCTGGAAACAATGTGGCACCAAATATTGGAGATTGGCCAGGATGTTGCCAACATTTCTGCACAACATCCAGAGGGCATTAATCTTATAGGTAAGATGAGAAATCATGAGATTTAAATTCCCTTGATAATATTTAATAAGATATTTATATCTGGTGCTACTCAAAATTCAACCCTAACTTGTGTTCCAAAATAAAAGACATGTGATGCATTGTACTGGCTTTGTCAGACCTTAAAGGTCAAATAACTGTGAAATGTAAAAGTTTCTTGTATGGATGCTTGTGTTTCAATCCCACTTTAAGGGCTAAACAGATTTGCATGAAATTTGGCACACAGTCCTTATCTGGGATTGACAAATAGGATACTTTTTACCCTGGAAAACTTAATGGAAAAGCGATATAGTCGCGGGAAAAAGCTAGTATGTAATAAAACATACTCTGTGTTTGTATCTACAGGTTATTCCCAAGGTGGCCTTATTGCCAGAGGCATTGTGCAGACGTTCCCAAACGTGTCTGTCAGCACCTTTATATCCTTAAGTTCACCGCAAGCGGGGCAGTATGGAGGTAACATAACATTGTTTACAAAGCTGGAGTTTATAGTACAGCATTAACTTCGCTTTATAAGTTATTGTTGTATAAAGTAGGTAACATTAAACTTTATAATATTCTTTGAATGCTGCTCTACGTAGTCCTAAACGTGGAATGCCTTGTGTTATTTATAACGCCTAGTATCTTATCTAATACTATTAAACGAGAAACATTTATATACGTTTATATATATTTGTACACACGTTCTCGAAAACGGCTCTAACGATTTCGATGAAAATTGCGACACGAGGGTTTATGGGGGCGAAAATTCGATCTAGCTAGGTTTCATATCTGGGAACATTCTTTTCCCCCGTTTTTTTTTTGTTTTTGTATAGAAAGTCGATGAAAATTCGGTTTCGACCCGAGCGACGACGCTCGCATCCCAGGTACTACAATATTAATACTTAAATTAATAAAAACATACAGAAATTGTCTTATAAAAGCAATTTTTATTATGAATTAGTAATGTCCTTTGTATTGTAATTCAATTGACAACTGTTTAAGTCCAGTAAAGTACTTGACTTGGGTCACCGCCCTGCGCATGCGCGAATGAGAGAGATATTATTTCGTTAAGAACATTGAACATGACAGTTGAAATTGCGCCATAATTTATTACAATTTTTTTCAATCTACCTACAATTCCAGTAGCATTTACTTGTAAGTATATAGATTTTGATTTGGTTAATTTTTATTGAGTACCTACTAAAGCCAAGTTCCCACACAAGATTTTTTATTAAAAAAAACCCGAAACAAATGATTATAATTATACACAATTATAGGCATTGTAACTTGTAAGCAACTCTTATCATACATATTTAAATTTTTGAAATTTAAATACACATACTGTTCTGGGAAATTGAAATGCCACTTTGTAAAACGAGAACCGATTATAACCGGAAAATACAAGAACCTATAGTTATTGACATTATAACTGATGGCACATTACGCGCGGGCAGAGAGTGCAATATAATAATTATGATAGATAATTATTTAAAATACTATTTAACAAAGTAGGTACGGAAATGCGAAAAGGAATTACAATCATTATTACCTATTAAGCTTATCTAATATTAATACAGAATGTAAACGAACAATTTGTTGACCAAATTATTATAGAACTGCACTATATAATTAAGATTTTTTTTCAGCTGGATTCCTTCACCTAGTGTTCCCGGGACTAGTGAAAGAGAGCGCGTATGAATTGTTCTACTCTAGAGTGGGACAGCACACATCAGTGGGGAATTACTGGAACGATCCATACCACCAGCCGTTGTATGAGAGCTACAGTGTGTTCCTGCCTTATATTAATAATCATATTGAGTGAGTATATTGATTTATTCATTTATATACCAATTTATTAACCACTTTTACAAAAACGTTTATAGGTGTTTTCTTTGCTTGTTTTGTGTATCAGTCAGTTCTATGCGAGTTATAAAAATATGAATAAAAAAAACAGCTAAATTATACATTATACACAAGAACCTATTTCATTTAAAATTACCTACATTTTATGTGGGTCAATAAAATAATCAATGAATATTATCTGACTTTGTTATTGATAGTTTAAATTTGTAAGCAATGTTTTATTGCGTAGTTATAATAATTAATATGATGACTTAAAGACAAGGTTATTGTTTATATTTATAATAAATATATCACTTGTATAAATACATATAATTCAGAGTGCCCAGAGCTTGTAATGCGTAAATTCGATGTATAGCTCAGCCGGTTCCATGGTGTAATGGTTAGCACTCTGGACTCTGAATCCAGCGATCCGAGTTCAAATCTCGGTGGAACCTGTTCTTTTTGTGTTTTTATTTTACTTTTCCTTGACACAGAAAAACCTTTTTTTGAATAAAACGAAAAAGTAATGAAAGCAAAAAAAATCTGCTTTTTATCATATGTTTTTAAGTCAGTCTTCAGTGTTTGATCACGTGACACTATTAAATGCACACGCTTGTTTGAGACTTTGAATGTGCTTGTCGGTGTACCTCGGGTTATGAAAAGCATTTTTATTTTCTATAAATGTATTTTGTTTGTTCAAGGTCACAGAAAACAGCTGATTTCAAATCGAATATGCTGAGGCTCAAACGGCTAGTTCTTATTGGGGGACCCGATGACAATGTTATAACGCCGTGGCAAAGCAGGTGAATATTTTAAACTACATTATTTCTTTTATATTTGTGAATTTCTAATAGCAATTGTGATAAAAAAAAGCTTCGTCGGCATTGTTGCATACCTTGGTTTTTCTTCTTTTTTAGAACACCTTTATCTCTATTCCTTTCCTTTTCCTTTATTGTATCTCGCCCTACTATTTAAATTAGTTTTTTTAAT
The DNA here is from genome assembly GCA_963241965.1 of Tortrix viridana. Taxonomy (NCBI): domain Eukaryota; kingdom Metazoa; phylum Arthropoda; class Insecta; order Lepidoptera; family Tortricidae; genus Tortrix; species Tortrix viridana. Next base: position 16,040,139 of record OY725172.1, read on the forward strand.
ATAAGTATGTATATATTTTTTTATTCCAGTCAATTCGGCTACTACGACACCAACGAAACAGTCGTCGAAATGCGAGACCAACCCATTTACAAAGACGACAAAATAGGTCTCAAAACGTTAGACAGAGACGGAAAACTCCACGTGGTCACTGTTCCAGGCATTAACCACTTCAACTGGCACATGAACGTTAGTATAGTTGACGACTATCTATTAAAGTATTTAGACTAATTAGAAAAAAAAACGCAAATTAAATTTACGCCAGTTTGACCATTAGTCACGGTTTTATGGTTCTGAGGTACCTATTAGCAAATTCTTTTTGTACTAAAATAGAAATTGCAAACGTTTACTTATTATGGACTTTTAGGAAACGATATTGACATGAAATACATATTAGTTTTTAAGTTTTGGTTAAAATATGTAACTCCATCTACATTTTCACGCAAAAAGTTCTTACTATGACTGCAACGTACTATCAACGTTACCGTCGTTAGTACAAAGGTTTTTCAATAGATGTCGCGCTTTCCCAAACTTTTAGGCATTAGGCAAATAAATGCTAGGTGGTGCTGTTGTCAATATGAGTTTCTAGTTACTATAATACAAAAAAAATGTTTTTTTTATATTTGTTTAACAGTAGCGCTTAGTTTATAATAATACGATATTGTGGCATTAAATGCTGAATGAGAAATCATTGATATTTTAAATTGTAACCAAGAAATGAGATCTGAATTCGTACAAAATAGTAATATTTAAGTAAAAAAAACCCAGTTTCATCGAAATAATTCACAATTAGATCAGAACCTATTTTTGTAACGTTAGATTAAAGTATTTAGTTTATTGTAGGTTATTTTTTGAGATGTCGATTACCTTTTCTTTTTATTTTAATTTTTTTATCGAATAGCTTGTTCAGCTCATTTTTAGATTTGTAAGCTTAATTTATATAATATGTGATATTTTTTGTATGACGCAATAAAAAAAATACCGCTTATAATGTAGTAACTATTTAGTAAATTTAAAAAAGTTTACTTGTCATTTGATTCTAAGTAGGTAGGTAAATTTAAAAAAATGTTCAGTGGATCATATCTATTATTGTATACACATATAGATTTTATATTTAAGCATTATATTTGGAGTGATTTTTTTTTAACTAGAATTAGAAACAAGTGACAAAATATATTTTTAATAATTAGCGTGAGATTAGGTAATTACAATTATTCTATCAGCAGCGGAGCGCTGAGGTCTGCGCTCATATTGTGATAACTGCAGCTCATATCTCTCATATGTTATTCTATGTAGGTGCCGCAAAAATCGTTATTCTGCTGGAAATCATTATCGTTAATTTCAAAAACGATCTACAATGATCCTTGTGACGTGACATATACTCACGTTATTTACTTGCTACAACCATTAACGACGTTTAGTACCTAATTTTAGTTATTTTAGCACGTTCTATAATATTTTTTGTTAGCATGTTATATAATCTATACTGCTGACCGAATAAATAAATGTATAAAATGCATATAAATAAGGTACCTATGTTTTGGCCGCTACGACTGAACTAACACAACTCTCACACCCCCACAGTGTTTTGATGCATACTTTTATTGTATAATTATTATGATACTTATAGACATTTGACACTTTAGAAATGTTTGTAATTTTCGTACCGATCTGGCAACGTTCTAATTAATGTTTTTTGCGGCACTCCTTTTATTTCCGTGCACCTTTTAGGTATTTTCGAATCGTAATTCTAATATGAATTTTAAAATTATATATTATAATTTATCTATTTATAATCTTATACTCAATAAATAAGTTGGATAGTTATCTAGTCAAATAATCCGACTGCAAGATGTATTATGTATAATATATTTTGTACTGCGCATACCTAGCGTTGTTTTGCTATCGGGTTATCCGATTACTCCTTATTTGCGATGTTTCATTTTTCTTGGAAAGGTTTGGCAACGCGTTTCGATAAATTTCATGACAGCTAGCCTAGTTATTTAATATTTTACTGCAACCATTATTCTAATTTCGTGCAAGGCATATTTGCTTATAGTACAGTTTCTGTCCATCTATCTGTTTGTCTTCATGCTTTATCTGACTAATAATAAAAGGTAGAGTTGATAAGGACAAGTCTTTTGAGTCTAAATTTCAAGAACTCCAATCATATTTACGAGACTCATGCGCTTAAAAAACTTAATAATTGTTTGAAGCTAACTGTCAAGCAACGGCCATTCCAGTCTGTTACCACCCGCACATCTTCCGCTGGTTTATTACTGATGAATAAAGTTTAAAGAGGCAACAAATCGCATGTTAAAGGAAAAAGGAAACAAGTGTCATTTGAAGTTAAATTTATTTTGAACTTTGAATGCATTTAACTTTAGGTTTCAATGTTGAATGATAACGTGGGTGTGCCTCAAGTAAAGGCAAGTAAAATTCTTTAGTAACGTTAACCTACGTCTACGTTACGTCTTATACGTATAAATGAGTCATATCGGAAACACCAAGATGGGGATAACTTGATAAGAGATAGACTATGTTATCAACATGTTATCTTATCTACATCCGCTCATAAAAATGTTATCGTGTCAAGTAATATAGAATTCGATGGACAGTATGTAACTATATCTATTAGCATAATATTGTTTTTACTTCTATATTTTGTACAAATTCGATATATTGCAGTAGGCAAGTATCATCATTGACAGTTGGTTAACACAATGGTAACAAAAGTATGTTGCTAGCAGTTTTGCGAAAGTTTTCAAAATTTTCAACTCAAATGTGACTCAAATTGACCCAGATTGTTCTGCAATGTCTGTATAGATAGCTATAGTACTTTGGAGTTCTGTAAGCAGGTACTAGAAAATGCACCTTTTTTGCTAACCTGACTATAAATGTTTTCTTCTTCTTCTTTTTCCTATCTATCTATTAATAACTTTTAAGAGCTATAATATCTCTCTCAATTATTTTAGAACGTATGCAAATTCATAGATAAAATAAGCTGGAGTCACGTCAAATTATGACAAACTTTAGTATTTTTAATATAAGGACAGTGTAGGTATCTGTATGTTACAAGGGATATGATTTGTTTAGGCAACTGCATATGATGACATCTCTTCCCACTAGGATTATTCCACAAATGTGACACTTCCTTCGCCAGAATTGCCAGCATTATGTGACGGCGAGTGGTGACACATCGTGTGTGGCAAAATTAAATACATTTTTAGGTTAGGCATCATCGTTAATTTTTTTTATTGGTAATTTGACGTTTATTTTATGATTATGACTTTCTGGCTTTATTTTCTAATTTGACATTAAAATCACTATTTTATAAATATTTGCGCGCTTGCTTGCAAGCTCGATACACTTTTTTTTTAAATTTCACTGTAACATCTTGTGAACTGTATTCTGCAAATCAATTAGATTGATTGATGATACGTACTTGACGAATCATATGTCATATTACACCAATAAAAATCGGTTCATACTTATTGAACCGATTTGCTTGACCTACGGGTCAAGAGCAAAAGTGGAACACTAGATTTTTGATCACATACAATAATACAGTCAATAGACTGTCAAAATCATCAAGTGCCCTTTTTTTAGATTCGTGCAGACGGGTAAAAAAAAAAAATCTTTACATCTAAGCAGACAAGCACCAAGAAAAGATTTTGTTGCTAAGTGTGTACAGCGGTACGATAGTGGAAGATGATCTATAAATGGCATCAGGTCGACTAGAATGTATTTTTGATCCTAATTAATGGCTTCACGGTCTTATGCAGTCGGATCTATTGATAGATATTTTTTGCGTTCGATATGAAGTCTAATGATCAATAAGGATATAAAAATAGACAGACCTTCGCTGTATAGTCATAGGGTTCAAAATGCGCTAGAAATACACGCACGTAAGGCTTAAAAAATGCGCTGAAGACCCAACCACATTAAAACCGGTAAATTATGTTCGGCGCAAAAAGTGTCCAGGAATTTAAACTGCAAGGCATTCCTTAAAGGGTGGGATGGGAACCAGGCAGGTCTGACCGCTATCCTTTCCCAAACCAAAATGACACATCTGCCAGTGTGGAACTACAGCAGCTTCAATCTTGCTCTATTAGTTAAAATATTAAATATTAAATAAAGCACATGTGTCCTTAGGTTTGGACAGTATTCGGGATGACTCACGCGTCTTATCGAGACACGTGCCTTCTTGAGTTATGTGTACTGTCCATAATAGTTGTCGACGTCATGTTTCCTGCATTGCGGAAAAAATGATTTCATAGAGATGTAATAGCCAATTTAATTTACCGAATTTTAAGGATCGATAACAGCTGGGCCTGATGATCCCTAGAGACTAGGTGGAGAGACGAGATACGCAGGCAGGTTTACCGTACCCAAAAACTAAATTTCCTGACAAAATTCCTGACTTTTTAGAATTATCCTGACATTTTGTCTCAATGTTATATTTAAGGAAAGAGGAGGTAAGTAGCTACTTGATTAAATTTTAAAAATATCAACGATTTTTTCCCTGACAGAGAATCTAAATTCCTGACATTTCAGGAAAATTCCTGTCCGGGTACGCAGGGTTGTCGGCAGTTACTGGAGGCGAGTAGCTGAAGATCGGGCTGAGTGGAGACTGGAGGTCTACATCCAACCGTAGACTGACAATCTCCACCAGGATCGGGTCTGTGCTACTGGCATCCAGCTGTTTTCCCTTATCAGATCGCCGGTTAGAGGCCTACCTGAGAGCCTAGTGTAAGTTTTGCAACGTTTTTTACGTCTCGATCGCGTTTGCGTAAAAGTGTCACTTTGTATGGAACTGTCAAATAATAATAATAAAAATAATAAAAACTTTATTAATAAAACTTAATGATATTGTTTACATATTGCTTATGTTTACATAGAACTAATATTATTATACGTTTGCCTGAACTAGGATGATCCTGTTTTTCAGGCAATGATAAGCTTACACAGTAATTATTAAGTATTCAATCGTTAAATTCACATATTAATTTATAAACTCGTACACAAAAAATAAGATTTTAGGGTAGGTAATACATTATTTTACACTCACTGAGAGTTACAAAAAATGTTTAATAATAGTGACAAATAGCTTCTTATATCTAAAAAAGTATCATAGCATAAACCAGGCTTGGTTAGAGATTGAGATAAGTTTACAATGTTTGGAATACGCGCCGCTAGGAGCGCTGTCACACTTCCATACTAATTGAGACTAAACGCAAACGCGATCGAGACGTAAAAAACGTTGCAAAACTTACACCAGGCCCTCTGTAGTAGAGAAAAATTCGAAAAAGAATCACATCACTGACATGACATGTGGCTCGTTTCCACCTGATGGTGAACGGAGAGTCCATGAGTGTGATCGGTAGATACTCTGACTCTCAGCACTACCGGTTAAAGATAAGTAGGGAAGACATTTCTCAGTAGACGATTAACAATATATCCTAAAAGAATTACCAAAGTCGAGATTCTGGAAACGCAAAAACCTATCTCCTCAAAATTAGATCACCGTGATAAACGAATTACTGACTCACAGTGTTCGAAGAAAGTAAACAGGGCGTTAGTGTGTCGGCAGTTTATTAATAATAGTTACACACTGTCGTCTAGACGGTAAACGATGCTGTAATCCAAACGTCGTATAAACGCGACTTCGCAATGCGTGTGAGCAATGTTTTTATTAAGATGGCGCCTAAGCTTAAGCAGCAGATTAGTTACAGTCAGGATAAAAATATGAATAAACAAATAAATAATAAATAAGCGGACAGTCTTCTGATGTAATTGAATCATAATGACAGCGTCGAGTCACGACAAATTAATTAAGTAGGTAAAAATTAATCATTCGCATGATTCTGGTAGCTATCATACCTCGACGATAAGTAATTTTATAGCCTACCGTCCCGAACTGTATGAGAATGTTGTCATTTGTCATAATACCTATAGCTTATAATATGGGGGAATACCTACTACAAATGATTTCATCATACACGATACCTGAATTCATGCATGATACTTATAGTGAGCTAACGCGTCCTTTTTGGTAATCTGAAAACAGCACGGACATCCTATCTGAAACTTTTCAGATATACTTTTGGTATACTCTCATCAACCTCCATCGTCTCAGCTATCACTTTATTGGGTAACATTTATGTAACCTGAGTCTTGGTTTCGGACTTAAATCAAACTCACTGCTTTTCTTTTAAGATACCAATCACGACTTTGGTGTTCTATTTTAAAACTATTCAGAATCTCGTAGTTAGTAAAAACTGTATTCCCGAGAAACTCGACGCTCTGATTCATGTCGCCAATAAATATTGGATTCGTTACATTTCTTTACGCATGAGTCGACTCGCGTGAGTCATAGATCGTAAATCTGGTTGCTATGGTTCTAAGGTATGTTTACCTCGTAAATAAAAGCGTATTTATTTTGCAATACGCTTTGAATTGGGTTGATAGAGATTACCGATAACCGATATTTGACCGATAACTATTTAGAACTCAAAAATGATTTGTTTACAAATTATAAAACAGAAAAGGTAAACGCTATAATGAATCTTTTACGTCTGTTATGTTTTAACCGTATCGCCGTTCTCTACCTAGACCCCTTTTCAATTATTTATTTTATTTATTTATTTCATTTATTTATTTATTATTTCGAACCTTACAGTTCATAGATGATTAGTAATAAAAATCTTAAAACTATCTTAGAAAAAAAAAATTTATGCACAATTAGGGTAAAATGTCCCCTCTGGACTCCACATGGACTGAGTTCCAGTGGCGAACTATGGGACAGTGCAACCTGTCATGTATCTTGTTCAGGAGGCTTCTGGAACTGCCACGTATTCGATGCATCAGGGAGGCAACTCTTTTGCGTATTATGGCCTGAAAGCCATCGACACGAGCCTCGGCAAACATGCCTGATGCACTGCAGAATCGAGGCAGTCCCAACAACATCCTAAATCCATTATTATATACTGGACCCGTATGGCGTTGACAGATCTCTGAGTACCTACAGCTGACCCACAGACTGCACGTGTAAAAAGTCTGACAAAATGCCTTAAAAAGGGTTATTTTAACATCCTTCGTACGAGTACAACGCAATTTATAAAATTAATTTCATATTTTTTTTTTAACCTAATTTCAAGTTGATAGCTTGTGTAGTTGCTGAGAAAAACTGCTGCGTCATACAGACAGACAGACAACAAAGTCTCACCATAAGGGTTCCTTTTATACCATTTTGGTACGGAACCCTAAAAACAAACAAACAAAACACATAATAACGGACAGACTGAACTAATTCGTCCTCTAAGTCTTCCGCTGGAACCATTTCGTAGAAAGTTACGGCATATCACATAACTAATACCTTAGAATGTTAGTTATACCTAACATTACAGAACGGGGCCCTGTGATTTTTCACGGACTTCCTACCGATTGGTTACATTGACCTCATATCGGACCTCTAGTAAAAACCTGTCGTATGCGCCCGCGCTTCCAGACAGGTGAGTCACCCGACTCGCGCGCCGAGTTCAATTCTGTGAGATGCCGGTCGCTGAGTCACTCTTACGCAAACTTTGACAGTTACCTGTCGTTATGACATATCAAAATAAACAAATGTGATGTAAATAATGTGTAACGGTTACAAGTACAGTATTATGGTAGGTACTCGTAGTAGATGATGAATATCTAGGTAGGTACTTTTATTTACCGATGCTTGTAAAGGGTATGTTTATTTCGCCCTGGATCAAGTAAATATGTATCAGTTTTAAGATACTGAGATCGCTTTGCAATGTGTTGATACTGTTAAGATTTTAAATCGATTTTGAATGTGTCCTCGTTTATTACAGCGGAGATCCTATCATCCCTTTAGAGTTTCATCATCAGACCAGCTCAATAACACCATAATCATTCCACTGTAATCCATCTTACTTGAGCGAAAAAAGGATTGAAACAATTCGTAGAGGAGCCTAGATCCAATCAAGTCTCCCATGATGCTTGTGAACTTTTAAATCTTGATGATGATTACGATGATTACTTTGTTGCATTATAAGTTGAAGATGCCCGTTACTTCGTACACGAAGAACTCGTTTTCTGCAATCTTCCAATTTCTTCTAATATCTGCGGTATATGGTTTAGTGGTAGTCTGTCAGCAGAACTAACAAGCAGTAACAGATATTAGCAGGTTTAAAAAAGAACTTTGATATTGTGCGTGCACTATCACATAACATCAGTCAACGTTTAGTCATGACGTGTTGACACAGCGATAATCTCTTCGCAAAAACAAATCGCAGTTCTAAATAAGGAGGAACTCAAGTAGAGCAGTATTTGAAGGTCACTTAGGTCAGAGTTCACCAACTAATTTAACGGACTGTTAAATCCTAATCGGCTGTTAGTCAATACATTTTGACAGCCGTCAGACCTCTAATCGCCTGTTTAACTGTTGGTGAACTCCGACCTTAGTACGAGGATTTACCTTGGCTAAGGTTTGAAGACCTGATTCATTCGTATCTCCGGTTTATTCACTGGCTTAGCGACTGGGAAAAAACGGTGAAGCAACATCCTACAAGGTGAAGGTCTGGTCAGGTGTCATGAGTTTGGAATTCTTACTTCAAAAGCGCTAAAATTGATATAAAATCAATTGCCTATTATTTCTGTTGTAAATTGTAATAGTCCCCATGACAAAATATAATTACTTTAGTTATCAGTTTGTATTTGATTTTGATTTGTAGGCGTACTGCCGGTACGGTTATTCTTTTTAATTTGACGATATTAATATCGTTATAATCGAGATGATGACGGAGTTAAGCTCTGAACTTGTATTACAAGCTTTTATTTAACTCCAGATGATTGTAATGGTCACGGATAAGCTTAATCTTCAGGTAAGGCAGGTCAATTGTGATCCAGTTCCTGTTATATGTATGAGCTGAAATTTGGATTAGGTATGTAGGTAGATAAGTAAATGCAACGGGATCTCCGCTCTTTAAGTAAAAGTAGACCGTTAGTTTGGCCTCGATAAGCAAATTACTGTTTAAGCCTTTCAAGAGATCAGCCCTGGAGCCAGCTTAATGAAACTTCAACTTACTTTTAAGCGTTCGATTTAAGTTGGTACCTAATGCTAGTCATTACTTTGTTTTATTTAATTTTATAGTTACATACCTACTTAATTTTAGAGCTCCATTTCTTAAAATTATTGTGCAAGCAGATAATACGAAGTGAGTGACAGTTCTAAAAACAGATCGATCAGTATAAGATATACATCTACTGTTTTATCTCAATTTGACGGATTTGAAATAGATCATTGAAATATAAATATAATTTCTTTGAATTCTCTGCTTTGGCATATCATAAACAGGAGCGATTCTTTGGTTAGGTTAGGTTTATTATTTTATTAGGTACGCGAATGGGTTTTCATATTTCACGTTTCAAACAGTGGTCACTGATAAAGTTTCTAAGAGAGTTTATCAGGAATAAGAAATTCGATGCCCCGATAAGATTCAGGTTACTAAGTCAATTTTATGTGTTATTCAGAATTCAATTGTAAATGCACATGCTTTTGATCTAATTTTAAAAAATAACTATTGCGAGATAGTATTTTATGGAATGTAAAATATAGTATTAAAGGAAGGAAGAAGAAAAAACTTAATGTAATTTATGCCTCATTGATAGTTTCCTGTTCAGATTAGTTTTTCCAGTATTGTTTGTTTATGGGATAGTCTATATGGATAGTAGTTTGGCTGACAATTATAGGCTAAACTAGCTGGCTTATTAGGATTAAACGACCGATTGTATTTTTTGTATTGATCCCTCGAGCGTCATTTGTTTCTTGCTAAGTTTGATACGAATTATATCGGTTCACTAATATCGCTAACGTATGGAACGTTAGAGAGATAAGAGGTTGAATAAATGTATATATAGGTTATTAGGGGAAAAAGTATGTCTGTCGGGTCAGCTAGTATCAATATAAAAATATAAGTTTTATAAAAAAAAACAATTGTATTAACACACTTATGTTGCTGACTGTACTTGTAACACTGATTATAAACTCGTTACAAAAAGACGAGTAAAACGAGTCCAAACTCGACGGATCTACTATTACCCATTGAGGAGTTCCTATGACCACCTTCTGTCTCCATCACCTCACCAGCTCGATGGTACCATATTATTGTATTGTCATCGGAATTACATCTTCTTATTTAAGAGCTATGCTCTTGTCGGTGTAGCTCAAAGCAAGCCCTCCACTTTGTTTGATCCCAGGCCGCCTTTTTGATGTTTTGATACGACATGACCTTTACATTATTTTTAATTTGTTCGATGTAGTTTATTCTTGGTCTTCCTCTTGCACGCCTCCCTTCTATCTTTCCTTCAATTATATCTCTTAGAAAGTTCTCATGTCGTATGAGGTGACCTATCATTTTCCCTCTTCTATTCTCTATATTGTACCTATATAAGTATGCAAAATTTCAAGTCAATCCGACAACTGGACGTAGGTTAAAATCGACTTCTAAGATTTGATTACATTGTTAGTTTGTTACTTGGTTACGTAAGTGAAGTCATAAGTGTGTTAAAAATACAGTAATAAAGCTTCGGTACTTCCCTGGCAGGTGTCGGTTTTTATCGCAATTAATGGATACTGATACTTTGATTAAGCTGTGATAATGGCTGTTAAGATGTCAAAATAATTATTTAAATCTTGGGAACAGTGTCAGATTTATTAAAAATATTTTGGTAAGTTTTCACTAATCACAGATAACATGTGAAAGGTACACACCAAATAGTAAAAATCAGTTTGTCCTCTATGATATCGGAAACTAATTAATTAATAGGTAGTTGATTACAAAAAATAATGAATCTGATTGATTACTGATTACTTTGAAGTTTCAATATTCGGGTCCGGGTTTTTAGGATGTTACTTTAGTTTCCTGTGGTCATCGCTGGTCACGGAAAGACATATGTAACTTGCAAAAATTAGAAAAAACAGCTTTAAAGAAGAAATATTTCTCTCAGTTTGTTTATAAACGTATGCCCGAGACCCGATTGACCGAAACGTTTTTTAGAACTTTATTTCGGTCCTCGAGTCACTAACCTAGTTTGACTTAGGTCATAAATTGTTTTAAAGTACCTATATATATGTATATATATTATATTACAACCGGCGCTTCGATTATCTTGAGGAAAGTCATGTGTTTATGTTTTGTATTCGTAATCATTTTGGCGGATTGCCAGGAACCAAAGTCATATTGCTAGAAATTGTGACTGTTTTGACGTACCGAAGTGCTTTCTCAAGTGTTATGAAGTAGTAATGACTATTGCTATTTTGACAATTAATTACAAATCCGTTCTAGATAATAATAATATCACTGTAAAATATGTCTGTTTGTTGTTAAAATTTCATGGATATGTAGCTGAACCAATTTTGATGAAATATTATTACAGTGTATTCCCAAAAAAAAATTGTTCCCAAGGGAGAAGCGATACATGAATTCTATTTATAAGTTTGAATGGTTATGTACGTTTACAAAATTATTATGTAGATGATGTAACACGGCACTTTGTTATCTGATAATATTAATTAATACACACAGTACACACAATAAAATAAAAAAGATGCATTACAGTAGGCAGAATAGACGCAAATTTGATATATGACCTCATTAAATTTGGATTAAAAAAGATAGATCACTAAAACGACATTTTCAAAAATAACCAAACAGTAAACAAAACTCTTACTTAAAATAAGTAACTCATATCAGTAACATATAAAAAAAAAACCATTCCTCTAGGGGAATAAAAATCAGTTCTTTACCGCGTACGCTGTCCAAAACATTCGCAATGAATGGATGACGCATATGCACGAGGGGGATTCCTTTGGAGCAGGGGGGGCGGGCCATGCGCGCGCGCTTATAAGCCGACCGAGCGCCAATCTTGAATCATTCTGATACAACCACCTGCTAGCAACAGCTGCATTTAATTAACAAAAGAAAAAACATTACAAAAATGAAGGTCTATTCCATCGTCGGTAACAAGAAGAAAGTCACCATGGAGACCAACGCTACCAAATTAAAAGTAGTCGGTAACAACTGCGTCGTCATCGTCAAAATCAACTACGGCCAGATTGAAGTCATCGGCAATGACTGCAAAGTCGACGTCGTTGACAACTACGGAACGATCAACCTGGTCGGGGGCGGCGGCCTCGTGAACATCGGCAAACGATACATGAACGATGACGTCCAAATGTTGGGGCACTCGTGCCATTTGCTGGTGAACGGGAAGGAGAAGCCGGCGTTCGAGGCGTCCTTTCCGTCGTCACAGTTGTCGCCGTTCAGCAAGAACTTGGATGACGTGATCGAGTCGATTTTCACGTTCGTCATGCGATGAAAGTTTTTGGAAAATTAAGTGTTTTGGAACTTTGCGGGAGCGCTTCACTCGCTCGTGAGATATATTTTATTCGTGCCAATGTGCGTGTTGGCGGCGTGTATTTCCCCGTCGTCAGACCGTGACAAGTGTTCTGTATATCTGATATTGTACTATCGTTTTTCACAGTACGATAAGCTGTAATCATATACGTCACTGTCAGTCATACATTATGTTTATGTGTGTTTGAATATGGCAGTAGATAAAGTGCTTGTTTTGTGTAACGGTTACGAAATGAGGATTTGTATATTTTCAATGGTCAGTGAAATGAAATAAAACTGATGAAATCAACTTTTTATCTTATTTATTACCTTACACTTCATTACATCATTTCAAATTTCATCAAAATACAATCAGGTTGACAAAAAATTACTTGTAATTTGTAAGATTATAAACATAACATCTCAATCTGTTTAATTATTGATGAAATTTGACTTAATTCAACTTATTAATTTCTAAGGAACCATTCTTTTTGCATTAGTTTAGTACTTAATTAATTTCGTGCTACATTACATAATCGACGAGTTTCCACATACTTGGGATTCTTATAAGCTACGCAATGTACAGCGAGTGTCACCTGGCACCGTAGCTTTGTGAAATATCGGCCAGGCAGTGGATACACTGTTAATATTTTATTTTTATTACTATACAATACAATAATATTGTAGAGAAAAATTACTCCTTTGACGAATTTTTATCTAGCCAATTTTAACAAAAACAAGAAAATAATTGAAACTTTACTGAAACCATTTCAAAAAGGGTACCTACCTATACGAGTAGTTATACCCCTTTGAATGAATTCTCAAACAGCCAAAGTAAGCTGTTACAAACCTCTAAGGTCCTAAACATTTTTCTGCTTCATTGCTTTAATAACGTCCTTAAATTAAATATTATAATAAAAAAAAACTACGAATACTTCTTCATTAATCTTGCCCTTTAAAATGATAACGTGCTAACTGATACCACTCTTCAGTCCTGAAAAACCCACAACAAATTATTGGTCATCAAGGAGTGGCTTGTTTTCAGGGTTGCTACTTCGAAAACGCCTAAAAACATTTATGATAAAAAGTATTGTTAAAGTGACATATGGATCACAATAAAAAGGAAAACCTACTATAACAAGATTTGGAGTCCTCAAGATTATTCGCAGCAGTTTGTATTTGAACCACTTCTAAAATACATATTGTTAAATTAATAGTTTTGACATTTTTACATAAAATTATTTAATAAACATATAATAAACAGCTTTATTATGGCATTCATAAATTACGTCTGTCCGGCAAAGTAGTACATTTAAATTACTTATTTTTATTTCGAACCTGTCAAATTCGAGGTAGGGAAGAAGGCAAGAGTTATAGCAGTCATATTATTATAGCTGTATCTCTTCGCTGCACGGATAACGGCAGGTTTTAACAGTTCTAACACTTCTTAATTGCCTCATAGTCTAGAACTCTAAAACTAATGACAATGTTTTTTTTTTTTATATTATGATTAGCTGTTACGTTAAAATAAAACTACAGAAGCAAAAAAAATGTCGCAGTAATATTAGGGTCACACACCCCTAACGGCGTTTTAGAAGGATGAAGACATTTCGTGACTGAGGGTAGTTTAACTCTCTAGTTAACACATTTGCTGTAATTACTTTGACATATCTTTACAATATAATTGACAAGGGTGATGATCATTTTTTTAGTTTTAGGACAGTTCCTGTGTCAACAATATCAATATCAAATTTTAAACTATATACTTCAAATGTGGAACTGAAATGTGGCACACTAGTAAAAAAAGAAACATTAATTCTCAGCCGTATTATATAAGTAGATATTATGTATGAGGAATCTGGTAATGTGGTAGAAAGTGCATGGCAAAATTAACATGTCTTGTCTTTTTGAACGGTAAAAAAGTTCACATACACATAAGCAAAAAGTCGTGTGTGCAGTTTTCCTCGAACATCCAAAAATTTTATGTAAATGAATTCCCAGGATCTAGGTAGTTCCCGAATGCGCGGGCGCGGGCTTCCCGCTGTTCAGAACATACAAATCCACTTATAAATTAAACCTTGATTATACTTATGTCAGAGTTGGCATTCAAATGCTGCAACATTTGGATTTGTTCCGATTCTTTGCCAAGAGCATTACAGGAAGCTATATACCAGTTGTTGGTTTTTCCTTGTTGTTGTAGTATTATAGTAAATAATTTACAATATGCAAGGCGAAGTTATTGTGCCAAGGCCAATGAATATGTTCCTATAATGCATACAGTTACTAAGTACAGATTTCAACTTAAATAGAACTCTCAATGCCTAGGCTCAGAGAACAAAATAAGTTTGACGATTGTTGGTATTTATTCGGTTTTTGATATGGTCGTGATCGCTACAAGTTTTTTTGCAATGATCTTACTGGAGGTTAGAAGTTCAAGGTTCAGAATCGGAAGAGCTTGTGATTTTTTGGTGTCCCTGTCTATCATTTGCTTTGAATTGAAATCAGCTAACAATAACTATTTTTTTTTAAATTGTTTCCGTTTTTTAATATAGAACGGACATCGTCTCAAATTGGTCTCACATCACATCATGTAAGAAGACTATGAAGAACTGTCTAATGTTTACCTATGTTAATAATAACTATAGTGTTCGTATATAGATAGTACCTAGAACTTCGCGAAGATCTTCCTTCAGCTCCTTATAAGGTAAGAAACTACTCATACAACATCCTGTCTTAATTAGTAACACGTGTAATCAAATTTGCGATATTGTAGTGAATAATATCGCAAACAAGCGCACGCGCACGTTGTGATATGATAACCCACGTGTTATTGAACGTCAACGCAAATACAACTAACTAAAACAGGATATAGTTTCGTCATAGTGCGACGATAGAGGTATATTTGCCTGTATACGAGTAAGTCTAACTGCCGCACTCAGAGACGTCAATTAAGTTTTAAGTTTCATTAAACTAGCTGCTGTCACTTTCTTTGCTATAGCAATAGAATAAGACGCAGCAACTTTAATGAAACTTAAAAATTAATTGACGTCTCTGAGTGCGGCAGTAAGATAAAAAGAAGCAGATAATATTTTCTATAGCACGGAGAAGGCAATAGAGTTCACAGAATAAGGGCTAAGCGGGCTGTAAGAGCTATGGACTTAAAATGTAAACGCACTAGCATTTGCCCGCGATTCCATCCGTGTAAAAGTCGTTTATCGCTGCTCCCTCGGGAACTGTCCATTTTTTCGGGATAAAAAGTAGCCTTTGTGCTATTCCAGACTACAATTATGTCTCTGTGCTAAATTTACCCAAGACTCCGTCCGCGTAGATGTCGTTTATCCGGCTCCCTTGGGAACTGTCCATTTTTTTCGGGATAAAAAGTAGCCTATGTGCTATTCCAGACTATAATCTATCTCTGTGCCAAACTTTATCCAGATCCGTTCAGCCGTTCTGGCGTGATTGAGCAACAAACATCCATCCATCTAAACTTTCACATTTATAATATTAAGTAAATAGTAGGATTGACAACCTCGAGGAATCATTTGCCTTTGATAGTAGTTGATTCACCAGGCTTGCTCTCAACACTTCCGGTCTTGCCCTCAACACTTGGCAGGCAGGCACTAAGCTTTTGTTTTTTTTTTTTCTTTTTAGTATGTGTCCATTGCTTGGTAAAAGCTAATTTTTAACGTCGCCACTCTTGAGCTAGCGATATCTACACATTTTTGCGACTTTTAACAACCAAAAAAGGGTTTATTAATAACTCTTAACGGCTTGACACACTACCGTCTTTGTGTCTAGGCACTTCAAAGTCATTGTAGGGTAAACTCATCGAATTCCGTGACTCGCTCAATTCCGTGGTAGCAGGTCTATAATCTGCCATAGAACACTGCTAATAGAATCTAGGAACTGAAGTACGACCTTAGATTTTGAAATAGGCTAAGGCAGATAAATAAAGGGTGTATTTTAGGTCCCAGATTCGACCTGCTGCTGACCACGGATTTGAGAGAGTCACGGAATTCGACATACATTACCTAGTTTTATTCTCAAATGGACTCTCGGGGTCTCTGGATGGTGTTAATTGTGGTCACCCTACCTTGTTACAGTCATTAGGTAAATGGGTAAAAACCACTTGGCCGCCGAACCCTATATTTTGATGTTCACTACTATAATAGGCGGCGGATTGATACGGTACAATCAGGAACAGCGGTGTTTGAAATTAATAAAAAATGGAGATGATTATGAAAATTAACATATTTGCGAATTAAACTATCACAGGTCACACATGGCTTTGTACAGAAATGACAGCACTCTAAGGAGCTGAAATATTGTTTGTATTTTATTTTTAACAATACTAAATTTGCTTACGCATGGTCCTTAAGACCCCTCGTATGCTAATTGCGTGAAAACCTTTGTGTTAATATTTAAAATGATATATAATAGCAATTACATTTTTTCTATGGTAAAAAACAGTAAATTAATCGCCGGAAAAAACTGAGTAAACACGGAGAATTTTCTGTACGTTGTCATCAACTCATCATCATTAACTACATACATTATTTTTATAGCTTGCAAAATAGTTTATGTACATCCAGTAAGTAGGATTCCCCGAGTAAAATAAGGTATAACAGAACATCTGTTTACTGCGTGCTATTTCTTAGTGATTAACGATAAGGATGCATAATTTTCTACGTTATTTAAAAACAAAACAACTTCAGATACGTGAAATTAAAATGACAAGAGAAATTAAAGCAAAAATCATGAATTTTTAATTTTGGGATTTTTTACTGATTTAAGTTGCTATTTCACCGGCGTAGCGAGGAGGTGATGGAGGGTATTGAAAATTGTATAGTATAATTTCCGGCCCGGCTGCGGTAGAAAGAGTCTGGTCTGGATGGGCGAGACGAGAATTGAAAGATTTGTTGTTAATATTGAACCGTATTAATCTAAGGCGCGGGGTTCTCTTCTCTGACCACCCGCATTGGATGACGGGCGACAGACACGGGCGTTTTGTCGTTACATTAATCGTAATTCATGTGTTCTCCGATAGGCCTCCTCACGGAGCGCGCAATGTAACTGCAATACGCCCGCGTCCATCGCCCGTCGCCCGCAGCGGGTGGGTCACAGAACCCCGCGACTAACATAGTGTTTAATAACACTGTAATGTAAACAAAACCGTCGCGATTGTCCCGCCTCGCCTCGCCTCGCCTCTCCGGTGGAAAAGCAACATTAGACTGGTTTACCACATATTAATTTACAAAATATAACTTCATCGTCAAACCCTAAGCGAAATAGTAAAAAAATATTCAGTAGGTATCCAATTCGAATAATTGTTACCCCAAGATGAATAGTTACTTAAATTAAAATCACATTAAAAACAATGAATAATAATTGCGTATAACGTTTACATCGTAAAGCGACTTGTCATGTCGACTGTACTTGAATTCTCGTAATTGTCGTAGATAAGAATTATTCCAAAACAGTACCGTTATCATTCCAATAGTTTCTGATAACAAAGGTTTTATGGGGTTAGCTATTACTTGTTTTTTTTTAATATTGTTAACATACACATCACATTATATTTTTCAGACTGTTAAATACTGCGTAGCAATTTCATATGTTCTACATTAAATTTTAACTTAAGGCTAATAGCTCTAAAGCAAATAGAGGCATATCCTACGAAAAATCCAGTGCCTATATGTATCGCAATTGTAAAGGGTAACACAGACTAACAGCCTGTGTTACCCTTTACAATTGCGATACCCTTTACAATGCGGCAGACCCGAGTCTAACGGCCCGCCGCCGGCCAGTTTCAAACCACGGTTTTAAACAAAGTGACCTTGGTAGAAGCGAGCTGTAGTATTAATTGATTTAAAAAACATATTTTGAAATTTTAAAATTGTCTGCAAAATGGCGAGACAAGTATCAAAATCGTCTCAGGATTTTTTGCGTTAATTATTGGAAATGTCTTTTTTTTGCAGGTCGAGATCGCCTTTTATTCCTGAAAACTTGAGTCACACAGATATATCAGTTTTTAAGCTCCTACTCCACTTCATAAGACTAACGCCTTACTTAAACTTAAGTAACTGTCATATTTTAACATAACTGTTTGAGGTCAAGCGACGTTGGCCTCCATTAGAATAAGAATAATAAATAACTTTATTTCTAGAGGGAATACCCGTAGATGTCACAGACTGGTAAAGGTCAACTGAATCACATAAATAAAGTTTATTTACTATGGACTGCTACATATAATACTTGTCTATTTTATGTCAATTCTATTTTGGTTATAATTAAGAAAAAGGGCAAGAAACTCGGAGGGTATTTTAATATATATTTTAAAATATAAAACCAGTTATGATATTATATTTATATAACAATCAGTTGTTTATAATTATTTATCAAGCTCGCTTTTGCTTAATTGATATTAAATTTGTTATTTGTTTTTCATAAACAATGATACTGTAGTTCAGTCAGTTTGATGGCAGATTACGTAGGTACCAATTTTACTGATTTCTATAAAAAATTAACCTAATATCGCGAGTTTGGTTCAAATCTATTACCTTAAAATTCCGGCATAAGCCATCCTCGGTTCGCTTCGTAGAACGTGTCAAAGGTCTCTTGCTGGTATGAAATGAGTGATGCATCTGAACTCATCTGTGACTTCCACGTGGATCGAAAGCGGATGACTGCAGTAGGTATAATTAAACACCGGTCAAGTGCGAGGACTCGCGCACTGAGGCTTCCGATCACATCTGGCCGGTTTACAGTATTTGTTGTTTTTAGGGTTCCGTACCTCAAAGAAAAAAACGGAACCCTTATAGGATCACTTTGTTGTCCGTCTGTCTGTCTGTGTGTCGGTCAAGACCCTTTTTCTCAGGAACGCGTGGAGCTATCAAGTTGAAATTAATATCAAATACATAAGTCTGCCGTCCCTTGGATCAGTGAAAAAACCAAACATCTATGTTAACGCAATCAAAAGATATGGCCGTTTATGCCGCATATTGAAGGGAATCTCAAGGGAATCAAAACCTATAGGGTACTTCCCGTTGACTTAGAATCATGAAATTTGGCGAGCAGCAATGTCTTATAGCACAAGCACAGGAAAAAATCCGAAAACCGTTAATTTGTAGTTACATCCCATAAAAATAAAGTCCAGTATAAACTGACACCCACTAAGTATGAAAGTGCATACTTATTGCTTGTCAGTTTATACTGGATTTGTTTATATTGTATTCCCGTGATTTACGAACTGTTTACATGCCTTCAAGTTTATGCGGAACCCTCGGTGCGCGAGTCCGACTCGCACTTGACCGGTTTTTTTAGGGTTTGTTCTATAATCATACCAAATTTGACGATTGTATTACTTAACGTTTTTACGATATCGATGGTCTAGATTAATGTGCTAAGTGCAAAGTTTTGCATTAGCATTAGCATTGCATTAGCAACACTTAGCACATTTCTCTTCTAGACCATCGATATAGCAAATACAAAAATACTTTGATAGAAAACGTTTCTTGTACGGGGGCTCCCTTCCCTTTATTATTTGGTACCCGACTGCCAAGAAGGGTTATTTTACTTTTTGATTTTTTATTATTTATCTATATATTTATATCTGCAAATCTGCAAAAAAATCAACAGGCTCAAAGGATATTAGCTCTTTAAAGTTAGGACGGACGGATGGACGGACGGGCGGACAGGCGTAGGCTTAGTAATAGGGTCCCGTTAGGCCATAATAGGCCATATGAATAAAATATATTATCGCTGATCGTTTAATTATGATGGTAGTAAAAGCAGTAAAAAGTACTTATCCTATAATTTTTTTAATATCTATATTTTTCTTAATAATCTCGTTTGACTTATTCTAATATCAATAAATATTAATAATGATGATTCGCTTAGATCACTTATTTACAGTAAGTAACAATGTAAAAATAGCATAACTATTATAATTATCGTATATTTATAAAAACGTTTATTGGCCTTGGCTTAGAGATTAAAATAATTAACCTTGAACTCAATCATCAATCGATTTAAGTACGATCATTAGAAAGTCTGTCGAGTCGATCAAATGTAGTTTTGACGTCACTACAATATAAGCGAACCATAGAAAACAGTCTTCACCTTGAAATCAATAAATTCGTCCGCTCTTACAACGGTTCCATGGTGTAATGGTTAGCACTCTGGACTTTGAATCCAGCGATCCGAGTTCAAATCTCGGTGGAACCTTGAAGTCTTTTTGTATTTTTTTTTCGTTTTATTTTATTGGAAATGAGTTTTTATTATTCTTACCTAAAAATATATCTATATTGTTAAATTATTATCAATATTTCTAACGTTTATTCCTTTACAGTTTACGTAGTAGATAATGCTTTTTGGGTAGATAAAATAAAACTCAAAATATGAAAAAAAATACATACCCACGGACTTATACGGGTCAAACACAGAACCTCCTTTTTTAAAGTCAGTTAAAAAAGTCGCATTAATTAGCGGTTAAGAAAGTCATTAATTATGAAATAAAATACAATGATTGTCACAACCCTAATAAATGTCACATACCGACTAACCTACTACCCCGCCTAACCCCTAGAGCTCTATAGGGTTTAATGAAAAAGCATCAAATTCCGTAATTGACGGTTTCGTGCCACTATACTAGTCCAAGTAACGCAGGGGACACACAAACGTAACGTAGTCAACTCTGGGGACACACAATTTATTAATCAGAAATAATAATTCACAGGTAATGTTTAGTGTTAAGATATATAGGTGGGTGTGGGCAGTGAAGGGTTGAGGGCCGGTGGCAACGTTAACTGTCGGTTAATAGTTAATGATATTGGTTTTTTGTAGGGTATGATAGGGATGGGTCGATTTAATGTTAGGCGTTTTCGGTATATTTTCGAGGCAGTATATTGCTCGTCAGAATGTTTTCAATTTGTTAGTATTTATATTCCGTTTATTTTTCTTAATAATACATAATAAATTGCACACGGATACTATTATTTCCTTTTTTATATTATTTAGTAAATTTTTGTATTTACATTCAGTCAAATCATATAATTTTTTTAATAGTTAAGGGCCACTATCAAATATCGATTTTATATTTGTCTATGGTTTATCGATTGTACGTTGGCTTCAGGTGGCTAAGTAAGTTATATAATGTAAGATATTCGATTTGTTAAGTGTCTTGGTAATTAAAATAAATATACACTTCTCAAAATTTATTCTTACGAAGGTTTATGAACTATAAATTTTCGGCATTACTTGCGCGTCACTAGTTATTGGTAATGTATTGCCGGCAGCAATATGCCAGAGCCTGTAAGTGACAAATAAATACCCTTTTGCCTTTTTGTTGCCACAGTAATATACTTTGCCTCTATGATGACATTGATGACGCTATTTACAATTGCGGCATGTAATTATAATATACATGTATGGAATTATTATTACAGTAGAGAGATTTTTTTTTTGCAGTTTACAAACATGAATTATTTAGTTATTTATTATGTTGAATTTCAAGTTACATGGAATGTATTATTTCGTAGAGATAATAAAAATAACAATTTGGTATAAGAGCCATGAACTATTTCGGCGATGCCGCGATGGTATAAAAGTTGTATCATTCCTTGGTGCCTTAGCCTTAGTCGCAGTTAATGTATTTTTAATTATTATTTATCAAAATTTGGATAACCATGACTAATTCTCATTTACGTGACATTAATTTTCCGAGTTTTCATGATAATTTAAAAATTGAAGTTAAAGTTAAAGACCAATGCATTTATTATGGTAACTAAAATCTTGATTTCGATCAGGTCCGTGCTTTTATAAGGATTTTTGTTTCTAATTTTTTTTACATAGCACAATTCCGATAGAAATTGATCAATTTCGTCGGTATTATGTTTTTTTACCTTAAACTTACAGATTAGTTCAATTCGCAATATAAACAAGTTTACTTTTTCATAATAATTTAACTTGTATTTTATATGTAGGTAGGTAATCTTTGATCGTCAAAAGAGGTTTGAATTCATGTTTTTTTTTGGGCTTCCACAAAAAACCAATTGCTAGTCAGCTTTAACCACTGTCACGGCCATGAATGGCTGCATTAAATTTGTGTGTAGTTGCTAACTAACGTCAGTAAAACCAAACTAAAGTTTAACCAATACCATTGGCCCTTTAGATTTTAATCCAGAGTCCCGTGAGCCGGTAGCGAAAGAGTTAGCGTTTTTAATTAACTAATCAGTTAATTGGGGTGTGGCGTCGTTTAAATGGTAATACTGACCGCTTGAGGATTAAATAAGCTTTGTATCACGGAATGAATGCGGTAAATCCAAAATGGGGTAATTTTTTAAATATGAGATTTTCAAAATGGATTTTTTTAGTTTGTTGGGGGTAAAAAGTAAACAGGCGGTTTTTAAACAGGCGAATTTTTTTAAGTATTTTCAAATCATGTCCACTTTTCCACCAAAAATTAAAAGTTCCACCGAAATTTGAACTGGAATCGCTGGATTCAAAGTCCAGAGTGCTCACCATTACACCATGGCACCGGTTGAGTAGCCATTACATTAATTTTACCTTAACCTAATATTAAGCTTTTCAATACATGACAAATAGTGATCTATAACTGGGCTGGAAGTCGGATACATTAACTTTAAAATATTTTTGCAAAATTCAAAGCCTTTGTTTCTTCCACAGCAAGCAAAATTTCAGGTTCCACCGAGATTTGAACTCGGATCGCTGGATTCAAAGTCCAGAGTGCTCACCATTACACCATGGAACCGGTATGATCAAAGCACCAAATTGTACAGATGATGTTGTAACACGATTATACAAATACGCTATTGTTCAAAAGAATCACTTGGATCAACAAAGGAGAGAAAGAGACTGGAACTAAATCTTGCAAAAAATATATTGAGTAGGTAAATGTGGTGAATCCAACTCGACTTAGCCTTATGCAATATAGAATTAAGGATAACATTATTAATAAAGTAATTATGTAACATAGAATAAAGCAATTAAACGTGATAAAGGTAGAAGCGGCGACGTACTTTAGGTGCGAAGCTACAGGAAGGTTTTCTGCACCTGTACTGTTGTAATAATCTGCAGCAAAGGGGAAAATTGGACAGCTAATGAATAAAAAGAATTTATGAAAACAATACAGTCCCCTCGAAATACAGGAGTAACAAGCTAGGTAGGTAACGAGTGTAACGACGTAACCCATAAAGCTTTTTTATGTCAGGAATTAAATATTCTAGTAAAAGATCAGGTTCCACCGAGATTTGAACTCGGATCGCTGGATTCAAAGTCCAGAGTGCTCACCATTACACCATGGAACCGGTACAATCACAGCTCCAAATTGTATAAATGATGTTGCACCAATCTGTCCAGCTGTAGCTTCATCATTTTGTAAATGTGTGAGCAAAAACAATGCATGTGCACCTGAACAAACAAAACATGGATTAGTGTATTGTTCATGTTTATTGGTAATTTATTGTGAATGAACAATCGTGTAATGGTTAGTTGTTATTGTAACAAGTGACAGTAGAGACCGCGTTTAGGCAAACATTGCATGGTGGACTGATAACTGTAAAAGATAGCGGGTATTGGATGGATGCTAACTGCTCAAGAATGTGATGGTTGGCGTTCACTCGGGGAGGGTTACGTTTAGCAGTTGACGGTGAATAGCTGATTTACTTGAATTATTGTACCTATTTATCAAGCGGATCATAGTGTGAAGAGATAATCTTATGTACCGTAGTCAATAATTAATAATGAATAATGAATAATGATTAATAATGACCGTACGAAGAAGAAGAAGAATGAATGTTTATTCTGTAAGTTGGCTGCACCGAACGGGCGCTTTTCATTTTTAAGTCTACCAGCGTTTCCCAAGAGGATACCACTGTTGAGAAGAAGCCTCGCAAGAAACTAAACAGTCGGCAACAGTCAGTCTCTGTTTCAATAAGGCTACTTATTACACTTACCGACTGTTTCACAATCGTCAAGTAAAGCATATCTGACAGGTAAATAAACTAATGTTCAATAGCTTACCTACTACTCGTACATACCTCATAAAAATCATGTAAACGCTGTATCTTGTCTAACTGTAGAGTTTCTTGCGGCGCTTCTTCTCAGTAGTGGTGTCCTCTTGGGAAGCGCTGGTAGATTTTGACGTGTAAAAGTGCCCGTGCGGCCTACTTACTGAATAAATATCTTTTATCTTTTTTATCTTTTTTAAATTTAACTCTCTCCCTTTTTTCACTTGAAAATATTTAGACAAGGAGAGTGCTAACTTTAACTAGCAGATAAATTCACTTGTCGATTGTGGAATTATTAAAATATTCAAGTTTCTTTAATGGTGACACAAAGTAGCATAATTTAAGATTAAGTACTTTTTCACGTTTTACTTTACATTGGTACTATCTCAAGCTAATTGACGAATTTTAAACAATTGTTCTGGGTCCTCTGAGATTTGAACTCGGATCGATGGAATCGGTTATTGTATTATCAAAACATTTATGTTTTTTGTGTTAAGAAAATGTCAATTTAAAGAAACAAATTATGATATCTACGTCACCTTTGTTCTTGCTCAGTGATCATCAATCATCTCTTAGTCACCAGTTAAATAAGTAGGTACTGTAAGTGTAATCGAATTGTTTAAATGAATCATCAGGCGGTTCCATGGTGTAATGGTGAGCCCTCTGGACTCTGAATCCAGCGATCCGAGTTCAAATCTCGGTAGAACCTGATTTTTTGCTTCGCTTTGTTAGATGCCAGTATATGCTGTAGCATTCCTACCCGTAGCAATACACCGGTTAGTTCGTATAAATGGGTCAGCTCCGGACGGAGTAAGACACTTAGGTACTTACAGAACATTAGCCTAAAGAAGTAGCATCAGTAGCCTTAATAGTTGCATTGTGTTCAATTGGGATAAGTTCACCATATTTAAAAAAACGTTTAGTCTTTTCTATACCATTTTAAACGAATAGGCTTAGGTTTTAACCCAGATCTGATCGTCAACTTTTTATTAGGTAATTTGTTTTTTTTTTTTAGGTAAGTGATTGTTGCTTACCAACTAATATGACCAGTTAATTCAATGTTAATATTTTACTTAATACCATTCTGTCTGCCTATTGCCGTGGCTAAAATATGTAATCATTTAATAAAGCATTAATTATATTTATCAATCGAATAGTGAAACCGCATAATAATCGTAATGCATATCTATGTCAGTAGTAAAACAAGTTATACTTTTATTTTCGACGAATGAATCTGGGTCTCCGATAAAGAGTCAATATAAAGATAATTGGGCACACGCCAAAACAACATACACATGGTGATAAGTAGAGATGTAACACTAGCCAGTGAAAGTATTTTCAGATGCGTTGGTAGAGATGTCGTTTTTTGTCCGCTCTCCTAGACGGTTCCATGGTGTAATGGTTAGCACTCTGGACTCTGAATCCAGCGATCCGAGTTCAAATCTCGGTGGAACCTGATCTTTTGCCATGTTACAGTTTTTAGTAGTTTTAAATTGTTTTCTATACTTAATGCAGTTAGAAACGATACCTATAGTAGGTATCGTTTCTAACTAATGTTGAGTAGTTTCTTTATTTCTGAATTTTCGAGGACTTTTTTATTCGAGAATAATATAATATGAGTAGGTAATTACTCTTATAAAAAGAAACCAGTTTTTATACTAATATTTCATTTAAATTAATCAGTTTACATAATTATATTAAGAATACAAAAATACTTTATTTGAATTACAAAGGTAAGAATTATCTTAATTTTGGTAGTTTCGATTATTAAGTATTATATTTTATAGACATGTCAATTAATTTTATCTATATTATCTGTTTCTGTTGTATCTTCCACTGAAACGCGACAATTTTAGATTTCAAGGAACTTGCTTCAGAGAAGATTTTATTTAGATTATGTATGGCGTTACATAAATCTACAGGAAAGTTGGGTTCCATCCAATTTAATGAGTTCAAAGAAATCGTGGCCAAGTGCTCTACTACGAAACGATGTAATGAATTTCGAACGAAACAAAAATTACTGAATCGAAACAACATTTAATTATGATGAGGAGTTTTCTCCTAACGATAAATGTAAGGATTTTTTTAAAGTAGGTATAGTATTTAACACTTAATTCGACTTTTTTGACAGCTATGAATTTATTATTGTTTGAAGACTTTCATAACATAAAACGTTCCGGAGTTCTGCCTATGTCACGTAACGTCCCTCTAGGTTTTCTTTCTAAGTCCGAAAATAACGTACTAATTCTCTTAAAGATTCAAATATCGAACACACGTTCAAACGTTATTCCAAATGCACAGATATTATGTCAGACATGTTCGACACTCGCTCCCCCGGCGTCCCAGTTTATCCCATTGTAACTTGATAAGATATTTATTGGCGGGTATTCGAAAATGGAAGCGCCTTACCGGCGTCGCCGTTACGGGTACTCGCATTCTACATTTTTATTTTGTCAATATTTAATGTGATGCCACAGAGTGTGTAGTGGGTGCGGTGCTAGCTCCAAAATGGGTTCGAAGATAAGTTCTCAATTTGAAGTTTTGGTTACGGACAGGTTTTGAGTGTGGTGAGATTGATCGTTTCCGGTGGAAACTGGGTGTTTCAGAACCAGTTTAACCGAATTTTTGACTTGTTTTTTTAAGAAGTAATTTACTTATTATTATGTAGGATTTACTATTTTGGTTATTTGATAACCACTAGCTCATAGGCATAGTTACTACCAACTAGGCTAACTACGTCGTTTTATTATATATTTTTTTCACTGCATCTATATCCAAGACGGAGAGGAAGACCTAGGCTTACATTAACCAAATAAAGGCCAATGCCGAATCAATCAAAAGTTAAAACGAGAATAGAGAAAAGTGTTAAATACTGCTTCGGTGATAAGAGTAGCGTTTAAGTAAAATGTAGAGCTATATCCGAAGACTTATCCCGCACTAGTGCCCGCCTGTGCCGGGGCGTGTGCCGGCCACGAGCATACATTTGCGGCGAGCGCTTAGCGACCGGCGTAAAATATTGTTTTTTACCAATATCCCGAACGGCAGGGACGTATCTCCGACTAATACGCTAGGAGAGGGCGTTGGATATGGGATAATAATATAAATTTCAATAAAAAATAAATAATTAAAAAAAAAAACAATGAACCGACTCCAAAAAAGGGGAATATATCTCATTATTTACTCATCCTATATACGTTAAAGTTTCCTAAGTTAGTTGAGTTAGTTTGATTTAAAGTAGATTTTTTTTTTGTGGAACAACACAAAATACTTTTTGAAGTTGGTTATAATAATTGTATAATAATAATATAATTATTGACAATTATTGTGCTGTGCTTTTTTAATGTCAGTCAAAAAGTAGAAGAATTATTTAGTGATGCGGAAATTGGAAATATTCTCTGAAATATTTCTAATTTAGGAAAGTTTTCCACTGAAATAATAAATCGGAAATATCCTGTGCGATTGCGTATATCTAATATTCGCAATAACCCTGTCTATAGATTACTCGGGAATTTAAAGTGGGAAGTTCATATTGGAAGAACTTCTAAGTTGTCTATTACATTCTGGAAATGGTTACAAGTCGTATAGGTTCCTACGTGATTTTGGAATCATATTTTAGTCATTTTGAAGTACTGTGGCCTCAGATGTGCATAATTTCAAGTTCGCCTCTAAAACGTATTTATGATCTTTATCTACCAAAATTTATATAATTAAACATAATAGTTTCTCTTTAAATAAATTCACTTTCCCGTTGCATAGGCTAATTAACGAAAACTTACGAATAAAATATTAAGGTTCCACCGAGATTTGAACTCGGATCGCTGGATTCAGAGTCCAGAGTGCTCACCATTACACCATGGAACCGGTTAATAAGCTCATGAAATTGATTAAAGTCTACTTTAATTGTTAATCCAGTTTAAAAGGTATACAGTTGAACAGGTGGTGGCCTTGTTTCATTATTTTGCTTTTCTACGACACTATTGTACAAATATGATTTGTTAGTTGTTACTAACTGTACATACAGCGAGCCAACGTAAATATAAGCATTTTAGTGCTTTGTCGTAATAAACTTGAAACTGAAAATCAAATGACAATCGTGGCAATGATAATGACAATTACAGTGACAGGTCCAAAGAATGCTCAACATCATTATTGGGTGACTATGGCAACGGCTGTTAAACACTTTAAACTTTCTGTTATATGGTGTAGCTAATTAGATTCTTCATTACTTATTTTAAAATATACGGAAATAAGAAAAAAAAAGATAAAAAAAGATAAAATATATTTATTCAGTAAGTAGGCCGCACGGGCACTTTTACACGTCAAAATCTACCAGCGCTTCCCAAGAGGAGACCACTGCTGAGAAGAAGCGCCGCAAGAAACTCAACAGTTAGTCATTTTTTTAATAAAAAATATAACAATGTCACTACTTATTCTAGCATTATATAAAACTGTAAAAATAATATTAAATATCAGCGTAGTACATTCTCGAGATCAAATTGCTTTTTTTGTAGTTTTCAACTGAAAACTTAGTAGAAGGAATTATTTTTATTAAGCTTTCAGGGCGATGCAGGCAGAGTTAGACCAGCATGAGAACAATTATGAGACCGAGCGAGAAAAATACAAACCCTAAGGTTTTTTTTAAGAGCTATTGCGCTATTAACTACTTTTAATCAATTAAAATGACCACTGGTACAAAATATGTTGAACTATTGAATAAAAAATGTATTTTCCTGAAATAGTATTTTTTTTTAATTTTACAGTTCGTTTTAACAGACCTTCGTCTCTTAGCCTATTCCGGCATGTACCCTTAGGTGGCAATATGAAATATGAAACGTATCGTTCTGTCCGCATGATTGATGCCAAGAAAGCCACCTACAAACTCTTTATCCTTTCTGATAGCAGTCCGAAATGAAATTTGCTCTGTGACTTTTACAGGTTATTTACTATATTTGAATATGGAATGCTTGATCTTCGAAATGTCAGCTTTATATACTAAGATTTTTTTATGCGTCGGTGGAGACAAACGATCGCACATGAAACTTGATTAAGACTTAAGATCTCGCGATTGCAAATGTCTATGGGCCGTATTAATAAATTCATCTCGACTGTGATGCCCGTCACAAGATGCGTCAAAAATGACAGTTTCCTATGGATTGACGTTTACTTTGACGTGTCTTGAGACGGGCATCACACTCGAGATGAGTTTATTAATGCGGCCCATAGACATTTGCAGTCGCGAGACTACAATCTTAACATTGCTTTCTGTCGGTCTGTTTGTCTGCCAGTATTTCCCAATTGATATATGTATGGAATAGATGTAAGCCAAAGTATCGCATCGGCGGCCGGTCAATTCCATACATTTTGTCAGTTCATGAAATTAAGTTATTTATCTGCAAACTAATTTTCTAGAGTATTGTTGAAGTGTTGAGTTTCTTAAGAAGTTTTCAGTACCTATCTAAACTACTTACCTATTAAGGTAAGAAATATATACTACATATTTATTTACCTTAATAGGTAAGTAAAGAGTTAGGATAAAAAGTCAGGTTCCACCGAGATTTGAACTCGGATCGCTGGATTCAAAGTCCAGAGTGCTCACCATTACACCATGGAACCGTTGAAAATTATAACAAAAATAAATTATGCGCGAAACATGTTCATTCCGTATTTAATTACCCAAACGTCATTGGATGTATTTATTCAAGTGCACGCCACAGGCCGCGTGCTTTTAAACAAGACACACTACCTACGTGTAAACAAGTGCGAGTTGGACTCGCGCACTGAGGGTTCAGTACACATTTGGCCAGTTTTTAGTATTTGTTGTTATTCTATAATCATACCATTGTATGTATTACCGTTTTTAAGATAGCCCAAAAAATGTTGAAAATAACCTTCCAGGTTAACTAGTTTCAAACCATCCCCGGAAAATAATTAAAAAAATACCCTCTTAAGCAGTTGGATAGGTCGTCCAAATGTAATTTACAAAAACAATGCAAAAACAAAACAATCGCAAAAAAAACAAATGAAGGACTGTAGAATTTTTCCGCGAAGCAAATCCGTCAAGGGGTTGACGCGTCAGGGTGACAAGAATTTACGAGCGAGCGGATGGGAAAAGTTTTAAAAACTAACCACTTTTCATTTCGAACGCAATCTACAGGGTGAACGACAAATGGACCTGGGACATGACCGTGGTTGTTTTTTTGGCCGTTGCTTTGTGTAGATTTTGGGTTCTGTACAGTTTTTCTGGAAATATAGTAACGACTTGTTTGCGCAACAGAGGCAAAATTTTACTTATTTATACGTTTGTATTTTAAACGTCAATAATTTAAACCCCGACGCAGATAGAGGTAATGTTGTCGTAATAAGCTTGACGCCATGTCTGTGCCTGTGTGTTTGATGCATTATAGTTCCGAAACGGATGGACCGATTGGAATCTTGTTTTTTTTTTTTTTTAATAAAAAGTTAATTTAACGGGGGTGGCTATTGGCTAGACTTGATGAAAATTGGTCGGGCCTCTTAAGAGTTATCAGCTCTGAAAGTGGAGGTCGCAATTATTAACTATTTTATCCTCTTATTTGTAATCACGATCTTGAAAACGGCTCTAACGATTTCGATGAAATTTGCAGCATGGGGGTCTATGGGGGCGAAAAATCGATCTAGCTAGTTCTCATATCTGGGAAAATTCGTTATCCCCGTATTTTCACGTAAAAAGATTTCTTGCGCAATATGGTTCGTTCGATGCGATTGTCGCTATCTAAATAGACTGATGGTCAGAGCGTTGGGCTACCCTAGCTATGGATCGGTTCCTTTTTTGTTTTTGTATAGAAAATCGATGAAAATTCGGTTTCGCCCGAGCGACGTCGCCCGGTCTCTCAGGTACTAGTTATTATACAGCAAATAATTTAATGAGCAATTCTTCCCGTTAACACTTTCACAGCGTGTTCTAAAAGAACCCCGACACAACCCTTACAGTTGTCGCGGGACGATTTGTACAGGCGTCGCCGCGATATTGCGCCGGAGACTGATGGTGCAGGCGCCCTTTAATAAAATATTTACAGGGTGTTATTCTTACGAGTCGGCCGAGCAAGCGGTCGCGACAAGCTTGTGTTGTCTTTTAAACCTTGGCCCAGTTGCATAAACGTTTATTAAATTGAATATCGCCTTAAATCGCGAGCTGTCACATTCTGCGTCGGCGAATTAAAGAGTGTTAGATGTCCTAATGGGACTTCAATGCTGATGATAATCTAACGTTTGTTCAACTGGGTTAGAGTTATGTTCGAGACACGAACGGAGTTAAAGTGTAAAGGTGTAAGAAGGATGCAAATTGTTTGAACGTGGGAGGTGAGGAGGGTCCAGATGGTCAAAATTAAGTGGTTTGAAATCAATTTGTTTGCACTTTGCGGGATAAATTAAATTTTAAGTGGTTTTAATCGGGTTGTAATACTTGTAATGGAGTAAAGAAGTGTTTCATTAAGGTTTTAGCAAACGTTTGTTTCATCCTTCATCTAGATAATTAATTACATACAACCTACTTGGATAAACTCAATATATATTAGCGTAATGTCTCTATTCGACTTTCAAAAGTAATGTATTTTCTACGGAGTACATGGTGCGTGATGAAAAATAAAAACAGGTATTTTCGTGACAAGTCAGAGATTTTGACCCTCTGTCAGCAAATAAGAAAATATTGTCAGGATTTTTTTATATAAAAGAATAATCGAATATTTCCCCAAAAGTAATATTGACAAAAAAAATATGTAAGGAAATTTTCTATAACGTCAGTCACAATAACCCACATTAACACAACACCGTCGTTGCGTTAATTACAATGATTATTGACGTAACATACTTTACTATAATCTGTTAATTTGCTTTTAAGCAACACATACAAAAAGTGCAGGTTCCACCGAGATTTGAACTCGGATCGCTGGATTCAGAGTCCAGAGTGCTCACCATTACACCATGGAACCGGTTAATTAATCATTAAAAAATTGCCAGCCCATTATAATACTAATTTATTCTTTAATCCATATAAATATAATGGAAATACGGTACTTCGCTTGTGTTTATTCAAGTGTTTTACTCTATAAAAGCAGACGTTATCTAGAAATCACTAAATTGCCGCCTCTTTTCATCGGTTCCATGGTGTAATGGTGAGCACTCTGGACTTTGAATCCAGCGATCCGAGTTCAAATCTCGGTGGAACCTGATTTTTTTTAATAGAATTAGGTGAAACCAATTAATAACTATGTTAGACAGAGATCACATTGGGGTCCTAGTGAAAAGGGGTATAAGTCAACTTAACTCGTAATAAAAAGGCTATAAATCATATTACAGAGTACACTAGACTTATACCCATTTTCACCTATATTTTAGAAGACATATACTCTTTTTCACTAGGACCCCAGCAGTATGCGATGTTCGCATTTAGAAATGAAATGATATACGTGATGTTGACAAATATTTTTTTATTAATCGTTGGGTGCTTTCAATTTATAGAGATAGAGATATAACTATGGATAGAGGTATATTGCCCCATTTTTTCTCTGAAGTACATCTACGGTGAGAAAAAGTTAGTTATCATTAAGTTTAAAGGTGGTACTTCGTGTAGTCATATACATATTGTCGTAGAATATGTTTATTTAGGGCAAATGCTCCAATTAGGGAGAAAAAAACTGAGAAAGAGAGTCCAGACGAAGAATTCAGCTAGGCTGGGCAGCATTTGGGAAGCTTCGTCGAGCCTTTACATCGTCTATTCCTCAAAACCTTATAAGCAAAAGTTTTCGACCAGTGAGTCTTTCCAGTTATCACCTACGGGTCCGAAACGTGGACACTCACGGCTCGACTGGTCCACCAGTTCAAAGTGTCGCTCAACACGCTATGGAAAGGGCTATGCTTGGAGTTTCACTGAAGGATCGCATTAGGAATTATGTGTTCCGACAGAGAACCAAAGTAACCGACAGCCCGCCAAATTAGCAAGCTGAAGTGGCAGTGGGCCGGTCATGTGTGCCGCAGACCCGACGACCGTTGGAGCCGTCGTGTTCTGGAGTGGAGACCGCGTCTCGGCAAACGTTGTGTGGGACGCCCGGTGGCAAGATGGAGCGACGATATGCGCAGATTGGCCGGTGCAGGTTGGATGAGAGAAGCTGAAGATCGGGAGCAGTGGCGTGCATTGGGAGAGGCCTTTGTCCAGCAGTGGGCTAGTACGGGCTGATAATGATGATGATGTGTTCTGGGTATAAGCTATCTTCATTCCAAATATCATCCAAACCGTTTCAGCGTGAAGGAGAAAGAAGCATACGCACAAACATTCGCATTTATAATAATCTAGTGTGATTTTATCTGTTTCACGTTACAACGGAGAGCGCTCTCCATCCAGTGATTCGTGTTCAAATTTCGGTGGACCTTTGGTTGGATACCTAGAAACTGGTAGAACATAGCTCTGTACGTTAAATTTAATGTTCACTTTTGGTTAACTATGTTACCTACAGATTGTGTACTATTTTATTCAGTGTAAAAACATTTCCTTGGCGCCGACCATTCTCAAAAAACACATCTATTTAATCGACACTTTATGTGATAACCCTAAAACAATCGAAAATAGAGCACCCCTTACATACCCTTCCTATAATAATTCGTACATAAATAAAATAAAAAAATAAAATAAATTTATTTCGGTCAACAACAAAATGTTATTATAAAGGTTGAGATCTCCTAGTAGGTCTAGAAAGTCCTGTGTCAGGAGACCTCGCTCTTCCACTAGCTGTAGGAAATTAGTTGTCGGTTGAAATAATCCATTTACAATTTTGAACATTAAACACACAATCCTATCTCAATTCTAAACCACAACATAAAGTAATACGGTTGGATTTACTTTGAAGTAATAGTTGTATAGTCAACGTCATGAGTCTTGATCATTTTAGAACTTTGTCTTTTTCACTCGTTTGACATTTTACTATGGCATTTCAATCCCGATGTTAATGCGATGCGATAAGGTTCAAAAACGATCACTTACGGCGTTCACTGTAGCTACTCTTGGGAAATTGGCGGGTGTGCAATAGGGTTGTCACTCCGCAAGATGAAGCCTCGTCCGATGGCGGAAATCTTAATCCAATACGAGGCGACAGCGAATGATTTATACCGCTGATCGGGGGGCTAAGAAGGAGTGCGCGATATTCTTATGTTAAGTTCAAAACTACTCTTTGTTTATTATAAAAAGAAAATATATATACAGGGTGATTTGGGTGTGGCAAATAATGTATAATCATTGAGAATAAATAGTTTTCACACATATGCGTAGCTGAAAATGTCTTCCAGTTAACATTGTATATATTTTTTATTTTAGTATTTCCAAAATAGGCCTTGCAGAATAATGTATGATAAACATAATATAACAATAATTCAGGAGGTAAGGTATTATTAAGCTTACCTTGCTTGTTTTGACTGGTATGAATTAAATTACGGGTTATTTGCTAAATATTCTATTTAAGCTTTACTGTTCTTGAATTGATTGATGCATTTGACATCAGACTGTCAGTCGTATTTAACTTTTGAATCATGATGTATACAGGTATTTTTCAACGTTTAATTTCGCAACTACAGGTTGTTTTTGCAACTTTGAAAGCTGATTGTGAGTAGTTACGCCGGAGATCGACGGGTCCATTTTAGCGCCCCGGCGAGCAATACACTCAGCAGCACCTGAGCTCGATCACATTACACCACGCGTCGTCGCCCGTGCGATTTTTTTTTACATTGACATGCCTTTTTAAGATTGGTAAAAATGATAAAACAAAATTTTCTTGGGAATATAAGTACATAGTTATAGTTTTCTTTGTTGTTTCCGCGAACCGGGAGACGAAGTGTCGGCAGGTCTTCCACAAGGTGGACCGACGAGCAGCAGAGGACCGATTGTTGTGGAAAACCTTGGGGAAGGTCTTTGTCCAGCAGTGGACGTCTTGCGGCTGACGATGATGATCATGATAGTTTTTTTGGCTTTGAAGCGAAGCTGTAACTAAATGCTTCATTTCTTATGGGATTCCCTGAAATAGCGAAACCAATGGTTTAGTAACGGAGCTATTGTGTCACGATAATAACAAAATGCAAATCATCAACGCGACTATATCCGCTGTATTACCACACATATTTTAATATTTAGTAATATTAAAGCGGATGCCAGGGTTAGTTTCTAGATATATTTTTTTTGTAAAAAGTTGATATACCTACCTATAAAAATGCGTCCTCTCACTAGCCTAACGAATATTTTTGTGTCAGCCTGTATATGTATTTTAGCGCGCGGTAACTAGAGCTACCAAACCTTTATAAGCGGCAGCTTTAGCTACCATTCGAGTGGTTAATGTCAATACTCATCAATTGCGCCATACTTATTGAAATAACGCTCGGAGTTCAATTAACCGGGCGGTTATTAATGGGACGCCGGCGATTAAACTCAATCTCCGATAATCCGCGGGGAGGGGCCGGTGGCGTGACTTTAATTGGGGTTTAATTGTCATGGAGTAACCTACGTTTTAGTTGGCCATAATTATGTTTATTTATCCGTTATGAGAATTTGCTAATTAAATAAAAGCTTGTAAAATGTAAGCTCAAACAATGAACATTGCTACGTAGCTTAAGCTTAAATTTACAACAGTGTTGAGTTAAATGGTTGTCGAAACCATATCAGTCGCTTAAAAATACATTGAATATATTGTATTTAAATGTTAGGCCAAGCACACACTTTAGTGATTAATTGACTAATAAAAGTAACGTTCTGAAACATTTCAACAAAATTAGATTTATATCTTATTATTTGGTGTAACGCTGCGATTTGATTATAAAAGCGTGTACGAGTATAACTTAACATACTTTTCGTTAGTAGATATTTCCAGCTAATTTTCTGCGTTTATAAATGAGATATCCTTGTACAACTAACTGAAATATGCGAATTAAGTAAATCCAATAATCTGCGAAACATGCACGAAATCGTGAAACTGCAAAATTAAACTGCCAGTTAACTCCCAAATTCTCTGTGCAACCGGCTCAGAGGCACGCACTAATTACCGACGAGAATTCGATGCAATAAATCAGAGACATAATTTATAACGGACGTCGCGCGGAGGAATGCGGCGCGAATCCAGCGAACATATTTGAATTTGGGGACGCTGCTGGATTGTACTATGTGACTGGCCAGCAGGATTCGCCATGAATTCAGCTTCTATATTTGAATTTGATATCTGTCCGTTTAGAACCTAGCTGGAATTGTCAGACCGTGTGATGATGGTTACAGCGTGAGAATGTTTCTTTTTTAATTTTGTCAAGTTGGCGGGATGAATAAGATGAGTAAGGTAAGTAGGTATAGACCATTCAGGTCATAAAACCTTAATTTAGGACTCCCATCAAAACCTCTGGTCTGTGTGGGTCTAACAAGACCTTACCTTATAAAGGATTGCATCCTAGAAATATCGTTGTTCTATTAGCACTTAAAGACGTAAGTTTATGTAGGTACCTACCTAGCTGTTGGTTTCATTTTATTACCTACAATGAAATTAACCAATCAAATGAATTGTAGCTACTTATTTTCTAAGTCTTGCATGAATTAAGTTACAAAAGTACACAAAGATTCATTATTTTGACAAAATAAAACCATTATTCACTACTCACCTACTTTTTTTTTAAATCTTGCCAAAAACAAATCTTATGATTGTCTCTTAAACTTTAGTAGGTACCAAAAACCTTTATTTAGGTTTTGTAAAAAAACAGAGAAAAGTTTTAGCCTCATTCGAGCTCGCTAAAGCCTCTAATTAAGCGAATTTAAAAAGGTTCTCTCAACAATTTGCCAAACAAATCCTACCTAGTAGAAAAAGTCCAATAAGTACTTCATTAGGGTCTGTCAGACCGCTACAGTCATCCCTTTTAAACTCGCGAAGTTCTGTACTTTCATCTCTTTCGCTCTCTTGTGTGGAAATCAGTCCGAAATTAAATCCTGCCTCAGATTATTACATAGCTCAGTGTCGGATCATAAATAACCGTTGGGGAAAATGCGCGGGGAAATTTGAATTTAGAATGTTTTTTGCGCTGTTTTGGGAAATTGGAAATGGAATACGCGAAAATGATTTGGGAAATGGGCTTGTTTAATACATATTTAGTGGATTTTGTTGTGCAGGATATTAGGACTAGCGTATTGAAAAACGTTAGATGAAATTGCTATTGTTTTCTTGTAGGAGCTAAACTTGTTTTGTCCAACAAATCTGGCATTGCCAGTGTTTTTAAGGTTCAGTACCAAAATGGAACCCTTATGATGAGACTTCGTTGACTGTCTGTCCGTCCGTCCGTCTGTATGTCAGCAGTTTTTCTCAGCAACTATAGATGCTATCAACTTGAAATTTGGCATAGTTGTAGTAAAACAAAAATGAAATTATTTTTATAAATTAATTGAAAAGGGGTCTACGATGGGGGGTTGAAAAATGAAAGTGATTTGATTATAGCAAAGTTATATGAATGGGCTTAATCTACACATTTTAAAACAAATTTTTGTATAATTTTTCATGACGTACTTTATGATTTATAGCTAAAATATAGATAAAAACGAATATAGATAAAAACTTTGAAAATTCGTGTTAAATTTAGGCAACTCAAAATAGATCTTATTGCATACGAATTAAAGTACATAAAAAGGTATATTTTGAATTACGGACTTAACGGAAGTTTACGGAACCCTCGGTGCGCGAGTCCGGCTCGCACTTGATCGGTTTTTTTACTTATGGTATGAAGATCAACTGAAGAAGAGTTAAGTAGGTAAAATTAAAAAAAAAATCAACTGGATTGAGAACCTCCTCCTTTTTTTTAAGTCAGTTAATAACGGATCGTATTTAATTTATTACGTCCGTGGTTTAATATTCGCTATAATATCTCTAAGTATATGTCCAAACAATGCGAACCGTACAACCGTATATATCCATACAAACAAACAGTATTCCATACAAATTCCCATTACCACTAAGATCGCTTTAAAGCAGATACAATAGCTTTTAATCCCTCTGTCACAGGTTAGCCAGATTAATTATCTCTAAAATATAAACGAAAATAAACCTTGTCACTTTGGAATAAGGTATAGGGGACAAAATTTTAAGTTAAAATGAGGTTAGCTGAATTTAACCTTAGCACTCTGTAATAAAGGCTAGAATATAGTTTAACGAGAACGCAATGTAAAGCA
Source organism: Tortrix viridana (assembly GCA_963241965.1). NCBI lineage: Eukaryota > Metazoa > Arthropoda > Insecta > Lepidoptera > Tortricidae > Tortrix > Tortrix viridana. Next base: position 16,078,775 of record OY725172.1, read on the forward strand.
TCCATTTAATATGGTTTAATTTAGATCTCCGTGTGTACCTTAGGCTGTTTATAAACATTTATATGCCATTTCATGCGGTTTTTTTGTGATAGGTACCTATAAGGTATGAAAAATATATGAAGAAAGACTATCTATCTTGCGGCGCTTCTTCTTAATTTTGGTCTCCTCTTGGAAACAGCTGGTGAGAGACTTGAAAAAAAGAAAATCGCCCACCGTTTTGTGCGTTTTGTTTTGTTTTACCAAAAAAAAGTAAGTCTGTGTTAAGCCATGTTGCAGAAAAACATTAAAAAGACCATTTTAAAATCGTCAATTTTATTTTGGTTCATTTTTCGACTTAATTTTTCAAATATATTTTGGAGTGAGATACTTACCCAATAAAATGGATGATATAAGTTTCTGACAAAAAATAACGTCTTTTGGGAGACTTTCTACTGCTATCAGCTGCTTGTTGAGGACAATCTAACAACTCCGAACTCGGTGGGTCTACTTTAAGTACAGCGATCTCGTTCAAAACAACAAACTCAACCTACTTAACTTATGAAGAGCATAACTATTCAGTAGATAAAAACACCGGCCAAGTTGTGACCTCTACTTTCAGAGACTCATGGCCTGACGGATTATCACCGAACTGACAAGGAAAGGTACCCAACTGTCCGGCTCCTAAGTATTTGATTTATTTTGATATATGTTAGAGAGTAGTCTAAAATAACAGACACGTATTCCTTTTTAGCTGTCCAATCTCAACCTATTGAGTGAAATTGTCCTCCAAAGTACTGAAAAGTGACTAAACCCTCAACTTCTGTAGTTTTTTTTTAGTTAATTACTGGTTTGGTTATATGTTTGAGAACATGAAAAAAATTATGAAAAAAACATGAATGAGAAATAAAAAAAATTGAAAGGTGTTTTTTTGAGCAAAATATGAGTTTGAGCCAATATAACAAAACACCGTGCTCATTATTTTTTCATGTTCTCAAACAAATAATCAAACCAGTAATTAACTGAAAAAAACACAAAACTCTCTACAGAAGTTGAGGGTTTAATCACTTTTAATTACCTACTTTGGAGGACAATTTCTCCCAATACGTTGAGATTGGGCAGCTAAAAAGAAATAAGTGTCGGTTATTTTATAGACCACTCTCTAACATATATCAAAATAAATCAAATCGGAGCGGGACAGTTGGGTACCTTTGCTTTTAGCTAAGAACACTTTCGATTAAGTCACCTTTCATACAAAACAAACTAAATCAAAATCGGTTCATCCGTTTGGGAGCTACGAGCCACAGACAGATACACAGACACCCACGTCGAACTTATACCACCCCTCAGTTTAGCGTCAGGGGTTAAAAATGCTCCAATTCCCGTTTTATTTATCCCAACACTATGTAACCCGAGGCCCATTAGCGATGCACACTTGTTAGTCCGCGACCATTTGTTTGCCGCACCGCGACCTAATCCCGGGATTGTCCCGGCATAATCCCGGATCACGAATCATGACACTATTGTTGTAAGTGTGAAAGCGACACAAATAGGCTCACGGCTTTGCACACCCCTAGCGAACCGGATCGCGAAATGTTAAAATTTGAACTTTAGTTGCATGACGTTAGGTCGGTGTTTGGATGGAGATTATAAATTGGCGATGACGATGAAATAGAGATCCCCTTTTAAAATCTCTATTACATTTGCTTTTTGAATATAGTTATTAGTAGCTGGAGGTACGGTTGGTATTTCGTTGGAGGTGGTTCTTTTTTTGACGTTTCGTGTGTTGTGTAGGCACAATGGTTGAGCCTAGGTCCTCTTGATTGAATTTTTATTTGTGAAAGTTCATTGTGTCGTTATTAACGAGATTATTATAGTTGTACATTTTGAGGGTGCTTTATTTAAATATTGACGTTTTCTGCTAAATGAAACGGTAAATTTGCTCGCGGTTTGTAAGGGGTTCGGAATATGTTACGTATATAGTTGTAAGAATGCCTCATTAATTCTGTGTAAACAGGTGTTTGAAATTCACGACGAAACCATGATGTTTTTGGTTTATTTCTCGTACTTATACGTATTATTAGAAATCTTGACAACGGCAATACTAAGTAGGTATATTATTCTCGAATAATTAAGGTTTTCCTGATAAGAAATTAATTAAGTAATATGTTGTGTTAATTTAAAATAGGGTGATGTTAAAAATAAAAACAATACGTCTAACAATAATCAAAATTGAAAACTTCATTGTTTTGTGATATTTTCTTGTATCTATCTACGTATATTATATTAAATACATTTGTTATGAGCGTTTAACTACGTAACAACACCTCGTTACGACGAAACTACAAAGAAACTACATACATACATACACGCAGTCAGGTAAAAAGTGCATAGGTTTGGCTGTTGCCATTTCAAAACTAGCTAACTGCATTGAAAACAACGATAACATTTTAATCGCTCTCGTTTTCTAAATTAAATGTAAAACTATTTGATGACTAACGAATGTACCCTCTGGTAGGTAGGTATACCTAATAATCATATTGAATATTATCATATTATTCTGAATCGTTTTGCGTAGCTAGATACTTCTACCAAAAATGTTCAACCAATTGTGAATAACCTAACAGTTAATGACTAGTTGGCTATTTAAGTAAAAAGTATAATCGGTAATAGGTAATATGTTTATTGCGCAGGTATAAAACGCAGCCTCTACTTAAAGTTACGTACACTCAGACGCAGTTAGAACCATCCGCTTGATATACAGATGGCAAACTGTAAAACCGCCTACAAATCGAAAGCAATTCCCGTAATGGCGCGCCACGTTTACGTCGCACGACAAATAAAAATAAATTTACATCGCATTAAACGTCGGTGTCGTACGGCCTGCGGGTGTCGTGCGACGGATAATTATCGGACGGTTATAGGTTAAGGTACAGAAGGGCGATTCCAACTATCCGAAGTTTCGATTGGGTTCTAAGTAAATAAACATCAGGGGACAATCTTTCACTAAGCTCTACGCTTATACATTTGACATCAGATATATCTGACCTCCACTCTATTGTTTAAGGCGTCAGAGCGTGCTTGGATATTTTTGAGCAGCTTGTCTGTTCCGATATATTTTGATGGTGACTGTTCTATGGGTCATTAATTATACCTATTTAGAGAAATTAATCAATTAAAATATTTTCTTTTCAAGCTACGAATTCTACAGATAAATACCTTACAGTTTAAAATATTTTTACAAAACAAATACTTAGGTATACTATCACTAAAATACACAAAAAAATATATGAAAAATATCTTAAAAACAATTCTACTGTAGGTACTTAGATACAAAGGAAACATCCAAGTCACAGGAACTGATAATCGTGCCTATCACACCTGCTATTCGCGTACGACTATCTATCTATATATATAAAAATGAATTGCTGTTCGTTAGTCTCGCTTAAACTCAAAAAGGGCTTGACCGATTTGAATATTTTTTTTTAGTTTTGTTCGCTTTAATACAGGGGTGGGTTACATTTACAATTGGACCCGGTAGGTGGCTCTGCGATCGGGCAGGACGACGTCTGCCGGGTCCACTAGTATGTATATAAAACCCAGTCACATTGTCACATATGTATCACTCAAACTTGAGTGATGTGGCGTTTCATGTCATCTTACTGCTTTGTTCTATTGCCTTTATACAGTTAGATCAACGACTTTCCACAATTATTTGGATCGTCCCTTAGTCGCAGTACATTCCCTGCCACCTTAGCTACAAATGTTTATAATTTTGACACACAAGTGTGTCACCGGTGTCGAATGTGTTAAAATTACGTTCAAGAATATCATCAATACATGTGCGAACTCAAGTTGATGGCGGCCGGCCTACCATTTCCCAGGTTAGCCGTAAACCGAACAGTTTCATGTGACATAGGCCCGTAAAGCTAACGGCCCATAACCCCTAGCGGTGTGCATACGTCCATACGTCCATGCAGTCTTCGGTGCAATAGGGATGATGACAATTTCTTTTCTGTCGATCAGGCAGATTATCAAAAGTATTGGACACGTATTTATTTTCTTTCTTTACATAATCAAAACAATTACGGAGATATATTGAGTTGAAATGTGGCATGAAATTAATATATCTATTCCATATAGTTATATATATTTTATGAAATTAAAAACTGTAAAATTCACAAAGCAAAAAAGCTACTAGCAGACTGGTTGCTAACTTTGGACTATCATGTTTCTGAAGAAGTCTTAAATAAATACAATTATTAATAGCTCTAAGCTTTCAAATTATGTTCTGGCCACTCTTAATAGCATTAAACGCTTGTAAACGGTACTTAAGTAGTTCCTAAAATTTTAAATATAATATATGTTAATGTGTGTCGGTCTCTCAAGATACAGGCTTCGCCTAGTTTGGGGGCCTCTGTTTGTTTTCTCTGTAAGTCAAACTATGCGTGTGTACTTTTTAAGTTAGATTACCAAATAACATGTAACCAAAACGGTGTACACGTTTAAATAAACCATTTTTATTTATTTATTTATTTATATTCTAACGTAAGACTTAACGCTTAAGGTTAAAAATAAAAGTTCGCTATAGTCGCTTAGTATAAAAGGGGTAACAGGTCATTTTGGTACAAATGCCAAAATGCATAAAGGTTGAAATGTAATTTTGTCAAAAAGTACAAAATGTTTGTGCCACCAGGTCATTTTGTCTGAATATTTTAAGGGCAAAATATGCTATGGTCAACATTTCTTTTAGTCAAAATGTTTCAAAGACAGCATTCATTATGGTCTAGATGTCATTTGGTCTGAAAGTTTTCAGGACAGAATACTTTGTGGTCAAAATGTACAAAATGCGATTGACTAAATGTGCTCTACTCGAAATGTTTTCATGATAGAATTAATTATGGTCAAAGTGTCATTTGTCATTTGTTCATTATATCATCTTTACTTTATATACTTTTTGACCGTTGTACATTTTAACCCATTGAACATTCTGGCACTTGTACCAACATTACCCGCTACCGTTTTGTCATTTGTTCTTACAAACATGTTGACATTTATATACTTTTTGACTTTTGTACAATTTGACAAAAGGATTTTTGAACCCATTGAATGTTTTGGGATCTTGACCATTTATCTGTTGTTCATTTTTTCTCTGGTACAATTAGGCTCTTAGGTTTTTGTGACAACTAATTGTTTTGTCTTTTGTTCATTATAACATGTTTACATTTACATACTTTTTGACCGTTGTACATTTTGATAATGAGACATTTTGAACCATTGTACAATTAGACATTTGTACCAACATTTGTACCAACATGGCCTGTTACCATGAAAGGTAATAAAAAACACTTTTATTTTAAACCTTGAGCGTTACGTGAATATGGAATAGATGTATTCATTTCCCTAGCACCTGTCAAATTTTATCCCGTGCATGCATGTTAAGCCAGCTGTTATATAAACATATTATTTTCTATGCAACACTTACTACATAAATATCTACTCTACTAGTAGACCTGCTAACAGTTAAATAAATATTGACGAATACATTATTGTTTAAGCAGAGGGTCGTGGGTTCGAACCCGGGCTCGTACCTCTAAGTTTTTCGGAATATATGTGCGAAATATAATTTGTATATTTACCATGAGCTTTTCGGTGAAGGAAAACATCGTGAGGAAACCTGCACACACCAGCAAAGCAATTTGACGGTGTGTGCGAAGTTCCCAATCCGCACTGGGCCCGCGTGGGAACTATAGCCCAAACCCTCTCATTGTGAGTGGAGGCCTGTGCCCAGCAGTGGGACGCATATAGGCTGGATTATTATTATATACATTATTGTTTATATCTTTTGGTGAAAACACATATCCAGCAGTGGACGTCCTTTACCAATATTAACATCTAGTTAACTTATCAACAATGGTTATTAACAAAGTTATATTTGAACAAAAACCTCATGAAGAACCTGCTTTCTCTTTGTAAATAACCAGCCATTAAAACTCCTCCCGCAATGAAGATACACTACCCCTAATTGATCTCGCGTGCCGCGCGCCATCTAGTAAGCTAAACAAGATTTACCGCGCGGGCAACACCGCCGAGTTGCCACATTGATTTGTTGCTGGCAACTTTTATTGCCAATTAAAAAGCGGTTACGTTCGAATTATAGGTGGAGTTCGATGGGGGCGGTCAATTGTTTTGCGCTTCGATTGGACACGTCACGCGAGATGCATAGAACACGGTAGCTTTGTCTGTGGTCATTGGAAATTCTTGTATGACTAAATTGTTTCAGCCTTGCGTTTGTCCGTGTATCCCAAAATATTTGTATGAAACGTACCTTCAAAATTCTTCCGTTATTAGTAAGTAAAAAAAGGAACTTTTGGTTGACGTTCACAACGATATTGTTTTATTCTTTCAAAATTTGATGCATCATAATGTTCTTAACTGTTACATTGGACATAATTTTGAGAAATTCTTGTATAATGTGACAATTTTATTGTAAGAGACGCTCACACAAGCAGCGTTATACGTATGTGCGTAGGTACATTTTAGAATTTTGTAAATCGTTGTGAATTGTAGAGTTAACTCCACCTTAAGTATATTATTTTAAGTGAATATAATTTTTTGCATTTTAATTTGTCAGTTTTAGAATTGATTTATCATCGTGCGGTATGTAATGTGACTTTATAATGTGCCTACCAAAAAGTAAGAGCAAATTATAGTTTTGCTTCATTGGTCCATCACGAAGACGCCTACAGTTTTTGTATGGCAAATGCTTCCATCTTCAATAAGTAACATACAGTATTACAAGGGCTCTTAAATTTTTTTTTGTAGTGTATAGTGTAGTCGTATGAGGGAGAGAGAAAGGACAAACCCAAAGGTCGTCTTAATGCTAATAGAATCACTAAATCAAATCAAATCAAATCAAATATGTTTATTTCGCATAATATGTGGTACAAAAAGATGTCAATAAAGTTGTACAAGATTCGCACATTTAACCAGAGGACTGGCATGCAAGATTTCTATGTCAAACAAATTCTAAATGGAACCGGAATGGAACTACATACCTAGTATTAAACAAAGTCGCTTACCACCGTCTGTCCCTTTGTGTGTATGTACGCTTAGATCTTTCAAACTACGGTTTAATGCGGTAATGATAATTTTGCACGGAAGGTTTATGTATATAATAGTACCCGGAGCAAAGCGAGGGCGGGTCGCTAGTGCACTATAATTTAGTATTTCCATCTCCAACTACGTATTATGTTTATTAAGAAAACACAAAGAATCGAAAGAATATAGAGAATGTACAGAAAACCGAACCTTCAAATCATATTTAAATTTGTCTGGATAGAAATGTAATGTCTTTGTAAACTAACGCCAGGTTCCAACATTCAATTTATCTTTTACTAGCGACCCCCGCCCTCGCTTTGCTCCCGGTACTTTTATATACATAAGCCTTCCGTGAAAAATTATCTAACTGATGGTGAAAACCGCATTAAAATCCGTTGCGTAACTAGGTACGCAACGGATTTTATATTCATTATATTCTTGGACTCATCCAAGAGACACCTAGATTGAATATTGGAACCCGCAGTAAGTACCTAAAGTTAATTAGAATCTAGTTATATCCAGTTAGATCCTTAAATGTACCTACCCTCGAACTAAATCACACGTACGGACATGAGCCCCATCCCTCGGGAATTCCCGGCTACAATTAATTCCCACCGTATCAGATAATTGTTGCCATGCGTATCAATTTTCACCCGATAAAGGTAAAAGCGTTAATTTTTGATCAAGATGCTGGCAACATTTGGTAGGCTATTGCATTCGAATTATGAATTTGACGTTCTAAATGTGGGCTGTTACCACCCAGCGTACTTTGGTCGCCAATTTGAGCTTAATAATTTGTCAGTAATATATTCGGTAGTAATAATAATAATATATAGTATGGGAAATATGGGAGTAGCCCCTTAATGTTCTAGAGCTAAGCGTCGGTGGCGTGTGTGGTAGACGCGACAGCACACGACACGACACATTATTATGTTCTTTACATTAATAGTCAATTTAAAACGAGTTTTTTTTTTTAATATGTAAGTTTTTTTTTAATATGAGTTGATGAAAGATTCACGCTTCAGAGAATATAGTTAAAAACATTACACTCCTTGGGCAGTTGGTTAAATGAGATATTAGTGCGCGACATATTTTTATTTCCTAAATACGGCAGCATCTCTGTACAGTAAAATTTTACACGATTTCCTTAAACTTAAAGATCTTATGAATATTTCAACCATCCCGCCTTAAGCATTGAGATCTTATTAATAGATATCACCCTTCACAATCTACAGGGTTAACCACAGTATAAACAACTATAACCTAGCGACATCCCTTCGCCCCTCCGTTTTTATCGCTTAACCCATCCAATACCTATCACGGACCATCCTGAATTTTGCATAAGGAAAATATACCAAAAAACGCCTTTGAATATAAAGTAAGCAAAGAATGATTGATTCTATATAGCGAGCGAGATGTCACATAAAATATTGATGTCGCGTCATAAAGGAACCCTTTAGTGTCCGACGGAGCTCCGTGGGACACTTTCGGAAATTGTATTCGGATATTTTGGTTTCGGCGAACGCTTGGCCGAAAATGTCGGTGGACGAATTTTAGTTTAAGTTTTACTGTCTGATTTAGTTGTTGCTAATTTGAGACGAAACTTACGGATTGTCTTACATTTAAATAATAGATAGCCTGGTAAATAATTGATAATATTTGCTCGGACATAAAAACTATAACACAAGTTTTCTATGTTTAGCACAAATAAAAAACATTCACAAAAAACTATAGGTTCATTCCTTTTAAAAATCACCCCGGTATTCTATCTACAAGTAACTAAAATAAAATAATAGTAGTACCTATCGGCCAGCATGGTTAAGGTTAAAACTTTAAAAAATGGTTTATTCGCGGTAATTTTATGAAATTAAATTTGGGAATTACTAAGAAGCTTAACTGTGCTTAGTGAGCTACCTGTGATTATTAAATGTGCTAAGAGCTATTAAAATATTGCTTTTGATATAAAAGTAAAAGTTTTTAGGCATACACTACATATTTAATTTTACTTAAGTGCGATGTAATTATAAAGTTATTTTTATCGGTTTCGGCCAAAACTTTACGTTAATTCGGCCTCTAGCTCGGATATCTATTGACCAGGCTCTCTGCGTACTCCGGCACGCACCTTGATTCTCAAGAGTGTTATGTTGGCATTATGTGGCACATGGAATTCCTATGCCTTTGCCGTGTTTTGATGTTTACCATCAAGATGTTTGTCTGTTTTATTACTTTTAATTTCGGTGTGTGGTTTTTCTATACCTCTTCTCATCTCCCTAGATGCGGTTTTACTATCTTCAGGTATACCATCCACATCAGCCCGCGTCAGTCCACTGCTGGAAAGGCCTCTCCAATTGCACGCCATTCGGCCCGATCTTCAGCTGTTCCCCAGCAGCTGCCAGCAACGCTCCGTATATCGTCACTTCAACTGATAGCAACGACTGAGCCCGGTTTCTAACATCTTGTCACCTTTATTTGCGTGAATAACATGAACCAACTTCCTTCTGCGGTGTTTCCGGCCATTTATGACATGGGGGCCTTCAAGAAACGAGCGTTCATCTCCCTACAAGGCCGGCAACGTACCGACAACTCTTCTTGAGTTGCCGGTGTTCATGGGCGGTGGTGATTACTTCCCATCAGGTAACCCGCATGCTAGTTTGCCTCCCTCTCTTATAAAAAAAAAATGTCCGTTTACCCAATTCTTATATACGAAATTTACCAGTTGCGAAGTTCTTGGTACTGGATGACCTGCTACAAAAACCGATCATACCCGCAAAGTCACTCAGTGACGCACGCGACGTAAACTTTATCTCCCTATCACTTATATCGCTTATATCACTTATATCACTTAGTATCAAATTGCCGCTCGTAAATACAGGCTTGTCGCATTTACGGCGATATAAAAATATGTTTCGGTTTACTGCAGTAATCACTTTCATAGGGAAATTAATATTGCAGCGTTATTGGGTTTTTGTTTATGGTCGAATAACCTTCATGATCGTTGAAAATATGAAATTGATCATACGTACGGGCACTAATAGATCTGGAGCCCAATTTCCAATTGTTTCAGACCATGTTAATTCTATATTGTAATATATATCAGACGACATGTTTAGCCTAGTTGGTAGTGACAAGGCCTACGAAGCTATAGCGGTCCCGGGTTCGAACCCCGGTGTGATGTGATGAGCGCGAGTATTTGTTCCTGAGTCACTGTTTTCTATATATTTAAGTATATATTTCTTTATATAAGTATAATATATCGTTGCCTAGTACCCATAGTACAAGCCTAGAGATTAGTTTGGGACAAGGTCAATTTGTGTGGGATTGTCCCCTGATATATATTTATTTATATTGATGACGTAATGGTAGCTCTTCTCTTACTGCTGTCAAATATGCAAGATGGATATTAAGAGCGTTGCTGGCCACCAACCAACACGTGGCTTAGGGTGTCGACTCACGACCCTAAGTTCGAACCCCTGAGGTCGCCATTAACACAAAGGCCCGTATCGAGCGAAAGACCTAGATCAAACCAGACTATAAATTCTATCTAGAGTACATAAAAAGGTGCTGTGAACACAATAAAAAGCCCCTGAAACACTAAAGCACACGTTCGGAACAGTATTGGCTCACATTCTATCACACGCGCATTCTTCAATAACATTTCTATCCTGGGTAGGGTGCCTACGATTGGGAAGTACGAGTATAAATGGGATAAGTTATTAATAGGAGGAAAACAGATATACTTCGACATAACAACCATGGTGTAAAGACCACTTAAAATATTGATATTCTACATCTTGTCTTGAACCTTGTCTTGTCTAAAGTGACAGCAGCAACTTTAATCAAACTTAAAAGTTAATAAACGTCTCTGAGTGCGGCCGTTATTATTAAATCACAATAACGAATTACTTTTGGATTAGATCACGTTTTAGAATCAACAAAACATGTGGACACTGCTGCTTCCAGAAGTTTAAAGGCAAGTTAGTACATTTCGACCGATTCTGCACGAGGTCCTTACATTAATATCTTTCCGGTTTTTTATATGCTTTATGTAAAATTTTGTCAGTATTTTTTCTGTAAATCTGTCTATATATTTTCATTTTCCGTCCTTTTTCAGCTCGACGAGACTTTTTCCTCCCCTGTCCTGCAGACTGCTCGAGCCTGGGCACCCTTGTCCCCGTTATTTGAATGTTCCACAGCCTGCCTGTAATTGATTCGTGGGGCACCGAGTGAATTTCAATGGCCGATTAAATTGATATAACGGTGCGTGCCCGCGCAAATCTACCGGAGATGTCTCTTTTGGTGTAATAAAGAAAGAAACCTGTTGCAAACAGAAGTCTGACAAGCTCGTTGGTGTAGTATAAACTGCCTTCTAAACTGGCCACTAAACTGTGCCATGGGTTCGAATCGCGCTAGTTTCAAGTGGTATTATTAAGTACAGATAATATAATAAATGCGATTTGTGTGTGATTTAATATGTTTGTAACTCCTCCACTCTGAAACAGCAGGACGGATTTGGTGAAGATTGGAATGGAGGTATCTTATAACGTTATAACTACTCGTTCCCTGAAATAAGACATAGGCTTCAGTTCAGAAAATAACACTGTTTCAGTAGGGTTGTCAACGTGGAAGAATGCGCGGGCATAATTCAAGTTATAAATAATTAAAATCCAAACTAAGAGCCTGGGCATACTAGCGTTTTTGATTAACAATGTGGCGACATCGCGGCGTGCATGCTCACCGCGGGACGTCGCGGTCCCGAAACCGCCGGCCAAAAACGCTAGTGTGCAGAAGTTATAAGATTTTAAATAAAAGGCGAAAGGCTGTTTGATTGTTGCTTCCGTCTTCATGATTCAACTCTTCAACCGATCGATGTGAAATTTGATATAGTTAAGTTTTCCGATAAATAGTTGCTCGGAAACGGAAAAAAGATTTTTATAACGGAAAATTGTACAGTCCCCTAGATAAGCGACTTCTGTACGAAGGCAAAAGCTAGTATGATTTAAATACTAGGCTAATTAAGAAACATGCCTGATCAAAAGAGCAGGTTCCACCGAGATTTGAACTCGGATCGCTGGATTCAGAGTCCAGAGTGCTCACCATTACACCATGGAACCGGTTAATGGCTTATCAAACAAACGACTCTGATGATAAGAAATAAAGTAGAGAACAATTGAATCAATATCTAAATATCTTTTGTTCTTGCTCAGTGGTCATCAATTATATTTTGACAGTCATAAAATAGGATAGATGAGAAAATGTTTTTTTAATAAGTAATTAACCGGTTCCATGGTGTAATGGTGAGCACTCTGGACTCTGAATCCAGCGATCCGAGTTCAAATCTCGGTGGAACCTGACTTTTTGCATTTGCAATAATAGTGTCCTTCCGTCCTTTTTAATTATATATTTATTTTTATACCTAATTTATTGTGTTATTTTACACAATCTATCCCTAGTTTACTATGCTTTGTCTCAATCTCCCATTGCCATTTATTAAAGGGAAGAAAGGGACAAAACAGCGAAATAGAAACCGCCGTTCGCAATATCTGCTCAATTTGGAACACAAGCCTGTCCACTTGTACTCTCGCCGGAGTGCTATTATGTAAATATCAGGATTACCAGTCGACAATGGATATTATAATGGCTGTGCTGATGCGATTGGGACGGTGTTGGGGCGCGTAACTCAATACGCAAGTTGGACGCCCCTGGCGGGTCTAGGGATGGGATGAGTCGATAAATTTTATGGTTTTTCCCTTGCTTGATTAGAATATCGATAAACCAATCTAGCCTTGCGTTAACGTGTGTGGCAAAATAGAGTTTGACGTAGACGATAGTTATGATATTCAATACTAGGACCAAAAACAATGCTCATTTAGAACTATACTAAACCAAAAAATCAGGTTCCACCGAGATTTGAACTCGGATCGCTGGATTCAGAGTCCAGAGTGCTCACTATTACACCATGGAACCGGTTAATGACTCATCAAAACTTATGTGTTGCGACTACAATAAAAAAATCGCATAAATTATTATGTCATCTTTTTGTTCTTCCTCTGTGATCATTAATCATCTTTATGACACCAGATAAATAACATAACTGTTACAGTTGTATTTAGATGGGTAGTCAAGCGGTTCCATGGTGTAATGGTGAGCACTCTGGACTCTGAATCCAGCGATCCGAGTTCAAATCTCGGTGGAACCTGACTTTTTTGTTAAACATTTTATGTAATACTAGGTCACAAATTAAGTAACTTTATCTGTAAATACCTATCTACTAATTAAACTTTTATAAGTTTTAGTACGACGTAAAGAATGCCATGAACCTTTACCGTATCTCGAAAACTGAAATTTAAATTTAAAAAATACGTAGGCATTTTTAAACTGTCTTGTCATCCATCGACGTTGGCCAACACTACCCGTTTCGTAAACTCACAGAAACTCGGTAAACGGATTCGACATCTCAACTAAGCGACAGTTTTAAAGTATCCCCCTCAGCCTTCCTAACTCGATTCTGAGACGTTTCAACTCTCACCGGCCATCTTTATGTAAATTTTACAAAGATAGCTTTGCGTCCGTAAGAAGGTTCAACATATGAAACGGCGAAGGAGTGACTGAACATGTAAATTTGTGCTCTGCTCTTGAGAGATGTTTGATTATGTAGTGTCGTGACGGTTTTTTTAATGTTTCGGTTGTATTGTAAGTTGATTTGAGAAAGATACTTCACAAGTTTTATTCGGGATGCGTGAAACAGAATTGAGGGAGTTTATTTAAATTGTTTTTACGTGTTTTGTGTGGTATAGTGGATATCTATATTACTTTATTATGTATGAGTAAAATATAATGTGTTTCACAATTGAATCATGTAACAAAGTGAAGATGAGTCTATTTTTATGCTTCGTATGTGTTATTTGATACAGAAATATGGAGAAAAATGATCCTGTAAAGCTGAATTTAACTGATGAAAATACGGCTCTACTCGTTAAAGAAGTAGGGTACATTTCTTTCATATTTTTAAGTTAAAAAAAAACCCCAAAAATAATTATTGAATTATCCAGTATAGAGCTAGAACACATGTGTCAGATATTTTTGAGCGTAAAATTGGATAGGATTATTGTTGCTATGGTGACTGTAAGTACCCAACATGCCCTGTCTATTCGCTGGATACGCTTCACATAATCTAGTCGTGCAATCTTCATACACGTCTTCTGTTCGAGTCGACAAAGGCACGTGTCAAATACAACAAACGCAGACGTTTCAGCTATTCCGCATTTACCTATCTATCTGGCTTATATACTTATCGAATCGTAGCAAATTCAACGCTATAAGAAAGGTACAAGTTTCAGTTTGAAACTGTGTTAGTCGTACGAAGCCAAGTGAACCTCTGCTAAGAGGAAACGGATGTTATTTTGAGTGGAATAAGAATTTCTATCCATAATCATATATTGCAATGTTCGGAATTGAGACCGGCTGCGTTCGTTCTGCTTTCAAACGTAGGGCAGCAAGTTAAGGGTGGTTTCAGTTTGGCTTACGTTAATCCCGTTCGGTGCCGGTGGCTCGTCTGGCGGATTCGATGTACTTGTAATTGGTAGTCGGTGGCATGGAATGTGTAAACCAGGTGCGATGGAAGAGCGCTGGTGACACGATGCAATTTGAATAAATTTGATCGCGGCAACCATTTTGGTCGGGACGATATCGGAAAGTGATGCCACAGTGATGCGGCTTGATGAAATTTTGTCCGACGCTTGGTTTGTTTAAGCCTGGGCAATCTTTAAGGTTCCGAAAAGGTATTGTTTTTTTTTTGCTTGTTGAGTGGTTTTATGACAGTTTTTATCTGTTAGCCTCGTCTTTGTTTTTTTTGCGATTTAAATTCCATGTGTATGGCCTAATAGTATTCGCAAATTGCTCTAATAGAATAGAATAGAATAGAATAGAAAATATTTATTCAACGCACACAGAAGAATAACAATAGCGGCAAAAAAAAATTAAAAACAGAAGATATTATGTTGAAGCATTGTGCCGCAGTGAAACCGCGGCGCTGATTTTCAGTGGAACCCTGACTTAAAAATAAAACTAACCTAACTTTTACAAAAATGCAAGTGACAGTAAACAGGTAACAGGTGACATACAAACACTAGCGACAATTTGGAGTCACAATAAAAAACAAAATAAAGAACAAAATAAAATAAAAAATACACACTTTAAAACTTATGATGACTGTTTTATGACTTACTAATGACAAAACGCTTCAGTGTTTTTATCATCAAGTACAAACTATAATGTACTTCTTAATCATAAGCATTTTTTTAAATATATTAACAAAAATATACTGACATATTTAAATATATTTTGTCATTATAACAAAATTCCTATAATGACAAAGCTCCTAATTGTATACAATTAGGAACTTTCCAAATTTCACGATATAATTTAGATAGCTTTATGTAAAAATACAGGTTCCACCGAGACTTGAACTCGGATCGCTGGATTCAGAGTCCAGAGTGCTCACCATTACACCATGGAACCGCTTAATTACTCATTAAAAATTATGCTTTCTGAGCTTGTTAACTTTACAAAAATATTACATAATAATCGAAAAACTATCCATTTACGTCTGTTTAATCAAGTGCGGCTGTCAATTTATTTTGAATCGTACTTTAAGAATTCTTGCGAACAGCTGTTTGAGAGCAGCAGTAAGTCGGTTCCATGGTGTAATGGTGAGCACTCTGGACTTTGAATCCAGCGATCCGAGTTCAAATCTCGGTGGAACCTGATCTTTTTCTAATCTTGTTTAGTTAATTAGTATAGAAAATAAGTCAATATAATAGTCTGGGGTGGTACTCACTCACGAAATGTTTATGAATATGGAAAAGAAAGGATTTATTACACCATGGAACCGATTGGTTACAGATTAAAAATATCAACTTTCTTTAAATAGTTACTGTCAAAATTAGTCACGAAACAAGAACAAAAGGTTTTTTTTTTAATTATTCGACTGTTTCATTTAATTTCATTTGTTTTGAGCCTAAAGCTAATTGAAAGAGACAATTTTAATGATTTTGTGAACAGTTATTTGAGATCACTTGTAGGTCGGTTCCATGGTGTAATGGTGAGCACTCTGGACTTTGAATCCAGCGATCCGAGTTCAAGTCTCGGTGGAACCTGATTTTTTTTTTACTTCATTTCACTCTGTTTAGTTATCTTGTGATACATTTTTAAATCAACCCTTATAGTTGCTTTACCTCTGTTCCTTGTACGGGAGTGCATACTTAGTGCGTGTCTGTTTATACTGGACTTGGTTTTTATGTGATGTAAATTAACGGTTTTCGGATTTTCCCCTTTACTTGTGCTATAAGACATTGTTTCTTGCTAAATTTCATGATTCTAAGTCAACGAGAAGTACCCTTTAGGTTTTGATTCCCTTGAGATTCCCTTGAATATGCGGCTTAAACGGCCGTATCTTTTGATTACGTTGACTTAGAAGTTTGATTTTTTCACAGTTGCTAGGAATTTGAAACCTTAGTATTTGATATGCATTTTAACTTGATACCCCCTCGCATTCTTGAGAAAAAAGGTCTTGACAGACAGACAGACATACAGACTGACAGACCTACAGACATACAGACAAACAGACGGACAATTAGGTGAGGGTTAAGGGTTTATTTTTTTCTTTCGAGGTACGGAACCCTAAAAATTATACTTTCTTAGCTTGTTAACTTTACAAACATATTATATAATTGTCGTAAAACAATTAATTTATGTTTGTTTAATCAAATGCTGCTTACAACTTTTTTAAATCATATTTTCAGTATTTATGTGAACATCAGTTTGAGAGCAGCAGTAAGTCGGTTCCATGGTGAGCACTCTGGACTTTGAATCCAGCGATCCGAGTTCAAATCTCGGTGGAACCTGCACTTTTTCCATTCTTGTTAAGTTTATTAGCTTTGGGCAGATAGTAGCCTTAACTTTAAGTGTGAGTTATCGTTAAAGTCTCATCACAATCGACTAATTGTGATGAGACTGATGAGGCAAAGTATAATACTTATTGCCTATGTAAAACGCAGGTTTAGGGTTTGTTTAAGAATCAACTAAAACTGTGACTCAAAAAAATGTTTCTACAGCGTGAAATAATATATTTTATGGGATATAAACCTGGATAGATTATTTTTAATTATTATTTTCAATGACGGATTGAAATGGACTTAATGTAAATTGTATTTAAGTTTGATAATGTTTACGTATTTAAAATTGTATTGCGATATATGTGACGTTCTCAATATAAAGGGACCTTATAGAGGAAGGCAATTACGCTCTTCTTACTCTGGTAACTATACGAATACTATGGTAATAGTTTTAAAAACGGCGTAACCACCTACCTCCATAAGGTCCTTTTATATTGAGAACGTCACATATTATGACTAGTATAATTGTTTTGCTTATTGGGTAACATAAGTGAATTGTATGTACATACGTAAATATAGAACTTGGTGAAACTTTTTGAGTAATTGTTACATGTTTGGGTAAACATGGGTTTACCCAGATTCCATAGGTAATGAAATTTAATTGATTTTTTTTTCTTACACAATGACATTTTTTTATAATTTGTTTATTCTAATTTTGTATTGAATATATCAGTAAATACTACTAAATGCTAAAATCCAACTCTTTATTCTTAATGATTTAGGTATAGGCGGGTTTTCATTATTTGCTGTTGTTTAGACTTATTTCGATTGGTACAGTAGGTATATTGGTAGAAATGTATTTTATAGGACTAATATATTATGAAACAATCCTCTTAAATTTAATTACTTTTACTTTAGAAAAACTAGTATTTTGCTGATAAAAAGTGCAGGTTCTACCGAATCTAAGCTAATAAACTAAACAAGAACAGAAAAAGTCAGGTTCCACCGAGATTTGAACTCGGATCGCTGGATTCAGAGTCCAGAGTGCTCACCATTACACCATGGAACCGGTTAATTACTCATTAAAAATTAAGTACATATCTAGCTTATAATATAGTACAATGAGCTACGTAATAGGACAAATTGTTTACGTTTATTTGATCAAGTGCGCATTAACAACGTATACAATAGTGAAGACAATTTTAATGATTTTGTGATAAATTGTTTGGGGCATTTATTATATCGGTTCCATGGTGTAATGGTGAGCACTCTGGACTTTGAATCCAGCGATCCGAGTTCAAATCTCGGTGGAACCTGACTTTTTCTGTTCTTGTTTAGTTTATTAGCTTAGGGCAGATAGTAATCTTAACTTTAAGTGTGAAGTATCGTTAAAGTCTCACCACAATTGACTTATTCTGACGTTGCAGAGTATTGCCTATAGGTTTTTAGGTTTAGGGTTTGTTTAAGAATAAACTAAAACTTTGGCTCAAAAAAATTTTTTCTACCGCGTAAAAGAATATATTTTATGGAATATAAACCTGACTAGATTTTTTTTATTAATTATATTTAATGACGGATTGAAATGGACTTAATGTAAATTGTATTTAAGTTTTATCTTGTTTACGTATTTAAAATTGTAGTGCGATATATTATGACTACTTTAATTGTTTTGCTTATTTGCTAACATATATAAGTGAATTTTGTGTACTTGTAAATATGCAAATATAGAACTTGGTGAAACTAGTTAAGTAATTGTTACATGTTTATAGTTATATTTATAGATTATTTGATATATTAGTATGTTTATTGTTACATATTCGTATTTTGTATTGAATATATCAGCAAATACTACTTAATGTTACGATCCAACTCTTTATTCTTAATGCTTTAGGAGTAAGCGGGTTTTCATAATTTACTGTTGTTAAGACTTGTTCAGATTGGTACAGTAAGTAGAAATGTATTTTATAGGACTATACGAAGTAAGTTTATGTAACAATCCTTTTGAATTTAATTACTTTTACTTTAGGCAAATATCAGTATTTTGCTAATAAAAAGTGCAGGTTCCACCGAGATTTGAACTCGGATCGCTGGATTCAGAGTCCAGAGTGCTCACCATTACACCATGGAACCGGTTAATTACTCATTAAAAATCAAGTATCTAGCTTATACTGCCGCACTCAGAGACGTCAATTAAGTTTTAAGTTTCATTAAAGTTGCTGCGTCTTATTCTATGGCTATAGCAAAGAAAGTGACAGCAGCTACTTTAATGAAACTTAAATCTTAATTGACGTCTCTGAGTGCGGCATATAATGTAGTACAATGAGCTACGTAATAGGATAAATTGTTTAAGTTTATTTGATCAAATGCGCCTTAACAATTTATACAATTGTGGAGACAAGTTTAATGATTTTGTGATTAATCGTTTGGGGCTTTGATTATATCGGTTCCATGGTGTAATGGTGAGCACTCTGGACTTTGAATCCAGCGATCCGAGTTCAAATCTCGGTGGAACCTGACTTTTTCTGTTCTTGTTTAGTTTATTAGCTTAGAGCAGATAGTAAACTTAACTTTAAGTGTGAAGTATCGTTAAAGTCTCACCACAATCGACTAATTCTGACGTTGCAGAGTGTTGCCTATATAAAACGCAGGTTTAGGGTTTGTTTAAGAATCAACTAAAACTGTGGCTCAAAAAAAAATTTTCTACCGCGTAAAAGAATATATTTTATGGAATATAAACCTGACTAGATTTTTTTTATTAATTATTTTTAATGACGGATTGAATTGGACTTAATGTAAATTTTATTTAATTATTATCATGTTTACCTTCGTATTTAAAATTGTATTGCAATATATTATGACAACTATAATTATTTTGCTTACTTAGTAACATAAATAAGTAAATTGTGTGAACATATTTAGATATATAACTTGGTAATTAATTGTTACATGTTTCGGTAAACAAGGGTTTACCCAAATTCTATACACAATAAAAAGTTATGATTTATTTATGATTTTATTTATTTTAATTTTGCATTTAATATATCAGCAAAGACTACTAAATGTTAAGATCCAACTCTTTGTTCTTAATGCTTTAGGTGTAGGCGTGTTTTCATAATTTGTTGTTGTGTAGACTTGTTCAGCTTGGTACAGTATATTGGTATATACTGTATTACTGTAATTACATTTAAAAATGTAGGCTAATTATCGGTACTTTGCTGGTAAAAAGTGCAGGTTCCACCGAGATTTGAACTCGGATCGCTGGATTCAGAGTCCAGAGTGCTCACCATTACACCATGGAACCGGTTAATGGCTCATTAAAAATTAAGTATCTAGCTTATAATATAGTTCAATGAGCTACGTGTTAGGACAAATTGTTTAGGTACGTTTATTTGATCAAGTGCGCCTTAACAACTTATACAATTGTGGAGACAATTTTAATGATTTTGTGATCAATTGTTTGGGGCTTTGATTATATCGGTTCCATGGTGTAATGGTGAGCACTCTGGACTTTGAATCCAGCGATCCGAGTTCAAATCTCGGTGGAACCTGATTTTTTGGCCAATTTTTTTACGTTACTCTGTTTAGTGAGCTTGTGATACATTTTTAAATCATGATTTAAAGTTGCTTTTACTATTGCCCTTACCTTTTGCCTGGAGCTTAACATTCATTTATTCGTTAATTAATTACAACCTGACTAGACGCTTTTTTATGATTAATTGCATTTTTTATTTATTTATGTAGTGAAACTTATGGTTCACAATTAACATTTATTTTTAACTAACGACCCGCCCCGGCTTCGCACTCTGTCTGTCTGTTACCTCTTCACGCTTAAACCGCTGAACCGATGAAATCTGTTATGGAGATAGTTTGAGTCCCGGGGAAGGACATAGGATAGTTTTTATCCCGGAAAAATTGATAGTTCCCGTGGGACTTCTACGTGGACGGAGTCGCGGGCAAAAGCTATTGATCCATAATGTTCATAAATTCTTTAATAATCCCTCTTTCTATTGGTAATTACCGTATGAAAATCCGCACAGTAGTTTCCGAGATTAGCCCGAACATACAGAAACTCAGCGCAGCGGGGACTTTAATCCATAATTAGTAGGTATTATAAATGCGAAAGTAACTCTGTCTGTATGTTACCTCTTCACACTTAAACCGCTGAACCGACTTAGATTAAATTTGGTAAGGAGATAATTAGAGTCCCGGGGAAGGTCATAGGATAGTTTTTATCCCGAAAAACGTTATAGCTCCCGTGGGATACACGATAAACGACTTCTACGCGGACGGAGTCACGGGCAAAAGCTAGTTTATTACATTTAGGGCCCGTTTCACAATCGACAAGTAAATTAATCTGCCAAATAAAGATAGCCCTCTCCTTGTCTTTTTTTAAAGTGTAAAAAATTGTAAGGGCTAAATTTATTTGACAGATATGCTTTACTTGACGATTGTGAAACAGGCGGTTAGTCATGTAGTGATGTTTTTCTTGCTCGAGTTTTTTATGACTTTGTCTTACTGTAATAGTATAACTATTACAAATAGACAACTAAGTATATATATTAATGAAATTTCATTAAACAACAGGAATTTAAAACAGCATAATCCAATTACTCAATTACCGTAAATAAATCTAAATAAAAGATCAGGTTCCACCGAGATTTGAACTCGGATCGCTGGATTCAAAGTCCAGAGTGCTAACCATTACACCATGGAACCGTACATCAGTAGGTTCGAATATACGGACCATATACTCGTGGAACCTCTCACTATGACGTCATAGTAAGTCACGATCGCGAGGTCAAAGGCAGATGCTCGAGTGAAAGGTTGCTAATAGCGTGTTCTACTTTCTGCTATAGTAAAAATATCGTGAACGTCTAAGGTGTGTTTTAAATTTGTCACCGTTTTTGGAGCAGGAATTAGAATAGGATTTAATAATTCTCACGTTTTTTCATCCAATTATTGTCCCAAAAGTAATTTGTTTGTATCGTCAGATTTGTTTTACACATTACCAAAAATATGACAAAGCAAAGTTTCGGGTAAATTAGATATCCAGGATCTGGATTGTTCTTTCCTTAAAAACACCATAACAGAAGTTTAATTGGGATGTTATCATATTTGTACAAAGTATGGTCATTCTGACACACTCTTTAAGTCTCAAATAATCAAATTATCAGACTTGGATATGACACGTGTATGTTTTATTTGACGTGTTTTCGTATTTTCATTTTCGTCGTTTCGCACCTTTATAATTAAAGTGACCTAATTCCAAAATTTTTAGATTTTGAGTTGGTCTCTAAAGTAATAATTTTATGACTCGAACTAGAAAACTAACATTATAATTAGGTCACTTTAATTCTAAAGGTGCGATTTATTGTGACCGGTTCTTATAGAAAAGGCATCAACGCAGCGCATACGTCACTTATTTCAGACGTAACCATATGTATCATTCTTTATAAATTAACGTACCTTCAGTTGAATTTCACGCTTAAATCTACGTAGCCACCCTGTATGTACAATAGGGAATATTTCATAATAAAATATGAAAATACCGTAAAAGAGATGGCAAAAAGTGAAATTAAAATTAAAATCGGCCAAAAAATGCGGATAATATAAGCATTTAAAAACTTCTAATTATACAAAGAGATCCGATATGAACTGTGACGTCAGCGTGCACTACGGCCATATAAATTCCATGTTAAATTCTGTTTTGCTAGAAAGAGATAGTAACAAGTCTTTAATGGCTTATATCTTGGTTATTTTTATAGTTATTCGAAAAATATTTTTTCTCCAATCTAAAGCAAAAACAAATTCTTGCATATTCTCTATTGTACAAAGCCGGGAACTATAAAACGAGACCCCGCACTTGATCGTAGCCATCCGTGGGATTCGTCCGCCGCGCTAAACGCCTCTCGGCACGCACTCCCGCGTTGCAGGAGTGGATTCGGAAACGGAAACACCACGGATATTTTTTTAAGCTGAAAAAATGGTAGCCTACGTTGACGTTTGTTGCAATAGGTACTTGTTAGCAAACTTAGCTAAAATCATAACCTTACATTTTGCTTCGACTACGGAGTCGGATAAAAACAGAGCGATGTCACAACAGTCACCAAGCTCTATAAATTAAGATTTAATAAGCTCCTTTTTGTGAAGTCGGTTAAAAAATTACGTGTAATAATTACCAGTGCGACTTCTGGAAGAAATAGGGTGATGTTTCTTATTTTTTAGGGAAAAAGGAACCCTTAGGATCACTTCGCTGTAAGTCTGTCAGTCAAGACCCTTTTTCTCAGGAACGCGTGGAGGTATTAAGTTCATATCAAATACTCAAGTCTGCAATCCCTTGGAGGTGCGGAAAAATCAAACTTCTAAGTCAACGCGATCAAAAATATAAATACGCCCGTTTATGCCGCATATTCAAGGGAATCAAAATCTTTAGGGTACTTTGCTTTATATTTTTAATTTTAACATTAAACATATATATCTTTATGACGTGTAGTTAATGTTTAAATAGAAGTGCTTGTGAATAGGCCTTAATTAATGGAATCATACGTCAGTATGTAAAAGTGATTGGTTATTGTTGTAATATTTTTGAGATGTCTGCGCACTTGTTCAAATAGAGATTGTAATGTTCGAGCTTGCAACTGATAATTTTTTTGGCCGCCTTTCACATCGGTTCCATGGTGTAATGGTGAGCACTCTGGACTTTGAATCCAGCGATCCGAGTTCAAATCTCGGTGGAACCTGATCTTTTGTAAATATACCCAATATTAAACTCTGTGCATTTATTGTAACTTGAAAAAAAAGTATCATGTATCTACAATACAATACAAATGCATATTCATAAAGATCTCACTAATATCTACACGTACAAGATCGAGCTACCGCGATAAAGAGACTAGATCTCTTTATTGTTATTTCATCAGTAAATGCCAAAGTTAACAAACTAAATAATTCACTATAATTACTTTCTTTCTCAATATTTGTTATTATTTTGTAAAATATGGCACGGATTTCTGTCAACTTGAATATTGGTAGTTCTCGAAGGAAAAACAAACGATTTCTACGCGATGTCGAGGGTATTAACTAATCCTACAACATCCAAGACACAAACAGTTTATATCCCAGCTCTGAGCCTTGTCCAATCATCCCCTTATTAAAAAAATCCCTTGCCCAATGCCGCCCTGTCGCCGAATCGCCGCGCATCTATAATTCAGGGGCGCCGTGCGTGGACGCAATCAGTATGGTGCATAATGGATGAGCGGCGAGCGCGAGATTGTACAAGAATCGGGGATCAACAGATATTAAGCTTGACGACAGCGTAATTGTTTTTTTTAATTTTGTTTTTGAAGATTTCGGATGTTCCTTGCCCTCACCTAACCTTTATAGGTGTTCTGGAAAACGCTTCTAGGAATTTTATATGTAGATTCTGACCACTAACGACTCTACCTTATTTTTCTCTTTTACTTGCTCAAAGTAATTTGGGCTGGGTTGCATTACAGCATGATACCAGATTCTTAAGCGTAAAACACACAGAGCGAGGGTGCGGGTCGGAAGCGAGCGTTTTGCTGTCACATTGGTCGTAATGCACGCATTTTCCGATTGGCCTTCTCACAGAGCGCACAAAGTAACAGCAAAACGCTCGCTCCCGACCCGCGGCCGCGCTCTGTGTGTTTTTTTTTCGCTTTAATCGGCTTTGTGTGTTACTCCCCTTTATGTTTCCGAGCTATGACATAGTTATATTTTAAGGCATTAAATAGGCAAACGTGCTCCTAGGCTTCAGATCCCAAAATCCATAAAAAATTCCAATCTCAAGACTGCACCCTAAAACTGCAAATGCATAGCCAATCCTCAGGACTATAATGAAACGCAGGTTCAGGGGGGGCAACCTTTAGCAAGGGCGAAAGGGTGACAAACTAAGTGAAGGCGGGCGGGGTTGATATTTTTTTTATATGGAAATACACAAAATATTAATATCAAACAAAAAATTAGTAAGAATTAAACGAAAACTTTGTAAACAAGAATCGAAATATATAATAATATTAATGAAAAGTCACTGGGCGGGATCCGCTTGGAACCTGCACAAGGTCCTTCTATATCACTAAATCTTGCGAGGCTCTACCTCTTTCTACTTCTACGACGAACTCTCCTTTGCTGCATACTATATCATATCATATCATAATATTTATTGTATTAAACATACATAGTCAGATATTTATAGTTCTTAAATAGTTCATTCTACAGTTCTATAGTTTGTATATGTTTATATGTCAATTTAAATTTTAAAAGATTTGCAGTATATAAGTCAATCAATAAAATTAAAAGTTAAAAGTAAAAGTAAGCAGTGAGGGCTAATTTTTACTCGTCAAGGAACTCATTTACGGAGTAGTAGGCCTTTTGAAGGAGCATTTTCCTAACTCTGGAGATAAAATTTTTATCTGAGCTGTTGGCGTCCTTGAACTCGTTTGGCTATACTGCCCTCCGAAGCAAAAATACTTCAGTCTTATACTGTGTTTTTCTTCGAGGGCATACTCTACTCACTCCCATACAGTCTTCCCACAAGCCCTTTTCATCCACTTCGCAATCACATTACCCATTAAGTTAATGATCAATCGATCATATATAGCAAACAAGCACTCCCGGAGACAAACAGGTGAGCTATTAGCTCAATCTAATATCGGGGTTTGATTAGCTTAGTTTGATTAAATCACCCTTCAATCTTTTAATTGATTTAGGATATCTGATATTTACCGAGTTATATTTGGTGATAGCAGTAGTATGTCTACATTTTTGGAGTAATTTGATATTTGTGTAAAGCGCAACACAGACTATAGTCCGCTGGCAGACCACCATTCTTCTCCATCATCATACCCGATGGTAACATATATTGGCATCGGAATTACATATTTATACAAAATTTCAAGTCAATCTGACAGAAATAGGTTACAATCTTGCAAGATTTTATTTCATTCACAAGTGAAGCATATGTAAGTGTTTTAATAAAATCATGTAAATAGCCTGTTTAACTAGGGATGTTTTTAGTACCTAAGTTTCAATGAAAATCTGTTGGCCCGTTTAAGGGTTATCAGCTCTGAAAGTAGAGGTCGCAATATGTAGGGGACTTTTAATCGATTTCAAACTTAAAATTTTACTGTTGGTAACATTTCAAAGGTAGATTTAAACACTACATTAGAGAGTTTACCAAAAGTACTGTCATTTCAACGAGCATTTTGATGTTAAGAATGAAATAGGAATTCGCTAATCGAAAAAGTATGCTTTTAAGAAGTACGTTGACTAAGCAACTTTAGATACGTGGCAATTCCATTTCGCCACCACAACACCCATAATTGCGTCACCGTAACAAAAGACGCTCTGAGGATCGCAAATCATATTTCTCGTCTTAGCGTTAATGGCGAAACGAAGTTACGATCGTCGTGCTCATTTGCATGATTCCGAGCTGACAGCTCTCGCGAAACGAAATTTGACCGTGATGAGATGAGACTTTCCCCATGCGAGCGTAATGAGGCTTCTGTTTCGTTCTAAAATCGAATATTGATCGGCGTTTGTATTAATTGATTCCTTACCAAAACGTTATATGTATGTGTATATAAAATAGTTCCAACAATTATTATTGACTAAGCACAGAAAGAACTTTTTAAAAATTCAAATCAAGGGAGACCGGGTATGGTTGTCTCACGGGTTGGTTGCCTCAGCAGACATAAAAGAATACTAAACGAAGGATTAAGTGAATCGATTGTTGAAGTACGGAAAGATATATAATAGCTGTTACGATTTTAACACCGATCGGTTCAATTATTCCTTCGTTTAGTATTCTTAATTGGCCGCTGTGACAACCAACCCGTGAGACAACCATACCCGGTCTCCCCTACGTGTGATTAAAATTTAGGAGAAGATTAATCGATCTCTTCGATCCGTTTCAACGAATATCATATACCTTACGGCTTACGAACGTTTGATATATTTTCCATTAGCCATAATAGCATGACAACTAAACTCGATATGTCATAATTAATTATTTAAGTAAATTTTGGGCATATAATTTTAGGGCTAGTGAAATTACGGCAGACAATTTTTGGGCTAACGATGGGTAACCAATTTTATTATCATTTGGGAAGGCCTATGGCCAGAAGTGGAAATCTTTCGACTGATTATGATGATGATATGAAGTTCAAGTAGTTTTCTGAACTTATTGTTGATTCGCTTCGTTCACTATTTTAGCGCGTAGTGTTAGACGCCATAATCATTCCAGTCGGTAGCTTTGCTAATGGACAAGCTGATTAGCTGAAGCTACTTTATCTTGTTCTAAGTAGTAAAATCTGCCGTACAGTCAATGGCATAAATATCTATATACACTACAGTGACGCTCAGCTTTATCTTCGAACTTGAACTTTTCTTTGAACACTGCCGTGTGTTACATATTTACTTTTTGTGGCATTTTTAGGGTTCTGTACCTGAAAAGGAAAAAATGGATCCCGTATATAGATCACTCGTGCTCCGAAACTACTGGACCGATTAAGTTGAAATTCGATACACATATGTAAGTTGGTGACCCAATTACAGACGTTGTACGTATATACATGATTCTTAAACATGGGAGCCACTATCGGGGGACCAAATTGGAAAAAAAAAGTGTTGCAAACTGTATCGCGACCAAAGGCTCGTGAGAAATTCAAATATATTTTTTTATAATTTTAAAATAAATAGTTTTGATGTTATTTAAGAAAATAGGCGAAAATTAACCGTTCCTCGGCTATCTCCGAAACTACTAGGCCTAAAATTTTGAAAAAAAAAAACAGAAATTAGTTTTTTACCTATAGATTACAGGAAAACCTATAAACAAACAAACAAACTGGGTCAGATAAAAAAAAAACTTATGGAACTTAGATAATCATGTAACGGAACCCTCTCAACGCGAGTTTAACTAGGGTTTTTTGTTACCTACGGATTCAGGGAGTTATATAAAAAACCTTTTTAAACATCATCATTTATTGAAGTGACTTGTCTATAACATAGTTAAGGTATTACGACATAGGATTGCACAATTGTCTTTGGATTCGTTTATATGCACTTAATTATATGGTACATTATATACAATTATTATTAACATTAAAGAATTACTTGGATATTGATATTTACTTTTAAAATACAATTTTACAAACGTTTATAATCAAACCGTTTAAATTTAACATTAAAGTTGTATCACAAATGCCACACGATTGTATATAAAACTTTTTTTTTAAATCATTTAATAGAGTGTAGAAAGTTTTGATATAGCCTTTAAAATTAAAAGTATATGTCCTCTGCTTGTCATTGCTTTTTATGTAACGACCGATAGCAATAATCAATCTACAGTTAAAGATAATAACTATCGATTTTCATATATTTTATTAGCCATCAATCTTTTTAATATATTTAACTAAGACTACTGAGACGGCAAATGAAAAATAAAAAGCCTATAAGAATTTGGTAGGGCATTAACCTTTTCAACGCTATTGACGGATATATCCGCACCACTGGTTCAACGCCAACGACGGATATATCCGTCACGGTTGACAGCGAAAAATAGACCCGAGTGTCTATGACGTTAGGTTGAAATGAACTCTGGTTTTCAGCTGTCATTGGCGTGTGAGTGACTTTTGTATTTGACATGGCGTTCAAAAGGTTAAAAGAGATACAATAAGGTCAATAAGCACTGGTTGCAGTCCTACATAAGTCTACAACGGCGAAGAGGCGTGTACTACAATGAACCTAAAGTTTTTGGGCCCATATTTCTGGGGTCCTAGTGAAAAAGGGTATAAGTCTTCTAAAATCTAGGTGAAAAAGGGTATAAGTCCAGTGTACTCTGTATATGATTTACGGCCTTTTTTATTACGAATTAAGTTGACTTATACCCCTTTTCATTAGGATCCCAGATTTTAAAGGTGATATCACTTTTATGAACTCCTAACTTTGAATGCGTGTTAGTTAACTCTTTCAATTGGACTTTTGTAGCATTTTATCATAAATAAATCCTTTTTCCGTCGTTTAATTCAATTCATTTTTAATTTCTTCTTGTACCTAACGATTGAAGCTACAAGCTATCTCGCTTTGGCAAATTATATTTCTATGTAAAAAGAACAGTTAAATCGAATTAATTTTCAGTTTTGTGCAAATAAGGGAAGCTTAACAAGGTAAAATTAAAAAAATAATTCATGATGAATAACGTAAATTAAATGACGAATATTTACAATGTTTCTATTTTGTCTTTGGCATCATGGGTTCACTGACCTTTATGTTAAATACGTAAGTAATTCACAGCTATTATTAAAAAAGTTTTTTTAAATTATTTGTGAAGTATCTTGATATAAAAGTGCAAGGTGATTTTAAACGTCTGTTATTTTACAATGAGTAATTTATTAACTATAATTATCTTACTTATTTACTAAAGTAAATAATTCCGGCTAAAGCTATAAAAATAGACAACATTTTTTACATTCAATAATCTAAACTAACCATTATTTTAAAAATTTACAACACTGCAACGAATAACGTTTAAAAACTAAACCTTAAAAATAACAAACAATACTTTCGTATAAAAAAGTCTTATACTTAAATGTACATCACACAATTGTTAATTAAATAGAAGTTGCTGAATTAAATATACGATTTTGTATCACGTTATTTCAAAATTAAGTCTATATCATTAACAACGTGTGACAACCCTTACAATAAATGTGGTTCTTCCTTAATGTAAGTTTAGGTATTTTTTTGCTATTGCAATATGGAAGCGTCACATTTATGCGAAAGTATTATTCATTATTTTGACGACTAACAATACTAAAGTATTATCAAAGATAGTGATATGTGAGTATTTGTTTACATTTATTTAAGCTCAAAACCATTTAAATCGTGTAATAAAAAAAAAACATTTTATTTGGTTTTACGTGACAGACATTTTCAAAATATTGATCATGTATTTTTTACACTGAATATATTATAAATATTCACATCAAGATACAGGAGTCGGTTATAATTGAAAAATATTTACAAACATAATTATTTTTGGAAAATAGACGTAAAAAATTGGAATGGACAATTCGGAATTGCTTCATAATAAAAACATGATTTAAAATCAATGGTCCAAGATATTGGAATGGTTTTATCAGTCTACAAAAAATAAACATAATTATATTATTCATTAATAGGAGATCAAAACTCACATTCACAAAGCCTTTACAATATTTATTATAATATACTAAATACAGCAAAATATTAACAGCGTGTTGGTAACAAATTCAGATATTCCTCTTTAAAATAAAAAAAACACACGAAAAATTGTCTTTTTGTCTTTGGTTATTTGTTAATTTGATTACTTGTTAAACAACAATAAAGCAAATATTTAGTTTTCTGTAATTCACTGTAATTTGGATTAGCAACGAAACCAATTTTCAAAGACCAACATTAATATAGTATAGTATGCGTTGGTTTTTCCGTGAAACATTATAAATAAATATGTAACTGATTCACAACTATAACTAATCGACCCAAATTAAATATTACTATGAGAGTTTGTACATATACGGGCCGTTATAGTTAAAAGACCTTATAAGATAAAATCTTTGGATTCCAGTAGCATTGTAGGTATCACGTCACAAAATCCTATCAAAATAAAATCACATTTTACTTTGGAAATGTTTGGGCATTCTTTCGCATATCTCAAACTTCTAAGCCTTAACGAACACAACTAGTAGACGTGTTGTCGTGTTGTGTTTTAACAAGCTGACCGTTGCTAGTTCCAATGGAATATATAACAACTACTGTTTTATAATTCGATTAATCGGGTGGGTACAAATTTTTCCTTGCAAGCCATCATTCTCATATGATGTAAATATTATTTTAACCACATCATAATTGTTTGGAAAGCCACAAAACCTTCACTATCAATACACGACCCGTAGTTTCAAGTTATCGACCGTTTTCATTCACCTAGGCTTCTTTGCAGATGCATCACTCAGCGGCTTAGGTGCAGTATTGCCTCAGCGCCAATTTGTTGGCGCGAAGGCGGTCGACGTTCAGGAGGCCAGCGGCTGCAGGGGTGCGGGGGGCACGTGCGGTGCTCTGAAGTCAGGGTGTTGGGGACGCATCTCAGGATGTGGCTGGTGAAGGTCTGGAGACAAAATTGAATGAATAAGAACAAAGCTTTCACATAGTGTGATCTGCTGTTGAAAATTTGTCGAGCATTGTTTCACGAACGCTGTAAGCAACGGGTCGCACTGCAAAGTTTTCTCTAACGATATATATTTAAATTGCTACAGTCAGTAGAGTTCAAAATCACAGTGATACAGTACATAATAAAAACTTAACGTTTCAATTTTAATTTTATTTAAAATTCTTTAAAGTTAGACAAAATATCAATACCTACTTACCTATTGGAAATCATTATAACATGATTCATAACAAGGATAAGTAAGACCAAATTCAGGATGAAAATAATCTCTAAGTATTTTTAAATATCTCGGAAAGTATTACCCGGCGTTTATTATTAAATACTATACGATTAGGTTCTGACTGAAGTTGACTTTGATTTTGACTCACCTATCCGATGATCCGGCACGTGCATCTCCGCATGCATTGCATGCACATCTGTATGCGGCACATGCTGCGCCCTCAAGTCCGCGTGCTGCGTCTCCCTGTGGCGCCTCAGGTCCACCTTCCTCTGGAAGGCACGACCACAAAGGTCGCACGCGAAGGGCTTGAATCCTGTGTGCTTGCGGGAGTGGGTGATCAGGTTCGAGCTCTGGCTGAAGGCCTTGCCGCAGACTTGGCATTTGTGTGGTTTCTCGCCTGTTGACAAAGAATATGTTTAATTTATGTATTGGGGTTCCGTAGAGAAATGGTAATAGTAAAAGTGAAGGCTCAAGGTAATCTGCACCTTAACCTGAAGAACGATAGTCATAATACATATTATGTAATTTAATAGTTAAATCTGTTTCATGATAAAATAACATATAAAATATAATCCTACTCGTATTCTATTCCTATAAAACAAAGTCCCCCCGCCACGTCTGTCTGTCTGTCTGAACGCGATATCTCAAAAACTACTGAACGGATTTCCATACGGTTTTCACCAATAGACGAAATGATTCATGAGTAAGGTTTAAGTGTATTATTTATTAAGGTTTAGGTCAGAGGTTATGGGTATATATGCTCTGTAACCGCGCGGGGTCGGGGCGGATCGCTAGTATAGGATATTTTTTATTACGAAAAAGTTAGTTACATAATAATTTATTAGTGTTTTGTCAATAGTGACAAGTTCAAGATTAAGCTGTATTGTTATAAAACCTCCAATGTAAGTGGGAACTTCGAAAATTCAACATTCTGCTCTTAACTCGAGCAACAACTATTTTTAGCCTCACCAAACCACCGCCTACGTGGAGCGTCCTTCCAACACGTCCGCAAAACTAACCCTCCTGTCCATTAAAGCCTAATGCCGCGACCCGATTCCGCAAATAATCCTTGCCTCTATCGATCCGTCTCAAATACTCCGCAGATACTCCGCGAATACTCCGCGAATATTCCGCGAATACTGACCTCGTACGGTATTAATACACGTTTGCGTAATCTCTGCGAAGTCCAACCCGCATTTCTGATTCGACCCGCGCCCTGGACTTATAAAATTTATAGCTGATCTGACAGTGCCTTTCTAGAATATTCTTAGTGTATATGGTTCTTACGTGGTTGTATTAAGGTTCAGTTTACCGTGTTTTGTTTTGTTGGTGTGAACGTATTAAAAGTTTATGTGTATCGTGATTCAAGTGCGGATAGGAATTTAATATCGCGCCTCGTTGTGTTGAACGTTTGTTTAATTGTGTATGGATGCCTTTAGTTTAATTATTTCTAGGGTCTACAGGGTGTTCAAGTTGGTATTAATAGGTAGGATGTTGATATTTCATGATATTGAATAGAAATGTTTAATGCGTAACAGGTGGTTGGTACCTCTTGTTAAGAGATACAACCGCTTTTCTTTAGGTGATGACAATGTATAAATATTTAATTATGATTGGAAATGTAATTTAGAGTTGAAATATTTGTATAATATACCATTATTATTGTTATAAGAACCTAGAACAGTTAATAGCTGCAAAAATATATATCAATATTTTATTCAGACTATAGAAAAAAATATCACCATTTTTTTAACGATTTTATTTATAATTGTGTACATAATATATATTATATTAATCTAAGTCCATAAAATATTAATTTTACAACACTTATCTTATAACCATACTAGGTATATTTAAATACGTCTATAAGTATGTACCCGGACTGTGACCGCGAAAGCTAAAACTTCATTATATACCAGTATCAAATTAAAGGCGACACGCCCTCTAGCCAATTACCTACAAATCACAGCCAGGATCGAACTCGCTTTAAAAGGGCTGCCGTCAATCAGGGGTAGTGGCGACTACCCAGTTCATTAGAGCGGGACGGGTCCCACCCTCTCGCTCCCGCGCCACTGTCGCGATGCGATACCAATTTATATCCGTCGTGCCATTGGCCGTGATTTCAGCGCGACTCCTCCCCGCGTTGCTTGGCAACGTGGGGGGGACCCCCACCATTATGGATCGCAATTTTCCTTTGAATTGGAAATCAGGGCCAAGCTCGCTCGTTAGCTCCGCAATACGTCTGCGGATTTTTACTGCCGGATGTTAGAGGGTTTGGATTTGGCACGGACAAAGTGTATTCCTACGTTACTTTATATAAATTGTTGACTAACTTAGCTAAGTTGAAACTGATAGTATCGAAAATCGATTATTGATTTATTAATAAGGAATAAAATAACCTTAAAGTCCCATAGTTTCATTAATGAACAAAAATATTAAACTATTAATATTATAAACATTTTAAGTTAAGTCAAAGTTTACTTTAGCTCTATAAGACGGAATTATATTTAACATTACTTCTTTTATATTAAGAACGATTTATTATAATCAGTGTTAACAATTCTGATTAAGTCTTAAATCACATTTTACCAGATAATCATTGCAGACAACAGACTACAATCACTATTTTAAAGCCATTAAATCTCCAGCTAAGCGTGTTAACCAACATGTTGACAACCAAAACAACTGTTTGTAACATCCAACTCTCGGTCCCGAATGACAACTTACGCTTCCTTATTACCAGGCGTAAAACGTAAGACCTTACGCTTGCGTAAAATCTTGGCACAACCCTAGAACTGGGGCGTTCAACACAGCTCTTCCATAGAAACGCTTTAACATATTTGATGCAATTTTTTGGACGAAATCGGCGCAATGTCAAGTTTCTGATTTGTGTTTGTATACAGGTACGAGCGTGTTTAAATTGTTTGAATTCGCAACAAACTAATTTTTTAAATATTGAGTCTAAAACTACACGAACGCAAAATTATTTTTTTTACGAATATTTTTAGTTGCAATAGTGAATCAGCTATTCGACGTGTTCATTAGTAATGATTCATTAAATAAAATTATTAGGCATTTATAAAGATTCTTATAATAACAATCCAAAAATGGAATATCCAGAATTGAGGAAACGAAATCAATGACGTGCAGTTTAGCCACAATCAAGGAAAATATTAGGTATGTATGTAATGATATCGCTTAATAACATGTAAAAATTACTTCAACGGGAATATTGTGAATATCCAGTTAAAAATAAATGTAATGTTTTTTACCGTCAAAGACAATAAAATTTGCCTTCTATAAAACCTTAAATTAAACAAACCTCAAACCTAACATAACCTTCTTATTTCCTATTCCTATTATTGACTGGTACCTCAATTAAATTATTATGCCTACAAAATTTATACAGTTAAAAGCAAGAAAAAAAAATGAAAGTGAAAAAAGTAAACTTGATAAAGTTTTTTTTATTTGTCTAACATTTTGTGTGGCAGCCGTGACCCATTAAACTCTTAACTCTGTAATTACGCCGATATTACTGCGAGGGAGGAAAGGGTGCTCTTAATTGTTAAGAGGGGACCGAGTGAGAACTTGTCTATACGAATCGATGTACAGGGGGATTCACTAAGACGTGGAAGACTAATAAAAGAACAGTGGCGAGAATTATTAAACGTTTCTTGTCGAAATTTACTCGGTGAGACTCAAGGCGGATCCAGGATTCCGCTCAGGGGTGTCAAGGGCGCCCAAAATACCCGAAAAACGTAGTTTTGACATGGAACCATGTAACGTCTTTTAATGTGAACGTCTTTCGGCTGATATGATGAGTATAATAAGATAATCAACGACCGCAATTCGAATACTTATTTCACTCTTTAGTTTCGCAAGCATCAACTAATATTTTTTTTTTCGTTAAAAATAGAACCTAAACTCTCTAGCTTGTTGTTATAGAGTGCTACAACTGAGCCAGTCGGTAAGGTTATCGCCTCGTCCTTCGTTAGGTTAACGCCGCCATTCCGTTGCGTCGGTTACGGCCGAATAAAGTAAATTATAGCTCAGCGTTCAGATTTCGCTGCCTTAATGGACTCTCAGCCTTAGCAATTTTTACAAGTTAGACGTAAGTTGATGTTAGGGTGAATTTCAGGGCGTCTCAACCGCCGTCATTACTGTCACCAAATGTATTGATGAAATCAGTGACACTACAGCAACTTCTGATGCTGATAGAAACTACATCCCCGGTTCTGCTTCTGTTTACATCAGGAGTTGCTGGTAGGTGTCATTGATTTCGTCAATATATTGGGTGACACTTATGACGGCGGTTGAAACGCCCTGAAATTCACCCGTTAACGTATTCGTAAGATTGAGAGATAAATAGTTATTGTTATAATATGTTGTGTTGTTATAAATATGTGATGTGTTATTGATCCTATTGTGAATGCATTATAATTATGTGACACATAATGTTATTTTCAATATGAAATAAATGCATACCTACCTTGTATTATTATTACGTCACAAGCATGTACGAGTATATGGTGTTGTTTTCTTAAAATGGAAATGTGTGAAGTAAAATTTTCTACTTAAAAAGTTTGCTTCACAGTTTTAAATATTCGAGTTTTGGAACTGCAATCTAAGTCTGTTTTCCTGTTCCTATCACGCGAACGATTTAGTAATATAACTTAAGCCTTGTGTTTGCAATCGTGTGGGTGCGATAAATAGGTGACAACGCACTTACGTCAACTTTGTTCTAAATAATTGTTTTGGCTACCACAACTTCGAAAAAACGTATTTAGGGTGAATTTCAGGGCGTTTCAACCGCCGTCATTAGTGTCACCAAATATATTGATGATATCAATGACACCTACCAGCAACTTCTGATGTAAACAGAAGCAGAACCGAGGATATACTTTCTATCAGCATCAGAAGTTGCTGTAGTATCATTGATTTCGACAATATATTGGTGACACTAATGACGGCGGTTGAAACGCCCTGAAATTCACCCTTTAACATGTACTTTACCTATGTAATTACGCGTGTCATGTAATTATAATGTATCTATTCTAAGTTATTATGACAATAGATACCTATACGATCAGATATCTATATTTTTCTAACAAACTATAACTATTCATAGTAAAAATCAAGCGAAATTTTCACAGTTGCATTAAACCCGACGCTATAAAAATCATCGGAACGAAACGTAAACGTGTGCAGTAACGTTAATATCGAGCCGGTTGTGATTGAACGTATCCGGGTAAGCGATAACCGTAAATCCCGGGTAGGTATCCGCTGCCCGGATAACCCGGGTAACAGGCCCGGACCGGGATATTTTGCTGCAGATTTTAGTTTAAAAGTTTAGCGGAAAATATTTTGCACTAAGAAAAATATTTAACCAAACTATTTCGGTTCATTCAGAAATAACCATAATTTGATAAGGCGTTATTAAAGTTTTGTTGATTTAACAATCTGTTTGTCTGTAAGGAATAACAGTTAATGTTATTTAACTCGACTGATTTGGTTAAGTATTGCCTTACTTTTGTAGTCCCTTTTTTTAAGCTACACGTCGACGAAGTTTGGTTTCATTTAACAAACTTTTCATTCATCCTTTTTCTCAGTGTAGAGTAGCGGGTCAGAATACTTATTGGTTTATGGGACCTTAAAATATGACCTTAACTTTGTTTAATAATCCGATTTAAGAAGATATTTTTAACAAACAATGATTATACCACTGTAAAATATATACCTGTCTAAATAGCACACATAAGTTTAGTTATGAAAGTATGGCTTTTTCATTGTGATTTTAGGAACTATGAAACAGTTAGCAAAGTAATTACGCACGCAAATTCATAGGTACATACGCGAGAAAATGTACTCATTAATTAATAGCTTATATACTGCCGCACTCAGAGACGTCAATTAATGTTTAAGTTTCATTAAAGTTGCTGCGTCTTATTCTATTGCTATAGCAAAGAAAGTGACAGCAGCAACTTTAATGACACTTAAAAATTAATTGACGTCTCTGAGTGCGGCCGTTAGTGGTTTTAAAACTTGTAGGTTAATTATTTTTGCTACGATAATAGTCACTTTATCATCTATCATTATATCGACAATAATTATAATCAATGATTAAATAATCACAGTGCCCAGCTATCCGAAAATCATCTGGGCCCATTAGCAGACAGTAAACGAGATTCGCCATAAAACGTTAATGTCATTACTGGGCCCTCGCGGGGCCCCGGCCGGGTCCGGTGGCCCAGACAGTTATTGACACAATTATTATTTATTTATAAATATTAAAGGGCCTGATCAGTAGTGAATAAGAAGTTTTCTTAAAAAAAACTTACCAGTGCGGCCGAACATAATACAAACGTGATTAAGTAGCGCTGAGTTTATACAGCCATTATAACTCTAGTTTTAGCATTTTAACGGCTGTATAAGCTCTTATACAGCTTGCGTGCTACTTGGGTAGTCGTATTGAAACAATTCATGGTTAATTAAATACGGAATGACAGAACACCCTCTAGATTAAAAAGGCAGAGGGCTTGGTATGTGGCTGAGGAGTGTATTGTGGTAGACACAGGCAAAGGCTAAATGTTGCGGTGATCGAGGCTTGTCTAACGAGAATCATGATGGTTCTACGTTAAGAACCACCTACTACTACCAATACGGTACTGTACAGTGCAAATACAGTAGTCAACTTCCAAGTTCCAACTGGAGCATCAGATTAGCCACTAATATTGCGCTATCTAACTTAGTTAACTTAAAAAGTTAGTTAAAAACTTGAAAAATTGTTTGCAGATGCGGAGTCGGATAAAACTTGTTAAAATGTCCACTGACCAACTTCCTCTTAGGGATCGGTATATCGACCTATCTCTATACCGTCTTCCACCGTTTTCCATAGTTATGAACGAATAATTTATAATTACCGAATCCGGCCCTGGGCGCCTCATCTGCACAGTATCACAGCGCAGGATTTTTATGGGGACGTACTTTGGGCGGTCGTGAATTAAATATATGATGGCTCCAACTTAAAGTGCTTCGGTGGCAAGATTTCATGAAATATGACCAGGATGCATGGCTTTAAAATGGTTGGGAAAAAAGGTTTTATATTTTTTGGTATTTTATAGGTTGCCAATTATAAATTTTAAAAACAAATAGGTAAATGCACATCACACGCAGCTTAGCGTGAAATCCTACATTGATATTTTAGGAATTAATATTTAATTAATAATTTATTGTACCAACATGTATTATTTTTGCTATTATTGCAAAATTTTGTGGATTTAATTAATTTTGGCTACAATTCTAAATAAGTCAGTTTTGTATATTCCGCCCTTTTAAAATTATTGTTAAGGAGAAAGAGAACACCAAGAAACGACTAAACTTCCCCTTCAACCATAGACAACGCTAAAGTCAGCTTAAAAAACCGCAAGCCATAATAATAATTTAGTCGCGGTCTTGCCAGAGTTAATTATTCATGGACTTAGAGAAAAAAATGGCGAAGTAAATTGGGGAGAGACGCTGTGAATTCAGGTAACATTTACATGTTCATAGAAAATTCAGGGTGCTTTTGAACGCGGCGTGGTAACACCGTCTTGTGCGCGGCCGTTTTGAATTTTGAATATGGAACGGTTCCGATTCGGAACCGTAATGAAAATAAGTACTTAATTTAAAAAATACAGATTTTACAAAACAGTTCGAACACATTATTATTTGATTTGTATGCTGGTTGATTCAAATTTCAAATCGATAGAAAAAGATGCAATCAACGATTGAAACCAAAAGAGTTTGTGAACTTGGTAATTTACGGCCAGGTTTTATTAAAAATGCATTCTTAATTCAAATTGAAATTATATGAAACTCGAAAAGATTAAAATTTCGAATAAAACTGTTTTAAGCTTAGCGTGGAGAATTGAATTCTATTTAGACCCCAGAATATAATGGTTATTGAGGCAAACTTTGGTAACTCTTGAAACAAACGCTGTGTAAGAAAGTGCATCAGCTGGAAAACCGCACACTCTACCAATGAATTGGGGCTGCACTTAGCCAGGTGCAGTATTAAGAGTGCAGGTTACGTGCGCTGCCTGGCAACACGACACTATCGTCTATAGCTTTCACTAGTTTGACTTGGCTTCGTCAGTTAAAAACTTAGAGATTTTAAAGTGGCTTCATAGGACCGTTACTTTTGATGTTAAAACAACTTCGAGTACGTGTGTAAGCTTTTACAAAAAGATGGCTATTGCTATAAACACACCTAAAGACTATTCTGAGTGTTTTACCTGCCGAATGAACAATAAACAAACTTGGACACGAATGAACATTTCTACTAACTACATTATTGAACTTTGCAATGTATTTCAAAATAATGCAATGCAATACAATAAATTTTCCCCTGATATTTATTTAGTTATTTATTAACAGCGGTATGAACTCAATTCAGGACGTCGTTTGTGCTAGATTTCATGTATAAAGGAGTGAAACTTAAACTTGTCTCACCAAAATCCCTATTCCTGGTTGGAAAAGAAAATGATACAGTAATCGTAACAAGCGCCCGAAAAGCATATTTCCCTCAGTCAGCTAAAAGAACCGTCGCTCGTTTATACCTACAAATCCACACTCTAGACGTCGTGATTACCACGCTCTAGTGAAGTGCGGATTTTCCCGAGAATCCCGGTTTACGATCCCTGCCTCCCACCCTGGGGGGATGACCACGGATATAGGATTTAGTAGACTTGGAAAAAATGTTATCGATCCCTGCCCTGTGTGATTTGGTTTGGGAAAATGTTGTTGATGTCTGGATGTTATTTTGATTTTGTTAGAAGAATTATGTCAACACCCGAAAGTTTAATGTGTTTGGAAATGTTGCCAATATCTGGATGAGCCTGCTTAGTACTCGAGCGAATGAAAGACACGCGG
The DNA here is from genome assembly GCA_963241965.1 of Tortrix viridana. Lineage (NCBI taxonomy): Eukaryota > Metazoa > Arthropoda > Insecta > Lepidoptera > Tortricidae > Tortrix > Tortrix viridana. The sequence goes on from OY725172.1 coordinate 16,119,096, forward strand.
TAGTTCCAGATGGAACTGTGTTCCGATACCTACTACTGAGATACATTGACGTAAATAGAGCCACCGCTGTCATGTGTCGCCCATTCGCTGACGTATTAATAGTGAATGCGCGGGTAACAAAAAATCAAAACGTTAATTCCCTAGCGGGAATAACGCGTGAAAAATTTCACGATTCACGTGCGATTTATATATACATAGGAACTTTGAATTGAGAATTCACCTTTGAAGACTTTGCAATTTGTCTGTATAATATGCAATTTCCCGTTATAAATACTGCGGAAAAATGCTTTTTCGTTACAATAATCTAGTTATCTTCAAGCACTCCACAGACTAAATCTAATAAATTTAAGATTGAACACCACAGCTGTGATAGCGTCGCCATTTTGTTTTCGAACCAAGATGGCGTATGTTTACGGAGAGCGCTGTAAGATTGCGTTTCCATTAGATTCGAGATAGGAGTGTTTACTTAGAGCCGAGTGATTCAATCATTGTTGCCAACGTTTACTCGAACGCTGGTTTTGTTGGTTCAATCAAAATTTTACGTTTGACGTTTATTGCGTTGTTGAGAGGTTAGGAGAATGACGTAAATCGGAATTTGATTGTTTTTTTGATTGTCTGTAGAGTATTGTAAATTTATCTTTGTGCGATATTTTATATTATCGTATTTTTTTTTCTTTTTTTACCGTTGGTAACTAAATTAACATTAAGACAATTTTACATTTAGATTGATATTAGTATTTTAATTTTTTTAAACAATTCCAGTATGTTTGTAAGTGTACCTATGCATGTAAACTCTTTATTGAACAAAAATATACTGGACTGAACTGAAAACAACTGGACGAATGCCCGTTTGTGTCAACCTGCACAGGTAATTTTCGAATTTCGCAAGTTTGCATTAAGCAAATTATCTCATACGTTTATTCCGTAATTATCTTCGCGCCAACGTAGACTCACAAAAATATACCCAACAGAAACTGAACCAGATTTCAAAAACCCCGTTTACCTTTACAAAACCCCTAAACAATAGCCCCCACCATTTGCTCAAGTATGCCCGCGCGGCTTGAGTATCGCAGGACGTTTACGATTCGCTTCTTGCGGAAGATATGTGTTGTGTGTAAATGCCACTTAGGCGGGAGATTTATAATACTGGCTAGCGAGACGTGTTTTGGGGCGGTTTGTTTTTTGAACAAAATAGAGTTTTGAATTTGGAATTGATGTTCGATTGTTTTTATTATACCGTTGATATTTTAATTGTTGCCCAAACCCTCTCATTGTGAGTGGAGGCCTGTGCCGAGCAGTGGGACGTAAATAGGCTGGATTATTATTATTATTATTTATTATATAGAAAATATAATTGAAAACATTGATCTTCAATTGTTTTGTTGCTAGCGCTATATTGTTTATATAGAGTTTTTGTTTTGAAGTTGGATGAACAGAGGGCTTATTGCCTAACGCACTCACGATCGCGATCGACTTGAAAGTGGAACAATTGTTTTCATTTTGTAGGCAGACTTGCCTTCAACTGTCAAAAATTAATGCAATCGCGATCGCGAGTGCGTTAGGCAATAAGCCCTCTGATCATATTAACATAAATTTTACTTCAGTAACAAAAACATCTTGACTAGCGCTAGTACATTCAGTTCCACGGACTCAATATGAACTCTTTTAAAAAACAAGGAAATATCGTAGTACTGAACATGTTAATCAGTGTTGAACTCAAAAGAACCTCCCCAATGCTCGAAATGAAGACACCGTGAAAATCATCGGAGACTGGAAAAGCGAATAAAGCTCTGACAGCTTGACAAATTCGGTAATTCAGCACCCTTAGAGAGGGCAGATACTTATAGCCCTTGTGGAGAAAGGGACCAAGTCGGCGTGATGTTACAGTAGCTTAGAATATATAAGCAACAAAGTTAAAAAAACGGTTTATTTCTAAAGAAATACAAAATCAAATTATTATTTAACGTTCAGGTAACAATTAAATAATTCGTTAGTCAACACAATTCCAATTTGAAAAAGTCCCTCGTTCACGTAAATAAGTAGAAAATCACATATAACCCCCGTCTGGTTACAAATGTTACTATTCAGTGGCATCCCATGGCAACTTGTTTTGGCACTGTATCGTAGCGTCGCGACTCATTTGACTCTAGCGAAGAGATAACAGTACCGCTGTCCAGTGAGTTCAGTTAGTTTTAAACCGCCGCTTTAACAACTTAACTATCGTTCTACCATAGAACCTTGTCATGAGGACAGTAAATTCACGAGAAAGAAATGACGTCATAATTGGGAATATGCATGATTTTTTTTTGTTTTATTAAAAACTCATTCATGTAACAAATAGTAGAGCAAAAATATTTTTCGAATATCTATAAAAATAACTAAGATATACTCATGAAAGATTTGTTTCTATCTCTTTCTAGCAAAACAGAATCCCTTAATTTGGCAACGTCTATCATACTGGACATAACATAACATTCACTTTTTGTATTTTTTTTGTGACTAATTTTTTATGTTTTTTTTATATTCTAAAGAGGTTTGAACATCGACTTTTTTTATTTTAGCCAAATTAAGGGTTAACATGGCGTTTATATGGCCGTAGTGCCCTCTGACGTCACAGTACATGTCGGATCTCTCTGTCTAATTAGTAGTTTTAATTATCCGTATTTTTGGCCAAATATGCAAAGCAATATAAACCAAATTTTACCAAAAAATGTTGCTGTAGTAGTTGTCAATTGAACAACTGTAAATCTACCACATCAAACATTTTTCCGAGCTATTCCTACTCGGAACACCCAAATATTCCGATTTTTTTTCCGAATATTCATTTGTCCGAATTTTCATTTTTTCGAAATCGATGTTATATTTGAATTGCTATTCTGCTATAATGTATGTTAGGTTAGGTTTGATCTATTTGCGATATCAAAAAATAAAGCTTAATAAAGCTTTCATAAAAAAAATTGCATTACGAATAATGACAATTCGGGATTTCAATCAATTCGGAATTATGACTCTTCGGAGTTATGTAGTGTATTCAGTACAGTCCATTCCTACTAGAGTTAATATTCCGGAATTTCTGTATTAAAATCCCGTACTTAAATCCCGGCACTGCCCTACACTAGGCAGCGTGACCGCAAATCTTACTTTTTTTTTATCTTAAAAGAAATGCATGTAAACCAAGCGTTTATTTCTGCAAAGTGATATCTCTACCGTATATAGCCAGCGGTCAAGGAATGCGGCAAGATTGCCGCGCCCGTCGGGATTGCTCGCAACTATTCGGGAATGCTCGAGTCACTTCACTTATTGCGATATATTTGCGAGCGAGGCGAGGTAGCAGTGCGAGCGGGTAGGTGGAGAGTCTGATATAACTAGAATATGAACTAATGGACTTTTTATGGCATACAATGCAAAATTAAAAATATGGTTTTCAATAGTAATATTTATAACTCTTGTAGGCTAAGTATTGTTGAGCTGCGTTCTTAGTAGGTAAATATTTTGATATAGTTTATGACGGAAATTGGTTAGATTCAAGAGTTTACACCACAATTTTTCGTGTACGTCTATGAAAATTACGACATATTTTTAAATATATCCCGAATAATCGCAAAACGTTAGGTTAAAAAATATATAGGTACCTCTTAAAAACATAGTTTACATCCAATTATTGATATTATGTTGATATCTTTGATTATTATTTAATTCCTCGATTTCAAATGACGTAAAACAACTGTAGTAAATACTATTTCATACTATTATTATAAAACATAAATTGAATCAGCAATGTTATCGTTAATAGTACAAACAAAATAACGATTGGTGACGATATTTTCCGCTAGCAGAGGCACCTCACCTTTCCCCCAAGTACCAGGAATTCGGGATTTTAGGAGACTCCACTATATTGTGGACTGTGGCACTCGCTGCTATTGTCGTTTAGCGATTGTCTCTGTCATTATGACTGAGAAAAATAAGGACCGTGGATGAGCGTAGTTTAGGATAGGCAATATTCGAAATTCGAACGTCGTATTTTTGTTGAAACGTTTCAATCTTTTTTGTTGTAATGGAGTTTCCACACCACAGTTATACAACCTTATAATAACGTTATTGTAATATTTTAACGTTTTATAACTGCAGTGTGATATTATCATAAGGGTAACAGTGGGTCGAAATTAAGATGCAAAGTTATGTCAGATTTTGATTGTTTTCAATAGGGTCGTGTTAAAAAAAAATACATAGTTAAGGGTTTTAATTAAAACAAAACTTAATTGTGTAATTAAAATTACCTATATAGTTTGTATGACTAACTTGCGTTACACAAAAGACGAGATCGTGATTTTGTTTTCATTAAACCTTTAACTTTGTTATATTTTTTGAAAACGACCCAAAATATATTGAAATATCGCTAAACAGATAGTCGCTAAACTGAAAAAATCATCCTGCTTTTTATAAATTAAGTTTGGTCTTTTAGATTCCACTAAGCTAAAAGCTAGAATTTAACGGTTACTTTGTGCTATTGTGTTTCAGTGCGTCTTTAAAACGATATGAAAATTAAACAGACTTAAATAAGACATCGGAGGATACAGCCATCTTTATGCCCTATCCAATCCCTCCTACATCGAGCGAGAAGAATGCTACAGTCACCCGGTTTATTGCGTCGATGGTGTTTGGGATAAAATCTGGAGGGCTGGATAAACGTACAGGGTGCTTTAAAGCAGCCCAGATATAGCTAACGTTAGATGATAAATTTTTCACTAACGTTTATTTACAATAATATCCCATTAGAACTCGTTTAATTTTTAGGGTTCCGTACCAAAATGGTAAAAAAGAACCCTTATGGTGAGACTGCGTTGTCTGTCTGTCTGTATGTCACAGCAGTTTTTCTCAACAACTACTCAAGCTACCGACTTGAAATTTGGCATACTTGTATAACATTGCTTGCCCGCATCAGTTCTTAGTAAAAAAATATGAAATTATTTTTATAAATAATTGATAAAGGGTCTAGAATATGGGGTTGAAAAATGAAAAATGGGGTGTCATAATAATATGAAAGAACTTAATCTGCACATTTCAAAATTTTTTTATTTTTATTTTCTGTGACGTACTTTTTGATTTATAACCAAAAATGTTCAAAAAATGACCGCTCCCGACCATTCTCCAGATACACAAAATGTAACATACTTTTGTGCAATTAAGCCCCACTATACTTACATTATCAATATGGATCTAAACCATTACAGTTGTAAATCATAACCTCATTCCGAGCCCAGTAATCCTGCCTGTCGAAGTCCATGTTCGTAATGCGGCAGACAAATAAATTGCCATCCAAGACAATGAAGGGATTATATTTGTGGGAGTATTATTGAAAGGGTTGCTTGGTGTTTTTTTTATTTTAGAATGAAAAAGTATTTTTTAATAACAAATAAAAAGTGAAATAGCAAAAGAATGAGTGTTAATTAATTATATAATATTAATTAACGATTATTTCCAATCATGCTGTGTAGCTCGTAGCTTTACGTTCTACGGCGTAGCATTGGTTACGAATAAACTATTTTTGAAGCTTTGACTTTAAGCAAATCTGAATCTGTTCTGAATATATTTTAACTGCCCAAATCGCACTGGGCTCGCCTGACAGATAGCTGTCAGGACTCAGTCCTTATAAAACCAGACTCAGCATAAATATGTGTACAGGCTGATTATTATATCAATTATACTCGAAATTTCGTCATGAAAATTATTTTAACACAGCAAGGGTTATAATTAAAATCAACATTCTCCATAATTTTCGCTAACACAAAAATCCAACACGATTTAGTGTGATTCTAACAAATGCACTTACATTCGCCGCTGTTATCCTAACACTCGAATGCACCGGTTCACATCTGAGTATTCCCCCAACCCAAATTCAACTTTAACCTCAAGCTTAAAGGATCGTACTCGCATGAAATGAAAGAGCAAAAACACTTAGCCAACTGGTATTGTCGTACCGACAAATCAAAACACTTGACAACCTGTCGGCGGCCAATCAAAATAGGCGGGTAATTTGATTATGGAACACGGGCGAAACCGTTTGCTATGTGCGGTTTGGTTTTTAATAATAACAAACTGGCCAGTATGTTGTATGTGTGAAATGATTTTGTTCCTATTTAAAGGTTTTTTTTTTATAAAGCTGGACCAACGTGGTAAAATGACTAACGATTTAATGGTCCACTTTTTTGTTCATTCTTTGGTTAACTCAAAAGTTGGCTAAAGTGTGAGACACATGCCTCTGCCACTGCCACAGTAATAAAAAAAAAGACAATTAAAACAGACATTTACACCCAGTTGCGCAAACGTTAATTAGCACTAATGTCAAATTAGAATTGTGTCACTTTCTGAATCGCCGCGATACAAAGCAACATTAACTTTAATGAACGTTTGTGCAACTAGGCATTAGACCAATTTAAAACTATAGAAACTAAATCAACCTTATCTCAACAATCGAATTACTAACTGGTCTTTAATCCCATAATGACGAAAAAGCCGAAAAACTTTGATTGCAAATTCCATAATGACAGTTGCGTTTGGCGCACGCCTCGGTCGCGTGGCGCCGGCACCTAACATTAATGCGAGTTCGCATAAAAAAGGTGAGTGTTATATAAAATAACGAAGTCCTTCATATCGGGAGAACTGTTTTCGAGTATATTTATAGCGTAATCAACCTAGAGTAATTGCAAATGTTATATTACAATTGAATGAAAACCACGGTAAAAAATTTGGGTACCTGTCCTGACATTTCTAAATATTTACTGATGCTGACTGTTTGGTATTAAGTCAATCCAATATCTCTTATTAATTTATTTTCACAAACCGTTAGATATTTTCTTTAATAAATTTAAATAAAATATATTCAACGAATTAAATTCAATCATAACCCATGCATCTTCCATAGATTAAAGCATAAAAGCGGTGCGTCACATTCAGTCGAATGCGTCAACCGATTAACAATTAAATTTATTGTTTAAATAATCACATCCTGTAGCGCATCGCACGCGCCGCCACGTGTTGCCCACCAGTTCACAAAACCCCCAATATAGTTCGAACTGTAAAAAATCAGAGGCCAAAATTAACCAGTCAACCTTGAACCTAATAAATTCATTGTCGTTACAATTTGAATTCTAATACTCGGATTTAAGGTCCTATTGTTGTTAATTGGGGAAGGATGAAATTGGTAGGATTATGCTTAGGGGTGTTCCAAATTTAATAAATGAGTTTTTTATATAGTAACAGTTGGTAGGCGCGTGCCTTTAAAAGGGAAACGAGTATTGTGGTGATATATTTCTGTATTAGTCAAAGTTACAATGTTTTTATCGATTTACTGGGAATAGATAGCAACAATGTATTGTGAAGGATTCTTTTGTTTCGTTTGCTTTTTATTTATAATGGTTATTAATACTGGTTAAGTGGCCTCATTTATTATTTTTATTGCAATATCTGAAGTTACAAAAATCGTTAAAAATAATTAAAGGTATGTTTTAAGTGCACTGACTAGACGTGTACATAGAAATTATGTCATTAAATGACAAAATACAGTACGATAATAAATGACTGCATGTAGACAATATAATTCTTATTTTCATCCATTCATTTACTTTATTCTGCTTATACCCGGGTGAAAAATTAAAAACTTTAACTAACTCTTTGCAGCACAAATAATGTGTTCCATATGCAAATCTTTCAAGTCTAATCAAGCCCAAACCCTAACTATCAGCCGTCCAATTTCCATAATATCACCAAGTGATTAATACCGTGGAATCGCCGATGAAATCTGAAGTTCTGGCGCTTCGGGACCATTCGGCAGGTTTCGGGGGCGCTCGGGTCATCCCATAGGGTGCCGAGCTAATCGTGATAATGTGCTTATTGAATTAGAGGCGCGTGCGCGGCGGATCTGGTTACTTGCAGTTAAGTGGTATCACTTGTTAGGGAAGATCGATGGGGATTTTTAGAGGTTAGTGGCCTTGAAAAAACTTCCCAGGGTTCTTGTTATGATACCTACTATTAAGAACGCAGGGTAGAGAGGTAAATTTCAATCGTTTTTAATAGGGTAAAGCAGAAACATCCATTGAGTAAGATTTTTTTTGTAATCATAAGAAACCTAGTTATGATTTACGGTTAAGTTAATACTAATATACGAGATGCCTGTTTGTCATCATAACGGAAATAGTAAAATTATAACCTCAAAGTTACTGCGGTCAATATACTGTAAAAACACGCCAAACCAATCCCAACCTAAACTTAAATTAGGGACGAAATAAGGAAAACAAATATTGAAAATTGATATACTCGGATATAAACAAAAACCCAGATAATCCGAGTATATGTACCTAATAATCTCCAACAAAAACACATCAAGAACCAAACTAAGGCACCAAAGACAACTCGTACTGATTCCAGCGAAAACACTGCAGGTGTCGGGTTACGGAACGTGGGGCCAAAGAGGGCGAGGACATAATTTAATTATCCATCTCTCTCGGGACAGTCTAATATTATACGGGAGTGAGCCAGACCCAGCATACAAATGCGACTGTCATTTTTTCACGTGAGAAAAAAAAATCTCAAAACTGATTTTCCGACGGCATCCCAGGTGTATAACGTTACGTGTATCGCGAAAATAAAATCTGATGATATTCCGTCTGGCGTTCGCGACATTGAAATTTGGAATTTTTGCTTCGCGATTTTATGTGACACGTATTTTTTATTTCAAGTGGAAATGGATTTTTAATATCATGAAACCTTTGATTTTGAGTTTCTGTATTAACAACGATACTGGACCACTGAAAGCAGCGTTAAAAAACACGGGAAGATATAATGTCATCGAATGATAAAATTCAACATAAATATTGTTAAGTTAATACAATAAACGAAAGTAAAACTTTACCGCAATCTTTTTCAAAACTTTATCGCGAATATAAACAGAATTAAACAACTGAAAGTAATAATATCAATGAACTTTTTTATCCAGAATGTAACAAACAATAATATATCTAAAATATAAGTACATATAACCGTTGACAGCATTGTCAGTGAAATGTCTACAGGCCTTCGTAGAGGAGGGATGACAGAACGGGGAAATCTGGATATACCGTGTATCTCACCGAGGGATTTAGAAAAGATATATTTCATGTGGATATCGGGTGCACAAATCTTGAAATGTTTGTGGAAATAAATGGAGGTTATATTTTTTCGTATCTTTGTTTTGGTTTGAAAACATTGTTTGAAACTCAAATCATTGACAAATTAGCTGGAATGTTGGATTTTTGCTCTTTTTATTAACGGTTGATGAACTAACAGGATTTTGAGTCTTATCGGTGGTCGTATACTAATCAGTGAAATTAGATCACACTAATAAGCATTGGTTTGTTTAAGATTGTTATATAGCCACGTGAGACACCCAAATTCGTAAGCAAATACCCGTAGGCGCAATAAACTTTTTGCGATTAACGAGTTACAGTGGTTGGTCTGTAACTTGTTAAGTAATTGAACGATACATTAATATTCATGACAGATGTTCAGATGTTGAAACCACAACTTTCCAAAGCTACTGCAATCAATTTCAGTTTATTTCTTTAGCTGACGATTAATAAAATCATGAAGTCTTTAATGAATTAAAGAAAACGCCACTAAAATCGAAGCATCTAAAGACTCCAGAGTCCTTAATTAAACTCAAGGCACGTAGCACTCCTTGATTCAACCCCCGGGGGTGGGACACTTCTTGTGGACTCCCCCCTTCCTTATGGACCGCTTAGATTTCCCCCCTAGGTTGTGTGGACGGAATACTTGAAGTCTGGAATCTTGTATAAAGAATTGGTGAAGAGATTGGACAGTTTCGTGTCTCTGTTGTGTGGGGTAGAACTTATTTTGAAAACTGAGTCGTTTGGATTTTGTAGCATACTATAGATGGAAATGAAAAATTTATCTCTTGCGAAGAGGACTTTAAACAACTTAAGATATTGGTGTACAAAAACAAATAAACTAACAATTGTATATGAATACGAAAAATAAAAAATGTAGTCGATTAGAAATCGTTGCATAAATAAATTTACGACTTCAAAAAGGAGTGAACAAAGCAGAGGTTGTTTAAAACTCCTATTAAATCGATAAAATAATAACGGTATTCATTCTTTTCGTATTCTAATTTGCGTTGCCTTTCCCTCCCAGCGATAATTGCACATTTTGTTTTCAATTACACAATTGCAATTCGCTTTTAAGGACTTTTGAGATGCTTTTTGCCATTTTTAAACAGAAGAAGGCTTTAAAAGTAATCAGAGGGGCTGTGAACAGAAAGTTAAGAACATTTGGCCCGAGAACGGCAATTATGAAGTGTTTTATACTTTTAATTTTGTTCTTGGCAATCTTTTGCTGGAAAAATCGTTCTACTGCTGTTTTTGCTTTAATTGTTAGAGTTTAAGAGATTGATTTGATAATTTTGATGGTAATGACGGTTATCTTCTTTAATATTAGTGGTAAAGAGCTTATATCTGCAGGTACATGAGGCTTAAATACAGGGTTTTAAATTATTTTCAGTGAACATTTATGTAATATGAAATTATCTGGCATAAAAAGACGTAGCATTTGTTTTTTACATTAACGCTACGATACATGGTGAAATAGAAACAAAAGCTATCAAATTACAGCAATCTTACTCTGATAACTAATTAACATGATTGCCACAGTGCGAACCAATTTCGCAAATGCTTTTTAAATTCTTCATTGCAGACCGCGGGGAAGTAATGCAAGAAAAAAGAAAAAATGGCGCGTCCGCTGTAATTATTCCGAGAGCTAATGTGCCACTTGTTTATTCCACGCCTAATTAAGAGGAAGAGTTTTTAAAAATGCTTTAACAGAAGCGTTTTAAAATCAAACATTCATGAGATGAGAAACGTTGCGTCTAAATGATCGTTCAACTTGAACAGGTAATTGTTTCTGGAATTTAAGTGGCATTTTACTTCTTTAGCATTTTTAAAGCTGTGAATGTGAAGTTTTCATGACTGGTGTCTGTTGTGCCTCAAGGCTTATTCATAGGTCCACTTTATCAAATGTGAAACGTGACATCCGTAGTAGATAAGACAAAACCAAATTATTAACGCAAATGCAAATATATTTAATCCCACTCGATAATTATAGAACCAAAGAACAGTACCAACCGAATTAATATTAATTGCTCCAACTGTTCAAAACTACTGCTAACTACCTACTAACTTGTAAATTGCCGTTCTAACAGGTACAAGTTCAGGGGTTGCAAACTTCCGCGCTCAATTAGCGTTGAATTAAACCTTCGAGGTGACAAATCGCAGGTCGTGGTCGTACATCTTGACGTTGAGTAATCACCCACCATTTAATTTCGCAGGCGTAATTATAAATAAAATTTCGACGATAAATTGTCTAGGGTACATTAATCAACAACTTGGGACACTGATTAAAATGCCGTTCAGGAACTATTCGCAGAGTTGATGTTAATAATTTACGAAGGGGATCAGGTGTGGCTCCATGTAACCTGACAGAACATCTGAACTCAAAGTGCTAAGTGTATTTGTATCGTGGAAATAATGTTGAGGAAATTAACATGTGTGATATGTTAAATCACATTAAACGTTTATAATAAGGAAAAAGTAGTTAATATTGATATTTTGTTATTTAAGTTATATAAGTATTGTAAAAATAATATTATCATCTAAAGCCTGAATCACATAACCTAAATGATATCGTTGTTAAAATGAAACCATCCTGTTTAACATTACAATAAACATGATCAGTAAGAAATCCCTTAGGTCTATTTATAATCTGCCCTTTGTCCGCGACTCCGTCCGCGTAGAGATCGTTTATTGTTGTTTCTGTCAATCCACGATATAAGAACTATCTTTGTGCCAAATTTCAATCCGATCATTCGTTTTTAAGCGTGATATACACACATACCTACATCCATACAAAAATTCACATTTATAATTATTAGTACGATAATACTTCGTTCCCAGTGTTGCTATTAATGATTATACTTACTGCGTTGATAGAACAATTTGTCGGCCAAATGATGTAAGGGGCTTTCGTATAAATTATTCAGGATTATACCCTTGTCCTTTTAATCGTGACAATGGCTGATAAACGAAAGTGATTATTGTTTATTATGCTTTATTACGTAATCTAGGGATACGTCATTCTGTGATACGTTGTTTTATTGTTTGCCTGCAAATTATAAGTTGTGGGCGGGACGCAGGCTAAACCATATTTTACGGGGATATTTTCTTTAATTTACGGAAATGTGTGAAACATATTAACGATGGTGTAAATAGTTCACATCGATATGAAATCAATGCTCTTAATAGAATAGAGAATAGAATAGAATATATTCTATATTTTGATACATATACATATAATTGTAACATCCTGTGACATTTAACTGCATTAGGTTAGTAAGTTAGCTTACACAGAAGAAAAAAATAGTCTTTATATTAACGCAATGTGATAAAGCAGTATGGATTAGCCATTAGATTTCAAGTTAGTTTTATGTTAGTAAGTCAGATAGTTAAACAAACTCACCTAAAGAGAAGGATGACCGTAACGTTATACGGAGTAGTGCAATGGTACTAATAATATTTATATTTCTATCTATATCTGAAACTATACGGTCTAGCCGCCATATAATTTTCATTACAAACCAAAAGATTTTACGCGTCTCGAACCTTCAGCGGGAGTCAGAACTGCCGAGCATTATCATCAAATACCTACTGGCACCCCAGTTCATTTAAGAAGGGTGGGACTTGCTCCATCTTCCGTGATTCCGTTTTCATTGCCCTGACACTGGGAGTGAGGGGGAGAGCTACACAAATCTCCCATTTCCCAATTAGTGGGAGAGAGATAGTGACAGAAGGGTTGGGTGCAGTGCTATAGGTAGATGTGATGAATAAAATTTACATGTTTTATCAATATGGAGGTGCGAATTTTGAAGTTGGTTCTATAGTAATGAACTCTTAATCCTTTACTTAGTAAAAAAAATCGTCGCTCTTCGATAAAATCTGATGAAATTCGAGTTATGTTTTGTTTGTGTGATTTGTCTATCAAATATTTACATTGACTAAAAAAAAGGATAACCAAAGATAAAAGATAAGCAAATCCACATAAGGTATCTCAAAACTACGGACACTACGGTTAGAGTAAATCAAGTACCTAACTCAAAGAAATGACGCAACTCTTACAGCAAAGTTAGTTGTATAATTTGCACATCCCTTTCTATTCTGATCTAGCCTTCTGTTATAGTTTAGTATACTGCCCTGCTAAGGTAAAAGGCAGTATTTTACACAAAACTACTGTAGCAATTGCAACCTTATTACCCAGTAATGAGGTTGCAATTATTACAGTAGCTTTGTGTATAATACTGCCTTTTACCTTAGCAGGACAGTATAACTCCCAGCCAAATTGTTATCAGCAGTTTAAAATTACATAACTACTTTAAGGTGTTCGACTTAAAGAAATAATTAGTATTTCTTCAATACTAACTTTTGAAGAAGGTAAAATGTTTAAGGCAGGGACAAACTAGCCCACGCAACGCAACGTATCATGTGCGATGCATTATGAATATCTGGACTCTTGAATTTGTATGAATAAAAACACACTTTATCATACGCAACGCCACGTATGATATTCACAATGCATCGCATACGTTGCGTTGCGTGGGCTAGTTCCCTGCCTTTAATGTTACATTTCTGGAAAAGGTTCCAAATCTAACCAAAACATGGCCGAACTTTACCAAAACATGTGCGTAAAATCATGATAGCACTTTAGGGTTAAGCAGTATACGGCCACGACGAATCTTACCCGGCAGCTTAAGTGTTACTGAGACAACGCCGGGAACACCGCAGCATCTTAAATTCATGAAGGGCCTACGGATTTATACTCACGGCTGTAAAGTTTACCAAACAATTATTATAGGTAATGGAAATTATATCCCATCAAAAACCTAAAATGTACGAAAATTTCAAGTCTCGCAATGTAATGCTTCCACCGTAAAAAGTTGTGAGATCTCATGTAAAGCAACTCTTCGATCGTTTCAACCACCGTCATTACCTTGACCGCATTGATGCCGAAATTCTTGTAGCTTTGGAAGCATTTTCAGTTAATTTTTGTAGAAGTCAGGGCACTCTACAAGATAACCGAAAGTAACATCCAAAGCTAATGGAATTTCGACGTTAATGTGGCTACGGGAATGACGGCGGTTGAAACGCTCGAAGAATTACCATGGAATCACCTGTTCAACAACTTTATCATAAATTTTTTCCTATTTGTTACTTACCTACATTTAGGAATGTATTAATTTTAGACATTTGTATTTATATAATAAGTTAAGTATAGTGACTTGGCAATACACAGATATACGAATACACAGAAATATTTTTTTGTATCTGCGTATCTGTCTACGATGCCACCGTAGCTCCTAAACGGATGAACCAATTTTGATTAGGTATTTTTGTTAGAAAAGTGATTTAATCGAGAGTGTTCTTAGCTTGGGTTGATGAAAATCCATTTAACCATTTAAGAGTTATGAGCTCTAAAAGTAGAGGTCCCGATTTGGTCAGGGATTTTTAACTCGGTCAGGTTATCCTCCGTGTTGTTATTCGATCGCTAAGCCAGTATGTCACACTGCGTTACCCAATCCGCCCCTATAATGTACCGCAAATGTCTCAGCCTCGCAATTATTATAAAACACCTAGCTCATCTTAGGCGTTAATACACATTAATTATGTGGTAGGGGTGTGACAGAGCTGAGTTATGGGGGTAAGTAAATGGACTTAGGAGTCGGTTTAAATTGTTGACGGTTATGAAGTGTTTGGGAGTTGGGATTGCTGTTCGAAGTTTTGATTATGAATTATGGAGTTACATTGGTTTAGCGGAAAAGATTTTTGTTTCTCGGATGGTTAAGAGATGCTTAAGAGAGAGAGAGAGAGAGAGAGAGAGAGAGAGAGAGAGAGAGAGAGAGAGAGAGAGCGATGGTTATGAGAGTTATGTAATCTATTGTAAGTAGTAGTATTTATGTAACATTTTTTTTAAATGGCAAACCGGGTATATTTAAGTAAGTAGTCTACACGACATGTCCTCAAAAAACCTCAAATCTCCCAAAACTTCGGGGATGCAATCTAGAATATTACGCGCGATAAAAATCAGAATCTTCATTTTTATTTTATTTCTATTAAAATATAAATTTTGTTTGTTGGAAAGCGTGAAACAATTAATTGTTTGCAAGTTGTAAAATTATGTCTCGCACTTTATGTTTCTTTGATGCTGACTTTACGTCTCTAGTCAGAAATAATAAAACCGGGCAAGTGCGAGTCGGACTCGCGCACTTAGGGTTCCGTACACATTTGGCTGGTTTTTAGTATTATTTGTTATTTTATAGGGTTTGTTCTATGATCATAACAAATTTGACGCTTGTATGTTTTACCGTTTGTACGATACAACAAAAATAAAAGTACGTTGAAAAAAAAATCATTTCCTGTACAGGGACCCCCTTTATTATTTCACTTTTTTTATTTGTTAGTAAATCCGCTGTAATAACACATTCTAAAAAAAAAACAACCCGGTATCTATTACGGTTCAAAATAAAGCTCTTTATAGTTAGGACAGACAGACAGCCAGACGGACGGACAGCCTAGGCATATTAATAGGGTTTCGTTGGGCACCCTTCGGGTACGGAACCCTAAAAATGAACTTACCAGTGTGTATGTACGTGTGCTTCTTCATATCAGATTTCTGGTGGAACCGCTTTCCGCAGTACTGGCAGGGGTACGGCCTGGTGTCCGAGTGGATCAGGAGATGGGTCGACAGCGTACTGGACCGCTTGAAGGTCTTTCCACATTGCTTGCATTCGAAGACCTTCTCCACACTGTGGACGGCCCTGGAAGGAGGGGGTGGGATAAGTGTTGGCGATAAAAAATGTTTTACGAGATTGGATTATGATTTTGAAATGGAAAATCCATGAAAGGCGTGTTTTCTGTAATTTCTAACCCTTACTGCCTTTGCTTAGCGCTATATTTATCAACGTTGAAAATTATACAAAAAGTATGTTAAAAATGTGCTTTGTCCGTATGTACGTAGGAAAGAATACACTATGAAACAAAATGAAAAGATTTACGGCTAAGATTACAGGGTAATTTTATTTCTATTTTGGCTTTAAAAACTCACCTGTGTTGACTGAGGCTGATCTCATGCCCAAACGTTTTACTGCACAGTTCACAGGCAAACGGCCTCTTTCCATTGTGCGACCGTCTCGCATGGACCTCCAAGCCATGAGGAGTACTGAACATCTTCTCGCATTTCACACAGGAGTACACGTCTCCAATAGGGAGTGGTCGTGACAAAGGATTGGGAGCTCCTAGCACCGCTGCTCGGAGACGAAGGAACTCAGGCCCTGCCGCTTGAACCGCGTGAAGATACAAGTTGCTGTAGCCACCCCAGGGAATGCCAAGACCACCAGCATCTCGTAAGAACTCCGCAAAAGGTAAATGAGGGTACAAGAACGGTCTTTGCGGTTGAACTCGGGGCGCGTCAGGTCTTAAAAGGGCGCTGACGGAAAAGGACTCCGATCTTCTTGGAGGTGGGGAGGAATCAGGAGGTCGTCTTGGGGAAGATGGGGGAGAATCCACTTCGAGTTCTGGAGAGCTTGAGCGGACTGATCGGGGGGACTGGGGTGACGGCGCCCAACAGGGACTGCCGCAGCGAGAGGTGGGAGACACGCCATCTGGTCTCGTGACGTCATTGTGATTAGCTTCGTCTTCTTCCTCGTCGGTTTTGGACTGTTCGCTGACTAAACGATTGATTCCGAATTTGATTTCCTCTGTAACAAATAAAAATATTTTAGGCATCATCGATAGACAAAGATGAACAATGAACCCAACCCAATTGAAAATTTAAAAAGATCGCAGATCCTACCCTTCACTACCTACCACTTTAATCTTTCTAACCACTTCCAAACCAAATAAAGTCTCTTCGCCAAACAATAAATACTTTCAAACTAACAAATGCACAGCAAATAACAGTAAAGGGACATCAAACAGTAATTTGCCAAAACATGAGATCGTTTTCGCTTTCCAATCGGCACAAAGGGTGTAGCCCCTGGGCCTAGTGAAAAAGCGCAGGTGCCTCACTTGTCGCTCGACGAAATGGGCCATATCATGTCGTAGCACCGAATTGACTTCCATTGGGACCCTCCGGGCCAACCCCCGTAATTAACACATCGGGTCTGAGCCCCTTTTTTACAATCTGCTAATCTGCCGCGTGAAACTACGCATTGTTTAGTTTTGATCTTGTGTTACCATGCTGAATCCAATCCGGCTGTGGAGTTTTTTTTCTTATATTTTTGGAGACTTTACAACACACGTGGCTATATGAGCCGCTTTTTGCTGTTTCTATTTTTCTAAGATGTGTCTGACAATTTTTATCCGACTGCCCAAGAAGTAGGGTAATGTTTTTGGGCGTATATTGTTTTCATCTTGTAGATTGAACGGGGTGTCTTTGTATTTGTCTTTATTAGGAATATAGGCATACGTTATTCTTTGTTATTAACATGAATAGTTTCACTATAATTATAATTTATTAGTTTATTTAAATATAGGCAGTCAGCGTTTTCAAGCTTGATTTCTGTTAGACATGTTCATGTACCTACAAACAAATTAACTTATAACATTATTCTGATGATGTTTTAAATCAAAACAAACAATGCAGAAATTTATGAATAAGATTTCACATCTGATTAGTTCAAAGTTACACTATTTTTCAACTTAATTAAAGCTTGTCATCGCAGCAACCTTTATTACTTCATTATTATTAATTACATTTAAAAGAAGGGGTCAATTAAATTTTAATCTACCGCCATCCAACCCAAAAATCATACATCATCAGGCTACCATCAAGCTACAACCAAAAACAAACATCCATCTCGAGCAGACAAGTTGCACTAATGAAGAGCCGCCCCTATATCCGAAACGCAGCAGCTGTCGTCATCTGGAGCGGAACCAATCGGGAATACTCGGCTACGGTCGGCTTTTTCCGGCGACCCCTCGTTTTCACGCCTGGGTCTCCTCGCACAATGCCCAGCGTTTAAGGGTTGCCTCTGTACACTTGTTTGTTTGTCCCCTTTATTACCCCATAGTATTTATTACATATTAATGGTTATTTGGATTCATTGTTCCGCCCCGACAGTATGCTCGAATTTATGGGTTTGCAAAATATTGAATGGGAAAGATAATGGAGTGAAATGTAAAGACGGTTATTGGGCGCATTGTCCCGTTTTGTAATTAGATGATCTTAATTTTGGTGTTTGATTTATGAAGGCTAATGATTAAGTGAATTTTGACATCTTGAGTTATTAAAGTAAAGAAATAATGAGAAATGGATAAAGGCAAGATTTTACTATGGTAGGCGATTTTATGATGACCTAAGACTTGAAAAAAGTGTAGCTCATAAAAGTTTGCCTTATGGTTTTAAACGCTTTCCTAAATTTTTACCTCTTCACTTAAAAAAACAACCTTAATTTAATACAAGTAATAGATAAGGTCTTGCGATATGGTCGGTAAGTAGAGACCTATATTGCTCAACGTCTACAGTCAGAGTGCCAGTAGTTTTTGAAGATCTTCCAACCTAAAATCGTTCACACCCCATTTTGATTCATCCACTAATATCTCAACATCATTATGTCATATTTCATGATCATCTTTATCTCATTTCTCCTCTATAGCATGCATCGCATCAAACCCTAATTAGATTACAAGTGTCTGTATTTTTCTATGCAAACTCTGCATTAGCATCGCCAGTGCACTAATGCAATTTTAATTATAAGAGGCGCGCCGCAAATTGCTCTATGCATTGTGATTGTTATTTTTCCAAGGCTTTTAACAAATTAAAAATAGGAGTGTGTGTAATCGAGCAGGGTTTCATCGACTACCACTTCCCGAAGGAGATTTCTATGAGGTTTAAGATTGTATAGAGGTTTTGTTTTCAAGCTGTTGTTATTATGTTTGTTAATGCTATAAGCACTAATTATTTAGAAAAAATAAATAACTCTGAAGAAAATTTCCCCCGACAGAACATAATTACCATAGCCATTAACGTTACTTAACCTTTAAACCTTTCTTAAATTGGAGACGTATGATATTTTAACACGTAACAACCGTAACATTACACTGTTACAGAAATAAATAAATGATCATACACATATTTAATTTTTTAACCGAACTTTTCCTTACGAGATCTCCGATTGGGCTACATAAGCATCAGTAATTTAATCGATTTTCAAATGGATTTTGTAATTGATTTTTAGCTATAGCTACCTGTCTATTTTCTCTTTTGATATTTATTGAATATACCACTACTCAACAGAGTTCACAGAATATAATCAAGATTTACTTCACTAAAATACCTATTCAAATTTGTGGCCGAATATTCAGCGGTGCATTGAGAATTTGCATATGGTTTGCATAGTGATGCCCTTACGCAAATCCGCGTGCGATCGCCTAAATTGGTTTACATTGCGAATCGGGTACAAATCTGTATATATAGATGTGATGTGAGGTAGTATTTAAACTTTTTGGCTAATATTGCTATTTTGTAGCAAGATTTATAAATTTTTGCATTGCAAGAGTTGTCTGGCTTAAAATTTGTATTTCTGTCTTACAGAAAAACTTACGGTTTTAATCCAATCTCTTGTTTTATAAAGGTTTAATTGATTAAAATATGTCACTCATCAATAAAACAACAGAAACCTTCAATCTATTAGACCAATAAACAAGGAGGACTCAAATAAAGCTGACAAAACTCTTGATGGACTCTGGAATATATTCCTTCAGAAATATCTTCTCACAAAATTAACACCAGATACTTCGAGAAACGAAAGCTCAAACCCAAAATCAAATAAGAGAAGTACTTTAAAGTCAATAGAGCCATAATATGCGCGGTGTGTCGAAAGTTGCCCAGTCACGCGCCTGCAGTTAATATGGATTAGTGGCCAATATACCCTACATATGGGAACCGTGGATAATTGTAAATTTTAATAAAGTCACTGGGAGCAGAAATCTGCGGTTGCAGTTTATGACTGACGACTTAGCCCGCTATACCTATTGTGTAGCAATGTACAAGTTGTAGAACATTCCTAAAACGTGGAAAAATTCTTGAGAATGTTCTGAGAACATTCTTGCAACATGAAACTTATTGTTTAAAAAAGAAAATGTTCTTACAATAAAGTTTTAATGTGAATAATAAATACTCCATAGTATTTATGTACATGTTTTAGTTTGATACAGTTAATTATGTTGTTGATAAGTGATAAGTTACCAATAAGTTGCCTTAATTTTCATTAAATTTCTGAGAACATTTTAGAGAAAGTTGCAACCGGATATATTTCCAGCACCAGTATATACGTCTTCAGCTGCGTCTATCGTCCTGTCTGTTAATAAAATGATAATGATAATTAATAATGACAATGATAAAATATATAAATAAGCACACGTCACGAGATAAATTCTCGTTCTCGAGAACATTCTCAAAAGTTACCGAGAAGTTCTCACGTTGAAAGTTTCGCAACTTTGGGAACTTCTCGTCGGTGCATTGCTACTACTGTGCAGAAAGTTACACTTGTCTTATTGGCATTTTTACTTGGCTATTATTTTTCAAACATTTTTGTTGCATCTCTTTAATTCGATACGTCAATGAAATGAGAAAGATGTTTAATCAATATTTGTCAAATAACAGCTGGTGAAGGGCACCATAAGAGAAGCAGTGTTAAAGGCAAAGTATGAAAATGTTCATACCACATCAAATGTCTCCTTTGAATCTTATATAAAGCGTCAATGTTTTAACGGCCGGTTACACATATTCTGCAATTACCAAGCGACCGGAATCGGTGCAAGAACATGTATTTGTAAATCAAATGTTATCATTCGTTTTAATGTCCTTTATCAATCGTAAAGATACGCGTTAATCCATGTTATCGTGCGGATTACAGCCGAAACATGGGTTGACTTGTTTTGATCAAATCGAGTTGAATTCACGATAGGTTACAATGAAAAATCGAAAGATCGATCGTCATACTTATTTTTCTAATTGATTGCATTTGTTTTAATATACATGAGCACTGCTTTTAATTGAACCGTATCCTAATCTTTTCTTATGCGCATATTCCTACCGTGTGAAGTTGTCCAATTCCCTGAGGGTAGGCAAATATGCATGATATAACATATATCATTTTCAATGCACCTTTACATTATACAGACATCTACGTCTTTATGCTTATGTGTTTGCATTTTGGGCTAATCCTGCGCGAGGGCAAACAACATGACAGGAAAAGTAGCTTAGCTTTATCAATATATATCAAGTGATCCTCTTAAACAACTGTAAGTTGCCTTTAAAATCTCTTACCATTTCATAGTTGACAGTTAATGCTTAAGTTATACATATTCTTTAGATTGAGTATAGGGCTTATTTTTAGCTTTTCAGTTGATTGTTTTTAAAGCAGTCGGTGACACTCGCGCTATCAAGACGAATCTAATGACGTATCTTTTATTAAAATCGGTTAAGCCGTTGTTTAGTAACGAGCGGACATATGAACGGACATACATACATATCAAACACAAACCTCCTTTTGGGCTTCGCCGCAGTCGGGTAAAAAAAACTTATGCCGATAGCTTATGCCCCTTTATTTCTATAACTTAAGGCGCAATTTCGTAAAAAATAGTTTTATCATCAAACCTCGGGTCTAATCTCCCTGGATTTGTTTTAAAGTAATCCCTTTGCCGGACTAATCAAAGTTGCTTTTTGAAGGTCACAATCGAGATTAGATTTGATAAATTTTATTATTTTAATCATTTATTTATTAACATTGTGTTCTGGGCGTTTACGCATATCTTTATGGCCTTTTAAAATTTCAAATCGTATCAGGCACATGACTTAACTGCATTTTTTTATTTTAACACAATTGACAATGTATGCTGCAAAAAATAGAAGCAATTGAGTAGTAGGAGCTAAAAAGGACCTGAGGCCGTGATCGTTGTAATTTGAGTCTTAACGCCTAGGTGTAGAACTTGACTTTTATACAAAATAATGCTGGCATTATATAATAAATATTTTTTGGTGCTTATAACACGACATATAGTCGCTTATAACTCGTATACTTATTGATGTAATAGAAGTTTAAAAAAGTAAAATACCCAAAGAATAAGAAATTAAAATCTGTAATAAAACGTGATAACCACACAACCAAAAACGATTCTCAGCCCGTTATATAAGTAAATACAAGCGCTGATTGTGACGTAGCATATCTTTGACAGAGTAGTGCTGATAACCATGACAAATCTGGGCTTAGGCGGCTACATCATAGGTGAGTTCTTAGTGCCACGCCTGGAAGCCTCACGCGAGCTAGATAGGCATTCTCAAAATGACGACTGACAGAATCTTGATGAAGGGATTACTGACGTGCACCTTTATTGTGTTGCACTCGCTGATTTTGATAAAAAAGGTAAAGAAAAGGATAGGAATGATGAAAATTATGTGTGACACAATCTAGTTGATGGGATTAGTGACGTGCACGTTACGACAGCATTGTTTAAATTTTCATCAAGGAAAAAGTCACGTACCAAATTATTGACGTTTAGGTCAATATTCAATTGATGAAAAACTGTCAGTCACAAAAGGATTCAAAATGTCGATTCTATGCCGATGGATACATGTGCAAAATTAAATTAACCGTGTTTTGCCTGAAGTTATTAGTTTTCGACTTGAAAAGTGGTAAAGAAAATATTGTATTTAGATGCTTGATTTGCCCTTCTTTCCAAATATTAAACGTTAAGTGTAGAACATAATCTTCATATTTATTACGCAATGATTGATAGTATTTCAATTATTGATGGCTTAAGATTATTTGCCATCTCATTAAGTAGGTGTTATTGAACGATTTTAAAGCCTCGTGTTATTAAGTTTTATCATGGCTAATAAACTTTCAACTTCGACGAAAGGTTTTTATATTTAATCGAACTTGCGTATCTCTGATGCCAAATAAAAGGCACACGTTAGATTCATTGATCATAAAACTGCTGAGGTTACAATATGTATTAAAATATTATCAAAAGATATTGATTGGTGTTGTTAGAAATTATACACCAAGGGCGGATCATAATAGGGGACCGCACGGTGTAATGTTATCAATACTTATTGGTCTGCTTCGTTTCCCTTTA
The DNA here is from genome assembly GCA_963241965.1 of Tortrix viridana. Taxonomy (NCBI): domain Eukaryota; kingdom Metazoa; phylum Arthropoda; class Insecta; order Lepidoptera; family Tortricidae; genus Tortrix; species Tortrix viridana. The sequence goes on from OY725172.1 coordinate 16,142,333, forward strand.
CCGATAACTTCAGAAAGGGTTAAAGGGTCATCTAAATTCCCTTCAGCCCCAGAAAGTACTTGCACAACCCAGCGGCGTCTTTGTACACGCTCCGATTTCTCTCATTTCCTCGAATTATTTGCTAAAACAATACTCTTGATGTTCTTAATTGCTTCGTGCGACTAGAAAACCGTTATGACAACATTCTTCAACCTTAACACGTCGAACTAAGAGCCAGTTCTGATGCTCTATCATTTGATGTGACGAAATGTAAAGTTTGTGGGCAAACATTGTCGAAATGTCATTCATGAGCGGTGCGTTTGAGAGATTAAATTCTTTAATAATTGCCAGTCAACATTGGTTAACTCGTGCCTAGATTTGACATTATGAGGATGACGAGGTATTTTGAAATAGTTATGTTGGGGCAAATTGTAAGAAGCTTAACGCTGTTGAAAAAGATGATAAATGTGATATCGTTAATAATTAAATTAATGCTATATATTATGACACGCTACAAACAAATCTCTTTCCTAAAAATGTACCTTCTCTTTCAGTTACAAAGACTGACCAATTCTATATTTTTTTTATTGGTAGGAGCAACTTAACACGAAACAAAAACAATGCAGTACGAATTAATGACACCTTCCAAACAAAAAATTAAATAAACCATTCACAAAGCGGACTCCAACTAAAACAAACACAGACAACATTTTAAAAAGCTAAGTCATTTCGTAGAAAAAGCACCCGACAAGTGGCGTAAGAAAACAAAAGCGCACAGCAATCACAATCCCCTAAATTATTAAAGGGTACACCACAAAATTCAATTGTCATACCGGTTTGTCACGCGACCTGTAGGGGCCACCAACTTTAAAACTGTATACCGGACAAGGACCGGTATTTTGCACAGTCTAGACGATATAGAAACCTAGCTTAAATCACATCACGTGAAATACTGAAACCTGTTTAAGGTTAATGTTATGCTCTTTAATGTGGGTCTATGTTGGAGCACGTAAGGACGTATAAAAACAGATAATATGTTTTTTAATTACAAAATGGGGCCGATGAGTTCGTCGACGAGAATATACTAGTCGATCAAGGTGAGAATATAATATGAATTTCAATTTATATGCCCTAACAAGTCAACCAGTACTCAAAGGAAACTTTTAAAAGAATAACAGTACTGGAATTAGAAATTGATCACAACGCTGCTCTTGAAACGCGTTTATTGCTAGTTTCTTACTTAAAATTCACCTAAGTATCGTTAACATCATCTATTGTTTAAGCATCTATTCCTTAACATTTAGCCGCGCACTCCATTATCTGTTTTGTCTGAACAATACATTAGACGGAAAAAATCAAATTTCCAGATTCATGGGTTCCCTACGAGCCCAAGTCCGTATACTTGACTACACTTGGTCTTGGTCAAACAGTTGTGAGTAATAGGGTAAACAGACGATGTCGTGACCGCTCGGCAAATATTGACGGTTTGACCTGGCACGAATGTTACCCTTTGATTGATCGCGCTTTGTGCTGGCGGTTTTTTTAATTGTGCATTGGCTGTTTAGAAAGATTTCAACAGTTCCATTTTCTGAAAATTCTCATTCTCGCTAATCACATCACGCTAATATTTTATACTTGTATGTGAAAGTTTGTGTGTTAGTAGTTACGTGAATTACAAATATGTTTTTAGTAGCCTGGGCTGTATGGCTAAGTAGGTATAGATAATTTTTGGCTTGTTTACCGCTTAAACTTTAACAGGGTCTCGATTAATTAATTTAAAGTGTTATAACATAATTCGAACTCAAAACAGAAACACCTTTTACAAACACCTTTTACTTGTGTTATTCCTAAAGTATGTGGCCAATTTACTGAATAAATATTTTAATTTGAATTTGAATTTGAATTAAAGAATATCGATTTATTTCAGTATTGCTGTCAAATTTATCATTCGCCTAGACATTCTAATTTAGTACCATGAGATAACTCGGATAACAGAGATGAAACGTTGACAGTGATTGATTTGAAAATATATCTATAATATATGTAGAAAATAATTCAGCGTTTCAAAAAATGTTTCATGTCAGTAGAAAGATATCCAGAGCCGGCCATATAGGCATCTCTAAAAATTTGCCTACGGACCTAAGTTTTTATCTAAGAGCTGGAATTATAGAGAAATGAAACCCCTCGAATCAGGATGCCATATCATCATTATTCATCGTTTTGGGAACCTGGCAGCTGTTCATCGGTTTTTTTATCCAGCAAATAGATGAAACTTAAATTTATGTATAAATTATGTAAAATTGTATACTTAATTGATAAAGTAGGTATTATTATATGTTATTATTTAAAATGTGATTAAGAAAAGTCTAAAGTTTACGTAATGAAATGACGTGGTATCGTTCGGTCTAGTATCTCTGATAGTGATAACATACAAGTTGACATTGAGGTAAGCGATTTCCGCTTTTAAATAAACAAATCAATAACCATAAAAGACTTTATTCATTTAGCACAATCACGACGCCATCATCACATTAGCGAAAATACGTCCACCCTCTCCACAACGGTCGGTTTTATACGACGATATCATATACTCTTAAGAAATATTATTGAGAATTAATGTTACTTGCAAATTTGCCCGCATCTTAAGATTACTTGGAGAATTTTTATATCACGCCTTATATTATCGTCTTAAAAAATGAATAAGTGCACTTCAAATCGTGAATACACGTTTGTAATTTTAACGGTTTCTCCGAATTCACGAGGCGGGCTAATCCATACACACAAACATACACGTTATCTTGTAAACTAATGTTTGCTGACACGAGCACACATGTCCAAATCGGATTTACAACGGCCTCTCCATTGAAACGGTACGGTCAGCATACAAACTCGGAACTGGAGATACACAAAAGTGTTGTACTTTGAATAATAAGTCTTTTGCAGTACTTGTACAGGTTTTTGTTTTTCAAATTTTAGCTTAATAAACAAACAATGCAAGTTTTAATATGTTTGTGAAAATACCAGTAATTCCGATTTGGCATTTTTAACCATATTTTATTTCCGGATAACTTTGTGTGAATTCATGATTATTTTTCTGCTTCGTTATAGTCTAACAATAACGCAATTGGCTTGGCCATGCCATAACGGCCAGGAATCCTCTCTTCCTTGCACGGTTGAGACACTCACCGCCCAGCAGTTAATCAGCATTACACGCAATGTACCTATTACAAAATCCCTGACCCGGCCAGCCCTTGACACTAATAAATTTGCCATGCCAACGGTACCTACCTTATCACCTCTACACAAAAATTCATGTTCGATACTAAAATTACAACCATCATAACACGATGTTTAAACTGTCGATACGCTATCAGCACTTTTGTGGATGCCGCCAGTAAATCAAAGTCATAAAACAAGCGTAATTTCGCCAGCGATAATGCCGATAGGGCCTGACGGGCCACTGATAAGAGATAAGGTGGCGATAGTGTCAGCCTGAAATCTGGAGCCGTGGGATTTGGTGGGAGGTTATTGGATTGTGACGCGACGAGTCGGTGAGTGGGAAATGAAAGGTATTATGTACCGTAAAAGCTGCATAAGGAATTTTATAAAGCCCTGAAATATAAAAAAATAGGGCTAGAATAAGAGCAATGTGCGACAAGGCTTGATTTGTCCTTGGTGTCGACCGTGAAATAACTAACAGAATACCAACATCAACACGGGTGATACGACGGACGTTCGCTTGGACGAAATCAATTTAATAGCTCCCACTCCCGAACTTTGACGCGCTTTATCTTTGTAATTTTTTGTTTGATTGACAAAAGAAAAAATACGTGTCCAATATTTTTTTATAATCTAACTGACGGACTAGTTTTCTTTACCCAGTCATCATCCCTATTGTCGCATATAAGCCTGACTTTCACCTAGTGGCTTGAACGCAAATTTGCGTTTTTACAGTTTACGAACTTCATATGAAACTAAAAATGTGGCACCTGCGTAAAAGGACGGTTGTAAAAGCGATAATCGAAATTTAAATAAGATGTAGCTTTCACAATCACATTAAGATGTTAGGTACATCACAATGGGTACTAGTTCATTTGACATTCCTCATCTTAGGCCACATTTTCATTTGTCGTCTAAAACATACCTAATCGTTATAAAACTATGCGTTGCCCGCGACTTCATCGTCTTTTTCGGGTTTAAATGTAGTACATGTGTTAATTCAGGGTATAATCTATTGTCTTTCTAATTTTTATCCAAATCTGTCCAGCTGTTGCAGCGTGAAGAGGTTACAAACATACTAAATTATAAACACACAACCTTCCGCGTTTATAATAATTATGATGTAAAATATAGTGAAAACAGTAACAATATAAAATACAGCTTGGTCCACCATGCAACAGAAAAATTATTAATTATCCTTACCTCTAATAGGATAAACGTCGTGATGCAGTGGAGACGCTCTGGGCTCGGGTCGTGCAGACCAGCTGTTGTGGCTTATGCTGTTTCGGAGAGCCTCGCTGGCCAGTATCCCTAATGACAAGAAAAAAGTATAATGTTTAAAAGCGTTTAAATCTTATCAGGAGTAAGATTTAAAACAAGAATGTAAAAAGTTATGATTATGTATAACTTTGCTTTGTTTGATTGTTTGACTTTTTCATCTTGTATTTCTTTTGTATTTCCGATAACGATAATACGCTCTTATAATCAAAACTCTTGTCCTCTGCTGGATCACATTTTTTTACTAATTAAAAAAGCATCATCCCCTATGCATAGACTAATTGCCGTAACATGCAAACTATTGATTCGGGGCGATCCGTCAAGCTGCCAATTCTGGAGTCGTCAGAAGGTCATTTCCTCACTTCTATGTCACGCAATGAGCGCGTGAGTCACTCGCATCTGTCGCTGACGTCGGTTGATTTTGGAGTAGATGAGTCGTTCATTGAAGATTATACAATAATTTGTGACGTTCTCAATATAAAGGGAGCTTATGGAGGCCGACGGTTACGCCGTTTTTAGAACTGTTTCCCATAGTATTCGTATAGTTACAAGAATAAGAAGAGCGTAAGTGCCTTCCTCCATAAGGTCCCCTTATATTGAGAACGTCACATTTAAGGCAAAATTAAACTGTTGGAAAACTTAAACAATATTTCTAAGTTCTATAAGAAATGTATTAAGTACTCTGAATCTAAAACGGTAAATAACGAACATGTTTATTAGATACAAACAAATATCATGATTTAGTAATGGATTGTTAACGAGTATAAATATAGATAGAGCTTTTGTCTCCGATGGGAATCGATTTACTTAGCAACCGAAATAAGGGTATCTATTTCACTTTGTCCTAACTATATAATTATTATATTGTTAACGACTCCTTAATTGTCAATTAAATAAGGACCCTGGTTTCATAGTATCACAGTGAAATCTCACAATGCAGTCTCTGCAGTTGTGTCTGGCTAGCAATAAAATGTATTATACATAATTAAAAATCTAAAAATCCTAAGAAATAATCACCCAGATTTATAAGAGACAAAACAATAAAGATAAACTGAACAGTTCAGCGACTTTTGAGTCGTATCACATTACAGTAGAGCTAATGGGACGGTCAGACGGCTAAATGGCCGATATATCCAATTGAATGTTTGCCTGTGAAGTGTTACTTCTTGATTTGCCAGTTCATGCCCTCGTCACCAGTGACGGACCCTTTAACAGAGTTGATAATGATGATAATGGACGCATTGGTGATTTATTTGCATGTATTGATTCACAAACAGTGCGCAAAGATTTAAAAGTTCATGACTATAGAGCGTTGGAACGTTTTTGGAAATATAATTTGTATTCGTTTTTAATTGAAATCAAAGAGTGTCACTAAATTCCATGCAATCTATACAACGCAATAATACATTATAACTTTTTATAAATCTATAGAAACTTTAGGTCTTGCTCTTATTTGCTTTCTGTAATGTAATATTATAACGTGTGTCATTCATTATAACGTTAACTGAAATATGGTAGCATTTTGTAACATCGCTGAATGAGATTCATAGATCGACAAATTCGAGAATCAATGCAAACCACCAATAAACACCGTCGCTGTGACAATATTATGAAGACTTTATAAATATTATCAACCCAAGAAGTAAATCATGTCCACCCCAGCCACGTGACGGAAAAAATGAATTACAAAGGGATTATAGATATATCCTTATCAATATTTTGCTGTTAAAGTCGACTTACTTAATCACAGCTGATGTTTCGAATATATCGGTTGCAATTACTTTTATCTACGATCGATTTCTATGTGTAATGAGTTGATTTAATTTTTGGCCATGCTGGTGATATGTGTCCAAGAGGTGTATCATCATCAGTCTTAAAATTAAAAAGCTCTGCAAACTGCACTGCTCCATAACATTAAAATATATCTATCATACTTACTTCCTCTCTTTAGGAAGCGGCAAAGCCAAGTGTAGAATTTGATAGATTTTAGTTACCTCAATTTTGACGGTCACATGCGCTGCTTTTTCGCGTTCGTTGCACAAAACTACATATACGAAATCAACTTTTTCAAAAAACTACGAAATTGCTGTTCCGGAAACTAAATCGGCGGTGATAACCAATATCTATCAGGGGCCGTCAGCCTGTTAGCCTGTCTCTGACAACAAAAAAAAGTTCCAAGTTAAATTGACATTTACTTCAAATTACAGCCGTCATATTGCATATCGATTTAAATTGGAGGCACACGCAGCACAACAGGAAGAGCTGAGGCCAAGACAATCAGTGCCCGTGCCAGGAAGTGGGCCATTCGGTGGCGCCAACTGCTGCTAATGCCCCTCAAGTGCCAAATAGGCTGCTTGATATGATTATGATGAATAAGATTTCATTCATGATTCACTATTTGATAATGTGAACATGAACTAGATTTTCCTACGATTTTATAAACTTTTTCATTAGTAGCTGTACCTGTATTAGGTATGTACCCACATTAGTAGATATAAATTAAACCTATTGTTGTTCTTTTAACTATAGTAAGTGTTTATAAACAAGCACACTAGTAGCTTAGTATAGTTTTCTAGTTTCGATGACTTTGACACATTTAACAGAGAAGATAAAAAAAGATAAAATATAAAAGATATTTATTCAGTAAGTAGGCCACACGGGCACTTTTACACGTCAAAATCTTCCAGCGCTTCCCAAGAACGCAACGAAGAAGAAGTAAACGCGTCATCCTTGACTTCCATTACATTGTCTTATTCACCGACTCCAAAATAACCCAATAACTCCAGTTTTAATGGACCAATCAAACCGCTGGCTCTAATAATAGTTTACTTTAGTTTACCACCAATTACGGTGGCTAACTTTCTATTAATAGAAGTTAAATGGTGACAAATTGGTTAAGCGTTTGATGGTGTTGGGAAAAATTTAAATTTTGGAACAGGACGTTAAAGGTTTGCCTAATAGAAATAAAAAAAATTAAGAAAATAAAAATTTAGATATAAACATTCCCATAATAACATTTGATATTTGCAGAATAAATTCCGAAGTAGCTTGGAGATGAAAATAAAACAAGAAACATGTTTAGGATAATTACCTTTTACATGGTATTTTTTGATTTCTGATAAAAAAAATACTTGCACTGGTTTTTAAAACAAAGATTTAAAAAATTAAGCATTAGTTCCAGTTCATGACTTTACAAATAGTAGCATTAGCTACATCCATATTTCCGTCATTAGCTTCAGAAACAACATTTTCTTCATAACCAACCTTACCCACACCTTCAAAATCAATTTAAGAAACATAAAGATTGTCTCTGAATCTTGTCTATGGACAAAAAACAAAGGCGAGCCGAATGGCGCCAGCGGAATCAATGACCGGCGTCCGGCGCTCGTCACAAATTGTCGCTGACAACGACAATTGTGCCATCGCTTCCTGTGGAAGTAGCGCAAGTCATGAGCTCAGATGCTCCAGAAAACGAAGGGATTTTAAGAGCTAGGGTGTCGTGGAAAATGGTCGAGATTAGATGTCTTAGTATGGTGGACGAGCATTTTGTTTAATATTATGTACGATGGCGTAAAATTATGCATTGGTTGTGGTAACAACACTGAGCTTAGCTGAGTAAGCTGATGATCCTCTGCAAGATACAGCCTTGGCCAAAAGTATTGAGCACCCATGCGTTTTTCATATAAAAGACAAAATTTAAAAGGGGCATTTATGTGTTTTATTATAGAAAGATGTATATTTATCGGAAAAAACTAGTCATATTTATTGACGTTAAGGGAAATTCCGTGCGGGAAAAAAATACAATTAATCATTTTATTGTGAAACCGATTTTTTTCTAGCTTCAGTTTTCACACGTAAATAGCTACTTCGAAATTATATCTACTTATGATTTGCACATGTTAAAACACTTATTATATTTTACGTCTTTCTGTATTTTTGAAATTGAAAAATAATACTTTATTTGTAATACTTTTGGCTAAGGCTGTTACCTCGAGAAAAATGTAATAGGTATACTGAACATGTTTGTATTTGTTATGTAATGCATTCTAATGAACACAATAATTATTTATTAGGTAAGTATTAGGAAATGCATGATATGCAAAAAAACGTGGAACATTTTTCTAAGAATGTCTTTCATTATCCGTCGATATGCCTCGAGCTTATGCCTTAAGCCAAATTCTCTAAGTCTCGTGCTGATTCTTACTTGTCCAAATTTAACTGGGATTTACTACTTCGTATCCCTGAGGAGCTGGAACCAGTCAATCTCGGCCGTATTGAGGATTTCCTTCCTTTGGGATTGCGTTCGTGTTCATAGATACGTATCAAACGTAGGTGCGATATCAACCCGCTAAGTTATTTTGTTGCGGCCCTTCTTCTACAGTTTTAGATTCAATTTACAGTTTTAAACAAGCTATTTCTACTATTATAGCTGTATTTTCAATATAATATGTATTAAGGCTAGTGACAAGTTTATTGCGACGTTAAAATAAAAGATTGAAAACCTTTTCAATCTTAAGTAGAGCAAAACCAAAAATTGCATTAATATTTTGGAACTTAATTGTTTATTTTCGTTGTTAATTTGATACGTAGGTACGGTAAACTCGTTGAGCCACCATAGGACCTGTCGCTGTAGTCATTGATTAGTTTCGGCGTAATCTTTTGGTCGTGAGTTGACGCTGTCATTGTGCAGGGTTGCAGTGGTTCAACATATAAAGTTGATGACGCTCGTAGATATTACGCGGCTTTTGATAGGCTTTCGGTCTTTACAGAACTAAATAAAAAAAAAAGATTTTTTTTTCGTTTACAGAATTAACTATACGTAGTAAATTACTGTAGAAGGATAAAACTCTAAAATTGAAAATAATATTATGATGAATATTACGTATAAGGACGATATTATTTCTACTCACTGCATAAACATGTCTACGAGATTTTAACCGCAATAAAAGAGGTTTAGAAATGTAAATAAAGAAAACACAGAAATGTTAAATATGCATAGGTACCTATTTAACAATAGTGGATTTTATAATTTCCCTTTCATCATATATTAAAATGCAAAATGTGTTACAAAATGACTAACTGAAACGGGGAAACCTTCCCTATGCATCATCGTAATTTCATAATGCGATCGATCGATTCGATTATGTTTTAACCGACTCATCTTGATCACGCACGATCGATTATACAATTTACGATGCGTTATCGGATAGTTTTGGAACCACAATATTTAATTGTGTCATTTATCTTTCGTTCGTTTAAATAGTTTTGCAGTACTAGCAGCACAAACGTAAAAATATAAGAAAAAAAATGGACCATAAATGACAAAGCGAAGTCACCAAGCGGCTCAAATCTATTAAATTTGATCAGACATCGATGTACGTTTGTACGAGATTAGATGTACTTTTCTTTGTCATACGAATAAATAAATACATTTTGAAGTTTCAACGTTCTTTCTCTTCACCTGCTATATGGGCAAACAAATTTCAAATAATTTTCAAATATCCAGATTAATTCATTTATTTGAATTGATTTCTTACAACTACATAAAATAGGTACTACCGCTATTAATAAAACAATTAATTTCCCTTAAAAAAGTCAGCTTTGATAACATTAAGAAATGGTCCTCATATGGAGCCCTAACAGTTCAATGTTAGCATTGCAGCTATAGATCTACAATGAAACAGAAGCGACACAGCTATGCACCTAAAAACCACCTACAGCGCTTTATCAGTATAAAACACGCCGCGGGGCACCAATTAGGCCTCTACTTATAAGACAATACCGCCTTTACGATCAAGGGGACCGATCCATTCACTTATTATTGGCGAATGAATGGACAATCGACAACGAACTACTTACGTGCAACTGAATGAATGATTTGTGATGTGCGAATACTCGTTTTATGCGCTTGAAGATTTTACTGTAAGCTAAAAATAAAGGTGACTGTGTTTAATTGTATCGATATTCAATAAGATTTAGGTGAGAAATGTACTTATTATAATAGCCTAAAGTGTGTGCGATAACTAAATATTCATGTAAGTTTTTTCTTAATCAAAATTACATTTGGGTATACAAAAAGTAATTTGTTGAATATATTTTAAACTCAATTCCTTACAAAAGACAGAAACAAATACTTAATGTATGTATTGACGCAGTAATTTCCTCTCGCGAACCTCACGAGAAGCCGCGTGGGAGTCTAGCTCAACAAAATTGCTTATTAATCCCAATCAATACACATAGATCTAAGCGCAATCCGGGTGTCGAGTTACCGCCTGGGTGGCCGGCACAGTGCCCGTTGAACGTCAATAGCGCCATCTACCGGATATCAACACACTTCGGTGCCAGGAGCACAAAACTGTAACTAAATTATGCCGTCAAAGCAGTTACAGTTCTATGCGCATAATCATAGAATAGCGCGTAGAAATCGGGAGACCCATGATTGAAATAAATGGAATTCTTGCCAATGGTCCAAGAGGTTTGGGTGATAAGGTGGTTTGATAAGGTTTTAATAATAATTAGGTTAAGCGTAATCTAGCTTCTCGTCTTGCGCGTGTATAAATTCAACTTATTTTTTTTTTGTTAACAAAAAATAATTGCTTAACTGATAACATACCACGTTCACAAGATTGCGTACCATGTACCTACTTTAGAAAAAACTATGCGTTGCGATACAGGAAGTCCCATAAGTCGTACATCACACCAGAGGTAAACCAGCCTAAGGCGCACCGAACCAGCCTAACATGACCTAAGTAAAAGTCGCATGGTTTTCAAGATATGCCAATTTAAAATTAAATTTTTTGCCAATTTAAATTTTAAACTGGAAATATCTTGAAAACCATGCTACTTTTACTGAGGTCATGGTAGGCTGGTGCGGTATGGGGATGATGCGTAACCCGTCAAAAAAAAAAAGTCTGGTTCGGTCCGTCTTATGTTAGTCTACCCCCGGTGTCACACTTTGGGATTTTGCGCATTGGAAAATTATGTTTTGTTGTTTTAGGATTTATCACTAGCATTCGGATATCTTGAAGTTTCAATTAAAAATCGAAATGGCCTAAGTAGAGTCCGAGTCGAATTCCAGGTTTTAAGAGAAAAAGGTTCTTCGATTTTGTTATTATTGCATAAATATAAAATTAACTAAATGCTTACGCCCTTAGCATACCTAACGGCCGCCCTCAGAAACGTCAATTAACTTTTAAATAATTTGATTAAAGTTGCTGCTGTCACTTTCTTTGCTATAGCAATAGAATAACGCAGCAAGTTTAATCAAACTTAAAAAAGTTATTAATGTATTATTAACCCCAAGTATTGTTAAACGTAGTGATAAAGTCAAATTCTTCAGAAAAAATTGACGAACACACGGCACTGTGTTTTTTGTACTGTAATCATACTATCAAAAAACCACAGAATGATAAATAATACTTAAGTATACTTTATTTATTGTGCTATACCTACATCGTAATCAGCCAACCACATCATGAATTTATAAAACGTAACGTTAATTAGATATTTTTAAGAAAAAACTGGCGCCTTGTTGGATTTAAAACATGATAACACAAATAATGAAAGGAAACTAGAACTTAGCAATGCTGATATAATTTAACAAAATAAAGAATGGTCCGATTCGTATATACTCGTATTTTCCCAAGATCTCTAAATATACCTACTTTTATTTTTTTGTATAACGACTTTGTGTCGCCAAGTGGATATTTTTTAATTTTCATATAATTTGTGCCTTGTTTTATGAGTGAGTTACTCAACTCACTCATAAAACAAGGCACAATGTACTCGCTTACGCTTTTTTAACCAACTTCAAAAAAAGGAGGAGGTTCTCAATTCGGTTGAATGTTCTTTTTTTAATGTTTGTTACCTCAGAACTCCGTCATTTATGAACCGATTTGGGAAATTCTTTTTTCATTTAAAAGGATATACTTTCAGATTGGCCCATTTTCATCAAAGCAAGGATTTAAGTATGGGAGTCTGGAGAAATCGAGGGAACTCCTCGAAAGTTATAGGCACACATACAGCGATTTTAATATTTCCTGTAAGACCTTAAGAACTTGCGTTCTAAAAGCACTTTTTAGTGAAGAGGAACTGATGATGAAGACTAGAGATGACCCCCGGAACTGCTCCGAGCAGCCATGAGATTTCTTTTACTCATCATAATGCATGATTAATGGCCCTGCGTCTTGAACAGCGACATTTTGTTAAGGGTGATGAGAAATTGGTATTAGACTATTAAAATAAATAAATGTAATGTGTTTTAGTTAATCGCATAATAATAAGTAAGTATTAGGTACATCACTAAAAAGTGATTTTTTTTATACAAAATATACCGTCTTCAAAAACCCACTGAAAAGGGTTAAAGGGTTAAAAGAATCATGTGACTGCTATAGTGTATACTTGACACCGGTTTGGATATATTTCATGCACCTACTAGGTACCAAATAGGCAATTCTTAGGAGGCTGGTCATTATTTAACCCTTTTCAGTGGGTTTTTAAGACGGTTTTTTTTTTGTTAAGTTAACAAGGAAAAAATGACCTTCCTTACTCCTTTAAAAGCTGTAATGATGGAAGTTTCTTACGACCGTTAGAACATTATCTTTCAATCACATTAGAAGCTAAAAAAAACTGTTTAATTAGGTAAAACACGATTCCGCGAATAATCTGTAACAAGGAAGTGTTGACCCGGGTGACCCAAACATGCCTATACATCGATGCATTTAAACATAAAGGCGCACTGTTCGAGACACAGGACAGTGGCAGATAAGACGGTAGACTGCCTGTCACCGCCGATAAGTACTATAACCTTTTTGATGCGGCTTAATGTTGTACTGAGAATTTGAGATATAGTTTGATAAATTGTGCACAATGTTTTTTTTTGTTAAAAGTTTTGCTTAAATACGTTAATTGGGAGAAATCATTAGAAGTGATAAATATTAAGGTCAGGAATAAGCAAAAGAATTCAAACCAGGGTCCCACTTCGAAGTCACGTTAGCTCAATTTTTAGGGTTCCCTCGGGGGCCCCTCGGTGCGAGAGCCCGACTCGCACTTGACCGGTTTTCTTCTATGGGTTCAGTCACAAGTGACAAGGGAAAGGGGTGGAGTATCCGTAATTTCGAATGATGTGCTAAATCTTAACCATCCAGTGTGGTTGTGCCCAGAATTCATCTTCACCAAGGTCCAAGGACCAAAGCATCTACAGGGTTCTAAAGCAGGTTTAAGTTTCCATTTTGATGAAGAAACATATTTTTGGGATTTTAGTAAGAATATGTACTTTTTACAAATTAAAACTAAGGCGGGTTACATGCCTTAAGATACTTTTACCCTATGATACCTAAGATACCTACTTGGTTATGATAATTTTCTGTTTTCTAATCCATATAACTACAGGATATTGTAAAATTTTAAATGAGTCAACATCCCAATTTGAACGGGATTTTGAATTACCTGACTTCGACCTACATCTCTTTTTCACCAAACTTGTAGCGTCGTGATTCAAGTAACGTATTAACCTATAAAGCAGTTCCCACGTTGCCGGCGCCCACGCAGCTTCCTTAATTCCGTGAGATCCAATCATGCGCATTTCACGACCAATTTTCAGATGCATTTGGAAAATGTGTTTTTAAAGTAAACAGGTAAGTAACTCTGCGAATTATCTGCATAGTTAAGTTTGCAAGGTGAGAAACACTACTTTTAAAGCGATTAATATAAAGGGTGAAATTAAAAAAAAGTGTACTTAGTTAAGTGTTAAGGACTTAAGTGAAGAAACCGTAATTTTCTCAGTTTCGTAACGAAAATTAACGAAACAAATGTATGACTAATTTTCGTTACGAAAATGAACTCTACCCTACGAGTAATACGGACTACAATTTTCTCTCTCTTCAACGTTGAAAGGGCAACACAGACTAACAGTCCGCCGGCAGTCCCGAGTGTGTCCGGCGGCCTGCCGGCCAAAATCTATTAGGAAAATGTATGAAGTCGTACAAGAAGCTACAGATGTAGTGCAAAATGATTTTCCTTCGTACTTTATCGGAAAAGTTCGTATTTATCGTGCTCTCTCAATTAGTTTCAGTACCCATCTTAGAGCCGTAGGGGTAAGTCGCATCAGCAGACCAATATATATATAGAGTGGCTAACACGCAATTCAAATATTCGCTATAGTTTTTGTTATATTTACAGTTTACTTATAAAAAGGTTGTATTACCATGCCAAAACCTCAAAAATTGTTATTTTGCTGCATTTTATTTTAACGTTAGGATAGTGGTTCGTTTACGAATGACAATAAAAGTACTACTTACCTATGAGTGTATTTTTAAGTTTCTTAAGGTGGTTATAGCATCTCCATATTATACATTGCCATATGCTGTCATTTTTCATTTTGACATTTGACACTAAACAATAAAGTTCCATATTAATGGATATGAAAACGTCACTCATGTATTACAATCATTGATTGACAGTTCGGGTGCCATCGTATTCCGATTGAGACCCGAGTTTTCCCGAAGGAAAATCATTTTGCACTATATCTGTACATGTATATGTTCTAATAAAAATTACTGACAGGCCGATTTCGGCCGGTGGTCTGTTAGTATGTGAAGCCCTTAAGATTGCACGTGCTAAGCAATATTATACGTCTCATACGTTTAGTGAAGATTTTTTACATTATTACTTACTACAGCATAGGTTAAATTATAGTATGTTTATTTACTCGAACAACCGGTTGTATCGTTCAGCGAACACAACAATATTAATCCTGAGGACGAAATCGCGGGCCAAAGCTATTGTATCCTCCAGAGCCCTAACGTCCTACATATGGGACAATTTGTCAAAATGACTTTTAACTTTTATTGACTGACATAAGATTCTGTTTCGAACTAGTGAAATTTTGACGGAGGCCTCAGGAGGATAAATGTGAAAGTTTGGATGTTTGTTTCAATTACGCTTTAACGGCTGAACGGGTTTGGATGAAATTTGGCACACATTAGCCCATGAAATTCAATAGTTCCCGAAAGAAAAGCGCTAAGCGGCTGTTACGCGGACGGAGTCGCGGCCAGTCTAGTGATGCCACATCTGCCGCCGCCTAACCTCCAAATGTATGTAATTTTGACACACCAGGGTGTCACGGGCGCCGAATGTGTTTATAAACCAAAACGTCTAGCCATCCTGAAATCCTCGCGAACTAGACCAGTTCCCACGTCGCCTCCTACGAGTGGCGTTAGTCACGCCATTTGTCATCCAGCTTAATTGACCCGGGAGATCTATTCATAAATTGAATCGTGGTTATCAATGTCTGCGAGTGTGTGAGATATTCAGGACCTTGAGATTTGTCTTTGGTTTTGAGGTCATGCGCTTCAGAATGTATTTGCTATCGAGAAGATGACAGATTTTTTTTCATTTGTTTTTTTTTTTCATTTGCAAAACTACGCAAATATTTTATATTATTTTTACAGTTTTATATAATGCTAGAATAAGTAGTATCATTGTACTATTTTTTATTTAAAAAATGACCAACTGTTGAGTTTCTTGCGGCGCTTCTTCTCAGCAGTGGTCTCCTCTAGGGAAGCGCTGGTAGATTTTGACGTGTAAAAGTGCCCGTGCGGCCTACTTACTGAATAAATATCTTTTATCTTTTTTAAACTTCATGTTTGTAACTTTAGCGGTTTAAGCTATGCGCTGGTGTCGGTTTCTTCATTAATAAGGCTTCGTACGGGTGCAATTTTCCAAAAAAAAAACTTGCATACAAACCTTCTGACAATTACTAACACAATAAAAATCAAAAAAGCAATCAAGCCGATCTAATAATGATATACACACACATAAAAAAAATCAAATGAAAAAAATTCTGTCATCTTCTCGATTGCAAATACATTCTGAAGCGCATGACCTCAAAACCAAAGACAAATCTCAAGGTCCTGAATATCTCACACACTCGCAGACATTGATAACCACGATTCAATATATATATATACCACACAAAACAGTTTCGACATGTCTTCCTACCTAGACAAGATACAGCGTTTACATGATTTTTATGAGGTATGTACGAGTAGTAAGCTATTAAACATTAGTTAATTTTCTGGTTTAGGCCAAGCATTTTTGTCCGTTAGATAGTCCTCGACCCTATAGTACGCTTTTGACATCAACGACTTTTTAAGTACCTAATTTTTAAGTGCTGGAAGGGGTAATTTATTATAAAAATGAATGCATTGACCTACAAATTATTTATATACTTTTCGGACACGCAATTTTTTTATGGCAATTTTATTTAATTCCTAGTAGATTTAGAAAATAGTTTTCTTGCGTGGTGTTATCACCCATTAACGAGGGTTTTTCTGAAACTAACCCTTAACACCCAGTTACTCAACGTTCATTAAAAATACGAGAATACATTAAAGATACTGTCATTTTGTAATTCGCCAAGGTAGAAAGACATCAAGCGACTTAAGGTGATTAGACTTAATTAGCGTTTCTGAAAATAGGCATAAGAATTACAAGGAAATTATGATAATGAACGAGTTGTGTGCAAACGATCATATAAATGAAGCAAATTATTGTTTAGCATACCCAACGCCTCTTCAATTTAGTGAACTGCAGCACTGCACGTCCTTGATCCGCGCAAAATTTGTATGAAACTCTATCTATCTCACATAAAAAGAAGATTAATTCATCCGGCTGATTGTCGTGCGATCGCCGGAAGGGTCAAGACGTGTTAATTGTGCAGATTGAATGTTTTCAGGGCGCAAGCGCAATTGGACGCAATTGTTTCTTTGCGACGTTTTTGCTTGCGTTTTATAGGACTAAAACTTATCGTCAGAACTTCGTAACTACGAAAGCAATTAAGGTGCAATATCGTATAACTTCACTACGAATAGTTCTTATTTTTGCACCATATTGAAATTGTTAGTTAACTTTCATTAATGAATATTATCACAGAATAAATTACCAACAACTATAGGTAAATGAATACCATTTTAATCCTCATGGAACCCAGCATCAGGAGGCTTTGCTGGGCAGTTTTACGTTTCCCGTATCATATAAAAAAATACTTATACAGGTGGAGGAAACAGTATATAAAACTCCGAAACTATGAGATAGGGGAATAATTGATAATTAAAAACTGCGTCATCGATTTTAGGATTAAGCAGAATTGATGTAGGTAGTTCACATTCAAAGAGTGTCGAAATCGCAAAACGAAAGTTATACCTTTCGTCAAAACAGGCCCCAAAGCGTTAAGACTTTTGAAAAGGCATGGTGTAAGTTTTTTTTTATTTTAACATATAGAAAAATATAGCCAGAACCATGTTTTCCAATTCTTCTCCTCTAACCTAACAGATAGTTTAGTGAATAATGTAATTACTCTAACATTAAGAGTTTTAAATCGATTCAATGTTTTACATAAAGAGTTATTGAACGTATGTTGGAGCAATAAAAACACTGAGGTTTTAAGTGCGAATAATAAAATCACATTTGAAACTAATGGTCGTGAGACTCGCGCAATTAAGGTCAAAGTCATAAACCAGATAGAATTACATTTTGCGTTTTACACTTTAGTTATTAGCCTTATTTATAGTTAGCAGCAACAATCTTAGAACTATTATTTTAAATAAGGTCTCAGTATCTCAGGACTTTCAAAACATCAATATTAACTTCTGTTACTATTCCTCTTATTTTCTTTTTTCTTTAGAATGGTCAATTACTGTGGGTTGTTGTCTTTGTACCTTTGTTTTAGGGCCTGTTTCACGATCGTCAAGTAAATTCATCTGTCAAATAAAGATAGCCCTCTCCTTGTCTATTTTCAAGTGTAAGAAATGCTTTACTTGACGATTGTGAAACAGTCGGTTAGTCTAATGCTAAATTTAAAATTTTATTTCTTGGTCATTTTTAAAAACTACTTGTAAACATTAATTATGATTATAGAACTGTTACTTAGCTATTAAGAATTAGGTAATTTTAAAATTATTTTTGCATGCCCGTTCCTGGTAAAGTGTGTGAGACCACTAAACTCTTTGTACCACATTTTAAGCAAATAAAGATTATTTGTAAGATTATTTGTATTTTACACTATTACTTCAAGGTTTCGTTTGGCTTTAAAATAATGCTTACTTTTTTAAGTATCTCATGCACATTTCTGACTTGCATTGTACCAACGAAAAACTTTTCAAATTGTGAAGCTCCTTAAAATACCTCGGAATCTTCTAAGAATATTCTTAGTTTTTGTATGGGAAAGTATCATTCTATAAGCTCTTAAATGTTTCCGTGAATGTACCGAGTAATTTTCTGAGAATACTTCCGTGAATGTTCTGCCAATTGCACATTGCTAACTTTGACTCAGTGACAAGTTTCGGAGCAGTTTTCGGGCAAAATCTTTGATAGGCACTAATTTTATTAAGCTCTTAGGCCCCTTTAAAACCCGCGGCCTCAAGATAGACAATCAATTCAATTGGTGGCTATGATTCATTAAAAGCGGCCTCGCTTGAAGTAGGCCGCCTTTCAACCGGCAGGAAGATTCTAATGAGGTTAAGATTTAGTGCTATCGGTCAAATTGTCGTTAGATGACTCAGATGAGACGATTTACTTTAAACATCTGTTCGCTGGATTAATGTTCTATTGCAATAAAATCGTCCGTTTGACTGACAACTTAAATTTAGTTTATGTACTATGTCGGATTTCACCAACCACTTAACATACGATTAGAGTATTAACAGCTTTCAAAATGTATGAACTAACAGTCGATTAACATTTAACATCGTATGGTGGAATTGGTACTTACCCTCTTATTCATAATCGCACAATAACTAAAGTATACTTAAAGTATGGTTTGTCCTTATATTTCATTGTATTTGAATCTGCCAAAAAGTGCCAAAGCATACTTTTACTAAAATAGGTTTGTGGTGCGTTTATGAATAAGGGGGTAAATCTTTAATATCAAGGAGGAAATCACATATGAATCGGACTAGTCCCAAAGTATGCTTTATAAGGCTAGTAATGGGTATAATTATATGTACTATGGAGAAATGAATACTACTTAATATACGAAAAAAAACTAGTCTTAGGAACAAATACTCGCGCTCATCACACAAATATTTGCCTATACCGAGGATCGAACGCGGTACCGTTGTAGACAGCGTTACTGCTCCGTACACAGACAGTGCTGCCCCCTATTTCACCAATGTGACATTGACATGTGACAATTCGGTATACATTTGCAAATTCATAATAAATCGCAATGTACCCCGAATTGTTATGATATAAATGTACTTTTTATTTCTGAATTGAGTTCTATCATTTGTTTAAATCAGGTAGCAACAGTTCCGGAGTTGAAAAGTAGCAGAGTTCCATCGTCATACTACCCTTCGAAAGTCCAAATTCCATCAACATCATTCTTCCACATTGCGTTTCACCAAGCACTTTTTGCCTTATACGGTGAAACTGTGGGACCAACTCCCCTTTGCGGTGTTTCCAACCATTTATGACACGGAGTCTTGCCCGCATGATCGAGGCACAAATCAAATTCCAAAAACCACAAGTTTATAAAAAAAATCCCGAAAATCAAACCTTCATTGAACGTTTTTTCCTCACTTCGTTCTACACAAACTCCATGATAACGATCGGCGTGGTGCTTATGAGTGCCATAGGCGATGCAATTTCGTTATCGTTTAGATCTTACTCGAGATTAAATTTGGCATGTCGGTAATCTTTGTGTTAGCAATCAAAATGGCTACCTACGTTTTGTTGTGAATTTTCCGTTTTGTCACTATCATCATCATCAGCCTATAGCAGTCCACTGCTGGATTTCCAGCATCTAACTTGGCTCACCCACTGGCGGCTGGGGTTTTGTCATCATACTTTAACTATTCTAAGTATAGTTTATAAATTGAAATGAATTGTAATCTTTTAAATAAATACTAATGGAATATTTAAGAAGGATAAACAAAGGATTAAGAGTAATAAGGACTGTATATCCCGGAAAATTGGATTTCATAAGGATGGAGTCATGGATAAAATAAAACTGCGCATGATTTAAAACAATGAGTTCTCTCTAGGTATGTATATTATTTTATTCGTGAACTTGAGTAAAATTTAGTTTATATTAATATGTTATATAACTTTAAGAGCCCCTTTCAGGAAAAAGTTAAATCGAGTTTTATTCTTAAATCTGGATTTAACACTGACATTTCCATACATTTTGACACAATTAGTACCAATTTCACCATACCATGTTAAGTGTTAATCGACTTTTAGTTCATACATTTTGACAGCTGTTAACACTAATCGTCTGTTAAGTGGTTGGTGAAATCCGATATAAAGTCAGATTTAGCCTAAATTTATGGTTAACTTTTCCCTGCAAGTGGCCCTAAACGCCGATTTAGGAAAACCTTTTAGTTATTTGGTGTAATTTTCCTTAATAATTATGGTTTTAAATAATTTCTTTTTTTCTGATTTAAAGTATGTGGCCAATTTAAGTCATATTCATGAAGGCATACGATCAGGTAAAATAGAAAAAAATGCTAATAGATTTTTCATATATTATCTAAGTTATAATGGGACCTTGCTGCCTTACAATCGATTTCTATTCGATATTTATTTACTACAGTCCTATAAGATAACCACGTACATACACTATATTATAGATAGAATCACATCTATTTAATTGAGCTATTTAAGTAATTCACAGACGATCCCTTTAGAATCCCAATCGTCAAATCCACAGCATTAATATTTAATTTGGTGCAACCTTCTTTCATCTGAAGGGATTTGGCAAATTCGCTGATTACGACACGTGTGGACCATTAGCTTAATAGAGGAGTCTGGAAATTTACAATGCGTAATGGGAACAGATTTTTCTGGTATAGATTTGTGTTTTGAGAGAATCGTGGGACTGTTGAGGATTTGTCGGTTGGTGTTGCATTTTAATGAATGTATGAGTATCTAAATAAAGGAGTCATAGAGATAAGTCAGATGATGATCTAGAGATCTGTTAGAAAAAGTAATCAGCCAAAGAAAAAGCAGTTTGGGCACTGGCAGTTTGTACTGGCTGTATATACAGTTTTTACAAAAAAAAGTAAGGAGCATAAAAAAGGCGGGCTTTCTAACAACCTGTCAAGAATGGGAAAGCGGTGATTGTAATTTTGATTAAATGTAAAAATAATATTTTAT
The DNA here is from genome assembly GCA_963241965.1 of Tortrix viridana. Taxonomy (NCBI): domain Eukaryota; kingdom Metazoa; phylum Arthropoda; class Insecta; order Lepidoptera; family Tortricidae; genus Tortrix; species Tortrix viridana. Next base: position 16,163,966 of record OY725172.1, read on the forward strand.
CTGTCATTAAGCTACTTCAGATGGTCTAGTAGTTGTTGTTAACAGATCGATCGTTTGATCCAAAAGTTATAGGTATATGTCATTTAGTACCAATTTCACCATACGATGATAAATGTTAATCGACTGTTAGTTCATACATTTTGACGGCTATTAACACGCTAATCGTCCGTTAAGTGGTTGGTGAAATCCGACATTAGGGAGCCAGTCAATACCATGTTTATCTTGGCATACATGTAATTATCAGTGGAAAATATATATTTTTTATACATAACTATTTTTTGCCATTCGTAGAAATGTTTCGTTTTTTTCGTGCTAGCTATTTGTATGCTTTATGGCGAAACATAGTGCACCAAAATGTCAATTTTGTAACCTAAGTTTATACATACAAATAAAGATTTTGACCGATTGGTTGATAGAATTTGAAGATGAACACTGCCGAAGGGTAATTTGTATGTTTTTTATATTCCCTTTAGATTAACTTAGCGTTGTTACCACTTTGTTACCGTCACTGTCACTGGGTACTATAATTTACAAACAAAGAAAGGGTGTAATGCAAGTAGTTATTATTGCAAATCTTGTAATGATTTAAGTGTGGGAACCGGACGTATGTGTTGCTGTAGGATGCTGTCAAGGACTTGCGATTTTATGTCGTTTTGTCGCCGCACATGTGGCGCGGATCTAAGATGAAGCAATAACTTTATCGTAGTTATTACAAGTATGTAAGAATAATTTACTCAAAAACTAAAACCCGACTGGCGCCCTGTATGACGCACCTTTATAATTTTTATATAGCTTATGACACTCGCACGTTTTTGACGTATCATATGACACCCCGTTACATACATACATAAATATGTATTTATGTATGTACATGCATACGTACATATTCTGTTAACCACATTACACTTCTTTTTGCTTCGCGCAGTTGGGTAATAAAAGACAAGTATTATTATTAAGTAGTATGAAGCTAGCGGTCCCGGGTTCGAATCCCGGTATGGACAAATATTAGTGTGATGAGCGCGAGTATTTGTTCCTGAGTCATGGATGTTTTCCATGTATTTAAGTATGTATTTCTCTATATAAGTATGTTTATCGTTGTCTAGTACCCATAGTACGAGCCTAGAGCTTAGTTTGGGACTAGGTCAATTTGTGTGAGATTGTCCCCTGATATTTATTTTATTTTTATTTATCTAGCACAATTATACAGTAATTATAATTATATAGCCCCGTTATCAAGACACTCTGTAACTGTTTTTTCTTGATCCAGGAGAACATTTTTGAATCAGCGCGTAGGAAAAACAGCATTGGTTAGTTCTACTGGTTCGACGACGCGGCTAACCTCGTTGGTAGTGAGCCTGTCCACAAAACTTGCGGTCCCGTGTTCAATTCCCGGTATGGGTAAATTTTGTATGATGATCGCAAGAGTTTTAGGTGTTTTCTAGTTATGTAGTTATATTAATAAAAATCAATTGCCGAATGTATGTACGCGCATAACTTGAGAACGGCTCGACCGATTTGGCTAATTCTTTTTTTTTTGTGTTAGTAATTTTCAGGACAAGGTTTAGATTTAGGGCGGGCCGCGGTCAGCCATGAATAGATAGAACAGAATAGAATAGGATTTTACAAAACTATACCAATATTACCTCGAATATAAATACGCTAATAGTAATTACCCTTATTCTTATATTTTAAGTATCTTTTTCATTTTACGCCTGTGTTTACCGTTGTCTAGTAGGTACCCATAGTGCAAGCCTAGAGCTTAATTTGGGACTATATAGGTCAAATGGTGTGAGATTGTCCTCTGATTTAGTTCTATTATATAGTCAAAATAGATTACAAAAAAACAGTGGGTCTAATTTGGGTGCCGAAACTCATTTATAAATGTCAACAAGTTTACATAGCTTTTAGGAGGAAATATGTAACATTTAAATGATAATCAGAACATTTCGGGGTGTTTTTTCCGGTTTGAACAAAATACTTTAACCACCAATTAGAACGCTAAATATTTTCCCCGTGATATTTTGATACGAAATAATACCTGAAGAGAACCCCTTGAATCACCGAAACTCATTTCATAGAACGTTTTGCTTCGCCGAATTTTCATTTCATCGACAGGTATTACGGGCAGGAGTTAAATAAATGTATATTCACAAGTCTAACCTAACCTACGTATCCAATGCTTAAGTTAACCTGTAAACAATAAGGTTTTAGCAGAAACAAAATGGTGAATAAATATAGTCTGTTTAGTAGTTTCAGAGTTATCGATTAGAAACAAAAAAAAAATCCTCTTTATAATATTAGTATAGATTATGTGACAACATTGATCACAGCATCTCTAATATGTTATTTACTATGACTAGTAATGTTCTGACTGTTGCAGTGAATTTTTGAAGATATTTCTTGTATTTTTTACCCCCGACGCAAAAAGAGGGGTGTTATAAGTTTAACGTGTGTATCTGCGTATCTGTGTATCTGTCTGTGGCTTTGTAGCTCCTAAACGCATGAACAGATTTTGTTTTTTTTTTCGTTTGAAAGGTGACTTAGTCGAGAGTTTTCTTAATTGAGTTTGATGAAAATCCGTTGGGCCATTTAAGAGGTATGAGCTCTGAAAAAAGAGGTCCCAATTTTGTCAATGTTTTTTTTGCCACATATACTGTATAACCAGATAACATAGACAATATAGATAACAATAACGATGTTCGAAAACTATCAAATGGCGTCAGCTCTGCCGTCGCGTCGTAAGCTAAAAGGCGATATCTCAAATTCAATAGTCAAAGCAGAATCAGTCCTCTCCTGTTAGTAATGAGGTAGCAATTGCTACAGCAGTTTTGTCTGAGATATCGCATTTTAGCTTAGCAGCTGCCAATCTATCGCGGCGGCCGCTAATGTCAATTCTTATATTTTTCTAACGTAGGTAACGTAATCGGTAACTTTCACCAAATGCGACTTGTCTAGTAATGACTGACATTGTTGTACAATGTACAAAGGAGCGTCCCCATTGAGAGCATTCGCGTGTAATGAGCGTTCGGCGTCGAATATTCGAGTGGTGTGGACGTTGAGCCGAGCGTACAAAGTTTACAAATTATTGAAATTATTGCTCGTTTACAAATGCTCGGGTAAGAACGCTCTCAGTGAGGACGCTCCTTTAGGATGGCAACGTACTTATTTGCAATTTTGAAATTTTCATAAACCTAAAAACCAATTTTATATTTATTTATCCTTTATTTATCTTAATTTCGAATATAACGCAACGCAACAATACACATCATACGTGTCCCAAATTGTCGCAATATAAAGATTGGCAGTAGCGTAAATCGGTTATCGGTGGCGTTCGTCGTAATTCATTTACTGCGACGTGTAGTTGCCGAACGGCAAATTAGATTTCCATCCGGATGACGGATCGGCGTTGGGATTACATCGAAATCAGGAACTATGTTCCACGCAGCTGCACGAAGATTTGGTGCTCATGAACTAAAACATCCTGTATAGTCAATATAAATGTAGTCACTGGTTTACCCTGGAGTCATCGACACTTATTTTATAGAATGCTTTTCTTCGCTGAATTTTTATTTCACCGAAAGGCATTTCCACGTGCTGGAGTTATAATATTTTGGTGGTCTAGGTCTAACGTAACCTAACCTACGTAACCCATGCTTAAGATAACCTGAAAACAATTATGTTTCAGCAGAAATTAGCTTTGGATGAAATGAAATTCGGTGAAACGATCATTAGATGAAATGAGTGTGCAAAAGAAGTTTTCAAATACACCGGTCTTACAGGAAATACCAAAAAAGCTGTATGTATGCCTATACATTTTTGAGAAGTCTTCTTGATTTCTTATGGATCCCATCATCAGATTCTGACTTGGGGACAATGGGAGCACCTCAAAAAAAAAATTCAAAATCGGTCCACATTTGTCGGAGAACTCGGTGAACATACATACAGCTGAACATAAAACGGAGGAGGTTTTATGTTAGGCTTCGGTTTTGAATTCGGTTAAAAAATGACCATTTATTTTTTTATATTCCGCTGAATTGTATGCCTAAGAGCTATTTAGTGTCTTATTTGAGAAGTGGCTACAATAACCCTTGTACGGAGAAAAATCAAGTTATTGTACAATTTAATTTTCCCGTGGGAATTATCAAATTCCCCGAGACAAAAGGTATTTTATTCTACCAAAATTATATCTATAACATTTTCTTCGAGCAAATCTTTTAAATTTATGAAATATTTCATTTTTTGACATGATAAAAGACAAACAGACTCGTAACACCCTAACAAAGTTTCACATTTATATAATGTAGTTCGTGGAATAGAATAATTATCACAATTACAGTGAAATCCAAATATGTTACGATGACTTTGAAAATAATCACGAAACCACAGACAGTTGTATTTTATTGCCTTATATGGTCAACGTAGGAATTATACCTAATAGTGTAGGTATTGTTTAATCCTACTTATTACCCGAGAAACATTTGTATATATATTTGTACCTACTCACGTTCTTGAAAACGGCTCTAAAGATTTTGATGAAACAATAAATGTGGGTTTACGGGGGCGAAAAATCGATCTACTAGCTAGGTCTCATATTTGGGAAAATTCGTTTTCCCCGTATTTTCACGCATAAAGATTTACCCGCGCAATATGGTTCGTAATTTCGATGTGGCCGCCGCCGTCTAATTAGACTAATGGTGAGAGCGTTGGCCTACTACGCCAAGACTGCGGGTTCGAATCCCAGCTGTGGACCGGTTTTTTTGGTTATCTTTGTGTTTTTTCGATAATCGAAATCGATAAAATTTCGGTTTCGACCCGAGCGACGAGACGCGCGGTCTCCTGTGATTAAAATTTATTTTAGTGACACAAGTGGTAGGAAAATAGTCGAGGAAAGGTATATTAAAATCTATGAATTATACCAAATAAATAATTATCAATATTTAAATACGTTTATTTATTAGGTACTTACTAGTTTTTGTTCGAAATATTTTCCTCGTGCAAATCGTTTACATTTATGAATAATTTAATTTTTTGATATGATATTAGGAAGTAGGTAGGTACCTACTTTGTCCTTCGATCGGTTCGGTCTATGGTTATTTTAATTAGGTCGTACTTATCATTAATTTACGTAATTCTTGACGTTGTTTCTGATTATTTGGTTTTCTTAGTACACGGGAACTTTTGGGATAGGTATGTCTCAATAAATTATCGTTTAATAATTGATCTAACAAGCGAGTATAAGAAACTAGATTTATCGTGAATATTAGATATTAATATACCAAGTTAAGTATAAAAATCTCATTAAAATCAATGTCGTCTGGGGTCGATCGTTCAACGAAGAAAATCCGATTACACGAGATCGGATGTCGATCGCAAAATTACTTCCATCTCCCTTGTCTGATATTAATTGATTTTTCTAGTAATCTGTGGATAATATGAGATTTTCTTGTTATCTATAATATTGAGAGGTTTCTTTGAATTATACAAATTATGTCAATCCCAATTTCATAATGTAGGTATCTCACAAATTTAAAATGTAATATTTTTAAATAAATAATTTAAACTAGCTATCGCAGCGTTTTCAAGGAAGTGTATTTAAACATTAACTTCAGTTATTTCTGTTAGGTGTACGTAAACTTTATATTTAGCAGTTAATTTTAAATTGTTTTTACTGTGAAAAAAACACTGGATTTTTTTTTCTAGTACCAGACAGGATTTAGTCCTGGCCTATATTGAAGGTACTTTTAAAAATTCAAGAGATATTTCGTTCCTTTTCGGATAACAGGACGCTCCATATCGGACTGAAAAAACTCAAGGCATGAAGATTTTATTCAAAGTTTGAACACAACCGACCCTTTTCCGTTTACAGAGGTTTCCATAAAGACCACCATCGTTCCTTCGATGATCAAAATGACAAAACTTCTATTATTTGTCAAACGAAATGTATCTTTTCATACTACGCATAGAATTTAAATTTGAATGTGGAATAGTTGGGGTTGTGACATTGATCACGCAGTAGTTCGGAGGGTCCGAGGGTAAGGTAAGGAATTAGATTGAAGGTAACCGTAGGGTAGCCCGGGCACGTTTAACACGACGAGTGTTAACTTGCCCTTAAAGGGAGGTTGGGGTAGTTTAGCACACTTGCTTTTTTTAAGGAAAATACTTTTGCTTGTGTGAATGTAAATTAATTAATAAACTGCAGTGCCTAAGCTTGATTTTGGAAAATAAATTTGCAATTTTGATTATCTGCAAGCTATGGTCTGTTTACCTAAGTTTTAAACCGTAGGAATGCCTAACAAAAAACCCAAATAAATTACATAAGAGAGAAATGAGAAATAGATAAAGCAATTTACGAAACTGTATTTTCCTGCAAGGAAGAATGCTAGTAGACGTAACCTGTAAAGGTTTTTTATGATTTTCCTGGTTTCACTTTAGGACCAGAAAATAACACTTCCCTCTAACGAATTACGGAATCGATCTTCAGGAAATAGTGATTAGGGTTTTAATTAGTATTTTGCTCTTATAATTACTCCGTTTTGAACAGATAAAGTAAACAAATATTATTAAACTGCACAATCTGTTTTCTGCGTACTTTTCGATTTACATTTTCTCAGTAACACTTATTATAGTAACGATGGTGACTGTACTTTTTTTTTATGAAAAGTATTTTTGTACTAGTTAGTCCAGCGGTTTAATTTTTATTTTGTGGGATAATTGCACAAGGTACAAAATTGCTTACAAATAATAATCCTAAAAGTTGCAGTATTTTTCAAAATGACACTCGAAATTCATATCGCGCAAATTGCAATCATTTACAACGAACAGGTGATTTACGGATCTTTTGGGCTTCTTTAGGAGAAGATACGACCTTTTAAAGGATTTTTATGCACAATTTTGGACCTAATGTAATTAGCTGCAAAATACTACAAACCTCATTCAAATTGGTTAAGTATTCTTGACGTTACTGTCTAGTTTAAGAAGTAACATTTTGTTAACACTTATATGAGCAAAAGACGGGTGAGCGGATATTTATGCCGCTGAGTGTATATACTGAATATACGTTGCGTATTTAAAAAGGAAGTTTAAAATGTCAGACCTGTAAGGAGTGTACCTATACTTACCGGATGGCTCGTTTTTAATATCAATAGTCGATATTACTTGATAATTTTAAAACATTACTACATTAACCAGCGGTAGGTATTTATTCATTAATGACATTGATTAATCTGTTAAAATGTATTACAAATGATCTATTTAAAGCCAATATCTTCTTTTTGGTGGGTTAGCAGACATAATAAAACAATATACAATTTTCCTAAAAGAATATATTATTTTCAGACCATATAATTTCAAACTGTCACTCAAAAATTTACGGTAGGTATAAATATTTCAGTATTTCATAGCTGTTCATGTTTTATCAATCGGGGGCCAAACTGCTAAATCTTTTATGAATTAAAAAAAAAACATGTTCAGCCTCACGCTTGCAATTTCAAATCGACGATCAAAAGAATCCATCAAAGGGGGAGTTGGAGCAAAAAGAACAATACTCATCAGGCGGCGAGATGAAAATTGGAAATTAAAATTTCAACTGCATTTGGTATCAGGGCACAAAGGAAGCGGTAGAGGTCGATACCTATCGGGTATCGCCTTTGACCAATTGGAAATGATTAAAGGTTATTGGAATTTTAGAATTATTTGGAGCTAGGATATTATAATAAGATCCTTTGAATCATTAGGTTTAGCAAAGTAAAATGGTCGGTTAAATATATAATTTTGAGGTAGGTATATTATTAGGCATTATATCTTTCTAAATTATCTAAAAATATATTATTTGAGTTTTTTTTAGTTGACTCGAACCTTTACCTGTTAATTTAGTAAACCTTCTTGAATGATAGGAAAATGTTCACCTATTTTCAATGGTACGCTTAATCAAATTTTTTCAATTTTACGAAGAATAGTCTGCATTGAATAGTCATTGTCATTGAATAGTCATTGTCAGTGCTTTAGAAAATATCTTAATATATTATAAAATGTAAAATATTTTTTTTTTATTTATTTAAGGAAACGTATACTTAGGTAGATTACTTAATACGCACCTACCTACGTATTAAATTGCCTAAATATATTAACAATCTAGTATATAAATCAAATATAATAAAAGTCTACTTACTTTTGCTCAAAAATAATTGAACATTGTAATCTCTGCTTTAAAAAACTTATTTTTTTTAATACGAAACTTTTAGATTAAAACGTTCTTAAAAATTTACTATGTTCGTTTATTTCAATCTGCTAGAGCTTGAACATGAAAACTTTATTTCCTAAATTTAAGATTCGTAAATTAATAGAAGGATAAAATAAATTCTCTAATCTATACCTAAAGGAGATACATAATAAAATATTATAATGTGTTATTCTGATAAGAAAACTCACAATATTTTATTGATGGCAATAAAATATGTGATTGACACGTTAAAGTTCAAATACTTAAATCGTTCAGTGGGTTTTCCCGAAAAAGTTTCAAATACAAACTTACCTTTCGGCGTGACAACTCTGAAGGCGCTATTTGAGACACTCCTCGGGGATTCTCTCAGACTGCCGCCCGGCGAGCCACTTCTCACCATAGAAAAGTCCAAAGGCATAGGCGGCATAGCACTAACTTCCATTGTCCTGCTCAAAAAAACATAACCACACTTCCAAATTCAAAATCGAAACCGAATTTCGAACCGCGAAGCGTGCGGTCGCCGCGGGATACGAGAGTGTTTTAAACCAGTAATACACTCGACTAGGCTTCACCGAGTTTTAGTGGCTTTAAGGTTGAGAATCAGTGAGTTTCGCTTGAGATTTGACCCTTATCAGCGGTTGGGGGCGTGGTTTGGGAGGCCCCGCCCGTCCCCTGCCGCCATGTGTCTCGAGTGACAATCACTTTGTATAGGTAACACAATAATATGATTCTTGATGGATTTTCTGCGAATGCATTTATACGAAGCAATTTAATAAAATGGTATCTGTATGTGATGTGTGCTTTGTGTCGGATAAGTAGTCATCTTACGATGTTATGCTTATGATGATAGCTACTGTAGATATTATATAGGTACCTAATTAAACCTTCTACACAAGCACTCCATTTAAATTTGTTTTGCATAACATAAAACAACATGTGATGTGTTATTGAACAATTAATTTTATTGCACTATAAACTACCCTTTTACTTTCATAATATGTAAAGAATATATTATCTCATGTTATGAGATATGTTGAGTTGAGATACATTCGTGAAATGTTGTTATATTACAATAAAATATTCAATGCATATAATGTTAAAAAAAATAATGATTTTCCCTATGTACGCATAACATAAAAAGGTATGTAAAAATATTGATGAAAAATTTGACCCCAAGTTCCCCTGTACTTAATTAGATCCAAGTAAATTTGAGGTTATTCAGCTCTTAAAAATTTACAACAGGTATGTATATGATTAAGAAAATATTAGATAGTAAAAAGATTTCGATGTAAAATTATTTATTAAAATTAATAAAAAGCGGAATCCTATTCAATTTCCTTGTTTCTAAATATCAGGGGAGAATTCATATGTCAAAAGCAAATATACAGGGTGAAATAGGAGACGTAATCAGAATTAATTTAATCTAGCTCTTTTAATGATAACCTATTGTTTTTATTAATACAGTAAAATAATTCAATATTTTATCTTTTTTAACACAAATTTTATTAACATTGCATTACTACAGTAGTTTAATCTAGACTTTGTCAAATGAACCAATGTATTTTTTCATAAACAGTCTTTTTGCTATACCATTAACAGCTATTTTAAAGAGTTTTTATTTTGATCAAATGTTTATTGTAGGGTGACCATTAATCTAGTAACTGAGTTTTTTCATTTACTTTGTGTAATAAAAAAATATATATATAATGTTTCACGTAAATGTGGTTTTACAGGGTCAGTAATTCAGTAGGTACTGAATTAGATAAATTTAATTCTGATTACGTCTCCCATTTCAACCTGTATTTACTGCATTTACTTACTCTCAATACGAGTCTCCTATAGAATGCATTAAATATTAATATTGATATTAAATACAATTACACTTTAGTTTTAAGCTGGGACTTATGAAGACAATGGTAAAAGACCTATGCAAATTTTGTACATATAATAAAATAAAATAACACTCAGTAATATAAACGTACACCTTTCGGATAAATATATTTTGTCTTTTTTTATCTACAAGGAAAGTCATACGTAGTTATTATTATTATTATATTTAGGCACTTGTTTTCATATAGGTATCTGTTTTGTTTATAGTTTCTTAAAATAAAAATATAAAAAAAAGGAAGATACAAAGCATAGCAGTGGGTAGAGTTACACCGAGTCCACCATTTTGTGATATTTATTTGTTGCAGAAAATGTGTAAGATCTAGAACATCCTATAGAGCGTGACCAAAAAGCTTATATCTAACGCTTTTTTAAGCTTTTACGTTCGGATTCTTTTTCGGTCGCACTGTATGTTTGTACACCCTTACAAAATAAGAATAAAGGCAACATAATAGTTTCATAATAATGGTATAAGTAAAGAAAATTAAACCGCTAATTGCTTTTTCCTATAATTTTTGCACTATCAAATTCAAATTTTCATTTGTCTTAAACATGTATTGTACATGTCAATTCCTTATTCATATTCATTTATTGCCTCGGTTTACAGTGATGGTATCATCATTGAAAAGTACCTAAATGAGATATTATTTTGTTGTACATAAATGCAAATTGAGCGGTATCTTTATTATAAAAGTGTGTGCGTTTTCTAATAAAAATATATATAATAAATTTACCCCTCAGATCTCAGTGATACGAATTAAGATCCAAAAAAATCGCTTAAACTTACGCTCAAGCGTTTCGCTTGCAGCGGTGTCAAATTAAATTATTAATATTAATTAGAATTATACTTATTCTTATTATATTAAGTACTTTTTGAGCCTAATTCATGTCACCGGTAAATACAGGGTGTTTAAAGTTTGTTCCCGGGTGTACTGCACTCATTTACACCAATGAGTATGTAGTAGGTAAATTGACCAACTGTTTCCTGTCACTTGACAATTTTATTATAGGTAATATCTCTGCGTCTCATTCCGACATCAAAACATTTAAAATTCTAAAACAAAAGATTCAAAGCTCTTTTAATTCTAGTACAAGTTGAAAGAACGATAAATGAGTTCTACGCGGGCGGAGTCGCAAAACTAACAATCAGGTAAGATAAACTTGAAAAAAAAAATAACTACCTACTTTAAAATTTGAAATATTTCCGTAGTAAATTGACACAATTTTTTCTTGTCAGTTGACTATCGCCGGCGATGAAGCCGGCGCGTCACGCACCGACATTAAAAACAATGAAAGTTTCAGTTTTTTTTAAGAAGTATAATTTTAAATCCTCAACAAAGGGTTCAATGCTTCAAAGTAAGGATAGGTACTTTTTTTTTACTAATAAATGTGAAAGTATGTTTGTTTCTTGGTTCCATCTTCACAACTCCTCAATCGATGTGTAATTTGATACATAGGTAGAAAGTTTATAGCCCAAAGGCGAAAACAGGGTGCTTTTTAACCCGAAAAATTACACAGTTTTCGAGGGATTAACGATAAACACCTACGCGGGCGGATCCGCAAGTAAAACTAACAAACAGATAAGATAAACTTGAAAAAAATCTTAAACTACTTTAAAATTTGAAATATTTTCGTACTAAATTGACACAACCTTTCCTGTCAGTTGACAATTACCGGCGATGAAGCCGGCGCGTCACGTACCGACATTAAAAACAATGAACGGTTCAATTTTTCACCGGCCCAACGGGCGGGCCGCTAATCCCGCCGGGGTGGATTCTCAGAGCGGCGACACGAGTTCACATCTCGAGTCTAAATCTTGGTTCACAAATTTTTCACAAATTATTATTGGAATTTTTTTTTGTTTCAAATAGGTAGGTACTTCCCGTTGCCGCATTTTATTACGAGTACTTTATGATTTAATTATATTACATATCGAATCAAACCTAATCTAAAAATAAACCAATGTAACTTATATAATTTTATCCGTTTAAGCACGATTACGTTTTTGCCAAATAATGGTTTGTAAAATGATACGTTTGTCAAACCAGGCTTTCGCCACGAGATCACGCCACTTCTCCAGGACTGCACTAACTATCGCCAATTGCAGACTAGGCTCGCAAAGATCAACTTCTACCATATCACTCCAGCGATGGGGTGACCGACAGTCAGAATAAATCTTAACTTTTTAAAATAAAATAGCTAATATTAATGCCGAGGCAAAAATAACTACACGCACATTTGCATTCTAAAAACGGCATAACGGCCTGCCTCCATAAGGTCCCTTTATATTGAGAATGTCACATATGGAAATGTAGCAACTCACTGCCAGTTGAGCGTCTGCGACACGAAAATCCATTGTTGTAACTTGCCGAATATGGTGTCCAAAAAGTTATTAACACACCCAAAGCTACCACAATTTTATTTTACGGCAAGTTCTTTGTCAGTAACGCTTTGGCGTTAAGTTAAAGTTCAACTAGGTATTTTACAGTGACAATGCACCAAGCGATCAGCAATATTAAGTTGTGCTGGCTGTAATACTACTAAATTCGAGCCGTGGCCGCCAAAAGGCTTTGCGTTTCTGAGATCCATGTAACGCTTTGCTAAAGAATGTCAGCACGAAGTCGAAATTGAGTCTCAATATTAACATAAAATGAATCGTTTTGAGACGCGTTAACTTTTCAACGCCATGTCAAATAAAAAATAGAGCTAATGTCAACCTTAGTTCATACATACTCAGGTTTATTTTGCGTTGTCAACCATGACGGATATTTCCGTCAATGTGGTTATTAAAACGATAATTTTAAACCATTTTTTAAATGTTCAAAATCTAAATACAGATGTAAATTGTTGCAAATTTTCTTACAAATCTCGATGATTTCAGAATAACCCCAGCGTTACGAAAACTAATTATCCCCCGCTTCGAAATGATAAAGCAAAGCCGTCGTATGGGATAGGTATTTTTATTCGGGACAAAATGAAATTCCCGGACCAAAAACCGTAACAAAAATTCACCTTAAATGAACAACGTTAGGGTTTTAAGTCCAATGGCTGTGTAATCGTGAGTCCGGATATACAGTACAGAGTTGTGGAAAAATTTTAGTACTCTGTATAAAATAATCCGGACATAATCTCGCCGGGTAAATCCCATTATTTTTGATCATCCCTCTTTTGTGCGACGTAGATACTCGTATAGGATGAAACGGAATGTCGGGAGATCGGGTTTTTGTTTTCGGAATTGTTTAGTATAGATTAAAAAAATTAAATTGGGGAAAATAATATGACTATTTTTGGAACATCCTGTACATAAAGAAGTATATTATTTTCGTAAAATAAAATTGATGATACATTTTCATACTCCAATGTAAGCTTACACTACCTACACTACCTACTCAAAACTTCTCGCTCGTTTGCAAAAAGGAATAGATTAAAAGCGCTAGAATTCTAGGGGTATTAATGTGAAACCATATGAGAATCTAAATCAGTGTACATAATCTAGTTTGACCAGACTCATAAACTTACCTATAATACGAGTTTGGTTACTACATACTAATGCCATACATTGTTTAGGAAGATTAAACTTATCCACATCGCCTCTATATGAGATTTTCACAAAATTAAACATTTCAGCACACACAAACGAATAATCCGCAGTTACTTAACTAAACTAAACCATTATGCTGAACGAGCCAACAATCCCTCTGTCATAACCCTTTATATTTAGCAGTCGTTTGCACAGAAACGACGCGATCACCGCTGGTGTAGGGGCACAATTATCCCACGTTGTAAAGAGAAACATTAACCTGTGCTGCTATTTCATACCGAAATAAAATTGAATTTTACGTCAAATATACTTTAAAACCATTAAAACTTGACCTTTGCACTCATAGCAACTTAACAACATCGCAGACCAATATATTCTGGTTTTCATTTGTCGGGAGAACCAGTATGTTGGATCTACGATTGTAAATAGTTGCTAGGAGTCCGTAGGTCACAGTAAGAATGGTGGGGTGGTGAACTCGATGTAGATGTCAACGCTGATACGGTTGAGAATAACAGCTGAGTGATAGCAGTTGAGAGTAGAAACGGTTTCCATTTAGAGACACGCACGAGACACTGTGTTTCAATGCTTGAAGTTTTCTGATGCTTTATTCAAGTACGAGAAAGGATTTTTTTCAACCCTATTCTGTTATAAAACCATCTTAATTGTTTATAATGAGTACCTACTTATTTATGATGTTGGATCTAATAAAGAAACTTTGTGTTCTTGACTATAAGACTAACATTATACGACACAAAAAATACTAAAAAAAAGTTTTATTGATTTCTGAGAACTTACTTTGAAATAGAAACGGGCACTTATACAGGACATAAGTTTTCATACTTCTTCTTTCGTACCACCTGCTGTACTGTACCACCGACCCGCCTAGCGCGTTCAAATTATACAGAATTCCTAGTTTTTGGCACTGAATGCGTAGACACGGTGTCAATTATCCAGCCAGTGTTAACGTTAAACCGTCCAGAATTCTCACAGCACCAAATTATACAGAGTTAATTAATACAAAACATTAAAAACTTATCTCTCGTGAAATCGTTTAGCTCTCGCCTACGCATTACGGAATAACCCCCTTTACATGTTTACTTTTAATCCCCAGTCAAAATTTTATTTGAATTTCAGCACCTTCAAGCGGTAAAGCGCAACAAAGCGCTGTTTTACTGCGATAATAAAATTTAAATAAAACGGTTTTACCAAAAATATGTGAATAAGTATTTTAATATTCTGGTGCGTGAGTTCTGCATGTTTATAGTACCTATAACTTATAGTTTATAACTGATATTTAAAAGTAGGTATGGCTTAAAAAAAAAAATAGACGAGTTATGTTATGTGGCTTAATACTGAAACTGTCGTAAAAATTTGTATGTATTTTAAAATTATACCTTCTTCGTCGCTTTATTTTGTTTTCTAGAAATATATTTTTTATATGTAAACTTTTCTGACTTAAACTTCATAAACATTTTAGAAAATTATTAATTCGGCTATTTGTTTGAAGGGTAGCAATTTTAACTCAAATTCTACTAAAAACCTTACTATTAAAGTGTTCACTTCAAACTAAGAAAGTAACTGTTATACTCTGCCAATAAAAAGTTGACTAAAAGAGCAAAGACAAACTGCCAACAAAAAAGCGCTTAAATAAAATTAAAAAGGAAACTCCTCAGTCCCGGTTAACCGGCCCTTGCGGTATTTACCGGGTGAAATTACAGTTAGGAATAACCCGGATATTTGCATATAGATGGTGACATTAGCCGAGGGTTTTTTGACCGGGTAATTACAGGGTGATGTAATTATAGAACCTTTGTTTTTGATCTTCTGGAGTTGCCATTGCGATAATGAGTGGAAAGGTAACCTAGTGTTTAATTTAGCAAGAATATTCTTTACATTTAAAAGTATTTTAATTTTTTTTTTTAATACTTTTAATTATTTCGCTTTGCCCTTGCCTTGTATTATGTAAAATTTATGCGTGCTTGAAAATACAAAGAAATTACTTTAATAACATTTTTATCCAAAATTTCCGTTTTTAAAGTAGCTTTTAAGAATTATTTAACCATATTCCCAAAAATTTACATTTAAAAAATCTTACACACAAACACCGAAATATAAATCCTCGTTTGCGGTTTCAAGCTTCAGGCAATCTAGTTCCCGCGTCTATGTGTTCTGCACATGCAGATAATATAAAGCTAGTCATTAAAGGAAGTCTGGTGGGGGGGGGGGGGCATCACATGCGCCGGCCGATGAACCCGGTGACAATCTAGTTCTAGATTATTTTGTTGCTAATGAGTTTCTTAATGGCATGGGATATAGATATTAGCTGTTTTTGAAGGCAGCATCTGATGGGAACTAAGGCTATGATACCTACATTATGTATTTTCAGATAGCAAATGCGTTGGCTGTCCTGAACACAAAGTCTGAAGACTCTGAAAAAATACTAAATAACAAATAAGTTCAGTTAAGGTATGGATTGATTGGTTGATCAATTGGTTTTTTCTGAAAATTATTGGAGAACATTTTACGCGCTAAATAGATTTAAGGGTATACTTGGCTTGGGATAACATAGTATAATCCCCGGCACGTAAGTAAAAACCAACATGGCCGTCTCTGCGCAGGTTATACCTAAGTCGATTTCTCGGTATCAACCTAGGCAAAACTGGGGTGCGGGCGGGGTGCACAGGTTTTTACTTACGTGCCGGGAATTTAAGCAACTAAAGGTCCTATAATATCTGTATCTTTATCTAAAGAAACTATTTGTACCATTACCGAAAAAAATGTTTGTTATATAAAAAAGCTCAAAAATAAACAAACAAAACAAACTTTACTTAATAAAATTATAAAGGATTAACCAGTTACCGAGTTACAGCCACTTCAAAGAAAAAAAATCGTAGAAAAAATCCCCCCCAAAGATTGCCTCGTTATCACCAAATCTTGTATAAAAATAATCATCGAATTGTATCATCTGCTAGAGATACCAGTACACGTGTTCATCATTCATAAATTCGCATACATATATATAAAATAGGACTCGAGTCGACGCCTGTCCGTCTGTCCGTTTGAAACACATGCTCGTTAATGACTGAGTGCGTGTGACCACGTGTTTTTATAGCTTTATGATTGGATAGAATTGCTTTAAGAAGTTGAATTGTTATTTGTGTATACAAATCTTGTGCTTGTAATAAACATTTGTAGAGACCATGTAGTGTATTATGATAGTTATATTGACAACATCGAAATAATAAATATTTTTTTTAGGTTTTTACTGGAAAAACCACAGTAAAAACAGCATCTATCATAAATAATTTTTTTAAACAGTTTTTTTTTTAAATAAAGGAACTAGGATTATTGAAATAATCAACAATTTTTACAACTTAGTTATAAACATTTATCGATAAAACGGACTTCATGGAGCAAAAAAACCTGATTTAAAACTTCAGAATGCCTCTGATTAACCTATTTAACAAATTCTAGCTCACTTAAAAGGCAAAATTTGAAAATTTCCTTGAAAATTTTACTGGACCCAGAACATCGTATATGAATAGTAATTTTTTATCAATTGGAAACACGCAAAGAAAAACCTCTAAGATAGAAATTTATAAAATTTCATAATTTGCACTTATCTAAGCGTACATAAGTCTACGCGAAGATAATTTCAGTGAAGTCATGAATGAAATGGATAACCACCATGTTGCCGTAGATTGGCAAACATCACGTGTTGAATAAAAATAAAACTCAAGCTGGCTTGAATAAAAAATCTTCATGTCTGAGACACTTGGTTTGTGTATTATTATTTTATTAAACGTCTTTGTATGTAACACAATCTGAGTTTTAGTTAAACTTTTCTTTTTTACCCGACTACGGCGAAGCAAAGGAAGGGAAATAATTTTGACACCCTATGTATGTATGTTGATATGTTCCTAGCATCATTCCTAATGAACCGATTTTCACAATTGAGGTATATAAACAAGTTTGTCATTTTTATTCGACAACTATATTATTGTAAAGAAAAAAAAAAACAACAAAACAAAGTGCCAAGTCAAAGCGCATACTTGAAGTAATGTCTCGCTTAAAGTAATAACACCTAGATCGTATTTGAATACAGTCTCAGCGTAATTACTTTTTCTCTCCCAGACTGACATTCCATTAAAAATAAGTTGTCACGATCAAGTTTCCGCAGACGATACTGCAGCAATATCGCATGCAACCAAACAGTTCCCACTTTTTTTTTGCTTCTAAATATCATCTGCTCTTTAGTTACATTTAAAGAAAAAAACATAAATCGCTGTAACAAGCCATTTCAATTTTAATCATGCCATGCGGTATTTAAGTTCAAAATAAATTTTCACTCGATAAACTTATGATTTTTTTGTATATTTTGTGTTGTGTCAAGCGAACAAATCATCCCGTCGGATGCGCATGCGTGAAAAACAACCGGAAGCCAATCATTGTGGCACATGTGGCGTACATAAACATGATTTCATTCATTAACGGCTAATTGAGAGCTTCGAGCAATTAACTTGTTACGAAACTTTAACGGAAGGATGACCGGTTAAATAAAATCCTCTAAACGAACAATTTTGCTTCCACCCAACCAATTATTCTGTAAATACATTCAACCAAACCGGCCTTTTTTCGTCCTATTTCAAATTCAGCCACCAAAAGGCATGCTCAAAATTATAATCAACCTACAGGTTGACAGATGATTTGATACACGTTAATGTTTTTGTCTGAACCGTAAACCTTTTAAGCGAAAAACTTTTAGCTAAATGCTGCCGGAATGGTTGAATCCCATACGAGTCGCAACTAAGCGATTTCTGCTTCCTTTCTGGTCCCCACATTTTAGGGTTCCGTAGCCAAAATGGCAAAAACGGAACCCTTATAGTTTCGTCATGTCCGTCCGTGTGTCACAGGCATTAGAACTCAAAAACTACAAGATGTAGGTATATGTATTGATGAAATTTGGAGTATAGGTGTCTTGTATAAGCCGCGACTTAGTTTGGTAGTTAAATAATAAAAATAAATATTTCTAGTTGGGGCACTCCATACATGTGACAGAAGCTGAACTGTTTTTTCAGCAAACATCAACGTGTGGTACATATTTCGACAGTTCTTTTAAAAACACTTTAAGGTTTCTAAGCATTTTTTTTTGATTAAGTGAATATTTTCGGAAATAATCGCCCCAAAAGTTGCATAAATTGTGTCCCACTTTATCTTTTAAAATGTGTTTCCAAAAATATGAAAAAAATGACAAAGGTAACGCTTAATAAATACTTTCAACTAAAACTATTTTCAACATGATCGGATATACCGTTTTTGAGTTAGTGCCGAAAAACGGCGCTTCTTAACAAAAGGACGTAAGTTACGTGAAGATACGCAGCGCTCTTTTGCTGGTGCACTTTTTCCAGATTGTTGTTTTTTTAATTTGTAGTAATGGCAACGGAATCCTATACTGAGCATGGCCCGATATGCTCATGCCCGGTTTTTTCTTTATTATAGACTAACTGCCGCACTCAGAGACGTCAATTAATTATCAAGTTTGATTACAGTTACTATGCGTCTTATTCTATTGCTATAGCAAAGAAAGTGACAGCAGCAACATTAATCAAACTTAAAAATTAATTGACGTCTCTGAGTACGGCCGTAAGCGGCTATGCTTCTTCTTGGGATCTTCTCCGGGATTTCACCAACTCAAAACTGAAATGTCTTCGTCTCAGGCGATATCATAGACTTCGTTATCAGTATTGTCACTAACCGCACCAATATTTAAATCGCTGGTAGATTTGGTTTCTCCGGGTTATAATTTAACATTTTCCGCACAAATAAAGGTGTCTAATTTTAATCTGAAGCAACGAAATCTTGAAATAATTTGATCTATGACACTTGATCTCCTCGCTGCTGACGTGGCTCCGTGGCTGGTACTGTGAGTGCTAAACCTTGTTATATCGATCCCAGCTTCTTCCAGGGTGTTCTTGATCCAGCGACTAATTGTCTGTGTGGACGCACCTTTGTGGTGTATTTTAAAAGCATCAGTTTAATTTCATCTTTCCTGGTAGATTTCGTCATTCTTAAATAAGACTTGATTGTTGTCACTGGTTACATCTATATTTTATTAAATGACTTAAGACATAATGGCTGTTGTCCCTTAATTTTGTGGCAATTACTCCACCGAGAAAAGCCTAGCTCTTAAGTGAAATGATGATGATTGATGAATGAAACCTATCCGCGGTTTAAATATCGGTAAGTGCAAAAGTGAAATGAAACTGCGTAAAAAAAATCATCCACATTCCGAAAAAAACAAAACATCTCAAAGTCCAAAGTACCAGGAGGGCATTACTTCCGCGGAGTTTAAAAACACTTCATTTAGCGCGTTCAGAAACCATTATAAAGGAGCTCGGGGCGTTTAGAATGGATTATCGTCGTAAAGAGAGGTGTAACTGCTCTGCGACGCCTCTAAACTCTCTTTATTGTGGTTTCTGAACGCACCGCCGCGTTTCGTTGCTGCAAATTGATTTTATGTTGCGCGTTATGAGTTCCTATTGTGAATTGTTTCAGAAAAAAATACAATACTTTCAAAATCTATTTATCTTGAATTGAATGGTAAGTACACTTTGAGTGTTTTTTTAACAGTGCAGCCATTTGTTGGTTGCGCTGTGAATACATAGTATGATCCTTTCAAAACTGTTGACGTATAGCACGTGGTATTATTACTATTGCGTTTCGTTTGGTAATTGCCCTTACCTCTCTCTCTCTCTCTCTCTCTCTCTCTCTACCTTTTACTATTGATTAGTATTGATAGATGGCAATAGCAATAGATTTTCTTTGATTTTAAAAATGATTAAGTTAGCGCTTGCACCTGCACCTTGTATCAGGCTCCCAGGTCATGTTTAGTAGGTACATATAGGTATATTTTTTCTTTTATGTTTGTTTGTACGTTTTTTTCGCGACCTGTCTACTCTTATTTTACGATAAACAATATTCAACACATTGATTGTAATTTTTTTTACAACCAAATCTAAATCTTAATTTAAAATTAATAATCACTCGCATAGCTAAACTCTTTACAAAATAAAAAAGCCAACCACAAACTTAAAAAATTCAATTCCCAAATCATAATACCGATTCGAAACATCAAAGAGCAATCACAAAGGATCTCTAAAAGCATAATGAGACGGCAAGTGCCCCCGTACGGGGTTCCGTAGCAATTTGCTTCATACATATTTATGGGGTCTTCTTTTCCTTTACTTATCAATTATGGGGTTGTGCGGTGACACGAAGGGTTAAGTTTTGGGGTAGAAAACGTTTTTGCGGACAATCTGTTTACGGTAAAATTGTTTGGCATTTTCTGGCGCCTTCCAAGCGTTTCAACAAAAAACTTCCATCAACAAGCTGATACATCTTTAACCTCGAAACATCTTTACAAAAATAAATTGGGATACAAATCTCTTTTGCGCATGTAAAATGTTAATCTGTTTTCGTATAGAATAAAAGTATGATATAGAAGAGCGGGGTCTCCTGGCACAGGTATTATCTTACTTAAAAGGAGATCTCAGCCATGGATGTGATATATGTTATCAGAAACAAATAAAGATATTTCTATTTCTATTTTCGTAGTTTCTTTTAATGCTTTTTCTTAAATACTGAACAGAACATGTTTCCATCCTCCTGTATAAGTATCTATTTTTTAGATTCAGGTTAAGTAGAGAAAAGAGATATTAAAATAACTTCTGCAACCGTCACGTTTTCTATGTTGGTATTAATAGGTACTTTTTTACATTCATTCGTGACACCACACGACCCCATACATTTATTTTTATTTTACCTTCATTGAGATGATATACAAATTCCAAATAACTCTGTGTAAAATTTCAGGAACGTCAATTTTTTTTTCAACATGTATCTAGCTTCTATTTACTCCATAGAAATGTAGCCATATCACAAAGATTCCAAAAAAAAAAAGATGAAGCTACTAAAATAAATTTCCCTAATGAAATTCAAATATCGTGTCCTTTAAACTAAACACCTGTAATACCCGAACTTAAAAGCTAAGCCCGCATTATCCCGTCTCAACACTGTCAACAGACCTAACCCTAAACTGCCGCCGGTCAAACCAGGGGAGTATTTTACTGCCAAAAAATACCCGGCAATTCCACGTGGAACTCTACAAAGTTACATCTACAGTTAACAAAGGCGCTGTCGCTTGATAATAACCGTGAAGTTAGTACGGGTTGTGTAGTTCTGGATTTGGCCGATGGTAAAGTTAATTTTGTAACGGTTGCTCCCATGTCCCCGAGGTAGTTTCGATCGACTCGATTATATTTAGGGTTAAACGTCATTGATATTGCAAGCCGTTGGGGGGTTATTGATTTTTTTTTCTCTAATTTGTCAGGTCCGGGTGGGACTGTGTTTATTCATGTTTAATTTGTTGCGTTTTGATGTGCCGTGAAATGTGTAGACGTTTTTTAGTGTAACCCTTTTTTAATTTTTAGGGTTCCGTACTCAAAGGGCGCCCAACGGGACCCTATTGATATGCCTACGCTGTCCGTCCGTCCGTCTTTCTGTCTGTCTGTCCTAACTATATAGAGCTGTATCTTTTGAACCGTAATAGATAGCGGCTTTTTTTTTGCAGAATATGTGTTATTACGGCGAATTTACCAACAAATAAAAAAATAGTAATAAAGTGAAATAATAAAGGGGGTCCCCATACAAGAAACGTTTTTTTTCAACGTGTTTTAATTTTTATTGTACCGTAAAAATGGTAAAACATACAAGCGTCAAATTTGATAATAATATGATTATAGAACAAACCCTATATAATAACAACAAATACTAAAAACCAGCCAAATGTGTACGGAACCCTCAGTGCACGAGTCCGACTCGCACTTGCTTTTAGTTTGACTGTAGCCTCAATTTTAAACCAACAGATAATGCTTCTGTGACCCTCTGAAGGCTCAACTGCTTGAAAGATTTTGAATTGCACAAATCAATGGGTCTTTACCTCAGAATTAGGTACTTATTATAGACTATCTCACGTGCTTTTAGCATGGATAAATAAATATACACGAGAACATCAAAACGCTCAGGTTTTAAAGCTTCAGCTTGCTTTTAGTTTGCATGACAACAGCTTTAAATCCATCCACGCATATCACGCATGATTGTACACATATTCCCAACGTCAGCCCGTTTTATCTTTCCCCCGGGAAACTACACTTTCCCGGGCCGGAGCCCCCAGGGGGGCCCTTCGCGTCTCCGCTAAATTCCACCCAGGATCATTGAAGTGAAAGAAATATTTTTTTTTGTATATTAAAGGACAATTGAAACTAAATAGTTTGATTGCCGTCTCATCTGGCAATGCTCAGAAAAAGTAAAAAAATCGTATTCAAAGAAAGAATACAATATATATAGGACTATACCGCTTGCGAATTCGTCTGCGGAGATTCAATACTTTCGTAAGTTAAAGTATAGCCTATGTCCACCCTGAAAGTCCATACTAAATGTTGGTGAAAGAATTTTTGAAGTAGTTCCGGAGATTACCCCTTACAAACAAACAAAAAAAAACAAATTTACAAACTTTAACCCTTTTTAACATCACTATAGATTGACGTTAGATAACGATATGGGTCGCGTCAGCCGCTTATGTCTATTCCATACATTTCGTCGTTTTTCGTAAATCGTTAAGTTAGCGTAATGGCCCCTGGTCACTTTTAACCGTTTCTTTAGTTAGCTGTTTTGACATATTTCCCCAAAAATAAGTTCTCTATAACAATGGCACCGTTACATTTTTTCATCGCCTACTCTGTCATGTTGCGTGTGCGCATATGCGGGCTCACAAAACAAACCAAATCCACAACGGCACAACCACCCACTTTGTTCATACAACTCCCATCATTCTTGTATTGGATGATTTGGGTGATGTTTATCTTCCATTTCGGCCAATTGGTAAAAAGCGTCTGTAAATTTAACGTAAATTGCTAAAACATTTGATTCGTCAGTTAACGATTGCAGCCAAAGATTGCTTTTTGTATGCGGGTTAGATTTTTTTGTTTAATATTTGTAATTAATAGCTTTGTTATGGTAGGTGAGATTATTAGATCTAACATTAATCATACTGTGTCATTTAAAGGGTTAACCTTACATCTATTATTTATCAATTCAGAAACTTTATCAATACTGTAAGGGTATTGATTATTTACACTTTAATTACTTTTTATTTTATTTATTTGATTAAGTACATGGGACTTTAAAAATTTGGTCCCAAGCTGTTCCTCATTTACCATTTTTTTATCAAAAGCCAATACGTAATCTCTGTAACAAACCGAACACTTACAAATATTTCTAAAAGCCTTCTAAGACTCTCCTATATTGTAAGTAATTCATACGTGTTCGTTAGCATGCCAAGCCTTCTTACTCACGAGTCACGCCTAAATTTGATGTGAGCAAGGTACATTTCACGAGGCCCTCTGGACGGCAAGAAGGCCGTTTCATAAAATGAACGGGGTTTTTAAGTAATGTGTAAACCTTTGAGGCGCGAGGCCCCTCGGACCGCGAGACTGTAGGCGGTGGGCCACTGCCTCTGTTCTTACTTCCTTTGAATTTAACAAAACACTTTCCGTGGCCACAACTTAGCAACTTGGATGTTCAGTGTATTACAAAACAATACCAACTTCATACAAACAATGACTTTACACAATTGCGTGACATCAGGGTCGAAAAACATCTCCGTTATTACTTCATCAACCGTCCTTAATAAGCAATCTGATAAATCGAAATAATTATACTTAGCGTAAGTGTTAATAATGACATGCGGGCTCAATTAACCACGTTTATCAAACATTTCATCAAAAAACCTACTATCCTTAATACCTTAAAATAAGGGTGATTTTTTTCGAAATGTTGTTGCACCATTTGCATCACCAACGGTAAATTGTAAGTTTGTAAAATAATCTGTTTGCGTTATATTCATCGTGCATCACCCTTTTGTCTTTCTAATAAGTCAACGTTTTAATTAAGGACAGTTCTTTCGTAAAACGTGATATGATTTTAATATGAATTGATTGATATTTAAGAGTTAAGAACCTAATGTAAAAAAATATGGATTTGTTCAACCGCTCTCAACGTTTACATCTGCAGTGTTTTGTTGACCTATTAAAGATGAAAAAGGCAGTTTGTCATTTTTGCATCAAAAAAGGATTAAAAAGATTAGATAAAGATCAAGAATAGTATAAAGTTCAAATGAAGTTTGACTTAAAATGCCTTTTAAATGGCCTCGCGTAATGAGGATATCTTTTACTGTAAATTGAATATTAGTGGAACTAAATCTCGTTATGAAGGTAGAGGGTTTCTCTATACTTCCTTTGAGTAGTAAATTATAACAAACACTCATCTCGTATTTTCGATAAAGATCTTTGTAATTGTTTTGAGTTCCAAGGAACTAAAAGTTATACATATAAACCTAATAATTTTCAGTACAATAGACGGGTAAACGGATAGAGGCTTGACCTTGATAATGTTCAACCTAGCAAACTCTAATTGTCATAGGTATTTTAAGTAAGTTATCGGCGAATATTTGCTACATAAGGTTCTAGAGACAGAATCCTTATCACCCAAAGAACGGTTAAGTTTCAAACTTCCAATCACATTCGAAATTCAAACTACAATTTGCAAGATTAGTTTCCATCCGGTCAACTAGTCAAAGGCTGGCCGACAAGAAAGTTGACTCAACTCCGCTCCAGTTCAGCTAATTACATGTTATTCTCGCTGATTAAAGCACAGCTTGGGTCTAATGAGTGAGTCAGGGACTATCGGAGACGTCGCGTTTACACTCCACGGCGAGGACACGATTGCGCGACGTATCGGACAAATAGAAATACCTGAAAGCATACAATTTTGATAGAATAATTTGCTTAACGAGACCAAACGTTCAAACTAACGAGTTTGAATTCAGTGCGTTTACGTTAAGTACAACTAATACTGCCGCTTCCTGAATCCATTGTCATATTAGCTGTTAAAACACCATAATATTCAAAATTACTGTCCATTCGAATAACAGGAAGTTGTTCTAAATTTACTTAAGTAAATTTTCATAACATTCTGGTAAATAAGCAAATATAAAGTTAAGTATAAGCTTGTAATAAAAACAGTGGCCGTCGTTGAATCGATTCTTGGGGTTAACCTACGCTACATTACGTTTCGGCTATATTTTGTAATTTGCTGTGTTTCTAACGTAAAAAGATACAACAGGTAGAGCTCAAGCACTTAATAGACAATTTCCTAAAGACTGTTCAGTCATTAAATAAAACCAAGCCATTTTTAAATCAGCTTAATTATAAAAAAACGTTAAATATAAAACGCCCAGTAATCTGGTGTAGAATTTGTTCTCACAGCGACGCAGTCATCTTTCTCAATCAACAAACCATCAGGGGTTTACGATTTTTATTGTTTTCGATCCAATTGCTACGGGCGTTGACGACCCGAGCGTTTTTTTTCTTTAATTTTCTACAAAAAAGCCAACGATTGGATAATTAATTTTACAGCCTCTTTATTAAACTTAACAGTTCTTAAAATCTACGGGAAGCGACGTTTGTGTGAGTTTAACTCGGTTTTATTTTTATTTTTACTGTGTTTTTTATTGCGGATTGATTGGGCTTTGTGGCCGAGTAAGTGTTGCCGTCGTAAAAATATAGTTGAATGTTTTATCGATAAAATGTGTTGCTGTTTTTGTTTGAAATATTATCAGTAGAAGCCACCAATGTGTACCGAGGTCAAATCTTTCTAATAGACTTTCGAAATATCACAATGTTAACTAGAAATAACTGTAACAACTAACGGAGTACCTTACATGCGTTTATTGTTGAAATAATAACTCATCCATTTGTTCTAGTCTGCCTAAAACCAGACTCGTTTAGTGTCAGACCTAAGCCAACTCCATTAGCACAAGCATCGGTGTGTACGGCCACGCCCGCCTCCCCAGGGCCTGTCACGCTTGACGTGTCGTTTTACTCTTTATAACAATGTTTTTTTACACGTTTTCGAATTCCCATTAGAGATTACTAATGAATATTTGTCGAGTGACGGTTGCTTTAATAATTACACTTTTTTGAGCGTGGTAGGTGAGTAGAGAATTGGTTAAAATCACAAGTGAGGTTAGAAAAACTTGACGGAATCATACTTTTGTATTGGACAGACGGCGTATAATGTTATGCCTGATCTATGTGCTTCAAGCTCTGGTTAAAGTCTCATGATCTGATCCTTGATTACGAGAAGTAATCTCGTACGTACACTCTAGCTTCATGCACTGAGCATAGGTTTTATAACCCCCGTTTTCAGAAAAGCAGGATAAATGCAGACTCAATGTATGACGCTATGATAGTAATTAATCAAATTAACTTCGACCCTCCCTAAAACATTATCAATTTAACCATAGCTTTAGATAATTACATTACGAATGCCGTATCACGACTAACCACTCGAAAAACAGTAATCTGAGTAATATTTTGTTGAAACTTAATGTCCCTATTTTTATGCAGATTTCTAAAGAGACATTTTGTGCAAATAGTAAAAATGATTCCGGAAAAATGGGACCTTCAAATGTGAAATTGGACATGGAAAATCTTTATTTAAACTTCGAAAACTGGAGGTAGCTGGTTAATGAAGTCAGGTAAAGGGCTACATTAATCTGTCAGATATGCTTTACTTGACGATTGTGAAATAGGCGATAAGTATCTTAAAACTACCGAGTAATAACAGGATGTATTCTAAAATGCGAGCTCACATTCCCAATTCGATACAAAAAGGCCAATTTGATACATGGATATATTACTTTTGATCGTTTAAAAGCTCATTAAACTACTCAAAACTGAAGTAACCTTTCACGTTAACCAGTGCGTGTCAATGTTGCCATATTAAAAGCTTGTGTCGCTCGGGGTAAATACCCCGATGAGCAAACAAGGGGTAAATTACCCTTATTTTTACAATATTTTGATATATTGCCCGTAATAACGGGCGAAGCGGACGCAACTGACGTTTTACAGTTAGAAATCGTGGACAAATGAGTTTACTTTGGACGGGGAATTGAGGTGGGTTGGTAAAGGGGTACTACTTGTCTGTGAGTGAGTTTTGGTGAGTAAATAAGCGAGTTTAATATGAAAAAAAAAAGTGCAGTGGATAGTCAAGAATTATTGAATTTAAGTTTAGTTTAGCGAAAAGAATCCAATTCGTCCATTTCACACATGTAGAATTTGACATTGCCAGCAGTAGAATTCAATTATAAATACATTTGCATTACAGATTGGATCCTATTTGCTAAAATACGAACAAATGGGGAAGGCATTATGTCCGCTACTGAGTAGACTCTTTCTGCTAATAATATGACGATGATTATGTTCTTATATTTTAGGGTTCCGTAGTCAACAAGAAACCCTTATAGTTTCGCCATGTTTCCAAAGGAATCATTTTGCCAAAAATATCCCCAAAAAGCATGAAATAAATGTACAATATACGCAACTTTTGCGTAATTTATGAAACTAAACGACGTTCTTGCGTTTTTTTGCAAGTTATATAGGTATGAACCCAGTAACGTAGTTTAAGGCGTGTACTGGTATATAATAATTGATTTTAATTACTAACAGGTATTTGTTTTCACCACAACAGTAATAACGGTAGAACTTACATCTCCTTTCTCGATTTAAACTCGAACACAGATCACCAAACCGACGGTACCACCGTTTGTTTGAGTTTAGATTTTTTAATGAACACTACAACCTTTGTTTCGGTCTTCTGAATAATGGAATAAATGACCGTTATATAACTTGTATAGCACACGCCAGTTTTATGGTTTTTTTCGAATTACCCGCATTCTCTGTTTGCCCTCGTAAATTGCACAGCTCATATTAAAATCAAACTCATTACGGGTAGTCGGTGTTTTATAATCGACAAACAGAGATGATTGGTTTTAGAATTGTTACTTTGAAGGAGACAATAAAAACAGTAATGTGAGCCGATATTATTTAAAAACTAGCGAACCGCCCCGGCTTCGCACGGGTAGTAAACTTTAATGAATTATACACATAACCCTTCCTCATGAATCACTCCATCCATTGGTGAAAACCGTATCAAAATCCGTTCAGTAGTTTTTGAGTTTATCGCGAAAAGACAGAGATGCGGCGGGGGGGACTTTGTTATATAATATGTAGTGACATTAGCAAATTTTTAATCAAAATAACTAGGGCATGTTCGAAAGCATCTTGGTATTTTATTTTGTTTCCTTTGTTTTTTTTTAATTTTTTAATTTGAGTTATTTTATTTGTTTCAAAAATAAAGTGACACCATACACGTACGCTACAAAATGATTTATTAAAATAAAATTGAGTTAGTTACTTTGTATGGCTTGTTTGTCGTCGCACATTTAAATAATAAATGGTATAAGAATGTCGTAAAAAAACTAGGCACAGATAAGAACCCAGCTAAAACCACACCCATCCAGGAAAATCGAAAACAGAACGCCTCTAGTACAGTACAATAGCGCCATAACGTCTAACAACGTTATAAAATAACTAATCATTGCTTGCCACCGTGTTATTTGTATCACAATTTAATAACACGTTTCCTTGTGATAGGTCCCTTTTTTACTCGGCAAAATACCAATAAAGCTTACCAGCATTTTACAATTTAAAAGACCTTATCGACAACAGCATAAATTTCAATTTCGCTTCCATAAAAGTTCAAGAGCTGCATTTTAACTTGTGAAATTGCAAACACGGCCATCCTGACAAATTGACGCGTCACAACCCTTACCTATATTGCGACATAGTTCAAAATCGAATAGAAATACGTTTGAAGGCTGTAATTTCGAATTGTTTTCGAATTTGTTAATGACGTCATTGAACACCCCCAAGGCACTCCAAGTATTAAAATGATAAACGGAGTCCGCTATCGAATATGGAAATCTCTC
This sequence comes from Tortrix viridana, assembly GCA_963241965.1. Lineage (NCBI taxonomy): Eukaryota > Metazoa > Arthropoda > Insecta > Lepidoptera > Tortricidae > Tortrix > Tortrix viridana. The sequence goes on from OY725172.1 coordinate 16,193,561, forward strand.
AATTTATTATACGATAGGTCATTATTCTATTAGGTAAACAAAATTTAGGGGTTAATAGAGCCATTCGAGCTATCAGGACAATAAAGGGGGCTTTACGGCCGTTGACGATGTATTTAGCATATTTTATTTGATTAGGATAAAATAGGCAAAAAATGTCATCGGAGTATTAAAAAGTAATTAATTTAGTTATTCTATGCTAATTTACTTTAATGTCAAGAGCTAATTTTTGGTAGCTGGATAATAGTCCTCTATTGCTAAATAAAGATCTATTTTCGCACAAATAAGTACGCAGCATGACTAGAAAAATTAAATAATCTTAAAAGTGGCTCCGCTAATACTTCTTCATCTGTGTTACGTGAGTTGCAATAAGAAAGATAGTTTATAATAATATATCTATTCTGCAATATTATAGCTAGATTTTGTTACATATCTACTACACCTAATATGTGTATATATGTGTATATGTAATATTCAGTACCTGGGACTGAGAGTCGACCGAGCGTCGTCGCTCGGGTCGAAACCGAATTTTCATCAATTTTCCATAGAAAAACAAAAAAAACGATCCATAGCTGGGATTTGAACCCGCAGTCTGCGTAGTATCGCTTTAACCATTCAGTCTGTTTAGGCGGCGGTAGCCATCCTGAAATTACGAACGATTTTGCGGGGTTAATCTTTTTTCGTGAAAATACGGGAAAAACGAATTTTTCCAGATATGAGACCTAGGTAGATCGATCAGTCGCCCCCGTAAACCCGCACACTGCAAATTTCATCGAAATCGTTAGAGCCGTTTTCGAGAACGTGAGTACAAATATATATAGGTACATATATACAAATGTTTCTCGTTCAAAAGGTATGATATGCATATTGCACATATGTGGGACATGGTATTGCCTATTTTCTTTAAAAAATACTTTTTAATTTTGCATGCAAATAAACTGTTTAAACAACTATCAGAGATCTAACAAGTGGAACTGTGCGAGTTACACCTAGTTAAAAACTGGCCACACCGTATTTTTGTTCGCACGATGAAGGGCGAGACTTCACGGGTGCAAAATGCGCCCGGGATCGCACCTTCGCAACGTTTTAGTTTAATTCGAACGAATTTTGAATGAAATTGTTATTTGTTGCTCGGGTATCCCGTTCTAGTCCGTAACGATAGAGACAGGTAAGGAGATACAAGATATACCAGACTTGGTGGATTATTATCCGACTGAGCAAAGCCAAAAGAAGAGTAATTATTTTAACAGTCTATGTATGTAGGTATGTATGTATTTGACCTAAAATCGGACGTTCCACTCTAGCTCCTTTTCATAGGGTAATAAAAAAAGCCGGGCAAGTGCGAGTCGGACTCGCGCACCGAGGGTTCCGCACAAACTTGTAGGCATGTAAATAGTTCGTAAATCACGGGAATACAATATAAACAAAGTCCAGTATAAACTGACACGCAATAAGTATGCACTTAGTTAGTGTCAGTTTATACTGGACTCATTTTTTATGTGACGTAACATTTTGTTGTGCTATAAGAAATTGCGTTTTGCCAAATTTCATTATACTAAGTCAACGGGAAGTACCCTATAGGTTTTGTTTACCTTGAGATTCCCTTCAATATGCGGCATAAACGGCCGTATCTTTTGATTGCGTTGACTTAGATGTTTGATTTTTTCACTAATCCAAGGGATCACAGACCTAAGTATTTTATATGAATTTCAACTTGATACCTCCACGTGTTCCTGAGAAAAAGGGTCTCGACAGACACACAGACAGACAGACGGACAACAAAGTGATCCTATACGGGTTCCGTTTTTTTAATTTGAGGTACGACACCCAAAAAATTGTAAGGGTTGTTGCCAGTCGGGTTTTAGATTGCGAATTTTTAAGAAGCTTATGGCGCAACAAGCGGTCCCGTCCGTATTGCACCCCCGTACTCCTGCCACACACGAGCAGTAATTCAATTTCTGGGTAAAGCGGTTATTTGTTGTAATAGCAACCCTGCTCTGTCTCATTTCAGTCCGGTATGCTTCAAACTGCAATCCAATTAGCGGGAATTTTTGAGGGAAACATGTGTTTAATTTTGTGCCACAACTTTGAGATGGTTGCTCCTTTTGCTGTCTGCTTTGTCTGCGGTCTTTTATACTGTTTTAAAGAGCCAAAGCAACACCAAAGGCTTATAAATCATATTCATTGACCTATTTAAGCTGGCAACGTCGCCTAAATTCGTTTTTTTATCACTAATGTGAAATTGAGTAAAAACTTAAAATGTAATTTATTAACTCTGTACATCTCGTGTATCTACTTATTTAAATGTTTGTAACGCAATATTCTGTAGTACATAATAACATAAACACACAAGCCACAATTTGACAAAATATTGTATTTTACAATTTTCATTTCAGTTATCAAAAAAAAACCGAAAATATGGGGTGTTGTCAGTTTACCTTTCTAAATGATATTGCATTGCATAAATAAAAAAAATTACCTTTAAAATCCAACACTAATTTAGTTATACGAGAATCCATCTCCACAATGAGACTCTGGCGTTTACAACTAATCCCGATTTTAGTTCTCATCAAGACCCAGCGATGTTACTTGTAACGCATCGTCGTTCACTTCTACTGAGTCGATGAATAACCGGCGAATTTACGTCGTCCGTCAAGGTGAGTAAATGACATTCAACTGCCTGCATATTCGTTTAGTCGCTAGTTTCACAGACGACTCAAATCGTCCGTAAAACTCACGGTATATATAGGGGCTCTAGCTAAGATGCATTACGCTGACTCGCGTCGCGTCAGCCGCTTGTGTCAATTCTATACATCTTGTCGATTTTCGAAAATCGTTAAGTTTGCGCGTCTTGGCTAGAAGTAGGACCCAGGTGTCGTAAGATCAGTACGGTGATTTTAGCCAATCAATGGACGCACGGAGCCAATTTCTTAGAAGACGTCGCAGCTGCGATACAGTTCGATCGGGGAAAAGGTTTACGGTAGTTTGAGTAATGAGATTTTTTTGGGTTCCAAGGTTTGTGTAGAGAGAGAACTTTTCCTAAAGTTATTTGAATCTATACAGGGAGTCTTGGTAAAGTGCACATGAATGAGGGGGACATTAATTTTTTTGTTTACATACCTATGGTACATAATTTCGAAATATTTTTTTTTCAAGAGTCATAAAATTAAAATCATAAAAATAAAAAAAATACATTTTTTCGTCGATGAAATTTAATTTAATGTCCTGTGCACATCACCATGACTTACCTTGTATTGATAAACATATTAAACAATAAGAAGGGTAAAAGGAAAGTATGTAGCTTTAAAAAAGTTTCTGTCAAAAATTTCAGTTTTGAGATAATCTTTTATTGCTGATTGTACTATTTTTTGTACAGTCATCATCTGCTTAATCAAGACGAATCTAACGAGCCCAAACGACTCTGTTCGAGAGATCGTTGGTGATAGACACCCAAAAAATTACCTCTTATTGGTTGAGAGTTGGATAATTATTTTTTTTACTTTTATTACCCCCGACGCAAAAAGAGTGGTGTAATAAGTTTGACGTGTGTATCTGTGTATCTGTCTGTGGCATAGTAGGTTCCAAACAGATGAACCGATTTGGTCTAGATTTTTTTTAAGGTGACTTAATCGAGAGTGTATCTTAGCTAAGTTTAGTGTTTAAGTTAGTTTGAAAGAAAGAAAGAAAGAATAAAAGTTTATTTACATACATTCAACAAAAGTACAGAACACAAATTATAAAACTGTCTGCAATAGTGCCAGATGACAGATGACGCAAAATGGTCCCAGCTCAGCATGATACTGGTTTTGAGGCTAGAGCTAGCTTTGCTTAAGTATTTGTTTTTTTTTGTAGTTGATTAATCCACTATCATATCCAACAAATCCTGCTACTTATTATAAAAGTGATAGTTTGTTTGTTTGTGTCTTCTACGTGGACGACGGAGTCGCGGGCAGAAGCTAAATAGATAAATCTACAAGTTCAGTTGCACATGTGACATGATCGGGTGACGTCACCGCTCCTAATGAGGAAGGAACCTCGGGAGAGGGATGCTGACAATTAGCGTGGTCATAACAAATCCCCGGGAAGCGGATCAACCAGCAATTAACGATTAACCAGCACCCGTGTTATGATCGCGATGGATAGACGTGGAAAAAGCATCCGTCACTATCGCACTTGCATACTAGTCAAAAAGTGACAGATACTGGACCACAATTGGCACGCTGCTTTTTAATTGCAAAAAACATATTATAATATCAAAATAATGTGAATGAATTTGATCCCTGTATGCTCTTGGTTAGGATTAAGTATTGGTTGGCATGTATTTTGAGTTAGGACGATTTGCATGTTGTGATCAGTCAGGGACTAGTTGCTGAGGATTAAATGTTTTTTCATATTTTACCTTGGTTTTCATACTTGATGTATTTATTTAAAATTATCACAATATATTTTTAGAAGCTTTTGTAACTGTAATTAGGATATTCATTAAGTTTTTTATTTTGTCATATTTGGTGGTAGGTATTTTGATTCAATTTTGATGAACTTTAGATTCAGCCATGTCTTAAATAACCTTTAATGAAATGGTGCCTGTTCAGTTTTTTTGGGTGTCACTGCAGGCCAAAGTTATATTTGGAAAAGTCTGTGTGTCCGCAGTGCTCGGCTGTCCGTTTGTCTATCATTGTCTAGAGTCTAAACGAGCCGAAAGGAAATGATAGATTTAGGGATCCATGTAGTCAAATTATAGTAACACCATGTACGACCGATGTTTCATGAAATCGGTTAATATCGGTTATAATTAAGAGTTAAATAGAGTTCTAAAAATAATTCCTTGTGTTTGAAGAGGAGATTTTTTAATGAAAGTAAAATTTTATTTGAAAATGACTTCTGATTGTTCTAGATAAACCCGTAATGCTTATTATGATATTTAACGCCCTTATAGTAAACAAAAAAATCTCTTTCTCGTAAAAATCAGACTTATTTCATGAAATACAGTGAGTCATAAATTCTAGTTAATAGAAACAGCAGATTCACTGGCTCATACATACCGTAATGTTTCAAAGGATATCGGCATTGAATATTGCATACCAAGACAGCTCGGTCCAAGACATGAGCTGAAGCGTGTGAAAATATTTTTTTTTGACAAGGACTAATCTCTCTCAAATCGCCCTAGTTCCTAGTTGACTTATGTCCGGACCCTTTATTAAAATTTAAACCGCTCATAGATAAGAATACCTCGAGTTAAAACTTTTCATTTTGCCACTTATAACATCTGTCAGGTTTAATTTTAATTTTAAGTAATCTTTTTTATCCGCGGTTTGAATATAGGGACCGCACATAGAGGGATTGTACTAATCTATCTCTCTTATGAGAATATAACATTAATATAATATAAGGCTATATCTATAAATAATTAGGGCGACGCGGTTAGCCCAGTTGGTAGTGACCCTGCCTACGAAGCTAGCGGTCCTGGGTTCGAATCCCGGTATGGACAAATATTTGTGTGATGAGCGCGAGTATTTGTTCCTGAGTCATGGATGTTTTCAATGTATTTAAGTATGTATTTCTCTATATAAGTATGTTTATCGTTGTCTAGTACCCATAGTACAAGCCTAGAGCTTAGTGTGGGACTAGGTCAATTTGTGTGAGATTGTCCCCTGATATTTATTTAATTTCTGTACAACCCTAGACAATATATCCTCAATTGTCACAATTTATCACTATAAAACCGTCGCGTCAATGAATATGTATATACAGCTTAAAATATTTCTAACCAAAATCTACTTTAACATATTCGCTCCCGGCGCCGTTTCACAAAACCCTTGCGCTACGCCGGGCAAAAATTATCGAAATCACACACGACATGTGTGTCACGAGTAAGAATTTTTTGGACACACACCTGTGTGTCACCGGGACCGAACGTGTTAAAATGAACAGATAGGTAAGGTCCTCAAATTAAACTGGATAAGTATTTAATTTAAACATCTTATAGATGAAAATAAAGTTTAAAATATCCCATATTTTTTTATTTCAAATTTACAATACACATCTCATCTCTTGTCACTTAAGGCACAACATCAATTCTGAGGCATACGGAAACTTAAATTCGAAATCTTTGAGATTCAAATCGGCACAAATTCTGTTAAGAGCGGAACCGGGGATTCAAAGGGTGCTTAATAAGAGGTTTCAGACATAGGAGCTGCTACATTTATTAAGATAAGGAATTTCTAGGTGAAAATTCAATTGAAAAGTTTTACTAGATTATAGAATTGTAGGTACATATTATTAAGTATTATCGGTAAAATGCCATCTCTGTTCTCAACCTCTTCCTATTGGGACTCTCGTTAAAAAAAATATAATTGTTACATAACAAAATTCTCCATTAAAATAATTGTTCTATTGTTACACTAAGAAATTTTAATTATTTTTTAAATCTTAATAAGTAAAAATTAGAGGTTAATCAAAAGGATAATTATTTATTTGATAAGAGACACCGCACTTCCCGTCTTAATGCATTTAGATATAACCATAAAATATTTAAAAAATATTTAATATATTAGAAACGTTCTTTATTTGTATTTAAACTCGTCAAGGCGTACATCAGCGGTTAAGACATTAGCTTCCAAGGTAAACGGTCCATCTGAAAAAGACAATGTGTAGTTATTTTAGGTTCATTTTATATTTTAGGTGTGAAAGCCATTAAAATACATATACCTATGCACGCTCGAAAAACACAACTCTTTCGGGCTGCCGGATAAAAAAGAAGTAAATTTAACAAAATTTACAACATTTAACTACAGATTACAGATACAGATTGACGCACAGAAAAACACGTTGTTTGATTATGGAACCCTAAAAATGTATGAAAGGTGGGCATCGTAGCACCGGATTTTGAAAACATAAGAGATATTGATAGTCTGTGTTCTTATAAGATTTTCTGACAGGAAAATATCGGCTGGTTTTTTTTTTGACGGGGCCTACGTCGTTAGCCTCTGACGGCTTTGATTACTTCACCGGAGGGAGGGCGACCTCCTGCCCTCAGCTCAGCTCCCCTGAGCTCAGCGCAGGTCGGCCGGTGGGATGTTAAGTTAGTCTGTTGCTCTTTAGAGAGTTTATTTTTATTTCATTAACACTTAATTCATCGTGCGACTGTTGCGAGTATAACAATTGTATTTATCATAAGTTTGGTTTAAATATATTTTTTAATCAATATGATCCTTCCCATAGGTTTTGCAATCAAGTAACCACAATGTCAGTGTAATTGGTTTCTTACCGACATGGAACCATTCAGTCCTGGGAAAACCAGTTTCTTCCCTTGAAGAAACGAGGGCCTCCCGAAGAGCAAAAGCGACACAGATGGATAAACAAGTCGCTGGTTCTCCAGCCCCTGCAAAATACAAATTAAAATGAAAATATATTTCATTTACTAAAAATCATCGTCTTAGGTAAATATTCAGAGAACCCAAAATTAGGCTGAACCTCTATCTTGGGAGTCCAGAGCGTGCGCAGTTGTGATCAAATTGGAGAATGCAGAATAATTATTAAGGTCTTACTGATGTAGGATTAGTGAGGTTATGTTTATTGTATATCGATATATGTACAAAGGATGATAAGAATAAAGACTGAACTCGATAATATCACAAATAACCAGTCTCGACATGCCAACAGCATACATTTTGTGCAAACAATGCTTGTCTCATTAAAAAGTGTTTATTTCTCGTATACGAATACTCGTGAAGCGCGCTTCAGTGAAGCCGTACTTTTAAGATTCAGAATCATACATATTTAGATTTACTTACCTTTAGCACCCAGAGTTGACAAATTGTTGTAAGAGTTTCTCCTTAATTTGATTCTATAGTCCAACGGGATGTCAAGAGCGCACGGTACGTGGTAGAACCACGTGCGGTCAGTTAGTAGTTCCCCGGTCTTCTCGTCGTAGACAATGTGCTCAGTGGTCCAGTGTCCGATGCCCATAGTGAAAGAGCCTTCAATCTTAAAAAAATATAGTTACGAAGGACGATCTCGTAAAACTTTAAGAGTGGTGCCGAGAATTGTATATTCAAGGTTTCGTAGCGTACTCGTATTGTACTCGTATGAATCACGTAAGATTTTTATTTAAAAATTATAATTTAAAACATTATTGTAGTGAACTTTATTGTTGTGAAGGTCGTTAGAATGAAACTTAATCAAATTCTAGTTAATAATTTATTAAGGATTTACTACTAAAAAGCTAGAAAAAAAATTTTAAAAAAATCGTCTTCAAAAACTCACTGAAAAGGGTTAGATAATGGCCTATTTGGTGACTAGTATGTACCTACCTACATGAAATACCTACTAGGTACCAAATAGGCAATTTCTAGGAGGCTGGTCATTATTTAACCCTTTTCATTGGGTTTTTGAAGATGGTTTTTGTTTTATTTATTTTTCTCTTTTTAGTGATGCACCTAATATTACTATGTGATTAACTAAAACATATAGGGTGAATATTAAATTCAGTGTCTAAATTTTGGGAGTTAAATCAACAAGTCATACTAACCAACTAAAACATTCATATACATATTACATCACATTAAGAAACATTGTCTAATACCAATTTCTCATCACGCTTAACAAAATGTCGCTGTCCAAGATGCAGGATCGTTAATCATTGAGGAGTTTTCCCGGTACTTCACCATTAGGTGCACTTTACCACATGCATTATGGTGAGTAAAAATAGCTGCATATTTTAATAAAGGAATCTCAATGCTGTCCGTGAATCACTTACGACTAAGGAATTCCGGGGGTCATCTCAGGTCTTCATCATCAGTTCCTCTTCACCAAAAGGTACTTTTAGAATGCAAATTTTAAGGTCTTACAGAAAATACTAAAATCGCTGTGTGCCTATAACTTTTAAGGAGTTCCCTCGATTTCTTCAAGATCCCACCATCAAATCCCTAACCTGAGAAAAATGGGACCAATCTGAAAAGGATATACCTTTCAAACAAAAACAAATATATTTTTAAATCGGTTTATAAATGACGGAGTTCTGAGGAACAAACATTAAGAAAAATTGAGAACCCCTTTCTTTTTTCTAGAGTCGGTTTAAAACATTTTTTTGATCCAGGAGGCCTATTCGCCTGAATGAATTTCAATTTACCATATAATATTGTAAAATAATGGTTTCTTCCCAGTGAATGTGTTGCTTACCTGACCAATATCAATTTCTGGATTGACTGACGTCCCGACATCTTCGATTATATCCACCCGTAAAATTTCATGTTCCCCAGTAAGTACATCCAACTCTACCTCTGCCATGGCAACTCCACCCACCCTATAATTTTCCATTTCATTTGAAGTCGTGTAATAGCTAGTTTGTAGATTAATTCCACTCAAAAACGCTTGTTGTATGATTTGCTCCCAAGTAGCATCGGTCATGGTTTCTCTTATACCCGATAACCTATCTAATAGTAGCTGACAGCATTTGATAGCCCCGAAACATACTCCCTCCGTTGTTCTGCTGCCGCCTGCGGTAAAATTGTTAGCATTTGTCTCGCAATCTGTTCCTTTTACTTTAATTTTATCTGTAGAGATGTTTAAAGTATAAGCGACTACTTGAATGACTTTTGTGTTCACTCCTTGGCCTATTTCTATGCCACCATGTTTAATAATGACTGTTCCATCACCGTGCAGAACAGTCATAAAAACTTGGTATCCGGCTATTATAATGACTGGCCAACTCATGACAGTTATTCTTATTCCTCTCTTTTTCCAGCGGTTTTTTTCATTAAACTCTTGTACTAATTTCTTGCGACGATAGTATTCCCCTTCTTCTATTAGTTCGTCGAGCATTTCAGAAATTTCTGGGGTCATAGGACTTAAATTTGCTCGGCGGACTTCCACTGGCTCTCTATCCAGAACGTAGGATATTTCCTCCATTATCATTTCTGTATGTGAAATGGCTTCGAATGAACCTAATAAAAAAGCGGAAAGATGTTATGATATGACCTTTTTGCAATAAGTGATTAAGTTCTAATGTGATGTCTCACCCGGTGATCTCATCCACGTATTAGAAGCGGTGTCCGTCAGGACGTTGAATATTTTAAAAGACCAGCGTGTACTGTCGTAAGCGTTCTTTACGGCTGCCGGTAGCAGGAGTACCATCTGGTCAGAGAACACGTACCCCTGGTCTTCTAATAAGTGATATTCGAGGTACTGGATCTCGCCTCTATTGTCTACGCCAACCTTTATGATAATCGCAAAGTTATTTATAAGTTTATTCACGACAATTTCTAGGTAAGCAATAGAAATAGAAGTGGTGGCTGACCACACGGGTAAGATTGTGTGATGATATCGTTACAGCTGGCTATCGCAAGGCACGAACCCAAAAAGGAAATTATAACACCAGGCTGTGATATGATAACGATGATGTTAATAGTAAAGTTATTTTTAAAGTGGTCTGTGGTTGTCCTAAAAAGTAAAGCAGTAAGTATGATTGTTAATTTAGAGAGATATCCACTGCAACAGAGGATCGCATTAATTAGCGCAAATTGCACAGCAGTGGAATCCATGTACCAACATAAACCATGAATGAGCGGCTAGCACATCTTGTATTTTCTTGCTTGTCGCTCAGTACGCCTTTTTTTGTACAGTTCGCCATCAAATATATCTGTACATATCAAAGTGGTCAAAAATATCTGAACATGCACTCTAACGCCTTGACAATAGAGTCGTGTTCAGATATTTGTGAGCACCTTGTTTGCTGCAATATATATGATGGCGACTGTACAGGACTAGATAGAAAGAGAGATTCGGGCGAAAACAAGCCACGGACAACTTGTGCTAGCCGTCCTTATTTTGGTGACCGACTTCGAAGTCCACGGTGACTGGTGGCCTCTTTCCGATGACTCTAAGGCTGGCTTGAAGACTCAGGTTGAATCGGCAAGGTCTGTTCATCAGGTATGTCACCAGAGCATTCACTACTGTGATCCAGTTTGGCCGTGATATCTTTAAGCCGTAAGCACCCCCCACTCGAGGAGTTTCCAGGTTTATTCTATGGAAAAAAAATGAAATTTGCAAATAAAAGCATAGTCTACCTTATTCGCGCGACCGTCTAGTAGCGAATACATAAATAGGAAAGTATACGTATATAAAACCTACCGATTCTGTTCAATAGATAGGGCCTTAGAAATAGCCACTTGGACGAAATCAGTCCACTGTGTGCTTGAAAACACATCTAATCCATCATCACTAGGTCTTGACTCAGATTGTAAAGTCTCCAGCGTAAAATGATACTGCCATAGAATTCTGTTATAATCCTTTATAATCCTTTGGACATCAGCACCACGGCCCCTTGGTGGTAATGCAAAGTACAATGATATCCTGCTAGGGTCCTTTCTGGCTTCGTCTATGGTGATTACTGGTTTTTTTGCGTCTTTGTTGTATTTAATATGAACTAGTAAAGCAGCGCGGTTGGCAAGCTTCTCCGATTCGGCAACGATCACTCCAATAGGCTGATCGTAGAATTTAATCGTTCCATTGCTAAAGATTTCTTCTACAAAAAAATTGGTGGGTACTTGTTGGGGTAGAAAATTGTTTACCCCAGGTAAATCTTTGGCCGTAAAAAAAGCCAGGACTCCTGGCATTTTCTGGAAATAGAGAAGGCAAATTGAAGAGTGAGAGCGTTTTTATTCTAAACACTTTATGAAAAATGTATCGTGTTACATGCTGTATTGTGACTACATAGAACCCTGTCATAATTAATTAACGTGCAGTCAAAAGAAACAACTTATAATGAAATTATGTCATAGAGTAGTTCATTTTCTCACCAGTGCTGGTGTTGGATCGATTTCCAAGATCTCGCCCGTACACACATCTGACGTGACGAACGCGCAAAACACCTCGCGAGGTTGAGTCGGCAGATCATTCACATATCTCGCCTCTCCAGCGCATTGGATTAACGCTTCTGTCTAAAGGCAGAAAACTCTTCATAAATTACCAATGATGATGATGATGATAATTTTATACACAATTTGACACACAAAGAGGCTGATGCATCACTGGGACTAGCCCAAGATAACAACGTAAAGATAAAAAAAAGAATATAATGAATGTACAAATTCTGTGATTCATTTCCTGACAATATGATCAAAAGGTAATTTGCACAAGTGATATTATTTGAATTATTCTTAATAATCCGCCGAGAGGTAAAAGCAAGCCAAAACAAAATGCTGTTAATCAACTAGAAGGAACCATGCTGACGAAAGTGAGTCATTTTCTAATATTATCTGTCTGGTGTTATTTACGTATATTCTTTACCTTGGGCGAAGGTTCCGTGATGGGCCAGATGAGCGGGTTGGTGTCATAGACTTCTGATCCTTTGGACAATGGTCTGGTTTTGCGCATGTCCCGTCTCCCAGAGCGGAATCGAGGGCTCAGGCGTTTTTCAGGGATAAGCACGAGAAGACCCTGGTAATACCAAATTATAATAACAGTACAAAGAAAAACATTAAAATGTAAAACCCTCTTTCCGTTCGGGTTTCCCCCACATCTCACTCGTCAGAAACTGGGATTTAATATCATTGTGAAAAATCAACTCCACAACGTTTTGCAAGGAGATGATCTTTTTTGTGCTACAATGATTGCCCCAAAAAATAATTATTTAAGCTACGTCAATTTATGTCTGCTAAATAGTTATCTCAGTAGGTGTTCAACAGATTTGAACAATATTTTATCATACGGAACCATTCTCTTACTTTATAGAAGAGCCCTAACGCACACTTCTTCCTGAATTCAGGTTTCAATTCTCCAGCGATTTCTTCAGGCACTAACTCGTGCTCTAAAACCCTCAGCGCTTCTTGCAGTACTTCATCTTTAAATATCTTTTTACCAGCTACGAACCTAAAAAACACACGAAAAATACTAAACGTAAATTTTAATGAGTTAAGAAATAAACCTCACTTTAATGTCTTACGCTTATTCACCGAATTCATTTCAGGACGCACTCCCGTGTGTCACGATATCGTCCTTAATATCTGGTGTAGTAAAAAGGGAAAGTCTTCAGGTACCAGTGAAAAAGGGTATAAATGGACTCTGTTTATGATTTATACCCTTTCTTATTACGAGCTAATTCGCGTTGTATCCGTTTTCACTAGAGCCACAGAAATAATATGTAAATGCCTCAGCTGTGGAAATTCATAGCTGATACAGATCGCAAATTGGTAGGTATTATACCACAAGTTGTTGAAGTTAAACAAAGACGTTTACAGATAAACAATAGTATATTTTAATAGTACTCGGCTATCTATGCTGTCACACTCTTTCTGGCATAACAAATTGACTGCGAGATTCCAGATATTGTGTCATAGCGATAGACAGCCGAGTACTATTTATGCTCTGGTTTTACTGTATATTGCTATAGTTTCCTATGATATTTGATACCTCTCAGTTTCCCTAGCATGAACGAAGGTAGCCGCAATCCCGCCGAACACAATCCTGGCTGATCGCACTGTCTCTCCGTCTTTTTCAAATTGGTATAGGAAGCCCGAATTTACCTGCGCATGTGCACTTTGGGCCCGCGGCATAATCTGGTATACATATAAAATACGATGATGGAAAACACATTTATCTCACCAGAAACCGTAAAATTGCAGAGCCAAGATTTTCTTGATCGCCCAAGTCCAAAGTATGATAGTATTGTAATCTTACTTAATCTAATTACTTACGGGTCAGAATCACAATATACCTTAAAAGAGACGAAGTGATAACCTTTGGAGAGGGGTGGCAATTTAACTTCTGTTATTATTTTTCCTGTCATGTCCAAGTGAAGAAACTCTTCTGGTGTCACTTGGTACACCTTGGAATAGTCATCTGCAAAGAAAAATAACGGTTCATTGGAATTAAAAATTACATAAATCATTACTCTTAACAAAGTTCTTGCGCACAAACGATAACGTGGAATTGAATACGTACAAATATTGAGTACAGCTCCAACAGTCTCTAGAAGTAAAAATACATCAGAAGAGAAAACAGGCACCCTGTGCTTAGTCATCAAGTTACCAGCTACAGTGCCAACCTGAAAAAACAAAGTTAAAAAACATAAAACATTGGGAGAAAACATTTCAAAAACAATATTCAAAAAATCTTTGGTGTTTAATGTAAGGAAGTGATGACGTATAGAAAAGTGGAGATTGATGCAAAAATGAAATTAAAAAGGGAGTAAAATAGTTACTGATTAGCACATGGTTAATAAAGATTGTATTATGTGTTTCTTTACCTAAACTTGAAGAAACTACATGGGGTGGTTTCATCTATGAACGAGTGATACCACTAATTCTGATCCCTGATTTGTGGTAATTTATGGTTTTACCAAGACATTAACTTACATTTCGAACAGGTATATGCGCAACCAGAAACAAATGGTCCGCCAGTTTTTCCAAATAGCTAAACTCTTCCTTTTCCTTGGACAACCTATAGAATAGATCTATGGTGTCATTCAATGTGGTCCCAGCCCCCAGGATCAAGTTTTGGTCAATCAAGTGGGTCTTCAGTTCTAGCACTGCACTGATGTCGATTAGGACGCGTGGGAATGCAAAAAATGGGTACGCTCCTAAAACAAATATAAAAAAATATTTACATCAGTAAAGATTAGCTCAATAAAAGTTAGGGCTTGAACTAATACCATCGCTTCTTCTCTTCAAATAGAACTTCCTTTGTTCAACCACTTTATTGAGTTTCTGTCAAAAGTTTTATTTTTGAGACGATTTAAGTACAGCGAAGATCCTGTTGCCACCTTTTGACTTCATCATCAGATCAGCTCTTGGACACCATAATATAATAATCTCAGTCAATTCCGGTAACGGGAACTACTTTAAACACTTTTATTAAATGAAGGCTTGTACAAATATGTATTACCATAATTATGGCTTATCAAAATTGAATATTTTTTGACGGAAGATTCCAAAAACATTTAATGAAGATGTTTTACTGACGACTAATATTCGTTATGTCAAGAAACTTAATTATTTATGTAAGTTCTCATTAATTACCATACCTCTTCCCGTATTTCCTGCTACCAACATATAATCGTTCCCTTCTTTCGCCAAAATCTCTAAAATCTGTTTTATCTCATACACTCTATACCAAATCCGGTGGTCTTTCAAGATGATTTTCTTAACTTCTTCCGTAACTTCTTTCTTATCCACCATACACCATTCTTGTTTATCACAAGGTTTGTTGCAAGATTTGTTGCAAATTTTCAAGTCTTCTATATCATTGATATCTTTTTCTTTGTCTTTGGGTTTGGGGGCGTCTTTGGCGAAACTTTTGAAGGCGTCAAGAATGGGTCGGTAGCCTGTGCATCGGCAAACGTTGCTACCGAATGAATTCTCTATTTGATACTGCGTTAGATCATAGTGGTTTGATTCGAGTAGGCTGAAAAAAAACATTACAGTTTATTTTTATGGTACACTAGCTTTTGCCCGCGACTTCGTCCTTGTTAAATTTGGTAAATTTTCCGGGATAAAACCCTACTTATGTGTCAATACTGGGTAAGGACTTTTTAGTTTACGCGGACAGAGTCTATAGATAGAGAATATTATAAAAATGAAAGTATGTTTGAATGTTTGTGTTTCAATCACGCCTAAATGGCTGAACGGGTTTGGATTAAATTTGACGCACAGGTATGTGTGTTCTGGATTAAAACTACTTTTTGTCCCGGGAATTTAAATAGCTCGTGAGGAAAAAACAATATACAAATTCTCGTAGGCGGGTCGCAAAATCTATCTATAAAAATAAAAATCAAATGTATGTACTCGCATAACTTGAGAACGGCTCGACCGATTTGTTTGACTAATTTTTTTTTTGTTAGGTTTGCAATTGGACAAGGTGTTTCTGTGAGTTTTTTTTTTAATTGCACCCGGGCGAAGCCAGGGCGCATTAATTTACAAATTAATACCGCGTTACGTAATTCCTCTAAATATTATAAATAAATAAATAAATATTATCTATCTGTTAAGTAATTTTGGCTCATTTTAGAAAAAGAAGAAGAAGAAGAAAACCATTTATTCGTGACATATAAAAATACAAAAAAGAAGACATGAAACAAAAAGTAGTAAAGGTCTTATGTCACGAAATGGTTCCAGTTCAGCATAATGCTGACATAGAAGCCAGCGCTGGTCTTCCACTGGGACCATCGAGTGAAGCTAGAGCAGGTTACATTTTGGGCAGGTTACATAATAATATAAGTGTTTAGGCAAGAGGAGGTTACACTTTGGGCAGTTTACATAACAAGTGTTAAGGCAACGTATTGTAGCAAGAGATGAGAAAAATAAAAATAATATGACAAATTTAATGTAGGTACCTATGATAGCAAGTAATA
Source organism: Tortrix viridana (assembly GCA_963241965.1). Classification (NCBI taxonomy): domain Eukaryota; kingdom Metazoa; phylum Arthropoda; class Insecta; order Lepidoptera; family Tortricidae; genus Tortrix; species Tortrix viridana. Next base: position 16,209,906 of record OY725172.1, read on the forward strand.
AAAGACAATTATGAGGATTAATTAATAAAAAAGGACATATGTACAGAACAAATTATATACAGCTTGTGTCGTGGCTTAAATTTTCTTGTTTTTGTTGATGCTCATATATATGTATTTTTAGCTTAATTCTAAAACCTTGAGTACTGTTTAGCTCATCCCGTTTTAGCTGTCATGGGCTGGTTAAGATTTAGCAACAGCTACAGCGTGATTTATTTGAACTAATCGTTGTTTCCCGCGGCATTGAGCGTTTGCACATTGCTTAAGCAACGCGGCACCGGTACCGATACAGTTAAACACCAAAATCAGACAGCTTCTATAAAGCGGGGTCGGGGAAAGTCGGTGAGACTAGAATAACAAGACTAGAAGAGAAGTAAAAACGCATTCAGTCAAGTATTAATTTTAATTTTATATTTCACTTAAGGGCTAGTCCGCCGGCCGATCTCGGCCTGTCAGTTCATTGTATTACACACACACTATCAGCACAGTTCGAAATGTTCAAAACGTCGCACTCACACAGATGCACGTCTCAATCATTCGTCTCCACGCAACACTCACCACTGACAGAGGGCCTAAGTTATGCAACATTTTTTAATATAAGTACTGAAAGTGTGACAGCGCCCCTTGCGGCGTGTATTCGAAACATTTGACAGTTCCATACAAAGTGACACTTTTACGCAAACGCGATCGAGACGTTGCAAAACTTACACTAGGCCCTCAACACAGCCATGTCCGCTTAGGGGTCTCGTTGAGATGTACGTCTGCGTGAGTGCGACGTTTCGAACGTTTGTTCGTAGTTTCTTTACTGCTTTAGCTATATTTATACTGTGCTATCAGTTTCTCGTACGATTTGATACATTTTAGCCTGTGTTGCCCTTTAGCTTAAGGGTTCCTTAGCCCTTACCTGTACATGCTCATGACCCAGCCGGTGCTGCAGTACCCGCACTGGGTTCCGTTGTACTCCGCCAGGGTGCGCTGCACAGGATGATATCCCTTCCGACGGTCCCCTATCCCCTCTACGGTCATGATCTCCCAGTCTTGGCATGATGTTATGGATACCAGGCACTGTGAAACGATTGGAGAAAAACTATTAAACAAGCAATTCATTGTTAATGATTTTCGAAGTGAAACATATCACAAAATACTCGCAATAAAAAGATTGATTTTAATACATTATTTATTTCCATCGGTTTTCCTCCATTTCCGTCAATTTATAGACTTCCTATACCTACTCGTCATAATTTCAAATATCCATCTTTATTAACATTCGTATATCACCTACATGCATTATTTTTTCGTCCTCCTTCGCGATGAATAAAACGCGGATAAAATATACGTCACTGTCGCACTTAGGTAGGTACATACTCGTCAGAAAGTGACAGATCATCCCCGTATATCCACATCGATAAATCGACGATAATAGACCAGCAGCAGTATACACAGACTGATTATATTTTTCCACTCACAGAATTGATGGACAAGGTCCTCCTGCCGCCGGAGTAAGGGTCGGGCGTGGAGGCGGCGACGATGCAGCAGCCGCAGCCGCCCTCCTTGCACATGTACTTGGTGCCGCGGAGGTTCAGATAATTCCGCAGATAGTCATTCACGGACACGTCTGCGTCCACCTCTGAACCCACTTAGAAAAACATCATTCATCAGAAAAAAAAGATTGACAAAGTATAACTGAAATGTTTCAGAAGTCGAATGTTCGTTTAGCTTACTACTGTGTTACCAAGAATCTCAATAGGCGTGGCCATTTTGTAGTTGAACAAAATATTTTAATTAGTACCGATTTGTTTAAAAAAAAAAAATATATGGTGTTTGTTATGTAAATTAAAACTCAAACTGCGGCACTCAGAGACGTCAATTAATTTTTAAGTTTTATTAGACAGCAGCAACTTTAATCAAATTTAAAAGTTAATTGACGTCTCTGAGTGCGGCAGAAAGACAGAATAGTACATTTCGATGCTAGTGCGGAAAGTATGTCATTACCTCACGCACGAGTACCGAGATATCTTGCCACGAGCCGCAGGCGAGTGGCGAGACTCGGGACGAGTGAAGAATGACATTTCCGCACGTGTATCGAACGACGTTTTTTAACACAGTTGCGAAAAAATAAATCAATTTCAAACTCTGATTCACTCATTTTATAAGCAACTTTTTGAAAACTTAAGATTGGCAAACAAATTCGTTGTAAGTTCGATCTTTCGCAGTGAACATTTTTGACATTATGAAGAGGTGTTTTTTTTAGCTTTAATTCGACTAGAATGGATTTTGTTATTATTATTGAAAACACTTCAATGAAAGTTTTTTTTCTAATGCATGTTCTATAAGACAAACAATTGTAAATATAATAAAACATTGTACTATTATTACCTAAGTATTGTTATTTACGATTATTTGTGTATCGTATATTTATAAAAACAATATCGAATGTTGCCTTTGGAAACTTGAAAAATGCTTGCAGTAAGAAAAAACGCATGGCTTAAAGGACTTAGCATCCAGACCATAATCTTTAAAAAAAAAAACGCCTCTTCATAATGTCAGAAATGTTGACAGGCGTTTCGGCAGCTATTCCATTCCATTCAGACAACTTATTAAGAACGGTTTTTCAATATTCAATATTAAAAAATAAACGCTGAAGAGGTAAGTAATAAAATATGAAATATGTATATTTTTCGTATTCTTACATTAACAGTAGGTTTTTATGTTGATTACGATGTTTAAAGGAAACTAATAATTAACACTCATCAATAAGTAGTCATGAATTGGAACAAGTATAAATTAAAAAAAATTGGAAAAGTAAAAAGCACTAGTTCGCGAAAACCAACTTTCCGCACGATATACAGCTACGAAAAGTACCAATTTTTGAGCAACTGTGTTAAAAAATATGTTGTTTTCATTGTACCTATACTTTTTAGCGAGAGTATTTCTCCACATTTTACCTGAGAACAAAATATTAATGACCTAGTAAAGGTTCAGGAACGCAACCTTGAAATTAATTTACTATGTACTTTTGACTTTTCTTAACTATGGAAATAATAAGAAACATTAAGCTATTCATGATAGACAACCTGTATACCTGTATACAGGGTGAGTCTTGGTATGCACATATTCAAAATAACATTAAATTAAATTTTAGCGACGAAAAAAATTTTAACTTTTTATTTTTATTATTTTTATTTTGTGTGTTTACATGTGGTACACAGTTGCGAAATATTTTTTTTCAAGGGTCATAAACATTAGATAAATACATACCCGAATACTCCTCGCCGTTCACTTTAAACGAAATCCTATCCATGATTGCACGATCGACGCTGTAAATTATAACAGGTATAGGTACATTGTACAATTATACTGCTTAGCAATCGAAACGTCTTAAACGTTCCGTTTCCTATCGTGATCGGAAATTTAATTACTAATAAGTACCTAATAAGCTGCAGCGAGGTTGGCGGAAAACTAGTGGCGTTTTAATGCAGTGACTGACTGGTTAAATGTGGTAATATTAAGGGTTCCGCACAAAAAAAAAGTAGTACCCCTATTACACTATCACTTTGTTTTTCGTCTGTCCGTCTGTCTTACACTTTTCTCTAAAACGGAAGAAGCATCGATCTTTAATTTGAAATAAGTAACCGTAGTAATTGTAGTGTGTTAACGTCCGTACGTTCTGATCAATGGATATTAGAATTTATTTATTTTCGTGGATTTTATTTCCTTGATACCTTCAAAAATAAAAAATAAAACATTGATTTCGTAACTTGACGTGAATCCGACCATCTTGAATTGTGTATATTCCTGTCTGTCCGTAAGATAATCCATTCCATGCAGAACATTTTGAGGCAATGTTGTTGAAATTTGACACATTACATGCAGGTCTACTGCTAAACTGCTTAGCCATTTTTAATTAACTCACGAAAAACATTTTGTTGGGATTCCTACTCCATGTGATGTAAAAATCTTTTTTTAACGTGCTAAATTATGTATGTTAGGTTTTTAATAACATTGAAGTTTTATATAATACATGAGCGAGACAAAAACTCAACGGAATTGATTAAAATTTGGTAATAACACTTTATTTTGAACAAGAAAGTTCAACAAGTGTTTGAGTGAATTATCTATAACCAAGATAACTTTATTGACCTCTAGTTTCATACAATCTCAATAAAACTAAGGTCCAAGTTCATTAAAGTGTGCTCGACACGTACTTAACCGACTTTATGTTTTTAGTATACTTTTTATATGGTTTCCATGTGTTCTTGTTTTATGTTCTTTACAACTTTAATGCCAAACGAATGTTAAGGATAATACAATTAATTTATGAAAAAAAAATGCATTTCAAAAATCTAACAATTGAACGTCAATAAAATTATTTTCTCGATTTATTTATTAGTTTACATTTTAAAACATGCTGTATCTATAGTACAAAGTAACAAAGGTATCATAGATTTCCATGTACCGTGCCGTGTCGGTCGGAATTAGCGTCCGGCTGTAACTATCCGGCAGAGCGCCCACCTCAACCATAAATTAGGAGCCGGAGCGCTACATGGGTGTGCCGCGTTTCCATTGTCATACGGCGAAAAAACGAAACGAGAAATAAGCATGATACAACTTTTGTTATTTGTATAGTTATTAATTAATCTCTAATTTAACTTTTTTAATGCCATCGACGGATATATCCGCACCACTGATTCAACGCCAAAGACAGATTACGATATAACGGCTCGAGTATTTTTGCGTATTAGGTATGTGACGCAACTTTTGTATTTGACATAGCGTTGAAAAGGATAAAAATCTTAAGTACTTATTTTGCCCACGACTTCGTCAGCGTAGAAGTCGTTTATAGCTAATTTCTTTAATACATATATTGTCAATACATTTTAAATAAATCTAAATTAATATATTCAAATTATTAAATTAGAGCTCAACAATAAAACATAATAGTATCGGATATTACTATTATGTTTTATTGTTGAGCTCTAATTAGTTTAACATAATAATAAATAGTTTAACAATAAATAGTTTATAAATAATATTTATTTCCGTTTACTTACTTAAAACATGCAAGTCGTGGTTAACGGTGTTGATCATACATATGTAAATTCGTCATGCTTGGACAGTATTGTTACATCTCGTGTAGTGATTGTTTGTTAACCCAAATAAATTTAAAAAAAAAAATTAATATGTACTACATACTGCCGCAAATTGTCTCGTTTGTTAACCCTTGAAACTCTACCCATACCCACCGGTATTCCTGTCTGGCCAAAACACTACAACAAAAGTAATGTACTCGTATCGGATAACCAAACTACTTGTATATAGATAGTAAATACTCTTTTTGCTTCTTGGCACAGATTCTTACACACTAATAATCTACGTAAACCATCCACAATGTATAACTCATCGGCCTAACCTACGATAATTCAAATTTGACATCATACAGCATGTTCTAAATTTTCAGCACTCAAATGTCGTGTCGCCACTGACAACGAAAGCGAGCTATAAAGCATGGACCATAGACTTTTAATCAATCTGCACGAGTGGTGCGGGACTGCAAAAATGGCGCAGGTTAGTGGATGCGGCTTAATTAAAACCATAAGGAAAATTGTTTGGTCCGTCCGTTGTCTATGGTTTTGTTGGACGGATTTTTGCGGCCAGCTTTGTCTGAAAAAAACGATTGTTTGTGGTTATTTATGTAATGTAATGTACTAAGCAGTTTATTTCGGACGAGTTTGTCTTCGAATCATACTTATTTTGCTTGTTTAATATATTAATCAACGGTATAAGAAAATTACCGACGTAATAGAATCAATCGAATATTCGGTAATTTCAAAAAATGTATGGGCATACTTTTTTAATTTTTCATTGATTTTCTTTTTAACCGGCAATCTTATAAATATATATTGCTGATAATCTTTTTGTATTATTTATTGATAGATGTTTTTATACGTTATAAAATATAAAAGTCACAAAATAAATAAATACATAAGTACCTACCTGAATAAACAATATAGGCAAATTTAACAAAGTATTTTGCCGTGGAATGTACAAACTACGTAATAATATTATGTAGTTGCATGCGTACCCCATATCGTAAATAACAGCCGTATGCTAATCGGACCGGAATTTTCACTTCCATTCAAATCGCAATATTGTTTACAGACATTTTATGTAAATTGCATGATGCATAGTTATTCGCTATTGTATGAATTCAAACGAGAAATATTAAAAAGGGATAGGTGCTACTTGAAATCAATTGTTACTTTAAAAATAAAACATTGAGCCTAATCAGTTTGTCTATAGACATACAGGTTGTCCCGAAAATGTCAACGTAGCCACTATTGCAATGGCTGAAAGTGATAATAGTAAAAAAATAATAACTAAAACGTAATTAAATTTATTGAATAAATAATGGTGTAGATTTTCATATCTAACATAAATAAATAAATAAATAAATAAATATCAGGGGACAATCTCTCACAAATTGACCTAGTCCCAAACTAAGCTCTAGGCTTGTACTATGGGTACTAGACAACGATAAACATACTTATATAGAGAAATACATACTTAAATACATAGAAAACATCCATGACTCAGGAACAAATACTCGCGCTCATCACACAAATATTTGTCCATACCGGGATTCGAACCCAGGACCGCTAGCTTCGTAGGCAGGGTCACTACCAACTAGGCTAACCGCGTCGTCGCACTTTAGCACTTTTCAACTTAAAAAAAAAGAAACAAAAAAAAACGATAACTTTTTTTAAAATACACAATTATACTCCTGAAATCGTAAACCTACTCCTGCACATAAACCTGGCACGCACGACGCACGAGTTATTTCATAAAATAAACACACGGTAATGTAGACCTCACGCGTTCTGAAATAATGTGAAAAAGCACCGGAATGACGCCCTAGGGGCCAGGAATCGGTTATTTGCTGGATTGTTTTGAATATGACGTTGTTTAGGGGGCAAAACGCCGTGGTAATGGTTATCACTCGCGCCTCTGAGCGGGCGTTGTTCTGGATTGAAAATAAACAAATGACTTTTTTTGTTATTGCTTGAGTGTTTTTCGACGGAAAAAACAAGAATAAACTTTGTGTAAAAATCGTATGTTGTCAGCATACACATAGATACTGAAAGAGCGATACAGTGGTCGAAATAAATGCTTGTATTGTATTATTTTATTATTGTGATAGCGTTATCCATATTTTTTGGATAATAACGGCCATCAGGTTTATATCAACACTGAAGATATACGGTTCCACGTCGCCGAGGATTGACTGTGACAAAATGTGTGGCCAAACCAGCGCTAAGTAACCGTTTGCAGCAATATGCGACATGAGGCCATGAACAAAATGATTAAGCGACATCAACATGACCGAAAGTTGCAAATCTAGTTTAAATGTTAGTTTAAATGCGTTAATAATAATAATAATCCAGCCTATAAACGTCCCACTGCTGGGAACAGGCCTCCACTCATAATGAAGGGGTTTGGGCTATAGTTCCCATGCGGGCCCAGTGCGAACTTCGCACACACCGTCAAATTGCTTTGCAGGTGTGTGCAGGTTTCTTCACGATGTTTTTCTTCACCGAAAAGCTCATGGTAAATTTACAAATTATATTTCGCACATAAATTCCGAAAAACTTAAGAGGTGCGAGCCCGGGCTCGAACCCACGACCCTCTGCTTAAGAGTCGGTAGGTCAAACCATTAGGCTACCACGGCTTTTTTTCGTATTATAACTATAATTTTAGATACGTCTTAACGCTAAAAAGTGTATTACGTGTTTGTATAAGGTACCACAGGAATAATCCTAGATTGATCCAAGTATAGGCGTTGTGTGCAAAATGGCTACAAGTCAAATTTAGGAAAACCATCTAATCTACTAAATGACATTGCTATTAATTTAGTGTGCCGAAATTCTTAATATTTTGCTTTCAATTATTTAAGTTGAATATAAAACATCCTGTACCACCAGCGGTCTTATGGCTGCCTTTCCACTTAGGTAGAGACGAGCGGGTCGGAGAGGAGACGTGTAGGAATGGACCAATCACATTGGTTGTAATCCACATCTCGTCTCCGCTCCGCTGTAATACAAACCAGCCGCGTTGACAAGCGGAGCGGAGGGGAGACGTGTAGGAATCGACCAATCACATTGGTTGTAAATCCACATCTCGTCCCCACTCCGTTTCAATGGAAACGGTCAAGCGGAGCCGACTGTATCAAATTTGTATAGTACGCCACTCATCTCCGCTCGTCTCCGCCTCAGTGGAATCACATACCTACCTCGTTTCACAGCTCCGCTCCACTCATCTCCGCTCGTCTCCGCCTCAGTGGAAAGGCAGCCTAACATGCAAGCACGAGAATTTGACAAGGTTTAAATAAAACGGTCCCGTCTAGTCTTACGTTAGAATATAGAATAGATTCATTTCCCTAGCACCTGTCAACTTTTATCTCTTGCATGCGGGGTCCTGAACCACGACGTCAGTTGATTTTTTTTAAACCTTATTTCTTTTTGTTTCTGCTAAGGATAAAACAATAACCACAGGTTTCATGGCCGCCTCCGAACACAACTAAGTATGAGCTATCACACGCCGGATCATTTGTCTCCGTCCAAGGATCATTTACTTGATGCTTTACAGATGTCCTGCGAGTGATTATGACATCGTTCTTCTGAACCAATCGTCTGAGTGGACGTTAGTTTCGTAACAATTTCGGTGGTTTAGGTGGCCATTTTTTTTGGTTTTTGCAGCATATGTATGATCATGATTTAAACTGCATGGACACGGCAAACGAGATCTGAGACCAGATAGGTACATATTTGCACTCTCAAGAGTTAATAACACTTGATACTTTTTTTATTTAAGAACTGCGACTACGTCCGCGTAGAAGGCGTTTATCGCTGCTCCCTCGGGAATAGTCAAATTTTCCGGGATAAACAGTAGTCTATGTCCTATCTTGGAACTCAGTCTATCTCCTATCTCAGTCTAGTTCAGCAATTTCGCCGTGAAAGCGTTACAGACGAGAAGAGAGAAGAGTTTCGCATTTTTAATATTAGAATAGATTGATCCGTGTTGTGATACACAATCTTATGTCAAAATTACTGTAAAGCAAAAGCGTAAGTGTAAATAAGTAGTCGAATTTAACAAACTTAAGTTTTAGGTTTTAATATCGTAGGAAAAGAGGGGAGGCCTTTGCCCAGCAGTGGGACACTAAAACAGGCTAAAAAAAATAAAAAAATCGTAGGGTTGATGAGCGATTGGACCAAATTTGCGTCCATGTGAAGCTGTAGTTTATTTCTAAAAATCTAAAAATAGTTGCTAAGTAGGTATGTAAGTCCTGTTTTTTTAAAGCAGTAGTCCTAACTAGCAAATGTACTATACCAAGTACATACCTACCAATAAAAGTGAACCTAAAGGTGAAGTACATTCGGCAGTTATTCGTGCTACGTAGTTAAAAGGTCAGGTCTGAACTACTATCATTGATTTGTACTTGTGCAAGTATGCGGGGATTTACCAGGATAATTTATCTGTACTTACTTATGATCAAAGTTTTCAGTGAGCCTCCTTAATTATCACATGTTTCTAAAGTATAAACGTAACAAGAAATTGATTTTATGGCTTATAGTTTCTAATTTATCCTTTGAATTAATTTTAACATTAAATTGTACGATCATTAACTTTAATTGTTGATACAACCCTGTCGCAGAAAGCCAATTATTAATTTTGACGCAATTTCTGTATAGGGCCGTGAAGCTGTCATTATGACAGAGTTCTTTGATGGCCCAACAAATTAAAGTAGTTCGCCATATCTATTCCATTAAGGAAATGTGAATAAAACTATGTATTTCCAGCCAGAGGAGAGTACATCAAGCCACCAATTTGCCGAACCGACAAAATGATTGAAAATGCAATTTTCTCCGAAACAATGACAAGCAATCGAGCCGCGGCCATAAATCAGACAGTCGAATTGCGTGAGAACGGCGCAGCTGCCGTGACGGAGCGAGATGGGAATATTGTTTGCTTTTTGTTCAGTTGCCGTTAGTTTTTGTTTTATAAAAAAATCATTATCATTGTAGTGTCAAACATAAACAAACAAAAAACTCATAATCCGCGCCGATTTTTTGTTTGTAATTTGTAAAGTACTTTATATAAGAAAAAAATCAAGTTAAAACATCCTGTACCTATATACTTAATTAACAATATAACCTAACCTAACCCCTTGAACTAAAATCCGACTGTCGACTAGTATGACGCACCCTTATAATTTTAATATGCCTATGAGACTCGCAGGTTTTAGAGGAATCATATGACACCCCATTTATTAAAATCGGTCCAGTAGTTTAGGAGCTAGAGTGGAACTGTTAAAATCATTACCCTTCTTTTGGCTTCGCTCAGTCGGGTATAAAGAAGGCTCAGGCTTCACGTTTTCTCTACGATTATTTAAAGGTCTCTAATACAGGATAAGGGTGAAGATAAATTTTATCACAGAAAAAACTTTTTTTTTTTCGTGACAAAATCACATGTAGTTTCAACTTATTCGTTTGTGCGTTTTATCCCTGGACGCCCTGTATAAAAGTAATGTTGATACATTAATGACATTAGAAAAATAATGATGCTGGTCGGAGCAACAGATGTCGTCTCATCAAGCTCAATATGTGAAATAATTTCATATTCATTATTTTTAATCGTTAGATTCTCTCTACAGTAAGACCGAACCTAAAACCCAATCAAACACCCAATCTTTTTATTGATCCCTTATAAAAATACTCCAAGAGTTCTTGCCGCTGTTACCAAATTTGTACCAACCCATTAGAAAACAAACGACAACCGCCTAAAGGTAGGCTTTTCCATGTAAATTAGTGTTTTCAAAGGAGTCCCATTTTTCCTAACCCCTTTTTAATGTAAATAAGTGTAGATACTACAGAGAAAAACCGACTTAGATCTGCAGTTGTCAATAGAACTCACTTTTATACTGACTGAGAAAAGGAAATACGTAAATTTGTAAGCTGTATTCAGTTGACTTAAGGATCGTCTCGTTTTTTCCAACAGTAAACTTAACGTGGTGGCTTTTGGCAGATGAAGTTGACAGTCACAGAGCGATTCTTTGACTGTTTTCTGTAAAAACAGCTAATATTTTTGTTGAGTCAAACCTTTTACTTCTCGTTGATTGTGTTTTGAAACCATTTGTGTAGGGCGAGACGTGGAGTTTAATTTGTCTTTTTCAAGTTTGTGGCGCGTGAATCTCTTTGTAAACACCAAGATAATTAGACGAACAGGAGACTGAAGAGGTAGGTACCTGTGTGAAGAAAGCACGTATTTGTTTTATGCCGGTAGCACACCTCCGCCGCGAAACCGCGAAACTGTGGCGGAATCGTGATATTTAATACCAAATTGAACTTTATTTCGTTGCCAGAGTTTCGCTACTACAGTTCCGCAGCAGAGATGTGCTACCGGCGTCAAATGCTTTCTATCATACGACATTAGGAAGGTTAAAAAAATCATGAAAATAAAGGAAGAAAAATAATAATTGAATTTAAATATAAACTAAAATGCAAAAAAGTGTGTGTGTGTCAGCTCCCACGCACAACTGGAGTTTAGTCTTTAAACACGATTGTCTTTGAATATGCAATAGGCAAAGAGGGTAAATAAATATCTCCATATCTATATCTATCTACGAGTAAGTATATCTCGTAAAACTCTCTTTTGCCAAGTTGTATCTTCATACAAATGCGTGACAGACGGACAAACCAACACGCTTACTTTCGGATTATAATATTTGAAAATTACACGGATTACAACTCCTAAAGGTAGTTTTCCAAACGTTTGGTCACCCTAGCAGAGTGAGACACAAGCGCCTTTAGTTGATGTCTCACCCGGACCGGAGTTTTACAGCAGTGCGCATTCCAGATGGTTGTTGCTGAGTCAACAATGGTCAGTGACTTCAAGAAGTTAAGCAAAATGAAAAATGTTGGAAGATTCCGTTTTATGTTCTCCGGGTACATTTATTTGGAACGTGGATATTAAACAGACAGAGAAAAAACATGACGTGTCAAAAGCAATTAGGTCAAACTTCTTCCGTTTTATGTTCTCCTAGTACTTTTCAGTAAGCTTTTGTTTATCTTTTTGACATAACACGTTTTTGTTACGCTTATAAAATTACTGAAAAAAAAAGCTACTTGTTATTATTTTTTTATTCGAAAGAATGGACTTTTATAAGCAAATAAAAAAAAATATCAGATTTTTTGGTTGCGTCATATAATTATAAAAAACAAAAACAGTTTATTCAATCTGGGATGGACTAAGATGGACACTAACTTTAGTCCGTCACATAATTAAAAAAACAGTGACAGATGTGCCATTGACAGCTACCTTGTCATGAAATAAACAACATAATCGTCGCTTGTGAATTTTTTATGCCCGATTTTTGCTCGTACATCACATAAACTTCCAGTTGTTTTCACCTCAACATAGCCAACTGCGCTCTCTACATAAGACTGCCGTGATGATCTTAAAAGCAAAATATGTGGTTCTATTCATATTTTGCAGTTTTCAAATTCCAGTATCAGTTCAAAGTCGTCGTAGCAGCTATCAAGGTCAGGTTCAGGGTACACAGCAAGAGTTATCGTCGTAGTTATTATCGTGGGTAAGCAGTCGAAAAATTAAAAGAAATCCAGAGAAAATACCGAAAACTTAGAGAAAGACGCGGGAATAAAATCACAAGCGAAGGTTATGTTGTTTATTTCATGACAAGGTAGCTGTCAATGCAGGGGGGCCACACTTAGAATGGTTACCATTTTCATTGACGGCAGCGACCTCTGGAGTGTTGATGAAAATACAAAACGTCAACTGTCAAACATGTGTCAGTCCAATGTCAGTCAGTCAAGCGTTGTCTGTGCGGAAATGCATTTCTCTGAGTTCTCTCAATATTAAAATGTATTGCTGAATACTTTGTTATTGTGACACCATAGAACCGCGTCATAATAAAGTGACATACTGAAAGGCGCAAAATGGATGTCACTTTATTATGAAACGGTTCTATGGAGAGTCTCAATATAATGTTTCGGTGGTGCCTACACACACACACATGACACATGCCTAGGTACGTATATATAGTATAGCTTTAGTTCAACCACAGCTCTCTAGGTGGCGGCACTTGTCATACATGCAAGTTTGGTCATAGAGTTGCCACTCTTTTCCTCTATAGTTACTTTACTCTTTGTGTCAATGGCACATCTGTCACTGTTTTTTTAATTATGTGACGGACTAAGGTTAGTGTCCATTTTAATCCGTCCCAGATTTAATAAACTGTTTTTATTTTTTATAATTATATGACTCAACCAAAAATCTGATATATTTTTTATTTGCTTATAAAAGTCTATTTTTTCGAATAAAAAAATAAAAACAAGTAGTTTTTTTTTTAGGCGATCCCCAATTTCCTGAAAATTTCACTCCTCATAAAACTTCTATACCGGGGGCCTTGTATGATAAATCGATTCTTAAGGAGTTAACTCCAAAAATGAACCTGTACCATACTCAATCATATAGTGGTGCTGCACTGTGGTGCTGTCATGTGTTCCTATAGAAAAGTGAGTAAGTCGGTATACGTTGCTATGATTTTCATTTTTATTTCGAGCTAAGTCGACTTTTATCTATTTTTACTAGAGCCATAGTATTCTCAAATCAAACTACCAATTAGATTTTATAAATTTTTCAAAGAAAGCTTTTTTAACTAAGTAAGTAGGTACCTACTTTGCTTTGCGCTGGTAGATTCACTCTATATTACTGACGTGTAAAAGAGCCCGTATGTGGCCAATTTACTGAATAAATATTTGACTTTGACTTTGACTTTGGAAAATTCAATATTTTTTTTCGCTATGTCATTGATTTATTTATATGCCTACTAATATTATAAACGAACGAAAGTACTGACTCTACACAGACGAAGTCGCGGGCGGAAAGCTAGTCCATCATTAACATATAATCGTAGGCAATTAAATGGAAGAACCAACCAAGTTCGTATCGAGCACGCAATAATTTAGCATTCCGTAGACTCCATAACCATTCAACGTAAATAGATGTAAGTAGAGATTGTATGAAAGCAGAGGTTTCAATAATATGAATATTAAAGAGGTCATATCATGTACTAGGGCCCTATCTATTAACCGTTACAATCAGACAAAGTTCAAAAGTGTCATAATTGTCAAACTGAATTGTCAAACTTTAAAGTAACAATGGCTAACTAAAGCTACAAAATTGGAAAAGTAAAGTAACACTGCTCAAACATTTATTATAAGGTAAAATTTTATATTTTATTACCTAGGGACCAGTTTCGCAGTAGGTAACATCGTTCTGAAATAAAACGCATCACAATCAGCTGGTAACACTAATTTGGCAGCTGTGCTTGTCAAAAATGTCAAATGTCAAACCAACAGCTGATTTTGGTTGACGTTCGCGCAAGCGTCCGCATAACCTATAATCAGTCGGGCTTTTGTACAAAAATCTCGAATATCTTTTGAATTCTGTGTGAAAATATACTTATATAGTGTGTGAAGTGTGACTTACAAACTTTAAAGTACTAGTTCGATTTATATTTTGCTTAAATACAGTGTAATAACAACGTGGTTTTGTAGTTAATATGTTTAGATCGTAATCTTCTCTTATTTACGTAGTTTTATCTCATATTGTGTTAGAATTATTAACGATTAGATTAATTTTGTGTTGGTATTAAGTGTATTATTCTAAATATAAACGTTAAATGCTAAAATTTGTTATAAACCATATACTGTTTCCAACTTTACGAATAGCCAATTGCCTTACTTTGCGTAGAGTACTTAGGCCCGCGTTCGATTTAAAAGAATATTTCAAGATGGCAGGCGTGTCTTCTAAAGTAAAAAGTGATTCAAATTTGGAAGCAAATTCTGTAAAAAGGATAAAACTCTCTACGGATATAGCGAAAACTAGAACTGTAGCTACAATGTGTGGGTCTTGGAGACCTGAAGAAGAAGATGGAGGCATGATTTTGATCTTTAAGACTAGGAAAGAGTGCTTGAGTCCTGATCCAGAAAATGAATCTGACTTTCCGGAGAACATCAAGGACTTTTGGGAGGCAACTTTTCAAGGCGTTGATGATGAACAGGTAATTTATAATTAATTCTTATAAGTTTAATGCTTAATTATTCATATTAAGTGTTCCAGTATACAATAATCTTATAACATATTCTGTTCAGTGTCCTCTGTTCATTTTGGTACAGACAACGCCATCTATTCGTTTTTGCATAAACTAGTTGTAAAAGTAGTAGACAACTTGTTTACGTATTGCTCATACTTGGTAACAGGTGGTGGTGTGTGCTAGTAAAGATTTTAATTTCTCAATTAAAGGTATTATAATAATAATATATCCTTTTCATAATTTTATGTGCAATAATGTAACAAATACGATTGTTTTCTATGTGATTTTTTGTTCTTACAATTTTATCGTGTTTGGATATCTGACTATGTTTTCTTTTAAATTAACGCCATCTGTAGAGGTATTAGAGAAGTACTTTACTTTCCATGTGAACGTATAGAACCGCTGCGACGTTGGCGTTTGTCACTAGGTTCTTGTGTTTTGGCACAGATGACGCTTCTCTACACTTTTAACTTTGGTAAATGGTTAGTTTCTTTTATTTATTTTTTCGGTTTCAGTATCATTATATCTTTAGTGATTAGCTGATTACTTACGTTAAACTCTTTTTGGCATTGGTTTTACAGTAAGGAACGGAGATCGCATCATTAATATTCGAAGAATGTTCCTACGAACATTTAATATCCATTACATACATTAAGATCATTTAAAACCTTTCAATTTATTTTTAGTCGATTTTTTCATCTTAATTCTAATAGTAGGTAGGTACCTATAAAATAAAGTAGCTCTTTTTGTCTGTTTGTGCGCTTGCTTAGTTCTTTCAAACTACATGTAGTAGGTGCATATTATTTTCGTATAATGTAGAACGTATCGACAGAGGTCTTGCCTTAGTATTATTGAACAGAACACTTAGCTGGAGCGGTAAAAGCCCGCTGCGAACTCTCTGCGACTACATTGGAGACATTACTTATTAATGGAAAGAACATTCAGATGTTCACATTCGTACTTATGTAGGTACTGTCGGCAAAGAAATGAATTAATTTTTACCCGACTTAGCAAAGCGAAAAGAAGGTGATGATTTTAACAGTCCGTTTATATGTGACCAAAAATCGGATGTTCCACTCTAGCTTATAAACTATTAACGATTTTAATGAATATGGTGTCTTAATAATATGATTAGTCAAAAACGAGCGAGTGTCATAAGCTATACAGGGAGTCCCAAAATTGGTAGGCCACATTGACACCGGAGGTAGGTCAGCTTAAGAGGTACCGAACCAGCCTAACATGACCTCAGTAAAAGTCGCATGGTTTTCGTGATATGCCAGTTTAAAGTTTGTACTGGAAAAGAACTTGAAAACCATGCGATTTTTACTAAGGTCATGTTAGGCTGGTTCGGTGTGGGGACAATGCGTAACGCATTTCCACTCCTTTAAAAAAAAGTGGTTCGGTCCGTCTTAGGCTGGTCTACCTCCAGTGTCAGTGGCCTACCGATATAATTATTGACGTTAGTCTTTAGTTATCATAATCGTTGAAGTTATATTACGGTAGTTGTTATTCACTTGAATCGCAAAGCGACTGTAATGATAATAATTCAAAAGTTTCTAACTAAAACCCGTCTGGCGACCAGCATGACGTGCCCTTACAATTTTTATATAGCCTATGACGCACGTTTCTGTCGAATCATACTTATGACATTTCATTTATTTAAATCGCTCTAATAGTTTAGGAGCTAGAATGGAACATCCGATTTTTGCTCACATACGACATAGGTACATGTAGGAGTGAAACGGATCGTACAAGTGACCGATGACCTATGCAATTGAATGAAAGGGTTCGAAGAGCTGGGAGAATGAGTGAGTAAGAGAGACGAATGACGACTGCTAAAAACGTAGGACGTGTGTTGGACTAAAAATATTTTTTTAATTTGTAGTGTCCTTGTTTTTAGGGTTCCGTACCTCAAAGAAAAAACGGAACCCTTATAGGATCACTTTGTTGTCCGTCTGTCTGTCTGTGTGGCTGTCAAGACCCTTTTTCTCAGGAACGCGTGGAGGTATCAAGTTGAAATTAATATCAAATACATAAGTCTGCCGTCCCTTGGATCAGTGAAAAAATCAAACATCTAAGTCAACGCAATTAAAAGATACGGCCGTTTATGTCGCATATTGAAGGGAATCTCAAAGGAATCAAAACCTATAGGGTACTTCCCGTTGACTTAGAATCATAAAATTTTGCAAGAAGCTATGTCTTATAGCACAAGTAAAGGAAAAAATCCGAAAACCGTTAATTTGTAGTTACATCACATAAAAAATGAGCCGAGTATAAGCTGACACTCACAAGTACTAAAGTGCATACTTATTGCGTGTCAGTTTATACTGGACTTTGTTTATATTGTATACCCGTGTTTTACGAACTATTTACATGCCTACAAGTTTGTGCGGAACCCTCGGTGCGCGAGTCCGACTCGCACTTGAACGGCTTTTTTTTTTAACAAAATTTTAAAAATAAACGCAGTGTCACTAAAATTTGGTTTCACTTCAAAATCCAAAAGCTACATACATACATACAACTTTACTGTTAAAATCATTATCCTTCTTTTGGCTAGGCTTCGCTCAGTCAATAAGCAATATTTTCGACATCAAGGTGGAATAAAACAACAAGAAATAATGGTCCTTATTATTTATTGACGTACAAAAGAAATTCAACTGAATTTTTTAACAGTGTAGGTCGACTGTACCTACATGTCATATATGCACCTTGGTTATTATAGGGAAGAAGGCTTTAAAAATAAGCCCGACGGCTTCTTTTGTCGAGAAATCAAAAACGCGTACACATTATTACACCTAATGCAAAAGTAAGTAGAGGTTATCTTATCAATTTGTTTAAATCTTTAATTAAATTACCTAGGAGACCGGCGTCAAACATGAAAAATTAATATCTATTCAATGGCTTCTTGGTTTTCTCTCTGTTACTGAAAAGCTTCACGAAAATCAAAATTGGCTCCCTCGAGTGTCTGTCATAATTTATCCACGATCCCCCCAACTTAATTAATCGTCAATATTAAGGGTAGCTAATTACTTTATAACTGCTTATTTATGTTTATTTAGACTGGGGAATTGCGGGTCCTCCTGAATTTAAACCCGAGTTTAATATCTGATTTAGCTTGAATTGGTTTTATATTGCATCTGTTAAGTGGACTTTAATTATGTTGCACGAAATGTTACATTTAGTTGATTAACTCCTCATATCAGTAATTATTTCACAAATACGAAGTTGCACTCTCTTTGCTGTGTTATTTATGTTAGCGAGCTGCCATCGCTTCGCTTGGGTTAACATATGTTAAAAGTAGTATATAGCACTCTCTCTTTATAATATTGCTGAAGATTTAAAAAAATATAATTAAAAATCACTACAAATAACTGTATTGAAATTGCTCATATGTGCCCAAGCATACGAGAGACTAAAGAACCACCACGAGGGCGTGATTCTATAATATCTCCCATTATCTGTGAAATGGTATGATGTTCTAAATGCAATCGTATTATAATTCTATACTATCACACTGTCCACGACTTTGAGGAGACCCTTTTTTTGAAACTATTAACCAATATTGTTAAACCAGCGCCGCCAAGCTTACGAATCTTCATAGCAAAACAATAGCAAATGGAAGTTTGTTGCATAATTTATGTATTTGAAACAAGTGGCAGTGTACATACAAGCTGCGGCCAAACAGGATAAAGCATTGCTAAGTTGTCCCGACTCAGAATATCAAACAATGTAGTCCACTTTCCGAACCTTACGCCACTTTAACATTATATTTTGGCCATCAAGGCACTACGCAAATGTTATGGTGACAAAAGTCAGGTTATAGTAACATACATTTAAATTCCAACCCTCAAAGCTTAGCTAGAAGGCACCATTTTCAAGAGTATGGTAACATCAGTCTTCAAAACAGACTTTGGACTTTGTGTCAAATGTAATACAGTTGTGAATAGACTGTTGGGTTGCACGTAGAGACTTCTGACTTTGGCCCCGTTAGCACCAGTCCTAAGCCCAGCTTACCATGTCCATAATAAATGAAATCACGGAAGCCAGACGCATTTGTGATTCCTGAACCCGCCTTGGTCATGATAATTCTATGAATATTAACTGGTCTGATATCTAATTACGGCGCTGAAAGGCAACTTGTTGCTCTCTAAGACTGGTTTTAGAAAATAGAGGAAATCGAGTTAGAATTGGGATGTTATGGGCTTAGTAAGAATTTCAGTAAATTTTTTGGAACTCCCGAAGTAACGACAGAGTTACACTAAACAGTAGTATTTCCATCATTTTTACACGCATGTTCGGTATTTGAAGCAGAGTCGGACGACGGAAAGTGCTTCAAACTCTCGGAGCTCATATTCAGAGCTCATAACTTTTGAACGGTCAGATTGTCATTTAACTTGAGAACTAATTTGATTAACATAGCTATTAAAAACCTTATTACAATCCGACAGACATGTAGATACACATACTGGCAGACAAAAATATCAACCCTACTATTCAGATTATGTAAAACTTATAGAAAAACAAAATGTGTTGGAAGATTTATAGATATGAATAGATTATGTTGGTCTGATATCTTAAAGTACATTTCAAAATTACAAAATGTTCTCAATATTTATCTCTATGTTCGCTTTATAAATATTTGACAAATACGAGATTGCCAAAGCGCCATTCTTATAACACAAGACACAAAAACGTCATTATATTGTCACACGGTATTTAAAACGCGTTGCCAAGGAAAATTTTATGACAAAGGTGAATTCTTGGGGCCCTTGCCCCGGCGAAGGGGGAATTTGTCAACATTCCCCTACAACACGGGGAGGGAGCATTCTTAAAAACAACTCGAAGCGAATTTTTATAGGTCCTTTGGGTGTAAACTGTTATTACTACTGTCTTTGCAGCAGTTTAATGTGTGATAAAAAAAGAATTTGTGAAGATTTTGACAATTTCAGATAATTGTCAGCTGCTTAAAGATCCGGTATTTTTATGAGTATAAATTTGTTGGTATAAGACTTTGGTGGATCGGCGAGTTGTCATTTTAAACTTTAGAAATTTTAAACATTGACCCTTTGGAAAATTATACAATCACTTATAATTTATAATATAATATAAACGATGGACATCAATGGACATTTTTAGTACATTAAAATAATACTCGTTTTTTTGTTCTGTTTGATAATATTAAAGTAATATATTATTTCAGATCTCTGTATTTCAAACTGACCTAAATGGACCGTTAAGAGAATGTTTATAAAATTCAGAATATTGAACAATTTCACTCAAGACCGCAAATGCTCTAACTAGTAGCTACTATGTATATTTAGTAGTATTTCTACCACTAAGAGTCTTATTGTCGTTGATACTTCAAGCACCTTTTAGTTTTCTATTACCTATTTGAAATTAATTGCCATTAATATCTTTATAAGAGTAGTCTAAATTATGGAGATGTTCACCAATTATTTTATATCGTCAAATACAGGGTGTCCCAATATCGGTAGGCCACATTGACACTGGAGGTAGACCAGCCTAAGACAGACCGAACCATACACTTTTTTTTTTAAGGAGTGGAATTGCGTTACGCGTTGTCCCCGCACCGAACCAGCATAACATGACCTTTGTAAAAATCGCATGGTTTTCAAGATTTGCCAGTTTAAAGTTCTTTCCAGTACAAACTTTAAACTGGCATATCTCGAAAACCATGCGACTTTTACTGAGGTCATGTTAGGCTGGTTCGGTACCTCTTAAGCTGACCTAACCTCCGGTGTCAATGTGGCCTACCGATTTTGGGACATCCTCTATAATAGATGGGTATCTCAAAATATATACTTGGCTTGTATTTTGGTTATGAGCATTTTTACTTGCATAAGTCGTTTAAAAGAATTTGTAAATTAAAACGAAGTTTTGTTACCGAACTCTTGAAGTTTATTTCTCAGCTGTATTTAGGTAGTTTTACATACTCTGTTAACCCCAGATAATAAAAGTCATCATGTTAAAGTTCCTTTTCGTTGTGATATTATAGAAAAGGACAGGTAATTTTTATCTGACTGATAATGTTATCTTATAAGAGCATGTAGACCAATTGAAAGAAGAAGTACTCGTCGTGCCGTATCAGAGTGTTAATGATAAAGCTTGGAATAAATGATGCTCTTGAATGAATGATGATGATGATGATGATCGGCCCTTATATGTAAGTTTTTATTTAAGCTTACTCACTTGAAGCTCCGATCCCTTTAAATCCCATTAAATCATATACATACATAACATATTTAGTATTCTTATCCTTGGTTTCTTAAATAGTATAAAGTCGCTTTTCTCATCTGTCTGTATGAACCATGCAACGGATTTTAATGCGGTTTTCACCATCAGTTAGATAATTTTTCACGGAAGGTTTATGTATATAATAGTACCCGGAGCGAAGCGAGCGCGGGTCGCTAGTTTAATATATCTCTGTATACTCGACGTAACTAAAACGTGTTTTCAACGACAGCTCTGAATAGCGCCGCGGGAATTGAATTTTTATTCCAACAGAGGTTTTACTTGAATAAGAAAAATTGTAGTCTGCTATTTTCCGTGACGCTTCCTCGGAAAAGTGGTTCAGGGAAATTCTATCGAGAACTGATTGAGGTTTAAAGACTTTTTCAGTGTAAAACGTTTTTTGATGGCATCAAAAAGGTTTGTCGAACAACGTGGATATAAAAATTGATTAAGTGCGAGTCGGCCTCGCGCACTTAGGGTTTCGTACATATTTGGCTGGTTTTTAGTATATGTTGTTATTCTATAGGGTTTGTTCTATAATCATACCAAATTTGACGCTTATATGTTTTACCGTTTTAACGATACAATAAAAATAAAAATACGTTGATAAAAAAGCGTTTTCCTACGTTGTAATCCGCCGTGATAAAACGCATTCTAAAAAAAAACAACCCGTTACGTATTACGGTTTAAAAGATACATCTCTTTATAGTTAGGACAAACTGACGGACGGACGGATAAACAGCGTAGGTTTAGTATTAGGGTACAATTTGACACCCTTTGTGTACGGAACCCTTAAAACTATATTTACCTGTAGATATTTTAAATGTTAAATGAGATTTACAAATCTGAATTTTACTTGGTGAAATCTTCGACATCACCGCCTGTCCTATTAAGAATTTTCATGTCCTATAAAATCATAAATATCGTGAGGTTAAATCTATTTACTCAGTTTTCTTTATCTGCGGAAAGTATGTTGTATTTATAAGGTATCGCGAACTAAGAGAATATTCAATTGATCCAGAAACCCTACGTATTGGCAAACTTTCTTCATTCCAATCTCCCGGAAAGAAAATCCAAGAGTTTTTTACTTTCAGGTAAGCCGATTGCTGTCGTAGAATCGAAATCCCCAGAGCGTTTGATTTTCCAACGTGATTTAAACGACTTAATTTTTCAGAGTTGGTCTTTCCTTGAACTTGTTTACTTGAGGGTGATGTTAAAAACGTATTTATTGATAATGCAGTTTTATTTAACGCATTCGCCGCTGTTTAACCTTCAAATGTATGTAATTTTGACACTCCAGATGAGTCATCGGCGTCGAATATGTTTAAATTATTCGCATTTGAAAATACAATTGGATACCATAACGTCCATAACTTACTAAGAACAGGTATAGGTATTGACAGCGGAATTTTGTTCACATTCACTCCTTCGTTCATTCACTACCTTTGTTGTTCGTAGCTGTGGTGCGTAATCACTCAACTCAACTCTCGTGCCGACACCTATACGAAGCTGTTAATCAAATAATACATATTGGTTGGTATACTCAGACCATTATCTTTAATTTACAATATTAAATATCTATCTATTGTTCAAATCAAACAAGATGAGTCCAAGTGTTTGTCTGATAAATGTTGCGGGGCCACCCCAACACAAAATTTGATTCATCATCATCATCATCATTATCAGCCGCAAGACGTCCACTGCTGGACAAAGGCCTTCCCCAAGGTTCTCCACGTTTTTATTTATTTGAAATAAATAATTTCATTTCATAATTGAATTTCATTTCAGTAACCTTGAACCTGTTTCTAGGTAAGGTTTCCTTCATCGCAATCAACGAGCGTCAGAAGGCCGTACATTTTTAAACGCTCCTCACACAAGTTAAAGCGGGTATTTATCTTTTTAATAAGGGCAAGATTTACAAAGGGCCAGTGCCTAATTGGACCCATTTGTAAGGAACAGGGCGGCTCATTTAATAGGCGGCTCATTATTAGAACCCCGCAAGGAAGCAATACGACGACCTTTTAAAAATCTCCCGGGTCGAATCAATTTGGCTTCTTCGAGGTTGTTTTTGGGTTTTATTTAAAGATGAGGTTACTGCAGTATTTTGAAACATTTATGATTTAATTTGGGGACCTCATTACGCAGCACAATTATATGAAGCAATAGTTTTACAATATCATTTGTGTCATCATCATTTATTTTGTGTCATGTGGCACCATCATTATCAGCGACTTCCTGATCAGCAATTTTTGCACTTTCGTGTAGTTTTTGGATTTAGCTATATTAAAACAATTTTTGATACTTTGCAATATACACGATATTTTAGTCTGTACGAGTATATTATAATAATATTTAAATTATTTACTCGTTTTTTTTTCTACTTAGTTGCAGCCTCCTCAGTCCTTAACTTATATTTTGTAAGAGGTTTTACCAATGATTTTGTACAAAATAAATTGAATTGATGATTACGGAGCATTATCAATCTTACGTTATAATTTTGAACGTGGACGCTTGTACATAACACCTTACACGTACTCAGCCATGTCAGCCCTGTCCTCCACGGCCAACGTAAGATGGATCGGTCCACATCAATCATTTTGCCAATCGCCGTCAACCGCTTCCATCTCCGAAGTTGGTAATACGCCGCCCGCCAATCTCTAGCCGAGTTTGCCTGATGCTAAACGAAAGGAATTGGTAAATTGGGTCAAATATTGGCGATGCTCAATCTGTGATTATTAGACATAGACATTTACCTGGCACGAACGATGCAACGCTAGTGATTTCGTTCTGATAGGTACTTAGTTTATCGATATCTTATAAGTGGCTTACATCAATGTGACAAGTTTGAAAATATATGAATAATAATACCAAACCAAATCAATTTATTATCTAATAATTTACATTCTTGTGAAGTTGCGAATAATGAAGAAACACTTTGTAGTTTTCTTTCTTCCCTTCCACTGAATTTGCTTTGCTTTACGTGCAATGCGAAAGAAGTGACAGTGATTTATGTCAATTTATTTTTATTCTCAGATGAATAAGGACAATGAATGTAATAAGTTTTTAATACTTACTTAACGTTGGTATTCATTAGAGGAATAAAATGAAACGCGTATTACTATTTTGCTACCTTCTTATTGCACCAATTTGTGTAAATTTCCGAATAGCTACTCTATGAAGTTGAAGTGGTACTTATCGATAACAGGTTGGTCGATGTTATTATTATGTCAAACACTAACCACACGGCGTTCGTGCCAGGAAAATCTCTATGTCTAGTGATTATGATGCTTTTCCTTTAAATAGGAAATTATTTAAATAAGAAATAATTGAGTCTCAAGAGTTATATGTATAAGAGCTTTTAACGTGATTCAATTTGATGAATAAAGTGGCGTATAGAGTCAATGTTTATGGCTGTTTTTTGCCTAATAATTTTCAGGAAACTTGCCTGTAGAGAAGTCTTTGGGACGTAAGATTCAAACAGTTATTTAATGATCCTTAAACAAAGTTATATTACTCATGATGTAGGTACATGAAATGTGGGTTAAATATTTGTTTTAATTATCATATCCTATTAACCAACAAACTTAAATATTTTTTGTGGGTTTCTAAACAACTTATATTGTTGTGATTCGCGGGACTATTTTCAATTCAGGAGGCGAAAAATCTATTATGCTGCTTCTTAACTTTGCAAAAGGCTTATCAACGCTTGATCTTAATAATCATAATAATTTGACATGTAATATTTTGATATTATAAATAAATGAGTATGAGTATGAGTATGATCTCCCAGTTTTATAATATGCATAGTCAAAAGTATGTGTAAGTATTATTCAGTTTTTTTGTTTATTCGGTCTAAAACGGCCAGTATTCACAATTATACTAACCGCCTGTCTCACAATCGTCAAATAAAGCATATCTGCCACATAAATTAAGCCCCTTCCCTTTCGTACACTTAAAAATAGACAAGGAGCGGGCTAACTTTAAGTGGCAGATAAATTTACTTGTCGATTGTGAGACAGGCCCTAAATAATGCATTGTTTAATTTATTTCCTTGAATATTACATACCTACTAATACTAACCAAACGTCAGAGACATGTCGAAACACGGTAATACAGGCCCCCAAGGAGCCGATCTCAAGTTACTGTATTAATATTGATGTCGTTACGAGTTCCAGTAACCCACCTTGGCCCCTGGGGTCACATAAAGATGGAAAAACTTGGTATCCTTCACGGCTCATAACTCGCAAAAAGAGCTACCTTAGATCTGCTCCTCTTAAAAGTTAGGATGATGTCAAATTCCTTAAGCTGTTTGAAGGTAGGTACAAGTTAATTTTAATTATTACTTCAAAAGTTAAGTTCTCGTGGATTTTTTTAAGCTTCACGTTACTTTTACGTGTCCTGTTTTGGCGTAAGGCTCTTTAATAAACTGCTCTTGGCTGAGAAGTCCGTCTCAAGATAGGTAAAAAAACTGTTTTCTATGACTTGACGCTTACTTTGACGTATATCTTGAAACGGGTATCACAGCCAAGATTACTTTATAAATACGGCCCTAAGAGCCTTGACATCTCAAAATCGTGTTAAATATTAACAATTAAAAACATTACCCTTCTTTTGGCTTCTCTCACTCAGGTAATTACAAATTAGGTCAACGATGGAACTCGTCTATCAACGGTGTTCATTCCATCGGCTGTGTTATGCCAATATTATTATTTAATCCGTGGATAGATTTCTTCTAATTGCAATTTGACACATTTAAACTTGGCATATGTCACATTTTGACCTGAAGTTAACTAACCTATCCGCGGTTTAAACATTGGGAACGGATATTTCTTTATACAAATAAATAACAAATTGAAGATCGTATTTGTTTAATAGCAGATGCTATTGTTAGAATTTGTTGAAACGTTACTGCTAAAAACTATTGTGTTCTAAATTAAACATTGAGTTTCAGTCCATTTATTAGTAAAACTAATTAAAATGTAGTTAGTATTGCGTGACTCGATTTGCATAATTATCTGAGACATCGGTCACTGTCACACCATTGTCTTGTGAATTTTCTTTGTTTCTCTTTTTACATAAATTACTTGAAATATAATAGACAATCCAGGCCACATATAAAAATACATTTTGTTCGAGATTAAATAAAAAACTGTGATATGTGATCTAAATAAGTAGCTTCTGTAGGTATCTATCGTTTGGTGTACGTATGTTAAGACATTGTTAAGTCATCACAATAATTGAGTTATTGTAAAATAATAAATAAATCAATCAAAAATATCTAATCCTGGTGTGACAAATAAAAATACTGCACTTTTACGATATCTTCACAAAGAGACAATAAAACGGTAAAAGTAACCAATAGGAAAATACAGAATATTGGCAATTGGGTTACGGTATTAAAATGTGTCTAAAATTTGATTAAAAACCTTCAAAATCACGTTAGAGATAACAGTTTGTATCCACTGTCGTAGGACAAATGCTAATTTAGACTGATGTTGAAGAATCCAGAAGTGATCAATCAAATGCCGATGCACTTAAGTGCCTTCAGTCTGCAATTTCCGATGTAGCAGACGTTTTCAACTGTCCAAGTTTTATAGAACTGCAATTATCGGTGCCTTAACTTTGTTATCGTCTATCTTGTGAAGAAAGGAATAAAATATAAAACGATGATGAAAAAACTAAAGAATTTCTTAAATATCTGTTGACCGCTGTTTGATCAGGGTCATTGTGATAAATATTGGTTGAATGAGCTTGAAATGATAAATGGAATTTGCTATATTAACATTCATCATTTTGATCATCATCATCATTTCAGACGAAAGACGTCCATTACTGGTCCTAGGAATTCACCATTTTTCGTAACACTTTTCGTGGTGTTACGCTTGCTGACTGGATATCATTTTAGTTAAACTTAACATGCTGCTGTAGTTATTTAAATAAATTAAGAATATGTGACATTAGTGTATTATGCAACTGGTAGCACGTAGCTTTATCGGAATATAGTTGCACTTATTATACGTCAACAATGTCATCCACGTTTTCATAAAGTGTAAAATATAATGTATTATCGATTTTAAATGTACGCATTTGAAGCATGCAAACAACAGCGATCAAATCCTCAACCTTTTCACCTTCGAAATGTAAACTCAAATGCATAAAACAGTCATTTCAGTCCCGAAGTTAGCACATCGTTTACGTAAGAAAAGTTTCTGCAATATTTATATTCAATAGGCACGCACCTAGCGCGCCCTAGCGCCCGTAAACAGCTTTACGACAATATCAATTCTAATTTATGCTTTATTACCGACTTGGTGTTCGTGAAACACATTTTGTGTTGCATGGTGTTGCAAGTCACAGGCTTCATGTAGTTGTTTTTATAAACTAGCAAATGTATTATTGATGATCAATCGTTTGATAAATGCAATATTAAGATATCCATGATTCCACACTATTTATTTTATTTTATTTATTTAATCCAAAAAAAAGCGTGGTACATTTTTAATTTAATAATTCGCCAAACGCATTGATCTTAGCCGTTGTATCCTCGTTTATTTTTGTTCTTGGTGATTGATTAACTTAGATAATCAACTAATGACAGTTAAATCCGAACTTTTATTTGAACATCTAAGTATCTAACTGTATAAAGACAAAGCCCAGCTTTTTGTTGCTGTAAGTAGTTAGTGGAGTAACATCTAGTGCTGTTATTTTTTCGAGTGCCACTGAAATCAGTGTCGTTGCAAACACGGGAGGAGGAGATACATGCTGGATCGCTTCACTTTTTATACGAATGTTTATCATAATCATAAGAAGTTAAGCATAACAGGCAGCCGCTCTTTGCAATTTAATAATTATGGATAGAATGGATATAGATGATGAACACACTGAATAGCAAATTTAAACGGTCTAGAATTTTACAAAATAAACAATAACATCGCGGTCACTTGTACCTTGTTACTCGTACCCGTAAACGGTAATAAAGAGTAACGGAGTGATTTTAACGTTTCGCTGGTGACGTTTGCGATTTGCGTTATTACAGAAACAACTTATTTACAGCAAACTGATTGCGAAGTATATATGACTGCGGTATTTATTGTCTAGCGGTACACATGCGAAGATGAATACATTGATTTTATAATTGAACTCGGAACTTTGAAAATGCATAGGTATTGTTTAAGAAGGAATTTCATTGTAGGTTAAGATATACATTAGTAAGTTGCTATAGTTTGTAAAAATGTATGGCTAAGAAGAATGTAGTGTAGAGTGGATGATAGTTTTACAGTCTTTTTTAATTGAGTGGTTGACTGGTTTAAACTGGTACCAACTAATTTGACAATTAAGTACCAAAAGCTATAACTAAGCCTGTCAAACTTAGGATGTTAGTAAATTTACTTATTACAAAGCGAAGGCGGCAAAGCCTATCCCGGGTCCCACTTTAATATGCGTATCAAAAGCAAAAGTTCCCGGTCGCCGGAAACTTCGCCCAAATTTGGCTGTAGATAAAATTATTCGCTCGTTAATTCCTACAACTTGTAAAGTATCATGCTTGCTGGATATTTTCATGGTTTTAGAATGTTGAGGTTTTTAGGAGTGCGATACGTCATTTAATTGAATGAAATGAAACTGATCTGTTATAACAACTCTCAAAATTGCAATCAAGCTAGATTGAAAACAGTTAGTCTAGACAAATTTAAACACATTTCTAGACGAAACTTTACAGAATAGGGTATGAGGTTTGAGCCATTATTTAATTTGGTTATAAAACTGCTATTAAGCATTATATAATGTAATTTCAAATTCATTCGAGCTCAAATCGTTAAAACAATTTTATAATCGAAACTTATATTTGGTACTAAAAATTACTCAGTACCATTATCATGTCGACTATTTTCACTACAATCAGTCATGTAGAAGAAAAAAAAAGGTGTAAAGTAAATAAATCCAGAAAACTTGTCAAGACAAGTGGCATTTTATGAATGATTTTGTCTACCCACTATGAAGTCCAATGCTAAAATTTGACAATGCAATGCAATGTCCAATGTTAAAATTTGACATTTGCCACACACTTAATGATTTGTCAAATTTTAACCTGAAGTAACTAAGAGTCAAGTAAGTAAGAGTGTTATGGTGAAACCAATATGTCTATTGTGATGGCCGTTTCGTTTATAACCAAAACGAAAGCCAAAGTGACATAGCAATTAGTTATATCAAAATGAAATTCAAAGGTCAATTAATTGTTCGATTGCAAAAATTTCAGCATCTCTTAAAGTTGGTAATCACCTTGAGAGCAAATTTTGCGCGAAACGGCCCCGAGCGAAATATTAAATTGAAGGGAAATTTTAAACTGTTCATTATGTAGCGGAGTCGACGTAATTTTGAACTCATCAACGGCGCGTGCAAGACTTTCGCTGTAGGTCCGTAGCGTAGTGGAAGAAGATATAATGATTTCTATTTCTGATTAATTTTCTCTGACTTCCCTTGATTTGTTCAGTCCTTTTTGCATAAAAATACTTTCTCCTCATTTTGCCCACAAATACTACTCCTGCTGCTGTTCTTTCACGGCTCCATCTTGGTCCAGATCTAAACAACTTTTGTAGGTACTTTCGTTTCCTTATTCGTTAGCTATATTGTCGTCTACATAGTTTGTTAGATGAAAGTATTATGTACTTAATATTATGTAAGACGACAAATTCAAATGAGTTTACGTCTTGAAATTGAAATCTAAATTAATTTCCAAAACCTCCCAGTATAATATTGTGTATGTCTGCTTTGAGCCAAAATACTTTAGAAGTTCATCAAACTAGTTCCACTCAAAAGCGCTTGAAGAAATTTGACAATACTAAGAATTGTATTATTGTTAAATTGAGGAACGCGCACTATGTACTACATGATCGTTGTACAGTCGAGGACAGAAAGATGTATGCACTTTTGGACCTTATTACAATGGAACAAGGTAAAAAAGTGTAATCATCTTTCTGTCCACGACTGTACATGATCGTTCACAGAGACAGGTGGGCTTGCAAATGAAATGAGTATGTCCGTCTTCTGGTAAATACCATATGACCAAGAAGTCGAGGGCAAAAGCTAGTGTATGATATATATTATATTGTTTGATAGCAAGTAGTACGCGCTTGCTTTATTCTCTTGCGCAGATTGAAGATGGCAGCTTTATAATCAAATACCCCAAACTGGATTGCAGACGTCTCGTTTGACGAAATAAAGTTATTTAGAATGAGTAAGCAGTAAGTAAGTTTAAAAATATTGGGTTTTTTACTTATATTTATTTACTTATTTTATATATATTTATACTTAAATGTAATAAAATCTTTTGGTAACTCATAGTGATACGAAATTAAAAATAATGCACGTCGTTTTGCTGTCGAAGCGTGTTTGTGCTTGTCACTGAAAAAATCAAGGTATTTCATGAATTTTAGTAAAATCAATGAAAAGTAATGAAAGTAATAAGAAATAACGAAACCCTACGATATCCAAAAGATGGTTACGTCACCGGATAAAATCCTGTTAAAATTGTTTAAATAGGTATAGGATTCAAATGAACCTATAAATGCGTTACCAGCTATGAT
The DNA here is from genome assembly GCA_963241965.1 of Tortrix viridana. NCBI lineage: Eukaryota > Metazoa > Arthropoda > Insecta > Lepidoptera > Tortricidae > Tortrix > Tortrix viridana. The sequence continues at coordinate 16,240,908 of OY725172.1, forward strand.
GCACAAAATTGATAAAGGTTTGCAGTTTTGGTATGGCAGTCTTGAGATTGCAGTATTGAGATTGCAAATGTCTACGGATCTCAGTGTCCATTTACCATCAGGTAGTTGTGATAGCTTTGTTTTCTCCTATGAACAATCATTAATCAAAGAAATAAGCCTAAATGTCCACACCCAAATGCCATACGTGCATTCGTGAGCCGACAAACTGAATACCGTGCATGAAATTGCCGGCCACCCCACGGGAATTTTAAGGATACTCGTACAGGATTCGACTCACGCACCGCCCGATATTAATTCCCTGGAAATGCACACGACGAATGGCAAACCGTTGAGTTATGAGCTCCTTGGTACGGTCGGGAAAACAAACCAACCTGTAATTTTAGCCTAGACTAGAGCCCCGCACCGGCTTCGCACGGGTTAATGGTTATTCGATTATAGCCTTTCTAGATAGTCCTCTTTCTTATGGTGGAAACCGGTTTCTGAGATTAGCCCGGACAAACATTTGGAGGACTTTAATTTATATTATTCAGACTGCCGATCACATCTACCTACATTCCTTAAGAGGTTACACTAATGCTTAGTCCAGATTACTCTATCATTAGAACAGTAGGTAATGCAATGTAATATTCAATTCAATTTTTTGTTAAAATGGCGTCTGTCCATGAGGACAATTCTGCCAATGTCAAAGTTTTAGGTTACATATGATCGGTTCTTGAAAATGTTATTAAAACATTTAGAGTGTTATATTCTCCGAGATCAGAGGCAAGAGTGTCGGCATGTAATAATTTCATAAAAAAGTAGTGTTTGCTGGCTGTAACATATCTCGGAATCTGTGCCTACGAATATGTACCTACAATCGGCAAAACATTTTAAATACCCGGAGATCACGGATCAGGCAAATATTTCCATCCCGTCATGACTTATTAGAAGGGATCAAGGGTATTTTCCTTGGATGTTTATTCTATACTTTGACAGGGATTATTAAATTTGCTTTTATGGACAATTTTGGCATGAGCTGTAATGTAAGTCCCAAAACTGGGCTGGGTAAGGTAAAACCCAAAACTGGGCAAAAATGGATCTTCATCATGTTAACTGAATAACTCACTGCTGGTTAAAAGGACCGCGATCTTAATTTTCTGTGCTATTTGTATCCAGTGTGTTAGCGCGATTCTTGTAAGATTGTCGGTCCCTCTTAAAGGGAGAGGACTGGACATGTCTGGTACGCACCTTCACTTCAGAAGCTTTCCGCCAAACTATACTTATATGAATAGATATTGTGATAAGTTCTGCTTGCTGAAGTATTTGTAAGAAACTAAAAGTAGCAATATAGAAACAATATCGTTTAGAAATTAAAAAATATCTACCTTCATCTAAATGGTAACTTCACTAAGGATTGTCACACTAAAGAACCTAGTGGCTCTAGCATAAAACTTACCCATCTTCCGACCTCCATTTCCAATGTTCTAAGTGCATAAAGTCAATATTTCACTTCGTCCTGTAGATTCCCTCTGTTGAGGCACGCCGCCGGGATGAGCAGTCGCTTCTACTTCAATTTACACAATCCAATATCACCGCAGTCCTGTTACTGCCAGAGTTTATACGACAATTCTGTACTTGCAGATGCATCTTGATGGTTATGATGATGCATAATATTTTCAGTGATGTGTGTTTTGTTTGCAGTTACAGTGTTATGCATAACAGGTACGAATATATTATTGTCATTTTCAGGTATATTCGATTTTAATTTTTAAGCAGGTTACAGTTATTCTAGGCAATTATTTGTATTGTAGTTAAATTATATTGCCATTAACTGAAAATTATATCCGTTTATCTCGGTTTATTCTATCATTAACGGGTTGTAATATCTCTTTTAGGCAACAAATCGAAATTTTAGCATCCTATTGCGTACCCACCTAAGATGTCGCATAGTGTCCGCTCATTTACTAAATGTATTTTTAAACGGCATCTATATTTTTGAGCATTTCTCTTAATTTAACTTTTATCAAAATTGCTCGGAATATCCTTTGTTTTGGTTTTATAAAATTTAAGCATTTGCTTGTAACAAAACATTGGTCATTCGCCGTTCTTGGTCAAAAAAAGGGAACGCTCTTGCGGATTTCGTGAATTTGTTTTACAATAAATTCGAAAATACGCTAAAATGCTCGGTACAAATGAATTTTTAGGTTTATCAGCATCTAAGACCAAAGTCAAAATTCGTAAAAAAACAATATAACTAAATATATCATATTGATTAAACGTTTGTAGATCTGTTTGTACTCTGCAACCGATCTCCGCGACTGCCAAGCTAAGCGCACCAATAAATATGCAATGAAGCAAGGCATCGAGCGATCAATCTATGCCAACCTTACACTGCGAACTGTTTATCATAATTCCCGAATGCTAAACTAGGTTATGTTCCTATTTATGTAAAGGATCGAGAGTTTGAAGGTTTACCTTTTTTCTAAGAGGGACCTTGCAAATTGTTTTTCCGCCGCTTATACTAAATTTACTTTTCTTGGGATGTCTTTGCAGGTGTGCTTCATAGAATGGTTCGACAGCACATATGGTACCGTCTGTCACTGTCACATATGCTTTACTATTATTATTATACTATGTATTTTCTGGCTAGATCTATTTGGCATCGTTTGATCTTCCTAATGGTGGTTTCTATAGTCCATATTATGGCGAAAAATCACACCCTTCAAATAGTTGCTTCCTTACATTTTATAGTATTATTTCGCTTGGAAGAAACAGTTCGTTTTCGATTCCTATGTTCAATTTTTAACGAATTGATTGCACGAGCCACCGTATTAACTGCAAAATTCTCAATATAAATAAAACATTACGAAACAGCTCGTAGGTCACCGGGGGTTTGTCCGTTAGCAATTAGGACAAAAGAAACGACCAACTCGAGAGCGCTCATTAGAAACCTTTACGAACAGTGATGGTGGAAGGTTGTTTAAATTGTTAAATATTTTTGGATTTTGCTTGCTCGTAAAAATGTCGACAACATGCGGCAAAACTGATTTCATGAAACATTCGTGAATTGGAGGTATTGGCTTCTCTAGAATTCCCACAATGGCTAGACTTGCGTTGCCTGCATCTAATATAAAAATTAGTACGCTAAAATATCATTTTCTTATCGGCTCCAATAATGTTCTCATCAGATTATCAATACATAGTATCATCATACATACAAGTATATACGTGTTTTTCTTCGTATTCCTTTATTTCGTCAACGGTCTTTTGTCATTGTGACAAATGCAATGTTTATCCATTTCAATCACATTCATGACTTGAACAAAAAGATGACTTGCAAAAAGTGACCCCGCTATAAAAGTGTTGTTCTTGATTGCCTATAATAATAAGGTAAAACAAAAAACTATTCGAAGATCACTAAATTTTGTATTAGAAGAAAACTTTAATAAGTTAAATTAGTCTTCTATCACTCCAAATGCTGACCATTTTATCCGAATCAACATTCCGACAATCGACTCAGGGCGTCAGTAAGGACTTTAGCAAACCTCATCTCTGGTTAACTATAGAAACTGTCGACAGTTGTATCGACTCGATTGTTTCGGTAAACACAATCCCCTCCCTATAGTGAACTGTATCCGACGGAACCTGCCCCAATGTAGGGTTACGTTCTCTTAATGAAAATTGATGCTGGATAATGTTAGGATACTGTCCTTTTTTGATCCTATTAACTGAAATAAATTACATGCTGACTTGTATTTTTTTTTAATTCTTTGGGGTTTTGAAATTGAGAATAGCCTTACGAGTAAACTCCGGACAGATCTCGTTTTAATTGTTCTGGAAATTTACTCTTTGGTAAGATTGAAAAGACATTTTTCATGGGATGTATATAATGTAGATACATATTATAAAATAGTTGTCCAACACAACTGATATATAATATAAGTATATGGAAAAACAATTGTGTTCAAGATTAAATCTATTTATTTCTTTGGATTATCTTAAGACTTGTTAAAGACACCAGACTTCTCAGTAAAACTCTCAGTTTTTTCGCAACATCTTGCGAAAGTTATAATAAAGGAAGAATCTTGGCGCACTATGGTTTCTCCGGGACAATTTCATGCATCAATGCGTATGTTATGCAATCAACAGGCTACTAAACTGCACATTTCGAAGAAATGCAAGCGTTGCATTTATTATAAATTCTTGGGCTTGTTTGAAGGTAGTAAAGGTTTTACTGGTACTATATTTTACTTTGAGCATAAGCTTCCAGGATGTTCATCTCTTAACTTGTGACTTCAGTATTAAAGTCCTCATTGTATTTTATTTTGATAAACTAGGAGAACAAGAAAATAAAATTTAAGGAGTCGTATCGTATGTGGCACCTTGAGTATTGAAAAACTGAAGTCTGAACTAGGAAGAAGGAGAACATAATCTCAGGATCTGCTTAAAAGAAGTACATAATATAAATGCAGGTCACGTAAATACAATTTAAAACTGTACTTAGGACTGTATTAGTTTAACATTTTTAACTAATAACGTGAACAGTTACCATTAATATTAAATGTATTTTAAACTAATGATAATAACGTTGTTCTACACAAATATTCTAATTCCAATAAACATCCTAATGAAACATATAAACCGTAAGTTTAACATCAACCCGCTTAAACCCGCTTACGAGAAATTCCATTTGGGCATGTAGCGTTGAGATCACGTACCCCCGTGTCTATTGACAGTGGGTTCCTTATGCCGCGTGTTTGCGAATTTGTCGCGTGCGTGACAAAGGCGAGGCCATTAAAATGTTTGATAAAGGTACGGGCGACGTGAGAGAGTGTGGCCCATGTTACGCGGGGTCCGTCCGGTTCGCGACCATCATCTTATCCTTTATTAACCCACCAAACAAGCATTGCAAGCCGTGTTCGCATTGTTGTGTTCCAATGTGGAAATAAGTCAACCAATAAAATTACTAGCACAGAGGTATTCCATTGTAGTCCTTAGTCTTAGTAGTAGAGTTGTCAACGCATTTGCAGTCCTAAGATTACAGTCTTGAGATTATTGTCTTGAGATTGCAAATGTCTATGGATCTCAGATCTTTAACGTTACGAAAAAAATATTTGCAATGTATAGACGTCGGAATAGGTACTGATTATTTGCCTAAACTCTATGCATGTTCATTCAATAATATGTTCCCATTTCACTCACACATGAATGAATATGCGTATGTAACAAGCAGTATTTACTTGTAATGAAAATATGTCGTCCCTAAAATTCAATAAAAACATGCATTATAGATAACTACTCATAAGTAGTAATATAGATATATTACTTAAGTGCAAAGCTCATAGGTGTTTCAATGCATGATAACGACCATCCATCAGCACTGTAATAAAATAAATAACTTATCTCTGCAAATTCAAAACTGGCACATGTGCCAAACAAGTTATTTCTTGTAACTTGGACCTTATGCCAACTTCATTAAATCTAAGAGGAAGCTTCAAGTGGATATGAGAAAAGGTGTTTCCGACAAACAGCTAAATTTCACGTTTTCGCGAGAAAAGATTTTCCGCGAACTAGAAAACTTTTCACAATGGCGTCTCAGATATATTTGTAACTAGGTACCTTACATTTTCATATATATATGTAAATAAAAGAAAACAATTGTCCGCTCGGTATTTGTTTGATAGAAAATACAGGTTAACAACAATTAAAGGAGCACTATTAACGAAGTAATTCTAACCAAAAAAACTAAAATCCAGAAAGATTTATCGTAAAAAGATCTCGTAAACTTAAAGTATAAAATTAAAACTAACATAATACGTCCTGGTAGGCGATGTTAGCTTTTTATTTCAGCCATTAATATTGTGTTGCCACTTAAACTTTCCTTTTTTATTTTCATAACCAACAATGAAGTTGGGATTTTTTAAATTGCACAGCATGCTCACAAAGCCAACGAGAAATAAAAGACGCTTGAAACTTGGTCTGTGGTGTGGTTTTTTCAAACTTGGAATCTAATGATTAAATTCCATTCTCGAAGGCGAGCGATAAAAAAAAATGCCCATAGTTTATGCTATCACTGTAGATTTCTGAGCAAATTCAATTAAAAATTTTGTTTCAATTTGTGAACTGTGACGATTGATTAATTAAGAAAAGTGAGTAGGTACCTTATTTCAAAGAAAAATGTTTTCGCTAAAATAACAAACTTTATCACTTTTCTTAATTAATCAATCGTCACAGTTCACAAATTGAAACAAAATTTTTAATTGATCTTTGCTCAGAAGGAGGCTAATGCATCATACGGTAACCATTCCCAAGAGATCTCTGCAATGTGATGCCTTAGTACCATGTATGTGAAAAAGGTTCGGTATATTTAAAGTAATCTTGCAAGATAAATGAGGCGCCAACGAAGAGTTTATCTTATATAACAAAATAAAAAGCAAGTAGGTACCTTATTTAAAAGAAAAATGTTTTCGCTAAAATAACAAACTTTATTGCTTTTTATTTTGTTATATAAGATAAACTCTTCGTTGGCGCCTCATTTATCTTGCAAGATTACTTAAAAAATACCGAACCTTTTTCACATACATGGTACTAAGGCATCACATTGCAGAGATCTCTTGGGAATGGTTACCGTATGATGCATTAGCCTCCTATCGGTGCATGTTACCCTGGTACATACATGCCTGTCCGAATTAGTTCTGGGTCGACATCGCTATAGGGAATCGGAATTTTCGATGCCATTATTCTAAATTCTGTGAAACCGGGACCGTTTTAATTTGTGGATTTAATTAGGTCCATGTTGGGCTTGACATATTCAAATATATCTGTGCTAATAGAATTATGTCTACGCAAATTACTGAATTCATCCGTATTTTGCTCTTCATTTTAACAATTTCTAATGAAATTGGGAAGTTTTGGCGAGTTTTTTACTTTTCTACTTAATACTTTGTTGAACGCATTTTTTCATTTATAAAAAGAAGAACGGGGCCGTATTTGTGGACTTTGAGCGTCCTGAAATTACTTGATACAAAGTTTATCACCAAAAAATTACAGGGTACATAAACAGCAGGGTAATTTGAACCAACAACTTTCTGTTTAAAACTACTATTGAATCTAACGGCCTGGCCACGACTTCGAGCGATCGGCAGCACTGCCAGCGATTTCTTAATACATTGCGTGTAATGCTTACCACCATTATTTTGGATACTATCTATAGTATCCCTTGTTTATCATGTCGATAATTGTTAATCATCCACATACGATTCTACGATAGCTAACCACTTTCAATGGTTATTAACATAAGCGCCCGACGCCACCGTGCGGCAGCATACGCCAATCCTACGTAGGTATACATTTTCTTTAAATTCTGTGGTCGTTAACGTTCTCAGAATGCATATTGTCAACACACACTGGACTGAAAAGCCGAATGAAATTGAAATCACACGTGATTGGTTTTAATCTATCGTCTAATGAAAACATGACTTTTTAAGACTTGTAGTTAAGACGCGATAGTCTAGTTTAAAATAGAACTAGTGACATGAAAACCAGTTTTCGTCCCTCGCCCTGTCTGACACGGTAATGGATGTTCCGGCGGAACACACTGTCCCCGCCGTGTGTAATGTAATATGCGGTTAACACTATTTGAGACGTGTTCGTCCTTTAGATATTTCTGACTAACTGGTAACGTTACCTAAGTCTAAAATAATTTGGTTACAAGACCAATGACAGAGGTGAAATGGTGTCAATTACCAATTTTTAACATTTGACAATTATACGGCGACAAACGATTCATAAGTGTTTTGTTTCGGTAAAATGTACTTGCTGCCGAAATAAATGAGTTCTTGTAAGCTAATAAAATTCTAGAAAATATAGCAACTTTTAGTGTCTTAAGGTCGAGAGCGCTAAGACGTGAACACCGTTGAAAGTGCTTTAAAAAAAGTTTCTGTTTTGTACAAGCTGCTCGTACTAAACATGTCTCAATAATCCGTTAAAAGCTCTAATATGTTGGCTTCCAAGTTTACCTCTTACTTTAGAGTTTGTACTTCTGTTGACATTGGTGCCGTGACCAGGACTCTAAAGTATTATTTGTGCGCTGTTCTATCGGATACTTTTTGTAAAACCGAATTGAATCGTGACAAACGATGATATCTAAGTTAATGGAATTATAACAAAATTAAAATTGATGGTGGGGATTTTAGAATTAAATTAAAACATTAATTTAATGTTATATTGTCCTAATTCACGGATAAATTCGTGTTACTTTTTTCTTTTTCCTTGTAACTAGCACCCCGTTATCCTACCTGATTAAGCTGTTTCATTGTAAAAAAAAATAAGCATGTTTGGGATCTATTTTATATTTTGGATGATGATTACTATAAACAAAATTATATCTAACGATAAGAAGAGCGATATAACCTATATCTCTAAATCGCAATTTTTGCTTAAAACTGACACTCAATCATAATATGTATAATGATTTATTCTTTTAACTTTAATATCTTCATTGTTTTCATTCAAACAAAGTGGTTTGGGTATTAAGTTCGTAAAACCGACTTATAAGTTGCCATGCTTCGGCGGATCTGTATGTTAATCTTCAAATCGCTGCCGAAATCGCTTGCTTTATCCTAACTTAATCAGATTTTCCGTCTTTAACACGTAATCTGGGATTGTGGAGTTTGAATAGGGAGGTAGTGTATTTTGACGACACCGTTATTAAGGCGCTGAATATACAGAAGATAATTCCTGTGGCTCCAATGACAAAGGACATAAGTCTTCTGAAGTTCAAGTGAAAAAGGGTATAAGTGTAGTATACTTTGCATATGATTTATATTTAATTACGAGCTAAGTCTTTATCACTGAAGCCACTTAATTATTCTCTTAACGAACGATAATTTGCGCGTGCTAGAGAATAATCTAGATACTATTTAAAATTTTGTAAAGAAGTCAATGTTGTACGAACATTTTGTTTTTTTTTTTTAGTTGTTGATAAAGAAGTAGCTAGTAGAACAACATAGCTCATGATATTAACTACAAAATATACCTATTTCTAGTTTTTAGTTAATCATTAAAAACTACAAATAGGTATAATGTTATTAGGTCTGTAAATAGAGACTTATGCATTATTTATCTCTTTACCTTTTTATCCGACTGAGCGATGCGAAAAGAAGGGTATATTAACTCGCAATAATCTTTATTATTTAAGATTTAGATTTAGAGGGAAACATGTTTTTAAAAGAAATAACAGCTGTTTTTTTTTGGGTTGTAACGATTTTTGATTACCTATAGAATTTGATTACCTACTCGTATTTTGAATATCTATGCAAGAGACGAAAAAAATTACTCTTATTTAATCTGTACATTTCCACATTCATAATATTTGCGATACAAACATCGAGCTTCACAACGGATATACTAGTTATTTCCTGTTTGGGATTTCTGGGACATGTCGACAATCGCTACATATCTGTTTCTAAAACGGGTATCTATATACATTATTATACTACTCGCACGACGAGATTGCCGTCAATAGTGGTTTTGTGTCGCCGCGGACTAAAATTACACTTATTGTAACTTAATTTTCTTGTTCTTTAACATTACTACCTATCGCTATTCTAAGAAATTTTAATGATCAGCAACTGAAGTGTACTTAGATTAGAATATTAGGAATGTATTCATCCAAATGCCGCTTTATATTTAATTTGACACGTGCTGTCGGATATTTCAACGAAAATTATCCGCAATAGTTAAAGACTGAATTGGCAGCAAGCCAGACTGATGAGATATGTTCATTAGGGTATTAGGAATACGTTGGATACCTACTATACGAGTACAAATGAGATAGAAAGACTTATGGGAGATCATATTTTGATTTGGAGAATTACATATATTTTGCTATCACGTCTTGTAATCTTTGTCGACAGAAAAATGTTTTTTAGGGAAAATAAGCACACAGATCATTTGAAAAACATTTGAAACGACTTGTTAAATCATCTAACTTTTAATATACAGCTTCTACGAGTAAATTTGTCGTTTCAGAACATAATGTCTTATCACCATATTTCGTATTTTAATGCTCCGGAACTTATCTAAGATATAATATTAGCCTTTCTTTTATTTCTTGGATTTTGTCCAAACTTTCATCTATTTTTCACATTTCACATATAATAACGAATTAACTATCACGACTAACATTATTGGTTCTTGAGTTACAGACGACTAAAATTTTTATACCTACTGAAAATCGGCTTAGGTAACGTTGAATAGAAAATTGAAAATTAGCTAATGTTTATAGTTTTTGCAGATTGTTTTTTGTAAATACGAGTACTACGTTACTACAATGGCGACGTAAGCCTACACTGAGCATGGTCCGACATGCTCTTGCCCGTTTTTTATTTTGTATTATATATAACTAGGTTTTGATTTTGTTGTTTTACTAAGTTATTATTTTTGTTTAAGTATGTTATTTTATTACTATGGCAATGAACCCATTACCTTGGTTGATTGTTTGCTCTTTATCTTACTCTCTTATAATATCTAACATATCAGACAATTTATACCTTTTTCTTCTCGAATAAGATTTTCAGTTTTACCTAACCTCTGACTTTGCGAGGTACATACAACCTCAAATTGGGTTGCCCTATTTGAATAACCGACCCCATTGAAAGGAGGCGGTGTTGCGATTTGTCGGTATTATGGGCCCGCAAACTTTTTTATGCAGTTCGCAGTAGCGTTTGTAACAGACACTGTTGGTAAAAATTGTATGCGGATACACTAGTTGTAGCTTTTCCCACAAGAAAAGATAAATTTGTATTCCGTATATGGACGATTTGTTGAACGTCTACGTAGACGATTGTATACGTCGGTGTCGCTACTTGAATGAACGATTTCATATTTTGTGGCATGTTCTTTTTCGATTCTGCTTTAACAGAATATATTTTGGATACAATACAATTAAGTAAGTATTGGCCTACAAATGTTAGCGGTACAATGATATAATTTAATGAGGTAATACCAAATTCTAATAGATAAAGGGTTTCCTTTGAATCACCGACACTCATTTCATAGAATGTTTTATTTCGCTGAATTTTCATTTCATCGACAGGCATTTCCACGTGCAGAAGTTATAATTTTTGGTGGTCAAAGGTCTAACCTAACCTAACCTAACCTACGTAACCCATGCTTAAGATAGCCTGAAAACAATAAGGTTTCAGTGGAAATTAGCTTTAGAGGAAATGAAATTCGGTGAAACGACACATTCGGTGAAATGAATGTCTGCAAAACAAGAGGACACATTTTTTAAACTTCCAAATTCAACTAATAGCATATAGACTACTATTCTCTCGGGCACAAGCATATTATTTTTAATTTATTCATAAAAACACATGTTATACAATTTTACTTCAACCTTTACGTGAAAACTGACATTTTCAAATGAAATAAGTGCACAATTAGTATTATAGCGTTCCCTAGTGATATAAGCGTCGGGTTCGCGGCAGTTAATTTGATTTTCTGACAGCTCTCGTGTGTGTATTGTGCTTTATTACTGTCCATTACAGTGGTTAGGTTATTTTGATCGTAAATATAGCTACGTTAATAAACGTAGTTCTATTTTAGATTTTTTTAGTTTATGATTTTGAAATAGGCAATAAAACAGTATCATCCTTTTTTATGAATATCTGTCTCTCTCTCTCTTTATTTAAGAGCCAAGCTCTTGTCGGTGGAGTAATCGCCAACCGTTCCGGTCTTCTGTCAACTGCTTGACTTTCTGGTACGACACGACTTTAACCTTCTCTTTTATTTGCTCAATCTATGAATATACCGTACCTATTTAATTGTGATCAAAGCCAACATTTTGGTTTAGTCAGTTTGTTTTAGTATTTTTAGCATGAAATCATATTGTTTACTATTTTTAAGTTAATTCTTTTGATGTGTGTGTTAGTGTATTCACATCAAACATAGAAAACACTTATGAAGTAGCCCAACTAGAAAAATCTCTAGCTTACTTGAATTCCACACACGTTTCAATTATTCCAGATTCAGAGATGAGGTAGACTATTCGGCGACATGTGCTTACTGCACATGTCGACAGATGACAATCGCAACAGGCGTTCAATCTCTCACATAAACATTAATATGTCTAGAGTACGTCAGTTCTGAATAATTGCCGAATTGGCTATCCACTTCACGCAACAGCGAACCGTATAGCAATTTATCCGTGTCATGGGTTTGCTCCACGGAACCATCGGCACGTTAGCGATAGTAACTTTAGGAGGTATTTAGGAGGGTGAGAGTACCAAGTTCCATTGAACCACGGTAACAGTGATTCTTTCGGGATTAAAGGTAGCCTGTGTTAAGCTGCATGTCCACTGGAGCGGAGCAAAACATCGTCAACTGACTAGCCAAAATGTATGGGATGGTAAATTTTTTTTTCGCGATTTCGGGGTTGGTCCCATAGTGAAAGTTGATCAGTATGACTTACTGATTTAACCCCCAAAATGTTTTCGACGAATAAAAAAACACCCAGTATATACTGTGGAATTTAGAACCTTTTTTTGAAGTCGGTTAAAAAGGAATTCGATGACTTAAAAATTAAAGTTGCCACACTTATATTATTATTAACAAACTCTAAACACCTATGAAATATTTACTTGTATTATGAGTAAATAATATAAGCAAGCAGGTTTTTTGCAACAGAAACACAGTTTTACTTGTAATAATAGCTTATAATACCCGTAAAATTTCTAATAACTTTTATTATTAGTAAAAATGTATATGCAACAAAACACTTATAAAATTTACTTGTAATATGAGTCTATTTCTCGTAATAATAGTCTAATATTTTTTATGCAACAAAAGCATACTATTTTTTATGTAACAGAAAAAACTCAACTACTAAAATATTTTTTAAGAGTCTTATATTATAAGTTTATAATAGCAGTATTTATATGCAATAGGCCCCAGATCGTTGCTTTATAAGATCTATGTGAGACACAAACAGTATCAAGTGTACAACCGGCCAGTAAATCTTTTGAACACGTGGAACTTTGTCGTTATAAATGTGTGTGAGTTAAACGTACTTGTCAATCTATGTTCCGTTTGAATTACATTATGATTTATGGACAAGGCAGTGCTTAATATTTTTTTGAGTTTTTGTTTGCTCGTAGAATAGATGGCTTTTGGGACAGAAAGGTTCTAGATTGCCGAACGCGTACCGGAAAGTGAAGTGTTGTAGACCTCCCAGCCTCCTCCCACATGTTAGACCGACGATCTGGTGAGGATCGCGGCAATCCAATGGATACGAGTAGCACAAGTAGAAGAATCTAAGTATGTTATTCTACAAGTTCGGAGGCCTAGTGTAAGTCTTCGCTTGGAAATGCAAGAAACCGTGATTTATGGTTACCATATCCCTGAGTTCTTTTGACTTACTGCCGCACTCGTAGACGTCAATTATTTTTTAAGTTTCATTAAAGTTGCTGCGTCTTATTCTATTGCTATAGCAAAGAAAGTGACAGCAGCTACTTTAATGAAATTTAAAACTTAATTGATGTCTCTGAGTGCGGCCGTAAGTCCTATATTTGAGTGTTATGGTAACCGATGTCACAGCGATAGAATTTTACGTATTTCGGTGGAATCTTGATCATGATTCCAATTTAGTCTTCTTTAAAGAGTCAAGTGATTAGAAATCACATTATTGTTATAACTTAGGTATTTAACGCGTCAAATCATTCTCAACGACTAAGTACCAATTCCACCATACGGTGTTAAATGTTAATCGACTGTTAGTTCATACATTTTGACAGCTGTTAACAATATAATCGTCTGTCTGGTTGGTTAAATCCGACATAAGGGTGGAGTTCACCAGCAGTTAATCAGGCGATTAGAGGTTAAACGGCTGTCAAAATGTTTTCACTAACAGCCGATTAAGATTTAACAGTCCGTTAAATTGGTCTATTAAATCCGACAAAACACATTTTAACTAGTCAATAGGTATAAAGACGGACACAGTGAATGACAAGAGAGAAGTGCCCGCTGAACAGCAATTTGATTTTTTTTTAAATAGAAGTGTAATTATTGTTAATGTTTAAAGCTTCAGTGTTATAATGTTTCTTAGCTTGACAGTTTTTTAAAAGGGCGTGAAAATATATCTGCATAGCCGACGTCGCATTTGCATTTTCCTGGATACGCCTCCACCTGGATCCACCGGTCGGTTCTTGTTAAAAACTGCCCCTTCTTCTGTAACGTCCATCATGTCGTTCAGCGACGTATATCTGGTTGTTTGCCATATTCTTGAGCTTGAAGATTCATGCTTAGGGCTGATTATTCAATCTCCAAATAACACTATTTTAGTTAAATAAATTTTAACTTTTGAAGCCGTGGTAGCCTAATGGTTTGACCTGTAGACTCTTAAGCAGAGGGTCGTAGGTTCGAACCCGGGCTCGCACCTCTAAGTTTTTCGGAATTTAAGTGCGAAATACAATTTGTAAAATTACCATGAGCTTTTCGGTGAAGGAAAACATCGTGAGGAAACTTGCACACACCTGCAAAGAAATGTGACGGTGTGTGCGAAGTTCCCAATCCGCACTGGGCCCGCGTGAGAACTATAGCCCAAACTCTCTTATTGTGAGTGGAGGCCTGTGCCCAGCAGTGGGACATATATAGGCTGTTGTTTTTATTTTAAATTTTAACTCTTTCCTTTTTTTCATATTTTACTGGCAGTCTTACTTCCATACTAAAACACAACTGCACGAGCACTACTGTGTGTATGTATGTGGCCAAAAATCGTTCCATTTGACCAATTTTAATAAATGGGGTGTCAATTTGATTCGTGCGAGTATCAGTAGGCTATATAAGTACAAATTATAAGGTTGCGTTATATTTTGAAACTTCATCACGTTACTGTTTTCTATTTTAAAGGTTAGGTTAGGTTTTTTTTACTCAATATAAATCACATTATTTTTATATTATTTAACTGGTTCTCTTTCGCGTAATTATCCGTAAAAAAACCTAAATTGTTTTAACAAGTATTTTTTTTAACTAGCTTAAAGGTTATGGACCCTTAATATATCATTGGCAACAAGCATGTGTATGAACGGCACGTTTTGCATTAAACTACAAAAGTAACGTTTCAAGTCTCGTAAAAATGTGCAAGCCATCAACTGCGATGTGGCACGATACCAGGGTAAGTTATAAATAAGCTTTTTTGTGGCTCGGTGTTGTTTACGTGTTTTTGTAGTTATTTAAAAGCTTGGCTCGTGTAATCTTCATAATTTTTCACTTACTTTTTAGATTTTACGTAGGTATTTTAAATAGAGGTAGGCACTTAAACTAAGTGACGGCTACGTAATGCCAATTACGCGGAGTCGCGTACAGTACTTTATATAAAATAAATAAATAAAAAAAAAAATACATCAAAAAAAATATACAAAAAAAATATATATACATAAATACATACACCTATAGATATGTTGTTGACATTTCATCTTGACTGATGCTTCATCTCGAGTGACATGAGAAATTGTCACCGAATCAAATTGTATCGTGATTCGATAAATTCGAAATTAGAAAACCATAACAGTATCGGCAGCGAACACGTACAACGCACGACCACTAGATAAGATCTGATGGACCCTCGCACGCACGCACGGACGCACGCACGCACGCACGCATCCACGCAGGCATATTTTTTTATATTTTAATTTAAAGCTTTATAACCTGTTTAATAAACACAATTCTTGAGCATCTTTGGAGGAGCGGGATCTCTTGACACAGGTTTCATTGTAAACTTAATAGGAAATCTCACATGTTTTGTCAACGATGTTGTGATGTATGACCATATTTTTTTTTTAATTTTTAAATCTCAATAGTTTGCAGATTTATTTGTGTAGTCAAGCTGCAGTTCCGTTTATAATCCACGGTCACGATACAAACAGCCATGAAGTAGGAAGGGGTGTAGTCATGGTTTTTAGGGTTCCGTATCTCAAATGAAAAAAAACGGAACCCTTATAGGATCACTTTGTTGTCCGTCTGTCTGTCTGTCTGTGTGTCTGTCAAGAGCCTTTTTCTCAGGAACGCGTGAAGGTATCAAGTTGAAATTAATATTAAATACTTAGGTCTGCAATCCGTTGGATCAGTGAAAAAATCAAACATCTAAATCAACGCAATCATAAAATACGGCCGTTTATCCGCATATTTAAGGGAATAACATGGGAATCAAAACCTATAGGGTACTTCCCGTTGACTTAGAATCATGAAATTTGGCAAGAAGTAATGTCATATAGCACAAACAAAGGCAAAAATCCGAAAATCGTTAATTTGTAGTCGCATCACATAAAAAAATAGTCCAGTATGAACTGACACTCACTAAGTACGAAAGTGCATACTTATTGCTTTGTTTATTTTGTATTCCCGTGATTTACGAACTATTTACATGCCTACAAGTTTGTGCGGAACCCTCGGTGTGCGAGTCCGACTCGCACTTGACCGTTTTTTCTTTTTTCGTAGTCGCTTACAGTAAAAAAACTGGGCAAGAGCATGTAGGACCATGCTCAATGTAGGGTTCCTTTGCCATTTTTACAAACACTAACAACAATCTCCAAAAAACACGAATATAAGAAAATGTTCTAACAAACCCGCAATATTTTTGAAAGACCTATCCAACGACACCCCACACTATGGTAGACGTCGGGGGAAAAGTCGTGTATTTACATGGAAATTCCCAAAGTGACCACAGATTAAATTAGTTTTAATCTTGCGCTGCGTCCTTTCACCACATTCACACCTAAATACACGGAGAAAAAAATATTTTCCAATATTACCAGATTGTATTGTAGTTATGATTCTGGTGCAGGAAAACAGATTTCAGCTATGGTTAACAGATTTTTGTTTTTTTATGACAACAAGTCATATTATCATTCAAGTTAATACTAGAATGTTCTAGTTAAAATATTCTAGTAGGTACACGAAAACGTTGATATTGTTTTGGTTACCATCTAATAGTTACAGAGTAAAATATGCATTTAGCATACATCAGGTTTTGTATTCTACGCAAAATTTGTTTCCTACGATACACCTAGTATCATGGTAATAGGTACTAGAAATTATGTTGTACAGAAGTAGAATTTTCTATTAATGTGTAAAAAACGTATAGTTGTCACATATAATACAATAAAATCGAGTAGAATTTACAATATTCTGTTAAAGGTATAACTAGATTTTTTTCTCCGTGTAAAGTGTTTTCCTCATCGAACCCTTCCTACACTAAACTACCTTCACCAGCGATACGCGATTACTTTGCAGCTCTATAGAACTTTCCACATTGCAATTGCCGCGAACTCATTTCTTAATCCATTTGGTTATCAAATCGAATGGGTTTTCGTGCTATGGGTTCGAACAAAATTACTTTATCTGTACCTACTTAGTTGTTAGTTCGACGTGTTTTCGATTGCCCATCGAGGTTTAAGTTGGATTTTTGATGAAGTTTTAGTTAGTTTTTTGTTTACGTTTTCTAAGAAAGCGAAGTTGTTAGTAGTCGGTTTGAAGAAATTTGAGTAAGAGGGTGACGCATTGATTTATCCAAACTTGTTATGAATTGTAATTGATTTTTAACATTTTTTTACATTTTCAGGCTGGTTATAAAAGCAAAGCAAAACATTGTAACTAAAGATAACTTTTAAAGTTATAATAGTGCTTCTTCCTGTAGGTACTCTTTTTTAGCGTAATCGTATTGTGTAGTAAACGTTTGCATATTTTATTATTAACGTAACTTTTGTTTTGGTTTCAGGTACCTAGAAGCAGCGAACAACGTGTCCAGTCAACCTATTTGTAGCAGTAGTCAATAAATATCAGGGGACAATCTCACACAAATTGACCTAGTCCCAAACTAAGCTCTAGGCTTGTACTATGGGTGCCAGGCAACGATATACATACTTATATAGAGAAATACATACTTATTTAGAAAACATCCATAACTCAAGAACAAATGCGCTCATCACACAAATATTTCCCCATACCAGGATTCGAACCCGGGACCGCTAGCTTCGTAGGCAGGGTCACTACCAACTAGGCTAACCGCGTCGTAGTATTAGTAGCAAGACAAAAAAGAAAAAATAAACAACTTTATTCTATACTTTAACAATACAAATTGTCTTCTCTATGCACATTATAATATATTCCTTTGTCAGCCAGCGTTCAAGCCAGCGTTGATTGAATTCCACGGACGTAACTTAACTGTACCTAGAGCAATTAAACGAGTCACTGTCTATATATTTTTGCACGTACATTGACCCGAATTATTTGCTCTTGAGTGTAAAACCGATACAATACAGTGAAAAACACTTGTACAGACAAAATGGCGCTTTACTGACCAGTAAATTCAATTCACGAAATTGGATTTTTATGTCTTGTTTTTAAAATTCAATGAATTAATTATATTCAATTGAATAATTAAATGTAAAGGCACTTGTCAGTAATTTTTAAATTAGTCGTACGTTTTTATGTACTTACAAGTTTTAGTTTGACTTACTTATTAGATAGTAAGTATCTTTAGATCAATGTGTCTCCATGTGTCTGTCCATAGTGTCCATCTTACATCGTTTAGTTCTGTTCCATTTTCAAAACAGATTCGATTTTTAAAATCTTTTTATGAACATATTTATGGACATCAAATGGGTCATTGTCTATAAAGAGTTATAAAAAATTATTAAATGCGGTGTAAGCAACATTCATATGATTTTATAATTAAAAAATATACATTTCTTAGACTAAACGAATAAAGGAAAGAGCACACGAAACCCCAAGGGTGAAAAATGCATCTATATTTCACTTCGTGCATTTCTACAAAAATACTTTCTAAGTCCGGCCGGCAAAATCTCTATCCGTTGGAGGAATTTTAATAATGTTTACATTCTTTTCGTAGGAAACAACGGTGGGCAATTTTTCACAGGCCCCGGTACAAGTTGGGCCGTTCCGTTTAATGGACCTGGAACATTTTTCAAGTGCAGCAACTTTTTACTGCTGTAAAATTTAATTAGACCAGAAGTATAAAATATAGCGGGGTTTATTGGGGTATTTTGCTCGTTTAAGCACAATTTGATTGCGTTTGTTATAGTGGGATAGATGACAAACGATTCTAGTATAAAATTTATTAGCTATCGATTTTATCACTTGCTAAATATTTTTGGAAAAATGTTATTTATTTTATATTTGTTCTGGGTGATTATCTCAATATATTCGAGTTCTTGAGTATGTTACCAACTCCTAAGAGGCTTTGGACAAATTTATCGTTTAAGAGATATTTAACGACTAGTCATTGACTGGTATATGGCTTTAAAGTCTAGTTATAGTGCCCAGAAAAATTGTAAAAACATTTCATATGGCGCAGTATAAGCGTTTTATAGAAAAGTAAAAATAGAAGTGACTCCTCTGGGACCTTTTGATTCACATTTCGTTACAAATTAAGTGACGCAGCGCATTTTTTTTTCAAGAGTTGAATATATCATGGTTACGAAAAAGGTTCTCGAGTAGTGTAGATATTCTTGTAAAGCAATTGATTGTGTTCGATATTGCGTGAAACAAATTAAGTAGGTGCTTAAACAATTTTATTAAAAAAATATTGAAAAATGAAGTTGTCATGACGTGTGGAAAGTTTTGTGTGATTCCAGTCGCTAAATTTTTATGTCCTAAGCAAATTAATTTGGTCCCTAATTAAATATAAACTGGCATAGTATAAAAAAAATAATCTTTGCTGTGATTATAAAAGCGGGAACATCAGCTTTGCCGCTTAAACGAATGTCAGCAGTTTTATTGCATTGTTTAACTGCAATCCAATATGGCGCTGGACATCAGTAGTAATTGAATGAAGTATTCCAGTTTAACCGACTTTTTTGCCACTGTCACGGCAGAAATTCATTTAGTAATAGTGTCACAACACATCAAAGCAGCCTAGTTGTAAATTTATTGAAATGAAAAAATAAATACGCCGTTTTTTTTCAGTTATTTTTGAATTCAGCCATCTATTGTACTTGATTTTTATATATATGTTGATAAGTGAGGTAAATACTATGATGTATAAAAAGAAAATTTTAAGTTTTTGTACTTGTATTTTTTTTCATTTAAATCTAAAACCATATTATGTACTAGTTTTTGCCCGCGACTTCTTCCGAGTAGAAGCCGTTTATCGCTGCTGCCTCGGGAACTGTCCATTTTTTCGGGATAAAGAGTAGCCTATGTGCTATTCCAGATTATAATCTATATCTGTGCCAAATTTCATCCAGATCCGTTTAGCCGTTCTGTCGTGATTGAGTAACAAACATCCATCCAAACTTTCGCATTTATAATATAATATGTGACGTTCTCAATATAAAGGGACCTTATGGAGGAAGGCAGTTACGCTCTTCTTATTCTTGTAACGATACGAATACTATGGTAACAGTTCTAAAAACGGCGTAACCGCCTGCCTCCATAAGGTCCCTTTATATTGAGAACGTCACATATACGTAATACTCGTAGTAAGATTCCCCGGTTCATTACCTGGAACTTGGCATGTTTTGACACTGCTTAGGCTCTGGCCGCCGCCAAATGGTGCAAACAAAAAAAAAATGTAGACAATCCTTTTATTAGCCAAACGGTTTACGCAAGTAAAAGTGACTTCGCCGTTGTGTTCTGTGCGACGATTATTTGTTCTGAACGATTTATATGTGACCGCTACCCGCGGATACTTTTTATTGAATTAACGTTTCGTGTCGATTTTAAAACGATTTTCTCTTGTTATTAAATCGTATAGTTTTCCGTTACACAATTTGGGAACTTTAGGTCATAAATGTCATAAATGTGAGTTTGTGTACGCTCATTCATTATTTCTACAATAAGAGCAACGAACGTTGTAATAATTTAAGAATTGTCAATTAGACTATAGTACTCAAGGACAATATAAAAACGGGTCACTGTAAGTACTTCTAAATTTACTTACATAAGTACGCTTTTTTCAATGACCTTTAGTGTAGTCTAATTTTTGTGTTCCACAATATTGATCATTCTCCATAATTTCGTACACCAATAACAGCATTTTTTAAATTGATTCGCTATATAAAGTTTACAGCGTATTTGTTAGAATCTGTTCAAAAGTGAAAATCTATTCTGTGTCCATCACGCATGGCACATGTCGTAGCTAGTGGACAGATGCCACAGCTTATCGAGGCATCAGCGAAGCGTAGTTGATTTAAAAAACGCTTTGCTGTAGGTACCTAAATAGGTAAGTGATGTAAACTGACTTTGGTCTAAGATGGATGCTATCAAAATGTTGCGTACTTATATGTTACTAATTTAATAATAAGATATTTTAATTTATAATCGTGACGTCATATTTGAAAGCTGTATAAGTATTTTATAAAAAAATTCAACCGATTTTCCTTGCACATGCCAGCGACGGCACCCATAGGTGCGAAATCTATGGACCCATAGAGATGCTACGAGCCTACGAGATACCTAATAGTAATACAAACACCAATCCGTGTATTTCCTGTGCATTTATCATAATAATTCCGCTCTATGGAGTTTTTTTAATAATGTGACTGAGCTGCTGTTATATAAAATCTGTGACATTCGGGTGTCCAACAAGAATATATTGTAGACACCAGAGTCCGTAAACTGTCAAATAAAAAAACAATTTTCCGGCTAGCATTGGAAACATACGACTACATTCTCAGACTCTGAACGACGCGTTTCTTTAAGGCTGTTCAGAGCGGTTTGACCTATTAGAGTTTATGTGACTTATGGCAGATTATTATATTTTTTCGAACACATTGTACAATGTAACAATGATATTGTTAAAATAGCATTCTATTCCCATTAGCTACTTAAAACGATTTCATTAACATTTTTTAGTTGTGTTCGTCATGAACTTGACGTTTTTGGTAAATATATAATATTTACTCAGATTTAACTCAGTGACTATATTACCTAAGTTACTCTTGTATTTATCACAATTCCGCCGTCCTCATTGTAAATATAATTTTGCGTACGAAACATAGATTAAAAAAAAAACATTGTAACGGAACAAAATCAGTTAAACTCAGGGCCGTATTAATAAACTTATCTCGACTGTAATGCCCGTCTCAAGACACGTCATTGCTTAGAAAACTGTCATTTTTGACGCATCTTGTGACGTCATCTCAGCCAAGATCATTTCATTAATACGTCGCAGCGCTGCGCCACCGCCCGAAACGTCACCCGCTACGTTGCCACCTCTAGTTTTAGAAAATCAAGGCGTCGGATACAACGGTGTCAGAAACAAAGCGGTCCGTCAATCCGGATCGCGCCAGTTGCCAAGGAATCGGGTATTTTCGGCTTTCAATTAGCTTTTAGCATTTTAGTGTTAAATTACTTGTAGAGCTAACATTGGGAAATTAAGATTAGCGTGACGTAGCTCTGTAGGCCTGAATAAGATGTCGATCGTTACGGTTGAAATAAATATGGGTGACATGGGTGGATGTGTCGGTACACAAAATATTTAGATTTTTTCATCTCTTTTTAATTAAAAACATGTTTTGACGTTTTATACGTCTGCAACTTGACTAGGTCTTTTTTAATACTGTAAATTTTTCGTAATTAGTGGGCATGGTAGTGCCCCCGCCAAGTCGCGCAAACAAAAGACAGCCGTACCATCCTTTTCTCGAAGTCATTTAGGGTTCTTATCACCCCCCTGTAACTTTGTTGTGGATAAAGCTAGAAGCCTGAATGTTCAGTGACCAAGAGTACCTACTATAACTAGCTATATCATAAATTACTTACTATTTCTACCAATGGTTTACCAGCTATCGCCAGACGAATTCTGTAGTTTTGTCACTGACACCTCACCGAGCATTAAAATTCTAAGGTAGGTACTTCTAGCAGACACACAAACTTCAAAATTTGGAATTAGGTAGCGTTTAGCTCACACAGAAAGGAAAAACTGAAACATCCTGAAATTTCAGTGCCGTTTAGTTTGCGGTATGTCAATTTGTCAAAATTACATCTTCATATGAAGTATATGACAAATAATTTTACGAACTGCACAAGTAACTTTGTAATCGTATTTGTAACACTAGGTAGTGAATATAGTTCAGTTGCAAGAATCGGCCCCAAGTTAAATAAAACTGATCAATGATGTTACCATGCAAGAAAGTCCGCGTGTGAAGTGATATAATAATTGTTATCGACTAGCATTTGTAACCTTGGTTAGTAAAGAAACTTTATTTACTGCCGATGTTGAGGAAATGAAAGTTGGTAACGTTTCCGTGCCACGCCCTCGTATCATCTAGTTTAGTCTTGCAGTACAGTGAAAGCTGTAAATTTTAGGCGATTTGGTCCAGTTCAGAGTCCTTCCTCCTAAGTTAGTTTAATGTATTTGTAAGGACTCGAACGCATCTACGGAAAACTAGAATTTGTCATGGAACTGTCTTAAGTTTCAGACAAAACCTAACAGTTGGACAGTATTAGGTTTTCATACAATTTTTTTATTTATTAGAGATCCAAATCTTATAAAAACATTCACAGAGTCTAAAATTTAAAGACCACAAAAGCCACAGTGGCTTATGAGTATTCAGCGAGTTCGATGTAGGTAGTAAATTGAAATCCTTAATTTAAAAAGTTTTACATTGTGGTATAAGAGTTTTTCTAAAAACAAAATAGGAACGCCTTTGGCGCCCTTCTCCCAAGTTAACCTATCTTTTCTATGTATACTATAAATAGCGTTTAGTAGATAGCAAGGATAAGCCGGTTAACGATTAAACTTTTATCATTCTTCAACTTTTAAAGCTTCGTTCAACTTTAACCTCAGTTATTACATTAGCTAATAAGAAACTACCTCAATTAGTCAGCATTTAGCGGGAAACGACGTAAAAACTAATCAAAGTTTAATGCAATAATTTCATTTAAGTGTCAGGTCGCGTTTATATTTTAAAATAATGTGTTGAAATAAATTTAAATCGATTCAAATATAAAAAAAGAAACATTATGACTTAATAATAATGAATAACATTCTAAAATCTATATCTAGCAAGTTATAATTAAATCATTTAATCGTCAGTAAAATAATAATAAAATAACAATATACTCTTAACTTAAGTTTAGCTCTAAATCTATATTATATATTTAAAACCGTCTTGAAGCTATAAAATCTAAGACTGACCTCACACTAGCGTCTTTTCAGCGTCGGCGTCCTTGCCAGCGCCTGAGATTGCGTTATGCACTAGGCGTTGGCAGGGCGCTGACAAAAAAACGTTAGTGTGTGGTCAGCCTAAAGATATATACACCCACCTCGTTATTAATCTGGCGTTTCGGCTGAGTTGCACCAGCCGCGGTCACGGCAGGATTCTAAAACCTTTAACCAAACCAACCAACATAAAAAAAATACAATAAAGTCAATTCATAACGGTGTAAAAACGCTCAATTAAATGTCATCATATATTTAAAACAGCCACTGAAGATCTACTTCCCTTCCGTGTCCTTGGCACAAGAAGGCGGATTATAAGACATATTTCGTCTTTAACTCATACTGTCGTAACCCGAGACACGCAATTAAGCGTATAATAACCGTTCAGCCGCCGTCGAAATTTACATTTAATTAAACCTCTATGAAAACCCGATATACTGAAGTGACACTATGTTAGAACCGAGGAAAGCGGAAAGTGTTAAGAATTTACACTCAACGATATTCGCGCTTGCTAGTAGTGGTAAATAATACTTACCTAATAATATTCAAAATAATTAATAAATATCTTTTATCTTTTTTTTTTTTTAATAATAAAAATATCTTGATTTTAAACTACTCCGGCTGTAATTTTAAAATCACGTTACAAAAAAAAAAAGACACAAACGCGACGAGTTTCTTTTTAAGTCTGTTAAAATGCAAGTATAATAATGAACTGAAGAAGAAGCCTAATGGTTTGACCTGCCGACTCTTAAGCAGAGGGTCGTGGGTTCGAACCCGGGCTCGTACCTCTAAGTTTTTCGGAATTTATGTGCGAAATATAACTTGTATATTTACCATGAGCTTTTCGGTGAAAGAAAACATCGTGAGGAAACCTGCACGCACCTGCAAAGCAATTTGACGGTGTGTGCGAAGTTCCCAATCCGCACTGGGCCCGCGTGGGAACTATAGCCCAAACCCTCTCATTGTGAGTGGAGGCCTGTGCCCAGCAGTGGGACGCATATAGGCTGGATTATTATTATATTATCTTTTTATAAAGTTACGTTAATGTTTTTTTTTTTTCTAATATAAACGCAAAAGTATCGTCTCGTTAATCTTTCACGTATTATTTAAAATGTAAAATAATATAATACAATTATTATCATCGGCTCATCGCTCTAAAATCGTAAATATTTTACTCTCATTCCATTTAGAAAGCCTCGTCATCTGCGGTTTTCAGTTCCAGCCAGCATTCAAATGTAATTCGAATACTAAACACCCGTAGCTATAAAGCCACAACAGCGAAACTTTTGGCGCCAAAGCTTCAGCGGTTTCCCGGTCGAGTGAACTGGCTGTGCAATTTATAATCTGTGGTAGCGGTATTCTTGTAATATGTAGAGCAAACTGTAATCTCATTTTATGCTTGACTTGGCTTGAGGTTTGATCTTATCTGAAGTTATATTGATAGTTATATAGCTGTACAAGAAGGTTTATGAAAGACGTGCTTTATGAAGAATCTTTGTTAGATGATTTATCTTTTACTATACCGTAGATAAGTATGAAAAATGTGGTTATTTTAGACTTACATCATAACCCTCCTTTTTGCTTCGCCGTAGTGGGGTAAAAATAACGTTAAAACTTATTTAAATAGCTGGTTTTTATTCCAATATCGTTATCTCAATGTTGACCTTATGCCAGCTCTTAGTCAAAACATAAACAATTGGCAATATCAAATCAAGATGGACTTACAATGTGAAATAGAGGCCGAAACCAGTAATTGTTTCTTAGTTGCGTGAAGAAAACGGCTTGTTATAATTGTAATTAAGAAAATACAAATATCCTACTCGCCCTTGGTCGTTTTTTTCAGACAGACGGTTTACGCTCCAGGCAAGAAATCACGTGTTTCCCAAACTTTTTCCCAATTTAAAGTTGCCCAGAGTTAAGGACGGGCAGATAGTTTCGAGACGAATAACAAAGGCAAAGGTGAGTTCGAATTCGATTTCACTATTACCGTGTTTCTGTGCAAGTGGTTTCGGCGATTCGTTTTAAACTTTGAGTGGGTTTGACTGAGATCCTGAAGATGTACTGTGTACAATATTATATGTTAGGACTTCATCATGCTGATCAGTATCATGCTGAGCTGGGACCATTTTGCGGCACTAGTGCAGACAGTTTTTTATTTTTTTTTGTTTGTTTTGTTTGTTAATTTGTGTTCTGTACTTTCGACGTGATAATATTTAAAATATTTATCATTTTTCTATTACTTTACGATCAGTTCCAACCACGTGCATTATTTAAATTGTTCGGGAATTATTTAAAAACGCTAAAGCTATTTCAGTCTTAATTTTAGATGAAATAATTGAATCGGATATAATCAGGAAGGAATTCCTTGTACCTGAGATCAAACGGTTGAACTAATCAGACCGAGTATCTTCGCTTCATTTAATTAGGATATTTTGATATCTATATACAAAACACGTACACGTGTACGCGAGGCTTTAATTTTAGTATATAATTAAGCCGCGTATGAATTAGTTATTAATTCACCACATAGAGGGCGTTGTCTGACTAAATAAATCACGCTAGTTTGTTAGCATCTAAAATCCTCTAAAATACATTTTTGAACCGTTGTATCCACACATAAACATTATTATAATATAATCTTCCTTGTAGAATGTATTTTTGGAAAATTTACTGCTTTATTATATACATATGTTAGGCTAATGTCGGATTTCAACAACAAATTAACAGACGATTAGTGTTAACAGCTGTCAAAATATATTAACTAACAGTCGACTAACATTTAACATCGTACGGTGAAATTGGTACTTAAAGTAAGTATAACTCACTTTGCGAAAACAGTAAAATATAATAGTAGTGGTTCTAAAAACACGGGTTTGTAAATTATAGGGTTCACAATTTTTATACCAAAAAACGTTTTATAAACTGATTCACTTCACAAACATATCATTTGGTAAACCGCTTTTTTTCCTAAACTGTTTATATTTCAGTATTTTTATAAAACTAACCTAACCTAGGGTTCGACACGATGGTCCCGAAATACATTCTGACATATTTACGGTTTCGGAAAAACAGCGGTTTGCCAAATGATTTGTTTGTGAAATGATCACTTTGTGAAACGTTGTTTGGTAAATTGACAGGATAAGAAATTATAGTTTTTTTTTAAACTGATGAAGTACGGCTAGTTAGGTACGAGTTTACTGCTACTTCAGCTACCTAACATAATACTGCAGCAGCTCCCGAGTTAAACATCAAAATAGATGAAAAGTAAACAATTACATCTTCGTTCAGCATAAAACTTAGCCAAAGTGAAATTCAACGGTATAATGTTAATTAATATTTGCCTTGTATACATTTCCATATTCGAGATTATCTCAAGTTTTAATTAAAATGATTGTTCTGTTTGTTTCTTCTTGAGTTGTGATGTCGTATTTAATTTTAATGGAAAATACGACAACTTAATCACTTGTTTCGAAAAGGATCGTTTTACAGCATTTTAGATGAATTATGAAACAATTTGCTAACACCGTTTGATTGAGATGCTATTAATATTTCAAGTAATAAATGTATTTATTCCACTTTTTAGGGTTATGTACCTCAAAAGGAAAAACGGAACCCTTATAGGACCACTCGTGTGTCTGTCTGTCCGTCTGTCACAACCAATTTCCTCCGAAACTACAGTATAATGGACCGATTGAGTAGAAATATGGTACATATATGTAAATCAGTGACCAAAATACGGACGTGTAACGTTAATAAATAAATTGTATACATGGGTGTTACTTTTGGGGGTAAATTAGAAAATAAAAAAAAATGTTCTGCAATCTATATATTGTGTGACATATCAAATGAAAGGGCTCATTGTGAGAATCTCAAAAAAAAAATTTTTATAATTTTAAAATAGATACTTTTGAAGGTTTTTAAGAAAATAGGCGAGAATTGACCATTCCTCCCTTCTTACCTCTGAAACTGCTGGACCTAACATTAAAAAAAAAAAAATACAGACAATAGTTACTGGAAACCTAGTTACCTATAGATTACTGGAAATCCTATAACAAGCCTATGGTATTTAAAGTAACGAAGAATATTCTTCATTTGCAGTTGTAATGTTACAACTAATTTGCTTCGAATATAGGTACTAGACCGTTAAGTTTAAATTTAGTTCACATATGTATTTCTTGTATTTGTTCTATCGTTGAAACGGTAATACATACAAGGGTCAAACTTGCTATGATTATAGAACAAACCCTATAGAAAAACGACAAATACTAAAAACCGGCCAAATGTGTACGGAACCCTCAGTGCGCGAGTCCGACTCGCTCTTGACCGGTTTTTTAAAACCATATCACTTTATACAGACATATAGGAACTCCGCAACGAAATAAGATGGGCTCGTCGGATGTGTCTTGATAAGTAGATGATTACTGTGAAAAAAAGGTACAGTCGGCAAGAAAAGCTTGTCCCAAAAAAAAAAACTTATAGTTTTTTGTCGTACTACATGAGCCTAGTCTATTCGTTCTGGCACATGCAGACAGACACAAAGCGAGCGAGAGGGAATTAGTTTAGCATGCCAACTGCACGACCCTGCCGAGTAACAATGCATCTTGCACCCGACGTGGTATATTTGCGGGGTATTCAGTAATTCTCCGCGGTCATAGTCGTAAATAAGAGAGTGGCCCATTAATAGAGTTCGACACAAAATGGAGTCATTCGGGCGAGTGCGGTGTTTTAACAGCCATAGCAACACTGTAGGTTAATGGGTCTCTTTGTGACTGTTCAAACTGTAACACGAGATTCATTTTCATTTTAATAAGTAACATACTTTATTATTTAAAAAAAAGTGTATGCAAACAGTGTACATTTCAATATGATAATGGAATGATATTATAAATGCGAAAGTGAGTTTGTTTGTTTATTACGTTTTCACGGGTTTACCAGTGGTTTACCACTGAACCGATTTCGATGAAATTTGGTATGGATATATTTTGAGTCCTAGGTAAGGACATAGGGTACTTTTTATCCTTTAAAATTGAACGATTCCCGAGGTAGCAGCAATAAACGACTTCTACGCGGACGACATTGCGGGCAAAAGCTAGTTGGAATTATAAAGCTAATGCTCGCGCGTAAAATATGATTCTGGACAAGCTTTTAGAGGTTAACTTTCGATAAATTTATTTATGGTTAAATAATAGTAGTTAATACATATACATTTTGTCTCGCAAATATTATTTTTAAAACTAAATATATCTTCGGTTTGAATACAGAGAACTGTAATTAGTCCTCAATACAAGCTACAAGAGATTTCCCCCTGTATGACATACATAGATTCAAGATTCAAGCATTTATTGATAAAATGATACGTTTTACACGTCATTATATGAAATATTTATTCATAGTACAATTAATTATTAAAATATAAATTATTTCGTAATTCGATAACCGTTTTTCATAGTATACATTATAATTATAATTAGTCTATATTTAATTAGTTTTATGTTTGGGTCAACGATTTGACGTTTCCAAAAAATTCGTCAATTGACTAACACGCCATAATACGAGATGACTATACTCGTATATATGTGTATTATGTTATGGAGAGCAATCTCTTTTATTTCATATTTTTTAAGACTTATATTTTTTTTATCGGATTGAACTTTTTTTTTGTGTATGTTACGCATCTACCCCTATTTTGGACCGATTTTAATTCTTCATTTATAGGATAGATTATAAAGCAGGGGTGCTCCCATTTATTTCCATCCATGATCCATGGAAAATCAACGGAACTCCTTAATAATTTGGAGTTAGTTAATTGTTTTGTGGCTTCCAATGGTACCCCACTCTGAACGCTCCCGCTGAGTGAAAATATTTCAGCGCCCGGTCATTATCGGCGCGGTGTAATTGGCCTTTGTCGATATGTACCGTAATGGACCGTAATAGCGTCGCAAATATGATAACGACTTGAATAAGCGAAAGTTACGTAACGTTATTGTTATTGGTGGAAGTTTTATGTAACTATTGTTATGGACGCCAATCTTGATTAACTTTATGTATACAGGGTGTAACGGACGGTCGACGACCCACAGAAAAGTGTTTTTTTAGACTATTATTCTGAACTGAAAAATAAAGCTTTATAATGAATAAAACTATGACAATGGCGTTTTATTGTAGAGAAGAAATTGGTATATAAATATATATATATATATATATATATATATATATATATATATATATATATATATATATATATATATATATATATATATATATATATATATATATATATAAAGTATTTTTTATTTATTTTACCCTATAAACCCATTAGGTTTTATCTAACGGTGCAACCTACTCGTAAATACAAGCATTTGTTTAAATCAGTAAATCTTTATTGATTTTATGAAAGCGAATATGTGTTCAATCTTCACGATGATGAGATCATGCGTGGGTGACTTTTTTTAGTGTAATATACCTAGTACATTACATACATGTTATATATATATATATATATATATATATATATATATATATATATATATATATATATATATATATATATATATATATATATATATATATATATATATATATATATATATATATATACAAGCATACATATATATACAAGCGTAAATACAAGCATTTGTTTAAATCAGTAAATCTTTATTGATTTTATGAAAGCGAATATGTGTTCAATCTTCACGATGATGAGATCATGCGTGGGTGACTTTTTTTAGTGTAATATACCTAGTACATTACATACATGTTATATATATATATATATATATATATATATATATATATATATATTATATATATATATATATATATATATATATATATATATATATATATATATATAACATGTATGTAATGTACTAGGTATATTACACTAAAAAAAGTCACCCACGCATGATCTCATCATCGTGAAGATTGAACACATATTCGCTTTCATAAAATCAATAAAGATTTACTGATTTAAACAAATGCTTGTATTTACGAGTAGGTTGCACCGTTAGATAAAACCTAATGGGTTTATAGGGTAAAATAAATAAAAAATACTTTATTACCTACTTCCATAATAGAAGTAATACTAATTCCGCAGCTGTATCTTTCCGAGAACCAAAGCGTATCCAATAAACCCACTTCTGAAATTGCCTATCGGGGTTGCTTACGATTCCCGAGTCTTACAAAGCCTTCCCAGCAATATGTCAGGCTATATGGGTGCTAACTCTAGTGCTCTGGGACAAAGCTTGTCGCAAACGGCACGGTTGCACATCCTTTTCCAGAGTAAATACATATCTTTATACAGTGAAATTAAATTCAGTGTCAAAATTTTGGGGGTTAAATCAGTAATTCCATACTGACCAACTTTCACTATGGAACCAACCCCGAAATGGCGAAAAAAAATCGACCCTCCCATACAGAACATTGTCAGCTGACTGGCGAAAATGTATGGGAGGGTTGATTTTTTTTCGCGATTTCAGGGATGGTCCCATAGTGAAAGTTGGTCAGTATGACTTACTGACTTAACCCCTAATACTTTGACACTGATTTTTTTTATAAAGGTAAAAGCTACGGTCCACTGCAGTCGAAACGCATCTAGGTGATCGTTTTTATTCCGTATACAAGATCCGAAGCGAATGGCCTAATTATTTTACAAGGTAACTGAGGAACTTTTTACAATCATAAACAACAAATACACGCACACACACGCACACATATTTAACCGTACGCGTACACGCACCGCACTCGGACAGGTACAAATTTAAAAGAAACAAGTGTAATACGTGTTAATTATGAGCTGTCATAAGGTTCATCCGAAATGACCTAACTTTTGATTTTAATGGGTTACCCGTGACTACATTTCAGTTTCTGCCTAATTTTCCCGGATCAAAAGTTGTCAAAATACAAAATGAGGAAATGCGTTTACAGTTTGTAATATCCGCTACTTTGTATGTAGGTAAGTGGTTAAGTATTATGATTTGAATGAAATCGTGCATTCTGTACTTTAACATCATGACAAAGCACTCAAGGCAATCTCTTTAGTGTTGTTAGTTATTACCATATCAAAAGAAGCTTTTTTCGCTAATTAAACTTTTATCGTGCAAAAATATGGTACACGGTGGCGCAAACTGTCAACTATTTCTATTCATACAGGATTATATTAACGCGTAGACAACGGCGCCGAACTCACCGGTAAAAATAAGTTGGTTTTTGTTTCCAAATGCCGCCATTTTTGTCGGTGGTAAATAAAAAGTAACGTGACTAATCCGATATTTCTGAGTAAATTCCATTTCCTTTTGGACGATTTTGTACGAATTTGCCGCGTGAAATGCTTCCAAAACATACGGATGATAATTTTTGTGAAAAATTGGGGTTTTTTCAGGTACCTACAGATTTTGTAACCAATTAAATTTAGGTTATTCAGTTGGGTTTCTGTGAGCGGAAGAACCTTGCTGCAGCCGACTTATTGTTTATTTTTAATCTATACTAATATTATAAAGAAAGTAACTGCCTGTGTGTCTGTCTGTTTGTTACGCTTTTACGGCTAAACCGCTGACCCGATTTCGATGAAATTTGGTATGGAATTGTGTCATATCACTACGGATTCCTTTGCCTACTATATTAATTCTTTTGTCACTATCCCTTTCTATTTACCACTACTAGCAACACTCCAGATTCATGATTCTGGCTTTGCAAGCGACTATAGGCTGTCATATCTGAACCTCTAGCACATCTTGTATTTTCTCGCTTGTCGCTCAATGTGTCTCTATCGGAACAAACTAGTAAGAAAGGGATATCCAAACGACAAACAAGTCGCAGCAGGCAAGTTGTACTAGCCTCACTGCTTACCATAGGGCAGGCAGTAAGTTTGTTCACAACCGATCCCGTAAAAAAATGCTTGGCATATTTATATGCCGTTTTTATTGTACTCATATTTTCATAGTTAAGAACAATCTATCTACTTAAAAATTTAACTAGCGGTTATTTACGTGTCTAAGTGACCTGTGTTTTCATTCTTTACCTTAATACATTGAGACGGCGTATACGCACAACCACTTCACGGTTGAAACGTTAAAATTATTTGGAAACGTTAAATTTATTATAGTTTGTTTGTTTTGTTTTTGGAAACTAAGAATCCAAATATTTAGCCCTTTACGTTTTGATAATGTTTTGACTGTCTTGAGATGTTAAATTACAATAAATACAGGGTGTCCCATGTCGCACGTCACAGTGACACCGGAGGTAGGCTTGCTTTTTTTTTTAATAGAGTGGAAATGCGTTACGCATCATCCCCACACCGAACCAGCCTAACATGACCTTAGTAAAAATCGCATGGTTTTCAAGATTTGCCAATTTAAAGTTCTTAGCCAGTACAAACTTTAAACTGGAATATCTTGAAAATCATGCGACATTTACTGAGGTCATTTGATTTGTTACGCCAACTTGGTACGGGATTCTGAAGTAAACAAAAGAAATCGGAAAAACAATGAGCATATACAGAATGTTCCAGAAGCGGGCATAAAAATTATTCGAATATCAACTAAAATAATTCGAATCAACAATGAGCTTATACAGGTTGTTCCAGTACTCGGCAAAAAAAATATAGCGTATTAAAGATAAAAAAGATAAAAGATATTTATTCAGTAAGCCGCACGGGCACTTTTACACGTCAAAATCTACCAGCGCTTCCCAAGAGGAGACCACTGCTGAGAAGAAGCGCCGCAAGAAACTCAACAGTTAGTCATTTTTTAAATAAAAATATAACAATGATACTACTTATTCTAGCATTATATAAAACTATAAAAATAATATTAAATATCTGCGTAGTTTTGCAGGAAAACATGTCAGAATGAACACGAGAAAAAAAAAATATATCACAAAACAGTTTCGACATGTCTTCCTACATAAACCGTAAGTTTTGTTTATAACGGTAATATAGGTAATTTAATATTATAAGATAATTTTCCAAGTCACCAAACGATTACCTGTTTTAGATTTGACTAGTTTAGTGACCCGCCCTCGCTTCTCTTCGGTTAAAGTTCCCCCTCCCATTTTCCCCCCTTAAAGTTGAAATATCCAATTTTTCTCTTCATACGTTCCTCGGCTTCAAGGAATATAAAAAAAAAGAATTAGCGAAATCGGCCCAGCGCGCGTGATGCCGTGACCAAGGGAAATAGGGATTCATTTATATATATATATATATGTAGATTGCTTTGACTCTTCGTACGGTGGCACAGTTATTCTAAATTTCATACTAATTTTGCTTCTACAGTGAATAAAACATATAATAATAATAATACTTATTTATTATTATATATCGATAAACACGTGGTACAGTGGTGTCGCATCACTAAACTAGTCTCTAATGTTTCGTTACATGCATATTACGTTTTGTTACTTTGACGTACTTTGTTTTTTTTATTGATAATAAAAAATAAGTAGGGTAAATTTTATTCGTGTAAGACATTTTCTTTAAGTTTAAATATTTCAATCCATACATATTTGAACTGCAATTTAAATAAAACGCCAAATGTATAGACCGCAGCAACTCTCTTTGAGTATAACGAAACGTTGTGTCAAATGTCATTCGCACCAAGCTAAAGTGCAACAATTATATGTAAAATAAAAACAGTTGGATAGGCTTCCAGGCGAGCTAATTTCGGCTTGATTTCGCACCCGTTTTAAAATGCTCAAGTTTAATTTAAACTTTATATCGAAGGTCTGAACGATGTTAACAGACACATTTGTTACTAATTTATTCCAGACAGTTTTCGTTTTATAAACTGGTAAATGAAAATTAATTCCAAACTTAACCGACTGTAGAAAACAGCTGTTTAGCCCTTCTTTAAAATATAACGTATATCTTACTAAATCGCTACTGCAAAACCAACTGTTTTAACAACTGGGAATGGTTTTGTTTCCTTTACCTTATACATTCTATTTAAACCTTTTGGTGTTAACAGTACCCGATGTAGCGTTTAAAACGTGAACAAAGTTTTAATAGTAAACTTGTTTAACTGATATAAAAATAAGTTAATTTAGGTTTTTATGAGCTATATTTTTAAATTTCGCTGTTAAACATATTGCGGTAAACTGGAGCTTGATTTAACATGGTTGTACACAATCACTACATATTAAATCAAAGCCACCGCGTCTGTCTGTCTGTCCGCGATAAACTCAAAAACTACTGAACGAATTTTCATACGGTTTTCACCAATACACGGAGTGATTCATGAGGAAGGTTTAAGTGTGTAATTCATTAAGGTTTAGGTGCGTATATGCTTCGCTACTCGTACGAAGCCGGGGCGGGTCGCTAGTATACATATAAAAACCGACCAGGTGCGTGTCCAGCACGCATTAATTTGTGACGTTCTCAATTTTAGGGGCCTATGGTGAAAGGCAGTTACGCTCTTCTTTTTCTTGTAACGTATACGAATACTACGGTAACAGTTCTAAAAACGGCGTAACCGCCTGCCTCCACGAGGTCCCTTTATATGAGAACGTCACATTTAAGGTACCGCTTACAACGCAACAGGTACCATCAAACTTAGATCCTTGGCTGGTCTTGTAGAATCTGCAATGGAAAACATACTTGATATATTTTTTGCAAAATGGCGAGGTATTTTTTATCCCTGTATACCTGTACTTTATAGAAATAATTTTAGATTTTTTTTAAATATATTTACTTAACTGTATGCAGAGCTTGTGTACCTACTCGAGGTTGTTCTAATTAACAAGGTCTTTGTTAGTGTAGCGAGGAATGCAAACATCAATTTTAGTTTAGACGTATAACGAAAACTGTGGAATTTAGGAATTTAATAGCGTACCTAGAGTTGTTCCGAATCGTAATATTTGGTGCATTTTCACTAGCTTTTATTTAACTAAATACATTACAAATACAAATGTATTTACTAACCGAAAAAAAAACGGTGTGCCTACCTTACCAAATCGTTTAGGTATGTAATGCTATTAATTTTCTTGGTGCCAATAATATAATTTTATTTTTATTTATTTAGAGGTTTTACAGCATCACAGTGACTCCCATATGACACGAAGCCCGACTGTATTGTGGGAATCAGAACATACTAGAGGTTACTGAATACAGTGCGGCAAATAACACCCGTATAAGTTAACTTCTATATGTTACCTTCAAAACTTGCAAGTCAATTTTAAATCAGTTCCAAATTCAAATTTGGTAAACATAATGTACCTAAACTCGACAATGCAATAATTATTAAAGTCTCAGAGCTCTCTGAAGATCTCTGAAGAGAATCTTCTGATGGAGTCAGAAGCGTTACGCTGTACTCGTATTTAACAGATGATGAACAAACTGAAAAAAAAAGTACAGGCATCATCAATCACCAATAGGCCTAACCAATATCCCAAACAATTCCCCATCGAGCTATCCACTATTATTTGTTACAAAAAAACTACTCCACACTTGTAAATTGAAACTTCGATTGGTTGCATCTGTTAATAGGATCAGTCACCCAATCACTCTTTGAATAAGACTCGTCGTTAACTCGGTGCAGTCGGCCCGATGCACTTCTAGCTCTGAAATCCAGCCTACAAAATGGGACACTATTTGGGCAGGTGTTTTATCGTAGACGTATGGACGTTTAAGATGGGGTCACACTTAGCTCATCCAAAGACTACGATTTTAGATAATGAATTTGGTGTAGTGTAGCTTTTTAAATTAATTTTAACGGCTTCAATAGGAAATTATTGCGATTTTTATAGTTTAAATTTGTGGGTCGTAGTGGGGCTTTGAACAATTTTATAGTTCAAAGGTTCTCGTAATACCGCTGACGATAGTTACGTACCGTCGATAGTTTAGTAAAAATTTAATTCTTGAAATATTTTACCACCTATGTAAGAATGTATAATTAAAAGAGAAACGTAAACTTTTCCGGTTTTATCCTTTTGACATAGGCTAGCGGGCCTATTGTGGTCGTGTTTGTCACGTGGATAAATTTGGATAAAACATCTGTCACTTTCTGACCATTGCGTTAGTGCGAGAGTGACGGATGCTTTATCCACACTTATCTTATCCACCGTGATAAAGGCGACCATAATACGGGTCTAGGATTGCTTTTCACTTGTGTTGTAGAGTTACCTTAACACTAGCGCTTCGGAATAACGACTCAGGTTATAACGATAATGATCTGTGATTCCATAAAAACGTAACCAAGACCAAAGTTGGTATAAAAAACTAAATTTATGAGCATTTCTAAAAAATTGTACATTTTTTGAATTAAAAAAAAAATATGCACCGATTTCCGAAAAAAAAAAATGGTAGGTAAATTGGGTGCATGAAACTATGCAATTTTAACATGAATTCCCAAAACGTTCCAAAAAAATGTATGTAGGAAGTTTCTCCTGTTTCATTACCAACAATGTAGGACTTTTGCTAACATAATAGGAAAATTTAATGAATTTATTTTAGATTGCATAGTTTCATTTACCCAACCTACCTTGATTTTTTTAGAAATCGCAGAGTTGAATGAAATGTACAAACTTTTTTAGAAACGCACTTAAACAATCAAGTTCTCTTAATACATCCGTGGCTTATATCCACGAGAGTGGTGTCGGCGACACATTCACGGTTTACGGCGGTTTTACTGCTAACTGAAGGTCGGCCTTGTCTGAGCCACGGCGCACGGCACAATTGTGTTCTAAATTCAAATTTGGACCTGGTTAATAGATTGTTATATGGCCAGTACTTTTAAGGTTTTTCTAAAATAAGGTTCTAAGCATTATAGAATTTAGTGTTTTCAGTTCAGGATGCGAATCACTACTATTGGTTACTTGTTCCCTTGTTGAGGCTGAGTCTGGCATACCTCAATATTAGGTGAAAAAAAAAAACATAATACAACCATCCCAAAGTAATACAATATGGGTTTCACATAGATCTTAAACAAAAATATCAACACAGCACTCAGATTTGTAAACCTTACCTACCCATAAATTCATATGAAATTGATAGACGATATTTAAATTTTATAGCTACCTTATATAAACCGATATGCTATATGCTGAGTGGAGCTATCTTTACAAGACTGAATGATTATTCGATGTTTCACTATTCGCAATTGAGTCCAATACCTAGAACCTTCTTCAATATTCATGTGCCTGCGTGATCGTTCGCAGTTACCAATATCCAGCTGCCATACCAAAATATATTATGTATGAAAGGAGATAGAATTGAAAATCGTACGAGCCATTAGCAGCACGGCGACCTTTCAAAGTTATCTACGTCTCGTATTATGAGTATTATGACATTACAGTATGAATCGAAAACAGTGAAGGTAGGTGAATATTAAAGTAGTTATGACTCTTTGCTTTATTTTAAATATTAAAAATATAACTAAGAAGGAGTGAAAAAGTAAGTTAAGTTAAATTAATCTTATGCTCCATCTAAAAATGAGATAAAAATTAAATGAATAAAACTGTATGTAAGTTTCTTGCTTCAATATTTTATTTCGGTTTAGTAACAATTACACGGTTAAAACTTCCCTTAATCTCTAAGGACTTAAGAAGCGTCTTGCTACAAGGTATCTATTCAATTTAACAAATAATCGCACAACTAATGCTCCTCCGTGATTCCTCCATTTTTGGTTGCCTGCATTTTTCAACCGACCACAGACAAAAGTCAATAATATTCATATATCATACAATATTACCTACATAAATAATATAAGTGATCCGCCTATACGACCTGTCTAGACTCTTTGGTCAACGGGAACCTCTTAAGGGATTAACGGAAAATACAGCTGATATTTATTTTCGGAATCCTTTCGGAGATTTCTCTTTATATCTTGTGAGTAATTGTAAGTTAAAGTAATCAAAATATAGTGTACAGTGCCTATGGCGACGGTTGATTAATAGCAGAAAGGAACTTTACTAATTATTAAGTGGCATACATTTGATATTGGGTTTGTTTTGTTTGGAATCAAGGTAATCGGGCATTGAATTTGAAATATGTACGGTAAGCGACGTACTATTTATAAAAACCTACCAAGGGCGAGACGGACTCGCGCACCGAGGGTCACACATGCAGTTGATATGAAAAATATATCCATTTAAAATTATAAAATTTCAGGTCTGTAACAATTCCGTTTACAATTTAGAGTCCCGTAAACGGACGGACAGATAGACGGATAGACAGTAGTATCAAGAGGGCTGCGATTTATTCTTAGCGCACGCAACCCTTTGAAGAATAAACCAAAGAAATAAATAAGTAAGGGTGGATACCCTGATTTTTTTTACGGCTCGCCGCCCCGCTCCGTGACCGGGCCGTTAGGAGCACGGTTTAATTAACTTTATAGTTAACACTGCGACCATTACTTTCAGTGAACCCCATGGAGGTATTCGCCACTCTATAAGTTGTTGCTACACATTTCTGTGTGTTTGTATTAAAATAACATTTACTACATTATATTATCTATAAAATGGAAGGGTAGGTACTAATGTTTGCATTTAGGTAGTATGTGTATATTTATACATACCTTCACGTCTGTTTGCCAATGGGATAAGCAGAGACTATGGAACGCCAGGTGCACCGGACCAAATGTACCTCTTTAGCTTCCTCTACATTCATCCATTCATGTGTATATGCATCTACGTTTATTATGTAGGTAAGAATCCATGTGTTTCTTTGTAACGTCCTATATGTAACGGGATTGGCGGATTTCGAAATGTGAGATATCGTTGGATTGAGTTTTATTGAAAGAGTTTTATAGGCTATATTTTAACTTCAAATAATCTAAATGCTGTAAAATGTAACCTAAGTAGTTAGATGTGTTGTTTATCTAAACTGTAGGGTTAAATATATCAAGTTCTGATGCGGTAAGGGTCAATCTCAGTATTTTACCAAGAGTCCTGTTTTCAAAGCTTGCTTCTTATTAGACTCGTTCCTAATAAACGTATCTGTATGATTAAGCCAATTTGTTAACATCCTAAGTGTCCTACTTTTAAACAACATGGTGTCATTACAGTACAGTACAGTGAGGCAAAATGGGACAAAAGTCACTTCTGTACCATAAACAAATGACTGTCTTCATACAAATAGGTCGCTAAGCGTCCTTTCGACTCCCCGACAGCCTTTACCACCCAAATTTATCAATGTCCTAAAATAATTTATGTTTCTGCCTCAGCCTAAACGTGTAGTGATAAATAATAATTATCCGGTCCTAACTTCGAGGTAACAAATCAACCGTGATCTACAAAAGGGCGTATGGACTAAGAAAGTTATATGCGCTTACGTTGTTTAGTTCCAGCCTAGTAGAGTTCGACGAAAGTGATGTGGCGTCATTAATCGTAGTGTCACTTACGGATTCTCTCGATGTTTTTGTTTATAGACGTGGAAAAGTTCATGTTGGATCGATTTTGAGTGGAAATTGTCGATGTTGCGTAATTGAAACCACAGCCTAGCAGCAGTGTTTATATTGTTGTGTTCCGGAGTGGGGATAAGGCTGCCGGTGAAATGACTAGCGCAGTGACATTCAATTTTACGGCCTGGCCACGGCTATGACCGCAGTTTTGCAGCTAGCAGGCAGTTTAAATGGAGACGTCTATTATGACCCTTGTTTTATCTTGATTTATTGCACAAAAACAATGCTTAATTGAATAGAATACTTTTATTTCAGGCAACGAGGCCCATAACTGCTGATACCTTACAAACATGCACATCCTATCCTACTAATACTTTTGTTTGTTACTCTTTCACGTTGCAAATGCCTATCAAATACCTAAACTTATTTTCTTTCTTTCTTTCTTTCAACGGCTAGACGGATTTGGATGAACTTTGGAATCATCATCATCATCATCAGCCTATAGTAGTCCACTGCTGGACATAGGCCTCCCCCAATGAGCGCCATAGCGCCCTGTCTTCAGCTTGCCGCATCCAGCATCTGCCTGCAGTCTTTCGCAGATCGTCATCCCACCTGGCCTGAGGGCGTCCTACACTACGTTTGCCGAGTCGCGGTCTCCACTCAAGAACACGTTTACCCCAGCGGTTGTCGGTTCTTCGTGAGATATGGCCGGCCCACTGCCACTTCAGCTTGCTGATTCTTTGAGCTATGTCGATAACTTTGGTTCTCTGTCGGATGTATTCGTTACGAATCCTATCCTTCAGAGAAACTCCGAGCATAGCTCTTTCCATGGCTCGCTGAGCGACTTTGAAATGGTGGACCAGCCCTACCGTGAGTGTCCACGTCTCAGCTCCGTAGGTCATAACGGGTAGGACGCACTGATTGAAAACCTTCGTTTTCAAGCATTGCGGTATGGATGACGAGAAGACTCGACGTAGTTTCCCAAACGCTGCCCAACCTAGCTGGATTCTCCTCCTGACCTCCTTCTCGAAATTGTTTTTACCTAACTGCAGAATCTGCCCAAGGTAAGTGTACTCGGAAACAATTTCGAGAAGGTGGCCATGTACGACGACCGGTCCCGGATCAATGTGGCCATTGATCATGACTTTGGTTTTATCCAAATTCATGCCAAGACCGATGCATCGGGAGGCCGAGGCTAGGCCATCCAGCATCTGGTTCAGCTCCTCTAGCGACTCCGCTATTAAGACTATGTCATCAGCGAATCGCAGGTGTGAGATGTACTCGCCGTTTATGTTAATGCCCTTTCCTTTCCAGTCCAGCGTCTTAAACATATCTTCCAACGCGCTCGTGAACAGTTTCGGGGATATGACATCCCCCTGTCTCACTCCTCTGCGCAATTGGATGGATTTAGACTGCTGGCCCTGTACTTGGACACTCATGGTGGCGGACTCGTAGAGACATCTCAGCACCTCGATATAACGATAGTCTACTTGGCAACGCTGTAAGGATTCCAGAACAGCCCAGGTTTTGACGGAGTCGAAAGCCTTCTCATAGTCCACAAAAGCGAGACACAGGGGCTGATTATACTCTTCGGACTTCTGTATAATCTGCCTCACTGTGTGAATGTGGTCTATGGTGCCATATCCTCTTCGAAACCCGGCCTGCTCCGGTGGCTGGAACTCGTCGAGTCTCCTGGCGAGACGATTCGTGACCACTCGTGAGAACAGCTTATAGACGTGGCTCAGGAGTGTGATGGGTCTGTAGTTTTTAAGGAGGGTTTTATCTCCCTTCTTAAAAAAGAGCACCACCAAACTCCCGCTCCACGCCTTTGGAGTTCTCCCACTGTGAAGAACGGTGTTGAAGAGCTTCTGTATCTCCTGTATAACAGGGGCTCCTCCAGCTTTCAAAAGCTCTGATGTTATTCCGTCTTCACCGGGGGCTTTTCCATTCTTGA
This sequence comes from Tortrix viridana, assembly GCA_963241965.1. Lineage (NCBI taxonomy): Eukaryota > Metazoa > Arthropoda > Insecta > Lepidoptera > Tortricidae > Tortrix > Tortrix viridana. The sequence goes on from OY725172.1 coordinate 16,283,356, forward strand.
GCTGCCTCAGAGCGATCACGATCTCGTCTTGACTGATTTCTGGTAGTTCGTCGGTATAGTGGCGTGTCAGGGTGGCTCTAGAATCATGGCCGTCTCGTTGGGGACGGAGGGCATGTGCAGCGTATAAACGGCCATAGAAATCCTCTATCTCGGTGGATATCTCCGGCCTCGACAATACGGTCCTCCCGTCGTGCGTTTTAAGCTTCGTCAGGTGGCTCCTGCCAAGCTGCTGAGTGAATACTTTGGAACCTCGGTTTTGCTCTATCGCCTCTTCAATGATGCGTGTATTGAAGCTCCGGAGGTCGCGCCGTACCATCCTCGCAATTTGCTTGTTCAGGTCTGACCTCTCTGACGAAGTCGCTTGGGTGGTTTCCCGTCTTTTTGTCATCAGCCGAAGAGCCTCATCCGAGAGTTTGGACTTCTTGCCAGTACGCTGCTTTTTGCAGAACTTGATGCCCTCGTCCCTTAACGTTTCGACCAGATTGTGTAGGGTCTCATCAGCGTCATCGGTGGGTTCCAAGGCAACAAATCGATCTCCGAGAAGCTGCTGAAACTTCTCGGTGTCCGCCATGATTTGGATTGGGTTAGGTCGGAGCGTGGACTTCATCAGACGGTTTCTTTCAAGCTTCAAGTTGATATTCAGAGAGCCTCGGAGCAATCGGTGATCAGATCCGGTATTGAACCTGTTGATCACTGAGACATCCCTGAATATGTGCTTGCTATCCGTCATGATGAAGTCGATCTCATTCTTAGTCACAGTGTCGGGGCTTTGCCATGTCCACTTCCTTTGGGGCTGTTTCTTAAAGAAGGAGTTCATTAAGAACAGCCCCTCTTTCTCAAGAAAGTTGACTAGCATTTGCCCCCTGTGATTCCTAACTCCATAACCATGCGGGCCTATTTGGGATTCGTTGCCCATCTGGATTCCCACCTTGCCGTTAAAGTCCCCCATAACAACGTTGAAGTGAGCCTTAGTGGTGTTATGCAAGGCTTTGGATATGTCTTCATACATATCCTCCACTTCATCATCCGAGTGTGCCGAGGTCGGTGCATAGACCTGAACTACCTTCATGCTATACCGCTTGGAAAGCCGAAGGATCAGGTACGCTACCCTGGTCGACACACTGGAGATTTCTTCAACGTTGTTAGAGAGAGCCTTATTGACGAGGAAACCTACGCCACCCTGGGATGTTCTATCACCCTCGCGAAAGTAGAGAAGATGGCCTGAGTCTAGGGTTACGGTGTCCTCCCCCTCTCTATGGACTTCACATAACCCTAGAACATGCCATTTAATGTTCTCTAACTCCACTTCCAACTGCGCTAGATGATGGTCAAGCCTCAGAGTGCGTCCGTTAAACGTAGCCAGGGTCAATTTTTTAAGCAATGAATGGTAGCCTGAGGTAGCCCGGGGATTCTTAGCACCCCCTGCCCCACCGTTACCATGGCCGCTACCATGGCCAGGAATAGCGAGGCGGCCGGGAACTGGGGGCCATTTTCTGTTGGCTTTAATTTTCATTGTTGGGGTTAATGCCCATAATCCCCACGCTGGGCATGCGGGTTGGGGATCGCAGTTGTTGGAGTTGTTCTGCAGGGGGCGCTGCTGCCCGTCCCCCCGGTGTATGTCCCTTAGTCGCCTCTTACGACACCCACGGGAAGAGTCGGGGTGGTACAATTCTAAGCCGGCACCACACGGCGAACTTTGGAATGGAGATAGCTTATACCAGGGACCGGACAACCCTTTCATCGGGAAAAGCCTTTCAAAGGGCTTCCCTTTGATATAGCTAGCCCCTTGATTTGCTCACCCATTCCAATTGGCAACCCATACGATTGACTTTCCCTTATCGAATGAAGAACCCAACGATAAGGATAGCCCTTTGAAATAGGTAACTGGTAACTGATTCATCTTGATGTCCCTAAGAAAGGGTTTCCCTAACGATTTAAGCGCTTATTATAAAGCTTTCCCTTTTGTACGAGCCAATCACAAACGTGTGCCATAGGAAATCGAACCGTATTAGATCTTTTTCCGCTCCGCGCGGTAACTTCAAACGATACGCCGTCGGTAACGTATACTAATAAGGGTTTTATAAGGGTATTGGGTTAGCGCTTAGTTGAATGGGCTGTTTACTTGCTTCGAAAGGGACGCAAGGTAACGTGTGTTTTATGAAGTCTACAAAAGGTCTAAAATTGCGTATACACTAGTAACCTTTTTTAAAGGGTTTAGTAAGGGTATTGGTTAGCGCTTAATAGAATGGGCTATCGTTTGGAAATAGCGCTTTAAAAGCACATTTAAAGGGTTTTGACGGGCAGAGGGATTGGTAAGTAAATCCTTACGAAAAACCCATACAAAACCCATTGAAAGGGATAGCGGGCCGGTCCCTGGCTTATACCCTGCTCACTGTGGTCACTGCTGGTGGTTTGGGACAGCCCCAAAATCGGTCCCCAGCAAAAAAGGTTGTCCAATGGCAATATTGATGACAAAAGGCTGTACTAAGGGACGATCTCCACCAACCGCACGGCACGGCAACGGATTTTACAATCTTTAAACGAAATTAATCTGTCTACACAGTAACTAAAGTCTATATTAACAAGCCCGCTTGACAGCGTGACGCGGATACTGCCCGCTGTCTAGAGGCTGTGCGCAACTTTGTAATATACACTTTAATTACTGTGTAGATAGTTTAATTTCGCTTAAAGATTGTAAAATCCGTTGCCGTGCCGTCCGATCGGCGGAGATAGTCCTTAACGTTCCAACGTTATCTTAAGTCTCTCAGCTCTTTAAAGTCCATAAAGCAGTATTTTGAAATATCTTGTTTCGAAACGACTCGGTCACGTGCGGCCGCTCGGCATAGGTACTTTAAACCCGTAAACGCATCCCCCAGGAGTTTTCTGAAACTTTAAAAGTTAAAATAACTCCCGCCGCCATTCGCTAAATAAATTTAATAGCGGTTAAACGACTTGGGTCACGTTTTAACTTTAACTTAGTACAACTTAGTGGTACAGTCGGCAAAGTAGCGAGCTGAAGGAGCGGTTAAAAATAGCAATTGTTATAAGAATCCTCGCGTCAAAGTGAGTGCAAAGGTTATTATTTTGAATAACTTGCTTTTTAATACGTTTAAGAAGTATACGAACTAAAGTTTTATCCTAAAAGCGACTGTCATTACAAAGTACATACTCACGTACTCAAAAACATGATACCTTTAAGCGAAATAGGTTTACAAGTGCGTGAAAATCCTCTTTCCTTTGAAGAACCTTGAGTCAAGATAAGACGCACTTCGGAAATAGCTTTCTTTTCTTTAAAAGTTCTCGTAAAATGTTCAACGGCAAGGTAAGGCACTTCGGCGGAATTAAGAGTAGATTGTTCAACAAGGGACTAAAGTAAGCCATTATGACACGAGATATTTATCCACCCGAGCAAAGCGAGGGTGGATGAAGTTCGAGTGTCATTATGGCTTTTTGGTCTCGAGTTATACACTCTACTTTTCACTTCAATTGCGAGAAAATAAATCTTGAATTAAATAATTTTAAGGCAGAAACGTAAAAAAATACAAATTAATAGCGCTATCTTTTTTACTCTCATCGCGTCACTGTTATGCAGAAAGAGACAAGGTTGATTTTTAGGTTAGAACATAACAAATAGCCCATTTCCGAAACGAAGACTGAGGCGGTGGAGGTTGTACCTATGCCCAGCCCTCCAGCTCTCCACCGCGTACTCCGACAATAAGGGCAGCATCATCAAATCGTCGGTGATAGGTATTGCAATACCACGTATAAACTAAAAAAATCAACAGGTTGTAAAATGCACTTTACTGACTTACTTTGTGAGGCGCATTTGCAGTATCAAAGATGAAATGGCAACATATGTATCTGGCTGTTTGTGATTTTCTAAGGCTTTTATAAGGAAATTAAAAATAAAAAAAAATTTTGAAATAGGGACTAAAAACCCCTATTGTTTTCAGAAATGAATTCTATTTCCTGATTGGTTAATTTTAATATAGCCTGTATTCTGGTTGGTTGATGCCGAATACAAAGTTTTTTTGAAGAGTCAAATTAGTTAAACAGTATACGTACTAAAAAAGAATCCAACGTTCCATTCATATTTTTCCTAGGGACTAAATGTACCACTTTAGTCCGACTAGATAAGCCCAACGTGACACACTTTTTGAGCATGAGAAAAATATGTAAACATGGTTATCAATATAAATAGACGGCAATATCTAAACATGCACACGCGTTTATAAAACGGGCTTTTTGAAAGACTTGCTTAAATTATTAGTGACGAGAAAACTGCGCGAATTAACACGCTGGCCCTGTTATTGGCCCAGCACGCGGGGCCAATAACAGTGACCATAAAACATGAAGAAATCTATTTCTAAACTGAAGGAAACAGTAACGTACCCGGCATCCGTAATTGCTGAACTAATGTTCCATTTCCGAAGTCAAAACGGTTTATAATTTATTGACTAATCAGATTCGTTACTAATCAGGATTGTATTGTGTGCTTAGGTCCCAGTCCGAGTCTTAAGGCCGTATTTATACTGATCTTGGCTGGCTGTCTCAAGTATCGTCAGAAATGACATTTTTCTGTGACTTGACGTTTGCTTTGTCTGTCTTGAGATGGGCATACCAGCCAGGACTAAATCCTTGTCACCGACGATACTGGCTGAAAATCAGCGATGTTTTTAGGCGTCTCACATCACATCGCTGATTTTATTGTTTTTTAGGGTTCCGTACCAAATACTGAAAAACGGGACCCTTATATCTTATAAGGGTCCCGTTGTTGTCCGTCTGTCAGTCAGTCTGTCCGTCGGTCTGTCAAGACCCTTTTTCTAAGGTATGGCTAAAGCAATCTGGCAGAAATTTGGAAATAATGTAGTATTTAGTGGGCCGCACGAGGTCTCATTATTATAATTAATAAAAAAGTTCAATAGTTATTGGAAATGGGGTCTAAAAGGGGGGTTTACAAATTAAAGTAAAGCTACGAGTATTATAGCAAATGGGGTATCATTATGAAAGAGCTTGATATTAACATTTCAAATCTATTTTTTTTTTTTTTATTCGTTTAGTTTCGGATTTATGACCAAATTTGTACATAAAATGACCTGCCCACCCTTATCTCTGAAGTTTACGGGCCGACAAATTTGAAATAATTCAGACTTATAAACGTTTATTTATCTATATATAAAAATGAATCCCTTTTCCCTCTGTTACGGTTACGCCGTAAGTTACGGCTTAACGGCTTGGCCGATTCGACAATTATTTTTTTTCAAATATTCCCTGAAGTCTGAGGAGCCTTCTTCTTATGCAGAGAAAAATTTGATATTTCAACTTTAAGGAGGAGAAATGGGAGGGGGAAATTTAACCGAAGCGAAGCGTGGGGGGGTCGCTAGTATTTTATGAAAACAATAAAAATAATTTATGAAAATCAATAGTTTTTAAGATATTAACAAAATTCTTTGAAAATGACTGTTAAAATTTAAGCAACCTAAAATGGACCTTAACACATTATAGTAAATAAAACTTATTTTACTTATTTGCAGTCAGTCCACTTATTTCGCTGACTGTACATGAAGTTATCACCTTAAACATAAATATTTTGAGTTAATTGTAATCCAATAATATTTCTTCATCAATTTCGAGTTGAAATTAATATTTTCACATTCAGCTACAGAACACTAACCGAAGTAGCAATAAATTCGTATTTATTTAAGCCGTATGGGTTGAATCGAAACGTTTGCAATTTACAATATGCAAATTGGTGTCAAATTTTAATTTAATCAATAGCATTGTTTCCGGCAAGTAAAACATTTCTGCTGCGCTAGGATATTCGCGTTACAATGTTTAATTGAAAAGTGATTCGCTTGGAAGTATTTAGTAGAAGCTTAGTCAGAGTATACGTAACTGTTTTGATCTCGCGAGCTTTAATAGAAAATCATTGTAGCGTAAATTTTTGTAATCGGCAACCTTATCTATGTTTGGACTTAAAAAGAAACATTAGAGGGTCTTGACAAGCTTTATTTTTATGTATTATGTAGATTTGTTCTTTGCTCTAGTAGAGACCAAAGAGTCAAGACAAGGTCAAAGATGGAGCGAGCTTACCCAGAAAGAAAGTGTTATGTTTACGTACGTAAAATTAAGTAAGTGTGATATCTCTTAAAAGGTCATGCGTGTGCAACCGAATTTACCCGAACCCGACTTTACGCGGCGGCGGCGGCGGCGGGCGAATTCTCTCTTCATCGCTGCATGGTCGAGACGCTCACCACACAGCGGGTATATAAATATTCACCAGTATTAGACGCAATGTATTAGGAAATCGCTCACCGCGCCGCCGGTCGCTCAAAGTCGTGGACAGGCCGGAAGGAATTTTCGAGACCTCTTGCACTGTAATGGGCATCATTCAAAAATAATTTCGAGGTTTGTGTTACTGACCCGCCACGTTCAAAAGCAGACTTCTAAAATATGATTGGCATTTGTTTGACCTTTATAATTTACTACTGGCGCGTTGATGCTCATATTGCACAAAAAAAAACATGTTTATCCCATCACTACCAAACTTCACAAGATCACCTGCTGGGCTAATTTGAAGATTGCCTGCAAATTTCTTTAAGATCGGTCCAGCCGTTTTGGAGTCCATAGGGGGCATGCACACCCACATACACTCATTTTTATTTATATGACATGTATAAGATAGATTTACTAAAAACACCAAAGCATCTGCAACATATTAACAACGAAAGAAAACAATTAAGTAACTTTTAAAGATAAACATCCCAATCATGTTAAGACACAGGCTGACACAGCTTCTAAAATATTACCAATTTTAATCCTCCCTCCTATAATATAAATTTTATACGAATTAAAACAAGGAAAGGAGGATTGCTAACAGTATGAAATCATTCACAAACGTTATTTCGTAAACGATAAAAAAGTTGGATGCCGTTTTACCGAGGAGTCTTTTGAGACCATGAAAAGGAAACTCCTTGGGCATAATTGTAGTGACAGATGCCATAATTAAATTTGTTATGGCATCTGAAGCTCTCATTAGTGGTACCTGCTTTCCGTTTACTGTCGTCTTGAAAGTGGCATCATGTTTAGTCATGGCCTGATGAGTAAGAAGAAAAATACACGTAGTCAATTCAATTCTAAGTCATACCTTAATTGTGTTTGTGTTTATGTTTTATTGTACTTTTTCTTTTTATTTGTTATCTTTATACTGTGTGTGAGCGTTGAATAAACATTTTCTATTCTATTCTGTTTAGTATCTAACTACTATTTTTACTTAAAATAACTAACGTATAATTATATTTATAAAAATGTTTGTATACCAATGATCAACGCCAAATACAATAAACTTGCTGGAGGCGCATATTAAGAACAAACACATGATAAGACTTTTGTATTCATTTTGTATTATAATAAGAATGAAGTGTGCTTTAAATTAGTAATGATGGTGACTCTCTGAATGATCATAACTTTCACTTATCCAATAAAATAGAGTAGTGGAATCGTTGGTCTATTAATATTGTGTGATGCCTTTCGGCTGTCAACGACGACGTCTCGAAATGACGACTTCTTGGAACGACGACGTGTTGAATTTACGTCTTGACGTCTCAGATGACTAAGGTTTATAATTTATTTTATGATTTGTGCTTGCTAAATGCCTTATTTTGAAAGCACTGTTATTTTGTTTCTGACACTTAAAACAAAAAGCGTGGCCTTATTCAGAATTCTTAACGAAAAATAATTACTTAAAAATCAGCCGGGATTGTAAAAGTTATTTTAGGCGTCATTATTTCTTCTACTCAATTTGCTCCTCGCACTAATGGATTGAAAGTAATTGGGTCGTGTAGTGTGAAAGAGACAATCGATACTAAAGTTATAAACAATATATTGACGATACAAAGTTTTCAGAAGTATCTAAACACACAAGAGAGACGAGTTGAGACATTTTAAAGCTTTTTATACATTCCGATACGGTTCATGGTGTACATCCACGGTTTATCATTTCTTAACTTTCACAGATGATATCTCTCACATACATTTCTGTAGGATTTCTTGTGCAATACACAAAGTAGCCTGACGGTGAAAAGGATAATTGAAATTTTAATGCTTCGTTGAAATAGAAAAACTCACTAGTCAATATATTTAAAATAAAACAATACAGAACGTGCAAATATAAAACAGAAAACACAACATCTGTTTAATTGGAAAAACATTAAGAAACAGAAATGGCTTTCCGATACTGACTCACGGTTCTAATTCATTCTAGACTTGCGAAAACAAACTTGATAACGCGAACATGTTCAGTCTGGACAACCCTGCAGATAAACCAACCGCTCTCAAAAAAGTAAAGACGACGCTTGTTCCTAGAACTTTAAGTTTAGTTTCGGTTATCGTTGTTGTGGTGGTTAAATCAAGGGGAGTAACGAAGTCCAAAATGGCGTGTAGCACGCGAAGTTGCATAAGGCTGCATCGTTTTGATGTCGACCCAATATCGATTTCGCTGATGGTATATCAGTTACGTGTATTGGATTCCTCGTGTAATAAATACAACCGTTAGTGTGCTTTTGCAAAATTAAAATTGCCTTAAAATAACTTTTTAAAACTATACGGTGTATCTGCTGCTGCCTATTTATTTGTTTGTTATATAAATACCCTATTATATTCTACTATACGAGCAATATTTGTGTATAATATCGCACGTAAATATTTGTAATCGCGATCTAAATATTTCGATGAAAATTGCTTGGGTCAAAAGATCGATCTATTAAGGTGTCATTTTCGGGAAAACTCGGTTTCCAGTCAAGGGACTCTCGGTCGAGGATCTGTAAAAAAATCTATGCAATTTCGATGAAATTGATTATTGGCATATTGTACTCGTACCATCGAGCAAGTACTATGTGGCTATAGAAACACCTCAATATCTAAAAGGAATCTAGACACGCGGTAGCGTGTCAAGCCAAGTTCAAGCTATATAAATAACCAGCGATAGATCTTAAGTTTACATATTTGTTAATTGCACTAAAAAGTTTACATACATACATACATTTAATTAGATAATTTGGAGCCCTTTGACGTCTTTTAAACAGTAATGTAAGCGTATAATATATTCTTAGCAAAAACTTGTAAATTCGGAAAATTAATAAGAAGAAAAACTAATAAACAATTAATATGGCGTGGACTACGTCGCTGGCAAAAGCTGGTCATATATATTTATTAGTTTAGCCGTGCTTCGATTTAGAACAGGAATTAGCATACAAATTGGTAATTTTAAGAGCGACTTAGACGAGCCCATATGGCGCCCAGATCGCTTTAGATGGTTGGATGAAATACATTTTGCGAAAACGTGATCGTTAAAGTGCGTTCTACTTGTTTAAGGTTTCGGTGATGTAAAAATTGTGACTTCCGATAATTATGTACATAAATACGTCATTATGACCAAAAAAGGGAAACAAAGGGCTCTGATGTAATGTATATAAGTATGTGGATATGTATATATGTGTGTTTTTCGTCTCGTGTTGAATAATTAAACTGCTTGATGAATTTTGAAATGAGAGTGTCGTTGGATTGGTTTTCCCCCAAGGAGTTATCTAGGCTGTATTTTTAAGGTATTGATACTTAAAATTGTGCATTTAAAGCGAAATCTTTCCACTAAATTTTTTAATTACGACTCCTCGTGTGATGCTGGAAGGGTCAATATTCGTATTCAAAGTCAAAGTACTAAAGTTCTTTATTACATGACTACAAAGATAAGATGTTATGTATCTGCTAAGGCAGTCGGATTTTACAGCGGGTTTCTGTTAGTCATGTTTATTGTTACTCTAAATGCTAGTCAGCGTATTTAACTTATAAATTATAAGTATTAATACTCGAAAAAACAAGCAGATTTAGATATCTGAAAGTGTAAAAGTAGACTCGTATTTGCAGTGGCGTGCAAATAGTCACTCTTCTGTTGCTATAGGCGATGGCATAGAATTATGGGTTCTTGAAGTGTTCTTTTATTCTGCCAATTCCCCCTTCTTGATTTGTTTACGGGTGACACGCTCGCTTTTATTCATGGCTGAAGCAAAATATGCGAGTTATTCATTGTAATTTTTACTGTGTAAAATTATCACCCGGTATCCTGGAAACGTAGGATATTCTTTTATCCTGAAAAATCCGACGGTTTCGGAACTAAAAAAGCAATAAACGATTTCTACATGGACGGGTTATAAGTGCTTTTCGTCGCGAAACACTCCTATAGTTGGATCCCCTGTATAAACTCAAAATGTATCTTATAAACAAGTTTTGTGAGAGAAATAGAAGTTATAAGAAGACATTAAAGTAACCACAAAGTGTTTCGTATGATTTGTTTACTATCAATTCATACATATGTTTAGACTGTCAAACTTTCCCCCTCTGTCATAGATTTATGATAAACATTCTCAATTTAGAAACGTCTGCTGTGATCGAAACGTTCAACTCCATTAAATTATCTTGGTCTCATCCATCATCGTTTGAGTTTAATTAATATACGAGTGTGGAAATTTTGTCACATCCACGGCAAACCTGAGAATCTGCACTTTGACTTTAAAACAAAATGACGGAAACGCCATTTGGTTAAGTAGTGAATCTGCCATTCTAATTTTGAATCAAAATGCCACTTAGCCATGGGTGTGACGATTTGCTCTCGCGTCTTGTTACTTTTTTTGTATTCTGCAGTTTGACAATGCAAAAGCCATATTTATCTTAGTTGGTTGTTAAAATTCTATAAGATTATGTTCTGTACCATCTTCGACCTCGTGGCCACTTAACATCAGGTGAGACTGAGGTCAAACGCAAACCCATATATGATTTAAAAAAAAAGATAGTAATAAGTTTGATAGTAATTAATATTAGTGACGGTAAGGAAGGATTTTTTTTCAGATACATATATAAAATAATAATCCAGCCTATATACGACCCACTGCTGGGCACAGGCGTCCACTCACAATGAGAGGGTTTGGGGTATAGTTCCCACGCGGGCCCAGTGCGGATTGGGAACTTCGCACACACTGTCAAATTGCTTTGCAGGTGTGTGCAGGTTTCCTCACGATGTTTTCCTTCACTGATAGGCTCATGGTAAAACAAATTATGTTTCGCACATAAATTCCGAAAAACTTATATATGCAAGCCCGGATTCGAACCCACGACCCTCTGCTTAGGAGTCGGCAGGTCAAACCATTAGGCTACCACGGCTTTTTTTTTCAGATATCTACTGTCATTAGCATTTGCAGAATGCAACATGTTTAGTGCTACATAAGTTCATTTTTAAGCTTTTTCTTAACATATAGATAAAACTGCTTTTTATGTCTTGGGTAAAACTTTAAACAAACACAAAATCATTACTTTTGAATATGTTGCCATTTCGATTAGAGATACGAATCACTAGGTACATATTATACGACAAAGTCCCCCCGCCGCGTCTGTATGCCTGTTCGTCATTAACTCTAAAACTACTGCACGTATTTTCATGCGGTTTCAACCAATAGACGGAGTTATTTATGAGGAAGGTTAAGGTGTATTAATTCATTAACGGCCGCACTCAGAGACGTCTTTTAAGTTTCATTAAAGTAGCTGCTGTTACTTTCTTTGCTATAGCAATAGAATAAGACGTAGCGACTTTAATGAAACTTAAAACTTAATTGACGTCTCTGAGTGCGGCAGTAAGGTTACTACCCTGCGAAGCCGCGGCGGGTCGCTAGACTCGCGAGTATAATGTAATCTAACCTTTAACTAGTCTAGTGGCTAAAATATTCCGTTCTGACCTTAAAAGAGGGTAATTTCGATTCTTTACCCTAACGGTGGCCCCTCAAGTACCCATTACCAACCGACTAATAAAACAATTAGCGACCTTCGGGTGTACTTGAGATTCTGTAATTTGTTCTTTGCTAAGCACTCGGAGTCTACTCGAGTCTTTAGTTTAGGTATAACGACGAAGGTTATAGAAGGCAAATAACCTTGAATCTACGAAATGAGAAGCACTTTCAAGACCATGCTTGAGATAGATCTTGTCTCAGTAAGCTGTCTGTGCTTGATTTTGTATATGATTCTGGTTCGGGGAACCTTAATATTCTAATTTTTTTATAATATCAAAAAATATTGTCAACTGTGCTAAAATAATCAAACCGTTTTACTCACTTTCAATATTTACTTCAGCAGCGTATAAAACATACCTACTACAGTGTCCCAACGAAATTGCCATTTTAAATTTAAACGTGTATGTAATAAACTATCAGAATAAAATGGGCGTTAAAGTTCAGTATCCTGCAAGCCGTAAAGTGCATTTGCATCTGCTTGCGTCTACCGTGGCGCAAGACGTCCCTTAGGTGACCAGGGGACTGTCGGGCTCTCCGCCAATCCTGTGCAATACAATGTACAATGGAGCCAAAATCCTCACTGTTCTTACATAACTATGTGGTGTAGCGTATTGCAAAATAATGTAGACTAAACAACAAAGATATACGAATAGCGATCTGTTTTGTTCACAAAATAAAACTGAAGAAATCCTAATATATAATTATTTTTGTGTTTTAATCACGTTTTAATGGTTGAACGGATTTGGATGAAATTTGGCACACATTTTAAGAACGTATTGGATGGACACAGGATATTTTTTAACCCGCAAAATTAGATAATTCTAGAGGTAAATGCAACAAGCGATCATACTCAGATGGATCCTCGGGCAAAAACTGGTGTAGCACAAGTTTTGCTAGCGTCCAAATCGCTACCACAATTTTAGCAGCTAATCTGACTTTAAGAAAGTGTTCGCACTTTTGTACTACTACTAGCATCAAGGTTTATAATCTTAGCCCTCAGGGTTCGCAACACATTGCAATCTTAAATCTGTAAAACCAATTTATCAGGGGCTCTAGCCAATATCGATCAGTGCGATCTAAACGATTTTCGAAAATCGATAAAATCATTAGCTTCATTCATATTTCATCACATCAGTCCTATACATTTTCTTAGCTAGGGCACTATACTGCCTACTAACATACCATTCATTAGCAAATGAAACTCCTCAGTCTAGTCAAACCCGCGAAGAAGCCATTCTAAAGTAATACGATCCCGATCGAGTATAAAAGGCGGGACGATTCGCCGTTTATCACTACTCGAGTTCTGATAGTCGCTCGATTGAATTCCTTTTGGTAATAAATGCTCTTTGGCAGTAGAATTGTGAGATTGTGAATGTGTTTGCTTATTAGGAGTGAGGTTTTGGGTGTGAAGTGGGAGCCCGAGCGTCGTTTTTATTAAATTGAACCCACTTGCTATGCTTGTGTGTTTTGTCTGTTTTAGTCCTTCGTAAAAACAAAATAGCTAGGTACAGTTAGATTCAAATAGATAGGAGCATCCAAAATGGCCTAATATATCGCAACACATCCTTACGACGACGACGCGGTTAGCCTGGTAGGTAGTGACCCTGCCTACGAAGCTAGCGGTCCCGAGCTCGAATCCCGGTATGGGAAAATATTTGTGTGATGAGCGCGAGTATTTGTTGTATATATTTAAATATGTATTTCTCTATATAATAATGTATATCGTTGCCTGGTACACATAGTACAAGCTTAGTTTGGGGCTAGGTCAGTTTGTGTGAGATTGTCCCTGTTATTTATTTATCTATTTATTCCTATAGTAATAGATGTGCTGCGATATATTTGGCCACTTTCGCTGCTCCCATCAATTTGATGCTGACTGTAAAAGTGTTTTATATGTTAAGGTATTTAATGTGGAAGGAAACCTAGCGACCCGCCCCGGCTTTACACGGGTAGCATATATATACGCACCTAAACCTTAATGAATTATACACCTTAACCTTCCTCACGAATCACTCAGTCCATTGGTGAAAACCATATGAAAATCCGTTCAGTAGTTTTTCAGTTTATAATTATGTAGTGGTAATTTGTTGGAATTTTGTTTTTCTTTAGCCCAAGTACCAATAGAGTAAGGGTATCTGGCACAGGAGGAAACGTAACCCGTCAGAACTGGAAACGACAAAGAAGTATTTTTCATTGTTCTTTTTCTCGCTCGCCCCTAAAGTGACCCAGTCACGTCGGGAACTGTCTACGGCTCAGGGCTGTCACGGCGAGCTTTAACTCAATTTTCGTCTGTAATTCAATCTGTCCCTGCGGATCGTCATAATTATACTTCACGAAAAGGTGCGCCGTTTCGCCGAGTGTCAACCCTGAGAGTCACGAAATATTGTCTGGAAAGGTAAATAATTAAATAATTCCAGCCATTAACGTGAAAGTGACGACTAGGTAGACTTATTGCGGAAAGTAATACTTTTTAAAACGTTTTTATTAGCTTAGGTATTATTTTAAAGTAATCCTACAATTAGAAGTAGTCGAAACTACTTTTTGACCAAGCGAGCGAAGCGAGGGGATGCTTCGCCTGCGCAAAAATGCTGTCGTATGTTCGGCTGTTCTCCTCTACAGGTCGCATTTCTCAACCGATTTTCAACCGAAAATGGCGGAGATATGGGGGTTTTGCGATTTACCAACTTACATGCGGTGTTGGTGAACTGACCGCGACCTATGTCGATGTATGGGGATGACGGTAAGTTATCCAACGGTAAAGTTAAGTTTGTCGCGAGGTCAACAGGTCACAGAGTCACTAGTAATTATGGATTGACCTGACATAGAGGATTGACATAAATAGAGCTTGTCCTAAAATATAATCCAACCTTGTTCAATGTAAATATATTATATATATAATATATAAAACAAAGTCGGGTTAGTTACACCATTTATAACTCAAGAACGGCTCGACCGATTTATATGAAATTTGGCACACATATAGTTTATTATCTGGATTAACATAAAAAAGTACTTTTTATCCCGGAATATTTTATAGTTTCCGTGGGATAGGGATATTACTGGTTGAAGGAAATAAGTTGGAAGTTGAAAAATTACGATCTAAAACCGGCCAAAGAAGGGGTGGGTCATTCTCACGTCCGCTATCTGGTATTTAATTTACTTAACATGTATATTTTGTAGTAAAAGATAAAACGAAGTATTTGAAGTAACAATACGATAAGTTATGTATCACTGAGACTTTGTTATTTCATATATTAATCACACAGTCTTGAACAATCTACTCAGGCATAGTTAATGTTTGAAGTTCGTTGCTTCGCATAGTTCTCACGACAAAGATGTTCCAAAGGTGAGTTGGTAATTTAATTTCACATAACATTACGTCATATTTGAACGTCGTTAGATAAATGATCTTAATTTGACATTGCTTAAGCTCCTTTTACCCTTTCAAAGTGCCGTTGAGTGCTTTTCAACCTTTCTCAATTCGTGACTCCTTTAGGAGTAAAAATCTGGCGGCCCCTGTAAAGAACAGTGCAATTTTATTAATGTAGTCTGTGGAACCATGTTAGGCCAACAACAATTCTTGCTTTTTACTTTTACCTGGCTAGGGGCAACCCTGCGAGCCATCGCGACCGCCGAGACCCCCCGGGGGGTCTTGCTCGACCAATCACGTACTTAGTTTACACTACTAAAGGCCCAGAGATTTATGCATTTCATACAAATGCATGCATACAAAAATTGTAATTCAACGTTTGACCTGAAACTTTTGCTCACGCGAAGCTTAAACCGCACTGCCAGGACGACAAGACAAATTGGCTGCGATGAAGCAAGCTGTATGCAAGTCTTGCTGTCAAATTTTGCCACCGAACTGCATGCACTAAAGTTAAATTGTTGTAAATAAAAGTTAAAAAGTTGAATCTTTGTGTAGGTTATATTTATATGTTATTGCTAAAAAAAGGAGAAATAGAAATTCTAAGAAGACAATTTTTAAATCCGCTTTTGCTAACTTTAGAAACTTACTTTATCCATTCTGCACTTTAAGGGCTGGTTTTTTTTCTTAGAATCATATTTTACAAAACTGCCCAAGAGGGAGAGTCATGTTTTCGGATTTAACTGCCTATGTGCATTAGCGTCACAAATCAAAATGATTCTTTGATGCATTTAAATTCGAAACGCTGAGTTTGAGAATACGCTTGAGTTGTATTCAGAACTGGCTGCCAACCCTCTAATAGTATAGTGGTATTCAATAAGAAGCAAATTCCTAGAAATGGTTTTTGAATGAACATACCTCGGATTAATATAAGGTATACATTATTTAATAACTTGAACCCCTATATATAACTAAAGGGAAGTGCCCTATAGGGATCCCTATGGGCAGGGTGGATGACAAATCAGCTCCATTTGGCTCCGGCAAGACCCGAGACTTGATTGTGCGGCGAGCGCGATGATTGATTGATAAGAATTCACTTCCCTTTTCCTTTTTTTGGGTCATACTCGGCAAGTCTCTTATTTTGGTCAAAATCAACACTGTTTTCATGATTATTTGTCTTTATTAATAATCTGATAATAAGTACAACTAAAATCAATTACCAGCTTTAATCAATTATGTAACATAGAACTCGAAAAACGATTAAATATATAAAACCATGGTAGCCTAATTGGTTTGCCTGCCGACTCTTAATCTAAGGGTCGTGGGTTCGAAACCGGGCTCGCACCTCTAAGTTTTTCGGAATTTATGTGCGAAATGACAGGACAGGTCTGTCATAATTCTTGTAGTAAAAGTACTAGAAGAATTATAGCGTGACAGATAATGTTTACTGCATTGAAGGGTAATTTATCACTGTTGCTGGTTGTACGAGTAAATATTCTTTCTTGTACTTTAGATGATTTATGAATGAATTTTCTGTCTCATTCAATTGAAATATTGGCTTTTGTGTTTAGTTATTCATCAAAATTTATAGAGACTTTTTACTAACTACATTTAATTGACAGATTACTTACGAGTGTTAACTTTTATGAAAGTGCCTCGATGTGATTTTGTACTTACTTTGCTTTTAATTTGTCTAGTTTATCTAAAGATCTAAAGTGTATTTAACCCCTAAATCGCTAAAATTAATTTCCACACCGTGCCAAGTATGTTTGTAAAGTACGCGGCTGTTATTCGACTAGTAGCGCTATAAATCCGCATTACACAGCAATAAGTTGTCCCCGTCGACGCTAGTAGAGCAATAAATGGACAAACTGCCTGACGGTGCAGTGCGTGTCGTTTGGTAGGTGTTTGCTTAAATTATTAGGCAGTAGTTAGGAATAAAAATTAAACATGTTGGTAACAACGACGACGTGGTTAGCCTAGTTGGTAGTGACCCTGCCTACGAAGCTAGCGGTCCGGGGTTCGAATCCCGGTATGGACAAATATTTGTGTAATGAGCGCGAGTATTTGTTCCTGAGTCATGGATGTTTTCTATGTATTTAAGTATGTATTTCTCTATATAAGTATGTTTATCGTTATCTAGTACCCATAGTACAAGCCTAGAGCTTAGTTTGGGACTAGGACAATTTGTGTGAGATTGTCCCCTGATATTTATTTAATTATAACTTTTTTAACTTATTGCGTATTTAACTCCGTACTTATTTCGGTTTTCAGTTCCGCGCGAACTTGTAGGTATGCAAATAGTTCGTAAATCACGGGAATCGAGTCTCGATGACTTTTCCTTATTTTCCGAGTTTTCCCTTGCAGCTGTGAAAAAATCAAACTTCTAAACTAACGCAATCAAAAGATGCGGCTGTTTATGCCGCATATTCAAGGGAATCAAAACCTATAGGTACTTTCCGTTGACGTAGAATCATGATATTCGGCAAGAAGCAATGTTTTATAGCACAAGTAAAGGAAAAAATCGGAAAACCATTAATTTGTAGTTACATCACATAAAAAAACAATCCAGTATAAGTTGACACTCACTAAATATCATATCAGTCTATAGGTTTTGATTCCCTTGAGATTCCCTTGAATATTCGGCATAAACGGCCGTATCTTTTGATTGCGTTGACTTAGATGTTTTAATTTTTTCATTGATATAAGGGATTAAGGGACCTAAGTAGCTGATATTAATTTCAACTTGATACCACTACGCGTTCCTGAGAAAAAGAGTCTAGACAGACACACAGACAGACAGACGGACAACAAAGTGATCCTATAAGGGTTAATTAAGGGTTCACCAAATATATATTACAAGTTCTACACGTATGAAGTTGCAATGATGGTGTTATAGTTTTAGCGCCTTTATTATGTAAGCAAGTAAAAAAAGAAGACAATCGCTAATGGGTACTTTGCAATTCAAAGTTCGAAGTTACGTAAGCGCCATTCCTTTCTCTTAATTTGGTCTTGAATAACGAATGACATTTTGAAAATTTTGCTTTGTGGTAACCATTCTAACATTCTGCGCATAAGTTTTGATCCCAACCCAATCAGTCCGCCGACCAGAGCAAACAGGCAGTATACGCCCATGGATTGCATACTCTACACTGCCTTTTTCTCTTGTAGCAGCATTGTTACGTCGGTTTACTACACCAAAGATTGTATACCAGTGATATACCTATATTTGAGACTATAAACTCAGTGATGTGTTAGCTGACATTCTGTTGTAAGAACTGGCCGGGTTCCAAGATACAACCTTGTGCAGCCTGCATTAACTACATGTGAACGAGCTGCAATATGTGCATAAAATATGTCAGGAGTAACAGAGGTGTAAACGACACAATTTGTTACCTTTAGTGGGTGTGCCTTCGGGTATGTAATTTGAACCCGGTTTAGTTCAAGCCAAAGCGGCCTTTTGCGGTCAGTGCATTTATTTTATTTATTTTATTTTTTAAATAATGAAATAATCATATCATACTCTAAAATGCCCCTTCCTTTTTAGGGTTCCGTAATCAAACTAGGAACCCTTATAGTGCCGCCATGTCCGTCCATCTGTCCATCTGTCCGTCCGTCCGCAGCTTAGTAACCTTAAATCAAATCTTGTAAAGTAATAAAATGAAATGTTGAAAAAAATTTTTTTTTAAAGCGTACCTCCCCTACGCGTAAAGTGGGGATGGTTTTTTTTCTCGTCTACCTCATGGTGTGGGGTGTCGTTAGATAGGTCTTTCAAATATATTGCGGGTTTGTGAAAACAATTTTCCGATTAAGGGATCCGTTTGTGAATTATTATATTAAGTTTAAAGTGCTAATTTTTGTTCGAGCCCCCCCCCCAGCCAAAACTACAAATACTAACAATATGAAGAATATCTTAAATGAAAGCACATATAACGAATTTAAAAGGAAAACTATCATGTTTATACTACTAAAATGTTTATGCCTACTGAAAATCTTAGTTGATAATGTGTGAAAAAATTCACGTCATTTGGTCATTGTTGTTTGTAAGAATGGCGACGGAACCCTACACTGAGCGTGGTCCGACATGCTCTTGACCAGTTTTTTTTTCTGTTGACAAGAATCATTTTTAAAAAAAATAACATGACGTACGGAGAAATGTAATAGATTTTGGTAATAACAGACAACAAGAAACGACTTTCCAAAATTGTGCAAAAACCTTCTCAATTTAGATTTTCAAAATTGCTGCGTTTTGTAACGGTTTGTTTATACTATATAACTTCAGAGGCCGTATTATGACCTGTTAACGTAAACCGCCTCACAGGGTCCCAAGATACAGGCCAAGCCTAGTTTGGGGTCCATTGTATATATCACATTATGTAAATATTTTACTATTTTACAAAATACATTTATTATTCTTCTTCTTCTGTTCAAACTTGTCAACCTCCAGGCAGTGAATGGGACACATATATATGATTTATTTAGCTCTATCTCTTTCACTAACTAAAATTTGGGAGATTTTAAGAGCTCATAATACGGCTGCTGAATTTAACGTCGCAATTAACAAATTGCAACACAGTTTCACAAAGAATGACGGTTACCCCGTTTTACGCCGGAACTTCAATATATAACGCGGCTTAATGATTCAGTGTGCCGTGTCGGCGACAGCTTTTGCTCTGACCGCGTGTGTAGTGCAGATAGCAACTAACTAAAACAGAATATAAACCCACTGTAGCCCGCATAAAGTTGGGATTCGTTTGCAATGTATGTAAAAGCCAACAACTGAGGATTTCAACAAATGCAAAAGAGCTTGAAATTTAACTTGTATTTTTAGTTTTAAGCGGTTTTTCATGATGAAAAGTAAATATTACGCTGAGATTAGATTGTCAATGTTTTTTTCACTTAGTCTGAAGGAATTTGTTGCACATTTACTAACTTAGTAATTTTGTAGAAGACGGTTGAAAATTCATGTTGATGAAAAATGACATTACTTTCTTTTTATAGCGTCTGTATGACCGATTGTCGGTCACTGATGTTATCAAAAATAATATTTTTAACTAGAGATCAAGGGGAGAGGCCTTTGCCCAGCAGTGGGACACTCAAATAGGCTATTAAAAAAAACCACTAAACATAATAATATGATCGAAATGACACACGTATATAAAATGACACTAAATTTTCAATTTCATCCTTAGCTTAGTTGGTACAATGTGTGACTGACGTTGATTTTAACTGTTACACATTACATGATCAACTGAAGCCCGATTTATTTCTACTGAAACTCATATTATTTCAGGGTTTTTAATATAAATAAGTAGCTGGTAAAAAAATCTTGTAACAAATTCGTTTTCAGTGAAATATACTTTCGGACGTGCGATTATTATTAATTAAAACACATTTGGATTTCAGTGAGCTAGTATTATTTAAAAAAAAACCCACGAATCTTCCCTAATAAAAAATTAAGCTGAGGTCATAAAATTTTCAAGGTAACCTTTTGTCATATCTAAAAATACAAGCGTCAACTAGATGAATTTAACAAAAGGCTTCTTAATCTAAAAAAGAAACAAGTCACACTTTGTGATACTTTCATTTTAATCTCTGTTACCGTAAAATAAGATAGAAATTGGATTGAATTTAAATGTGCAGTTGTTTCTTATAAAGTTTGGTGTGGAAAGACGAGGCAAAGGTGCACAAAACACTCCCGGCGCCCCGATACGTCTACGGCGCTGTAAATACTTAAACTGGTCTAGGGTTGTCTACTGTTCAATTAATAAGTAAATAAATATTAGGGGGAAATCTGACATACATGACGTCCTTAATTGATTCTGGGCTTGTACTATGGGTACTAAAGGGTAAACATAAACGTTTCTAGCGCGTACGATAAGAACTTGGACTGAACTTCCCGCTGAGATTTTTCCAATGCGCTACAATATAGGGCTTTTTAAAAAGGGTGTCATTAAATTTCTTTGAGACCGGCAACGCATTAATGACGCCTCCGGTGTTGCAAATGTCCAGGCGGCGGTGACCACTTCACATCAGGTGGGCCGTCTGCCTGTTTATGTCTAAGGCAATAAAAAAATACTAATAAAGAAAAATAAATATGAATATATGAAAAAATATCCAAGCCTTAAAAACAAAATACTCGAATTCGAGACCGTTAGCTTCGTTATGACATTTGAAATTGGTTTTTTTTTTTTTTTTTGCCAAGTAACAATTTAAGAAAATGTTTAAATGTTTTATATTGAAGCTCATCGCGTGAATGTTTGTACTTACCGAGTATTGAAACCGCGACCCTATTATTTTAATTTTATTTTAATGTAGAAAAATTACCTTAAAATAACCATTAGGTTATTAGGACCATTATCGTGAAACTGTTCTTCAGTGAAACCCCCGTCTCAAGCTCGTTCAACTCAAACATTTGACGTGTCTTGAAACGAGCATCTCAAGATGAGTTTATTGATGCGGACCCAAGTTTGTGGTAATATGTTGGCAACCCTGGAACTGCAGGCTTGTGATGGACGGGGTAGCGGCACGCGACCCCGGTCCTTGCAAATTCATGAGTCCGATTTGCAATTGAAAGAGTTGTCTTCGACCGAAATTTGCATGGTCCCGGATATTTTATACCACGCCTTTGATTTTGTATATATCTGGAACATTTTGAACAATCAGTACTGTACGTGTTAGGCACCTCAGCATAATGAGCTAGTATCCGTTTCACTGCCGAGGACACAATTGTTTTGCCTTTATTATTTGCATTGGTCGGAATAGATAGTGCAATTTTGGATTAACAACCTTAAACGCTATACTTAACATGGATACGCTCCGGGATTCCGGGACTCGTATTCTGCCGTGCTAGCGATATTAGCAGTAAGTATTTGTTGTCGGAGGATAATATTTTAAAGGTAAACAAATTAAATAAAAGTTTTCTTTTTTGAAAAACGCTTATTTAAAATCTTTCTTTACAAATAAAATAGATAATAAATTGGCCTGTTTTTATAAATTTATAACAAGTCTAAACCAATACGCACACTTTTAAAAACTTTGCGGGCGGAATCGCGGGATTGTAATTCATATATCCATATTAAGATTACGAACTGATTCCGACCACTGGTTCTGAATGTCTTTCTTTCTTGAATTTTAATGTCTACTGGGATTTTGGGTGACGTGGAGTTATGATGTTAAAAATCCTTGTACTTTACTATTATTTAATTTAGACTTAAAACGAAGGGCAAGGTAGTGTAGTTTACTTAGAGCCGATTTTACCAACCTACAAATAAATTATCTGACTGTTAAAGTTAACGTTTTCGTTTAAGTCATTTGATAAAAAAGGACAGATTTAAAACTTATCAGTCGAATAGTGTATTAATAACCACATACTCTAATTTCAAAGTGGATTGCGCTTCGAGATATGAGTGATTGCATCTTGTTACGGAATATTAAACCTTTCTCACCGGATAAATAAAAAACCTACTTGTAGTTGATCTCATTGTAACGCAAGCCTGAGATACAACAGAACAAAGTTGTAAAATGGAATTTTATTCCTTGTAAAGATAGTAAATCGTAGTTCCTTTGATCTCGCTAAGATGTCATTGAGTCTGCTCAGGATCTGGGCTTTAATGTTTCCTTTAGGAGTTCACTGAAGATACTTTCACAACATTGAGGTATGTCTTAGGATGTCGACACAAATCCACGACAAGGCGCGGTGAGTTGCGACATGTTGCGACATCGCATTAGGGATGATGACTCATGTTGAATTTTACTATGTACAGTCAAGGTCATAAATATGTGTAAACGTTTTGTACCTTGTCACTTTGATCGCTGAGACATTCATATATGGCAATGTAAACATGATATTAAATAGACAAGGTACTAAAACGTACACATATTTATGACCTCGACTGTAATTTATTTATTTCAATTGAAAAGATGATTTAAAAAATATAAAATTTAAAGTACGAGACTGCAAAGCCGCGTTAGAACCGTAACGCAATTACACGATACGATCCTTGTGCTAATAACTCACTTATGATTGGTGCTACAACTTAGCTACGGCGTAGCAAAGCATTGCTACGATTTAACTACGACGATGCATATACTAGAGTCACACCGAGCCGGGCATGCTAAACGTTAATCTGTATTTCTACTATTACTTAAACCATAAATAGGTCATAATAGTACAGTCGAGGACAGAAATTTGTATACAATTTTTCACCTTTTTCCATTGTAATAAGGTCCAAAAGTAAATCTTTCTTTTATTCTACCTACGTTCCACTTACAACCTTTAATCAAATAAATTTTGGTAACAATTTACGCATAAAATTACGGCTTATCGTCAATTTAAACGTGAGCGTAATTTTGCGATACACGCGTCTTCAAAGTCGGTAATTTAGCAAAGCTTTGAACCATCAAAGTGGCTGTTATCCGGATTTATACGCCCGCATCGCAAACGAAACGTCTGCCTTTTGCTGCGGCGCTTCGCTTTGCACCTTTTCAACGCACCCACTGCCGTGAACTGGTAATTGTATGGGATTTGACACGCACGACGTGACACCGGTGTTGAATGTGTTAAATTGCTTTTAAACTTGCGTTCATTAATGCTGCAGTGAGGCTTGCAAAATATCACATGTGAGTTTAATTTGCTGTGCGCCAGTTGAGTTTAATAATGAAAAGAAAGTAACCTATATTTAGGTTATGCCATATATAAATCGTGTTCTTAAAAATATTACCTTGTAATTTGATGCAAAGACAAATAAATGTAGGAAAAGAGTAGAGTGGCAATTACTCAAACGGTGAGAGCGTAGCGATCAAATAAAATGATGATGGTACTTCTCATAAAGTGCCTGTTATAGGGTGCTTTCTATATTGTTATGTAGTTATATACCATAATTCTCATGAGCACTATATTTTAAAGTTTTTTCGAGAATTGTCTATACCATGGTGGCTAATATGCCACGTAGGTATTTGATTTTATTATAATAAGGTTTTTTTGTGTCATATTTAAGTTTTAAAATGATAATATTTTATTACTGTAAGGTATTTGTTAATATGACCCTCTTTGCGTTTAATAAAGGTTTTTTATATCTAAACAAACTTTTTTTTGTCTCAGTAAAAAATGGCTGAACGTATTTTGAAAAGTGAAACTGGAGCCAAGTGAAACGGACCTCATGGCCCACGTAATTTTATTAGCATACCTGTCCTTTGGGCCATATTAACGGCCTCTTGGAAAGGTCCGTGGGCCCTTCCAATGCGAATTTCCCATCCATTTGGAAAAATCTAATTTATTTGACTTCGCAGGGTGAAACTCTGATGTCTAGTTCTGTTTTATTTTTGGATTGTTTGTTTTGGGTTTGTGTTTATTTTTGAAAATTAATATCTAGAACAAAAAAAATTGAAGGGTGAATGAAGGGGATGTCGTGGTGTATTTATATATCTATATGTAGTGTTGGTATGTTTGTCTGTTATCATCTACGGCCGAATAGGTTTTTTATTTATTTAAAGGGTTGGACGGTAAATAAATTTCATAACATCGGCTGGACTCTATCAAGAGTTGTCAGCTCTGAAGAAGGTCGTATACGGTCTCAAATCTAAGTCAAAATATTATTCGATTTTATGTATCTGTTAATATGTCTACTAATCGACCGAATGATATCAGGTCTTGGATCCAACTGGTATGTTGGGCATTCATATGTTTGTTCGACAATAACCTGAGCATTCTTAATTTGAA
Organism: Tortrix viridana; assembly: GCA_963241965.1. NCBI lineage: Eukaryota > Metazoa > Arthropoda > Insecta > Lepidoptera > Tortricidae > Tortrix > Tortrix viridana. The sequence goes on from OY725172.1 coordinate 16,308,275, forward strand.
TTTCATGAAATTTCATGTAGTAGAGTAGTCGAAATAAAACAAAAATATGTCGCACAAGAGTTGAGTAGGAGCGTTCTAGAGGTTACGGAGTTAGGATGACACATGACACCAATTGACAACAATTGTTCACCTGTAACCCAAACCTGTGTACCAAATTGACCTCTCAAAGGCAGGTCACCGAACCGACAACAATCAATAACAGCTGATTGCACACTGAGAGACTGGGACGGTAAATAGCGCCGGAGTTGAACTATTTACGCGTCGTATGATCCAGCGGACAATGGAGCCTGCTATGTGTCTAAGTGCTGGACCAAGATGCGTGGCCGAAATTCATATTAATTTCGATCCCTAGGAAATTCAGATAATACATTAGAGTAAATGTACGTAGGTATATAGATCTAAACGCTGCCCTCCTTTCGTCCAAGGGTACAGCTTAGGGCACACCTTTAACCTCGACATATTTTTCTCAATATAAAAATCTCGAATTACAAAAGTCCGATTCTGAATAGGTACACCGAATCATCGGTATTCTGAATTTACGTTTATTGAAGCATCAAAAATACTATACCGATTATCATAACATAACATTGTCAGTATGGAAAACCGATTGTTTAAGTGTCCAATTTTTTTGTTTTAAATTTCAAAATGTTAATATTACGACATATAATAAGTAGATGCCGTAAAGTTTCTTTTAACACTGACACTATACAAAAAACTACAGTACAGCACCTGACAGAATTGTCAGAAGAAAGCAGATAGCTACTAATTAAATGGTAATACTATATATATCACTCATAACTTTACTATAAAAGTCATTGACAATGCGCCGGTAGTGATGGCCGAATATATTCGGCTAGCCATCGCCTGCCGGCTCTATCGCCGAGTTTGCAGAAGGGAGCCAGTTTTCCAAACAGCATTGTAAAGGGGCCCCGCTAAAGCGACCACTTTTGTCTCTATTATTCGAGTGTGAGACAATAGGGCTTTTCAAAGCTTGCCGCAAAGCTCGTCTTACGAAGCTAATTACGTGATAATAGATTGCGCGCTTCTTAGGTGAAAATGAATGATTTTGATACTTGAAGCCCGAATTTTGTAGGAACATTATCAAAATACCTAATTATTTTTACATGTCCTATTTTTGATTAGATATATTGGCGGATATAATATACGTACTGTGTAATTTAATATGGCATTAGGACTGACTTAGTTTTGTGACTAAAGTTGTGAGCTATCTGTGAAAACGGATAACATTGAATTTAAAATTGTACGTTAAATGGAAACTACCGTTTCCACACTCATTAATCATTCCAGGTAGGAACAGGTCACCAGTGTTTGTTATTTATCGAGTCTGATGCAGTTTTAACTGGAATAAAGTTAACATTAACGCATTCACTGCCAGCGACGCATATAAGCGTTCGCCAGACTCTCCCATTGCCTTAAATGCGTATGGGTGTTCTTACAGTATGCAATGCAAGCTTCGTATAAAGAAAACTGACTAAAGTTTGAAAAAACCGATCAATTGCGAGTCGGACTCGCACACCGAGGGTTCCGCACAAATTTGTAGGAATTTAAATAGTTCGTTAATCACGGGAATACCACATAGACAATGTCCAGTATAAACTGACACGCAATAAGTATGCACTTTCTTACTTAGTGAGTGTCAGTTTATACTAGACAAATTTTTTATGTGATGTAACTACAAACTAACAGGTTTCGGATTTTTTCCTTTACTTGTGCTATAAGACATTGCTTCTTGCCAAATTTCATGATTCTAAGTCAACGGGAAGTACCCTATAGGTTTTGATTCCTTTGAGATTTCCTTAAATATGCGGCATAAACGGCATCTTTTGATAGCGTTGACTTAGATGTTTGATTTTTTCACTGATCCAAGGGATTGCAGACCTAAGTATTTGATATTAATTTCAACTTAATACCTCCACGCGTTCCTTTGCACGTCCCACGCGGCCTTGACAGACACACAGACAGACAGACGGACGGACAACAAAGTGATCCTATAAGGGTTCCGTTTTTTTTCATTTGAGGTACGGAACCCTAAAAATAATGCCGGCAGTGAATGCGTTAAAGCAGTTTATCATCATAATAATCACATCAGCCAAAAGATGTCCACTGCTGAACACTGACACTGCTGGCTTTCCCTATGATTTCCACGCTGGTCAGTTTTGTGCTACTCGCATCCATCGGCTTCCTGCGTTCCTTACCAGATCGTTGGTCCATCTTGTGAGAGGTTAACCAACACTCCGCTTTCCAGTACGTGGTCGCCATTCTAGAACCTTTCCGCCCCATCGGCCATTAAGAAGTGCTACGAGTAAAGCAGTTACTAAATATAAATGCAGGAATAGGTTTGTCGTGTTTAGCTCAATGTTTTTGGCCTGAGGAGAGTTATCGACCTTAGCTAATCTATGGCTATTGCGAAATCATTGGCATCAAGGGACTATTACTTTTAGAAATGCGGTATTAGATGTTTTTTTCTGATTTTTAATTGGAAACAATTTTATAAAATAATGAGTGGGTGAAAGATACGTGCGTTGCATGACAGTTAACAATTTATCATACATACAATGATTAACCTTTCCTTACCTTGCCTTACCGTATTGCATATATATCTTGGTGTTGTGGTGTTAAAGAAAACTGATTCCTCTATTCTACTTCGTATAAAAGTATATCGTTGTCGTATTGTTAAATTCATGGTAGCTTATTATCTTGACAGTAAAGTATTAGTTACGCAACGGTCGCATACTGAGACCTCTTAGAGTATGAGTGGCAAATTTAGAACACGAAGAGTAGCGCACAGTCGTCATCAATACTAAATTAAATTGTTATGCGTTTTATCTATGGACCGTTTAAAGGTCATGAGATCTGAAACTGGCTTAAACTGGGTTCGGAAGCTCTTCGTCCAATCATGAGTAATATTATAATAAATTAGCTTAAAATCGGTTTCCCTGGAATCTAAACTGTTATTTTCTTAGTTAGGTCTACAAGTATAGTTACGGAATGACGTCACTTCTGGACCTTAACAGCTTTGACATCGAGTTGAAAGTCGATTGACAGACCAATTACTCGATGCAATCAAGTTCCTATTGTCTCATTTAATACTTCGTTTAGTTCCGTTTAACTTTCTTGTTAGTTCAAACCGTTCAACGGGGCATGTTTAAGTTAAAGTAAGGCTTTAGTACCTTTTAGCACGCGGCTAATATTTATTTAGCAATTAATGTACCGTTTAGGCTTTAGGTAACTCTGAACATGCAAATGTAAACATGCAAGCACAGCTAGGAATTTGACACCGGGTACATTTTTTATATGGTTTTTTAATGTGTTAATAAAACGTTGAGAAGCTGTTTTATTTTTAATGAGTTTAGTTTAATCTGCACTGTTAGTATGTGATACAATGACTTTGCCCGTGACTCTTTGTCTGTCTTGATTAGGTAAATAGGTTTATATATTATTTTAAACGGCTTTTATGAAAAAGGGGGTAAGTATTTTCTATACACATAGTGATTTTTATATGAAAATAAAAGTCATTAAGAAAGAAATAAATTAGACAACTGAGAAACTTTTAAATCACCAACCTCACTAGGAATCCAGGAAACCCAATAACCTATCAGTCAAGTGCATTATGCTATGCACCGCAGATATTCTTACCAAGTTATTGCACCTGGGGCTCCGATATTGCCTCCCGAGGATCCCCGCTTGAGTTATGGCGGCCGTGTGGTAGATACGTGCCAGACGTGTAGGGAGAAAATTGGATTTCCGAAGTGTCGCGTATTAAATTGGCTATTTATTTGGCTATAGAGTTGTTTGCGACGATGATACAATAAGATAAAGTATTGGGTATGCGGGTAGATATTTTTCTGGATGTGGTATCGCTTATGTGGATGGTAGGACCTTACGCAGGGCCGTCCGAATCGCTACTATCAATTTATAGTCTATGAGTACAACGTTGTTTTTCTGTTTGGTGTTCAATAATAAGCTGAAGATCTGTCTGCAGGGGCACCAAGTAATCCAGGAAATGTTAGTGCATGATACGAGCGCTATATAACTGTCATAAATGTTCTTTTGTATCTATTGGTATTCTTTCATTTGTATCTATTGGTATTCTTTCTTTATTTATTTACATATTATATAGTTTCAATGTGCAGTACGGCACTCCATTGTGAGCTTAAGAATAGTACATGCCTATGGTTTATGTCCCATCTGCCTGCATTGCCGTGTATATTCATTAATAACTTGTTGTATCCACCTCTTGTTAATTCCTTAAATTGTGTTCATTTCGTTATCACCAATGGAAGCATGTGATTGTTTTGCATTGGATTGTATTTCACTTCGCCACAATTTGTAGTTGTTTTTCTATATAAAATCATTAATAATATTACGTACATTTTCTACAAATAATATATGTAAATTCTGTAGGAGAAGGCAATTGAATGATAGTTTTTGTCTCGCACGAAGCATGTGTTAAAATATTTTCCGGGGTTTGCAAATCAACATCAAGCCGGGATCTTGTACTTTTACTTATACATATAGGCAAACCAACTTACCCTAGCATAACAACGTAGTTTTTAATTCTTTCGATTCATACACTGAATTTATTAGGTTAATTTCTTGTTCGACCTTATATTCAGGTAACTCACTAAATTAGGTATTGTTATGTTAGTATAATCTACTGTAATATGTATTGTTAACAATTTTGCTGTGTATTTTTGCACCAAAACAAAGTTAGATAAGATAGGTTATGATCAAGTTGTGACGTCTGTTTCTTCTTACTTAGTGAGGCTAAGGGACTCTTGCCCATACTGCCGAATAAGGCGGGGCATGAAAGGTTGCGTGTGTGTTTTTTTTTTTTTCGTTTCCCTTTCTTATTGTTTCTTTTTCCTCCTTCTTGTTTTCTGATTTATGTTTTATGTATCTGTAAAAATTATGTGTGTGTAACCTTCCGTGGTTTCACCTGATGGTTCCAACGGAAGACCAGCGCCGACTTTAATGCCGGCATTACGCTGAGTTGGGACTATTTCGTGACTACATTCTTTCTGTGTGTATTTTTTCTGTCCTTTGCTGATATTTGTCACGAATAAATGTTTTTCTTTCTTTCTTTCTTTCTCAATAAAGTGTTTTATATCTTAAAGTCACTGTCAGGTGTTATCCACATCAGCATGTTTCTATTGCTCTGTATATTATAAATACCTGCGTTGAGATGAGATTTAGATTATTCTTTAAACGTTTAAGTCACATTCGTATTAAACGACGCCACGTGAAATATTCGTCAATCAATTCGAAAATTCGAACTCGAACCCATTCGAACATTTTCAAGATTTATAGCAACATTTAAATGCGAGAATGGGTTATAAAACCAAGCAATCACGTGCGTCCCTAGTGCGTAAAACTCAAAGGTTACGGTTAGAAATAAGATCAATTGATCGTAAAATACGTGACAAAGGTTTTGACGTGTATATAAAATGATGAGTAAGTTGTGTGGTCTACGGAAGGGCAAACAGTTTCACAGAGGACATACTGACGACGACGTACACACAAAATGTTAATATAGATAATAGTTTGGAGGAGATACTCTTTGTATACAGAGTAAATTTTTTCTAACCGTGGTATAATACCGCTCCGCATCCGCTCTCATATGCATCGCAATACACGCACAAAATCAATTGACGGAGTTGAATATTCTTAAACTTATGCAAATAAAGGGTTTCAAATCCTAATTACATCATAATTGCGATGCATATTTGAGGAACCTATCAATGAGTTGGACTTTGGACGATTTTCACCAATCAGAAAAATCTTGTGGCTGTTTTACGACGACACCACAGTTTTGTTCACACATCAGTTCTTCTGGTTTCGGCGTTAAGGATTGATTGAGTCGGTTTGATTTGGCCTTAGGATGTCGGACTGTATTGATCGAACATTTTTGAAAATAAATCAAACGTTTTATAATAAATGTTATTTGACGTTTTCAAAGTGTAGGTATACTTACTCGTACATAAAATTTTACTATTATCTAATTTAAGAAAGCAATGTGTTTGTCTTTTTTCGTAATAAAAAACGTAACCCACAGTCATTAAAACTTTTTAATTTACGTCCCTCATTTTAGCTCAGAACAAAGCGTTTGTTCGTTTCATAATATCAGTATATCAAACTGAAATATCTCGTATGCTCATTGTGTCATTTCTAGTCAAATTGTGGTAATTTATTGCTGCACCGTATGGTGGCTATTGTTGATACTGACCAGTGTTTGAGATTTTGTCGACAAAAGACAAAGAATGAAAATGATGAACTTAGTAGCTAATCTTATTAAGAGCGACAAATAGAGGCCGTGAGCAATCACGACACATACTCGTACAGTCATTTAAACTAGTTCGTCCCAAACAGAGATCTCGCGGCCCCAATTCTGTAAACATGGCCATGTTCGAAATTAACAATTGAACATGCCTGAACTTCTCTTCTATCAAATTTCCAAGTTAACTACAATCCCTAAGTTATCGTCTAATAAACATACAAATATTCGAATGCCTTCTCAGACTGTAAGTTGGGTTACCGTACGAGTATACCGTAATGTTAGGCTAGATCCCGAGGTCTAAATGGCGATATTTTTCTCATAGCCCGGAAAATCGCCGCAGACAGCGCTATAACCATAAATACAGGCGTAACAAAGAGAGGTAATGTACCAATCTTTACACACATTAAGCACGTAATCCCGCCCAGATTGGTTCCCCATATATCGTTATTATTGTGCGTTTCCATTAACATCGGTAAAAGCAGTAAAAGCTCGCTGGGAACAAAAAATATTATTTACGAGCAAAAAATACGTATGCTATATCGCTTTGCTATGTCTCTTTCTTCCTGGCAAAAGCAGCGTTATATAAAACAACGACATAAATTATTGGTTTCTCGGAATCCGCTCTAACGATTCTAATGAATATAATTTATATTAGGTAACTAAATGTAGTAATTTTCATATTTTTCAATTTTTATTCTCTATTCTAACCTATTCTAAGTAACGACACTTCTTTTAACTATGTTTCTTTTTAAATTTACTTTTCCTTAAATTTTGCAATTATTTCAGTAGAATGACGAACAAAGTGCTGCAGAAATAGCATCTACTCAGCATGTTATAACATAACGTCATACGTCTGTTTATACCTACCGAGTAACAATTTTTCATAGTTTGGGTTTAAAATCGTCGTCCAATTTCTAATAATTACAGAAAACGAGTGATTCGCATTGCCCATCGCAAAAGTGTTTTAGCGGTTCAACTCTATCGTATTCGTTAAGGGAGAAATGTCGTATGACGTCGTGTCGGAACATAAAGTCTAGTCTAAGTCACGCGATGCTGGACACGTCGACAACGATTTGTGGCGAAGTCGCGCAATTTTCTTGGACACCTTGTGTCACGACATTCGCAAGGTCATCGCGTGTCATGTCCGAAGACTTCCTCAGACATTTGTCGTATAATAAATCCAGCGTTATGTATACGGACAATAACGGACAAATTGTCCCCGTGCCATTTCTCCTTCCTTTCTAGTTAGAAAGACACACACTGCGATAATAAGTAATGTATATTTTTTTTGCAAGAAACCTTCATGTTATTTTTTATGCAAGAAACTCAGCAGTCATCCTTTTTAGACTACAAAAGGCTTAGCCAAGATGTATTAACGATGTTAGAATATCGATATAATGTGTCGAATTGACATAAGCAGCGGCTGACGCGACTGATGGTTAGCTTTCGTCAATCCTATACATTTTCTTTGAAGTTTCTTTATTCCATAATAATTATCAAATGCTTTGGTATTATTAAATTTCTTTTGTTAACCTGTAAACTTTAAAAAAGGCAGCAGGCAATGTAAGATGATATATGAGTATATTTAAACGATAAATAGATTAACTATCTATCTTAATATAATTCTTGCTAAGCCTGCTGAATTTGTGAGCTTCGAGAAAGTCCATTGGAAACGCAATAGTCTGATAACATCTCCCGTAATTCCTATAATAATAAAAACTGTTCCGTGGCCCAATTCCAATTATTATTCGAAACGGATTTACGGTTCCCCAGGGATGATTTGAGGTGAACTTTGGAATGTATCCCGACCCTAACAATATAATGTAATACATTTTTTTAATATTGCCTATAACTACTAGCAAAGAGGCATTCTATTTTAATTTTTACGGTTGGCAACTCGTTTGAAGTCTTGAAACTGCAATGTCTATGGCCTTTAGAAGCCACGTTACATCAGTGAGTACTCTTTTGTCTTCTTCAAGTTATAAAAAAAAGGAAGGAATTATAATGTTTTTGAAGAACCGCAATGGAATTAGTTCTTTTGTTCGAGTGTTTTACGATAATAGACTCTTAAATACATATGTAGAAGAAGAGGAAGAAGAAGAAAAACATTGATTCGTGACAAATATCAACAAAGGACAGAAAATACACACAGAAATAATGTAGTCACGAAATGGATGTAGAAAATTGTTAGACAGAGAGCCGAACACATAACCTTTGTTTTGAGTAAAGATTCAAAAGCCATGATGAAAATTCAATTTATTCCAAGGTGAATAGGTAAGTTAAAAATTTAACGGTAATAAGCCCGCGCCGTTCACTTCGGATACACTTTCTTGCTCTGAAACGCGTGAATTCCTGGTAATTGGTGCATGTCGGGAATTCCAAAAGTTTGTCTTTCAAGTGTACGGTATTACGACCTTCGTAATTTAGTCCCGTCGCATTTTGACACAGCACACTGTTCATGGACAGTAAGTCACCACCGTAACTTAATTTGTGTGGCCACCCATCATAGCCACTGTAATGAATTGCACAAAAATGAGTGTAACATGTTATTAAAATATATTTTGTGTTCAGAATGATGATTTAATACTCCATATGTATTAGTCCAGTGCGCAGTGGCGGGAAATATTATTATAACTACGAAAATAGGCATAGCATATGCCAAGGGTAAAGTCTCAGGCTGCTATCACGCTAGGCCAACGTGAGCTGCAAAAAAAAAACTATTCTCTTAATTTTTAGATAGCAATGATGAAAACTGTTACATTGCTCATCAAAACATATTTAAGTGTCGACAGAATAGTTGATTTTCTTATGTATAAGATGTTTCGCAATGTCAGGGATTTTATTTTAAACCGTTTTTTAATCCGTTATATTTTCATACTGATCAATTCTGCTTACTGTCCACACGGCGAGCTTTTAATGGGCGTACAATTTCTTGGTAAAGTAAGAAATATTACATTTGTGCGCCGCGCCGTATCGATTTTATCAGTCCTGTAGCGTTCTATGATGTTATTCTTCAATATTTTGATTCTGTCTAGTTCCGATACAGTTCTATAAAATACTAGCTTTTCCCCGCGACTCCGTCCGCTTAGTAGTCGTTTTTCGCTTATCCCTCGAGAACTATCAAGATTACCGGGATAAAAAGTATATTTCGTGTAAATCCAGGTAATACTCGTAAACCACCTGTGTGCCAGATTTCATAAAAATCGGTCGAGTCGTTCTTGAGTGTGTAAACCCGACTTTAAAATATATTATAATAAAATAAAATATATTAGCTTCGCATAACTACACGTTATTTACATTTACTACCTAAGCCACATTATAATTATAATTATTTTAAATTGGTGCTTTAGATTCATTAATCAAATTAAATAAATAAACAAATCAAGTAACAGTCCCATACTATAAAAATCATTATTATAGACCCAATAAGCTATTTCTCACATGAAAACAATAAAACAAACAGCTGTGCGATATAATGTTTAATCATGAATTTATTTTACAGGTAATTCATAACAAAAACAACATGAAAGAAAAATACATCATAAAGTAAGTGTTTTCTGCACTGCGACAACAACAGGCAGATTACTGCCCGCACTCCACAAACAAAACTGATATGACACTTGTGTTCCAAATACGTCACGAATACTTTTTTCAAAAGAAAAACCCGTATTTCCCACCCGAATGCGGTGAAATCCTGACTGACGTGTTTTCAACTTTTATCCACTTACTACGTGTCAAGTTAATACTGCACACCTAATGTACCTGAAAAGTAAACAGTATAAAATTCAACTTTGTTTTCACTACGTAAGCTTTAAAATGCAAGCACGAGCGCTGAAATTCGAGGATGGTAAAGCAAACTTGAAAAATTCAACTTTGCAGACCGAGAAGTAAGGTTCGTAGTTGTGTGTTGCTTGTTGAAAAATGATTTGGTAGGCCTTCAGCTGTTCACATAAATCAAAAAAGTTTTGAAACGTAAGTAGAACAGGTATGGCAACATTCTATCGCTTTTGGGTGCCCTGTGGAAACAAATCATCAGCGAGTTTTGAGTTTGACAAGTGTTTTAAGTTGTATTGAGTGGTAAGTTGGGTTGACATATGTATGTCTGGGACAAGTTGGAAATGTTTCTATTTGCAATTTTTTGTGCAGAGACGAAACAACTGTAAATTAATTAATTAATTTATAAATGGATAGATATATTACGGCCGCACTCAGAGACGTCAATTAACTTTTCAGTTTGATTAAAGTTCCTGCTGTCACTTTCTTTGCTATAGCGATAGAATAAGACGCAATAACTTTAATCAAGCTTAAAAATTTATTGTCGTCTCCTGAGTGCGGCAGTTAGCTATTGAGTTATTTAAGAAGGATTTTGGTCTTAAAATAAATGGGCTGTGGGTTTGGGTTTTACGCAAGACTGTGACTGGGAGATCATTTAATATATGCCTTTTTTTTCGTTTAGACAATGTAGTTAGTTAGTCCAGGTAATTGAGGTGAGATCTTTACCCTGTTCTCTCTTGGCTAGCAATTGAAATGTTAAATATAATAAAAACATTAAATTATTAAAAACTTTTGAACAAACAGTATTAGAATTATTATTTGTTCTTGCCAACATTTATTATCAATTACCTATCGATTTTTACTTAAATGGTAACATTGATTTGTCCGAAATCAATAAACGGATTTATTGTGCATCGTTTAATGGCAATAGAACATTCGATAATTGAAATAAAATCGAATATAGAGTGTCGGCGAGATAATGTAAGCAAAACGTGGCGGGGAAATATTGGCAAATCGTGGCGATAGCTAAATTTTGTCGGTGATTGAAAGGCGCACAAAACGTGTTAGTATAATGTTAAGGTTTATAATGCCAAAAGCGAAGGCGCCTTTATCTGTGAGCATGTCAAATTTCATTAACAATAATAAGTTATGATGTAAAAGTATTATTAAATGCTACTTGGAAATACACACACACATCACACATCAAACATGCAAAACTTCATGTGTGTGTGTGAAAATGTGTTACTATGTTTGTTACTCCTGCATGCTGGAAAGGCTGGACAGATTTGGATGAAATTTGGAATGGAGATAGCTTATACCCTGGATTAAACCATACGCTAACTTTTATCCCTAAAAAATTACGCCTTCTAAAAGTGTTTAGGTTTACGGCTCTATACAATGGACAGATGTTAATCTCACGTTTTCTTAATATAATTTTGTACACATGTGCAAAAAAAAATACCGTACACGCGAAGGGATTTATGTGTAAAACTCGTCTTGTCACCCTACACTGACTATTGTAGAGTGCCCACAACTATTCAGTTCAAGTTTAGGTGGCCATATATTTACATTTCAGCCGGGACGGTCCCGGTTAAGTAAGATTTATCCGTGATTCTGACAACAGACCCCATACTCGTGACTTGGAGCGACTTGCATTTTATTTTCCATCACGATGTCTTTGGATTATATGCTTTGAAGTTTTTGCGGTAAGGTTTTAATTTGTAGGTTTGATTTTGGTGAGATTGGTACTAAACTGTTTTTAATAACATTATGATGTTGGATTTTAACTCTTTCTTATTGTAGAAAACAACGTCGGTTTTTTGTAATATTTTTTCGTATACACACAGTCGACAAGTTGATTCCTAGATCACCATGAACTATTTCTAAACTATGTACTTAATCTAATTATCTTCTGTCGATTTTATTTATTCATATTATATCACTTTGCTCTATGAATCAAAATGATCGACCGGGCTAAGTTTTTCTTTAACTGTCAAGTGTTTTCACAAACAAATTAAATGTCGTGGACCTCTTTCATTTTAAAAGAATGCTTAGTGATTTATCAGTGTGAATCTGTGAATTTCCTTCCGAAAATATATTTTCTAAGGTGATTATTACTAGACGCCGGTTTATCAGCGTCTCAAATTAAACTTGTATTGAAACGGAACCATGCGAACGTATGTTCAATGAAAGTACATTGATTCATGCAAGCTTGATTGATGCAAGGCTCGACAGCCATCAATTAACTTTGCTCCTTCATCCCAAAACCTATATTGGCATAATTCGAGCAGTACACTCAGCTGATTATAGCGATTGCTGTCTGGATAGCTAACCTCTTTGTATAAAACGAATGTTGAAATACAGAGATATTTGAAAAAATATAACTTACTAGCTTTTGTCCGTGACTTCGTCCGCATAGATTTCGTTAATCGCTGGGAACTGTCCAATTGTCTGCGATAAAAAGTATTCACTGGGGCTCATACTATCTTCATACCAAATTTCATCGAAATAATCAAACATACAAAGTCACTTTCGCAATTATAATATTAAGAAGGTAATGATGTTGGAAAATGGGTCTGATTACAACGTTGACGTCAATTAATTTGTAGGTAAATAACCGAATCCGAGACCTTTTAAATAACGTGATTGATTCCCGAATATTTTGATGTTCATAATAATTGAAGTACCAATAATTATGAACAAGTATTTTGTACGTTCAGAAGTATGTTTTTAGTCCTCCTCCGAAATGACAAAAATGTTAGGAGATAAATTGGCAACATGATCCAATTTTTACCCAAAACTTTCTTCGTAATATGGTACCTAGTAACCTGTTAATTTGACTATATCGAAGTTTCACCACATCAACCATGTCAAGCTATAGTACCCAACATTGAAAAAAGTTTTTATACAAAACATTTACCAGCAATCCGGTTGCATAGTTTCCTCACCTGTTTTGGACATTCGGTGCACAAATGCGCCAGCGACAGTAATTAATCAAACGTCGATCGCTTTGATGCGCGCCTGCGTCCAGCCAGAGGGATCATGTGTCCAAAAGGCCCGGTGAGGCGCGATCGAGCGCCGCATTTTGGACATCAATGCGAATATCAGCTGATTAGCTATAGTTGAAAGCGTAGTTCGCTGGACATGTGAAATTAGAATCATCAGAATTAAAGTTTTGATAAGACAGGCAATTTCTTTACGTGTTAGTAGTGGCATGATAGCCTCTATGGGTCGATTTGTTTTTAGGCTTGGGTGAGCAAACCATATGGTTCATTGAGGGGAAATTTGTACTTAGGAACCATTATTATTTATTAAAACTTTATTACACTACACAAATTAAGTACAAATGGCGGATTTAATGCCTTAACGAATTATCTACCAGTCAACCAATGGGCCAAACATAGACAATTTACTCGTAAGGTTGGTGCTAAGAAAGATATGACAAAAAATAGAAATTCAGTAACAAATAACACTAACCATGGCTTTGACTTTTTAATTAAGAATAAAAACCGGCCAAGTGCGAGTCGGACTCGCGCACTGAGGGTTCCGTACACATTTGGCTGGTTTTGTTGTAATTCTATAGGGTTTGTTCTATTATATAATCATACCAAATTTGATGCTTGTATGTTTTACCTATTTTACGATACAACAACAATAAAAATACGTTGAAAATAAAACGTTTCTTGTATGGGGTCCCTCTTTATTATTTCACTTTTTTTTAATTGTTAGTAAATTCGCCGTAATAACACATATTTTGAAAACAAAAACCAACTCGCTATCTATTATGGTTCAAAATATACAGCTCTTTATAGTTAGGACAGACAGACAGACGGACGAAGGACGTTCACAGAGGTTTGACTGGCTTCTTATGAACGTGACTTTGGAACTTGACTATGATATTCAAATTTCCTCGGAAATTCAAATGATTGACTACATAAAAATATACATACATACACATGAGCCCTGAAAGCATCCTTTTTAGGGCAGTCGTGTAAAAAATGTCGTTTCTCAAGCAATTTACAGTAGGATATTATGTTTTATTTTATTATGGGCCTGTTCCACAATCGACAAGTAAATTCATCTGTCAGTTAATGATAGCCCTCTCCTTTTCAAGTGTAAGAAAGGGAAAGGGCTAAATTTATTTGACAGTTATGCTTTACTTGTCGTTTGTGAAACAGGCGGTAAAAGTTACACGTTTCCGACTACGAGTAGATCGATCTTCGACAGTCAACGTCTGCGCTGCCTGTTCGGAATCGCTAATTGTTCAGTAAACAGATTTCCAGCTACTTTACCTGTGTGGTAAACTCAATTGACGACGCGGTTAGCCTAGTTGGTAGTGACCCTGCCTACGAAGCTAGCGGTCCCGGGTTCGAATCCCGGTATGGACAAATATTTGTGTGATGAGCGCGAGTATTTGTTCCTGAGTCATGGATGTTTTCTATGTATTTAAGTATGTATTTCTCTATATAAGTATGTTTATCGTTGTCTAGTACCCATAGTACAAGCCTAGAGCTTAGTTTGGGACTAGGTCAATTTGTGTGAGATTGTCCCGTGATATTTATTTATTTATTTATTTATTATCTCTGTTGTTTTATAGTTATGTTATATACTCGTATATTTATGTTATTTATATTTATATTATATATATCTATGTTTATATTTATATTATATATATCTATATGTATAAAAAAAAAGCCGTGGTAAATGGTTTGACCTGCCGACTCTTAAGCAGAGGGTCGTGGGTTCGAACCCGGGCTCGCACCTCTAAGTTTTTCGGAATTTATGTGCGAAATACAATTTGTAAATTTACCATGAGCTTTTCGGTGAAGGAAAACATCGTGAGGAAACCTGCACACACCTGCAAAGCAATTTGACGGTGTGTGCGAAGTTCCCAATCCGCACTGGGCCCGCGTGGGAACTATAGCCCAAACCCTCTCATTGTGAGTGGAGGCCTGTGCCCAGCAATGGGACGTATATAGGCTGGATTATTATATATATCTATGTTTATGTATTTATTTATGTATGTTTATATTTATTTATAATATGTTATTAGGTAATTATGTTATGTTGTAAGTTTAGTTTTATTATAATGTGCACCTACTACATATGTACATTTCCGATTGGACACGTGGTTGACTGGTAGAGAATGCCATTAGGCATTAAGTCCGCCATTTGTACTTGGTTTTTGTGCAATAAATATTAAATAAATTAATAAATAAATAAATAAACGTATTTGGATGCAATTTAACACACAGATAGTCCTTATCCTAGATTGACACAGGATATGTTTGTAAACGAAAATTTTAATAGTCTCAGAAGGAAAAACGAGACATGACACGCGGACGGAGTTGCCGGAAATAGTAACTACTAATATAATACAAAATTTCTGTCCGTCTGTTTAAAAGCGCTAATTCTTTTACCGTTACAAATTTTGGTGAAGTCTTAACTAAGTTCAAGAGTTAATATACAATATGATGTAAGCAATGTTAACTTTCTTCTTTTTTTGCTATAACTAATACATCCTTAACCTTTTTTTCCAGTAACTTTATAAATTCCGCTGGTTTCGACATACTTCGCCCCTGATATTCAGTGACGGATATCCTTCTTAAAGGGCACATTGCTCAAAGAAACCCCCGGTCCCGGGGGAGGTTTACTTATTTATAGCTCTTTCAACCTGGTTTTTCGCGGATTTCCCTCTTACGGAAATCCCGCAGCGCTAACAACATAAATGAGCTATTTATCATCTACCTGCCCTTGTCCCACACTGCATGAGGTCAGTATAACATCTCTTTTCCACTCTCCTCTATCAGCTGTCGCCTTACTACTCGCACCTTTCATATGAAAATGTAAGTATATCATTCTTCACGTAATTCATCCTCACCTTTGGTCTATCTCTACCCTTATATTCATCGATCGACATTCATACTCATCACTACACTATCGACATTTAGATTCGACGACGCGGTTAGCCTAGTTGGTAGTGACCCTGCCTATGAAGCTAGCAGACTTGGGTTCGAATCCCGGTATGCGCAAATATTTGTGTGATGAGCGCGAAAAGGTACTCCTGAGTATGAGATTTTCCCCAGATATTTATTATTTAAAGATTATCTCTGTATATGTGGGTCAAATGGTTATATGTTTGCCTTGGAAGGTTGTCACGGACACCTGTGACGTAATTTACAACGCATCACGAGACAAGTTAATATGCTGAGAACGCGTGGCGCCGCAGCTGATAGCTTACCGGGATCTGAGCGGGTTTACTGTTGAGATTTGTAAAGTTATTTATTACTTAACACACTTATGCCAATCCCGTAGATGAAAACGTCAGTTTAACTGCTTCAGTTGAAGTTCAAAGCGTCCATTTTGAGTGTCAGACATTAAGGGATGCAAGGAGACAAACTACTACTATTTTCTCAATAGCCATCGACTGTCTATCGCTTTCACACTCGCACTCGCATCTTACGGTATATGTTTTACCTGTGTTTCTTTATCACGAAGAAAGCCGACCGCTACTAAGGAAATGGTACTGCACCTTGCGCGCACTGTTACTGCGTTTTCCTAACCCGCTGCTCAGCCCTCCCGCTACCGTCTTGGTGCCCCGCTCCCCCCAGCGTCTACCGCGCGCGAGGATCGCGTACAAATTTGTTTGACTAAAACTGCTTTCAGTTTGCAATCTACGAGTATCTACGCATGTAAAACTCTTCTAATGAATGACTGACTGACTAATAACCTTGGAACTTGAAATTTATTCATCGCAATAAATTGGGGTCACTCAACAATCAAGTGCCGAATTTCAGATATCACTACTTTTGGTGGCACATGAGAGCTTATTTTTTTGACAGCATATAAATATTACGGGAAGCTATTCTACTCAGTCCTTCTGACCTTATATTCATTTATTAGTGGAGAATCTGTGTTTGTCTATGTAACCGCCACATGCAGCCACGACGCATTCTTAATTAAACAGAGAAACGACTTCATTACACAACACGAAGAATAATTAATGCTAGTCGGATTTAATTTGACGTACCGTTGGGATCATGCTCTGATTGTTAATTTTATCTTGAATATGTAAAAGGTTTTCATTTTAGAATTACCAGCCCATCTTGAGCTCTGTACCGATAAATAAGGACCCAAATATCATCTTATACTAACAGTTTGAAACGGGACTTAATCGCGTAATAATAAAGTACATTTCGTTTCTACGTTTCGACTGTGTTACAACAGCCGTAGTCTCGTGACCTGTTTCATAGTGTAATGCTCGACACTCACGGTCAGACTGACGTACATTCAGAAGCTGACCTTGAGTTCGTATAATTTCAACTTAAGATTTCACATTCACGGTCAGTTTTTGGATGTAGGTACGTCAGTTCAACTGATCAGTTTAACTGACCGTGAGTGTCGAGCTTTAGTGTGTGAAAATCATGTTAGTTTAAATTAGTGTATTATAAATCATTTTGTAAGAACATTCCGAGAAAATATTTTTACTTGAAAATAGTTTCTAACATGTAATAAGTTGACTCTTTTGCATTTTCAATAAAAAAAAGATAAAAGATATTTATTCAGTAAGTAGGCCGCACGGGCACTTTTACACGTCAAAATCTACCAGCGCTTCCCAAGAGGAGACCACTGCTGAGAAGAAGCGCCGCAAGAAACTCAACAGTTAGTCATTTTTTTAATAAAAATATAACAATGTCACTACTTATTCTAGCATTATATAAAACTGTAAAATAATATTAAATATCTGCGTAGTTTTGCAGGAAAACATGTCAGAATGACTACGAGAAAATTATATATATATATATATATATATATATATCACATAAAACAGTTTTGACATGTCTTCCTACATAAACCGTGTCCCCTAGACAAGATACAGACACAATCTTTTCCTATTCTTTTTTACGATCCTACAATTTATCTTATAAAAATAAAAACAGAGAAAATGTATGGAAGTTGCTTGTTACAATAATTTAAGTAAATTCGCTCGCGAAATTCTTAAATAACATGAATAAACTTATTTTTGAGGCTTATCTAAAAATACAAAATGTCTTAGATTACTTGGCCCAAAAGCGCCCGAGCCTTTTAATTCAGTTATCATAAACTTGCTGAACATTGCCCGAATATTAAATAGGAAATTTGAATATTAATAATATTAGAAGTTTTATAGAATTAATACTTATACTTACACTTGTAAGTGGCCGAGGATTGCTCGTAAAAGTGGCTGAAGAGGCAAGAGAAAAGTGTCACGAACACAATTGTAGCGAATTGCTCCCACGTCCATAGCCTGCTACGTCTTTAGGTACATCTAAAGAGGAAGCCTAGGAGTGCCCTTCACAAAGTGAAAAAATATCCAATAAAGATCACAGGAAACCGCTGAATGCTGTAAAAGCTGGACTATTTTGTAGTAGTGATCCTTGAGAGACCTATGCAGCTAAAAGAAAACTTGTTCGTTTTGTACTCTGAAAAAGGGTTTCCTACGAATCGACGGTTTCTCTTTCACGAAATGTGGCTTGTAACTCGTAGATGGTAAATAAAAAAGTTCAAAGATATCTTTGAAAAAACTTTTGACTTTAGTTACAACCGTTCTGAAACAACACAAAGCCATGCTCAAACTTTCTTGCGTTAGACATTGAGTCATATTATTGTCAAAACGGGTTTGATATCTTTTGGACTCGTTAGGAATCTGTCCCCATACTAGATTAACCGTTCTTCTAAATTTAAAAAAATTATATTATTGACCATATTCCATTCATTCCCCCAATCAGCCTAGATTTACCCTCATATTGTCACACTTATTTTCTGCCATGCCGTCCGCCATAGATAGGTGATCTAGCCGCAGATTCCTTTGAAACCCTCGTCAAAGGCTCCAATTTCCA
This sequence comes from Tortrix viridana, assembly GCA_963241965.1. Taxonomy (NCBI): domain Eukaryota; kingdom Metazoa; phylum Arthropoda; class Insecta; order Lepidoptera; family Tortricidae; genus Tortrix; species Tortrix viridana. Next base: position 16,327,226 of record OY725172.1, read on the forward strand.
CTTTAGGTTCGTTAAAGTCAGTAATCAAATGTACATCTTAATTTCACCAACGTAATATTTCAACTTGTTCTTGTCCAAATCCAAGCCTTCGCGTACTTAATTTGATTATTAATATCTCACAAGACACTGAAACAATCCCAAGATAATATTTATGTTAATAGATAAGTGCTTACGCACTCCGTTACCTTCGTGTAAGTTGAGACAAGCTCGACTCTCGGTTGTGAATTGCTTATAATTTCCCAGAGAGTCCCAGAGTGGATTACTGAGTAAACCGTCATGTCCTACAATATTTTAATATGAGATTACAAGTTCAAAGATTCAAGCGGGTTTTGTCAAAAAATACCATTCACCAAGTAGTAAATATAGTACTCCTTTGGTCCTCTAGTGCTTTACCTCCGGGGGCCTGAGCGGCGACGGCACTCCTCAATATGGCCACCTTTTGGCGGGTGACATCACTTTATTTCACTTCACTGTATTTTTTTACGACAGTGATATATATGTCAAAATTATGAATTTTTTTCCCAAGCAAGCTGACTTATGCTCCTAATTTTTTTGACCATTGTTAGCAAGACAGAGGGTCTACAATCGTAACAAAATTTAAAAGTTAACTACTCCTCGATCAAGTATACTTGCCAACCCTATTGAGGAATGACTTGGCTACTGTGTCTATTGTTGACAGCCGGAGGTAAAGGGCTAGGGGCTGATAAAAGATGGTGCTGTACGTTACTGCTTAACGGCTTCCTTTCAACTTTTAAAACAGATATAACACACATAAATTGACACTGTTGACGTTATATATTAGGCGAATGGAATACATTTGTAAACCCAAAGGCAATGTATTATTATGGTGTGTATTAAGATTATCTCTTAAACGAAGGAGTCGGAAGGTGGCAAGAAGATTTTCGCTGTACTTGACGTAGACCCACCGAGTTTGGTTAGATTTGTCTTATCGAGACATCGAAGCTGTTGATGACTACAAAAATGTATTTAAGAAAAGTTTGTCTAAAACATTTTGTTTTACTGAAAATAACTTTGATTTAGTATTAATTACCGTCGTTTGCACTACGCTTCCTTTTCTTATTTGTACCAAAAACGATCCAAGAATAATATAATTTCGCTTTACACGGATTAAGTATCAGATTGCTGGCGATGAATATTATATACACTTTGCATGTCGCAAAGCTATTTACGTTTAATCTACTAGAATATGCTAGGACATTATTTCACATGGTAAAAGGATTTTTGTGTTCGGTTCACTAAACTGTCTTCAGTTTTCACGCTTTAGGAGTAACAAACTCTAAATGTATTTTAGATTCGGAGCTCTCAAGCTTTTAGCATATTTTGTTAGATTTTTTCGTAAGACTCTGGACGTTTTAATATTTATGTAAATGACTTTAGAATACTTAATTTTTCAGAAAGTAACTGGTTTTATTATGTTTTTAACAAGCGACTGTGGTTCTAAAATGTATATTATTACTTAATCTACCAACACGTAACTCATTTTGGTAAAATACAAGTCTTCTGGTTAAAAAATATATTATACTGGCATTCCAAGACATGATCAATTTCATTTTGGTACTCACCAGCGCCGCTTATTCATTTTCAATAACAAAAAATAAAAACACTATTTCTATTTCGCCCACATTTAATATCAGCAGTATTTAAAAGCTGTAGATCATACGAAATCAATAATGTATTCGGCGCTAGTGATTACCTTCAATAATTAATTGACACCACTAATCAAGAATCGTGTAATTGCGTGATTCGAATTTCAAATTGTTTAGCAATCATTAATTACTATCTCAACTAGCACTGTGTTTTTGAAAATTACCGGTACTAAAACTTTTATTATTGAATCTTGATCCTTATCTCCAGTGTCTCTAAGTTCACTAACGGTTTTGATAGTTGCTTTCCAGGTTGTAGAACTACACCCTCTGAGGCTTCGTGTGTCTCATTAGAGGAAATTATCAGAACGGAATGGGAGTTGATCTAGCCTTGTTTTAAAATGTACAACTCAAATCAAAATAGTAGCTGTTAACGAAGGTGCAATATTAAAGTTTTAGTAGAATTCCTACAAGATGTTTCTGTTTCGAATTAGAGCGTGAAAAGAGAGATGAAAATTATCGAAGCTCTGATAAAAGACGATCACATAACAATTGGAATAGAAATAAAATGGTACGTTCATAAAATGTGAAAAAGATGTTCATAAGAGTAGATTAGTCCGTCGTAGTGAACGTACCTACTCCCAACCCAAAAATAAGTTCAATCATAATTCCAAAAAAATACAATAAAACAAGACCAAAAATCGTTTCTCATTGTTATGAGCATAAATGCTTATTAAAAGCCTAGCACTGAATATGTAATATAGCAAAAGAACAGACAAGGACGAAATATTCACAACTCCTCATACAAGAAATTCCTCGCCGAGTTTATACGGATAACAATAAATTATGACCCCTGTGTGTGGGAAATGAGGTTTTCAATAATAATCCTGTTTGACGTCAAACTACGACAAAATACTAATTCTGCTTTTCATAGGTTATTGCGAACTGTGTCTGTTTAGTCAGTATTTTTTACTATCTTACTATACTATCCTACTTCTTACAAAAATAATTAATGTAGTTTATGAGATTGGGCTTATGGATTCGGTGAGAATGACGTTAAACGATTTCTACGTGTACAAAGTTGCGAGCAAACGCTTGTCTTTTTTGAGGACAAAAAATGTATACAACAGCTTTAAAAAATAACGGAACGATACAGTTACTGTTTAGTAAAAAGTTACATAGTAAGAAAGTTTGCGAAAGGATTCTCAATTTCAAAACAAATGAGAACCAATATTATTCTTGTTTTCCCTAAAATGCCAATGCGCTACATGAATCTCAACAAAAAAACATGGTGATTATTAAAAAAAATATTCCATCGTAGCACTTTTTATTGTGTGTTAAATTTTAACACGCCTAAATGGGCAAAACACGCGGAAAATGACAATGAACATAATGATTTGGTTGGTGCGTCCTAACAACTGCGATAAATCCAGCATTCTGCCACAATACTTTACATTCAAGACAAAAAGGCATATCTCTTTAACATCTGCAGCATATAAATACAACCTAATTTATGAGAGTACAAAGCTCCAGTTACTTTACGTAAATAATTGGAGATAGGGACTTGAGATTGGTAGTTGGAATATGCGCATTATTAGGGTTATTAATAAGCGGTCGGGCTGTGAATGGGCGGCTTAAGGCTTGCGTGGTTCCCAACTCGCAGTATTAGGGATTGTATCTGCGATTTAGGAAGTTATGAAGCCAGATTTAATACCTATGGTGAGCCGCACGTCCTACTTTTAAGCATACAAGAACGGTTTATTCCTTCTTAGAGGATAATGATTATGAAGATGTCTTTTTCAAACCCCGGATTCTTTCAGAATTTATTTGCTCAGTTAAATTTGAAATTGACCTTATGTTCTTTTAATAATTAGCCTAGATATTATTTATATATGTAGTATCCAACCCTTTGTTATCCTGTGGGAAGCCATATAAAATAAAATAAAACATTGTTTATTTGCCAAAAAATTCTTACACATTTGTATATATTACCCATGTCCACTACACTGGACTCAGCCTGTCACATGGGGTACCAATACCAATAGTTAGCCTATTGTGTATGTATTTAATTATTTGCAATGCTCTAACGCTGATGTGGAAATCTGCTGATGAACAGATGGTCGAAGGAGCAGACAATATGTGATGTTCTAATCAATTTTAATTTTATATGTGGATTTAGAAAATTCTAGAAGAGTTTCTTGAAGTAGCCGTAAAGTTTGGGGGTTAATGTAACTTGACATGTGACATCATAGCAGTGGCAGACTCAAAAGAAGATGGTGGGATGACCTGAACACATTTGCGAAGGAATGGCGGGAGCACGCTCTCAACATGGCACGAGTAGAGGGGAGATGGAGTGACTGGACACAAAAACAGGTAAACAAAAAAAAATCACGAAGTCCGAGGCCGCACCCGTATTGGTTAGAACAGATCTCTAGCGCACAATTACTTCGACCTAAAATGACTGTGACCTGACGGTATCCTTCCCCGAATAGCTCACGGAAGTCTGCTAGCGTACTACGATAGACAATTACACGTGCCAAGTCCTCAACTCATGTGACATTTTAGGTACATCCAATTCCGAATGCTAATCCGGTGAATTTAAGATTGTTTTTGATTGTATTTCACAGTGATTTATGGCGTTTTAATTGCAGTTTTATAGCGTTTGTAATGTTCTAACGGACATTGATCGAAACGCACGGCTGGGAATCATTAATTTATATATTTCGAATTATAATATGACTTTGACTTTTAGTTTTGTTTTAGATGTGACGACTGACGCTACATTCAAACTTGATGAATTTATGTATGTTGTAAATTTGTTTAGAAATAAAATACTTAGGTAATTGTTTCGTTATGCATGCCAATAAACTACAAAAATAAATTATATAGATAGTTAACAAAAATAGTTAGATTATTTCGACTGTCTTGAAAATAATTTGTACAACAAGTAACTTATGAATTATATTGTAATGTAAAATATACACCTGACGCAGTCAAGTCTTAGTGCTATGATACAGCATTCAACCAGACAAGCGATAAGAGGTAATGGTCTGTCCTAAGTATCATAATAATAAGCTGCTTTTTTGCCCCTTTGTACAGGGTTCATATCGCTACACTGCCTGCCAAAGCAAAAAGGGAGTATGCGTGTATAAAAATATTGTGTAGGTTACGAAATTAATATGTAATTTTATGGGTAAAATTTGCTTTTGCCACAACATTTATTACTATCGTATACATATAGTCTCGTAATGCTTCTTAAACATTAATGAGGAATAATTTTGCGGAAGTCAGAGTATTATAGGTACAATACGCTGCGCCTTCGTTTGTTAATTTGGTTTGCTCCGAGCGCCATCTAGTTGATTTATGTTAAATTCGCCCACGTATGCGTGCAGAGTTTCATTGCTTATTACATGTGCTTGGTTTGTAGATTAAAAGGGGGAACTTTACTTTGTAACCGCACGGATAAAATAACTTAATTGTTAAACTTTATACGTCTCGCTTACTCTAAGTTTTCAAATTATAATGCTAAACCAAATTATAAATGATTAAAAGTTGTCCTTAAACTTAAAGGCTTAAAAGGGGTACACTTCATAAATTACAAATATAAATTAAATCGAAAACCCGTTAAAGTTAATCTATGAACTAAATAACTTGACGATATTGTACAAACATTTACTTTACTACTAGGGAAATAACCTTTATGTTATTTATGTTCATTGGTTCATGAAATTTGGTCAAACAATATTCATAATTTGGTCACAGATTAAAATTAGTTATAGCGGATTTGGCTATTTCATCAATGAAATATTTTCATTGTCAAGTTAATGAAAGTGTCAAAGTCCCATTTTAAACATTGCTGACAGCTATTATTCAAAGACGTCAGTTTTTTATTGGTTTAATTTTTGGCTGCGGCTGTCTGTCTTAACCCTACACCGAAACACTACTTTGCGAAAACTGCTGCTTGCAGTGAGGAAAGTTAAGTAAGGCGGTGTTAGCGGTGCTAGCGAACCCCGTAAACTGCAATATTCCAGAATATAAGGGCGTATGCGCGGGCGCGCAGAGCTGGTGACCGCTCCGGACGTTTACATACAAAAACCCGTCGCAACAGATTCTTTTTTTTAATTTATACTAACATCATATTCATCTACTTACAGATGCCCGTGTGGCTTAATCGTAGATAGTGAGTCGCTTGATATTAAATTATATCAAACACTAAGTAAATATCCATTTACATCAGTCACTAGTTAGCGCTGCTCATACTATTTTGCCCAAGCCCGTAGTTTTTTATAGCTTTGGTTCGCGTCCGATTTCACGGTATCTGTCCATTGACGCTGAAACCGGTCCGGGCATATTTTCGGACACAATTATTATTCAGGATGTCCCGCGATAAAGTGCACCAACGAATAAGGGTGAACCTACATGTGATTTTATCACAGAAAAATATATATATATATTTTTTAATTTTATAATAATAATTATTTTAAACCCCATACAATTTTTTTTTATCTTTTCCGTGATAAAATCACATGTAGTTTCACCCTTATTCGTTTGTGCACTTTATCGCGGGGCACCCTGTATATATTATATACTATTTATTCAAGTAACGCTATCTGTCAACCCGATCCTAAAACCCTTTCATTCGCCTCTTGGTTAACACCAACTTTGTTTAACGGGATTTCAGGGATTCCTAATTATAGATTATAGCTGTCAGATTTGAAACAGATTTTAAAGAGAGATAGGTAATTTGTTTTACAATTTGAATGAATAGGTATGATGTTGTGGCGGGTTGCTTTGCGAAAGATTTCTCGTTCATTAACCATCGAGTATGACAAAATTAAAGAAAGTGTTGTTTCCTCTTTAAACATATTACTTTATTTAATTGAAGAAATAAAATAACTTTCGACTGTTTTATTCTATATAAAACGAGTTTTATCATTCTACATTTCTCTCATAAACCTTGTTACACTTGAGGCCATTAAATTCTATCCCGAAAAGGGTCAAGATCTCCCAAAAGATACGACGCTATAATTTCAATAAATGTCTACTACAGTGCCGAAACACTCTCTCGGCCATCTGATAAGCTATTTTGGTACTTTCTTCGGGTAGTTCCAGTTGATAGAGATAGGCTATGTTCCGGAAAATAGTGTTCTATTCGTGATGAGGACAACTTTATCCTTTGATTTATAAAATCTCTTCATACGTAAGTTTAGGGTTGGGGCGTAAAAAAATAGAATGTATTGTGTAAAAGTTCCTCCTTTTAAAAGTTTGATTTTAGCTGTGCTAATATTTTTAAAACTTGACATTTTAGAAAACTAATGAAACCTTAATTAAAATTTGATTGGTCCGGACGTCAATATCTACTTCCTCGCAAAAAGACTACGGCGAGAAAAGCCTACAACGCAAAACGTCTGTGGCTTGAAAAAACTACAAAAAAAAAAACCGGGCAAGTGCGAGTCGGACTCGCGCACTGAGGGTTCCGTTCACATTTGGCTGGTTTTTAGTATTTCTTGTTATTCTATAGAGTTTGTTCTATAATCATACCAAATTTGACGGTTGCATGTTTTACCGTTTTTACGATACAACAAAAATAAAAATACTTTGAAATAAAACGTTTCTTGTATCCCCATACCCTACCAACCCCCTTTATTATTTCACTTTATTTGTTAGTAAATCCGCCGTAATACCACATATTCTGATGAAAAAAAACAACCCGCTATCTATTATGGTACAAAAGATGAAGAAAAAGACAGACAGACAGACATACAGACGGACGGACGTACAGCGTAGGCATATTAAGAGGGTCCCGTTGGGCGCCTTTCAGGTAGGGAGCCCATGAAAGACTGTATAACGTGAAAAACCTACTACTTAGTGATTTTTTCCCTTTCTTGGCACGTCACAAGGCTGTTTTGCTTATTTGAAAATGTATTTGGGGATGAGATAAAAATAAATAAATGAATATCAGGTGGCAAACTCACACAAATTTACCTATTCCAAATCGAGGCTTATATGACACTAGACAACGGTAAATATAAATACCTGTAGAGAAATAAATACTATACATAGGTAGTAAACAACCAAGACTATTATAATAAACTTATCTGAAAGTCATTCATAACCCAAACCACTGTGCATTTCGATAAAAATGTGTTAATTTTAAGGAATAAAGTAGATAATTGTTTAAAGCTTTTTCTCTGAAAAAGTGAGTAACATTTAAGCCCCGGCCTGCCAAAAGAAAAGTTTCGCTGTTTGATGAAACCAATTAGAAATCTCGGCGTTGGCTAATCTGAGGGCACTTAAACAGATGCGCCCTATTTCAACTTTAATAACAATTTAGCCGTGTTTTTCTTTTGTTTCTTTCTTATTATCAAACTGAAATAAAAATTAAAAGAAAAAAAATAACAGACTCTGAAAAAAGTGCAAAATAACACCTTTTTATATCGTCTTAGCTCAGTCAAACTTAAATCGGCGTCTTGCAAAATTTAAACAAATTAATGTTTAAAATAATAAACCAATCCAAATTATTTCGTAGATTTTCCTTAGATCCCATGATGGGACAATTCCTGAGATATACTTAACTAATCTAATAATAAAACTTACTAAGACTCGCGTACTGAGGGTTCCGTACATATTTGGCTGGTTTTTAGTATTTGCTGTTATTCTATAGGGTTTGTCCTATAATCATACCAGATGCATCTATGTTTTACCGTTTTTACGATACAACAAGAATAAAAATAACTAAGAACCTCCTCCTTCTTTTAAATCGGTTGAAAACAGTGAAAAAATGGGTGGAAAAAGTTGTCTAAATTTCTTTCAGAAGTGTAAAAATTTTGGTCGTCCAGGGAAAATGCATTTTCGTCGGACAGGCAAACTTTGATTAGTAGGTATAACTCCAACTTATGAGGTTGCAAAATATTATGGCCTGAATCGGTTAGAGTAAATACGCACTGCAGTGTCGCTCGATTTTTACTTTGAACTGTCCGGACACACTGCCGTGTGTCTAAATGTAACATTATTCCTAGAGTTATAATTGAATTTATGAGCTCAAACCATTGGCTACACAAATAAGTGAACTTAGGCTAAGTTCCAAGTTTCAGTAGCATTTGATAGGATTAGGGCGTGTTTGCACTGAAGAGTTAGCTCAAGTTGCTCCCAAACTACGTCTACTCAGGATAATGTTTAATTCAATCTGATAACACATGTGCGTGAAATTGACAGTTCATTATTTATTCAAATTGTGTAAATGAATTAGCATTAACATGAAATAACACTTAAGCCTTGCGCTTTACTTACATGGAGATTTTGAAAATTGTATTATACTATGTTTTATTTTAGATAAATGTTAAGCTTGGTACACACTATCATTTCAGTGTGTAGTACCTATCTCCGTCGCGTAACACCAACGTGTATCATGATCGTTACTTTGGATGCGAAAAGATACGTGATCAAGTAATATGCCGTGTGATACGTCGCGTTCCGTGCTTCACCGCTTATCTTAAACACCTCAAACACTCTTGTATTATCGGTGATCGGTAAGTATGGACGTGTTTTGATACGGAACCGCCGGAACACGACATCTCATGGTGAGAAGACTTGGTTGAAGACTCGATCGTCCCCAGCAGCCGCCACAGCACGTAAGAAGCGAATTGCACATTTTGATTGCAGCTGGAACACCCTCAGAGTGCCGGTGAACTGGCCTAAAATGAACGATTATTCTCATTGACCAAGATTGACACGGCATTGACAACTTAATTATTCCCCACAAAATCCTGAACTTCGTGAATAGGTCGTGAAATAAAGGGCAAGCTACCCTTAGAATGACAAATTAAGACGGACGTCTTCCAGAAGTTTCGGAATTAGATCAATTATTAATTGATCTTAGCCGTTGCTAATTTAATGTCAGCTGAATTGGGTTTAAATTTAGAATTTACATTTAAAGGAAATTCTGCCCGGTAATGATAATAGTTCATCCGATTGACTTTGTCGTTCGTTTGTTTTATTATTTTCTATACTGCCGTAAAAAAGGAAAAGTCAGTATTAGATTATGAAGTCCATATGCGCATAATGCCTTTTTGCTTTGGTCGGCAGTATAGCAACTCGTTTTTCAATTCGTCGCTGCCCTGCGCACTCATAGGTATGTAGGGCAGAGTCAGATACCTAACCTACCGTTTTGTCTCAGCTGCTTCGACGATGAGACCTGTGACAAAATTAACAATACACGCTCGAACTGTTCACGGCGCAGACAGCACGGAATAATGCTGGGATAACTTACAACTCGCTGGTTAATAATTCATCAACGAATTGACAGAGAATTTCTCAAGAGAATCGTCTTATACGGTTTCTATCTCGTTGTTTTAGCTCATCTTGCCTCTGTATTTTAATCACATTATCAACGTTATTGTACCTACCTCTTATTCACTTGACAATCTTGAAAATCATGTTGTTGACGTTATAGTAGCTCTTACTGTCAAGTGAATAAGAGATACAATAACGTTGATAATATGATTAAGATACAGAAGCAAGATGGTCTAACATAAATTAGATCAGAGCCATAGTACACACTGCCCAGGGTGGTTTACTTTCCGGCGTTTACTGTATAATAAAGCGAGGTTTTTTTACCAGTATATTATCCACCCTCTTTCACGCTGCATAATATCACCATAAACGAGGAGGCAAAAGTATTATTAAAAATACAAGTTTAAAACGGAATTTCAAATCTGAAACTCTCAACTCGCAACAGCTTAAAAGTTTCAACTTTACAAACTGACGATTTTTTTTCCAACTCTCAATGCGACCTCGGTGTTTGAAAGAGTTTTTCTTCTTGCGACCGTGAATATTTTCTTATATTGCTCAGTTTATTGGTTATTGTCTTTAAATTGCATATTTTTTCAAGCTTTACAGGGTGTAAAGGATGCCATTGGCATCCATCAGTTCCCCGCGACCTTCACCAGATCGCTTCGGTCCACCTTGTGGGTGGCCTGCCGCTTTGCTAGGCCTATTTATAGGACGTCTTTTCGCTGATTGATTCAATTGGTGCCTGTGCTAAAAATTAGGTATCTTCTGAATTTATAATAAATATTGTCAATTTTTTAAGTATTTTAACAAAATGTTATAAAAATCGAAGATCCAGGGTAGAACAAACCTTTCGCAAGGAATATTGTAAAAATCAATACAAAACTCTTATTATTAGTTTTCTAGTTGTTACTCCAACTCAACTTGAACTAGCTGTCGCATGCGGCGTGGCTTGTAATATAATTAGTCAATGATTGAAAACAAATCAAAGTTTACTTTGCAGTTCTGTTGTTGTCGCTTTCTTTTGTCTGTCACCCTATATAACATGAATCTTTTAATAAAACGAAAATAGATTGTTACACGCATGAAGTCATGCATAAACCACCTGTAATGCGAAACAAGTAACAGTTCTGACAAGCGATATAATTTTCTTATACTTTTTAGCAGCGTTGTTTTGCTTTTCATAAAGAGTATCGATCGTCGTAATTTATTAAGAAATAATAATGAATGTATTGTCGATTGCAGCAAGGCAAAGTTATAAGACTAAAGTTAGCACTAAGTAGACCCTACGCGTCATCAATTTAGAGGACGATCATAATATTTTAACATGTGCATTCTTCATAATTAGCAAAAAACAAAGTAGGTACCCGAATTAAGTCCTAGGTAAATCTAGAGGTAGTAGTATTAAGTAAGTATATCATAAAATATACTATCAGCTGTAAGCCTATCAGACTAGATAGCCTAGAGCGGCTTACGGCTCCAAAGGGAGTCATTTATATTTGGCCACACACCGGTTGGGCATCCAGTTATTGGATAATTCCATTTCGCTCTCATTTCGTATGTTGGTTCCCACGAAAAGGTCCAGTAATTTCAGATGTAAAATAAGTGTAAAGTTATGTGAGATGGATTTGTTAGAACAATTTTTCAAAATCGTTATCATCCAGTAGTAGGATATACAGTCGTTAGTACCATGTCGTAGTCACGTATTAGTTATAAGTGTAAGTGTCAATAGTTTGAATTTAGTATGTCGATACTGCGACAAGGTACTAAAATGTACAGCTGCTTATGAGTTCGACTGTACATTTGCGTTTCCCCGTTTTAAGTTTTCACAGTGGCGTTTTCTCCTAACGCGCTTTTTCCGGGCGCATTTTTTCTCATTTCTGAAATCAATGATGTGTCCACGGAACTTTGCTGCTGCGGAGCTCCTATTTTTGGATACTCGAGCCCTTCGGGCATAATACATAACCAAACGAATAAAACTGGAAATGTCCAAATCTACTACAAATGGGAGCTGGCGCCGTTCAATTTAAACATGAAATATACTTAAGTTACCTTAAGGGTCGAAGAGGCTAGTTTTAGAGGTCGTTTATATAAATTAGACATAAAAAGGTCATTGCCCTTGTAAGACCCTGTCTGGCTCTGAAGAGCGTTTCTCGCTCGGTGTACACCTTCGCAATTTTACTGTCCGTTTGATTAGGTAAGTGAAGAAGACCAAAGATACTTAATTAGAGGGGATAATTAACGTTAAAATTTTTGGAAGTTATATTTAAATGACCTTCATAGTCAGTAAGCGTTGACTAAAAGCTTCGAGAAACGTTAATTTTAAATTACTTGACATTTGTACGTAGTGGTAAATTCAACACATTAATGATTCGGAAGATAACGACGTTGTATGAGTGAATGTCAGTTGCGATCGTTATCAAAAAAAGGTTTTAAGTTATACAGGGTGTTTGGCACGTGTTGGACAAACGAAAACAGCGAAGAGGTGGCGCCATAGGCTACTTAAGTAAGTAGCCTTAAGTACCTAATCTTTTGGTCTAGGCCCTCAGGTTTAGGATATATAAAGTTTTTATCCGCATTTTGATAAGTTATTTAAGTTCAAGTGATGAACTACGGCATTTGTTTGCAAATTAAAGAAAAAAAAATATTTTCCTTAACCTTGGGGCCTAAGCCAGATTTATATTGCTAAGTAAGTAGCATATGGCCCCACGTCTTCGCTGTTTTCATTTGTCCAAGCATGTGCCAAACACCCTGCAGTATTGCTTACCTTACAATAATACCTACCTACCTTAATTATACCTTATAATAAATTGAATAATTCAAACGCCGGCTGGAGGCTGGCATGTCGCAACTTGTATATTATATTTATAAACTCTGACACTCGCCCGGCCTTGACAATCCGTATGTTATTTGTAATGTTACAATCGGCCCAATAGTTCAAGAGTTACTCGTAAAGTGAAACCTCCGATTTTTATCACATACATACGTATACTGTTAAACCCATTACCCACTTTTGACTTCTTTTAGTCGGGTGATAAAATAAAAAAGCCGGTCAAGTGCGAGTCGAACTCGCGCAACGAGGGTTCCGCACAAACTTGTAGGCATGTAAATAGTCCGTAAATCACGAAAATACAATATAAAAAAGTCCAGTATAAACTGACACGCACTAAGTATGTACTTTCGTACTTAGTGAGTGTCAGGTTATACTGGACATGTTTTTTATGTGATGTAACTATAAATTAACGGTTTTCGGATTTTTTCCTTTACTTGTGCTATAAGATATTGCTTCTTGCCAAATTTCATGATTCTAAGTCAACGAGAAGTACCCTGTAGGTTTTGATTCCCTTGAGATTCCCTTAAATATGCGGCATAAACGGCCGTATCTTTTGATTGCGTTGACTTAGATGTTTGAGTTTTTCACTGATTCAAGGGATTGCAGACCTAAGTATTTGATATTAATTTCAACTTGATACCTCCACGCGTTCCTGAGAAAAAGGGTCTTGACAGACACACAGACAGACAGACGGACAACAAAGTGATCCTATAAGGGTTCCGTTTTTTTCTTTTGAGGTACGGAACCCTAAAAAGCATATAAAACTAAAATCGACTATAATGGTCCATTAGCACCAACTATATGTGTGCTAACTCGGGGCACGAATTCTAAAGTGATGTAGCAAAATATTTTAGGACAATAAATTATATCGATATTACTGTCTACTGGGCGGCATTATTGTTATGGACTTCGTGGCACTCGTAGCGGGATATTACTTCATGTTCTATTCTAGCATATGAATGGCACTGACAGTAAATTGTCTTATTTTAATTAAAATGACATCCGTATACATCTATTATCATAAGAGGCTCGATATTAGACATGATATTGAACCTCTTTATAGTAATCGAAGATTTTCAATGAGCACATGTATAAATATAATATCGACATCTTATTTATCGATATCAAATCCCTAGACATGCCCCGAGTCAGCGCACGTAATAAGTTCCCCATCCACAATAACCAAAAAGATATTATCAAGTCATAATTTCCTCACATTTGTAGACAAACCCATATAATTTAACGCGTTCCCTGCGCACAAGCAAGTCGTGATAACACACATTTATCAGTTTTATTGCGATTTTGCGTGTTTATTGTTCACGCTTTAAGTAAACAGGTGCACGATTGAGTGTCACGTTGGAAGTCGCATGGTTTTGAATTAATGAATTCTTAGCTGTAGATTAGTTTATACATAGTTCAGTTTACTTTGTGTTATAATGATCAGTGGCACAAATGTTCATTAAATTTTAATGTCGCATTAAGGCGTGCTGTCACTTTCTACATTGGCGAATAAGAAAATGACAGAACGTGTCCTGATAGGACGTTTTTAGCCGATTGCGCGAATCAAAAAGAAGGGTAATGTGGTTAACAGTCTACGTATGTATGTGAATGTACGTAAGTATGTATGTATGTATTGAACCCATTTAAAAAAAAGAGGTGATTCGTCAGAAACACGCGAGTGTCATAGGCTATATAAAAATTATAAGGTACGCAACCTTCCGACAACCCATACAAGTCCCCAAGCGGGTTTTAATTTTGTAAAGGTTCGAATAACCTTAATGAACGATTATTTAACTGTGTTTAACCAGATAAATTCCGGCGTTGTAATTCTAATAATCGACCTGATAATCAAGTATGGTGCGAAAATTATTTAAAAATGTTTCTGCAACTCAAATGTTGCTAGCGTGTTTCGGCAATAACAGCAATGAAATACAGTAAAGAAACGAACTTTTTCATTTACGTTACCTATAGTGTAAGCTAGTTCAGTCATGTAATGGGTAACATGCATGAAACTTTATTTTTGCTTTAATAAAAAGTCATTCATGTTACGAACAGTAGAGAAACATTTTTTGGAATAACTATAAAAATAACCAAGATATAAGCCGTTAAAGATTTGTTTTCTTTCTAGCAAAACAGAATTTAACATAGAGTTTATATGGCTGTAGTGTATGCTGACGTCACAGTTCATGTCGGATCTCTTTGTCTGATAAGAAGTTTTTAAATGCTTATTTTATGGCTGATTTTAATTTTAATTTCACTTTTTGCCGTCTCTTTTACGGTATTTTCATATTTTGTTAAGAACTGCGATAGAAAAATTTCATGCATGTTACCGATTCTATTTAAAACTTGCTAGAGTTGCTAGAAATTACTCGTCACTGGCTACTACACTTCCAAATATTGTAGTATTAATCGGGCATTAGTCTAGCAATTCTTTACGCAATATCAGTTATCCTAATTCCTCCCGCGTATCTCATCAATCTCATTTAGCATTTATTGCGCACACAGGGAAACTCCGAGCAAAGCCCTTTGTGTTGTCCTTTAAGTAACCTTAAACGATCGAATAAAGGCCAGTAACATGAATAAAACAATTTTAGAACAAAGAAATATTGTAAACTAGCTATCGTAGAAGTCGTTTATCGCTGCTCCCTCGGGAGTTGTCCAATTTTCCGGGATAAAAAGTAGCTGATGTCCTTCCCCGGTGCTCACGCTATATCCATACCAAATTTCATCGAAATCGGTTCAGCGGTTTAGCCGAGAAAGCGTTACAGATAGACAGACAGAGTTACTTACGCATTTATAATATTAGGATTGAGTCCAGTGTTTCAATTTGCGACGAAACTTTGCCAAAGTGCACTCGCCTTTACATTAACGATACTCCACATAATATACTTGAAACATAATGTAACATTACAAAGCGGCGCAGACTTATGCCCCCCCATTTCCTCAGGGAGGTCGCAAATAACGTAAAATTATTTTCCCAAAGCTGACCGTGAACCGTTAGTAACAAAAAGTCGTAAGTGACGCGTTGTTTGCATTTACTTACAACTTTACGCCGTTAAAGCACATATAGCTATTTGTTTACAGGAATTCATAAGTATTGTTTAGTTTATATTTTCTTATAGCGTTTTGAGTTGTTGAACGTGAAACAGCTGTGAGCTTCTAACGGTTATTTGATAGTTTCGTAATGGCTATTACATTGCTAGTTTGTCTTACGTGACGTTTTAAATGAAAGTAGGGATGGAATTAGGATATTTTACAAGCCTTAATGGGTCGTTCGCGCGGAAAAGGGCCACTTTGTCCTTTAGTACTATTATTGTTACTAATGCGTATTAAAGACGTAAAGGACATGCAAAGACGTATTAATAATGATGTATTGTAGTGAAAACAGAATAAATATATTCTGAAGTAATACTAAAACATTCTTAAGGAACAAAGACAGCTAAAATACGACATTGTACGACAGGCTACTGTGTTGCATGTACTACTTTGTCATAAACGCCTACAATTTGTGTATATTCTCCGTCCGTTTTTTTATCGAATATTTTAAGTCAAGAGAAATAGAGAGAAGAGACACACACCAGTGGCGAGGCGTGCCGCCTCGCCACTAGGCAACCCGGAGCATAAATGCCGGTCAAGTGCGAGTCAGACTCGCGCATTGAGGGTTCCGTACACTACACATTTGGCCGGTTTTTAATGTTTGTTATTTTTCTATAGGGAGATGAGACGTCGCGTAAAACAATAGGGAACCCAGAGCAAAAATAAAAGCCGTACGGCACGGCGTACGTACATACCTCGTAAAATGTAGTTAGTGCTTGTTTAACTTCTCGAAAAGCAGGACTGAAGTGTTCCGTGAATGAATTTGGTGCTTCTACATGCGATCCTTGCAGTTAGTGCTAACCACCTTCACCATGCATGACATCACTGGTATTACATGAACAGTGCATATCAAGTATGACAAAAGTGGCTTTGAAAAAAGCCGTTAATTGCGTACACACACATGTCACACACACAAGAATATAATTAACGTTAGAAATCAAAACCCAGTAAAAATTAGCTTGTTAGTATCATGCAAAAAATAAAAACAAAAATTCAGAACCCTGTTCTTTGTTAAAAACAAAACAATAAGAAACTAAATTAAATACATGCATTGTAACAATCAAACCAATCAAATTCGTATAACAAAATCAACCAAACGAAGAAAACCCAAGGCCCGCGGGCATGCGCCGTCCGTCCGCAGGTACCTACACCTGTTAAGAAAACCATGACACCCATAAAACGCCAAACAATTTAAGTAAGCATAAGCATAATGTATGTACACACAACACACATGCAAATAAATCAAGGAAGAGAGAGACTTAAAACTCAATATATACACAGTTAAATTAAAAAAATACGCTCAGTTCGATATTTATTTATATTCAAGAATAATTCTGCGGTTTTTTTTAACAAAATGAGCCAAAACGTTATCATGGAAATTGTTTTTCTTTTGGATTTTTAAAAGTAAATGTTTTTCAATGGAAATTATCCCCAGATTAGATAGTCTTGATTCTTTTTGACTATTCCGTGTGTATGTATGAATTCGCTTCAAGGCCGAAAACGACCTTTCGGCGGAAGCCACTGACACAGGCAGAGTCAAAAATATCTGACATAAAATCAAAATCTGAGGAAAAGTTTCACTCAAAGCAGAATTACTTAAATATAAGTAAAGATCGTATGCGTCCAAAGTGTTAATACTAGGAGAACTGTACAAAACTTTTAATTCATTTTTTAAAGCAGTGAAATCAAATAAATTTGGAAATTCGGACATTAAAGCAGAAATTTTGCCCTCGGGAAAAGATCTGCTGTACTGAGCGTATTTCGATTTGTTTATCAAATCTAAGAAAGTTAAGTTGCTAAATGATGCATACCGAGAATTAATTTCACTAATAATGTTATCAATTATTTCGACAAGCAAACGTCTATATTGAGTTTTTAAGTCAATGTCCGTATTAAGTCGCCGGCGACGTCGTGGTGGCTCGCAGTACTCCTGAATACTTTCGTATATAGAATCAAATTGATTCAAAAACTCCGATAGCCAAGATCGAAACGAATCGATTTCCCTAATTGCGACTTCTAAGTCGACTTGCTTGCTCTGCAATAAAGCAAAAAGAATGTCGGTCTTGGCAAAAATCTCGGAAAAAACATGCAAGAGAAAACAAAATTGCATGTCTTCTAACTTACTCACAAACGATTCTGATAAGGAAATAGAATCGGCGTCCCATGATTTCGCATCATCCAGAATATGATTCAAGGTCACAATCATGTCTAATCTGCAATTGAAAATGACATTAATAATACGCGAATGATAATGCCACCGCGTTTCTGCCACGCCGGGTAGGCGACGATCGGCAATCTGTTTTAATAGATTTGATCGCTTTGACGACTTGTTAAAAAATCGAATAAGCCCATTAATATGGCCAAAAAATGATTTTAATTCCGAAACATGTTCTAATGATCTACTTAAAACCAAATTGAGAACATGTGCATAACACGGAACAAAATGCGCTTGGGGGCACTCATTGCGAACCAACGCCTGAACCCCGCCATGTTCGCCCGACATAACCGCAGCACCGTCATACGACTGACCGATAAGTTTATCTTTGCACCGATATTGGTCAAGAATATCTAGCAATTTTGAAGCTAACACATTCGCGGTACGCCTCTCGCTGACGTCGAAAAACCCAATAAATCTCTCCTCGAGACCGGACTCGGTCAAATACCGAAATATAACACTCAACTGCTCTCTGTGACTAACATCTGGAGTTTCGTCAATCATGACGGAGACGAATTTCGCCTTATTGACCTCACACTTAATCTCGTCTACAATCACCGATGCTACGCAGTTTAT
Source organism: Tortrix viridana (assembly GCA_963241965.1). Taxonomy (NCBI): domain Eukaryota; kingdom Metazoa; phylum Arthropoda; class Insecta; order Lepidoptera; family Tortricidae; genus Tortrix; species Tortrix viridana. The sequence goes on from OY725172.1 coordinate 16,345,839, forward strand.
GAGATCGTTTTGAATGTCTCCCGATAGACCAGAAAAAACTGGATGCGAAGACGATGAACACTGTTCAAAGTGAGATTCCATGACGGAGTCGTACTTACTTAAATATAACAATGTCTCTATATAATTACCACGATTGTCCGAATCGTGTTTTTCATCATGGCCGCGGAAAGGCAATTCTTGCTTTCCAAGTAGAACGACCGTATCAATTAAACGTTTCATTAAATTTCGGTTACGGTCCACTTTACGATTGTGGGCCTCAAAATTATTAGCAAAAAAAGTTTCTATTCTACTGTTACCAAAATCATGTAATAATATACAACTCCGTATATGTTTCTCGCTTTGAACATGTTTCCTAGCCGAATTACATAGATTGTTGATATCTGAAAAGCCGGTTCGACTCCAAACACTGCTAGAATCTGAAAACATCAAACATGGAAAGCAAAGCAATTTATTTAATTTACAACTGCCCGTCAGCCAGTTGTATTTATCATATAATGCACTATGAAAGTGTTTGAAGAATCCATCCCTACGCCTATAATCAATTTTGATTTCTGGGCAAGCACGTCCTAACTTAATGACATGTTTCTTATTTTCAAAGGATAACTTTGAAAAACATGTTAGGTCCTTAAGCAGGTAATCTGTAAGACAACACTCTATTTGAACTAATGCGGCCATTTGTACTTTAAGTACAGACTAAAATATAAAACGAAACTCGTCAATAACCTCAATAAATATACAGACGCAAACCCAATAAGAAGTTTATGGATAGGTTAGGTAAACTAAACCTTTTAACAATATCACAATCACATTTATCACAAATACACTACACTAGCAAGCTAAATTTCACCAGTAGAGTACCATAAAACACAAATTAACACCAATTAACAAAATTTTAAAAACAAACAAACTTGTGTTTAGCGCGAGCGGACGCGAAAGTAATGAAATTTCAAATTCAAATTATTTGCCCAGCGGCCGGCGACGCGCATAGTGCGCATCGCATACCTACTATTAGTTATTATTATTCGGTCGATTGTGTTTTGTCTCCATAAAATTTGTAAAAATAGATAAGGACAACCGTAGAACCGTATCGGCCGGAAGAAAGTCGGGGAAATGCGATCACACAGACATTTTTTGTAATTTTTTTGGGTGTATTTAGTGAAAATAAAGCTTACGAGATGCACTTAAAGTTTAAAATTGAATGAAATAAGCCGGACAGGTTTGGCAGAATCGAGGATGCGAGTTGAGAGGCAAAATGCGATGTTGTAGTATCACGTTATGAAGTCCAAGGCCGTTTTGTTTTAGTGCGTGAGTTTAAATGTTTGAATGTGTTAGTGTTGAGTCATGCGCTGAGACCTCGGCTTGTATGGAGTTTTGAGGGAGATAGCCTAGAAAAATGTAACTCTGAGTGTTTATGTGTAAATGAATATTGTTGTATGCGTTTCTTTCTAGTAATACAGTGAATGTGTGCGTGCGGTCGGTCATGCGGTAGATATCGGCTTTATTAAGGAGTTTTTGATTTCGCGCTTAGTGGTAAAAAATTGCGACGTTGCGTTTTGTTCATTCATCTTATTATGGAAAATGTATGTATACTACGCGTGTTATGTTAACGGGCGGGTAAGGCTATAGTATATCGGGTTACTTATTGTTTTGCGTTTTGTTTGAGTACATTATGCATAGGAATTTCCAAGGGAACCCGGCGGGAATCGGGTTATATGGGCCCTGCGCCACTGACACACACACACATGCTTAATCCTTCAAAAACTATCGTTTAAGTAGGTGCTTTAAGTTATTCGGTACTGACCTTTGCAACCTTTCAACCTCATTTAAAGCGCTAGTGTTATTACTCCGTTGTGAATTTAATTTGTGTCATAAAATACACCACGTAAAGGCCAGACGCATCATTAGTGCTCGATGACGTCATCAGTGTTGTTTTGTTTCTTTATGACGTAATTTTAAAGTATGTCAACAGTTTTAATAATTTGTTGTCACTGTGCATGGATAAAGTTACTGATATAACTCACCGAATAGCAAGTCATAAGTGTCAGTGGGCGGGGCGCATTGCTCGTGGAACCGATGGCCGTCGGAGTGGAAAGGTTCTAGAGTGGCGACCGCCTTCAGCAGGCCTTCCACAAGGTGGACCTACGATCTGATAAAGGTCGCGGGAAACCGCTGGATGACAGCAGCAGAGGACCGATCGTTGTGGAAAACCTTGGGGAAGGCCCTTGTCCAGCAGTGGACGTCTTGCGGCTGATGATGATGATGATGATGATGATGATGATGTGCATGAATCGGCAAGACCACTTAAACGAGTTTACTTAGCGTATAAGACTGTAGCTGTGGCTTTTATGTTATTTATTCTGTATTATTTGTTAAAGCAAGTACGTCACATGTCATATTTATGTTGTCATTTATATGCTATTGCCCTATTTAATAAAGTATAACGCTGAGGGATAGGAAGTTATTCCTATTTTACGTTGTTAAGGTGCTTTTCCACCGGCGAGGCGAGGCGAGACGAGAATTAAAATTGCGCCGATCTATTGCCACCTAAAATTGCCCTCGCGAGCCAGCGCGGGTTAGCGCGAGCCCGCGCGGGCACGCGCGATATACCGCATGATCTAGACACGGCAGTGTGTCCGGACAAGTTCTAAGAAATGTATGAAATATTCGATGCGTAACATACAAATTGAAATATAATAATATCGTGTTAAACCCTCTGGGCGCGAGACCAGCTCGCACTTGACGGGTTTCTCTTGTTATATTTTCATTACGTTAAAAATATTAATAGGTTAGAAAAACCCTATTCGTGCGTGACCCGACATAAACTCGACCGGTTTTAATATTGTATATATATTCCATTGAATCTGAATTGGCCGGAACTTGCCCGGTTTTTTAATCCTTATCTGCAACGAAAACAAAAGCGTCGGGATTTCCCGCTACCTACGTCTTGCGCGAGCCCGCATGGGTCCAAGTGCATTTCCACCGGTGAGGTGAGGTGAGGCGAGGCGGGAAATTGCGAAGTTTTGGTATTCGTTGCAGAGTTAATACTCTACGAGTATGTTTTAGTTACGGTGCAATATTTATTACAACAACAAATATTTCAATTCCCGTCTCACCCATCCAGACAATTACCACCGCAGCCGAGCGGGAAATTTTACTATATAAATATCAAATCCCGCCTCGCCTCGCCGGTGGAAAAGCACCTTTAGACTCCAAAATTTGGAAATATTAAAATTTTTAAATCTTTTTTTTTCCAAAAGACAGGCAAGTCAGTTTTCTCGTTGTCTCTGTGGCGATGTCTGTCAGCCACGACACCTACTTCATTAACGTATCGCACGTAATATTACGCAAAACAAAAACAAACGAACATAAAGCCCTTACGCATACAAACACAACCCTACAGGGTGTTCCGCCCTCAGTCTGTCCGCAGCCCCGAAGCTAGACGCACGCGTGGTTTCTATCGACCGCGAGTTAAACGTGTCAAGTGACTAACCACACAGTGTTTACAACGGTGAGTTCGATTAAAAAATAATCAACCTGTAGATTTATACACTTATCGAATCGTGTGTACTTGATCTAAGCCTAATGTGAACGCGTTAAGATCGGAATTGCAACGGTCAGTTTGGCAGTTAGAGCGTTTTAGTATTTATGATGCACAGCGGAGTTGAATGGCATGGATGTGAATTTTTAAAGGATTTTCCAACAGGTCGCTTTTATACAGGTGTATAGAAAAATATTCTGCAAAGTAAATATAGGCTGCAGTTTTTTTTTAATAAGTTAAATAACAATTAAAATATTTACATAGCGTGAGTATATCTTCAAAAAACATAACTAAAAAAAATTAAGCTCTAGTTAAGAGTAGATTCATACGAGTACAATCCAAATTTGACCCAATCGATGATTCTTTTGTAGTCAGTGCCACTTTTAAATACAAATAGTGTAGGTACGTAGCATCATGATACTATACTAGATGTATGGTAGCCTAAGCTAGAACTCTGGGGTCCTACTGAAAAGGGGTTTAAGTCAACTTAACTAAATAAAAAAGGCTGTAAATCATATACAAAGTACACTGGACTTATACCCTTTTTCACCTAGATTTTAGAAGACTTTATACCTTTTTTCACTAAAACTGTAGAACTATGATTTGCTGTTACGTTGAACTTTCTGATACAAAGGGGAGTATGGTAATGGAAATATGTAAAGTGAAATTATATACACTTTTTTTACCAGGCGCGAAGCAAAAAGAAGGGTAATGTGGTAACAGTCTTTGTATGTATGTATGTGACTGAAAATAGGATGTTCCACTCTAGCTCCTAAACTATTGGACCGATTAATAAGTAAATAAACAAACAATAACAAACCCAACGATTCGGTGCACATTGCGTAGTTTATATGGAGTTCAGTGATGCAGGTCCCCTCTTGACTTTGCATTGGGTATCGAAATGCCATCAGTCAATGTTGAGTATGTAATCAAGGGGCATGGGCCTCTATCCCACATTGTATTAGCCCATCTTGCTTCGATATCTATCCGAGTGTGAGTCGGGCGGTGCAGAACCCTCGGTGGGCGAGTCCGACTCGCACTTGACCGTTTTTCAAAGGTGTACCCTGTGTCAGTGTTTAATTTGCGATCAATGTTTATATTCATATATATAAAATGTATTTAGGTCTCTTGAGAATGTCTACATTAACATCGCCCCAGTATTGTCTCGCCTTAGTCAAGTTTGTTCACACAGTTGAAATGACGAGTAAAGATTGCGAAACATACAGAGTACGGTGTTTATGAAGTATCTTAACTATGATTTAATGTTTAAATAAGATTGAATGTTAATATCTCTGCGTCATCCAATCAGGAATGAGATCCGCACGAGAACCAAAGTCACCGACATAGCCCTAATAATTCGCTCGCAGAACAGATGGCCTTTGGGGCCGAAAAGTTCTCGAGTGGCTTCCGCGTACCGGAAGACGTAGCATGGGCAGATCTCGAATAAGGTGGACGACGTGGTTAGGATTTCGGGAAACCGATGGATGCAAGCGGCGCAGGACCGGTCCTTGTGGCAAACCTTGGGGGAGGCCTGTGTCCAGCAGTGGACGTCTTTCCATTGAAATGATGATGATCATGATGATGATAAATAAACTGAAACACGAACGACCCTGGCCCTTATTCTACGTTGACTTTACTCTTATTGTATATATGTATTTATGTAAACTCATTATTGCACAAATGAACGCTTGATTTGACATCTACACGGGCGGCATCACGGTTAAAAGCTAGTGTTAATATGAGTTACCACATGTCTTAAGTCATCTTTTACTTTTAACTAGAGAACCGCCCTCGCTTCGCTGCGGTTTGGCTCTAGCCCGTAATAGGGATAATGTTGCTTCCATATTTCCAGAGATTGCTCCCAAAATACAAACAAATACACATTTTTACCACTTCATGTAATTTAATGTAAAAATGCCCGTATAGTATATATTTTGTAAATTATAGTAATCGCTCGATACCTTACTGCATTTAAAGAGTGGCATTCCCATAAAGGAAGGGATCTGTTTGAATTTGTAATATTATACAGGAACCAATATTTTTTCTTCCTGGATAAAATTAAGTCTAACTATGCGTGTGTTATAGTAAATACTATATTCCTGAATTATTTAATTAATAATTAAACGTTAATAAATAATACTAAATAACCTCATAGTCACCCTACATTTGAGGTGCATACGTCAGTTACATTTGACAAGTTGGCATAGAGTAAGAAATTGTAATAAGGTTGTAAATGTTCATTTTAGGAAACAGTTCTATTAAAGAGGTCTTATTGCTAATCTAACCTCTTAGATTAACCAGGCGTAGGGTGACAATAATTTTGGTTGAAAATTAAATCCTAAATTAAAATAAATAAAAACCATTTTTTTTTTATTTACCTCCGATGCAAATGTAATTGCCATCGATTGCTATCTGTATAAGAAAAATTAATTCCTGTGTACATATGTGTACAAATTAACCTTGAAGTGGACAGGATAGGCTTAACGTGCTTCTCCATGTATATATTTACATTACTGTACAGAAGTTTTGCTATAAAGGCTGTTATTAAAACTATTTTGGTTGTATCTGAACATGAAATTTCGTTAGCCTTAAATGAAAAATGTTAACTTTATCGTGATATTGCTTAATGCAAATTATGACCGGTTCTCTTTTTAAGTTTTTAACGTAACTGAACAAGTTTATATTAATTAAAGGAATATACTGCGTAAAGAAAAACAAACTGCCGCACTCATAGACGCCAATTAATTTTTAAGTTTGATTAAAGTTGCTACGTGCGTATTATTTTGCTATAGCAAAGAAAGTGACAGCAACAACTTTAATCAAACTTAAAAGTTAATTGACGTCTCTGAGTGCGGCCGTATATTTAAACCGAAAAAATAAATAAGAATGTAACGAGTTGTTACATGGACTTCGACTAATAAAGAAAAACTTTTCTATCAAAAGAACAGAAAAAAAAAAACAAAGTAATTGTTTAAAGATTTTTATATTGGTAGATAAAATAAACACCCTTTCATGCTCTAATAAACTTTTAATCAATTTTCTTGTAAATGTACCTATCGACAGTTACGGTTTTTAAATCAAAATTATTATACCTACTCATAAAAATCATAACAGTAACAATACGAAACGTAAATTTTAACAACGCTATTTCTCCGACACTTAATTTAAATTTTATTTCCATTTGAACTCAGTACATAATATCATTGAATTAGAAGTGACGCGTCTCGTAGGCTTGCAATTTGTAAAGGTCTACGACCGCTACGCTCTACGCCGTAGCTCGCCTACGGGTAAATTAATGTCGTAGCCTTCTGCTTATTTTTTGTACTTTTGCTTATTTAGATTTTAATTTACGAAGAATTACAACTTCCTCTTGCTTTACAATTGACGAATTTTTTTTGTGTGGTAGAAAAAACATGAGTTCCATTCTTTTTTGTAAAACTTTAGCCTTTTAAAATAAACAAATTAAAAGGTTGAGTTGTAAATTATTCTATAAAGTCGCTATAAAGCTGAAATACATAAAATGATAGTAATAGACATAGAGAGTAAAGTACGTTTATTAAATATTCCTGGCACTGTGGAATAATAACACAAATGAGAGAACGATACAATAACCGCTGCTGCAATTAAAGTTTCCAGGGAATGGACTCAAAGTTCATGTTTCAGTGTTGCTTTTAGTTTTGTGTATATATAGATATTATGTAAGGAGGGGCTTATACACCAGTACCACCTGAATGAGGCATGGCGTGAGTAGTGGGGCCTTTCTGGTGCTAATGCCGCCCTCTTAACAGACCACACGAACAATTTGCCTGGCTTCTGTGATGACCCTGGACCCGATCGGTTTTAGTCTTACCACGGGAAAACAAAACATCACATGCACAAGTGGATATTGAGGGTGTCACCACAATTCGACTGCGGAGCACCTGACCAGACCCTCTCCCACGTGGTAAATGATTGCCCCCACTTCGCCGTTTTCCCGGAGGCATGGAGGAGCTGCATAAATTTACACCCGCTGCAGTAAACGACATTGACGTTTGATCCATGCAGGATGATTGTCATACGCAATGTTGATTGATGGTTATGTATATAAGCGCCATGTTTAAATGTACTAAAGTACTAGGAGCAAGGCTTGATTAACCTTAAAATGTTGCTAACGTTACCCGCTGATCGACAGTTAACGTTAGCAAAATATATCGTTGAAATTTTGTTAATATATTTTAGTGTTACTTTTACCGGTAAATTGAGATAACGTTAAAAGCAAAGTATTGTTAATATTAACGTTATTTTTTTAACGGTATCAGCAACGGTATTTAACTTTAATTTAACAGTAGTTAACAGTATTTTTATGAAATTCACCGTTAAGTAACGTTATTAATTTATGTTACCATGTAGCAATTAACAAGCCTCAGGCTATTGTTAAAATTAACGGTAAAATTAACGTTAGTAAGTTAATATTATAATAAAATTACTGTACCAAATAACATTAAAATTTATACCGTTACCGAAGTATTTTAATGAAATTACCGTTAAGTAATGTTATTTATTATATTATCTAGTCACGTTAACAGGCACTGACTAGGAGCTAAATGTAGCAAGTTGAGTTGAGACATCAATTAGCGTAAACTCAAACACTTAAACAAATAATACGACTGCGATTTGGAACATAAAGTAACTGCCATTAAAAAAATTCAGCGCCCAGAACTCAATATTTCAAGCATTTTGTATGAAAAACGGGGTGCCGGGCCCCGAACGCATATAAGGTTCGGTCCGAAACACACTGCAGCGGAATACGCAAGCAGAAACGGTGCTTGTAACGGATGCGAAAGTAATCGGTAGATTTTGGTACAAGTTGGAACGTAAATCTAAGTCCAGTTGTGTTTTATTTTATATAAGTACGTGAAATATTACGGCAACTAATGTGTTTCAGTTTATTCCGAGAAATATTAGAAATGTTATATTTTAGACGCGTACACATATGAACAGTTTAACGTCATTCGTGGGTCAAATGAAGCGGGTCGTCAATAGGGGAGACCGGGTATGGTTGTCTCACGGGTTGGTTGTCTCAGCGGCCAATTATACGGAGAAAAAAATATTCTACAATATTACCAGATTTTATTGTAGTTATGATTCTGGTGTAGGAAAACAGATTTCAGCTATTGTTAACAGATTTTATTTTAATGACAACAAGTCATATTTTTGTTAATACTAAAATATTCTAGTTAAAATATTCTAGTACACGAAAACTTTGATATTGTAGTGGTTACTATCTAATAGTTACAGAGTAAAATATGCATTTAGCGTCCAAAAGGTTTTGTATACTACACAAAATTTGTTTCCTACGATACTAGGTAAATGGTAATAGGTACTAGAAATTATGTTGTACAGAAGTAGAATTTTATATTAATGTGTAAAAATATGTGTATAGTTGTCACATATAATACTAGATTTTTTTCTCCGTGTAAGAATACTAAACGAAGGAATAATTGAACTGATCAGTGTTAAAAATCGTAAGAGCTATATATCTTTCCGTACTTCAACAATCGATTCACTTAATCCTTCGTTTAGTATTTTTTTATGGCTGCTGAGACAACCAACCCGTGTGACAACCATACCCGGTCTCCTTAGAGGACGTCAAAACCTGTCGATATGACCGATATGTCCGGCAATTTTCTTCATTTAAAAGTTTTTATTTTTTACCTCCTTTTTATCCTCTGTTACCACCTGATGTTGGTAATAAAATGTTAACAGCCGGTTCGATCGGTTTTGATGTCCTCTATCGATCTGCTTCGTTTGATCCACAACTGACGTTACACCATGTATATTGTCTGTGATTACATCCCTGAAGCACTTAGAATATGATTCGGGTTTGCACATTCGAGGACAGAAAAATGTATACACTTTTTCACCTTGTTCCTTAGTAATAAGGTCCAAAAGTGTATACATATTTCTGTCATTGACTGTACTTCTCTCTCACTCGCTCCCATACGCTCTTGTGCGAGTCTAGCCGACTTTACCCGAACCCGAATCCTGTCCTAAGTACTCACGGGCTGTAGTTTGAGAGTTTATATTTTGGATGCCCAGTTAATTTTATTCAGTACCTACTTGTGTACACTCTTTGTTTGAATAAGCTTAATATTATACCATTATCTAAGTTGTCTGATATTTACATGCCGTTCGTAGCTCCCTTTCTAACTAGCCTGTAACGATAGAGATGCACTAAGCGACAAGCGAGAAAATACACGATGTGCTAGCCCCTCAGGTGGGATTGTGTTCAAATATTATTTAATTAGTATGTCCACATTATACACAAAAACAAATCCTACACGTACAGCATTAAGGCAGATAATAAAAGTGTAGCCCTTGTCATTTTAATATATAATTACTTTTGAATAATAACTTTTCGTCACGTTAAACATTTTACGGAAAAATCTCCGTTTCGCTTTTCATATTTTTTTAATAACCATTCGATTTCGTTTTCCTGCTTTCAAACTGCTTTGCTGTTATTTGATTTTTGTGACAAAAGAAAAATAAAATGAATATTCTTTACAAATTCTTAGGGTTTAATAGAGTTCGCAGGGATTAGACTCGGGGCAAACATTTAACCCGTAAAGTTTTAAAGAATGTACGGGACAAGCAAGGCGATGGGCAGCGGGTTTTAATGGGCAAAGTTTTTCGACCACAAATCTTACTCTCGGGCACTAGGGTGTCGGTGGTCCAAGACATAAGATATTTCTTTAACCAGCACCAAAAAGTTCTAATACCCTATTCGATACTATTTACCCGTAAAGACGCCACTTGTTCATAAAGTAAAATAAAAATAGTTAAGTTAAATCATGCTTCGTCACGTTTGGCTTTCTTTTAAATGTCACCATGAAAGATAAAGCCAAAGCATATTTAAGCATACTTTCATATTCATAATAACTAAAGTATGCTTAAAATAGTGTTTGTCCTTATCTGTCATTGTGACATTCGAATTTGACAGAAAGTGACAAAGCATACTTTAACTAAAATAGATAGTGCGTTTATGAATAAAGGGGTGATGTCGGATATCACCAACCACTTAATTGACGATTTAATAGAGTGTTAACTGCTGTCAAAATTTAATATTTAATATCGTATAATAATATCGTATGTGGAAATTGGTACTAAGCCTCTTAGGCTACCCAAAAAAGAGGGTTATGTTTGTCCGGTATAAGAATGTATGTATGTTTGTGATCTCCTGATGGCTAATCGCCTTGACAGATTTTGTAAAACTTTATAAAGTGCGTGGTATGATTGGGATGGTATTCACCGAAAAAGTGTCATAAGCTATATTAGAATATCCTCAGTCCTGATGCTGCAGGGGTAGTTGGACTTTCGAAGCTTACTTTTTTTGTTAGTGTGCATTTCCTTCAAATTAAATGTAAAATCTGTAATGTTAATACTAAAGATCGTAATTTTTGTGTTAACTGGTTAATAATATTGTAATGATGTAAATTAAATCGCTTTCATTTGTAAATTATGCCCACCATATAAAGTATCTGCCTATTTAGAACACTCGTTTCGCTCGCAGATATATTATTCCTTTTGTACAATAATTGGTATACGCATACAAAATTCATTTCTCAGTAGGCAAAAATAGCGACTGTCTCAGTTGAAATTACTTTAATAATCAGTTATGCGAAAGTTTGTGTATGTGTGTGTGTAATATTGTACAAGTATATGGCAAGTGTAAGAGATGCAAGATCAATATTCGGCAAATATGGCCAAGTGAAGTGCCGACATAAGTGTTTGATACTTTTCACGCTGAAACGGCTGGATAGATTTGAAAAAAAATTTAATTTGGGATAGCTTATACCCTGGAGTAACAGTGGCAAATTCTAATTATAAGTGGACGAAGTCGCGGGCAGAAGTTAGTTTTAAGATCTTAAACAAAAATCAAACCTTAACCATTGGCCTTCCTTGCTACTGGTTTAGAAAAACGATATCGTGGCAAAATAGCCACTACTCGTTAAAAATTCCATCTGAGCTTGCCAGGCGATTAGTTCACGCCATAGACGTACGTTTTGCTCCTTATTGCAATGGGATAAGGTGCAAAAAGATGAAATAGTGTATACATATCTCTGTACTCGACTGTAAAGTTAGCGACATACGGTGGTGGCCGCATAATTAGGAACGCTGGCGTTTTCTCGTACGACAGTACTTGAACGATTGTATTGATAATAACAATTTACTTGGTTCAAATTTTAAGGCATTGTGAGTCGTATAGAAATCGTTAGATTACTATAGCATTGCTACTAGGTATTGAGCCCGCCATTAGTAATTGTTTTTGTGCAATAAAGATTAAATTTAAAAAATAATATACTATACTTTCGGAGTATATTCGTCTAAAGAAATTATTCGACCGTTCTCTATTAAGTTTTATCCAAAATCAAAACATACCGATACATAATATTATATGAAAAAATATTATTTTGACGAAGTCAAATATACCTAAGCCAACATTATTGACTGAATGCCCTACAATTTTGTTTAAAAAAAAATTGGGACGAAGTATTGGTTACAACGTTTGATTTTTTTAGGATGATGACTTGATGACATGTCGTATTATTATCTTCGCCTAAAAAAATGTGACCATAGTAACTTGTATAATTAATACCAGGGTCATTGCCCCAACTCCCGCGTCGTTATAGGTCGAGCATTAAAGATCGCGATTTTGGCGGTTCAAAATAAATCTTCGAAACAAACCGGCGCGCGCGCATTTGGGACATTGTGACATGACAGCGGTGTTTTTGGGTACGATATGGTGATGAGCGGAGCGAGAAATACGGGTTTTGTAGACTGCGAGTTTTGCATGTAAGTTTGAATAGTGCTGGAATACTTGTGCAATTATAACGTAGTTTGTAGAATGTTTTTGTTACTGTTCGTATAATTTTTTATTAAACTGATTTTTTTACCAATAATAAATATTATTTCAAAATCAAACAAATGATACAAATAGGGTACGTATTAAAAAATAAATTAATGAACTCTTGAAGGACTTCCCAAGTAGCACAAAAGCTGTATAAGAGCTTATACAGCCATTATAACTACGCCTACGAAGTAGGCGATCCTCGATTCGATTCTCAGTAAGGGGAAATACTTGTGTGACGAGCGCGAATGGTTTCTAAGTTTTAGATGTTTTCTATGTATTTAATTTTATTTAAAATGTTCATTTTTTTTTCTACCTGATTTTGTTAATCATTGTCTACTCTATCCATAGTACCTACTGTCAGCATCCAAAAGATAGGAGTAGTTAAAATGACCAAATATATTGCAACACATTCTTATTCCTATAGTAAATAAAATCGTCAAAACCAAAACCTAGCAAGTGCGAGTCGGACTTACGCACTGAGGGTTCCGTACACATTTGGCTGGTTTTTAGTATTTGTTGTTATTCCATAGGGTTTGTTCTATAATCATACCAAATTTGAAGCTTGTATGTTATACCGTTTTTACGACACAACAAAAATAAAAATACGTTGAAAACACACGTTTCTTGTATGGGAACCCCTTTATTATTTTACTTTATTATTATTCTTTTATTTGTTAGTAAATCCGCCGTAATAACACATATATTTTGAAAAAAAAAACAACCCGCTGTCTATTACGGTTCAAAAGATACAGCTCTTTATAGTTAGGACAGACAGACAGACGGACGTACGGACGGACAGCGTAGGCATATTAATAGGGTCCCGTTGGGCGCACTTCGGGTACGGAACCCTCAAAAGGTGTGTTGTGATACATTTGGCCGCTTTCGCTGCTCCTATTTATTTGATGCTGACTGTTCAAGCGTAAAGATTAGTCCGGGACTAGAGCCTATAGCCAAGCGGCATTTGTTTCTACGAACGTTAACGCCACTTTAGTCGTCTCGCGCTCGCTTACTAGTTAAGAAAGGGATGAACGTATTGGCGTTTCTACAAACGTTGACGCTATTATCACTCGTCTTACTCCCCAGGGCCCATAGCCAAGATGCATTACGCTAGCTAGCGTTTCTATTCGTTTCGTTTTTAAACCAATTGCATCACTGGTTGATGACGTGACTCTTCGTATGACGTGATCTACCAGTGACGCGATTGGTTTAAAAACGAAACGAATAGAAATGCTAATGCTATATGTTATAAGGTAATTATGTTATGTTGTAAGTTTAGTTTTATTATACTGTGCACCTACTACATATGTACATTTCCGATTGGACACGTGGTTGACTGGTAGAGAATGCCATTAGGCATTAAGTCCGCCATTTGTACTTGTTTTTGTGCAATAAAGATTAAATAAATAAATAAATAAATGCTATTTAGCGTAATGCATCTTGGCTAAGGGCCCAGGTCCCTCTGATATTAATTTATTTTATAGGTTTTTCCAACCGCAGTAGTTCCTTAAACGCCTTTCCTGCCTCACCATGCCCTCATCCCAAGTTTATTCCCATACGTTTGGCAACGGCCAATAGACTAAATCCAGAACTATTCACCACCGAGATAAATGGGATTTCGTACTCCGGCATGCTCTGTATCCAACAAAGAGCTCGCTTACAGGAATTTTGTAAATGCATGCACTTTGCTACGTTTTGTACTGCTTCGTGTCAATTATACTGGTATGTATGTAACTGGGCAAGTAAATTTTTTGAAGTGGTGTATTTTTTTTCTGATTGTCAACGATCTAGGAATCAAGAAACAACAGCTGTTTTTTTATTTATTTCGTATCGTATTTCTGAAAATATTTAATCTGTTTTTAACTACCCTTTTTTAGCTAACTTTTAAAAGTAATATTTATATGTATACTCATAAATATAACAAGGATAATCTTTATTATTTTAAAAGTGCAGTAACGCCAGAAAATATATCAAGTTACAACATAAACTTCCCAACGCCGTCAAAGTGGCCATAAAATCAATCTTGGAACTACTCTTTAAATCCAGACCTTGGCCAATAAAAATGACCACTAAATCATTACACGAAAAACGTAACTGATTTTCCTTAAATTGTAGCCAAGTTCTATTTATATTCTCCAGTAAATACACTCTTACAAATATATCTTTCATAGACGAGTGGCGCTGCTATCAAACAATTTTAACAACTTACTAAGGAGAAACATTAGTTCTCTTTTTGCCCACCGGCACAGATATGTCTGTAAGTAAGTACTGGGGCACCGGAAGTTATTTGTCGTAGCATCCGACTTTGCAACACGTTTCCGGTCTGTCGACGGTGGATTTCGTGGGCTCTTGAAAATGTTATTCTGGACAGGGTTGAGAGGTTTTATTATACCTATGGACTTCAGACGCTGGGGATTTGGCAGTACTGAAACGTAACTATTGCATCTTTACAATAACAATTAAGATCACGTATTTACAAAACTAGTTGTAATTTACCTTATGTTTTCAATCAAATGAGAAGATAAAAAAGTCTTAGTAAGGATACCATATAGGTAAATATTATATCTACTTAAAATATAAAACGAATATTTATCGTCATTGAGACGTAGGAATTACGAGTAAATTATCTGAAATGTAATTGACGCATTATTAATCAACCTGTATAAGTGCAAGGGTGGGAGTTATGTATGTAAATAAAATAAGTCAGAATAAGTCATATTGTAAGATTTGATTACAGACACCGGGACAGATGAAAGTAAATATAAGCTTGTAATAACATATTGCATAATTTTTTTTTTAACAAAAAATAAAACCGTCTTCAAAAACCTACTAAAAAGCGTTAAATAAAAACCAGCCTCATAGGAGTCCTAGGAATAGCCTATTTAGTGCCGAATAGGTACATAGAATATATCCAAGCCGGTGTCAAGTAGGTATACACAGTAGCAATGACACATGATTCTTGCCACCGACTTCGATATATTCTATGTACCTATTCGGCACTAAATAGGCTATTCCTAGGACTCCTATGAGGCTGGTTTTTATTTAACGCTTTTTAGTAGGTTTTTGAAGACGGTTTTATTTTTTTGTTAAAATTTTTTTTTTCGCTTTTTAGTGATGCACCTAATAAAGCACATAAACATCACATTAAGAAACAATAGCCTAATACCAATCTCTCATCACCCTTAACAAAATGTCGCTGCCCAAGATGCAGGGCCGTTAATCATTGAGGAGTTCTCCCGGTACTTCACCATCAGTTGCACTTCACCATATGTGTTATAATGAGTATAAAACTAGGTTCATAGTCTTAATAAAGAAATCTCATTGCTGGCGTCAATCACTAACGACTAAGCCAGTTCCGGTGGTCACCTCTGGTCTTCATCATCAGTTCCTCTTCGCCAAGAGGTGTTTTTGTAATGCAATTTCTTAAGGTCTTGCAGGTAATACCAAAATCGCTGTATGTCTGCCTATAACTTTTGAGGAGTTCCCTCAATTTCTCATGGATCCCATCATCAGATTCTGATTTCGTGATAATGGGACCACCTCGGAAGTATACCCTTTCAAACAAAAAAATAATTTTCAAAATCGGTCCACAATTGACTGAGTAATCGCGTAACAAACATACAAAAAAAAAAAAAAAAAGCAACATACAGACGAATTGAGAACCTCCTCCTTTTTTGAAGTCGGTTAAAAATTAAAAATTTAAAAAACCCCCCAACACAAAAAATAGGATTTTCAAATTTAGAATCGATAGGACATATGGAAGGTAGTCAGATCCCCTCACCAACTCTTAAAGAGCTGATGATCTTCAAACGGCTGATCAGGTCATGGTTACCTTACCATACTTAATATACTTTCAATATAATTGAAGTAACACGGTACCAAATTTCGAATCGATCGGACATAAGGAAGTTAGTCAGATCCCCTCATCAACTAGAAAAGAGCTGATGATCTTCAAACGGCTGAACAGATTTTCATGAAACATGGCTAAGAACACTCGGGATAGAATTATCTGATGACACAAAAAAAACTAAACGAAAATCGGTTCATCCGTTTGGGAGCTACGATACCACAGACAGATACACAGATACACAGACCGACACGTTAAACTTATAATACCCCTCTCTTTTTGCATTTTCGCGTCGGGGGTTAAAAAGGGTCTTGACACAGATGGACAACAAAGTGATCCTATAAAGTCCGTTTTTTTTTATTTGAGGTACGGAACTCTAAAAACATTAAGATATTTACGAACTAGACCGAAGGAGAAGAAAGAGAGCGGCCTTTGCCCAGCAGCGGACATTTCAGGCTGGTAAATTAAAAATAAATAAGGTATTCACTGCCGGAAACGCAAACAAGCGTTTTCTCGACTTTCATCCAATGCCTTGAACATAAGCTTTGTTTAAAAAAAGGTACCTGGGGAAACATTTGTGGGATCGGCAGGGTTCAATGCGAATCTGTTCGAAGAAAAATATAACAACGACATTTAACAAAACAATTGACTCTACGTAGCCAAACGACAAGCACATAACAGTCAGTATAACGTTAATGGCGTTTAAAAGATAAAACTGGCTTAACCTGCTATTTTTAAGCTACGCTCCCGTTCCAGGGGCATTTGAATTCACAGCACATTTTGTTCGGTTTCATATAGTGTTCACGGTTATGAAAGATCTTTTATTTGTTTTTGTGAAACCAGCCTCTTCATTGCCGGAACGTGTTTAAAGAAAAAACAATACGATGCTTATATGTTGGGGATTCCTGCCTGAATATTGGCTTAAATACTGAGATACAGGATTTATACAGGATTTGTTATCATTAAGTTTTTACCAATAAAGTTATTCTTATTCTAATCTTTATTCATATATAGTAGCATTAATTCTACCAATACTATTAATGTGAAAGTTTATATTATGGATGTTTGTGTTTCAATCACGCCTAAATGACTGAACAGATCTGGATGAATTTAGACACAGAGATAGTTCTTATCCTGAATTGTGACATAGGATACTTTTTATCCAGGATTGTTCTATAGTTCTAGAGGGAAAAGCGATAAACGCCTTCCTCGTGGACGGAGTAGCGTTCAAAAGCTAGTTATCAATATATGTAACGTCTTTAACATCATATTATTTAATTTCTATTAAATATATAACTTGTGACGCAAACTGACTGTAATAAATGTTTTTTAATCATCAAGACTTGTCTTCAAACTTTACTCATTTTATAGAAAATTCGATTTCTGTCAAAGGAATGGAAGTTGGAAAGTGTAAATCCCGTAAACTGGTAAAAGGATTCCATAAAAGCTGACAAGTACGCGAGCCAATTTGTACCTTGTCGGTGTAACTAGCTTACAGGATCTGTCCCGTTCTTGGGTTGCGTTTGACATTAAAATATAGTAAAAATGGACTTCCCGTTTATATAACAAACGTTTTGGGACGTTTGTTACCCGACTGAGCGAAGCCAAAAGAAGGGTTTAAGAGTCTATGTTTGTATGTGACCTAAAATCGGATGTTCCACTCTGGCTCCTAAACTAACGGACCGATTTTAATAAATGGCAGTGGACTACTATTGGCTGATGATGATGATGATAATGGAGTTGGTCTGATTATGCCGTCGGAAATGCCAAATGGCAGATGATGACTGTGCAAAAAAAGTACCTAGGCCAGAAAAGCTTGAAAAATGAAAATTTTTACTGAAATTTATTTTGGTTTAACTCATCTTGCTGTGATGTCGTAATCAAATTACACTGTTGAAGTTTTGATAGCTCTTACTATGAAGTGAATAAGTGCTATCATAATGCCAACAATAAGATACGATATCCATTACAATGTGGAATACGAGTAGAGTACTGCTAGCACAACCATTATTTTAAGTTGAATTATCTAATACAAATATATCAAGTGCAATTAACTTCTTCGAATTTTCACGATACTTAATCTGTGTCCACTTAATTAGAGAAGTAATTATTTATATTATGATACTGTAGCAAAAACTCACTTCACAACCCAAACCGAAATCATTGTGTCGGAATGCCAACACGAAACCTTTGTTGACATGGCGTCAGCAGAGATTTTCCAAACCGAGACGATCTCATTAACTTGATTATATTCCACCTCGACGTATTATGAACGTTTGTAGACAGTATCTCTTCAAAATATGCCTCGAATTGCACTCAACAACCACCCCTATCCCCTAAGGATTAAACGCAAAAGTTGCTTCGCAACAGCAATTTCAATGTCGCGCCTAGTTATGAAAAAAGCCGTGATGGCGGCGTGTTTGGAAGGCTGTGTAATTTATTTTTTTTGGGTCCACTGAAAGAATCCTTTTACGTTGTAGCCGTACAAAACAAAACGTAAAAGAGCTTGTAATGTTTATTTCATAACCCAAGTAATTAATGGGGTATGTAGCTAAAAAAGAGCCTTATTTATATGTGTATGAAGCCTCGGGTTTGTGAATAATGATTGTCGTAAGACTCGACTGTTTGGCTTTGAAGAGGTAAAATATTCTTGCTTCATAACTGTGATAGCAGTGTATTCAAAGTGGCAAATAAATAGTTTAAGGCATTAACAAGGGCAGTGATTCTGTTAACCCATTCGGCGCTGGTGATACACCTGCTTAAGTAGATCACAAGCTGTATAATAGCCTATAAAACTCTTAATTTAAGAGTTATATCGGCTGTATAAGCTCTTATACAGCTTTTGTGCTACTTGGGTGGTTACATACATTTAATGGTTAGGCGATGGCGAATGTGTTAAACACTTCACCCTTATTTTCGTCGACGGATTGCTGACCGGCATGCATAAGTTGTTTCCCGTACTCGCAGGCACAAGGTAGAGTTAGGTTCCGACTATGACAGAGTTGTTTCGACAAGGAAATATACAACCAAAATCGGTAACCTATTCTCCTTCCGTCTACCAGTTTAACATCATAAACATAACGACTTGGCCACTAATTTGAGCGGCGGCGATGAGACACGAGCAGCGGAAAAGAAATGCATAGAAATCACCCAATCCCCGCCGTGGTTACACATTTCATTTTGCTCGTCGCTTTCCGCCATTGCTGCCTCCGACACGCTAAGTCGTATCCAGGCCGCTGTATTGTTATTAAAATTATATAGCTACTTATGCCAAATTTCATAAAAAAATACCTGCATATAAAGCTTGTAGTTAGTTACCTCACGCTCATTTCTTGCCTTAACTCGTATTGTCAACTACGGCACCACCAAACGACTCCCTTGCCGTTGGTAATTTACTATGGAAGGGGATCGTTTGGTGACATCACTGAAAATAAACTTGTTATTCCCCTGAAATCATTTAATATATTTATTACAATAAAACTATTGCTGCTAATAAAATAACACATTTACTTGAAAGTTAATTAACTTAATTTAAATTCATCAAAAACATCAATCGAGTATATGCAGAGGGCTAGGATTAAACACATCGGCAAAAGGATTCCATCCACCATAGCAGTCGCATACTTCGATGCACAAGTAATCTCTCCCCAACTTTTGCGCAGCTACTCGCATAGGCGACATAAGCAAAGTCAGGCTCTCAGGGGGCAAGTCGGCTTCGATGAATAAACTATACAAACCGTGACATTTCTCTATGAGCAACACGATATTCTGAGCATCTATTTCGTTGTCCGCAAGTGTTCTCTCATACTCGCAAATGTGAATGTTCTCCAAAGTTGGACACTGACACAATGAATCAAAGATCATCTCATACTCTATGTCTTCTGACGTCAGCTTTATGTTCTTCAGACTTTTCGCTAGGTGTATAGAGTTGGATAAAGACAACGAAGAACCGCGACGTGACCCTTGAAAACCACGTTTTTCAATGTAAACGTCAAGCGTGTAGAGATTCTTGCACTGCAAGAAGAGCTTGGTGAAGAAGTCCCCTTTTAAACAAATGTTGCTCAGCCTTAGAAAAGTTATGTTTTTTAATGTACTCGATTGCGACGTTAACGATACAGGACGGTTGCTTCGCAAAACATTACCTTCTTTTCTACAAAAATCTGTAAGCGTCACTTTTTCCGGTAATTTGTCTAGGATTCTCTCGAAACCTTTGCAGGAGTCAATGCAATACCAATTACTAGGAGCTTCAGTTATCTTCATTTTAATTTTGTTGTGCATACATAAATAAGTGGGAAAGTAATCAGTTAACTCATTCAGTACTTTCTTGAAAAAGGCGTCGTTAAAATTTGTATGCGATTTACTCCAAGCTTGAAATATAATGTTTCCGTCCAGCAAGAAATCCAAAGGCAAGTATGTACTTATCTCTATTTTTAAATCTGAACAGTTTAGAGAAAATATTGAACTGAGTATAGGAGACACATAGATATATATTTTTTCTAAATACATAATGAAGATATATTCTATCTGTTTAAAGTTTAAGTTTGATACGCCTCTTAGACTTCTAGATGATTTGTGAGTAACTCTGCAGTCACGGAACACATAGCAGAGTTTTTCAAAGTTAACATCTATATTTCCTTCAATATCTGTGGGTATGTCCTCTTCATCGATTTCCCACAAGTCTCTATAATTATCAGCGACAGTTATTTTCAAACTTTTAGTTCTTGGTACGTCATTCATAAACATCATAGGAGAGTCAGAATCAAAGAACTCAAAAACAACCAAGTGGACGTAGTCGAAGCATTGTCGCTGAAATACTTTTAAACATTTATCCCAAACATCATCCCTTTTCTGTTTTCTTGGCCATTTGAAGAAATTTATACTTATATTCTTTAAGCACTCGGTACAGATGTCCTCTACATCTGACAAATAAATACTAGTGAAGGTCACATCGAGTGTTTTTAAGTTGGAACAACTTTGGATATGATGGGAGAGTTTATCAGCCGTCAGATCCGCTATGCCACTAAGATTTAGCTCGTGAATGTTGGCGGCGAAGTCTTGGAACACGTCTAAACCCAGTGTCTTCACTGACGCTAAAGAACTTCGGGATAAATCCAACTTCCTCAACAGACCTGGTACAAAGAACCGTCTCAACTCAACAACACAATACGCTTTAATTTTTGATTTTGTATCTAAATATGTGAATATTATGATCCCAATTTCTACCGGCAGATCTAATATATTCATTGAGATTTGAGAGACGTGTAAATTTTACCAAATATTTGTAAAATATGTATATACCAAAAAGTCATGTGTACAAAAAGTGTTTGACAGTGACGCACGATTTTTTACGGTGACATTTACGGGAAAGGTTTGTAAACTTTTTGGTGGTATCAAGAAACATAAACTCTCCTTTTTGGACAGTCAGGTAATAAAACCTCGGTCCCTTAGTACAGTTGTAGTAAATAAAAATTGAACAACATATTTTATTGACATACCATAAGTGGGTGAATTTAAAAAATATATGTGGGACGGCAAGTGAAACCGCAGTTGGCAAGAATAAGTTTAATTAAAACTGAAATATTTGAAAATATTACAGCCCACGTCTTTGCGTCTTGAGTTCCTAACCTCGATCCCTAACGCCTAAAATTTTAAAACTTAGCCTAGTCCATCCACGCTTTCTCTTTCACACTCGTTCATATCATCAATAGAGTCGTCTCTTTCACTCTACAGCCTATCCATACGTCCTACTACGTTCCTTTTCACTCATCCTACATATATTTGTATTAAAATGTATTTTTTTATTTGTGTAAAGAGAATAAACCATATAATTGTATGACTAATTTTCGTTACGTTTTCTTATTTAAGTCCTTAACTTCGTACATTCACCCAAGTTTCTGTACTTAGTACCTATATTCAAAAAACAGTAAGAGAAAAAAGTTTGGCTTATGGATGAAGTACACGTAGGTTTCTACCAGACTACTATGTTACTTCACCTACAATAAAGACGGCTAATAAATGAGAGACATGTATCATTAGTCCAGTATGACGTCACTCGCGCCATAACTATTTGTTTATCCACATTGGCTGTACCAACACGGTTCGTGACGTCACTCGATCAGCTGATCACAAACATCTAAGCGTTTGACGTGTGAACTATTTTTGTTATACTTTTTCACGGGTAAATTGCATTTACTAAACCGCAAATATCTATGGTATTATATGACTTATGCATTTCAATTAATTGTTCAAATATAAATAAATATTTTTTATACTTATACTTACTTAACTATTATGTAGGTTACCTTTTACTTAAAAATTGTATACTTTCGTATTTTATTTGAATTGTACTTACCACGGGAGCAATAAACTGTGTTACTTTGTTGTTGAATAGGTAAATGTCCAATATTGTTCTTCAAATAACGAAACGTTTTTCAAAATGGCCAATCTAATATGGCGGGCGTTGGATGGTTTCTTTGTAATTAGTTTCGTACTAAATAAATTGCCGGAGTTTTCCAGATTGATATTTTTATGGGTTTGGAAAATTGATTTGGTAGCTTTGATTCGAGTTGCATTTTATTCAAAACTTGAGAGAGTTCGTAAGCATTTTAACAATTTTATATTTGTGTTTAGTTACGTTCTCGTTTTGTAAAAAAAAATCATTGTCAAAACTTATCTTAACAAAGTAATAATTTAAAACAGAATTTCAACGTAACAATTTGGTCAGTGATCTGATTTTTTTTTTCAAATAATCTTAGAATTGAGGTAAAGTCGCCGTCAATAGAACTTGTGAACGATGTAAACAAAACCAAACGAACCAATTCACCATGATTACTCGATAATCACGTACTTTTAAAGATCAAGTGAGGTCTTTGCAATGATTTATACACTAGATAATTATTTTCATATTAAGTTTAAGATGAAATAACGATTAAATATACGTTATTTTGAATAAAAACACGCTTGGTTAATATTTGAGGTTATGTGTCAAACAGTACTGATTTGTTTACATCTTTTCCAAGTTCTATTGACGACGACATTAGCTAAAGTCTATTTTTTTCTTACTGCTAAGTCTGAGATATCTCAGGACCGTATTTATAAACTTATCTCGGCTGAGATACTCGTCACAAGATGCGTCAAAAATGACAGTTTTCTATGGATTGACGTTTGCTTTGACGTATCTTGAGACGGAGATCGCAGTCGAGATGAGTCATACAATTCCACTGCTTGTTTTTTCTAATAAGTGTTAGGTCATTATGCCAATTATTATAAATATTTGCGTTATATTTTTTTACGTAAATGCACGTCCGCATTAATCGTAAATTTGTATTTAGATAGTAATACATATGTCGTAATTGAATTAAAATATAACCTAAATCTCATAAAATATATCAATAAAATGAAGGTTTATTGTGTATGCGGCTGTAAGGCCTAAATGCCTTAGTCTTAAAAGAAGAAATTACTTTATGCACAAGAGCATAAAAACCCATTTTATGCAGCCTTCTCTCGACATAAAGAACGACTTTACGAGTATGAGAAGTGAAAAATATATTTCCCTTCTGTTCCTACGCCCACCATTTTTTTGTATAAGCCTAACAAATTCGTCTTAATCAATTACATCTAAGACAAAAGTTTATACATAGCGTCTACGTTGGCAGGGCTCCAGACTGGAACGTTATCCTACTCAGTATATGTTTTTGCTCGGTCCTGTTGGACGCTGAATAATAGAAATGGAAAGGACCGCTCGCGAAGCTCTAGCAACAAGCTTTACTGGTAGTGAGGGAGGATACGTTATGAGGATTAGCCTCATAATAAATATTGGTTTTTGTTTATTATTGAGTACTCTTTTGAGATCACTTTTGTGTTTCTTTCATCTGCAGAAGTTTTCAGTCGTATTTTCGTTAATATTTTATGCAATATAGTTATTGCAACACAAAATAGTACACACAAACGATTTAACAGATCTTGATAAGTGAAGGCTTGCATTGGTTTTTGCTAAAGATACTTATTTGAAATTCTACCGCCAAAGCCTCGCAGACACTGCTCGCTGCTAAGTGATTCAGCCATGCTTTTGGGTCTATCTCTGCAACGATCTCGCGGATGCCAATCCATGACTATCTGTCATCGTGCAAATGGCAGACATGCCCAGAACAGCTCCACTGCAAACAAGCAGATTCTATAGCAGTTCTGGAGCGCATCTCTATGTTCTTCACTTTATCTACCTTGAAAAATCATTAATGAAAAATAAATAAGCAGTAACGTATGAAATGTACGTATCAAACAGACACTGATCTATTTTGTTAGCTAGGATATCTCCAACCTCATGGCAAATATTGCAGACGGCTTTGTTAGATTTATGCCGTACGTGTGCGAATTTCAGAAGAGCGATCTCCGAGCGGCCATCTTAGATGAACAATGCTACTGATACATTTTGTGAAATGATAGCTTGTGATTATTTGACTAAGGACCTAATTTGTATGTCTAGTTTTAAGTGTAAGAAAGGGAAAGGGCTAAATTTGTCTGGATATGCTTTACTTGTCGATTGGGATTCAGGCGATAATAAAACACTTTACATGGTTTTATATTATTAACTGCACGTTGGTCTGTTGGTCGTGTTTAGTGGAAATCTTGCAGGCCAATTCTGAACCAGTTCACGTTATTGGAATGGAGTCAACTACGGAATAATGTAATATTATGGTGATATTATGGTGTCTCAGAGTTAACCTAATGAGAGGCGAAACGTAAGGTGGCTACAGGGTCTCTGTTGTTTTTTTAACGTAGACCAACAAAACATTGGAGTCGTTTTGGTCTCGACAAGCAGAAAAGGTTTTAGCTCAATTTAGACATAACGTCACACGCTCTTTTACATCGATATCACTAGTACATATGTGACGTTCTCAATATATAGGGACCTTATGGAGGCAGGCGGTTACGCCGTTTTTAGAACTGTTACCATAGTATTTGTATAGTTACAAGAATAAGAAGAGCTCAACTGCCATCCTCCATAAGGTCCCTTTATATTGAGAACGTCACATATTATAAAATAAAGTCCCCCGCCGCGTTTGTGTTTGTTCTGGCTAATCTCAGAAACTGCTGTAGGGTTTTTCATACGGTTTTCACCAATAGAAAGAGGAATAGTGTCGGAAGGTTACAGGCTATAATTTATGAACATTATACGTCGATAATTAGTACTATCCGGGCAAAGCCGGGCCGGGTCGCTAATATAATATAAAATTACTTAATTTTAAAATTACAAAAAATTCTTACTGTATTATATTAAATGCTTTTTATAACTTAACTCCTTTACACTACATAGTGTGCCAGTTAAAATGTTAATTCTGCTAATGGCCGAACCAAACATTTTCAGAGAAGCTTTAGTTGAAATGAAACTTCTCCGAACTGATGCGTCTGCGGTCGTGTGGCGTGTTGAAAGGTTACCATTAATTTAACTGGTAATGCTGAATAGATACTTAACTTTAACATGTAACTTGTAAAGTCAACATTTCCTCTCAGCGTAATATCAAAGGGATAAAGTCCGTGATGCCAATCTGCGAACGCGCCTATTCGTTTAGGTTCGTTTTAATTGGATTACCGGGCAGGATATTACTTGGAAATTAATTAATTGCGACGTGGGTATTGACTGCTTCGCGCGCTTGCTGGATGTTTTTTTTAAATGACTTGGTTAAGAGACTTTTCATTAATGTCACTCGCTTTTTTCATAAACGCACATAAAAGTTAATATAGTTCTCAAACTACTATTTTGTACCTTGACATATGCCCTTACTAATAAACGTTGAGTAACCGCTGAGTAGTTATACCATGCTTTGTCCTTATCTGTCGAATTCAAATGTCACAATGACAGATAAGGACAAAGCATGGTATAACTACTCAGCGGTTACTCAACGTTTATTAGTAAGGGCATTAAAGTCTTACAAATAGAATCGAAAAGGGTTAAAAGAGTATGTCATTTAATGTTCCTATATTCACACTGCGGATAGATAAGGTTGCTCCAAATTTAATTTTGACACTTGTATGTGGCAAATGTCAAATTTTAACTCGTATCCTTATCTATCCGCGGTTTGAATATAGGAACCGGGCATGAGAGAATCACTTACTGGCAAAGAATTTTCACGCGGCGCCTGCGCTGGCGGTGAGCGGCGGGCGGCGGAAAACAAATGCATAGAAATCACCTCATCGCCACCGCTATGCATAAAATTTATTCATTACAGAACCTCAAGCACATCTTGTATCTTCTCACTTGTCGCTCAGTGCGTCGCAATCGTAGCAGACTACCAAGAAAGAAATATCCAAGCGACAAATAAGCGGGCAAGTCGTACTATTTATCCCCACTGCTCGTCTGTGGTTCCCATATTGTAGCCCGAATAATTTCTGCCCTAATTTCACTGGCACTAATTTCACTTACCCTAACATCCACCAATCCGAAATATTGATTTTCCTAACTATGCATTAACCCTAATTTTAGCATCCCGAATTCATTATACCTAATTGCACATGTCTGAAAACTCAATATCCCTATTTTCGAACATCTAATATTACTATAACTAATATGTTTAAAACCAAACGTTCATCAAACCTAATTGTATGTGTATCTAATGTCATTTTCGCAAATTAATCCTCATTTTGTAGTTTAATCACGATAATTATTTTTATTTGTCCTTGAAAAGAGAACATATTTACTACAAAAGAGTTCTATGGAGCTCATTATAATATTTTATCATTATTAGTTTTAGTAAGCTAAGTATAATCATTATTAGTTTTAGTATTAATAGAACATTTGATATTTAGAACAAGTAAAAATTAGGACACATAACTTTAGGTCTAGTAATTAATTAGAACATTTAAGTTTAAGTATCATGAAATAAGGGCTAATGAAAATTATATTAAACGTTGGTAGGCCTAATTAAATTAGCTATTATGATATTAGGTCATGCGGGGGAAACCCCTCGTCTGTTGTCGCTACCGCTGCCGCTGTCGCGCAAAGTGACCAGGCAGAATTATCTAAGACATAATAATTATATCAGTCCTCTCCCGGCCTACTGAACTTGCCTTAAATTTCCTCCATAAAATATCTCAACGTCACAATAAAACACGATTGTTATTCGCCAATAATTATTTGATAAATAGCATGTAAAGTGTTAAAACCGCTGGCAACAGGTGAGGTTGGCGGAGCGCCAGCTTTTCATAGCAGTGGAAGGGTTAACAAAGAGTCTAGTGGGTCTATTACACTTTTAGAAATGGAATAAGGTGTCCTTGAAGCAAGTGTGACTCGCGACATGGAGTTTGGAATGGTTTTTAAGAGACGCTCTTGTATGTTTCATGAGAATTTCAGCACGATATTTGATGTTATCACGTGAGATATCAGAAAACTGCAAATTAAATTTGACAAAATTTTATAAAGCAACACTGAAAACTGTGACGTCACATTTTACTATTTTCATACTAACTTCATACTACCGGATCGTTTTGACGTTTCAATAAAAGTTTCTGATTTGACCAGCCAGTCAAATAGCCAGTTCAAAGAAGCAGTCACTTTAAGCTGAATATTTATGAACGTACCTTCTATCGTTGACAAGGATGTTACAATGTGTTATTAAATGAGATTGAAGCTGTCTAGCACAACTGTTTCTCACTATGGTAAACTAACGAACACAAAATTCTCACAACGCGTTGTGCCTGACTATTCCTTGACATTTAAATGTATGCGTTCAACTTGAGAGACTCCGCAATCTTACTGAAGTGTCGACAAACAGTTCTTCTAGTTGTTTCTAGAGCTCGCTTCTTTCTGTTTGTTTATAATTTTATTTTAAGTTTGTTTGCAAAACAATCCAGGGGTCAACCAACAGATGCATCACGCTAACTGAATGATCTTCGAAAATTTTAAAAATGGTTGCAATAGGGGTGTAGACACTAAACGAAAATAAATACATATTATATTTTTCCGGTAGCGTTTAATATACAATTACCGAAAATCACACTTTCATGCTTGTTATATTTATGATATCTTTTAAATTAATTATACAAAAATAAATATGTCATCGTTATCACGTGAGCGCGTGACGTCACGTTCCTCTAAAGAAACATTTTGACATTTGCCAAGAGACAAGATTTGCGTGAGCCACAGAATAGGTACTTTAGTATATACTTACTTACTAGTATTTAGAGGATCGTGACGTCATAGCGACGCCATGACAGAAGTTAGCGTTTTAGCAAGAAACTTTAAAATGAAATTTATTTTAAGGCACATCAAACAAATATACAAGTGAATATTTTTTTATATATATTTCATTTTTTTATATATCTATAAAAAAAATACAAAAAAAATCGTCTACACCCCTATTGACATAAGCGGCTGACGCGACTGAGCCCTTAGCCAAGATGCACTACGCTAACTAGTGTTTCTATTCGTTTCGTTTTTAAACCAATCGCGTAACTGTTAGATCACGTGATACGAAGAGTCACGTGGCTAAGGGCTCTGATCGTTAGCTTACGTTAATCCTACACATTTTGTTTCATTTCGAATATCGTTAAGATAGCGTTGCATCTTGGCTATACTCTCTTGTAGTATTATGAGTCCTTCATTACGGGAGAGTTATTTTTTTTATTCTTACTATAGTGCCATGAGTTTGGCTTGGTTAAGGGCTGTCCTGTAGGCGGGACTTCTGCCAATGGTCGGATTGTCTCTGGGCGTTCCCCACCATGTGCCAAATGCTTGTGACACAATGTTTCTGCATTTAGAATAGTATCATAATTGCGATGTTGGATTGTTATTGCTTCGTTGTTTTCGCATTCAATTGACTTTTATTGTTGTTGTAGATACAGGACATCTCATTAAATTAACGTGCGTGAATACATGAAATGCTCTGAGTTTTAAGATGGTTGTACGGTGCTTAAAGGATGATTCACGTTTCAACGTGCTGAGGCCGTGCCGGGCCGGGACCGGAGTAAGGCCGGGGCACGGTCAAATAAAGAAAAGTATACTTTTGTATGAAGAAGGTAATTCATAGTTGACCGTGCCCCGACCGAGTATTCGCTCTCAAAAGAATTGTGAATAAAAAAATATGAAAATAATGTAAAAATATTAATTTTACTTTATCTATATTGGTATATTACTTATTTTAAAATGTTATATACTTTGTTAATCCGTAAAAGTTTATATTTAATCATTCTTTTCAGGTAAGAGTGCTGTGGAGTGGCTCAGTTTTCTTGGAACCGGTAATTACTTTAATATTATTTGCCTTTCAAACGTTATTACTTATTACAAAGGTAATAATAATAAATAGATAAAAGTGCAGTACCGTTGTCATAAAACAAATAGCCATCGGCTGACTAATTGCTATCACAACAACACTGACAGCGGGAAGTATCATTATCACTCGTTTCAATGTACATTATGTAACACGCAGAAAGCATAGTCTATCAAAGAAAATGGTAGTATAATACTGTAAATTAGTTAAATATTAATATGTGTGATTCTATGAAGACTTTCTGGTTTGCTTACATATAATTAGTTAATAGAGATACAATCATCATTATCATCAATATCATCAGCTTAGCCCACATCCTTCCTAGTGGAAGGTACAAACAGCATCACTGTTAACTGACTACTAATGAGCCTTATTGTAAGGTGCCAAGATTCAAAAGTGTCCAGTTAACTGTGTTGCTCATGGTACGGGTATTTTTATTGTCACACCAGTCAGTCCAGTCCTTTGCTATTTTTCCATCTTTTTCCAAAAGTAGCCAACGAGCATATCAACGAGTTGATCCTCTGTCCACTGTTCCATGACCTGATGTTAGCCTTCCCTTTGTAACTGCCTTCGACCGTCTACCATCATTTCGCCTAGCATGTATCCCGCCCATCTCTACTACAATTGCGTTATTATCTAGCTGTATTATGAGCTGTCAAAAGCTAACAAGTTCCAGGCAAAGAATGGGACAAAGATATACGACTTCCATAACTCCAGCCTTTTAACTAACTAGGGGTCATTCAGTTATTATGTAAGCACTGGAAGATGAAAGGGGGTCTTTGATTTGATTCTTTTTGATAACATAGGGGAGGGGGGTCTGAATGGCGATCACGTCACCAATGTCATCATTGTCAGGTATATGCTTAACTATAAAGAAACTTCAACATGTTTTGTGAAAATCATACCAAAGGTTATGTAAGCATGGGAAAGGGGTGAGAGCTTCGCTAACAAGTAGGAGGGAGGGGAGTTAAAAATTACTAATATTCTAAACCGGCAGGATTAAACAGCTTATAATACGGTCTAATTATGTAATTTTATTCAGATGAAATAAACTTTGCAGATTATCTTTTATTCTTCCACAGTGACTCAACCTACTTATTTTGTTTGTCTCGCGCACGCACGGCTATTCATCAAAGAGCTGGACGCTACTCAGCCGACCGCTGTAGGTTACTTTAATGTGGTGGTGTAATTCACAAGCGGCTTAACATTTAGATCTCTTCATACTTCTGCGATGTTCACATACGATCGGCTTATATGTGCAAATATATGGTAAATGCATTTTTTAGGATTTAGTTAGTTTGGTCTCTATAGACAAAGAAATATAATGCATGCCCACTAAATCTTAAAAATGGATTTAGAAGTTGTATAGGTTTTATCAAGAATACATTTGGTTACTTCAGGTTAAAATTTGTCACTAGTATTTACAATATGCTTTTAAAAAAGCTCATGTTATTATCAAACGTATTTGAAATATAAAGGTTTTGGTTCTCATCTAGTTCTCAACATACTGTTCTTCCGTTTCTTATTTAATGTTAACTAAGCAGTATATATATAAGTAAGCAGTATATATATATATAATATACCTAATCGTAATCGTAGTATATCTTAGACTTGCTTAATATACTACATGTATGCATAGTTTTAACATTAATAACTAAACACTTGAGCTAGCCTAGAAAATTTTAGCCTCACTTTTAGTTGTTTCGTTTATCGCTCCCGCTTCAGTTACTGTCCTAGAGCCACGCCCTAACAATCTCGAAGCCATTTAATTTACGTAGGCATTTTTATTGTTTCCCCCCTTTTATCGTCGATTAAAAAACGTTTTCGTATTATACGACCGATTTTACATAGAAACACGTAGAACAATCGAGATTGAAGTGATACAGTGAAGAACAATTGGTTTATAATAATTAGGTCAGTCATTTCATTAGAACATTATAGAAAGACTAATTAAAAGAAAAAGTAGGCGTCGTGTCGTATCAGTCAAGTCAGCGTGTTAAAGATAAGGCTTGGAATAGATTACAATGGAAATTACTCCAACGACAAAAGCATAGCTCTTTAGTAAAAATGAAAATGGTAATTTTTGTTAAGTATTTCGGTAGGTTGATAATAATGAAACTATAATGATTATGAAGAAAAATGCTTCAATTTTCGTCATCAGCAAAATAAATCTAAATAAATAAGTGAGTTTTTAGGTCTTTCTTGGAATAAAACGGTGAATACATCTTGAGCAGGTCTTGTGGGCTCGTGTTTTTCTAGAAAATCCCTAGGCATACTGCTGAAATCGTAATTTATTCACTGAATTAATATGCTATTTCTGAGAGAAATCTTTGCTGAGTAAAGGAATTACTTGTTTGGAATAAATGAATGATTCATTCTATTGGAAAACCATTAGGTAAAATAGTTAAGATTTATGTGTACCTGATGTGATAATATAACATTTGAACTTAAAATGGATCGAAAGTAAAAAAAAACAAAGACTATTAGTAAATTCAGTTTTTTATTTATTTAATAATCTTTTTTACAAGCTTTCATTTAACTTGCAATGTTTGTATGTTTACGTTTCCCGGTGTCCGATTGAGCTGAAATTTGGAATACATGTGTAAATCCAATAACTGATCTCATGAGAGCTGATCTGGTGATGGAATCGGAAGGTGGCAACAGGATCTATGCTGTACTTAACGTAGACCCACCGAGTTGGGACTCGTTATTTTGGTCTTGATAAGCAGATGGTGACTGTGCTAAAAAAGTACAATCGGCAACAAAAGCTTGCTCAAAAATTATTTTTTTTGGCAGAAACTCATTTTTGGCTGATCTGATAAACGACTGGTAGTGTATATAATGCAACAACTCTTAAAACGGCCTTCGGGGTTTGAAATTATCTTATATACTTAAGAATTTTCTCAAACCTAAAAGAGTTTTTGAAGAGTCATTAATAGGCAACCATAGCTGATGTTCGAGGTAGGGCTGTAAATTTTTAAGTATATGCTCATGATAAAGTATCTAGTTATCCAACTTCATTCATAAGTTATTCGTGACATTTTTTGTGTTAGTATCGCTCTTAAACTTTTACCACACGCGTCAGTTAATATTTCAAGTACTATAACGAACAATCATAAGTCATTTAAAGCTACAGTAATATTTTCATTGATTTTAAACTACCTTCTTCTCGAAATGTAATTGTTTAGAGCGAGGTTATAAACACGATTTAGCATTTTTTATTTCTCTTTGTGATATTTTCTTAAGCGTCTCTTCATGTAAATTAAATAATAATTTGGCCGTCGTAAATAGTTTCGCATTTTTCAAGCTAATGGTCGCGGATTTTACTGAACATCCACAGAGCCAGTGACATGTCTGCCGTGTTCAAGTTCTATACGATTGTCGGATTGCGGCAAGGAATGGGTTAACGCACGCGCGATGATTGGTGTTCAACATTTTATAAATATTTACGTCTAGTTCATTTTGTGTGACAACAGGCGTACCTACCAGTAAACCATAAAATTTAAATATATTTCTTTTATTTTTCCAACTGGTCACGTTTCAATACAGATTAGAAAAAAATATTGTAATTTTTTTTTGATTTGACGCATTTTCTTTTTTTTTGCAAAAATCCAAAATCTCAGTTTATTCTTTATATCAATAGGTTGTTGTTCTTTAATAAAAAGTATTATAAGGCATTCCTTATTGAACCTTGTTGAACTTAAATTGCTTTGCTCTTCGCTCATAACTAAGTATCAGGGCAATTAAGAGTTGATAAAGGAAAGTTTACTACTTTATCTTATAAAGATGTCTAACTACCGGATACAATAAAATTCGACTCTGTAAAATCTTTTGTAGGATAATCCTTTTCTCAACACAAAATTTGTCGAGAAGCAGATTTAAAAGCGCTTTACTAGTAGTTTTAAATGCTCAAAGCGGCCACGATTTTGTATTTTCTCGTTTGTAGCCTAGAGCGTCTCTGTTGCTTAAAACGTTTTAGACAAAGATAGCCACGTAGTTGTGGATTGCTGCTTATTATTGGCAAATTAAGGGTTTCTTAAGTCATAGCGTCCAAACGTTTGAATATAACATTAACCTGCTTTCTTTAAATATTGTTCTCAAAATTAACGTCACTAAAACTACAGTATAAAATTGATGCATAAACAGCGCATCTACAAAACACACCATCGCATTTCACTCAGTTTTAGGACATGCGTGCGCAGGAGTTATAGACGGCTAGCACATGTGGTCCGTGACTTGTTTGTCGCTCAGATCTCTCTTTCTAACTAGTCTATGTATAACGATAGAGATGTACTGAGCGACAAGCGAGAGCGGATCTGGAGTTACAGACGGCAGGTGCTTGTCTAGTCTTTGTTACCTATTGTCTCGAAGCCGAAAGTGATTGGCCTTTAGCATTTCTGAGATATTGTCGTATAAATAGAACAGTAATGATACTCTTTCGACGTTGTAAACTGTTGTGTTTTAATCTTAAGTCTCTAGCGATTTTCCAATATCTTCTATGACGCATGTTCCATTATTGGTATTAGAATTGGTATCGTTTGCAATGATTTATACTGTCTCCGACGTATATTTTACTTTTCTCTATGATCTTTTTATTTTTTATTATATTGGTAATAAGCGTTTTCTTATTGTCATTCTTTCTTTATATTCTAGATTATAATCGAGAGCGACATATTTGAAATTGTTACTAGCATTTCGTCAAAGTACATCAGTTCCTTTGTATAACTGATACACAAAGGGTATTACTCAGTTTTCTATCAATTCAAGATTTACTGCGAATTTCGAAATGAACCTCATTTATTATATAGTGATAGGTAAATATTATATTAAAGAGTCATAATGTTGCTTAGCAATAACTAAATAATAACTATATCAATATTTATCACTAATTCGTAGAAAACCCACAAATACTCGCGCTCATCACACAAATATTTGCCTTTACCGGGAATCGAACCCGGGACCGCTAGATCCGTAGAAGAACTCATCATGATTCGTTAAGGACATGATACAACTGATTGATTCATTTCAGTCTTACCATAGCATAAAAATTGAATCTTTTGCTGTATTAATAGATTTTAAGGTTTACCAAAAGATATACGAGTAATATATTGACCTAAAATAAAAGACGAAGCGTAAAGATTGCAAAAATAAATTATTTGCAGCCGTTTGCCAGAGTAATGAAATGATCATCCACAAGGTTATCTGCCGCCAATTTTTAATTACTTGGTCTTGTTTATTTAAACATTGGCGAAAACTATCTAAGATTCTATCTATATCCGAAAACTTTATATTTAACGCGGTCTGCGATTTTCTAGCAATTAGCAGTCATTAGTCACAAGCTAAAGAAATGAACAGCAATTTATTTGTCTTGTAAGATAACGTTATAACCGGCCGATTATCTTCGAAGTGGAGTTATTGCGGCCAGCTGTGAACGATCTTTATAGTTCACAATTAAACGTAGGTATTACTGGAGGTTTAATATAGTAATAAATTTGAAATAATGACAATGATGACAGAATTGCGGAAATGGTTCATGAAAGGAAGGAAATTAACAAGAAATAGGAACACTTGGAGTGCAAAGTTGATGAGTTTCTTGTGGTCAGCAATTTTACGCTGAATGTTAATTTTAACGTGTTTTTTTTTTAAACAATCCTCCCTCACAAGAGCTGGCACTTGATCATTTTAAATAAAATCGGACAATTTTTTTTTTTTCGATAATTGTTTTTTTTTTTTTTCTTAGTCGTTTCCTCGTGGCGGAAGGTCGTGGCCACCATAAGTGGCTCTTTTGAATAATGCTCTCCAGGCTGTTCTTTGTCGAGTCTGATGAAGTGCGAACCGGGGACTGCACTTTAGGGCTTCCTGTAAGAGATCAGTCCAGCGGGTTGGTGCCCTTTCTCTTGTTGTTCATAATCACTTAACCAAATACAAACAATGGTCAAAACCTTTTCTATTACTGTGTGCATTGTCTCATTATTAACATTTAAATGATTATTGATTGATTTTTACGTGGAATTAAATGTGCAGAATCAATTGTTACAAGTCACGCGGAAACCATAATGATCAAAGAGTTGGAAGATCACAATATCATAATTTTAACTACCTTTTATTTTTAATAATAGTTAATGAAATGAGATTCTCCCCATGCTCATCCATGTCCAATTAAGTTCTTAGAAATCAATTTAGCGTATTATTTAGTTGCGTGTCGTTTTTATGAATACTTTCGTACAGCTTTTCTGTAAACGCAAGAGTAAACTATTATATTTTATTTCTGTATTTCATTTAAGTTGTCTTATTATCTTTAAATTCATATTATCGTAAATATAGACGATATTAACAATTAATAAATTTCGTTTACAAAATACACTCGTAACCTTTGAAGTTGGTTTACGATCGAGAACTATAATGACGCCGCTTGGTTAGTTACGACAATTTAACACTCGACAGGAGTGAGAGAAGCTGTTCGCAGCTCTTTATAAAGTCTTGGAAGCTGGAGTTCGTTTTACATGCTAAAGCTTTGCGAGAGTCATTAATACATTTTGTCTGACCTTTATACATTTTGCAGTAGTGAAAACAAACGCAGGAGTTCAAGAAAAAAAAGTTAACCCATTTCTTTTTCTGGCATGACAACGGGTCTGGTGCCGATATCCTTAAAACTAGTACGTATCTGGGCAATGACAGTCAACTTAATTTTACCAATATGAAAGTAATTAACGAAGATGTTGGTGAAAATAGATAAAAAAATAAAAAAAAACATACATAAAGGCCAACATAGAGCCTCCTGTTTTGAAGTCAGTTAAAAACCATACACTAAGTACTCG
Organism: Tortrix viridana; assembly: GCA_963241965.1. Lineage (NCBI taxonomy): Eukaryota > Metazoa > Arthropoda > Insecta > Lepidoptera > Tortricidae > Tortrix > Tortrix viridana. The sequence goes on from OY725172.1 coordinate 16,382,191, forward strand.
TACTAAGTTACGAGTGCCATGAGGTAAATGAGATCGGAATGCGGTGACTTGACGACAGCCCAACATGTCAAAGACAACCAATGTAACAGGGCCTGGCAACGAGCTAAAGCATTTAATTACGCAAATGGGGAATGTCACATTACTAACATAAATAGGTTTTTTTTTCGCCAGATCATCTGGCTTCACGCCAAAACGTGTCGATCATTTGGCATCCAGCCAACATTGAAATTTAAGAAATGGAAACAAATTGCATTTGCACCAATGTTCGTTGTGGTTATTTAAATTTGTGCTCTAGGTGTTGTTGTTAGGATTTTGAATTAAGTTGATGTGGGGGTTGGGGACAGGTATAAAAACAAACTTGGGTAACGTAATTTATGTAATCGGCGGCCATGTTTTGATGACAAGTTAGACTGTCGGTCATAAATACGAGTATATTTAATTAAAATGAAAATTACACTTTTAATAACATTTATTTTGCTGTAAATTGTTTTAGTTGCTTCGATGATTACCCGTTTTTTAACTTTGGCTAAAGTATCCGTTCTTAATGTATACGCACTTGTCCTATTGAATCATTACATTAGTTAAATTTTACTCGGAATCGAATTCAATTCTAGTAGCATTAATTCTTACATTTCTGATCTTGATGTTAACTATTCATTATTACATTTTAGATCATCATTTTTTTCCTTCGTTCATAGTTGTTACTTTATCGCAATTGTTATGAATATTTAACCCTTCCACCTTTTTTATTCCATGCCCTTACAATAATCCTAGGAAGTTACGAACTTTTAGAAATTTCATAAATGCAGCTAGGCAAATACGGGTCCTCTCATAAACGCCACGTTCCTTGCCATATCTGTTGTTTACTTACCTTGCAATTGAATACAAATAGGAATTTCAATTCGCTAGCACATGAATATGCTGCGAGAACGTGAGAAATTCAATTTATACATCGCAGTGTTTTGACAAGATACTGGTCTCCGTTACGAGTATACAGCGCTTCATGTTGATTTGTAAATATTTTTTGAAAGAAAAGTCTTTAGTATTATCTACCTTTAGTTTAATATCTTTTACAATAGCTACCGTCAACCGGGACAATTGCGTGATCTTAGAAAATAACCTGAAAATCGTTTTGAGAAATATCATGTCTTTTTTTAAAGGATGATAAGTTATTTAATTTTGCTCGCAGGTAATGCAGAATATGTGGAAAATAAAAGTTAAATAATGTATTTTATAGACTCTCGCCTAGTGGTTTTCTGGTAGATAACGGTTTTGAGTTGATTCATATTGTTCAGAATGTTCAGACAAAAGTTATTCTGCCAAGCAGTTCTTATAAACAGACTTGCGTGGAAAACAAATGAATAACATTTGTTTCGTTTCTCTACGGAACTATTGCTATTGTATATTAGATTTAATGGTTGTAGTCTCTGATCACGTGTCGCTTTAACATTTAGCCAGATCAACGGAATGTTATTGAGGCACAATAAACATCGTTACCATTCTACTTCGGCTGGCTCGCTGACAAATATCTAAAGACTTGAACAGTTCGAACGCGCTCGCATAGCATTCAAAGGTCGCGCGTAATATGCAGGTGTGCAGTTACCTGGCTTATCAACTCAACTTTTTTAATAGATGTTGTTTAACCCATATATGCACAGAATTACGTTTTTAATTGGTACCTTAAATGCCCCTGATTCGAAAACGATCAACATCATATACTATATTGACAACTCAATTGCGTGATTCGTTTTAGAATCAGGCATACAAGAAACCAATTAAAAACATAGTTACGGGCATATTACCACGTTGAGCGTTTTCGAATCAAGGGGCATATATGAGTTAAGTCACGTATTCACTAGAAATAATGTTTTGGATACACTGTTTCTAAGCACCACGTACAGATACAGTGTTTCAGCCTACACGGTGTGGGCAGTGTGAGTAACAATGTTTCGGGTAACTATTTAAATAGTCTCCACCAGCGAAGAGCACAGAAATATACAGATACTCGTAAACAGTTGAATGGTATACTCAACTGTTTATTGGCATATTTCTGTGCAACAGTTTCTACAAAAAGCTCGCTGATTTTGTTTCTGCAACAGTGTTTATAAACAATTTGTTTCTTTGTGAATACGTAGCCTTAAAGTGGGGTAGGCAAACGAACGCATTTACCACCTGATAGGGCTTTGATGATCAGAGGCGGGAATTCTCGTGACACTTTCGAGCTATCATGGGGACTTCTCATTTATCGAGTTCCGATATTCATAGTATATCAATACATTATATAACACAACATACTAATTAAAGAAGATTAAAAGTAGAGGTAAACAACAGGCGGTCTTATCGCTAAATATATATGCAACCAAACGAAAATAATGAAAAGTTAACATTGTCACATTTAATCAGTTTTTCATTCATTCAGTGTTTTATCAATTTCATGTTCAAAGTCTGTTTTAGTGCTAACAAACAAGTGTTTCAACATTAGGTGTCTATAAAATAAAAAGATAGTCAAAAAAAAAATCAAATTATCTTGTTAATGGTTATTTCTTTTTTATTATATAATCTGTTTAAATTTGTTTTATTTAAATGAGTAAAAATCACGAAAACCTCATAAGATATTATTATAATTCCTATTTAAAATTTTACCAAAAAGTTGGTATCCAAAGGCTCTTTAGCGATAAGACCGCCTAATGTTTACTTTCAATCTTCTTTAATATGTTGTGTTATATAATGTATCGATATAATGTGAATATCGGAAGTCGATGAATGAGAAGTCCCTATGACAGCTCGAAAGTGCTACGAGAATTCCGGCCTCTGGTGATGACCATTGGCAAATGCGTTGTCAACCCTGAGAAATACGATGGAATGACTACGTTAGTCATTCTACCGCTTGATGGACCCTCACACCAGAACACACCAATATAACCAACATGCGAATATTGTAGGCATTGTAGCTTGGTGGCAGGTAGCGATCAGAAAAAACCCTGCTTTTCATGTTTTTAGGGTTCAGTACCTCAAAAGTGATAAAGGTACCCTTAAAGGATCGCACTTCGTTGTCCGTCTGTCTGTCAAGACCCTTTTTCTCAGGAACGCGTGGAGGGAGGTATCAAGTTGAAATTATATCAAATATTCAGGTCTGCAATTCCTTGGAGCTGTGATAAAATAAAACTTCTAAGTTAATGCATTTAAGAGGACTGTGAACCAACTGCAAAATCTAGCCTTTTCATACAAACGGCGATAACGTTTTCCACCCCCTAAACGTTAACCGAATTCGACCAATTTTTGATATGTGGTCAGTCGGAACAAAAATTATGTCCGTACGTTTCGTTTTTAAATATATTGATTAGTAATAAAGAGATTATGGCAAAAATTACTTATGTATGAAAACAATAAAACGGGAATAAATCGAAATTTATTAATAATATTGAAAAAAACGAAACGTATGGACATAGTTTTTGTTCCGACTGACACCGTATCAAAAATTGGTCGAAATCGGTTAACATTTAGGGGGTGGAAAACGTTATCGCCGTTTGTACGGAAAGCCAACACCTCACAATTCTCTTAAAAGGTACTGCCATTTATGCCGTATATTTTGACACTCGCACGGGAATCAAAACAAATTTTGAATAAAGTATACTCACCCTCTTATGGGAATTATGCAGCAATTTAAACCACATTGACATCAATAAATTGTAGAATCGAGAATTTATGTTATATCCATTCCTTTCAATATCACCGATTACGTTGAGTAGGAATCAATTTTTAAATAATATTCTTGTTAAAAAAATGGTTTTGCTCATTCACGAACGACGCATTACATGTTGGTTAATTTAAAACATTAATTGTTAAATACATAACTGATTAATTTGATCGTGCAAAAACTGTAACACGGCCAATTAACTATTTAAATGGAATAAAATGTTGCTCCTGACCCACTGAAGTGCAAAACATTGTTAACTGAAACCTTTATTCAGTGAAATTTTAATAGAAACTCCGGTTTAATAAATCAAAGAGGTTTCTGTAAGTCCTTCGTTTGGAAATTTAATTGGCATTCATTCGATAAGGAATCGACCAATTGGCCTAATGCCATGCTTGATGCTTGCTCAGTTATTATTCGAATGGGAGGATATTTTGTGTGGAGTGTGTTCTTTCTTCATTGCTATGTTTATGTTCTATTTATTCAGTTATTAAAGATATTTATCAGCTTTTTTACAACAATGTCAAAATGAGAGCCCATTTCTTCATTCTCTTTTCGAAATTTACATTTAATTTGGCTACTTTGGCGAGTCAGCAATACATCCTCCTCCGTCTCCACAATTAGTACGTTAAGTGTTTCTTTAAATTCATTGAGTACAGTCAACATCAAAAGTAGATACACACTTATGTACCTTATCACTGTGCAGCCACGTTAGCAATGTCAAACAAGATTGTCAAGTATGTTAATGGGGTACACAACATAAATCCGAAGAGTCATAATTCCGAATTGATTGAAATCCCGAATTTTCATAATTCCGAATGCAATTTTTTAATAGAGGCTTTGTTTTGTTGATATAGCACATAAATCAAACCTAACCTAACCAACGTATAGCAATTCAAATATGTTTTTAATTTTAAATAGCTCCAGTATAACATAGATATCGTAAAAATGAAAATTCGGACAAAATAATATTCGGAAAAAAATATTTCGGAATATTTGGGTGTTCCCGTGTTAATGCGATAAAGTACAAAAGTGAGTATTTTTGACGTTGACACTTCCTAGTGTTTTACTTGTTTCCACCAATGATTAAGAGACATCTAAACACTTAAAATGTGCTTTAGGTCAAGTTAAGTAAAAATTATTGTATTTAAAACGAAAACTAACTCCACTTATTTACGAGTAGATATTAATGAACGGGAATGAGTGAATGAAAATGAAAGAAGAAGCATGAAAAAAAGAAGGAATGTTTTATACTTTCTTTTTAGATTTTTAATAATATCCTTTCTCCTGTTAAAGTGCTTATTCCTTTTACCCCAACCCCATCTAATAAAACCATTGTGAAATCATGTTAAAGGCGAAAAAACGCTATCTCCCTTTTCACTTACCAACAAATTTTACACATTTTTTACGTAGCTAACTTTTAGAGCACACCGCTGAATTGAAAATCTGGCACATTTGCATCGTAGGCGGGAGATAAAAGTGCAGGAGAGCCGATGCACATTACCTACACATGTTTCAGGAATGCAAACGACCTTTTTATGCGAGTAAAAAGGATACGGCTAGTTTGGCTTGCTTTTGTGTTATAATGTCATTGTGATGAGATAATGACAGGTCTTGATGGGAATCTTCATTTGGCTAATGGTGTGGTTGTAATTTTTTGGTTATGTTTAACTCTAAGGGCCTGACCACAACTTTGCGCGATCTGCGGCGTGGCGAGAAATTCCTTAATACATTGGGTGAAATGCTAAGTAACCGCTGTGCAGTGAGCGTCTTGAACGTGCAATGAAGAGAGAATTCGCTCAAAGTCGTAGACAAGATACACAAGGTAGCCATTACGAAAAACTACTGTTGGTGTTGCCAATACCGGGCCGTAATGGTGTTTTTATTTTATACTAACTTTTTTACAGATAAAAGGTATATGCAAACTTCTATGCAATAAATCTCTTCGATTTGTTGCTCCGTTGTTGCGTAAAAGAAAGAAGGACAAACTAACTAACACGCTTCCGGATTAGTCAATGAAGTAAGGATACCTCTAGCTTAGTCCTTGTTATGAACTAAGGACTTATTAAAATACATAGCTAAGTGTTATCAAACCACAAAGTTCCGCCCCACTACTTTATTTGACGTAGGTACTCGTGCATTGACGGCACCGTGCAATGTCTATTTGACTGGGGCGGGGCACACCTTTGTGGTTTGAAAACACTTTCACTATCATCACTACGTATTATAAATTAAAGTCCCCCAAGTGTTTGTCCGGGCTAATCTCAGAAATTACTGTACAAATTTTCATTCCGTTTTCACCAATGGAAAGAAGAACTATCTAGATAGGTTATAGGCTATAATTTTATGAAAATTGGCTCGTGCGAAGCCGGGCGAGGCGAAATCTAAAGGTAGGAAAATATGTTTGGGAATATAAATATTATATGCACCATCACATGTCATAAAATAAGTGGCTAAATAAGATTACGCACGTAAAATAAACATTACGGTTAGCTACTGAGCTTATCTCTTGCTAATTTATGTGACTACTAAATATATTCCCTAAAACACCAAAAATACGTAAATATGTCCCTTCATGTATCCCCGAAAACACATAAAATATTATTTTCCAATCTCATCCTACGACACCATAAATCTAAAACTCAACAAGTATGAAAAGCGACGGGAAAATTCGACACGAACGCTCCAACAGAAGCCTCGAGTTTAACAATAGAGCCTTAATGCAAACAGCAAAAACGGCCTGAACGATCGCCGATTGCTGAATGTTTGCAAATACCCTTGCACAAACTTAACACTGCATATGGAAAAAATCTGAACTAAACGATGCTAGATACTATAGCAAGAACGATTTGTGACTATAGCGCTGCTCTGAACTGCAATTGTAAGTTGGTTGGAACGCTCCTGCAAAACAAAAGAGTGTGGAGGTTAGGGGGAGTCTCCCGAAAGGGAAAATATTGAAGACTACATTTTAATCTAACACTCGTCATTCGTGTTTTTCATGGGGAAATATGGGTTTCTTTTATATTTTGCTTAATGAATGAGAAACTCGCGTAGATTACATTTTTTATGCGATATTTATCGAAAAGAGATTGTAAAAATACCAGCAAGGCAGCGTATTTGAGATTAGATGAAATAAAAAGTATAAACTTGATCATAAGCAGTGAATTTTCTTTAGATGCGTTAACGAGTTGAGCATAATTTTGATCGTTAACCCGATTTATTTATTGAGTATTTAGTTAATATCCATATTTTTTAGCATGAGCAGCAAAGAAAATTCATTTTGACATAAACAACACGTACATGAAGACAAAAAATTTACTAAAAGATGTTGACATTACGTATATTAACAGGCAAATTATTTGGGTATTACATCCCCAAATTAAAATAACTCTAAATATAATACTGACACTGAATATAACGCTAATTTCAAAATCAGCGCTTTAGAAATCATGAAAACAAGTTATGCACATCTATTAAATTTTGGCAGCACAAAGCGCTTAAAATTTACGAAAATGTAATTACCTTTTGTCAGTAGCTATAGCTATATCTGCAATGACAACAAACATTTTCAGCCACTATAATATTTAGTAGGTGCAAAGGCAAAGTTAAATTGAGAATTTAACAAGCGTCTGGCAGAGCTGAATCTCAGACGTAAACGGTGTGGTGTTCATATAATAATTATATTTGTTGGTATGTTTTGTTGAATTTTGACATTTGTTTTGTTTTCAATGTTAGACTTATTACTTAGTTTATTATTTTAGTCTCATAATTGGCTGCTGGTAAACTCTAAATAACTCTCTCTATTGTTTATTGCATGTTACTCATAAAATGTTCGAAATACGAGCCGCCGTCAACATTAAACGATTCTCATCGTCTTTATTATATCAGTTTTAGTTTCTGTCTTGTTTAATATTGTAGCCGTCATGTGGAGCACAAAGTAATTTCACAAAGCAGTCTTGAAATGTTCATCAAAATTCTTTCATTTGGTGATTTTGTGTGATATGTATAAGGAAATGCAACTTTAATTTGCAAAGAACGCCGCCAAATTGCTACATATTCTTCTCTAACGTAACATCCAGTATGTAGAACAGCGACTTCAGAATACAGCGAATTAATTCGACGTCTCGTTGCAGTTTTGTCACACTATACAGATATTAAACAGCATCAAGAAGTAAGTAAGCAGAATTTTAAAGCATTTTTATTTCAAGATATTTTTGTTTAAATCGTGTGTGTTAGTAGTATAAAAATTGGAGTAACAAACAACATTCAAATCAATCGCTAATTAACTTGTTATTGAAGTATTGATTGCGGGTGAATAAGTGATTGTTTATATCCTTTTCCTGTTCTAGATGTTATTTTAAATTGTCTATTAACTACATACCTACTCGTACCTACATTTCTAACGTACAAAATTTCTTACATTGTCTTAGTTTTACCTACTGTCTTTATCATATATACTATTCTTGTACACTGGCATACCATGTAACATCTCAATTTAGTTGGGAGTTCCTATAAAGATCTGGATTAGTCTGGAAGGGTTACCGGCGCTAGGGAAATTAGATCTCCTTGATTTCGCCCGTTGACAGTCTCGTTGGCGTCTGCGGAAACTGCAATGAGTCTTTGAATGTTCTAGATTACTTTCTGGGATTAAAAATCGCCTGATAATGAGAGTATCATGTTATCAGCTTGATTTGCGTCTTAGTCTTTCAGGGTAGGTTTATTGGCAGGAAAGGCAGTTTTTTTGGAAGGATATCAAATTATTTGCTTTTTGTATTAATTAAAGTGATATTTTGTAAGATTAACGCGTGTTGCGCTGGAAATGAAAAGTTATTTCCTTTTTTGTACTTATCTAATAGACTTGCTTCTGCAAAATAGTCTTGTTTTTCTTTCATTATTTTAACATTGTATAACTCCTACGTTTCTTTAATTAAAGTCTTACTGATCTAGTGTTATAATTACATGTCTCTCCATCTGAATGATTTCTAGTCCAATGTTATTAGAAGCGGCATGTTCATATTTACCTCTTGCGTCGCGTAGTTTCCTGGAATTATTTTTAGTAAACCTATTTAGTTCCAGGTAATGCAATGTGACATCGACGTTAACAACTTTATTAGTTTTGAAATAGAGTTCGTTTAATTATAAATGAATTGGAAATACATAAAACGTTGATTCACTGAAGAATAACGGTCTAACTTTTGCAAATTTTCTAAACTTTTGCAAATATGCATAATTATTCCTTTTTATTAATTGAATTCGCTTATGCTATCACGTTTTGTTTCTTTAATTTGAATTTTATTTCTTACGTGATTGAACTGAGCATTTTACAGATCATACTTTGTATTTTATTCACCTGTATCCGTTTGCATTCACTTATCATGCCCCAGCGAATTCCAGTACTCAAAATATGGCTGGACTTCCTTTCATAAATTTTATAAAACACAGCTAAGGCCGATATTGGAATACCTTTCAAAGTCCCTGAATTGTTGAATTATTATTTTTAACGATAGATGTCTGATATTTCGTATTGGATTCTTGTGTGTTATTGCATTTTCTATGTGAACATTCCATGCATGAACCTTTGCACGCATATTTTCCGACCATATATTAATTACTGGGAGTACAGTACTATCTGAAAGCATCCATCACCTTCTTTTCTTTTATGCAACTAATTAGTGTCATTACTTTATGGTATCTCATCTATCTCTCGAAGTCTATCGAAGTCTGAAAAGGTAATGCTTATTTGCCTAAACTTGATGCATGTTAATTCGATAATATGTTCCCATCTCACTCACCACCACCAAATAAAATTACCACTACATATTTCGACCACTGCCTATAAGTATTTGATACTTTTTCAGTACGAGTATAATATGACATGTTTTATTAGCAAATACAACATCCACCAAACTTCAAATGTTTCAGTGGAATAATTATTTACCTACCAACTAAAATGCTGCTAACAAAATTTTAAGAACTTTTCCTTCAAAAGTGATTCCCTAAGCGTTTTAGAGTGCCGCCATTAAGTAAACGATGCCTAAGCCTTAGGATGTAGGTATATCGGTCCCCATATTATGTTCGACGAGTATTACACTCGATCTTCGAGCGATAATAGGGTAAAGATATTTCTAGGTAATGCTCGTGTACCTGGAATAATTGACCGCTCCATCGAAGGACGTATTGAATATGGAGAAATATATGCGTATTTGATGATTATTAAATATGTACAGTAAACACGGGTTACTTTAGCCCTCGGGGGTAACATTGCCCACCCAAGAGAAAACATTTTACTTTTTATTTTTATCAAAATAGATTACAGACTTTCACTACGTATTCTAAAGAAAGTATTTGTTACTTAAAATTGTAAAATATACAAAGAAAATCTTGAAATATAGAAGCGGATAATGTTACCCTCTAGGGCTAAAGTTACCCGTGTTGACGGTATTTTAAACGAAAATATTTACGTAGTGGGAAAGTTTACAATTTACCGACGTCTTTCCTTGTTTCACAAAAAAATCACGTATTACCTTAATGTCTCAATAACTTCGAACCTAAGTATTCATAATACCGAACCGAATTGTTGAATTGGCATAAAATATTATCATAAGAATCAAATCACAAGAAAAACAAAAATTAAACATCGACTTTTTGATATTCTATCGTCGCTCAACAATTAAAGTTCACGACCATGCTAATTACCAAATAAAGTAAGAAAATACAAAGTTCCTAAACCAGAGTATATGTATATATGTAAAAATGACGACGCGGTTAGCCTAGTTGGTAGTGAACCTGCCTACGAAGCTAGCGGTCCCGGGTTCGAATCCCGGTATGGACAAATATTTGTGTGATGAGCGCGAGTATTTGTTCCTGAGTCATGGATGTTTTCTATGTATTTAAGTATGTATTTTTCTCTATATAAGTATGTTTATCGTTGTCTAGTACCCATAGTACAAGCCTAGAGCTTAGTTTGGGACTAGGTCAATTTGTGTGAGATTGTCCCCTGATATTTATTTATTTTATTTAAATTAAAAAAGCATTTGCACAAGCGTTTAAAACGACGCCGACTCTTGACTCCTTACGTGTAAGTAATGTGAGAATTCCACCATAAAGTAGAATTAAGGAGCTAGCTGTAAAAACGAGGAGACCCGCTAAATCTTACTTAACATACGGAAAGCACATTCAACACGTTTGATTCATTAAAACACCTATCCTTTGTGCTCAAGGCCTTTTCTAATGGTCCTTTAGTTGGTGGTGTAAGTTACACGCTATCGGAGCAGCTAGCACAAGTTGTATTTTGTCACTTGTCGGTCAGTGCGTCTCTATCGTTACAGACTATTTAGAAAGGGATATCCGAGCGACAAACAAGTCGCGGACATCTTTTAGCCGTCCTAGACTAGGTGTTGAAAAGCAACAATGGGATTTCAAACCAAAATAATTAATCGGTTTTGGTAAATAATGCAAAAATTTTAAACATCGATACTAATTGCCATCGGGATCAGAATTAAACATCTATGGTAAATGTGAAGAACTGCAAGTGTAAATAGTGGTGAACATATTTATGTGCAGCTAGAGACAAATCCGTCTTTGGTCGTTTTTAATAAAATACTTCATCATCATTTTAAAAATGACTTGATATCAATTGCAGCTCAACAATAACGTCAACATTCTTAAAACAAAAGTGAATATCAAGCGAACTTTAATGGGAGACATCAAGCACGAGGACTTAAGATGTAAGCCAAACTGAGGATCACGTAACAAGGCGTCCTTTTTTTCTAGTCGCTCATCGCCTGATCCCACCGCCGCGACTTTAGTGCCCATTCAAGCAACACGCTTCAACGCTTGCAGTTAACGAGGCTGTTTTTTCCCAGCACTTCTCACATATAATTTCCCGGCAAAGGAGAACCCCTTTACAGAGTTATTTTTATGGGCTCTAAGGTTCGTTCGATACGGCCAAATATACGCAGAGGATTACCCGGGGCAAGGTTTTTGCTCGAAAGGTTTGTGTTTGAAATTTTTGTTTTAGTCTCGTTTCAGATCTAAAAGCTGATCCAAATACCTTCACCGTCGTCATAATTATCGTTAAGTACCTTATTTTGTTTCTCTTGACTAAACAATCTTGTACATGTACCTATTCACTTGGCCTGGCTTTGTCCTAAATACGGTGGGATCAATAAGTATTATAAACCTTTCGAAAGGCATTCTTTAAATGATACTTTAAAAGCACTAAGCAGACAAAAAAACAGACAAGCAGAAATATTGACTTTATTTAATACTATTTAGAGATTTACCTGACTGTATTATTGCAGCAAATAGTTGATGCTCTTTTGGTTTCTTCCTTAACATTCTGCTAGTACCTACTGTCGCTGAGACTAAAGAAAATCTGTATATTACTGGCATAATTTTCACCACAAACTCTAGCTCTTAAATGAAAACTACCCACAATGAAGGCTCACGTAATATCACGATAGCTACTTGCCCCGGACCGGGTTAATGAGCGCGGTTGCCGTTCCAGCCAAGTTTTTGCAAACGAAAAAATCTCGTGATTGTCAGGGCTTTGGTCCGTCGCTGGAAGTTTTTTCAGTTAAAAGGCGGAGAAAATATTTTAAATGCGATTGTGGAAGTCCTGCAAAGGGTTATGGTGAAGTAAAGTTGTTTAACAAGCCGGGTAAAAGATACAATCTAACCACCTCCAGTTTTAATTTTGTTTAAAAGGAAATTATTATAACAAGTGCTGTTTAAATAAAATGAAAAATAAAATCTGCCTCCATATCAAGGTCGCCTTTATCGCCGTGGATAAATATCTATAAGGCCTTTGTCACTTAATTACTAGTTAGGAAGTGACACACGTTTTTATCCACATCGATAAACACTACCATAATAGCCCTATTCCTATTGTTAACCTCCTGAGGCCTACGTCAAAATTTCGCTAGTTCGAAACAGAATCTTATGTCAGTCAACAAAAGTTAAAAATCATTTTGACAATTGTCCTATATGTAGGACTTTAGGCCAATTGTAAATGCAAAACTCAGATTACTCGTAGTAGCTAGTTCCTTTGGCAGGAGCTGTGGCGATATTTTTTCGAAATAATTATGAAAATAATCGCAATAGTTCCCTCGAAGGAACATCCAAAGGAACTACCGCGAGTAATCCCAAAACTCGAACGCTTCTTGTTGTATCAAATATCTTAAAACCACAGAGTATCACGTTTTACCTATGAAAAATCCAACCCTCGTGAGCAACGCATAAACAAAGCTATTTGGCAGTAAATAGAAGTCAAATTCAGGTGGCCATTATGCTCAAGACAAATTAGTTCATTACCTAAACTCAACAAAATAAATCGTTTACCACCTTAAAAAGAGCCCCCGCAAAGTTTGTATTACGATGAATTTGCGTTACGAGAGTTAAGCAAAATAGGTTAAGTTAGTTTGGTCGCGTTACGTCTCACCTTTTCCTTAAGATGTTTCATTGCGTATACAATTATTACATGTTCTTAGGGGTAGAGATTTAGCTCGTTATCACAGTTGAATGTCGCTTTGAGTCTAACGTTAAAGTTTGTGTACTTTGGGGAACTTTGAATATAATTGTTGCGTATTTGCTGTGGTGTATAAAATTTTCATTGGAGGGCCTTTGTGTGCGACGTTGTTACGTATTGTTAGCTGTTTCGACTTAAGCCTGGGCCACACCGGATGCGTTGCGTAGACGTGCACGTGCGCGTTCGCGTTCCACTGCGTTGTATAGCTGCGTCCTCATGTGAAGATTCATACTATACAACGCAGTGGAACGCGAACGCGCACGTGCACGTCTACGCAACGCATCCGGTGTGGCCCAGGCATTAAACTTCGTTGTTGAATCCTTTGATTTAAATTAATACTTTTTGTGCTTTCATGCAAATTGGCAAACCACACAGTAAAGCCAAAAAGGTAAAGTTATTGCAAAGTAATACTGATGAATAGATTTTTATATAATAATAATAATAATAAATATCAAAGACAATCTCACACAAATTGACCTAGTCCCAAACTAAGGTCTAGGCTTGTACTAGGCAACGATATATAGAGAAATACACACTTAAATATATAGAAAACATCCATAACTCAGGAACAAATACTTGCGCTCATTACACAAATATTTGCCCATACCGGGATTCGAACCCGGGACCGTCGACCGCTATCTTCGTAGGCAGGGATACCACCAACTAGGCTAACCGCGTCATCATATGACCTAGTAAAATAAAAAAAAATCCTTTCAAAATACCATTTTGTAAAAACTTTAATCTCCCTTTAACATACATTAATTTTAATAAATTAATATTAACGTTGAAAAACAGGACTCATTCCATTCAGTTGTTATTTACTGTTATTTGGCTTTTGAATATTGGGCGGGAAGATAGCAGACAAATCTATGCATGGAAATTTGCAGTCAACTGCTAGTTTATTGGTTTTCCGTTCATTAACTAATGTTCGACTCTATATTTTAATAATGAGTACCAATCAACAAAAAGTATCCAAAAATCATCTTGCATAACCCATTAAATGATTAGTCATTGGTCTAAAATGAATGGATGGATGGATTACTGACGACTAAAAGAGTGTTCCATTTTAAATTATTTGAATTTGGACTCGATGTATGTTATGATACTTTCTTGTTCCATTTTTACAAATTACAAATCTGATCAAATTCTTTATTCAATTTTGCTGTGGCGTCGAGTACGATCCTAATTTATTAACGTGTTCAGAATTAATGTTCTCAGACTAAGACGAAAAATAAATACCTATCCTGTTTATCTAAAAAGTTTATAACTTCATGCTTTGCTTTACGACATCTCCACGATTTTTGCAAACGTTTATTCTACACAGGATGAACAATAGGTGCTTTTTATTTTTGTATCCTTGAAAAGTTTACAGTTCGCAATTCCCTATACGAGTATGCTCGTGTAAAAAATCTAAAAACATATGTTTGAGGTTTAGCTAACGTTTTGTTTCGATTTGTCGTCTGTCGGTTCAAATAACTCAACCGTATTCTGAAAAAATGTCTATCATTATACGAGGTAGTTACCAAATGTTTATAGTTCAAAGTTCAAATTTATTTATTTCATTACATTTATGTACACAATTACAAAAATTATATAAACAGGAAATGAAAAAGGTGTCAGAATGAAACTTGGCTAGTAAGTCTAACTTGCACTTATTTAGTAAAATTTAGTTTTTTAGATAAATAATTAAGATTAGAAATAAGTATGACATTGTATTTTTATTTATTGTCAATGTTTTACTTGTACTTTAGTACGCTGTAAGGCAGATCACAGAGGCTCATTCCTAATGAATTGTAGCAATTTATATCACCTGTAATAACCTGTGTTTCACAAAATAAAAGATGATTACTTATTTCTGAATTTAAGCTCACCCTTGGTCAGCCATGGAGAGATATAGATATTTTTACAAATTTCGCATGAGTTGTCTTCACATGTTGTACAAAAGATTATTTTTACCAAATTGCCCAAGGAGGGTAATGTTTTTCAATTGTTAATATGTAGGTACGTTTGTATGCAATTTTTTTTTTGTGCCCTCTTGTAGACAAATACTCGGATCGTTTGGTAAGTCGAAGAAGTGCCAGTGTATATTTTAACTTTCGGTCCTCAGATTTTAAAGCTGTAGAGGTACCGCTACCGAAACAACTGCCGAAGTTGCGGAGTTTATGGATTTTTTTTTTATTTATGGCCAAAATTCGCTCTATTTGCTCGTGTAAAAAATCTAAAAAGATTTGATCGGGGTTCAGATAGCGTTTCGTTCTGTTACCGCTAGCTGTTTTGATTACGTCAGTTAAAATAACTGAATCGTATTCGGAAACATTAAAGTCAGGTGTATTTATTTACTTTAACACGCTTGCCAACGTTTACGAGGTACAAAAGAACCGAAGAACCGACAAACAGGTTTTAGGAGTGTGTTATCACTACATACTTAGTATAAAACAAAGTCGCTTCTCGCCATCTGTCCCTTTATATGTACAGTCAGGAACTTTAATTTGGGAATGTCAATTTGACGATCTACAGCAATAAGGTGGAGTTTCCTGTAAGTTACAAATGACTTGGCATCTCTAATGACAACTTTAAGCAATATTTTTTGAAATGCGTCCCGAATTAACGTTCGTGACTGTACGCCTAGTTTTTTCAAACTACGCAACGTATTTTAATGACATTTTTAACATCAATTACATAATTTTTCACGGAAAGTTTATGTAAAAATGTATAATACTTAGCACCCGGACTGAAGCGAGGGCGGGTCGCTAGTACAGAGTAGTAGAGGACTTTGACGATTACCTACAAATAGTAAAAAAAAAATATTTTAGTCGTTACAATGAAGTTTAGTTTTGTTTAATTAAAGAGTATTTTCATTGTTAGATATGCTATCATAAATACTTAACTAAATAAAAGACGTGGTTTAGGTACTAAAATTAGGAAACTGCCAATTTCTACGAATTAGGGACAGATCAATAATAATATTATTGTTTTAAAGTCTAAAAATCTGGCCTGATTTCCAAGGAAAATGTCGTTTCGTGATTATTTTTAACGATGGTAAAAGGATTTTAGGTTTTCTCACTACTGGAAACTTTATTGAAAACCTGCTACAGTTTAACGTACCTACGTCAGACAATAATTATTTTATTTGTTAACCAATATCATGAAAAGAGAACGCGAATTTTGTAAATAGAGGATACCTAATCTCCGGAACCACTGTGTCTATTTGAAAAATTCTGTCACTTTTTAAAAGGTCCATTATTCCAGATGGAAGTAGGCAATATTTCAAAATAAGTAAAGGCAAGTAGTCATGATAAAATTGACTATTGATTGAAGTGACTTTATGTCAATGATTCTACGGGTTAATGATAATGATTTATCATACAAAAAAGCGAATGTAAACACAACATCAAATCAGGAATGTTTGTTTTCAATTATTTTTATTTGATTACCTTTCCGGTTCAACATGTAAAAAAAACCCCGACGCAAAAAAGAGGGGTGTTATAAGTTTGACGTGTGCATATGTATGTGTATCTGTGTGTACATGTGTGTATCTGTCTGTGGCAGATCGTAACTCCTAAACGGATGCACCGATTTTGATTTAGTTTTATTAGAAAGGTGACTTAATCGAGAGTGTTCTTAGCTTGGCTTGATGAAAATCCATTACGCCGTTTAAGTTATGAGCTCTGATCATAATTTTGTTGGGTGTTTTTTAATACTTGAAATCTTCTACTCACGAAGTCCCTCCAGTGAAAATGTACGTTTTCGGAGCCTGTTGACGTTTTTGCTAATTGCTCAGAGGTTTTTTAGGCACTGATGTCGGGGGTTTTTAATTCGGTTAGGTTAGTTTGTTATGGCATGTTTACAGTAAGTTCATTACTGGGTATTCCAAAATTTATAAATATGTACAACTTACTTATATTAGGTACTTACTGGATTTGATATTGATTTTTTCGCTTTGCACGGATTAATGTTCATAAAACTATAGCCTTTAACATTCCTAGATACTCCCTCTATTTGTTGGTAAAAATCCGTACCTACAGGACTTTTTGAGATTAGCCGGGACAAACATTTGTGGGACTTTTTATTTAATATAGTGATGATAAAAATTATCAACGTCTTTTCAAATTAATCGACTAAAATTTAGTAAGTCTTTATACTATTCGTTTTTTCTTCGTCCTTCTTGCCGCGCACGAAAGTTTAATGGAACCATTTTATAGCGACGGTATTTCCGAACCGCTGCGACTAAGCGAACTTTATAAGACGTATCTACGTTTCCCTCTTCTGGCATCCATTGCTATACTATACCTAAATTAAAATAAAAACAAGTTTTTAAACACTGCATATTTTGATATTTCATGTATGTATGTTAAAAACCACGTATTTTTAAATCCACTATCTTCTTCTTTTGCTTCTGGTTCTTTTTAATTAACCCAGGGACACTCGCGACGCTGAGACAGTTCATACATACAAACATTACCCTTCTTTTTCGGTAGTCGGGTAAAGAGATGTTTCAAATTATTTGGGTAGAATATTTAAAACCAAGCGATAAATTTACTTATCAATCGTAAATTTAAAATTTAGTGCAAATTAAGTAAATGAAAAAAAATGGGTGTTTTTTTTATTCGTCTTAAACATTTTGGGGGTTAAATCAGTAAGTCATACTGATCAACTTTCACTGACGATGTTTTGTATGGGAGGGTCTATAAGATAAAAAGTAGACAATTCTAACGTCTTTGATTATAACTGAATGTTGTCACAATTCTAACCTAACCTAACCTACGAGTACATAGAATAAATTCACTTAAATCACATAACAACAAGAAAATAAACGTTATGATAAATGAGCGTTATATGACCTTATACCAGATAAAATTATACAATTTGTTTTTATGCTAAACGTTTATTATACATTTCGTTAGTAGTTAAATAAATTTATGCAAAAAGTTTTTAGACTGATTGAAACGCACCCGAAAAAAATACATTTTTACTTAAATTGCTCTAGACAACATTAATTGCAAGTTATGAGTTAAAACGTAACGTTACGCATTCCGACAGTTTCTTATTAACATATGCACATAAATAAAGTGTTTTCCGTACAAATACTGAGCGAGTCGCAAAATAAATATTTACGTGCGTAAATCTCTGTGCGTTATACGAAAACGTCTCGAGCTTAATAATAATTTATCGCGCTGGCTCACTGGGATATTAAACGTGTGTGTGTATGTTATGAATATGTTTAATGGTTGGCTTGAAAGGTTTAAACAAAGAGTAATCAGCCATAATAGTAAAAAAATACTATATATAAAAAATAACATTTAACGATTTTTTAAATTAAGATAAAAATTTGAACTTTTTAATTCAAATTAGGTTGCATTTTAATTTTTTTTAATATCAACATAACCACATACATTCATAGCGTAATAACAACGCTAAAACATTTTTGGGCAGCTTTCTGCAGAATGTCCAAGAGAACAAAATAAAATAAAATGGGTTGTAGGTAGTATTAGCATTTCTGTATGTGGGTAGATAAAATAATATAGATGGCAGTCGTGATTCAAGCCTGTTGTTTTATTGACGTATCCTAATATAAATAAATAATTAACATGGCGCAGCCGATCTAAAAGAACCGATGCTGTAGGTAAATAAGTGCATTCAAAAGCCGAGTACAGTAGTGAGTTGTGCTGTAGGACTTGGTTAAATTAAAATTAGCCGTTCATTAGAACAATGGAAGCAGTCTTGCCACCACCGCCGCCATTTGTGTTCGACAATAATTTGGAAAACGTTACCTCAGGAAATTTATCACTGCAATGGACAAAGTGGAAAAGTGCATTTCGGATTTACTACGATGCTTGTGAGTTGTCGAGTAAAGATAATAAGGTGCAAAAAAGCATTTTATTGCATGTTATTGGTGAGCGGTGTCGTGAAGTGTACCTTCAGTTTGGGGATACGACTAAATTAACGACTTTGGACAGTGTGCTTGAACGCTTTGATTTATTTTTCTTGCCCAAAAAGAATTTAACTATAGAGAGGCACAGGTTTTTCACTCGTGATCAGCGTGATGGGGAGTCCATTGAGCAGTATTCCTTTGAGCTCAAAAAGTTAGCTAACTCGTGTGAGTTGAAAGATTTGAAGGACGACTTAATCAAAGACAGATTGATATGTGGAATAAAAGAGAGTGCCCTTCGAGAGCGTTTGTTACGTGAACCTGACCTAACCTTGAAGAAATCCTTGGACATTTGTAATTTGGCCCAGATATCAAAACTTCAAGCAGGAACTATAAGCCAGGAGTCGGCGGAGCATCATGCGTATCATATTGATAAAAAAAAAAGTACTCTTAGTACGGATGAAAATGATTGGAATGAGTATGAACAAACGAATAACGTGAATTGGGTAACTCGAAGAGGGTCACCAGGGCACCGCGGTGCAACGAGAGGGCGCGCGCGCGGGCGCTGGCCGGCCCCCGTACCCGCGCACCCCGCGCAGAGCGGGCCCTCCGCGGAGCCCTCGCGTCGTGGCGGACAGTCTTATTATCAACATGTGCGAAGATTTAGTTCTAATAATAGTGCAAAGTTTTTGTGTTCGCTATGTGGTTTAGCTCATGCCAACTATAGATGTCCTGCAACGGGTAGGCGATGTTTAAAATGCAACAACTACGATCATTTCTCACGCATGTGCAACGTGTACGAGGTGCGAGCTGACGAGTCTGCCGATCAGGTAATCTACTACTGTTCAGGTTCGCGTAGTGATTGGTCAATTGATTTGTTCATAAATAAGGCGAATATTAAATTTAACTTAGACACTGGGGCTGATGTTAATGTATTACCGCGAACTTATTTATGTCAGATAGATCTAGCCGAAAGTGATTTAAGCAATACATCAATTAAATTGTGTGGATACTCGGGGAATGATATTAAAGTAATTGGCCAATGTAATTTGAAAGTACAGTACAAAGAACGCGTGTACATAAGTAACCCATTAGTTGATACGCATTTTGTTCGTATACAGAAACTGACACAAGACGACGATGAAATGCAAGCCTTAATAAAACACATAAAAACTGGATGGCCTGCACACAAACAAGAAATAGCAAATGATAATGTTAAACCATACTGGAATTTCCGGGATGAGTTAACGGTAGCGTACGGCATGGCGTGGAAAGGAGACCGAATTATAATTCCGCCGTCCATGCGTAGTGAAATGCTAAGGCGAGTGCACACTGGGCATTTGGGTTTAGAAAAATGCAAATTAAGAATTCGAGAGTCAGTTTTTTGGCCAAATATTAGTACACAATTAGAAGACTACATAAACAATTGTCAAGCTTGCCTTACATATAAAAATCAAAATAGAAAAGAAACTTTAGTACCACACGACTTGCCGAATCGGGCGTGGTCAAAAGTGGGGGTAGATGTGTTTCACTTTAGAGATAAAAAATACTTGTTAGTCGTAGATTATTACAGCAAGTTTGCGGAGGTGGCAGAACTAAGTTGCATAACATCAGAACACGTCATTAACCAGTTAAAAAACATTTTTTGTCATCAGGGAATTCCCGATATAGTCATGTCAGACAACGGACCTGAATTCTCGTCGTATCTGTTTAAAATGTTTGCTCAGCAATGGTGTTTTGAACACATAACGTCGTCGCCCCTTTACCCGCAATCTAATGGCCAAGTGGAGCGATTCGTGCAAACAGTAAAAAACATCATGAAAAAGACATACGTTGAAAAAACGGATTTTAAGATAGCGTTGCTGGAGTATTTAAATACTCCTATTAGTAACACATTAGCATCCCCATCAGAATTGCTGAATAATAGGAAGTTTCGAAGCACTGTTCCGTGCTTGCCTCGACTTCTTCAGCCTAAAATTCAAAATTACTCGCATGTCAAAACGGAGTTACTGAAACGACAAGAACATCAAAAGCGATGTTATGACAAGACAGCGAGAGATCTACCACAGTTAATTCCGGGTCAAAAAATAAAGGTTAGAATTAATAAAGAATGGGTTAGTGGGACAATTTTAAGTCTTAAAGGTATACGGTCATATGTGGTTCAAATACAGCAAGGTGGTATTTTGATACGAAACAGACGTCACCTCATAGCTGATCCTCAACAAAGATCAAAAAATCCCGACTGCAATTCCGCTGTGTGCTCCCAACCTTACGATGATATCATTGCCCCGAGTGATGACGCGACAGTCACAGCTCAGTCGCCCGCGCGCAGCGGCGCTGGCGCTCGCGCAGCCCCAGGGTCGCATCATGCCAACGATGATTGTAATAATAACTATGTCACTCGCTCCGGCAGGGTGGTGATTCCTCCTGATCGGTGGGGCTATTGAGCACCACTACGAACACGCCGATGGACCGTCGTGTTTTCATTTTAAACATTAATTTACATAATAAAAAAATGCATGTTGATTTTTTTTTATATACTTTAAAAATGATTGCAAATGTAAATGCAAATTTTTCATTCAATTGCATAAAAATTATAATTATACAATAAAAATAATAAAAAAAAAAAAAAAGTAATAAAATATAATAAATCTTTTAAAATGTAATAAGTTCAACCTAAATATAGTACTACGTTTTATATAAATAAAATTAATAATGCATGGTAGGTTAGTTGTATTATGCCAAATGTACGTGACCATTATAATTGGTAAACCGTACGAACATGGTGAGCATGTACCTAATATTAGCGACTAAACCATAATCACTGTTAGTTAGGCAATATTTGCTTTCCTAATTTATTTAAATATAAAATAGAAGAAATGTAATAAATACATAACAACCTGCTATGTTATTACCAATTTAATACACTTAAAACAGAGACAATATATGGGTAATAAAATAATTATACCTACTTATAATAATATGTATCTACTTAATTAAATTACTGTATTCAATATTAGAACCTAGAAGATATATTATAATTATTCCTGCAGGAGAGCTTATGTACCTATAAGCGTGTATATTTATATAATGTATCCCTTAAGTAGCTTTAGTGTTAGCATAAGTCATATAACTAAAAAGGGGGGTTGTAGGTAGTATTAGCATTTCTGTATGTGGGTAGATAAAATAATATAGATGGCAGTCGTGATTCAAGCCTGTTGTTTTATTGACGTATCCTAATATAAATAAATAATTAACATGGGTAAAGGTATATTTTTTTATGTAGGTACCTATACATACAAATACAACAGGCCGCGCAGGTTATAAAGTAACTCAGCGGACTCCGATTCACAATTTAAATCAATTCAAAAACAGTTCTATTTCACCTCCCACGCATCCCGACACAATGTACGAATTTTACGTTCCATTACACGCGCAAATTTAAACCTACCGTCGTCCCACTAAATCTGTCGAACGTTATCTGTCCAAGTTTATTCCCAGTCTGCACAGTTCGCAACATGATACTAAGACGACACATTTTCGAATGTACAAATTCGACTTAGTCGCGAAAGCAATAAGGCGACACATTTACTGTAACGGTTCCTAATTTGGATACGCAAGGTTACAGCACGTTTGAAATAATGATCGTGTTCTTTTTACGCACGTGGCATTCTTTGATGTACGAAATGTAACATGCCAGTCCTATTTCGAAGTTTATTTTTATTTTCATGACGCGTGTATGCCGGCTTTAGTAGAATAGACCTATAAAAGTTGGGAAACAAATTCGTAAATGGAATAGAAATGGAGTCGGGGAGTGTAATGAGAATAATAAACGGGTATACGATGTTCAACGTGTAACAAGTGAACTGAAAATCTCCCCGCAAAAATTTACACAATTCTAGTCATATTTTGCAACTTGAAAAGAGGTATGCCATCTTGATTCTAAACCCATTTGCTATCTCGAAAGGGACTCACATGGTATTGATCAAAACGTTTATAGTTCTTGACACGGCCTAATCCTAAACAAAATGTCCAGAACGAAAGGTACTAAATAAATAGCCTACTCGCAAAACTTCAAGCAGGTTTCCGTCAACCCTGAAAAAGGGCAAATAAAGATCAGAGAAATCGTTAATCTAACTCCATGTCGCGGGCAACGTCTTCCCAAATGTAATTTCCTTGCAAAAATAAAAGAATAGAGAAAAGGACGAACGATAGATTTTTTAGAAGAAAAAATAAGCCAATTAGGTAGATAATTGCGGAATAAAGGCCGTTAATTAAGGGTGTGGATAAAGTGGACCTTTTAATTAGGTGTTTGTGAAGAATAAATTAAGGGAAACTTGAGTTTCTGGAGATACCAATTTTTTCTTTGACGACTACGTTAACTTAAGAAAGTAAAGCCGTTACCGTATCCAAGAAAACTGGAATCTAATTTAAGATTACTGTATTACTCTTTTTTTTGTGGGCAAACCAGCCGTCTGCATGGTCACCCGAGGAGTAATCACTGCCGCCCATACTTTCCCGCAATAAAGAGGAATCTCAGACACAATGCTGGCATTTGAGGAAAGAGTATGCTCTGCTCTCAGGGAGCTGGTAAATAATCAAATGTTCACGTCAATATAGCCGGCAACTACTGATGGCTTACTTTTATTTTGTACTAGTTTTGGCCTGCGACTCCGTCCGCGTTTATCACTATACCCTCGGGATTTGTCAAATTTTCCGGGATAAGAAGTAGCCTATGTCCTCTCCTGGGACTCAAACTATCTCCCTACCAAATTTGATCGTAAATCGTAGATATTATCTTAGTAAGGATGTGTGATCAAGACGTCAAAGTTCAAACAAATAAGTGGAATAAAATAAAAGGTTTATTAAATGTGACGTTGTGTTCGACGCGTTGTCTAATAAGATAATTGGGGGCCGTGTGTGCGAAAGAGACCAGAGTTAAACCAGATTTACGACAACAGTTTCGCTTTTACGTTTCGAACGGTTTACGGTTGTAGCCGGTGTAAAAAGGCACGGCACTTGGGTTCGGTTCGTGCCGGTAAAATGTTTTCATACCGGTACAATGTTTTATCGGTACGTTTGCCGACTGATTTGGTAATTGTTACAAATTATGTTAACAGTAGATGAATGGAGTGATCGTTTACAGTATTATAGCTTTTAAAATGGGCTTCGACTTTGTGACTAACTCTCACTCGCTCTCGTAAAGTAACGCTAGTCTCACCGACTTTTCCCGAAACCGAACTTTAAGAGTTATTGTTTGCCTACGAATGAAGAACTAGTTATACGATATCCTAAGGGAACTATAAAAATTTCACAATAAAGTATTGCTTGTTTTAATCCAGTAAGTACAGTCAGCGTCAATAGATAGGAGCAGCCAAAATGGCCAAATATATCGCAACACATCCTTATTCCTATAGTAATAAAGATGTGTTACGATATATTTGGCCACTTTCGCTGCTCCTATCTATTTGATGCTGACTGTACAACAAAAAAGTACAATTACTGTCAAAAACTTATTTCATCCAAATCCGTTTTAAGTCATTTATACACATAAACAAAAATCTAAAATCAACGTTATTATTAATAGTTACCATCCCATATTGTATCCCGTTAATTAACATAAAATCGCGTTGCCAAGTTTATTCTTTTGAATCAACTTGAACATTTTCCCTAAATGCAGCAACTGCTAACACCAGAAGTTGCTGAATTTGCTCTTGGTATCGCGGAGAACAATGAAAACGGTCTGAACTCTACAACTTTCTGTCGAAAACATCCTGTAAAATAACGTTAACTGAAGATTTCAAGAAATTTAAACGCTTATATTCAACGTCCATAGCAATATTTGTTTTTCAAAATAATTTGTCGAGTATTTAAACCTTATTTACATGTTTTATGTTCTTAAAAGATAGTGATTTTTCTGAATAAGCCTATTGATTTCACACGAGTCTAACAAGTTTGATACTTCAACTAAGATGTAAGTTAAATTACTGTTCTTACGCTGTAGCTTTTGTTGATATAAATAATTAATATCATAGCTATTTTTAGGGTTCCGTACCTCAAATGAAAAAAAACGGAACCCTTATAGGATCACTTTGTTGTCCGTCTGTCTGTCTGTCTGTCTGTCTGTCTGTGTGTCTGTCAAGACCCTTTTTCTCAGGAACGCGTAAAGTTATCAAGTTGAAATTCATATCAAATACTTAAGTCTGCAATCCCTTGGATCAGTGAAAAAATCAAACATCTAAGTCAACGCAATCAAAAGATACGGCCGCTTATGCCGCATATTGAAGGGAATCTCAAGGGAATTAAAACCTATAGGGTACTTCCCGTTGACTTAGAATCATGAAATTTGGCAAGAAGCAATGTCTTATAGCACAAGTAAAGGAAAAAATCCGAAAACCGTTAATTTGTAGTTAAATCACATTAAAAAAAATCAATATAAACTGAAACTCACTAAGTACGAAAGTGCATACTGATTGCGTGTCAGTTTATACTGGACTTTGTTTATATGGTATTCCCGTAATTTACGAACTATTTAAATTACCACAAGTTTGTGCGGAACCCTCGGTGCGCGAGTCCGACTCGCACTTGACCGGCTTTTATTCAATTTATGTCGACGAAGAGAAAACGTCTGTTCTGTGTGACTGTACATGGCATATTGTCTATTGTTTACTAAAAATGCGTTATTGTGAGCAGTGCAAACGTATTGCAGTTTACTCTGTGCCTCTGGCAACTGTTGGGTTCATTGCAAATTTAAAAGATAAACAGTTGTAATAAGAATACCGACTGTAAGCCCCACACGTGGATCGACATCTGTTAAAGATGTATTACACTGTAGGTAACTTTATACATGTCGTTAAAAACGGTACATAACAGTTTGAAGATAAAAACAATATAATATATTTAATTTAACGATAAATATCTATTTTTTTTTTTTGCTTTTCCTAATGAAACTAAAATTTAATATAATTTATTATCATTGTAAAACTATTTCAAAATTAAATAATTGAGAAAATATTGATAACAAACAGTACACTGTCTTCAAAACTGGGTTTAAATTTTTTTAATGTAATTGTCAGAAAGTCAAATATGTTAATTTTGAAAAATACTTATTTGTTTCTATTTATGCTGATCTCTCGATTATATATTTCTATAAATTTGAAATCAGTAATACTCAAAACGTTTCTGAGACACGACAAATATATTACATTCATAAAAATATAAATTATATCTTTCGATAAATTTTCTATAAAAGTTTAGACGAGACTACATATACGGCTATAAATAAATAAATATCAAGGGACAATCTCACACAAATTGACCTAGCTCCAAACTGAGCTCTAGGCTTGTAGGTACTGTAATGTAAATATGTATGCATATAGGAATACATTTTGAACTGCAAGTTTCATAGCCTAATTTGATTTTGGAAGCGAAATCAATCTTTTGAGTAAATTGATAATTTTGTTTCAGTTTGCTGTAAAGGAAATGTGTTTTTGAATGCCAGTGTGTAAGACCTTTAAAGTTGACTGCGAACCACAAAGGTTTAACGTGGCAAAGGATGGTAAAAGAGCAGTTTTAACCATAAAACATGTTATTACAGTAAGAGCACAAACAAAGGTTAATAAATTGTTTTCTTTACAATGTTAGGATGCTTCTTGCCGTTTCAGAATAGCTTTTAAATATATGTTTAGAAATAGAAAGGGTTTAGGAATAGGTTGGAGTTGTAATGGTAGTGTTAAGGTTGATATTTAATAACAAAAGAAGGTTTTAAAGATTTGAACTAGTGTTTTGTTGAATAAGGACCAATTACCACTTTACTGTAATTTTATTAGAATTTATACAAAAAATGTTATTCTTGAAGTTGACAATCTCACACAAAATGACCTAGCTCCAAACTAAGTTCTAGTACTATGGGAACTAGACAAAGGTTAACATAGTATTCAGAGAAATATATACTTATATACATAGAAAACATCTAAGTCTCAGAAACAGATTCTCGCTCGTGCTCAACACACAAATATTTGGCCTGACCGGGCATCGAACCCGGGATCACTAGCTTTGTAGGCAACTATTTAACTATTTTTACACGAAATTAAACACAGCGGCGAATACTCAAAGGCAATAATTACATAACTAAGTAGCACCATAAACTAATAATAATAGATGTAGATCGAGATTAGAGTAATCGCGCGCAACGTATAGCGCTGTAAACTAAACGCGCCGTGATTTATGGCACGCGCAATGCGCTGCGCACACGGCGATCTAATAGCCATAAATCCGTGGAAGTTGCTTTAACGTACATTAATAATTTATTTACTTTAGTTATATAATTGAATGAAACCTAATTGGAATGCCGCTAAGAGCAAGTGATCACATCACAATAATTATTATAATGGAGAAGTTTTTGAATGTGGAATGGAGATAGGTTGCACTCTGGATTAACAGCCTAGTTAACACATATGTATGACATAGGCTACTTTTTATCCCGAAAAAAACAAGGGGGAATCGCTGGAAATTTAATTAAATAAATAAATAAATATCAGGGGACAATCTCACACAAATTGACCTAGTAATTGGTGCATAAAGTGCACTTTTAGTATACTTGATTCGCCGAGGTGAATAAAGTATACTGTCAATTGTCAATTGAGTCTACGGCAGGAAAATTTCTTAATTCTACGCGGATGAAATCGCGAGTAGGTATAACCTTCGAGAAATATGAACTTTATTCATCGGTTTACAAATGGTTACTTAAAATGGATCGGCTCCTACTAGTCATTGCTTAAGTTTAACTTGTTATAAATTATAATGTTTCGTGTCGGTTGTTTTTTAATGATGTTAATATTTGGTTTTCAGGTAAGTTGGATTTACTTCAAAGAAAATGTAAGTTGTATGATGCGGTGAATGAGTAAAGTATTTCAAATATTGTCACTTAAGTTGGCGGCAAATAGGTAGCGATCACGTTGCGCCGCCGCGGCGATGTCCCTCGCTATACGCTCGTACCGCCAGTCTGATAAGGCCCTAAGAGTGTGTAAGAGAGAGGGAGAGAAGTACAATACCCAAAGTAAACATCATTGTTACAAATGTATTAGTATTCTTTAATAGAAAATAAGGTTACGGTTATATAATTAAAAGTCATTTTTAACCCCCGACACTAAAATAAGGGGTGTTATAAGTTTAACGTGTGTATCTGTCTGTGGCATCGTAGCTTCTAAACGGATGGTCCGATTTTGATTTAGTTTTCTTTGTTAGAAAAGTGACTTAATCTAGAGTGTTCTTAGCTTGGTTTGATGAAAACTCGCTTAGCTATTTAAGAGTTATGAGCTCTGAAAGTCGGGCTCCCGATTTTGTCGGGGTTTTTTTTAACTCGGTTAGGTTATAAACGGAGCAAATTATCAGAGAGACACACGTAGGGTAAACTCATCGAATAGGGGTGTAAACGATTTTTTTATAATATTTTTATTTTATAGATATACATGAAATATATCTAAAAAAAAAAAAAAAAACCCCCGTATATTAACTTAAAATGCCTTAAAATAACTTTCATTTTAAAATTTCCCGCAAAACGCTGACTACTGTCATGGCGTCGCTATGACGTCACGATCCTCTAAACACTAGTATATTCTATAGTACTCTGTGGGCTGACACAAATCTTGTTTCTAGGCAAATGTCAAAATGTTGTTTGTTTAGAGGAACGTGACGTCACGCGCTGTTTGCGGTCACGTGATAACGAGGATGAAATATTTATTTTTGTATAATTTTGTATATTAAACACTACCGGAAAAATATAGTATGTATTTATTTTCGTTTAGTGTCTACACCCCTATTCCGTGACTCGCTCAATTCCGTGGCAGCAGTTCTATACCGCCATAGAACCCTACTAATAGAATCTAGGAACTAAATAAAGCTACCACATAGCTAGCTAGCAAATAAACAAAGGGTTTAGGTCCCAGGTTCACCTGCAGGGTTCTATAGCGGATTATAGAACTGCTTCCACGGAATTGAGCGAGTCACGGAATTCGATGAGTTTACTATACACTTAATTGTTTCCTTAGTAGCGGTTTAATGATACCTTGTCTAATAATAGGTTTTCAGGAAGTTAAAACGTTATGTTGTGTCATTAAAACGTGAGTTTTCTTTATTTTACTGCTAAGTGTTTTGATGTTTAAATTACTAATACATAAAGGTACCGTATTCCTATTACCGCATATTAAAAAGCAAAAAGAAATAACTTGTGATTCAAATGCCATTGACTATGAATCTTATTTTGCTGTGACGAAGGTTGAATTATAAGTTAATTTGATTTGGAGTATACTTCTTTGTGTTATGTAACGTTAGGAGATGCTAGATTAACTAGTTGAAATAACTGTATTCAGTGACTATTTTCATAAAAACACGTAATTATTATATTTATAAATACATGGAAAACATTCTAGTCTCTGGAAAAAATACGTGTGCTCTTTACACATCTCCCGGCAATCAAACTTGGGATTGCAAGCTCGTAGTAGTGAATATACTTACTATCCTTTAATGTCATACCTCATACAATAGGATGATAATAAAACATTCAACCGAATTGAATTCGGTTAAAAAGATACAGATAAAGATAGGATGGATTCTCTTTACCTGTGTCCCCTATCGTTTTTTGGACCTATTGGTAAAATCCATTAGTCCATCCATCTATGGATTATACTGTTCTGGGATTTTTTGCATCCGAGTACGCGAAAAATTTCCTTTACTCTTGATATACCCAGGTACTCACCTTAGTCCCTTTTACTATTTTAATGGACTTTTCAATGGGATTGGTTTCATGGTTCCCGTCATTCATCAAAATAAAAAGATGATGTTACTTACCAAAATCAATATTAGACATTTATCCAAATTAAAGATTTACGGCCGCACTCAGAGACGTCAATTAACTTTTAAGTGATTATACTTACTGCTGTCACTTTCTTTGCTTTAGCTATCGCTATTTTCTATTGAATAAGACGTGGCAACGTCAACCAATAACATTACGTTTCCAATTCAAAATACTAATCAAACCGAGTTAAATCCACTTCCAAATAGCAACGTTATCTTTAGAACAAAACTGACCTAACTCTTAACAGCCATGCCGCCAATTTTAAACTGTATTAGCTTAATTTGCGGTTGAAATTGCAAGGGTGAGGCTTACATTTTAGTTAATTTAGCAGTAAACATGTTATATAGATTACACGTACGAGCCAACATTGATGTACGCAGAACTAGCGGTTATCTTTGACTAAAGTTTAACGGAATTGGCTTAGTTCGAATTATTTTGGGACTCCGTAGTGTAGCGTTTCTTGAGTTACTTCACGTTTAGCTTTCCATGCTGTTAGCTTAGGGAACTTCTAAACGAACAGCATACAGGGTGTCCCATAAAGGCCTCTGCCCACTACACCGTATCATACCATGACCGTAATAGGAACGTGCAAGACAAAAAATATTATTTGTATTGAAAAAAATAATTAATTTAAAAAATCAAATAATCCGACTACTTTAAAAAATATCAACTGAAAATCTAAAAACAAGCCATATAATCTAAATAATATAACTAAAATGTTGGAAAAGGTTTGCAGGCGGGGAAACTGTAAATAAAGGATTTATTTATTTCAGGACCTTCGTGTAGAGCCCTATAGGTTTGGTTAGGTTAGCGTTGTATTTTAAAAATCCTGAAATATTTACAGTTTCGGACAAAAAGGTGGTTTATCAAATGATATGTTGTGTACATACATATGTTTGTGAAATGAATCAGTTTGTAAAACGTTTAGTAAATGATGGTAAACCATTTACACTTGAACACTTGTTGACAGCACTTCTTTATTTGATTGTCTTTCATTTTGAGACATATGAATGACATAAAAACGTTTTGGATTTGGCTATTGTTAAATGGTGTAAATATAGGTAGTTAAGTGTTTAGTAAAGTGGTTTGATTCTTTTTGCAGTCGGGTTTTAGTTTTTTCAAGCATATCAAATATTGAGATAATCTTCCTAGCTACTAACTTCTAGCTAGCACCAGCTAAAATCACAAACCATCATAACTCTGGCTGCCCGAACCAGCAATTTTGCCAATTTGTTAGGGCTCGCTGTAATAAATACTTGGTGGCCACTCGAGCGCTCGCTGCGAGGACAAACGTCGGATTTCGAAGCTATCGAGATTGTTGGTTTGTTATTTGATAGGGTGTTAGTGATTTTTGACCGCAGTGGGACATTTAGGAATTTGTCTTTAAAACCGACCTACCTAACCTAAACCTTTATCTATCGACGTTGTTATTCTAAAAGGTTACTTAGGTTCTATTTTAAATTTAGCAACCCCCCCTCAAAAATAAAGTTGTTATAAGTTTGAGCTCTTTATCATTTATGTGTATGTCTGTGTGTTTGTACCGCCGAGGATGGTACAACAGTAACACGTACCTAATGGGATTCTATTATTGGCATTGTCTACATTCTACAGTGTTAGAAAACCTTTACTGTGAGATAAGCAAGCTGGTGAACGAAATGTGTAAATATTTCACAAATAATGCACTTGTTTGTGAAATTTACAAAACAAGAGAAAGTACAAAATGTATTCAAATTCCTCGTCTATTTACATAGTCTATTTGCATTGCTTTTTGTAGAAATATTTCATACCTCGCAAAAGCCTGCTTTACAAAAAGCATCTGATATAAAACGCTCGTTGTATCTTCTACCATGTAACTGATATCAGAGAGTTGACTTTCAATAGCTATGAAATTGCAGTTGTGACATTTTGGCTCAACAGAGCACTATAAGTACACTCAGTTTTAACTTTAGCTATAATCGGGTTAAAACTATCCCTCGGAGAACAACGCTATCATGGTTACCGCAATACTTGAGGAGTTTAATTGAGTGAGGCAAAAGTTGCATCGTGAAATATTGTTTGGACATTTTAAGCTTTTAAATCAATTTTTGGTCAAGTTTGGTCTTTTACAATTTAGTTATCTGCGTTAATATTTTGTTAAGCCTCAATGCTAATCGACGGGTGGTATAATTTTAACGTGTGTATGTGTGTTTCTGTGCGTGTCCGTGGCATCGTAGCTGCCGAAAGGAAAAACCGATTTCGATTGTTTTGTTTAAAAGATGACTTGAACGAGTGTTTTCTAGGTTTGATGAAAATCCGTTGGGTCATTTAAAAGTTATGAGACCTGAAAGTAGGAGTCTCAATTGTGTTAAGGGTTTTCATCTATTTAATAGTTACAGTCACAAACGTTAATTTGGGATCCACTTTAGGTCCAAAGTCAATCTGACATTCTAAAGCAATAAGGTGGAGTTTCCTGTAAGTTACAAATGGCTTGGCATCTCTTAAGACATTGACAACTTCAAGGAATATTTTTTGAAATGCATCCCAAATTAACGTTCGTGACTGTACAATTTATGAGTTGCTTGCGGGCAGTAAGTCAATGCTGTACTAAATAAACTGGTATTTTTTTTTTCTGTTATTTTAGATAAAGAGAAAAATTCACGATGTTTTCAGAATTGTTTTATATGTAATGTTATAACAACACTTACAAATTAATATTTTAGATATTCTTTTACACAAATAAATTATCCGTATCTTTAGAAGGGTGATTATCAAAAAAATTGTACGTATTTATAGTATATTTCCATTGTGTGACGAAAGTTAAGCATATTTATTTATTTATTTATTTAATACGGACCCCAACAAAATACAATGCTGACATAATAAGAGAATTATTGTTAGCTATATGATTGATTTATTGATTGATTGTATTCTTAACTTTCGTCAAACAATAGAAGAAAATTTACGTTTCTTAATTAAGGCCTTTACTACGTACAATTTTTTTGATAATCACCCAGAAATGTCTACGTCGGTTAATCCTCAACTGTCAATTAATCTACTCTCGTTGACCGCTGTTATCTTTTGCCAAGAATCTTTCAAGAGTCAACAAACTTATTACAGTAGCAGTAAAAGCTCGCTAAGCTCTGTCTTAGCGACTAGAAGCTGATGAGCTGGGAGCTTCAAGAATCGCAATACCTTTTACTTTTACTGTGCTTTTTATTACTCCACTGTAAAGGGAGAAAATGAAAACGGCGCATCTCTCATTTAGCCAGATAATTTATATGGTTTTGCACCTTGTTTAAACAAAAGTAAGTGCTAAAATAAGTGTACAGTCTGTGAGCACTTAAAATAGAATTCGAGTTTGTACTTCTCGCTCGCACTCATACGTTCTTGCGAGTCCAGCCGACTTTTTCCGAACTCGAATCCTATTCTAAAACCTCACGTACTGTACTGTGTTTTGAGTGTAAATATTGAGTCCAAATATTCGTGTTTATATCCAAAAGTTTGTGTTCGGTATTACACTAGGTTTGATTTTAACGGAGGTAGTAAATAGTTACCACCCTTACTCATCCATCATAAACATACAACAAACCTATTTTAGTTAAAGTATGCTTTGTCACTGTCTGTCAAATTCAAATGTCGCAATGAAAGATAAGGACTATAACCATAAT
This sequence comes from Tortrix viridana, assembly GCA_963241965.1. Taxonomy (NCBI): domain Eukaryota; kingdom Metazoa; phylum Arthropoda; class Insecta; order Lepidoptera; family Tortricidae; genus Tortrix; species Tortrix viridana. Next base: position 16,415,785 of record OY725172.1, read on the forward strand.
TTAAACAAGGGTTAGCTCTTTATGAATAAGGGAGTTAGACGCGTTTACATCATAGACGTCATTGACGTTTAGATGATGCATATGAATTATAAAAAGATTTTCCAAGCGTTTTTGAAACAAGTGACTTAGTAAATTTTTATCTTCTCTGTTTTATTCTTGGCCAGTTATTTTAAAGTTTTTGACATTAAAAAAACTTCCTTGTGTTATTCTTTTAGTCTCATTCTCACCTAACTCTTGGTCACCCATACAGGTTCAATCGATTTGACGCCGTTCGGTCAAAATCGTTCCAGGAATTCTATTCAGTACTCGATTGCGACGTGATTCTATAGCTAATCCTTTTGTTACTTCGTTGATTGTTCGTCGTTTGTTACTTCTACCACCCTTTGTAGTATTGGTTTATGTAACACTAGCTTTTAGCTCGCGACTTTGTCCGCGTAGAAATCGTTTATCGATATTCATATCCTCGGGAAATGTCCAATTTTCTAGGACAGAAAGTATACTTCGTCCTTCCTCAGGTTATAATCTCCTTTGGCAAATTTCACAAAGGTTCATTCAGCTGTTTTGTTGTGAAAAGGCAACAAATAAACAAACACGACAATTTCTTATTTTAAGTATGAGTACGGATTTGATTTGATTTCGGAATAGCTTTTGCCCGCGCTTTCGTCCACGTAGAAATCGTTTATTGCTCTGCCCTCGGGAACTGTCCCTTTTTCCAGAATAAAAAGTGTTTTTTGTTGTTCCCCGGAAGTCAAACTTTCTCCATACCGAATTTCATTGAAATCGGTTCAGTGGTTTAGGCGTGAAAGGGTAACAAATTCACTTTCGCATTTATAATATTAGTAAGCATAGTAAGGATTACTGGCCAGTAGGGATGTGTGGATGTCCCACGCCACAAATAGACTGGCAATAGTGTTATCAGCTGTGTTGAGCGTCATAAAATGGATCCATGACATCCCCCAGGGCAGTTATAATGGATCAAGAGCCTTCCCCGGGACGTAAAATAATTTACGACCGACAGGCGGCTCCTGTAGACGGAGTTCATAAACTTGAGAGTTCTCTTTATGTTAAAAACTAGACGTCTACAACGGAGCGTCTGTTGTTGTTTGGGAATCGCTGGAAGCTGTGATTGGACCTAGTATGGCGTTCCGAGGAATATTCTGATGAAGACTTACTTTGTTGTACTTTTCTGAATGTTTTCATAATATAGTCGATCAAAGTATACTTACAGAGAAAAGAAAGTAAGAACTCTATTAGCATGATGTTACGTCACATATTTTATTAAAATTGGATGTGGGTATCATTTATTATAAAAACCTCCTTAGAAAGAAAAGTGTCGTTAAACTTCTACGTATGGTAAGAAGTATAGTAAAGAAGAAATATGGAGAAATAAGGCTCTGTTCTTAAACCTGGCACATGGTGTTAAGAAAACACCGTTAATTTTTATCAGACGAAGTAAACTGGTGGTTGCAAGTCATTCTTTTGGTGAAAGTTATCGGAAAATGTAAATAAATTTTGTTCAATCTCTGTTTCAATACATTTGTTATAATTACATAAGTCTACATATTTGTTTTCACAATTAAAACTGCTACTTTTAAAATAAACCAGATATGAACTGTCAGTTTATTTCGTTAAAAAAAAATATGACTTTACCATAAATTATTTAAGTAATGAGGAAATGCGTTACCAGAATTTTACTATAAAGATTTCTTGAAAGCTCTTGAACATTTTTAATTCTATTTATAACTTCTACTTTATTGTTTAAGTTAACATTCAGGAAAGATGAAAGCCACATTAATTCATGCTTAAGGTACAAAGTGACAGTCAGGTAAGAATGGGCTTCAGCCTTAACATTTCTCTACTTCAGCACCTACTTGGAAAGTGTTACTTCTAATAATAATAATAATTAAATAATAATAATTAATTAATTATAATTTTGTGTGTTACATATGTAATGTTGCCTATCCTCTTGTTTTGTCCTCACTCACTCTCTAGGTTAGCTGGAAGAGATCCCTTATAGGGATAAGATCGCCTTTGTACATTTTATTAATATTAATTGTAAATCTATTATTTGTGCAATAAAGAGTTTACATACATACTTCTGTCTAGTATGTTATTAAATTGGTGTATCTTTATTCAAATGACGATGTTCCATGTCTGCTCTCATCAACTGTGAATCAGGTTTGAAACAATGATAAGCAGCTTAAGATTATATTTGAAGGCTGTTGTTGTAATTTTTCTTTTTAATCGTGGTTGTAAGATTTGTTACCACCATCATTAGAAATCAAGTGTATAAGTTTTATTTTTATCGATATTTTTACACTTTACAGTAATATAAAAACAAGTTTCACGAAATTCTCAAAACATAACTCAATATTGATTTCGTCATGCGTGAGAAACGAATTATTTACATTGGCTATTAACACAAAAGCGTAAGCTGACACTTTATTATGGGCTTAAAATAATAATGGAAATTCCATGTACAATATTTAGGCATTAATACTTATCATAACAACAGGAATGAGTTGGTTCTGCGTTCTGTTATGTTTACGCTGGCTTAGTTCTCTATACATATAACTTTGTGTCCACGTCTTTCGTGCCCAGATTACTTTTCTGTATAATTCATAGTTGGACGTAGCTTAGGAAAAAGGGTCCAATTCAACCATTTCACACTTGTTGAATTTGACATAATATTGACAGCAATAGAATTCAAATTTAAATACATTCACTTTGTGGGTTGGATACTTTTCCTTAAGCTACGTCCAGCTTATACACGATGCACACTGTATTTTATTCAACTACGGATTATCTCCGACACAATACAGTTCATTTCACAAACTGAATAATCCCGATTGCGTCATTCAGGACGTGTAGTGGTTTTGATGGAAACGATCCTTGTTTCCATTCAATTGTTCATTTATTATTTAAAACAAACCCACCCCGTGTTTATTTTAAAACGAAAGCTATTTTAAGTAATATAAAAAATAAAAATAAGTAAAATAATATAATAAATGTAAAAACTTTAGCCGAATTTAAATACAAATTATATAATTATCTAATAAAAAAGCTAACACAGTTAATGAGTATTTCGCGACTACAATCTATTAGTTGACGAAGTCTGAGCGTATGCATGACAGAACTTCATTAACTGCATCTACAATTTGTATTCCTCGTGGCGCGACGTGGTGATATTTCCTAATATTTAAGACCTATTGCACTTACCTGTGTTATATAAAAAAATCCGGTCAAGTGCGAGTCGGACTCGTGCACCGAGGGTTCCGCACAAACTTGTAGGTATGTAAATAGTTCGTAAATCACGGGAATTGAATATAAACAAAGTTCAGTTCAAACTGACACACAATAAGTATGCATTTTCGTACTTAGTGAGTGTCAGTTTATACTGGACTTATTTTTTGTGAAGTAACTACATAACGGTTTTCGGATTTTTTCCTTTACTTTTGCTAAAAGACATTGCTTCTTGCCAAATTTCATGATTCTAAGTCAACGGGAAGTACCCTATAGGTTTTGATTCCCTTGATATTCCCTTCAATATGCGGAATAAACGGCCGTATCTTTAGATTGCGTCGACTTAGATGTTTGATTTTTCACTGGTCCAATAGATTGCAGACCTAAGTATTTGATATGAATTTCAACTTGATACCTTCACGCGTTTCTGAGAGAAAGAGTCTTGACAGGCACACAGACAGACAGACAGTCGGACAACAAAGTGATCCTATAAGGGTTCCGTTTTTTTTTCATTTGAGGTACGGAACCCTCAAAACGATCTTTATCTTTAAGTCGGTGGGTCTTGTTATTACCGTTTAAGCTACGTTATTAATTTAGCGTAACCTCTGATAAGTTAGGGTCCGACCACGAGTTTGAGACGACACGAGCGAATTATCTCTTCTTTGCGCGGTCGAGATGCTCACCGCACAGTGGTTTATTGGCATTACACGCAATGTTAAGGAAATCGCTTGCCGCCGTCACGGCCGAGTCCCTACGGTGAATGATTCCCAAAAGCTCAGTTTAAATATTTGTAGGAGGCAGCTTTACATTGCCTTTAAATTTGTGAATAAAAATAAAATTGATAACACAAAATTATTAATTCCTACTTAATTTGCCAGAGGAAGTGCGAAATAGCTATCTAAACGAAAATATATTAGATAAAGTAAAATCATATTTCTTGATGACGATAGATACTTAACTACTAGCGCTATGTTTTAAGTAATTTTCATAAGCTTGTGAATAGGTTTAATATAATTTAAGCACAAATGTTCGACGTCCCCATCGGCACATAAACCTTCTCAAGGTTTTGCAAAGACGGGCTTGAAATTAGACGTTTTGTATATTTTCTTTTTAGTCAATAAATAAAAAAAATGCAAATAATATTCCACGAGCTTCCTATGTACCCTACATTTATCTTTTAAGCCCAAACACGAGGCGAACACCAAGAGGCGAGAGCCGACCACTCAAACTCAGGTTTCATAAAATTCCTGTATACGAAAATTGTATGGAAAACTCCGGCCGCATTACAATTTCAAATCCATCCATCTAGGAATATTCCATTAGCTCTGTTTGTGGCTCTTCGGGGTTCCGTATTCATGCCAAAAATGGACGGAAAGAATGAAATAAGGTGGAAATGGCCGAAAAGAGATTTGCGAGGATATAGCTGCATAAACCCTTTATAGGGTACGGCTTCTATGTAGTCACAGTATGATAAATTCAAAAGTTGCCAACTAAAAGGTTGTTCCACGAGCGTTTCAACCGCTCTCATTATCTTCCTCGCAGTAATGTCGAAATTCCTATATCTTTGGATGCAATTTTCAGTTATCTTGTACAGTGCCCTGATTTCTAATGCCCCTACTAATAAACGTTGAGTAACCGCTGAGTAGTTATACCATGCTTTGTCCTTATCTGTCATTGTGACATTTAAATTCGACAGATAAGGACAAAACATGGTATAACTACTCAGCGGTTACTCAACGATTATTAGTAAGGGCATAAGAAATTAACTGAAAATGCTATCCTAATCTACAGGAAATTCGACATTAATGCGAGGAAGGTAATGAGAGCGGATGAAATGCTCGTGGGATAACCCAAAACCAGAGTAGCGACTAGTATGACGCACCCTTACAGTTTTATATAGTCTATGACACTTGCACGTTTTTCACGAATTATGACATCCCATTTATTAACCTTTTAAAAAGTCGTCACTCGCACGCCAATGACAGCTGAAAACCAGAGCCAATTTCAACCTTACGTCATAGACACTCAGTTCTTTTTCGCTGTCAACAGTGACGGACATATCCGTCGTTGGCGTTGAACCAGTGGTGCGGATATATCCGTCAATGGCGTTGAAAAGATTAAAATCATTAGTTGGGGAAGAAAAATTAGATATTTTGAAATTAATAGTTTATTTAAATCGGATGTTCCGCTCTAGTTGAGTGGAGGACATACATACATACATACATACAGACTGTTAAATTCATTACCCTTATTTTGGCTTAGCTCAGTCTGGTTAAACGGTTCGTAACTTTTGGAACTTAACTGATATTGAAATTGAGTTGAAAAGTTACGATTTAGTTAGTTTTCATACCGCGACTTTATTTCCCTTGATATGTTTGAATCTCAGGGCCTCTCTTCTACAAAAGATGGTAAAGCGCATGCGCTTTTCCCTCGGCAACTGTTCGGCTTTCCGAAATGACTTTATATCTTCTGGCTATAAACTATCTTTGTACTTATTAAAAACTCCTATCGGTTAAGAGGTTAAACCGTGAAGACGGAACTAACAAACAAACACTTTCGCATTTATAATACCTACTACTAGCTTTTGCCCGCAACTTCGTCCGCGTAGAAGTCGTTTATCGCTTCTCCCTCGGGAACTCCAACTTTCCGGAATAAAAAGTATCCTATGTCCTTCCTCGGGACCCAAATTATCTCCATACTAAATTGTAACTATATTGTACTTAATAAAATGATTGATACTCCATACAAACTTTCACCCCACTTTTCACCCCCTTACGAGATGATTTCCGGGATAAAAAGTATTCTTTCTCCTTCCCCGGGACTCAAACTATCTCCATACCAAATTTCATCTAAATTGGTTCAGCGGTTTAAGCGTGAAAAGGTAACAGACAGACAGAGAGACAGATGAGTTACTTTCGTAGGTATTTATAATATTAGTAGGGATTATATCAGTAAGGAAGATAGATTGATACGAGTAAAGAGCGTACCTCAAGAGGATTGTGAAGTGACGGCTTTCCATACAAACGGCAATAACGTTTTCCACCCCCTACATGTTAACCGATTTCGATCAATTTTTGATACGGTGTCAGTTGGAACAAAAACTACGTCTGTACGTTTCGTTTTTTTCAATATTATTAAAAAAAATCGATTTATTCTCGTTTTATTGTTTTCATACAAATTTAATTTCGGCCATAATCGCTTTATATAACTAATCAATATTTTAAAAAACGAAATGTACCTACATACATAGTTTTTGTTCCGACTAACCACATATCAAAAATTGGTCGAATTCGGTTAACGTTTAGGGGGTGGAAAACGTTATCGCCGTTTGTATGAAAAGGCTAGATTTTGCAGTTGGTTCACAGTCCTCTTAAAATGATCAAGAATAATTAAAAGAAACTAGTAAAAAAATTGTTCTGTGTATGTGTGATTGTATTCGTTATTCTAAAACAGACAGACGTGTTTGGAATTCTCGTATATTGAACGTCCGTTAACAAAATATTACAAGAACATAAATAAAACCCACATTAAACAAACGACTGTCTTTCCGTCCGTCTGTTGGCACTACTCCATTCCTAACACTTCCTTACGTTTCGCGGTTCCATTTCCAAATTCAAAGATATATAGTTACGACAGTTCCGTCCTTGTCTATGAAACTCATCGCGGCTGAAGGGCGAAAGAGAGAGTTCTAGTTTCAGAAGTGATATTTTTGAATATTGCCCGGGTTGTTTTTTAATTTCATGAATTTTCCGCATTTCCTATTTGCATTGTAAATTCATACGTTGTGGTTTTTTAGGTAATTTTGCAATCGCTTTTAGAGTTTTGGTTGCGTAAAAAATATACTTTTTATATTTTAAAATTGTTTTTTACGACGGTGTAATAAAACACAATAAAAAGCAAAATTAAATATGTTGAAAAAACCCACGACGGTTAAAACGTAATTGAAAAAGGATAAAATAATTTAAAAACCCAAGAAAATCCGTCCGGGGCTGCCATTAAATGAACTAGTTTTGAAGTTTTATAGTTACGTGAATAATTGGAGATATTTTATTGCTATAAATATGTAATTATTTATATTTATGTTGAAATTTAAAATAGTGATAGCAGCCGCCGACGGATTTTCTTGGCTTTTTATTTTAAACCTTTTAGAGAGCATAGGCATTATATGTACATTGTACTACATATTGAGTGCACAAACAACATTCTCTCACCCTAAACGCATATACAGTCTCCGTTCTGTCGCGGGTAAAAATTAAATATATTATGAACGTTTTTGTGGCTTTTAACCCTAAAAATACAAAGATCGACACACTTCTCATTTCGAATATTTTTTTAAAGCCGTAACGTTATATCGAACTCTGAAAGTCCATATTTTTTATTAAAATATGCATCATAAAACCTAATATACGCCATACTAACTTTCGCCTTTTCTCTCTTTTCAAACTGGCCTTTGCAAAATTCGCTTCTAAAAAGCGATTATAAATATTCAGAGTAAAGTTTCGAACTAAAGTTGTGAACGAGTTATCTAATATTAGCGTTCCTGTTTCAGAGTTATGAAACAATCGCGATGATTGTATGTTAATAGTTAACGTGAAGTTAGGCCACTTTATCCTGGTGGGATCTGACCCTGATCCAGAAAACTGGAGATCTGACAGGAATTAAACATGAAAATAATAAACAGGGATCAGGGACTGGAAGAAACCATTTAGGCCAAGATGTCAAAGATAAACATTATTTTTGCTTCGCGTTTTTCTCATCTAGGGGCCGTATTGAAAGGGTAAGAGTCAAAAATGATATTTCATCACTTTATCGAAACACCTTTCATCGAACTTATCATTTCATCTAATTTCATTTCATCGAAAGCTAATTACTGCTGAAACCTTATTATTTTCAGGTTATCTTAAGCATGGGTTACGTAGGTTAGGTTAGGTTAGACCTGACACCACCAAAAAGTTATAACTCCTGCACGTGGAAATTAGCTTCCGATGAAATGAAATTCGATGAAATGATACGTTCGATGAAAGGAGTTTCGATAAAGTGATAGCTACCCGTCAAAAATAACAGTTTTCTATGGATTAACGTTTACTTTGACATGTCTTGAGACGGGGATCACAGTCAAGGCTAAACAGTAAATGTGCCATCTATCTAAGATGTACGTATAAGAACTAGATACGTATGTTCTTGTTATCAAATTGGGGGTGTACAGCAGGATACAAATAATATGGCGCGCGGATTAAACAATAATAGACTCTTCGTCAACGGCGTAAGCGCTGTGACGCGCGTCATATTAATTGTGTGCTATATATACGTAAACTGATTGAAATGACGACAAAACAGTTCTAGTTCAAGGACAATCAAACATTTAAAAATGCTGTAATTATTAAATAAATCTTAAACTGATACCTAACCTAACCTTTGCCATTTAAAAATACCATCTACCTATTCATTATATCTAAACCCAATTAAGGACGAGTTAGAACGCGTTTCAGCCATCTTGGTTCAGGAAACCAATGCTTTGAGAATTAAACTGAGCATGCGACAGTAATCCGGCTGTAATTGAGTTAGTAGCCGCATTGTTAAAGGCCGGCTTGTGCCGTTATACATATCGCTTTTAGTTATTTGAAACTTGTGTACGTTACTAGAATAATTGAACTTTGAAATCTAACTAATATTATAAATAGTACCTGGTGAAACCGAATTTTCATCAATTTCTATACAAAAAAAAAAAAAAACAATAACATAAGATTTACTTACCCAAAATATAACAAAAACAATGTATATATACATATACAATTGTTTGTTTCAATAACACCTAAACCGCTGAACGCATTTGGATGAAGCTTACAGATAGTCCTTATACTGGATTGACATAGGATTCTTTTTATCTCGGAAAATGTTGCTTCCCGAGGGAAACGCGATTGTTAGATTCTACATATACAAAGTTGCGGGCAAAACTAGTTGAAATAACCATTAAAAATACATGCTTCTATTCAAAAAGAATGTATTTAGCACAGCTGCGACCAGATGATGGTAAAACACTTCAACACGTCCAAAACACCCTAAATCGTGCATTCCCAAAATCCTCGTATCGTTCCACAAAGTAAGCGGAAAAGAGGGATATGGCGACAAATGACGCATACGAATGTGCCCCCTCCCCGTTCAAGCACTATATGCGGCTCGTGTTTAGCATTGCAAATTTATTCATCCCTATAATAATGAAATCGGGTTTTGTTACTTCATCATGTGAATGATTTATTGCAAATGAATTTGAATAACCGTAAATGATTTTATTACGACACACGTGTCGCGTAAAATATGGTTGATATGATTTGTTAAAACATGATTTTATGAACTACGAATACCTATGTTGACAAACCTAATTGTAAACAATTGTTTATTTTTGTTTCCTACTACCTACTAGTTTCATAGTGCCTACTAGTTTCATTCCTTCAGATTAGAAGAAGAAGAAGAAGAAGAAAAACATTTATTCGTGACAAATACCAGAAAAGGACAGAAAAACACACACAGAAAGAATGTAGTCACGAAATGGTCCCAACTCAGCGTAATGCCGGCAACAAAGTCAGCGCTGGTCTTCCGTTGGAATCATCAGGTGAAACCACAGGTGTCAGGTGATTAGTTTAACTTACCATCAGATAGAGGGCACAATTTTAGCGATTTTAAGAGTTGCTCATACTTCGCCACATATTTGATCACTTATTCAAATAGAACAAAATATACAATTAACTCTTTAATTACCGTATTAATAAGCTCATCTCGACTGTGACGCCCATCTCAAGACACGTCAAAGTAAACGTCAAGTCACAGAAAACTGTAATTTATGACGTATCTTGAGACAGGCATCTCAGCCGAGGTTAGTTATTAAATACGGGCATTAAAGGGTATTTTGGGTTCGGGTCAAATCGGTTAGACTAGCATAAGAAGGTACGAGAGCGAGGGAAAAAGAAATACAAATCGGAAGGTTGTTTTAAGTGGTATGTATTTCACTGTAGGTATTATTATCACCCGTATTATGTTCATCTTTATTGCAGTGGTTAAGTATATATACAGCATCCTTTACTCTCGCACTTACTCAACGGTCATAATGTGACTTATTTTATCCACTTTTATCCCCATGATAATCACAATAATAAGCCCGCAGGTTAAAATCTGTGAATTAATACCAGCGACGAAGACTCCGATCTCCGGGTACAAGTTGTACGCGACAGTTGCGAAAGAGTTCCGACAGAAATTTAATTGAAATAGTTCATAGGAATTGTCTTCCGAGAAATTCTGGTAACAATGTTCGGTGTTACTTGCTAGTGGAGCTATAACTGTATACACGTTTGTTTTCTTGTTCCTTGATATCGTTGGTTGGTTTTAAGTATGAATGCTTTTGTTTTAAGAACTGATTCATAAACGCGCAACAATTCTATTGATATTTTCTGCCAATGTTAAATGTCACAATAAAAAGGTCAAAGCATATTTTAAGCATACTTTAGATATTTACCACTGGAAGAATTTTTTACAATGAATTTGATACAAAATATAGGAAAAATATTGCTCAGAAAATATGTGTGATGTGTCAACACTTTATTTTGTACTAAAACCACATTACACACATATTAAAATATCAGAAATATTCAAAGCGTATCCCCTTTAAGGTGAAAGTGTAAATATAAATATTATGCTTTTCACAGAAAGGGTTTTAAGGGGTACAGGGTTTATTTTTAGGCATCGTCCCTCTTTCGTTTTGTCTAACTTCGAATAACATTGGAATTTCGTACTAGGACGCATGGGCTGACTATTGAAACAGTGGCTGTGGAAGTATGTCAATTTTGTTCTGGACCATATTATGGTTGTGATGGTGTGTGTTGTTCCAATTCACCTCTTTAATATATAATTGTATATGGAGCCAAATTCCAAGACCTTACTTAGCTACAGTTAGGTGTACTCTCATTTAGTTTCTATTTCATCACACTTATTGTACAAAGTACCTTGCGAAAATTGAGACTATCTGGTCTGGTAGTACAACGCTTAGAATAATTTGCGCAGCACCCAATTTACGTGCACGACTGCAAATTCCACATCGTATTGATACTCAGAACTATAAACTGTTGCTATCCTCTAAATAGCCCAGATTGTGTGGAATAACTGAACTACGCCGGTTATTTATGATTTATACTTGCACGTATCATAACTCAGCTCAGCGGATATCGAGCTAGCAATGCTTTGTGAACTGCAATGTGTGTGCACAAATAAGTTCTGTGCAATTCGCATTGGATCGACGTTCATTAGGTAGAATGAAGGAAAAAAGGGAAATGGAATTGTTGGTGTACCTAGGGAGTTGTTGTGTGTTTATTTTGTTGGGAGTGCGGTTGTCGACTTGTTGAGTTGTTTGCTTGTTTAAACATGATCGCGGACAAAATAGGAATGTAATAAATTAATGTTTTTTAGTAGGTACTTGATAATTATTTGTTATATTTATATAGCTATATTTTTATAGAATGACTGACTGTTTCTTGCGGTGCTTCTCAGCAGTGGTCTCCTCTTGGGAAGCGCTGGTAGTTTTTTAAAGTGTAAAAAGGCCCATGCGGCCTACTTACAGAATAAATAATCTTATCCAACCGATTATGTTTGTAATTGTCGATGATATATTGATGGTTGTTTAAGCATAAAATCGCATAATAATATGTTGATTGCATACTGGTATTCTATGAAAACGAGTTCCGAATAGGAACCTAAGATCAGACAGAACCAACTGCCAAATCGGAGCGCGGTAGATCAGGTTTATCTCACCATACTTATCGATTTTAACAATCATAAGAACACATATTTTGACATCAAAATATACCCTTTTTTCCATGATTATAAACCACCTGGCTGGTTCCGCCTAAGCTGACCGATTCTTTGCAAAGTAACTTTTGGTCGGACTCCCATATCCCATATTTAGTGAAATATATTCGTAAATTGACTGTAACCCGAATAAACCTATACACGTAACAGGATTGACTGTACCCAAATCGCAGGTTGAAGACATCATTATACTGAGTGTACAAACAGAGCAACAAAGGGGAATTTCTGTATTGGACCTGCTGTTTGTGTGACGAGCAAACATTCCAAGCAGAATTGTTTGCAAAGGGTTGCGAATTTCACTGAAACTATTAAGCGCTATAAAATGACATGGTCATCATAATAATATTATAAATGTGAAAGTTTGTGTGGAGCTAAATGGCTGAACGGATTTGGATGAAATTTGGCACACACATAGTCCTTATACTGTATTAACATAGGGTACTTTTTATCCTGGTAAAAATGATATTTCCCGCAGGAAACGCCATAAAAGACTTATACGCGGACAGAGTAGCGGGCAAAAGCTAATTCCTTTTAAAAAAAATTATAAGTTTTTGAGACGCCTTTGAACGCATTTTCTAAATATTTATGATGAAGGAAAAAATTAAAATGATGAGAATCTTACCTCTATTTTTCTTTTTTATTTAGTAGATGCTTGTTCGTTACCAGTTAGAGACAAAGATGACATGATCCAGTAAAAGAAAGGGAAATAATGTGTACACTAAGTAAAAGGTTATGTTAAGTCCACTCCCTAAGCATACAATATCCATACCGTATAACTCCTCACGGCGGGGTGGCTAAAGCAAAAAAACTTGCGATGTAACATTCAATAAATCTCGAACAGGGATTAACGTCGAATAAAGTGAAACTACCTACATTAGTTAGGAAGACTTATGTTTGGATAACATCCAAAACTACCAAGTGCGGGCGAAGCGATTTGGGCAATGAGAGTTCTGTAATAACTTGATTGTTTCTATATTGTAATCGCTTTCAGGTATAATTCTCAATTTGGTTTTAAGAATCTATTGAAATAGTTTAAAGTTCAATATGTTGATGTCTTTCTTTGTAATTATTGCTTAGTAAAGGCAACCTTTTTTGATAATATTTATAGCTATCCAGGTTTCTTTTATGTCATCTTTGTCAACTGTTTCTTCATGTTCCTCAGATATCTGTCCAGCTATCGTTTTGTGTTCAACCCCCGGCGCAAAACAGAGGGGTGTTAGGTTTAACGTATGTGTCGGTGTATCTGTCGGCGCGCCCTTTAACACTATGCGTTTGATTTTGTTTTGTTTTATCTCGTTCTGCTATTGCACTTCTTTTATTTTACTTTACTTGTCTTAAATAATTATTCATTTCCTTCTTCATTTTTTTTCACCGTTTAACGGCACTTTTTGAAAAGATCACGCTAATAAATTTTGCTTTTTTAACGAACCGTACCCTAACAGGCGTTTACCGTTCACTTGAAAAGAACTGCAAGTCACGCGTGGAGTAACATGCCGAAAAATGGCCGGACAGAACGAAGAGCGATCGCTTTTCGGCTATAAATCATAGTTTATTGAATTCAGTGGTCACGTGGAGGCATAAAAGAATCGTTCATGGTTGAAAGAATACGTTTCTTAGTTTGTTTATTATTAATTTGATGGAAAGAGTTTCGAACTGTGTAAATGAATTCTAGACAATAACACTCTACATGTTACTAAAGGACATGGCTAAACTACTGCCCTAAGCATGTATAGAAATTTCTTACTAGCTCGTAACATTCAAAAATTAATTAATGAATTATTACATGTTTATTATTCTCCTAGAACTTTCGTGAAATAATCAAGTAATTAAAAGGTGTTCACTTGGTTTTTCATGTTTTTTGTTTGTCATCGAGACCTGACATATAGCATAAGATTATGACGATCCGTTTTACGTAAAATGTGGACAATGAACTTGCATAGATGAAATAAATAGTATTAATTATTATAAATTATTTATTTTTTATCACAATATGTCTCAAAATGTGGATGTTTTTGGTTACTTTCATCTACTTTCTACATCTACTTTCCTTACTTTCAGGAATTATTGGCAAAAATCTGAATTGCTAGAAATGATTGACAAAATAAGTGGGTAACTTAGAGCCATTACCTATTGCTTTAAGGCGGGTAGATTGTAGCCAAACCCTACGGAACAAATACTCGTATGCTTGATAGTTCGTTTCGTTTGTTTGTTGAGTTGTCCGTTCACATTATTTTTACCCGACTGCCCAAAGGAGGGTTGTTTTTCGAGCGTATGTAGGTATGCATGTCTATCTATTTCTTTGTCGCCCTCTGCGTTGAGGTCGATCTTTCAACACGAGATATTATGAGATATGAGGCTTATTGGCGACAATAGTCCTGTCCGTGATGACAGATCGATCCCAATAATGTATCCCAGTAGCATAACCATTTTAAAGAACTAGTATCAGTGCATGCTTATACCTAGTACCTATGGCTCCAGAATCACCAAGACCGTATCGCAGAGCAACTTGCTGATCAACGAGGTTATATTGTCTCTGCCAGTAGTCACCGTAAGCCTAATGCAAACAATTAGTAATAATGTCTGAGGAACTTGCCGGGCCAACGGCAAGCTCGACAAATATGTCAACCGTACCGTCCATCGCAATGTATTTCCGATAGTTGTTAGCATGTTGTTAGTCGTTATGAATACATTAGCAATGTACAGATAAAACTTTTAGTTTCTCCAGAGTTCACGAGTCGCAGTCACTTCACGGACACTAAAAAGGCTACTTGCAGCTCCTTGCTCCTCCATACCTACGTCCTTGCGGTTCTCAGTGCTCAACACCATTAGTATACGCCAGTTCTCAGGAAAGTGGCATCCTTACGCTGTCGAGTGCAACTACATCACGAATCACGATACAATCCACACTCATTGTAAAATATATAATTCCTGAGTCTGCACATTTTGTGGTTTATGGAGGTTTTTAGCTTAAAATGTTACGACGTCCACATTTTCGTGGGATGTACAACAGATGGGCGGGCGTAGGTGCAACATGCGATGATGCAAGGAGTAGACGGCTCCTCCTATCCAGAGCGTTCAGCTTGGTCAGAGTTCACCTTAGAATTCTACAGGAGTATCCGAGCTGCTACCCAAGAAAATATTTTAGGCTGCTTTTCCACCAGAGCTGTGCTAAGCTGCGTAGCTAAGGATGTGTTGATATCCACCAATGAGGATTGTTTATTTTAATAGCTTACCTTAACGCTTTAATAAAAATATTTTAAAAGATTGTGTTCGAACGTTGTTTTTCAAGTCTCATAGTCACTAGAAGCTGGTGGAAAAGGAAAACTTTGACCTCGCATCCCGTTTAGCTGCCTCGCACATCTCTGGATGCTTTGCGACCAGCGATGTGCGAGAACTTTTGTCAAGCAGCAGAAGAAGCGCTTTTTCACGGACTGCTTGACCTCGCCGTCCACAACAGCCAAAATATGTGACATATCAAGGTAGGGTTAGGTTTCTACTTCCGAGAGCCATTGTCTTAAAAAGTTGAAAATTCGATGAATTTAAAACTTTCTCCGTTAAATATACGTGACCACATTTTTATTTACACCGAATTCTATCATTGGTTTATGAAATGAATGACGCTAGGGAAGTGATATTTTCCAGGGTAATTTTTTACATTGTCTTTTCTCCTACATATTGCTATCGTAGGTACTTATTCGTATCGTTTTTGTCTCGGCCGCGTCAAGTTAATAAGACGTATGATAACGTTAACAATACGATAACAACAGAACTAAAACCAATGTAGAATAAGGCCCCTCATGCCCCTCACCCCAGCCTCCATTATGATCGTATTTTTCGATGTTGATGAACGTGGATAAAACATTTGTCACACATAGTCTAGTTATGTGTGACGGATGTTTTACCCACATTTATCAACATTGAATAACACGACCATATTCGTGGATATAACCTAGACAAACATATAATATTCTTAACCGTACTAGTTTTTTCTGTCAACGAGATTAATAAAAAAACCGTGTTCAAAAACCCACCAAACAAGGTTAAATAATGACCGGTCTCCTAGGAATTGCCTATAATGGTGCCTTGCCAAGTCTGTGTCAAACAATAGCAATGTCGCATGATTCTTGCCACCGACCGAATTCGATATATTTCATGTACCTACCTATTATGCACCAAGTAGGCAATTCCTAGGAGACCGGTCATAATTTTTTAACCTTGTTTAGTGGGTTTTTATAAACGGTTTAATTTCTTGTTAATTTTTTTTTCGCTTTTTAGTAATATAAGTAGGTACCTAATATTATTATGTGATTCACTACTGCTCATATATACATTAAATTAAGAAACAATAGCCAAATACTAATTTTTCATCACCCTTAACAAAATATCGCTATCCAAGATGCAGGGCCGTTAATCATTGAGGAGTTCTCCCGGTATTTCATCATTAGTTGCACTTCACTACATGCATTATGTTGAGTAAAAGTAGCTTCATATTCTTAATAAAGAAATCTCATCACTGCCCGTCAAACGCTTACGACATAAGGTTTCCGGTGGTCATCTTTGGTCTTCATCATCAGTTCCTCTTCACCAAAAAGTGCTTTCTCTTACAGGAAATACCAAAATTGCTGTAAGTGTGCGTATAACTTTTGAGGAGTTTCCTCGATTCCTCGTGGATTCCATCGTCAGATTCTGACTTGCTGACAATGGGACCACCTCGATAGTATACCTACCCTTTTAAACAAAAAATAATTTTCAAAATCGGTTTACTATTGACGGGAAAATCGATGAACATACTAACATAAGAAAAAAACATACCTACATACAGCCAAACAAACAACAAACATAGAACCACCTCCTTTTTTGGAGTCGGTTAAAAATAATTATGTGAATCTTATATTTGACAACCTATATATATATATATTGAGAAATTGCCTTTCCTCATATGCGCGGTTGGCAGATCGCATCCCTTATAGCCCTATTACACTACCCTTTCCCTAACCCTAACGAGAGGGACGCCGAATTACGTTAGATACGTATAGAGATATCTCCATCTCATTCCAACGTATTGCGGCGTCCCTCTCGTTAGCGTTAGGGAAAGGGTGGTGTGATTGCTGCTTTATTCTGTCCGTACGGCAATTCTTTTTGAAGTAAATTACAAAGATTTAGTATTTTTATTCGTAGGTAGTTAGTCTTGAAATTCCTTAAGTCCATTTTAGCTTCCTTTTCCTTAAATAATTGTGACGTTCTCAACATAAAGGGACCTTATGGAGGCAGGCGGTTACGCCGTTTTTAGAACTGTTGCCATAGTATTCGTATAGTTACAAGAACCAGAAGAGCGTAACTGCCTTCCTCCATAAGGTCCCTTTATATTGAGAACATCACAATTGCTTTCTTTCTTTTGTCTCCTTCTTGAAATATAAAGGTCTTCAGTGTGTACAGCTTCAGTTTACCTTAAAAGAAAATCTATTAGTCTATGTACAACAATCCCATAATGTATGTGTGGATCCAGAAGATGTAAACAACGTAATGAAATGCCTTCCTTGCGCTGGCTGTCAAAAATTAATACGGAGCAAATAAACAAACAAACACACTTTTTGATTTATAATATTGTTTTGTATTTATTTTTATGGTAATTTCCAGGATTGAGACTCTGCATAATGTTGATACAAACACTTTAACACCTCGATGTACCGATGTACGTACAGACAGACAGACAGACAGACAGACAGACAGACAGACAGACAGACAGACGGACAAACACGGACAAACGGACAGAGGGAAAATCAGATGGACAGACGGACAGACGGACAGACGGACGGATGGGCAGACAGAACATTCGGTTGGACGGACGGATGGGCAGATGGGCAGATGGACAGGCAGACAGTCGGACAGACGGACAGACGGAGAGACAGACGGACAGTCGGACAGACGGACGGACGGACGGGCAGAGGGACGGACAATCAGATGGATGGACGGGCGGATGGACATGGCGAAACTATAACTGGTTAGTTTGAATACGGAATTTCAAAAAGGTATCATCGAGATTGGTTAACAAAGTAAAAACTAAAACGTTATGTTTGAGCACATTAAAAGAAGATTCCGACGATTTGGGAACCCCCTCCTTTTCTTAAATAAACATTGAGAAGCTAATAAAAAGACTACGTATTATATAAGTATAGTCTTTGTATAAGTATGACTATCGTTGCCATCGGAAAATAACCCACAGTATAAACTTTTGGGACTTACAATCCCATCAGTCATCAGGGTTGGTAACGCATTTGCATTCACCTCGGAGCCCACCTACCATCAAATGCCTTTTCCATGCCATGCCATAAAAATATATTCCTAATTTTAGCACATCCAATGACGGAAACTGGCCATGAACTGGTGCAAAATAGTTTGTAAGATTTAAAATAACAAAGGTACTAACATACAAACATGTAACGTTAATAAAACGTTTGTAAAACGTGGAGATCCGTTGCTGCCCTATAGAAGAGCAAGGACAAAGACAAATTAATTTAAAGCTAAGTAATACTTGAACATGAGTTATTCCGGTCTCTTGGTCATCACGGGTCCAAGTCGTTGTCATGAGCTAGATGTTGCTTGCATAAGTGAGTATCGGATACTCGATTCCTCGATTCGATTACCCATCTAACTTCAAAAATACATCACTTCTTCCTTCTTCAACGGCATGCCTATGGATAATTATACTTATGTGGCACGCTTCTGGGCTGTAACAACATAAAACAATTCTTAGTGAAATTGGCTAATTAAGGATAATATTAGTAAAATACAACTTGTAATACTTACTGCATTCGTTGTGGTATATATTTTTTCATCCAAATATGTTTTGGAATAACATCTAACAATTTTGTGACATTTGTCCTTTATTTGTCGTGATTTGTCACTTTAGATTGACACCAGTCATTTATCTTTCGAAAGAGGCTAATTATGAAGTAACATTTTTAGTTGCAGGTTTCGATTTAATTTATTTATTTCAAAAACGAGTGTAAAAAATCAAAAGACAGAGTAAAGGCAGTCATAATAGCTTGTCTCTATCGTTGCATGGGATTGGTACTAAGAGTTCATAATACGACCTCCGGGGATACAAAAGATAAAAATTCATGCTGGGGGAAATAAAAACCATGAAATTATTCAAAATTCAACAATTTATAATGACAAGCATGCGCCCGTGGATGGGGCACAGTGGATCGGTGAGGAGCAGTGGTTTACTGCCTATAGGCAGGGAAATAATAAACTTGTCGGAGATAGTCATTCATTGGTATAGGAGCTCAACGAAACCGTAAGGCGACACCAGCGCCCTCTACAGCCTTTGGCAGAGCCTTGATGGAGCTGTTCTATGTTTCAAGTTACGTTTGTAGGGAGCCAAGAAGTGCGCATGGGACAGAGCCCCTAACAAGTTCTGTGCGCATCTCCCTCTCCCATTATGCCGCGAGGCAGGAAGAACCATGGGTTGGTGGTGGGACTGGTAGGGCTATACTGTAAGGTTAAGCTTGACATGTTAATTAATTTCAGTAGAGTCTAAATGTATTGAGTTTAATTTCCATAAAGTAAATAAATGTGTTCACATTGCTTCGCCAATTAGAGTCCAAGATGTCTGGCCATACCCTGAAGATTCCTGACACATCTCGCCGCCTCCCTGACAAACTTATATCTTTGGCACCTAGATCAGTTGTAGGCATGCCTACCGATCCACTGTGCCTCACCCTCCTATATGTGTGCGGGCCGGACTGTCAAGTGGGTGGTTTTATTAATTAACTTTTTCTGCTGATTGTTCACTAATTAAGTAGCTTAATCTTACTGACCTCTCGCTACTCTATACGGACTTAACCTGCCTATCGATTCATCATGAGATGTATAAACTGTGGTGTAGCCACGCAAAGACTGCGGAGGCATATCATATCTTTATTGCCTGGTCTTTTACTCACCATCCTAGCACGGTGGTTAACAATCGAGGTAAGTAATCCACAGTTAGCTAAAATCATTCTACAACCAATAAATATGAGAAACAACGAAGAGCAGGATTTGAAGGTTGTTCACCGCGGTTCTCAGAATATAATATTATGAACTCAATGACAATGGATCAGAAATACTTACTAATCTTGTAAGTCACGACGACAGACTATTTGCCTTAGACATCGTACATTTTTTAAATGTGAAAGTATTTGTTACATATTGCTATAATGTAATTAAGTTTGTTCTAGGTTCCAAAGGATGCCAACATTTGTCTTCCATGTTTTGAACTTCTGAGTTCGGAAATAGCTGGTGAATATAAGTGCCGACAGCCGCTAGTATACATCATAGCAGAGCCAAGCCAAAAGTTCATAGCAAAATCTTTTTCTGTTACCTTGTTGCAGTTTGTATACGAAGGAGTTTCTATGATTTATTTTCAGGATTGTAACGATATGAAAAGTTCCTGAAACTTATTTCATGCGGCACACGAATATTCAGCTATTCCACATTAGATATTACTAATTACAATGTTTATACATTGCTAGGGCAGTCGCCCATACTTCAGTTTAGCCATGTCCTTTAGATCCAATCAGAGACGTCCGTCACATACGGACGGACAGCAGAATGTCATCAATAGGGCTCCGTTTTGCTTCTTTGTTCACGGAACTCTAAAAAGTCGGTACAGATTCAGTTTACTTACTGGATGACGACCGATACTGTTGCCTGTGACGACGATTGAAGGCTTTTGTGAGTGGAGATGTCAGCGGTGTCATGCTTGATGACTTCTGCCTGGCTTTTTCATTTGTCTTAATTCATGGTTTAAGAGCTGGCCACGGAAAAAGGATTGCAATTTATAAAGGAAATAACTCGTGATACCCTTATATCCAATGTGATGCAAGTTTTTTTTTTTATTATTACCACGCCCATGAACAGTGGCTAGGCTCCCTAAATCCATACTAATATTATAAATGTCAATGTATTATTTACTTATACTTTTTGTGCAATAAAGAGTTTACATACATACATACATAAATGCGAAAGTAACTCTGTCTTTTTGTCTGTCTGTAAAGCTTTCACGGTTAATTTCGATGAACGTGGTATGGAGTTGGCCTGAGTTCCAAGAAATTTTCACAGGCTACTTTTTATCTCGAAAAATTGGACAGTTCCCGAGGGAGGAGCGATGAACGACTTCGCGGACGGAGTCGCGGGCAAAGGCTAGTAATAAATAATGATGGTATGGTACCCTGATAAGAGGGGCTTCATTGTTCTATAAATTCCAAACCTTTTTCTGTGGCTAGCTCTCCGAGTATTACGTGATTGTCAATGATAATAGGAAACATTTCACTTATATTCCAGGTCCATTGTCAAATACACAAATGTTCAAAACATTATTACTAGACTCTCATCAATATGACGAAGCATACTAGTAATTAATTCCACGCTTGTTTCGTCCACACATACGGCATTACTTTCCTTTGCAAATCTGATATGAACTGGTCATTCCGGAGTCGTTTGTCATGGGAATTGCTTGTCACGGGTTAGTTAGCAGAGCGTGTGTTTACGACTGTAATGGTGGAGGGTTCTTGACATGAATACTATAATAAGAATGACTGGTAGATTCAAATGTGGGACAAAAATGTTGTCGTAGAAGATTAAGTGGACGTAGCTTAGGGAAAAGGATCCAACCCACAAAGTAAATGTATTTAAATCTGAATTCTATTGCTGTCAAATTCTACAAGTGTGAAATGGTTGATTTGGATTCTTTTCCCTAAGCTACGTCCAAGTATAGGTACAGCTAGGTCTAAATTAAAGAAAGAGATTAGAAGCATTAGAACAGATTTTGATAAAGAATGAGGTAATTTTAGCGTTTACGTCTAAGGGATTTCATATAAAAAAAACTGGTTATCATAATGGTGTTCACAACAACAACTCCATCCTAATCCATTTACTTGTACCTATAAATCGGCTATCTTTTACCAGCGTTTCCCAAAATATTCAACTTTACACTTTTTATCAATAAATGCAGCTCGAAACTTAGCAAACAAATCAACACAAAACATATCTTAAACGTTTTGCAACATGGTTCTACATAAATTGGCACCGTTTGCTCATTCGAAAGCATCCCGAAACACCCTTCGTCGCAATAGGATCATGTTGCTGAAAACATAAAGGCTTCAGCACTGAATACATATCATGATAAACATAGGGATGGCGAACGTGTGTGTAACAAGTCGGGCGGTATTTCGTTTTGCTTGAAACGTCTTGATGTTTCATAAGTCTGAGATAAGATGTCTTGTTTTGGCTATTTTAATATATTGCATGGAATAAAGACCGATCAAGTAAGAATCGGGATAGCAGATTGAGATTTCCGAACCGTATTCTACGTTTGATTGATTTTGGAAAAGCTAATGCAAGTGCAAATTGTTTATGTAAGAGGAATTATAACGTCAACTGAACATTATTGTCATCAAATGATTATGATATAAAAAAATATATACAATTGAACTGATAACCTCCTTCTTTTTTAGAAGTCGGTCTTCTTTTTTAGAAGAAATCTATGCTATCTATGCTATGCCTTGAAAACATAAATAACAGAAGTAAGTACTTAAAAGTAAACATCACGGAAATTTTATTCCACGCAACAGGTTTATCGACGTTCCATATGTTACGGACATTGCGCACGGCTGCACCGACGTGCAAACTAATGCAGCGTTGCCAGACTTTTGCATCGCAAATTGTGCGTGAAACGGAACGTCAGTTTTTGAAATTCGAACGTAGATTTTCGAAATTCAATCGTCTGGACTTCTGGGAGTGGAATAGAGTTCGACACTCAGCTGCAGAATAATGTTGTTATTTTGTTGCCCGTTTTATCTTTGGTTTCTTGTTATATTTGAGACTGTGTTTGCTTTTAAAACAGCATAATTTCTTTGGATTTTGGTATTCATTATTTTGATTTGTATAATTACACGTTACAAGCTTTGTTTTATTATTTATTAACATGTATATCGGTACAATCTTGCCAGTCAATTTTGAACCACTTCCCTTCAAACCCGATGACATTTTAATAATTATAGTGCCTCTAAGAGCTGATCTGATGATGAAGCCTCAAGGTGGCAACAGCTCTCCGCTGTACTTAACGTAGACCCACAGTTTGGTTCTTATTTTGATGACTGTAAAAAAAAGTACAGGCGTTAGCAAAAGCTTGTCGTAAAATAATCTTTTTGACGGTAACTTATTTAAGATGACGTTGTTTTGTAAAATATATCGTAACCGGTAGGTACATTACGGTATCAAAATATTTAACCCCGTTTTCGAACTTGTAAGGTAGAGCTTTATAGAAATACATTTGACTCTTTATAGCAACTGGTACGACCAAAGTCGCACACCGCAAAAGTCTAGCTCAAGAAAATACACAAGTTTCCAGCCGCAGCCGACGAGGTTAAATTTTCCATTTTCCCTGAAACACCTCAAAACAGTTACTTTGAAATAAAATTACTTGCACGAACGAACTGCAAAAGAAAGTTTCTTATTTAAAAACGATGTGAACCGACTAAGATAATTTTATCAAAGTCGAATAGTGCTTTACTTAAAAATTCTCTGCGAAAAACCCAAAAGGTTTTAAATAATGTTAGGCCCGCTTTGATAGGGCCCAAGGACGAAAGTGATTACGTAAAACCTCTGGGGACAAGGTTTAGCTTTGAACAAAATTAGATTGAAAACCTAAATACTTGATGGACACTTTAATCCCACTATTCGTTTTATATCTGGACAAACATAGATTCTACAGCGATCTCTAGGGATTCATATTTCATTTATTTAATTTTAATCAATAAAGTGTTATTTGTCTAGACCTGTAGGATTTCTTATTGTTCATATGTGGTTCATACCAATGCAATAATAATGATTACAATTACGGATTCATATCAATTCATACTCATAGCCTATTATTTTGTTTCCATCCGTCTAAAATAGTTCTATACCGGGGGTTATCCGTAGGAGTGTAGGTACTTATATAGTGTAAACTCAGGGACAATTGTCGGTCGGTGTCTCATTATCATTACATTAGACGTCAAACGCCAGCTACGCAAAGAAAGACCCAAGCCCTCCTACACGTATACTTACAATGCCTCTGGCCAACTCTGCTGCCACACGTGTCTGAGGGTTTTCAAAGGTAAATTTGGCTTCGCTAGCCACATTCGAGCCCATAATAGGCAAAGTCCATTTTAGTCCATGGTTTCTGGCAAGGGGTCGCCGTCATCGAAATCGATGAGGAGGACTATATATATATCATTACATTACAATTTTTTTTTCCAAAGGGCCTCTCCGTTTTCTGCCCTGCTAAGGTAAAAGGCAGTTTTTTACATAAAACTACTGTAACAATTGCAACCTCATTACTTGGTAATAAGGTTGCAATTGCTACAGTAGTTTTGTGCAAAAAACTGCCTTTTACTTTAGCAGGGCAGTGTTGGCTTCGGCTCCATGTACGCGTTCTAAATGCCCAGGGCTCCCATAGTCCCGTGATTGGTAATTAATTACAATAAATTATCAATGTTTGACGTATACCTTTTATATGACTATGTTGTTGATTGTTTATGTAAAGGGACAATAGAATTACTCTTCTTTTATAATATGATTTGCACGCAGGTGCAGTTTGTAAATATTACTAGGGATGCGAGTTGGAATAATAATGTACATTGGTCATAGTTATACAATATCGCTAATTGACAAAAGTCGGTCAGTAGAGAACGAAAATGTCAATATTATACCTTTATAAGTTAAAATTTTATTTCAAACTAGTTTGACGAATAGTGTTGCCAAATGATGTTAGAAAGTTAATAGTGATGAGGAAATGTCGATGTTTCAGTACCGACATTTCTTTCCAACCAACTATCCAGTATTAAGACAGAAATGTGGCATCACAATAAAGTTATAACAAATATTAAATTATTTAAATATAAATGACAATATAGTTTTTTTTTGGTTGGCCGCATCCCCCATTGTTCTCCTTAATGCGGCGAACCAGAAACAGAAATATAACGCACAAGTACATATAGTGTTTTTAAACTATTTGGCTGGACTGGTGGAGAATGCCATTAGGCATTAAGTCCCTCATTTGTATATTTAATTTTACGTTCACTGTAATCGTGTAACGCCTTTGTGAGAGGCAGGGCGCGCCGTCGTGGATGGAAAATGAACAAAATAATAATCGAAGTCAAAACTTTTTTTAAATATCCATACGAACGACGCATCGATAATAAAAAAGGTATATTTTATTTTATTAAACCGATTCGCCGAAATGAAATTTCAACGTTATATTTTCTTTCTGTCAACATTGTAGGAACAAATTAAAAATATAGAGTTGAATGGTGCCACGTCGGTCAAACAAAGCATGTCAAATCAAAACAAGATTCAGCCAAAATGGCTTTGATGACACGTGCCAATCAAATGTGGGACATTCTGGATTGAGCACGAACTATAAAATGGGTCCAGTAAAAAATGTTTTTTTAACGAAGCGTTAGCCGTAAGCCTCTCAATAATAAACTGCCGCGGGAATGGCTCGCTCCGTTTTTGCCTCCGGCTTTCGTTATTGCAGTGGGCTGAAGTTTGGAATACATAATACGTAAACGCAATGCAATGCAAGTCTAAATGTAGATTTGTTTGATGAGGAAGTCAGAAGGTGCAAGCGAACAAAAACTGTTCTTGGAGTGAAATTTTTATAACCAAAAATAAACGAAATTAAAAAAGAATTATCAATGTCTATAAAAATAAGTGAAAATATCGTAATGACACGGTCAATTGAGAGGCGAGCCGCGAGAAAACACTCAGGTGTGTGACATATCCATAAAGCTTAAATAAAGTGGAATACAGAAAAGACAGACAAACTGCGAAATATTTTCTCGCGGGTCGTTGACAGATTTCGCGTGTGCTTTTCGTATTGTGGCAAGGCTTTGTTTGTACGGCCGCTGTTAAACGTTACTGTACAATCTTACTTTCACGTTTACTGGTTTTTTGCTTTAAGTTTTCGGAACATGAGGTCATAAGGATTTGGAGGGTAGTTTAAAATATTTGGAGTGCAAATTTCAAGTTTGGCACAAGACGACAACACTACACACATTTGTTGAACGGATTTGTCGACAACAAATAATGCGATCGGAACTTATCGCACCTTTAGAATTATAGTGATCTAATTCTAATTTTTTTAGATTTTGAATTAGGTCTCTATAATAATAATTTTATGACTCGAAGTGGAAAACTTAACATTATGTGTTAGGTCACGTTGATTCTAAATGTGCGTTATGATCGGTGACTGTAGAGTTTTAAGGATTATAATCTCTAATTTTACTACTTTTTATAAATGCGAAAGTTTGGATGGATGGATGGATGTTTGTTAATCAATCACGCCACAACGGCCGAAAGGATCTGAATGAAATTAGGCACATAGGTAGATTGTATTCTGGAATAGGACATAGGCTACTTTTTATCCCAAAAAAATGGACAGTTTCCGAGAGAGGAGCGATAAACGACGCAGCGGACAAATTCGCGAAAAACTAGTTAGTTTTAAAGGTTGGTGTTGTAAGAGGTGGTGGTGTTAAACTAAGGTAATCGTTTCGACGCGTGCAGCATCAAGTTGAGGGTGTTGTTCTCTTAATTTATTTTTATAAACTAACTGCTGCACTCAGAGACGTCAATTATTTTTTGAGTTTGATAGAAACCTTAAATATAAGATACACTCATGAAATCTTGACAAATAAAACTCAGTTTTACTTGAACCGCATGAACATGTCACAAAATTCGTGCAGGGCTATGTGGGATGTTGTCAATAAAGAGACCGGCAAAACAAATCAACTCCCAATAGATTTTACAGACACCATAGTGGACTCAAAAGGCAAAAAATTCAGCTCAAAAAAAGATTTAGTTAATGCTTTGAATACCAGATTTGTTGGTGCTGCCGCCGCGTGCGGCGCCCCCCGCGCCGACCTGCTGCGGGTGCGCGAGGCGCTGTGTGCGGCGCGCGCGCCGGCTGACCGCTCCATGAGACTCGCTTTGTTCACTTGTGATGAAGTTTATCGTATAATCACAATGCGTATACCACACAAACCAACGAAAGATGTGTACGAGGTCTCCATGGAGTTGCTATATACGGTCGCTGGCACTATAACTCCGGTTCTTGTAAAGTTATATAATATGTGCCTCGCGGAGGGATCCTTCCCTAAAGCATTGAAAGTCAGCAAGATCTCTCCTCTTTTCAAGGGAAAAGGAAAGAGAGATAATATCGATGGGTACAGACCACTATCTATTATACCAGCTGTTGCAAAGGTACTGGAGAACGGTATCAGCTATCGACTTACTCAATACCTAACATCAGTCGATGCTCTGTCCCCTCATCAGTACGCCTACAGATCCGGACGCTCTACGACAGATCTGGTACGTGACGTGGTGCGCAGGATCACGGTGGCTCTGGACAGCGGGCAGCAGGTCGCGGTTCTTTGCTGCGACCTTTCAAAGGCCTTTGATGTAGCAGATCACAGTGTTCTTGCGGCGAAGTTACTCCACTACGGCATATGTGGCAATGCTCACAGACTCCTCACAGACATTCTTCACGAACGGTCGCAGGTCGTGGTTGGTGATGGGGGTAGAACCAGGTCTGATCCGTTGACTACATCCGTGGGTGTAGCTCAGGGATCCTCGGTTTCAAATATCCTTTTTTCATTATTACTGAATGACCTTCCTGAAGCAATTACAACAGCCGAAATTCTGATGTATGCGGATGACGTTGCTGGGATCGTGACTGCCTCAGATGTCGACACGCTAGAAGAAAAACTGAGTGTTGCAGCTACCCAGCTGTCGCGATGGTTTGGGTTCAACGGCCTCGCATTGAATTTGACTAAAACCCACTTTATTAATTTCCGCATCGGAGGCCGAGCACTGAGGCAGTTGCAGGTTCAAGCCGAGGGAGTAATTATTGAGCAAGTGGACGTAATTTCTTTTCTGGGATTCGAAATTGACAGGGGACTGACGTGGGGATCCCACATCGATAAGCTGTGTCGTCGACTGTGCTGCGCTTCTTTCGCCCTGCGTAGACTGGCCCGCGTCGTGCCGCGGCAAGTGGTGAGGACCTGCTACTTCGCGACCGTACACTCGCGCTTACAATATGGCGCTGAGCTGTGGGGCCGTGCTGCCGATTGGCAGCGCGCATTTCGAGCTCAGAAAAGGGCTGTGCGTTCGATTGTACAGGTGAACCAATACACGTCGGCGAAACCCTTGTTTAAAGAACTCGGCATACTGACGTTACCGTCCATACTAATCCTACAAGTTGCAACGTACGTGTATGTTCACCTGAATAGTTATAAAAAACGCGGGAATATCTCGGTCCGCACATTGCGCGATCCACATAGGCTCTTGCCGGTGCGGCGGCGACTCGCGAAGTCTGACAAAGTGACCCACGTGATGGGCCCGACGGTCTTCAACCGACTGCCCGATGCAATCAGCTCGGCACCCTCCCTAAACTCCTTTAAGAGGAAACTCAAGAATTGGCTTCTCAAGCACACTTTTTACAATTTTAATGAGTTTTTGACTTTTCAACATGAATAATGGCGGGGTCACTGCTATTACAATTACATTACCGCATAGTTTGAGACAACATATTAATAATGCCAATAATATGAATTATTATTGTTTTATTTCTATTTTTAATTTATTACAGAATTATAATTGCTATTATTGATCTATTTATTTTTTTCTTATAAGTAAGAAATTATTGTAAAACTAAGTAACAAGCTGACATGTAATATAAAAGTTATGAATAAATTATGATTATGATTATGATTATGATTTGATTAAATTTGCTGCGTCTTATTCTATTGCCTATAAAGAAAGTGACAGCAGCAACTTTAATCAAACTTTAAAGTTAACTGACGTCTCTGAATGCAGCCTTACTTGACGCACCGGGAAGTGGTTCAATATTCAGTTGCAATATTTCCAAAACAAACATGGCAATTTAAATTGAAGCTCGTTCAAAGTAGAGATGACAAGAAAATCTTGCCACAAAACTGAAATATTTGACGGAATTTTATTAATAGTTACACGTCACTGCTATTTTAGGTATAACTAGGTAGCAACCCTTCGACGAAAGGTGCTCTTTGCAATTTGAGATACCAAAGCACCTTGAAGCAAACAGAACATCACGAAGAATTCTGTTTTATGCGCGGCTTTATTTTCAATTTTACTTTAAATTTATTACTCGTAAAAGTATTTCAAGACGTCTGTGTAGCGCATATTATTGCATAGTGAATACAGTTATATTTGTAAGTACATGGTGTATTTTCATGTCTGTTTTTGTCTGGGTATAACTATTAAATGGTTGGATCAACGTTTTTGTTGTTTTTATTCTGTCCCGTAAGCCAGGAGACAACAGTGACATTGTTTCTTAGAAAGATGTTTATAATATATACTACATGCTCAGAAGAACGCCCACAAAAGAATGGGCTTGTAATTTCCACAAAAAAACATGCATCTTTATATCCTAAAAAAAAGGTATGAAAAAGTCGATTGACCCAAATAGATAAAAACCCCGAAAAAATTGGGACTCCTACTTTCAGAGCTCGTAACTCTTAAATGACCCAACGGATTTTCACCAAATTTATCTAAAACACTCTCGATCATGTCACCTTTCAAACGAAAAAAAAAAAGACAAAATCGGTTAATCCGTTTGGGAGCTACACAAAGATACAGACACATAGCTGATAAACAGATACACACGTTAAACTTATAAAACGAGGGGTTTTTTGTATTGCGTCGGGAATAAAAAAACATCATAGTCATCAATATTTAAATTGTCAGAAGCTACGCTAAGAAGATTGTACGCTAGTTAATTTACAAAATTTACAAATTATAATAGTCTATAATAAAGTTCAGTGTTGGAATTAGATTATCTTGTGTGAAAATTAAAAATATCTATTTACACAACAAATGGGCAAGTTTTCTTTTTGATAATATATTATAATAGGGCACTTATAACTTCTTAATGATGCACAAATCACTTTGAATAAATATAATAGATTTAAAGAGTTCTATTTTCATATGCACACATCCGGTCTTTTCCTAAAGTTTAGTACCCATTTTCTTATAAATTAAAAACTTATTCTACTCGGCAGTTCTAGTCATGCGTTTAAGATACCAACTGCCCTCTTAATATAACCTAAACGAGATAAAAACCCACGATATCAGCGCCTAAAAACCCTCTGAGCAATGAGCAAAACCTTTAACGGGCTCCAAGCACGTACATTTTCACTGGAGGCACTTCGTCATTAGAAGATTTCAAGAATTAAAAAATCAGATCCCTCATCAACTAGAAAAGAGCTGATGATCTTCAAATTTCTGAACAGATTTTCATGAAACTTGGCTAAGAACACTCGGGATAAAATTATCTATGACACAAAAAAAACTAAACGAAAATCGGTTCATTCGTTTGGGAGCTACAATACCACAGACAGATACACAGAGACACGTTAAACTTATAACACCCCTCTCTTTTTGCCTCGGGGGTTAAAAACCAGGATTTTGAGGTCATATTTCACACTGTGCACCCTGTAAACCCGCGAGAGTAGACATGTAAAACAGACAGATCAATCAAATCAAATACCTCAATCAACGTCGGCTGCAGCGCGGCTGTTAGGGCTGTGCATCGATAACGAGCCACGAGTCATGTGACAACCCTGTTGCATGGTTTCAATTTTCGATAATTGATTACTTTTAAAACAATTGGCGAATTTTATCACTGCCTACGAACTCACATAGACAGGAGGAGACAGTTGACGGTTTATGTACATTGCGTAGCTTATATGAAGTTCAGCGATGAATACACTCGTCGACTTTGCATTGTTAATCAAATAGTCTCCAGACACCCGTCACTGTCAAAATTGTGAAATAGGAGGCTGGTAGAGCTTAAGAGGTTAACGAAGGATACGTACATATACTCGTATAACTGAGTACAAAAAAGCTTCGTATTCAAAAGCCTAAAATAAGATTTACAGAATCTAGAGTCCATATTGACATTACGAACAGCTGTTCGTCGAATGCTGTAATCTCATAATCATTAGGATTTACCTAAATTACAATACTATGTTCATAAAATAATCTGACTAACCAGTGCCACACTATCAGCTATGACAGCCTTGACCAAAAAAGTATTGAGCACCCCACTTTTTCCTCTGTAACTTACAAATAAAGTATTATTTTTCAATTTCAAAAATACACAAAAACGTAAAATATAAAAAGTGTTTTAACATGAGCAAATCATAAGTAAATATCATTTCGAAGTAATTATTTGCGTGTGAAAACTGAAGCTAGAAAAAGTCGGTTTTACAATAAAATGATTAATTGTATTTTTTTCTACGGAATTTCCCTTAACGTCAATAAATATGACAAATTTTCCGATAGATATACAACTTTCTATAATAAAAGATATAAATGCCCCTTTTAAAGTTTGACTTGTATCTTAAAAACGCATGGGTGCTCAATACTTTCGGCCAAGGCTGTACCTAGTTATATGACAAATTATAGACCAAGATTAGAGTTTTTTAGTTAATTCAAATTTCAAGTTAATGTACCTTCTATTTTATAAATTTGATACACCGTGACCTCGAAATCTATTACCGATATTCCTTCCATTACAAACCATCTTTATGTAACACTCGTAAAATTACGCTGGAAACGAGAACAAATGTAAAAGATGTCGTAAAAATAATTTATTGGATCGAATTCGCGGTTCACTGCTGCGTACCGCATTTAGCAGTAGGTACTACTAATGGTATTCGAATTTACAGGGTGTCCCATAAGTCGCACGTCACAGTGACATCGGAGGTAGACCAGCCTAAGACGAACCGAACCAGCCAACATGACCTCTGTAAAAGTCGCATGGTTTTCAGGATATCGTCGGGGTGAAACTGATACACCGCGTAACTAGCTTTTTCTATAAAGTCTAATTTTCACTGTTATTTCATTCCAAGTTAGACCTTATGGAAAAATTTAGTTACGTGGTATTGCCGTTTCACAGACGATATGCAAGTTTAAAGTTTGTTCTGGCAAACTGGAAAAACTTGAAAACGATGAGATTGTTACTAAGGTAATGTTAGGCTGGTTCGGTGTGGGGATGATGCATTCCAATCAGTAAAAAAAAAAAAAGGCTGGTTCGGTCCACCTTCGGCTAGTCTACCTCCGGTGCCACTGTGACGTAAGACTTATGGGACGTCCTGTATAAATACAAATAAAGTAAGATGGATTGGCATTTGACCACAATGTCATGTAACAGTAAATGACGATGACGTTAAATAAGGGATCCTAGATTGTACAGCATATTCTTGAATTAAAAGATCTTGCGGGATAAACGTGTATGAAACATCTGTCACTTTCTGACCAGTATGTAAGTGCGAGGATGACGGATGCTTTATCTACGCTTTTCATAGCAATAAAGGCAACCATAATAAATTGTAGCCTATAACTTTCCTAGTTAATCCTTCTTTCCGTACAGTAGTTTACTAGTTTCTGAGATTTGCCCGAACCAACACAAACTCGGCACAACTTCAATTTATAATATGTATGTAGTGATTTCGCCGCTTGTTACCCAAGGTGTCCTCTTACGCTGCTACCACTCTTAAACAATTACGAGTTTGTTACATTATTTAGTTTTATAACGGCCAGATCCCTCATCGCTAACTAGCGTTTCTATCCGTTTCATTTTTAAACCAATCGCGTCACTGGTAGATCACGTGACTCTTCGTATGTCGTGATCTACCAGTGACGTGATTGGTTTAAAAACGAAACGGATAGAAACGCTAGTTAGCGATGGGCATCTTGGCTAAGGGCCCTGGTAACAATACCGTTATAAAACTTACAACAATACCGTTATAAAACTAAATAATGTAAGAAATAGTTGAACATGTCGGTTTCAAACTGACTCTTGACAACATTGTTCTATAAAAAACTATCGACGTAAACGATGGTAACGCTTCGCACCACTGAATGAGGTGACGTCACAGCCGGAGCTCAGTCGATCGCGCCATGATTTATTACTTTTTTAAAAGTTTTTACGCCTGTACGTCAGTGGACTAACGCCAAAGTCTAGTGTTCCACGTTACTGTACCGTGGTGGTTAAAATTATCCTATAGTGACATTGTGACGTCATGCCCTCGGTTGGAGACAGTTTTAGGTATAAAAGTAGGTTATGTTAAATATTTGTTCTTTTATTATTTCACTTCGATGAATTTCCTTGAGTCGCTTTGATAAATCTTCAAAGCTTGGTTTTGTTGAATTTAAATGATCTAATGACCTAATTCTAGATATTAGCTCTACAAAAACATAGATTTACTCCGGAATTAATATGAGATTTTTGAAGTTAACTAGTGATTTTTTTAAACTGTTAAAAACTAATAGGTAGGTATATCTTATGCTGTTTACTTGGGATGCTTATTTTATTATTCTATTTCTGATTTATTTTAGATTTGTAGCAATAATGCTTAGTTTTCTAAACTCCACAGCTATTGTTCGTATGTTCGTAAATGCGAAATACACACCGACATGCAGTGTTGCACGTGATTTAAGCTCATTCTCGCTATCACAGCGTTTTGAATCTCTCACAGTTTGTTTACGCGAAGCCGACGCCCTTTTCAAGTATCAACTCATGAAATGTTTTCAAAGCTAACTCGTATTTTTTTCAGACTATTCATACAGTCAAAGCAGCCAGCTTTTCAACTCCCTTGTGGTTCTGCATTAAGAGATTGGGTAAAAAAATAATCTACTATGCACTAATTAATGAAGTCACGACCTTGAAAATCTTTAAAATGTACGTGCAGTTTCGAATTCTCTATAAAGGTATTATTGAGCGATTTTCTTTTTTTAAATTATATTTTGGAAGTTGTAAGCCCCCTGACCTGACCTCTTTTAACCCCGACGCGAAAAAAGGGATGTTTTATTTGACGCCTATGTCTGTCTCTGTCTGTCTGTGACATTGTAGTTTTCAATTTAATTTGGGTGGTTTTGGCTAAGTTTAATAAAATTCGCTTAAGTGGTTTAAAAGTTACCAGTTCTAAAAGTACTGGTCGCAGTTGTATTAGGGATTTTTATCTTTTTAAAAGTTTTTATTTCTAAGGCCCCTGTGATAGGTAGTTATTATTTAGCTGAAATGATAATGTCAAATCAAGGCCAAAAATATATTACAGGTTTAGGAAAGAGATGTTTATGTCTAATTAAAAATATGTGGAAATCATACTTAACATATTATTATAGCAATCATTGCGTTTATAGCATTAAGGACCTTAGTAGCATGTATGTTGAAATAGATCGTACGGTACATTAAAGGTATACCTTAATCAAATACTAAATACATCCTAAACGTTTTCAGTATGAAACCTGATCTCGAAACCATTAAACTGTAATGTGAATCAGATCCAGACAGAGTCCAGACTGCACTGGGAGCTAGTGCTATCGCATTGTCTGCAGCGTTTGGACGTGTTGTGTTTATATCGGGAACCCTTGAACATCTGCTGCTTCTAGTTGCCTGGTACTTGTAAATCTTTAGCTGAAAATAACTATTAAACGGATTAATAACGTCCTAAGGCCCCTTGTACACTTGAATGTACATAATACGGCCAATTATTCCAATTAATAAAGATCAATTTCAAAGAAGAAAGAGTGGAATTTCTTTTGTTTTTATGACTGACAATAAAATTAGAAAATATACTCTATTCCATTCACTATAGGTTCATATTCCACTGGCAAATTTCGTTGTATGGTGGGCCTTAGGAGGATAAATAAAATCCCCGTCATAATTGCAACTTCTACTTTCAGAGCTGTTACTCGTACACATCCAACGTTTAACTTTATTTAAACTAGTTTACTGTTTAATAAACCAGCCAAGTGCGAGTCGGACTCGCACACGAAGGGTTCCGTACCATCGTACAAGCTAAGACATTGTTAAGGTCGAGCAAAAAAACGCGAAGCATCACATTGGGAAATTTTATGCGGCCCACGCACGCGTCTGTCGCTCCGTGGCCGATGACACGACAGTAGTAATCTACACGTGAAAATGCATGGAATCGGCACTTTTCAGTTTCATAGCACTAAATACTGTCGCATTGGCCTGCTACCTGTGGAAGTCTCTACCTTTCACCAGAAATAATTTTGTAGCCTTATTTCTAACCAATCGAGTGGAGACCACGAACTAAGAAGTGCAGCCTGCATGAAGGACAAACGACCTAATAAATGTTGCAGGGAGTCGTTGGATGCAGGCCGCAATGGATCGTTCCCGCTGGAAATCAATGAGGGACTATGTACAGCAATCAGGGACTGTAATACCGTTTTAATTTGGATATCGATATAAATATCGATAATTAGGTATCTTTATATCGATATAGGTATCGATAAATAATTTTCGGACATTAATATCGATACTTTGACAGAACTCCGTCATTTATGACCCGATTTGAATTTTTCTTTTATTCAGTCTGGTAACATACTTACATACCCGAATGAAACATACCCGGTTCAGATTGGTCCCATTTCCACATCGTTCATACGTAAGACGATGCGTGCGTTCGTTCGTCACGAGTGATCGGTTGGCATTGAAGCCAAAGCCGGTACTTTCTTGATGCATGACTACGCGTGGAAGGGGTGGAACGCACCTATACGACCAATAGAAAAAATCTAGGTATTTATTTGACCTTCTTACATGAAAGTGTTACTTTGCACATCCTAACAAACAAAAACACGAAATTATCCCATCTACAACTAAATGCCACGCTTTAGTATAACCCCATTAGGGGAACAATAAACACGGCGCATTACATCCCATTCACGCACGGGCGACTTTAATACGTTCGTCTCGTTCGCTAACGATTTAGTTCACGCCAGTGGCATTATGGTTTTAGGGCATTGTTTCACTTGAAAGGGAAAATTAGGTACCAGAATTGTAGTCGTATTTTTTTTATTTTTCATTTGGACTTTGACTTGATTGAAATCATTGTGTTAAATAAAATCTTTACTGTAATGGTGAAATAGAAATATGTATTCTTAAGGGTCCTTTCATATCTACAGTCAGCCACAGGTAGATGTAATCAATCTGTCATAAAGGTGGACTACCTACAAAAAGAAATGAGATCCCATCAAAAACAAAATGTACAAAAAGGTCTACATTTAGTAAATGTATTTATATTAGACATCTTTATTTCTATAATAAATATAGTCACCTTTATGCCAAAAAAAACTAAATCAAAATTGGTCCATCCGTTTAGGAGCTACGACGCCACAGACAGATACACAGATACACACGTCAAACTCATAACACCCGTCTTTTTGCGCCGCGGGTTGAAAAGCGCCGCAAGAAACTCTAGCAGAAGGTATATTCAAACATAAAATCAAACCTGCAACCTGCTTTGTTTTCTTCGCCTATTCTTAAGCGGCTACCACACGCGCAAGCTTCACCACAGTTTTGCCTGCGCAGGCCGGTTTGTACACGGAACACGGAGCGTGTGGTTGGTAAAACTCTATAGACACGAAGTGTTCAGTTTTGGCTTGCGCAGGCAAAACTGTGGTGAAGCTTGTGCGTGTGGTAGGCCCATTATTTGATATCAAGATCAAAAGTGGCAGAACTGAAGAAAAATTTGTCAAAGGGCAAAAAAACAAAAGAAGTTTTTGCAGTTGTGTATTTTGGCACATTTTCCTCCTTCGTTTTTTGCTGTGCTGTTGGGACGGGAAGCGGTGTAAACGAATCATTAGGGTTGGTATGAAACGTACGAAAATTTCGTTTTGAAGAATTTTTTAACTTTCCATTAACCTATGAACTTGAATTTTGTTGATATTGTTTATTATTATGTATATTTTACTAACATAGACCAATATATTGATAATTTGGTACGGAACCCTAAATATACGAAGTCAGATACGCACTTGGCCGGTTTTTTTAATCCTGCTATATAGACCTCTAAGGTAAAATATTCCTTTCCGTCTAATTATAAAAGCATTTCAAGAACACATCAAAGTTATTTTAGGTCTGCTTCACCATTTATAGCCCAGCCTGTCTGTTGTTGTATGTCGGATCAATCATAAGCATTTTATTCACCCTTTTTTCAATATTTATAGTCATAGCCGTATTAATAAACTGATCTTGTGTGAGATGCCCGTCACAAGATGCGTCAAAAATGACAGTTTTGTATGGAATGACGTTTACTTTGACGTATCTTGGGACGGGGATCACAATTGAGATGAGTTTATTAATACGGCCCTTTGTTTTAACATACATAATATTATAATTTGTAAATATAATTTTCATAGTTTATCGAAGATACAGCAAGTCGTCTTGAAAGAAGCAGAACAGAGCCTCGCAGACGTGAAAACCGTCAACTTAAACAAACACGTTTGGTGTTCTTAAGCTATGTAAAATGAAATAGCGCCTTTATTCATGAGAAAATTCCTATAAGATAATACCGTGGCTGCAGCGGTCTCAAACGAAGGGTAATTCAATTTCATCTCTTTCACTAAAACCTTTAGATGCAGTGAAAAGATTAATTAAAACTGAATGGAACTGGTCTTGTCTGTTAAATTTTCAGTGACTGCCAGACACAGAATACCCTTAGGTATTATCAAATAAAATAAAACAAAAAATGGTTTATTTAAATGTGTACACGTAATCACGTTACAGGTTATTTGGTCCACTAACTAAAAAAGTACTAACGATTCGATTTACAGAGAAAACAAACAGAGGCCCCCAAACTAGGCGAAGCCTGTATCTCGGGAGACCGAAACAGATTAACATAATATGTATTTAAAATTTTAGGCACTATTTAAGTACCATTTACAAACTTTTTTCCTTTTAGGAGCAGCGTCTAGAACATAATTCGAATAGCTTAGAAGATTTAGCAACCAGTCTGGTAGTAGCTTTTTAGCTTTATGAATTTTACAGTCTTTGATTAATTATTAATTAATTAAATGTTTGCGTTAATATTTTAATCGGAAACAAGAATGGAATAACATACATATAATTTATAATCCTCGACTAGCTCATCTTGTAATTGTGGCTTGTCGCTCTGTGCGTCTCTGTCGTTACATACCTACTAGAAAAGGACGTCCTAGGAACAATGTGACTTGTTTGTTCCTAGGACGTCCTTTGTAGCAACTTGTGCTACTCAGCCGTCCTGGTCGATTGAAATACTTGAATAGGTAACAACTAGAACTGTTAAACTCAGTAAATTCGAAAACCTTTAAATATATGTTGTAGTACTGATGAATTTTGTGATTGGAAATGACAGGTATTGTAGGCTTCTTTAGAAACGCTAGAACGTTCTTCCACGGTGTCCGGAGATTGAAAGAAAGTTATTTGTTCAGACAGACGGACAACAAAGTGATCTTATAAGGGTTCCTTTTTTCCTTTTGAGGTACGGAATCCTAAAAAAATAATTAAGCTTATTTGCTTTGTCAATAGAAAATATTGAACCGAGTTTACTTACTTGTAATTAGAAATTTTTTAAGTTTTAATTGAATCCTGTTACCTTAGCCAACAGAACTTCTTTAATTACTGTCTGCCTGATTATATGTGGTGTAAACAACAAGACTGTAGCGATTCATATCGGTTTGTTATTTTAACAGTTTTGTTCATTGCTATAAAATATTTCTTGTCTGTTTGTTTTTTTTAAACCTAAATGAAATGTTGTAAGTAAACCCATTCCTGGTTATGTAGAGTCTTCATTGTTATTCATCATGATTGCTTTTATACATGGTATTCAGCATGTATTGTTTTTTCTTCTTAAAAATGGTATTTCTCTTTTTTATGCGAAGATTTTAAATTATTGATTAGGTATCTAACGATGCGTTTATAAAAGGCTTTCATGACAGACTGACTGACTGACGGATGACGCACAGCCTAAACCGCTCCGCCTAGAGACTTCAGGAGAGGATATACTTTGGATGCCGTAATCGTGCAATGAGAAGAAGTTTCTGAAATTCTGTTCCCAACGAGAAGAGAAAGTACATACATTTTTGCTGCGCTGAAGTTTATTTCAGTACATGTAACATGCCCCGTTGCTGTAACCTTAGCAGTGGACGTCGGTATGTCAATTCTTATAAAAATCTTCATCTACATTAAGCGAAATGAATATTTTCTATTTCTATTTACATGACCAGCTCTCACAGCTTGCGCCACATTTTCACTAGCTCCGTCGGTAAGGTGATATCGCCGCCAGATTCACAATTAAATTTTCCATCCAATTATATTTTCAAAGTTTGGGAATATTCTCATCGATCTGGATAATTATACTATTTCGTCAGAATAATTCCCGAGATATCTCGAGAACGGCCCATCTCTAAAAGGGACAGATTATATGACTCGAATAGCTCTATCCCTTTGACTGACTGGAACTTTAACAGTTTTAATAATAATAATAATAATCCAGCCTATATACGTCCCACTGTTGGGCACAGGCACTCGCAATGAGAGGGTTTGGGCTATAGTTCCCACGCGTGCCCAGTGCGGATTGGGAACTTCGCACACACCGTCAAATTGCTTTGCTGGTGTGTGCAGGTTTCCTCACGATGTTTTCCTTCACCGAAAATCTTATGGTAAATTTACAAATTTTATTTCGCACATAAATTCCGAAAAACTTAGAGGTGCGAGCCCGGGTTCGAACCCACGACCCTCTGCTTAAGAGTCGGCAGGTCAAACCATTAGGCTACCACGGCTTTTTTAACAGTTTTAACAGTTCATAAATACGACCTCAGTTCTTCTTTCGCTATCACGTCCGCACACCTACAGGTATATACCTACCATTCTTATTCAGCCCATTTATAATACGGTCCTGACACGTCCTAATTAAACTACCCCAGGCTTCCACGACCCACCTCATTAGGGCAGTGACAAACAGCCATATCACAATGTTCTAACGACGTTCCGTTCCACCCTTTGATTACATACACACTTGATTATACATATAAAACCTTATTTACGACAAGGGCATGATTTGCATTACACAACCGCTTCATGCGTTTCTGTATCACGTATGAAAGGCACAATTTGCTGATTCGTTTGAACACAATGGTATTTTCAAGTAAGAAAACATAGCCTCTATTTGGCCTTAATATTATGATTAATTTTATTTTTCTTACTTTGGGTTGTTATAAGAAAATGCTGTAAGTGACAGCCATTATTATTTTGATTGGTATTTTATAACAGGTCACGCTTGTCGGGGTAGTTAAGACATTATAATATCTATGGTATAGTTGCATAAAAGTATAGAGTTAAATTTTCCTGTCAGTCTATAAAATACAAATTATAGACGCCGTATACATAGATCTGTTTTTTTCGCTGCTTGTAACTTGCCAGGTTTTGGCACTTCGTAATAATAACGGCATATGACAGAGGCATTATGATGTCAGAATCAGTTAGCCAATTATTATGTGTTCGT
Source organism: Tortrix viridana (assembly GCA_963241965.1). Lineage (NCBI taxonomy): Eukaryota > Metazoa > Arthropoda > Insecta > Lepidoptera > Tortricidae > Tortrix > Tortrix viridana. Next base: position 16,456,299 of record OY725172.1, read on the forward strand.
TATACATTATTAGGTCAAAAAGTATAAGATCATCTAACTATGTTTTAATTTATCCGAAACGGTTCGCCAGTTTAAGCTAGGTTTTTGAACAAACATTTACAATATCAATGAAACTCTATTGCAAATATGGTCAAGTCTTTTACATATTTGTAAGCAAACTAGGCCATATTCGACATAAATTAATAGCGTGTTAGTTATCGCTGTTGCGGTTGTAAATTAATTATTATCGAGTCTATCGACCGTCGTAAAGATTAAGCCATAATCGTGTTTATTTGTAGTTTTAATTCACTTATGGTCAATGTTCTGTATTATGTTATGACCTCGTAAAGCGTTGGGTACTTAAATAAAACTAGTAGCTACATTCTTCTTAGCATAACTTGTTAAACATTCAGTCATTTTTGATTTTAGGTAATTAATCAATAAATAATCAGGGGACACACACAAATAGATCCCAAACTAAGCTCCAGGCGTGTAGGTACTATATGGGTACTAGACAACGATAAACATTATATAGAAAAATACATACCTTAGGGCCGCTTTAGTAAAGTTATCTTGAGTGAAACACCAATCTCAAGATAAATGTTAACCTGTAGAAAACTGACATTTTTGACGGGACTCGAGCCAGGCATATCAGCCAAGATCAGTTAATTAATACAGTCCTAAATTGCCCTTATCAGGAATCGAACCCAGGACCGCCAGCATCGGAGGTAGAGTCTGAGTATGACAAAAGTGATAAAACATACCAGACTGCTGAAGAAAGATGATGATCAGGATACTTGGGCGCAACAGAATAAAACAAGTAATTCAGTTAATCTGAAAGCGAGGAGTTCTAAATGACGACGCTTTTCAGGGTGAAATTGGCAACATGATCCAGTTATTGTCTTCAAACTTTTTCTCAATGGTGGTTGCCACTTGGGAATATAAGATTCCACCCGTCACACCACCAAACTATTTTTGCCAAGTTGCATTTAATCTGCTGTAAAATGGTGTGGAGTGTGGACTGGTTTGAATGAAGTTTCGACGCATAATATTTCCCTGGCGAAATTTAATGGTAATAAAATCCCTGTCCCCTTTTGTCTTCACTATCCATACATTATCTCATGTTCCATGTATTTTAACACATTCCTGTATAGTCTAGGAGCAGACGGGTATAGACTTATTTGGTTAAGAAATTAAGATTAGAGGTTAACTTCTAATCTTAATTTCTTAAATACTATATTTTTATAGAAATAAACAGATTAAATCTTAATTTTATATTTTTTCAGATATAACAATTACTTACGATTCATAACTATTCGTTGAGATAACACTTTATAATTTGTCACAATGTAGTTGTGACGATACTCACTTTTATGCTACAATAATGAACACAACTTTTAACTTCACAATTATAACGTTAAATCATCACAATATCTTCTGTTTGTTTTGATTGTCAGTTGTCAATGTCACTTCTTGCGTGCTATTTGAGCTATGCTAACAAAGGCTGATATTAGTTCAATAATGACGTATGTTAGCTACCTTTTCTCGAAAGATGGCGTTACTATCGTCAATCTTTCTTTTCAATTATTTTATTCTAAATTATAATACATTTCCTTAATATTGTTCAATAAATTTATATTAAACATGATAATGTCATTTTAATAAATTCATAATGCTTTAATCAACTTTTTGGATGCAGTTAAATTATATCGAGTAATTGTCGGGTAGATGACACTCGCGTTGTGAATTTTAATGGGGGTATGTGAGATCACGTATTCACATTCGCGAATGTAACGGTTCAGGCTGCAAAGCTTATAAAAGGGCCGGGACATCACAGTCCTGCTTCTTTGTTCGCTGTCTACTACCTAGAACCAGGTGCCTAAGCACTTGCTTTGTTCTACGGTACATTTCCCCAAATCGGGGAGCATCGTTGGGAGCTGAACTCTGACTACAACCTTGTTGGGTCTTCAACCTCGTTGGGAGCTGAACTTGGCTGGGAGTACTTCCACTGCTGGGAATACGACTGCTGGACTACCTACCTCCGGATTCCGGCGCCGCGACCCATCGCTGCGTGTTACCGAGGGAAGTCCCACGCGTATACGAAAGCAGACCATATCTACCTACCCACTCTAAATTTCTTATTGTTCGAGCCACCGGGAGATACGTGATTATACGACTTTAACTTTCGACTTTTTTCTCTTAACCACCCCGGTAGGTAAACAAACAAACAAAATGCAATTAACTCGTTTGGTTGCTCAAGTAAGACTGAGTGAGCTAAAAGTGAAAAGACAGAAGGTAAGTTACAGCTGATTACGCGACAAATTATTTCCACTTTACGTATTAAGGATCGGCCACAACGGTGCGTCAACCGTCAACGTATTTTGAGCACGATGTGGCCGATCCTTAAAGTGATATTTCGATCCAACAAGATTTTGTATAGAACTGTTAAATGTTAGGCGTACGTGTAGTTAATCGTGATATTGCATTTTCATACCTATACTTGTGACGCAACCTCGTTTATGGCTTTTTAAAATTCAGCATAATTTTCATGAAGAGCAATAGACAATGCTCATAGACAAGTTGCAGTTCGGAAAAAGATTATGTACTTATAATATTGACATAAGCTGTGTCAATCCCTACTTTATGACACGGCTCCGAATTATACACTTTGCGGCTTCTGTGCATACTACTCTTAACCTACGTTCAACAAAATCAACGGCATGTAAAACAACGTCGCTCGGACTGACAGCTGACAGCGGGATAATGTAAAAATACGCGCGCGTGACGTCACGATCCGAATCGCATTACCGTGGTAAGATTAACGGGGCCGAAGTGGAATGTACCTTTTTGATATTCACTACGTTAAAAGTGTATGAAGAAAGTTATCTGAAAATCAAAAAGAAACACCGCGTGGCTCCGGCAGTTCTTCTTATATTTTTTTTTTACTGTAGTAAAAAGTTTAGTTTTACATTATGGTTAGAGTGCAAAAAGGAAACGGATGTTCTTACTTTCTTAAAGTACATGCGAAAACATTAAACTTCTTTTCAGCTACACTGCGGTCGGGAAACGAAGTAGACGAAGTTCAAATCCCACACGGGGTATTTTATTTTGTTTTTATTTTAGTTTCTTTTGCTTGATTATTTTTTACGTTCAGATATTTAATTACTAATGTTTTTGGAGAACGTTATTTACACGTAGGTACTTATTGTAGCGGGATAACGTATCCAAAGGTTTTGGTTTTCTGAATTTCTGAAGATATCGTTTTCTTTTTTACCACAGTAACTGCCGCACTCAGAGACGTCAATTATTTTTTCAGTTTCATTAAAGTTGCTGCGTCTTATTCTATTGTTATAGCAAAGAAAGTGACTGCAGCAACTTTAATCAAACTTAAAAGTTAATTGACGTCTCTGAGTTCGGCCGTTAGTCTTTAAGTATTTATATAAGTTTTTAATAAAGTTTATTTTTGTTTCAGGTTAGTGCTTCACCTTGATTTATCGGATCCTCAGTTTTGTGTAAGTAAAAAAAAAATGTTTTATCTTTCATCCGTGATTTATATATGTATAAACAAAGAAACAGATTGATTTATTATTACGCAAAGCCCATACCGCTGAAGCTAGAAACATGACATTTGAGGAATAGTTTTTAATGACGTAACAGCAAGGGAAATGCTAAAAAAAAAAAAAACGAATCCTACGCAGTCAAAGTCACTATTATATAACACTAGTGGCCCGCCCCGGCTTCTCGCCGGTAGCACTTATTATCAATAAACGGTTACGCGTAGCGCTATCACCCTGGGGCCACACTAACGGGAAACGCCGATAAAAATCAACGTCAATCGCCTTATGCGTAGTATGCATAAGGCGATTGAAGTTGATTTTTAACGGCGCTTCTCGTTAGTGTGGCCCCAGCATTAGCGTATAAACTTCCTCGATAATTCCTCTTTCTAAGTAAGACAGCTACTGCTGACGGGCAACTATTGCTCAAATTGCCCGTGTGACATCGTTCTAGATGATGAATTAAATTTTTTTCGTTCAAAATTTTTCACCCAGAATATTTCACGTTCTTTTATTCACGCTACGTTATTATATTACTCAACCCAAACTCAAATTACTCTTATTTGATGGAAAGAATTAGAAAACTATGATTTACATTATTACTAATTGTTCATATCATACAAAACGACGCGCTGTTTGCACGACATAATATTATATCATTATTATATTATTTTCGTCCGACAAATTGCCGAGAGACCATTTTTAGACCCTTTGCATTCAACGCGTGTAATTTCATAAGGGCCATGATGTATACGCTTTGCATGTATGCAAACTTGTAAGTTACGTCACGATTTTTCTGCAAGGGAATTGGGTAGGACTTTGTAGCATTTGTTACATATGTTATTGTTTAATTGTAATTAAAAAAGCCCGTGTTTTTTAAGGGTAGCGCAAATTTGACGTATAACAATATAACAACACGGCTCATGTTTTACAGTTATTTAAAATGTACGTATTATTTTAGGCATTGCTTCAAAATTTACGTTAATCATTACCGTGTATTACATACTCGCATAAATAAATAAAAATAATAAATAAATGTCAGGGCACATCTCACACAAATAGTTCTAGTCCCAAACTAATATCTGTAGGCAACAAACTTATCAACAAACAACGACAAACAAACATAGATAAGTACATATTTAAATACATAGAAAACATCTAGAACAAATACTCACGGTCATCACACAAACATATATGCCCAATATGTCACCCAAATCCTATCAACGTTTTATTTTAGCAAGATTAATATCGAGTTACATCGAAGCGTTTTAAACGCAATCTCTTGGCTTCATGTAACATAAGCAGCTTTGCACGTAGAATCTGTGAACCGCAATAGGTGGGTACTGAAGTGAAATTCAGCGCATTCATTGCGGTAAGGCTTAAATTCATGTATCTAGGTTGGCCCGTACCTCGCATTGCGGAGCTGCTGAAGGGAATTATTTGCTAGATAGAATCCTACTAATATTATAATTGCGAAAGTTTGTGTATGTGTGTTAGTTTGTAACTCTTTCACGCTGCAACGGCTGAACGGATTTTGATAAAATTTGGAATCATCGTCATCATCATCATATCAGCCGAAAGACGTCCACTGCTGGACATAGACCTTCCCCAAGGATCTCCACGACGACCGGTTTTATGCTACTCGCATCCATCGGCTTGCCAACACTTTGCTTTCCGGTCCGCGGCCGCCACTCTAGAACCTTTCCGCCCCAACGGCCATCGGTTCTACGAGCAATGTGCCCCGCCCACTGCCACTTAAGGTTCGCAATTCGCTGGGCTATGCTGGGCTAAATTTGGAATGGAGATAGCTTATACTCTGGATTAACATATTGGATATTTTTTATCCCGGAAAATTTGGTAGTTCCCAAGGGAACACCGATAAACAACTTCTACGCGGACGGAGTCGCGGACAAAAAGTAGTAGTTTATATATCCGACGTCACGTTGAAAATGATAAACGCGAAAGTTTATGAGAATGGATGGATGCATGGATGTTTGTTACTCTTTCACGCAAAAACTACTGAACGGATTTAGATGAAATCTGGCACACAGATAGTGCTCATCCTGGATTAATTAATAGGATGCTTTTTATCCCGAAAAATTAACGATAAACGGATTTTATGCGGATAGAGTCGCGTGCAAAAGCTTGTATGTACATATTTGTCCTGTAATGGAAACATTTTCACTGTTGAATACATAAAGACTCTGTGACATAAAGAGAGCCACGATTTTACACGAATTCAAAGACCTATTTCAGGTCACATCTTGTTACATAATATGACTTAAATGCGCCAGAATGGCAACATATAAAAAAAGAAGACCTATTTCCGCTATGATAATGTCGCAAACGACAGGAGAATGTTTTTTTTAACATAACCGATACTCCCTGAATATTCCGCTCCGTTAACTCCAAATTTTGTCTGCCTTTTTTGATTTTTATTCGTAACTAGATCGAAAGAAAGAACGGTTAACAAACGTTACTTGAAGAATTAATTTGTGTATGACTACAATAAACGCTGTAAACCAACTAATACATGACGACACTACAGTTTTTTTAATGGGTCATAGTGACACTTTTATGCGTAGGTACAGTCGATTTAAAGTAAAAATAACAAAATAGAACACATTTGTCTTAGTAACAAATCTAATCTAAATGCAACACCCATCCATGTATGTACAGTCGAACTCATAAGTTTACATTTTAGTACCATGTCGCAGTTACGTATTATAAGTGTCAATAGTTTGAATTAAGTAATGTCAATACTGCGACAAGGTGCTAAAATGTACAACTACTTATGAGTTCGACTGTACTTGTAGTCTTCGTTTTATGGCTCCTTTTATGCTTTATTTATTGTTCTGAAGGTAATACCATAGTAATACGCCCATCACTGTCTTTTACAATATTTATAGTGTCTTAACACTTATTAAAGGAAGTCACGCCAGACCCCATGATCTTGATAGTGGACGATCTGCAATTATGCGTCGAGGTCGACCTTGCATTGTCTCTGAAGTAATGCACGGGGAACTATTCCGTTAATAAACGTTGCTGAACTCTAACTTGAGAGTGATTTGTAATCATGAGGTAAAGGTGCACTAAAAAATTTTACATTTAAAATAATGTAGTAAGTAATCATCATAATTTTAGCCTGTCTTTTCTTTCTCAAAGCATAGCAAAATCAATCAAAATCAAAAAGTCTTTATTACCATTTAGCAAGTTTGTAAAAATTACAGTTGTTGAGGCCTCCCTTTAGGCTTACAAAGGCCTGTGTTGGGACGCCTCAACCAATCGCCTCAAATCAATTATCAAAAGAAACGTCAAAATGATTTTCACTTGCCACTTTTAATTTTTATTTTGAACAGTAGTTTTAATAACATTTGGTAGTTCATTTGCCGCAATATCTTACTTTTTCAACCCATAGCTACCTAGGGCTGAGTGAAGGTCTCCTTCAAAGAGCGCTATTCTCTCCTAGCCCACTATCATCCACCTCATCCTTGGTGTTGGTAATGTCGTCCGCTTATCTTGCCTTTTACTGGACAACTTTTTAACGTCCAGTTTTAACCCTGGATGCCTATTATGGTCGTGTTTATCCACGTGGATAAACGTGGATGAAATATCTATCACTTTCGGTCCAGTTCGTAAGTGCGAGAATGAGGAATCCTTCATCCTCTATTCACTGCAATAAAGGCGATATGGTGGCCTATACGGGACAGAGCTTAGAAGTAGAATCAATTCAATAAAATGAATGTGGTCAATCTTTGTTGACGTAATTCATAATCACCTAAACTGTTACTTAATTTTATTGTTACGTACGTCTTATCAGACCTATTATGATCCTAATCAGACCTGTAATGGATATGCAGGCCGGTTTATGGTCCAGTTAAGCATGTTTCTAGAGTCAGTGTACATAAGCTTTATATATTGTTGGTGTGTCTCAAAGTTATTTCAAATGAAATTTAATAATTAAATTATGATACTTATTCTACGAGGTGTTTTGTTGGAGTGAAAGCTTCTATATTTATAATTCTTCCAAGTTTTTTTTTATAGAATAATACCAGTATGGAATAACATTCTCTCGTTTACGATTTCTTACAAAAACTCCAACAATGAGAGGAAGCAGTAACAGCCAATTATTGTCTCATTAATAATCTTCAATTTTTATAACATTGTGGTTGATGATTCATATTGGAATTACATTTCTCTAGGGCTTAATATCTGCTTAAGTCATTGAAAATTGGTTAACATTCGTTTCATGTTTTAAGTTATCAAAGATGTGAGTTGCATGAGGTGACCGGTGACCTTGTAGTTCCTCCATCATACGGAGTAGGTCTCGAATTGGTCATTTTTCTTGACTTGCTTTAGGTATCTTTGATAACCAATTTACAATCGTTCAAAGCGTTTTCCTGTATATTGTTTTTACCAATACAAAAAAAAGTTTATTCCTCGTCACGATTGGCTACATAAAAAAATATAGAAAACTCCAGTAAAGAGGTATAATCTTACATCGCTTCCATGGTAACGGGTCCCACTTCCTTTAAGGACGTCGTAGGACGTTGAGATTGCCTTCAAGTGACAGACGCACGTGTTTCCTTTTTGTATAGGTTGTTGGTAACAGAGGACGGAACGCTTTGGGAACATAATGTTGTTTTTATTACATGAAAGAGTTTGTTCAAGGAGTTCGCAAGAAAATTGTGTATTATTATATTATACTAGCTTTTCCCCGACCCCGAAATTACGAACCATATTGCGCGGGAAATCTTTTTGCATGAAAATACGGGGAAAACGATATTTCCCAGATACCAGACCCAGCTAGATCGAATTTTCGCCCCCGTAAACCAGCATGCCGCAATTTTCATCGAAATCGTTAGAGCCGTTTTTGAGAAACGTGAGTACAAATATATATAAATATAGCGACCCGCCCTCGCTTCGCTTCGATTATGATCGTCTGTAAAACACGTAGGTACATAAATCAGAATGTATTTTTCTATTAGTATTTTGTTTAGATTGACATTTTTAAATTCGTAATATATTTTGAATGGAATGTCCGATTTCAAATATTATAAAAGTAATCTACAGGTATTGAAACAGTTTTGAACACGAAATATTTATTTGGATAAGGATTAACACAAAATTCAACTTAACTTATCAACTTTTAAAATGTAAAAAAGTTGTTATAGTGACATAACTACAATAGGTTGGACATGTGGTATCGCGAAGTTTTTTTTTTGTTTTCGCGTTAAGAAATCTAAAAAAAACAACAGAAAAAATAAGAATCATCTTGAAAATATCTAAATTTTGATAAAAATAATTTGCGCAAAGATAGAGGGTGATTTATTTATTCTAAGGTAGAAGATGCACATGACATCCCGTCTAGAACTAGTGAAATAGTAACGAAGCTGTGTGATAATGATGTCAAACATAGTACAATAACGGACTGAATTACAAACTAGTTATAAATGCGTGGTGTGGTAGTTGTGGTTTATAAAGAAATAAAACACTTTTACGAGTAAAAGTACTTCTTACTGTGTTAATTACTTTTAGAGTAATAACAGGAAAAGAATCATTATTAAAACACTCAATATTTTACGCACGCTATACTTCCTTACACTTTTATAAATACTCAGTCCGTGTTGAATGTTATTATATTGATACCGTGTTATAATTTTTGCTGTGAAAAAAACTTAAGATAAATTAATTGTCTGATTTTCCTCCATTGAACGTCATTGTGTGCATTTCTTTGTGCTAAGTGTTAGGTTTGCCAAGTAGGTAGGTTTCACTTTGACTTAAAAATCAATATTATTAAGTACTACTATCTAGACTTTATCATCATCATCAGACGCAAGACGTCTACTGCTGGACCAAGGTTTTCAACAATTTTCCACATTTTCTAGATTGCAAAATGTGGAAAATTGTGGAAAACAATTGTCCCAAAAAAATAAAAATAAGATATTGCTTTTGGTTCTGAAATATTCACAATGTAAAAGCCGAGTAAAACGATATTATTTTATAAACTTGGTAAAACTACTTGCAAATACACACGGGGCGATTTTCCACCCACGAAATACGTTTCCGGTCCGTCGCGGCCGGCATTAGCATAATGTTCCCATTAATCCGACCGCCCGCCCGTTGGTTCGGACATGTCGACAATTTTTCGCTAGGGCCCATGCCTCATTTTGACTAGATTTTATTGTTTGGTAAAATTTTCGCGGCGTTGCTAAGGAAATGCTGTTGGGTCCTACGTTTTAATTGGTTGGTACGGGTTTGAGAAAATTTGCTTAGACGATAGAATAATACAAAAGTCGCCGGCTGCATTATCAACTATTATTACTTAGCCTCGCCGGTCAATAATTCGCAGCCAAGTTCGTCACCAAGACGAGTGATACAACATTTTTGACAGTGTCTAAGAAATATTTTTAAATAATAATTGCATGATGGTGCAAAAATAAATGGTTATTATCACCGCCGTCGACATCATCATATCGGCCGAAGGACGGCTTCTTCTGGACAAAGGCCTCCAAAAGATGGCAAGAATGTCCCGTCCTACCCGCATCCACCATTAGCGCTAATGTGTTAATTATACTAAACATAACAACCTAAAGTGCCTCGTAATACTGAAATGCATGAACGTAATTTAACTTCAATTTCATGGTTGAAGGAAATTAAGATATTTATTTAACACGTTCATTGCCATTTATGAAGGAAACGGAAGGTCTATATTATTGCAGCATAATTAAGTAATAAAGTAGAAATACTTGTGTTTAAGATAGCTATAATTACTTAGTCAATAAGGTAGGGACGGACAAACGTAACGTGTTTTTGAAATACATTTAGCGGTACTTTTTTATGTGGTATTTATTTTATGTAAAGCCATATTATTGCCTACCCTAGGCACCAATTCACCAGTGATATTTATCAGTATGGTTAACACGACTTATATTTTTATACTTGGCACTCAATACGTCGTTTTTTTATATACCTACTTGGTATTTTAAGATTGCTTCTTCTTCTCTTTCTTAGTCGTGTCCTCATGGTTGAGTCGTGACCAGCGTTAGTGACTAGAGCTCTCCTGGCTGATATTTGTTCAGCCTGATAAAGTGCAAACTGAGTGTTACAATTTAGGACTTAGTAGGGTTAGTGCCCTTCCTATGCTTCCTGTTCCCTCCACCCGGTCAACCAGTATAAGCTTCTCCAGGTGGCTGGGCTCTCGATGTGCCACGTGACCAAAGAACTGGAAACCGCGTAACCGAAGATTACTTACCGAGCGATAAACAAGACGCGGTCCAATTGTTATCCACTCTGTATTCTAGCGATCCCAAAACACTCAAATTGTAATCTTTCGGCCGCACTCAAGAGACGTCCATTAAGTTTTAAGTTTGATTAAAGTTGCTGCTGTCACTTTCTTTGCTATAGCGATAGAATAAGATGCAGTAATTTTAACCAAACTTAAAAATTAATTGACGTCTCTGAGTGCGGCAGTTAATCTTACACCCTGGCACTGACATCGCTAAGGTTGGATACGGTAGGTTAACGATAATTATAATCATTAAACTTAACCGTCAAAGTTTGTGGTAAAATTAAAGTTTATTAAATAGTGTAGCGTTAAACGGGCCAAGGGCGTCTATTGTTCTATGCCGTCTTTTTGCTTTTACCATTAATTTCGGCTTGTCAAGGCCGACGCTAATATGCAGAAGCTAACGATGTTTCGCCTATTGAGCAAATTGTTTTATTTACGTGTTCGTATAATTATAAATAAGATGGCAGTGCTAGCTTCAATACTTAACTTGGATTACACTTTTCTTATAAAGGTAAAAGAAAGTAATGCATCGTTGTTGAACTTCGTGGTTATCAAAATCACTTCAAACAGGCACAAGTCATCTGCCAGATTCTTTATCATTAAGTATTATCAGGATCATATTAACCATAGACAACCTTCCAAAGACATTTCCTTTTAGAATAAATAGGTGTTGCTAATTTTTATTTAGTTACATTTGTTTATTGTTTATGTTGGGTATTATTGTGTAAATCGTCATTTTTACTGATCATGCTAAGTGAAGGATTCAGATTAGTTTTGCCACAAACTAACTCCTAAAATTACTCGTTAGGTCACCAAACAAAAGTTAGCCGAAGGCACAAGCATGGTCAATAGTTTAATAACAGTAGGATTAAAAAAAACTTTGAATTAAATAATCGATAGTTTTTGTGCGTCCTTAAAATATGAATAAAAATGGAATATTTGTGTCATAAAACTACGATATTTAGGTCAAATAGGCTAAAACATTGTGAATTATTTACTTCGTCGTAAGCACTATAACTTTGTTACATAAGATAAATAAAGGTATTACAAAAAGTTTACCAAAAATACAATTAAATTGGTCTGTCTTATATATTTAGTTTTTGTTAGATTTATTAACACTTCTGATAATTTTGTTTCACATTTATTTGTACGTACGAAGCTGATTCCAATTTTATGATAATAAGGAAAAAATTTAGAAACTGTATAATGTGAAATTGTGAAAATAATTACCATTATCAACAACTTAACAGACGATTAGTGTTAACAGCCCGTCAAAATGTATGAACTGACTGATGATGATGAACTGACAAAACGATGTTAAGTTTTGTGAAATTGGTACTTAGTTGTTCACGCTTAATTGTTTGCCTAGTGTTAAGTTAAGGTGGTTAAAATACTATAACAAACTCAGATATAATCGTGAAGAAGTAATGTTACCTGTTTGATTACTGCAAAAGTTCTGTCTTTTGTGGTATTACATCATTATCGACCGTTTATTTACGCAGCCTTTATTCTAGCTTCAATTAATTCACATGATTCAACTATTTTGCTTAATTCTATTTACGGATGTTATCTAGTTCATGGGTGACCTTGACACGGAACAGGAAAATATTCGTATCGGGAGAGAAAAATATGTTTGTGCCTAAGTGTAGGTTTGACGTTTTAACCATTTGTAAACTCCTGAGTTAAAAAAGGACGTAATTTTGTTTTCTGAAATCTTGACTTTTTTGATAGCAAGATCACAGAAGCGCGGTCAGACGAACCCTTCAATCACCCTTTGTGTTCCAAGAACCAAACTTGTAGCTACCGTAGGAGTCGAACCCCGTAAAAACTTCAATCATCACAACGCTCGTAAAATCACGAAAAGAGTTCCATTGTGTTTCAACAATACGAAAAAAAAACTACCAACGTCACTTTCCTTCTGTAAAAAGTCCTATTCATTCGCTTTGTGCGACGCGCCCCTTTCCTGAAAACGGCTACCCCTCTAGCGATACTGGCCACCACGTGTGTATAGACTATCCTTGTCTAACAACAGTAGGGATGTATGTTGCTAGCTTTTTCTGGATTCACCGATCAGCGCACGCAATGCAGGTGACTGGTGAATTTGTTCGCACAGTTCAGTCGCTCTCCAGCTGTCGCGTGGGTAGGACGTGATCGCGCTTCTCTTGTTTCCCGCGAAAAATTACGTGTTTCGAATTATATTTCGGTTTTGGTTCCATATTAAGAAATCGTTAAATTTTATGTGTTTTTTTGTTCGCATTGTTAAAGTGTGAAAGCGCTGAGTGTTTCGTGAACGTTTTTGTCATTTTATTTTGAGGATTATTGTGATCGTCTGCAGGTTTTATATGTAAGTATTCATATTATTTCTAGGTTTGTTACAAACGATTAATGTAAGGTCGATCTCACTTAATGGTGAATGCAAAATTGTATCTACGAAATTGCAAAAACTTCCCCAATTCTCGTCTCACAATAAAATGTTCTGGTACAAGACGTCCAACTTTTGGGTCAAGATAAATTTCGCCAAAACGTTACTTACTTCCGTTTGATAAATTTAAATTAATTACTTGGAGGCTGATTTTAGGAGCGCCAGAAGGTTCGTATTGTTGGTCGGGTGAATGCAAATTATCTTTTGTACTGAAATATTATAGGCACCTTTTCAAATTTGGACGTCGGTCGGTTGACATTTGTGAATCTGGAGTTTTCACAATAAAGATTAAAGACAAGAGCGAACAATAAATTGACGCGGATGTTTTTTAGAAACAAAACTATTAGAACTGTATGAAAACAATATTAAAGTCACTTGCATAATTGCATTTCTGTAATATGTGCCGTCCATCAGAATGAAAGTTAAGTCGCTGTTTAGTTATAGTACGTACTCAAAATAAAGCAAAATTTATAATTTAATAATTTTCCAAAAATAAATCAAAACTCAAATGATTCATTTTGACTATTCACTAAATTGTCGTGATCGCCAGAATCGGTAGTTTAAGGCTTCAATTTCTAACACCTTGTAAGTATCTACGACTAAAGCTAGAAATCTTCAATCCTATTGAAATACGTTATATTTACGTATTGTTATGTCAGAGAAACTAATGAAAGTGAGTTGCGTACGATCAAACAAAAAAGAACTTAAAATTATTTCAACGTAACATGTGATTGAACTGAGATCACTATTTCTTCCCGCGCGCTCTTAATGGAAGCAGATGCACAATCCTGTTTGGTGATAAATTTGGTACCTTATACTATTTTCCGCACCACCATAAGATTAGTTTGTAATGATGACTTGACTGTCCATGACTTTTAGATATTTTTTTCATAGAGTAGTTGCGTTAGTCGCAGAGTATAACTGACCCATTGTCTAAAATGGGACAAGAAAATGTATTCCTAATTTCAATGCTTCCGCATTTGTTTGAACAAAATCCTCGCGTAAATTTATTGATAAATGAAACGAGCCTATAGTCTCCAAAGCCAACACAAGAAACGGACGTCGAAATGAACCAATGCATATCGTCCGTAAGTCTAAACCCGATCTATTTTAAACCCGTATAGACCGCGACAGATAGTTGGCTGGCGACGGCTTACCGAATCTTATTTTTAAATTAAAAAAAAAATATTTCAAACCTTTTGTTCCTCCACGTTCTGTAAAAACTTTTTCTCTTGCCAAACGACACTGATTCAAATTGTTTAGAAGATTTATACGTACTAGTGTTTTGCGCAGCTGTTAGCTTGATATCTGCTCGTTCTTCTTTTTATTTAGATTTGGATTAATTACTGGGATTATTTGAACATCCGCGTAATTTAGTTCTAGGCGAATCATTGTTTTTGTTAAAATTGTGGAAAGTGCTTTTCTTGCTTTCATTTGTCATTTGACAATTATAACGTCCCTGGAGATATTATATTTTATGAACAATGAGGCCCATTGTCTAAGTGCTGTCACATCGTTTTGATTTATTTTGTTTCTTACTGATACTGCGTTCTTTACCGCCAGAGTTATACCTAAATGTTTATCATTATTCAAAATCAGGATATGTGAAATACAACCCTAGAGGTTGAAACATTAAATTTCTTAAAAAATGCGTGCCTATATTATTAAGATCGTTGATATTAATTTATCTAATAGATTAACGAACTGAAGATTTGCAGGGGAGATTAAAACATTTTCCATTGCTTTCGTTTTGGAATTATGTAACGTTAATACAGATAAAGTCCAGTTTTAGCTCTACGTAAATAAACTGTTTCTTTTGCCATTAATCGTTAAACGGAAACATTTTGGAATGAAGATGTTCGCTGATGTTGTCTGTATCTAGGACGTTTTACTACGAATATGGCTATAAAAACTTGTATGAACATTTTTATCCTAATATCGATCGAAAATATATTTCCTGTAAGATATTTAACGCAAATTTTACTCCTAAAGCACACTTGCAACTGGTAAGCGTATAGATTACAAAATACTATTACTAAACTGGTCGGTATTAGATGAAAGCTTAATAAATAAATAATTTATAGGTATATATTGCGTATTACAGTTACGTATAATTAAATAAAAAGGGTAGTTCAATTTAAAAAGAAATGCACATAGATAAAAGAAGATGCCGAAAATACCGAGATTTGTGTTTCTCATGTGGATATAAATCTTATTTGACGTACATCCGTCTGTCTTCTGCATCCCTATTCTCTTGTTTGTGTTAAACACGACGTGCGTTGTTTGGAAATTTTGTCGTGTTATGATTTTGTTTTATCGCGCCATTTGACTTGGCGGAAATTATTTTTAGATTAAACTTGGTTGCTAAGGAAATTTTCATTGTAACGTTATTTGTAAAGGGAAATTAGAGGTCTGGCTTACCTCGTTTGTCGATTCTTTCACGGCTAGTAAATTTACCGTCGAAGATTTTTCAGTGTATTTCTTTATTGACTCTTAAAGAAATATTATATAATATTAATATAGAATCACAAGCGTATGGCATGAGAAAAAACCGTATGAGAACTGTTCGATTTTCAAATCGCTGTATAATCTATGACAGCAAATCTCACGTATTAGAGTATTTTTTAATTACTAGTTTAGTAGGTGATTGTTGCCATTTTTGTATAAATTCGCTCTTTACTCGGTAAGTAGAATCAACAAAGAGGTCCCTTTTTAGATTCACTTTACAAATAATCAGTCGCAATGCATGTAGATACTCGTGTGTTGTGTTGCAATGCATGTAAATTAAAACTGGCGTGAGGAGCCAAGACAATCAAACGTTTCCGTTGGATTTTTTACGTTTATCTATCGCGAGTAGATTATTCAAAATTAGATTTAAATCCCAAGTAATAAGCACATCGTGCATCGCATTTATTCAAAAAAAGAATTGTACCATTAAAACGGTTTTCGTAGTAACGCTTCTGTGTTACGTCTGCACATAAATCAATTGAAATTAGACGTTACTTTTAACGGAATAGATATTTCGTGGACGCATATAAACGTTGTAAATCTTGCGCGTGAACAGATCGTTGTTCTTGAAAGGAAGCCGAGGCCTTGGTACTGGTTAGGATGGTGGTAATTTGTACATAGATGTAGTTAAGGTTAAATATCAAACCAATGTAAGTCTAAGTAATGTACTTGTTGCCATCATGAGTTTTAAAGCTTTAGACATGATCCATCTGAATACCTACAGAAACGTCTTGAGGGAAACACAGACTAACAGTCCGCTGACAGTCCCAAGTCAGGCGGCCTCCCAAGTAGCACAGAAGCTGTATAAGAGCTTATACAACCATTATAACTCTAGTTTTAGCATTTTAAGGGCTGTATAAGCTCTTATACAGCTTGTGTGCTACTTGGGCTGCCAGCAAAAATCTGTGAACAGAATGTATGAAACTGATATTCTGTGTGCTAATAGGTACTGTGAACTGACAGGCCAACAATCGCCAGCGGCGTTTCCCTTTAGAAAGAATGACGCCGTAACTTTTTAAAGTATGAATATCGTGGCATCAAGCGACGTCATCAAATACATTTTCTAATTTATGAATAAGGTAACTTTCCTTTAGAAAGAGTCTTTCATTTATAATCTGTTTATACACGTACATAGATCTTCTCGGAACGTAGAATCAATACCGTTCAAACATGTTGCTGGCCGTTTCTGCTCATTATCCAGTGAATTGTCCAAATTGTTTGCATCCTGGGCTACGTATCTCAGCTACTTTTAACTTTTCCGTCCCATAAAATACCTTAAAGAAGGTATCCGGTAATTTTATAGCTATTTATAAATTACTGGGTATCTGGCTGTAATTTATTTTTTTGAATGCATTCTTTTTTTAAACTCTATTTGAGTTTAAAAAAAGAATGCTGTATCGTGGAAAACGCGTTTCTTAGGACTACATAGTTCTTATGTTTGAAATATCTTTGTTATCATGAAATTATTGTTTTTTGTTTTGTTTAATACTCTTGCTACAGTTTCTTGCAGTGCTTCATCTCGGCAATGTTGCTTCTTTTCAAAGCGCTAGTCGAGTCCTTCAATACTACTAATGCAACATTTTGTCTAGCTAAATATATTATAAAATAAATGAATATACGTAAATATTAGGAGACAATCTCACACAAATCGACCTAGTCCCAAACTAAGCTCTAGGCTTGTTCTATGGGTACTAGACAACGATAGGTAATTATAAAAAATTATACAGAGGAATAAACACTAAGGAAAAAACTCGTGCTCATTACACAAATATTTGCCCTTATCGGGAATCGAACCGGGGACCGCTAGGTAGGTAGGCAGTCACTACTACTACCAGGCTAGCCTAAACTACAACATAAAGGCCGCGTCGTATTTTTTTAATTCGTGTATTAAACAAAATGTTTTTCGCATGAATCCTAGAATGCGTATGTTCGCGACGGACTGACTGAATGTCTACTTTTCATTATTATGACCCGTCCAATTTTTTCATTTTTTGACAACCTGATTCAGATCGGACCAAACTAAATCAATGTTTGAGAAAATTGTAAATGTTCAAGACGCTCAAATGAAACTAACGAAAATATAACCTTACGCCTCTTATAATTTGCAGTTCCCACCAAAAATAACAGGGGACCTTACCGAAACATCTTATTTGGACCTCTAACAAGCCATGACACCCTGATATATCACAAAGGCCTTACGCCTCAGGATAAAGTCTTTTTTCGGCTTTCCGACAAAACAAAGTCCAGTCACGGTCCGCTATCACGATTTATAAACACTGTGACTGTACATGCAACTATGACCCATAAAACAGGACATATAAAGTGTATTTTGCGGAGTGTGTGTTCCCTAATTAATCAAGGATCGTTTTATTCTATCTCGGAAAAGATCAAGGGGAATCGGGCCCAAATTTATGTATTGAGCTGTTTTAATTGGGTATACGGTATTGCTATGGAAATTGGTATTTGTAACACTGATGCGGGTATCTTACACTTTGTCTGCGTTAGGTATCGCCCTTTACATAGGGTGAAGCGCGAATATTGCCATATTCTACATTGAGTGTTGTTCTATATTGTAGCAACATTCGTGCCTCAACCTATATAATAAAAATGCAAATGAAAGAAAACAGTTGCTTTTTTCTTTGTTGCTGGTTCAATTTAATTTACTAAACTGCAGAGAATTGTATTAAATTATAGTTAACTAGCTTTAGCCCGCGACTCCGTCCGCGTAGAAGTCGTTTATCGTGTATCCCACGGGAACTATCTTATTTTCCGGGATGAAACTATCCTATGTCCTTCCCCGGGACTCAAACTATGTCCATACCAAATTTCATCTAAATCGGTTCAGCGGCTTAAGCGTGAAGAGGTAATAGACAGACAGACAGACAGAGTTACTTTCGCATTTATAATATTAGTAGGGATTAGTTTATTAAAAGTTGGGGGAGGCCTATGTCCAGCAGTGGACGTCTTTCGGCTGAAATGATGATGATGATGAGTTTAGTAAAAATAGAGTTAATTTTTTAATACCATCTGAAAATATTATTATTATTATTATTTATTCTGAGGTTGCCATAAGACAATTCATCAATGTATCATTTAATTATACATTATTTTACCTTACAAAGGCACGCTGGTATGTTTATATTTGTACAAAAATCAGTTTGGAAACTCAATTACGACATGGTAAGCTGAAGTAGTTGGTAGTGAACCTGCTTACCAAACTGAGGTCTCGGGTTCATATGACGCAGTGTTATAGTACAATTCATACTTTAGCTGGGGACTATAATTCGGCCTATCTAGGATGATCCTTTGTTCATAAATTTTAAACACTTTGGTACTAAACTCGCAAGCGAGGCATATGTAAATAAAAGTGATCGCAAGGTCCTCGAAAGGTTCGAATGCATGTAGTATTTACAAAAAGGAAAGAAACAAGTGAAATACAGTTCCCGCCAAACTTATTGAGAAACGACCTTGACTTTTCAAAGTAAATTCGACTCTTTTTATGTGCGCGAACCTTCCCCAAAACCTTCTCTATGCTCAACTAGTTTGCCGGGAACAATACAATGTTTATACCTATGACCTGTCATCTTAGATTGACACCAGTGGCCAAAATGTGTATCATTGTCTTGGAACATTTACCAATGTGTTTTAACAACTATCAGTATTTTCGTAGCTTCGAATGATTTTTGTACATAGGATGGGTAAACATCAGATATTCAATTAAGTTACGTAACACCTTATTGTTATAGCAGCACTCATACTCGTAGAACCTGTTTGGTTATCGTTTGCGTAATTTCACTGGTAACAAGAAATATTGGATGGCGTGCCGATCGATGGCCTAGCTTAGGTATTCTTTTTTTTTGTTTTGTTGTTATACAGTTTGCTATACAGGCTTTTTTAACTTCAAAAATATTATAACGATGTATCGTTTAACTGGTATCGTTTAACTTGCGATATTTTGTTAGTTTAATTTCCAAAAATAAAGTCTTTAATACGATTTGTTTTAAACATATGTTTTTCCGGTTTAAAAACTTTATTTCTGGCATTGGGTTTAGCCGGTCTCGGTCTTTTTGAATCTTGAATTTTTTAACTTTTCTTTCTTTTCAGCTACTTATACTTTTAATATAAAAACCGGATCGCGCTTGGCTAGTTTGTCCCCATGACCGGTTCTAGCTCTCACGGGTTAATTTAAACTATGTTTTATTTATGTTATGCTTCTCGCATTTTGTCGTAGACGTTTTTTCATCTGGATTACTCATATCTGGAATCGAGTTATCTGCAGTTTTATAATTTTGCTTGATCCCTTGTGGATTGATAGAGTGATAAGAAAAAAATGTGTTATAATTTACAAATCCAATGCTAAACGTATGTTTTTGGTGTAAAATAATAGAATAAAGTCCTAATGTTTCAATATTATACATATATGTTGCTGTTGAAAAAAGTAACATGTCTGAATTGCGCTAAAATAGTGAATTTATTACAATAGTCAAAAGAGGCTCTGAGAGCTCAATCAGCTTGTTTGAAACAAGTTATGAAATTAATAACTAGTGATCGACATTACACTGCTTTAATTCCTTGGGTAATAAAGATAACTACTAGTACAACCTAGTATATCACTTTAGATCTACCTACTACTAACTGTAGCTATTTAATAGTAAGACCTGAAGCTTACTTACTTAATTTTTAGTTGGTGGTATAACTCGCCTTTTTCCCTTCGCACCGATTGCCCCAAAGTAGACATGTGCGCCGCGCCGATCGGCGTAAAATCGGCGTGTAAAAAATCTCCAATCTTTGCAGATTCAAGCAGATTGGTTATTATTTCGTATGGTTGTTTGATTGTTAACGCCCGATGCAAAAAGAGAGGGGTGTTATAAGTTTATCGTGTCTGTCTGTGTATCAGTCTGTGGTATCGTAGCTCCTAAACGGATGAACCGATTTTCGTTTAGTTTTTTTTTGTGTCATAGATAATTTTATCCCGAGTGTTCTTAGCCATGCTTCATGAAAATCTGTTCAGCCGTTTGCAGATGCTGCTCTTTTCTAGTTGATGAGGGGATCTGACTAACTTCCTTATGTCCGATCGATTCAAAATTTGGTACCATGTTACTTCAATGATATTGAAAGTATAATATGGTAAGGTAACCATGACCTGATAAGCCGTTTGAAGATCATCAGCTCTTTAAGAGTTGATGAAGGGATCTGACTACCTTCCATATGTCCTATCGATTCGAAATTTGGTACCGTGTTACTTCAATGATATTGAAACCTATTTTTTGTGTCGGGGGGTTTTTTAAATTTTTAATTTTCCTTTTTTATATTAAAATACCTATGTACTTTCTAAAAAGATTTTATATTTTTGTTGTCACTTCAATTAAAACACTTTATTTCTATATTTATACCTTACGCCGATTTCACGCCGATTACGCCGCCGCCTCTGTTTTGACCATCGGCGCACATGTCTGCACCAAAGTAACACGAGTTTCTTAGACGTGAAACAGTAATTGCTATAGCCTAATGGAAATCCAAACACGTAACTAGACACTATCGCGATTGGCCAGTGAATGTGTCAGTATATACGCTGAGTCAGTGTTCCCGGTTTCAACTGTCTGTTACAGATGTATACTTTTCAGTAGATTAACATTGCTTTGTCGATATTTCATTGTGACAAGGTTTTCATACAAATAATGATATTTGAGTATCTTTTGAACATTTTTAACTAGGTTTCCTCATGCTATGTGTATTCACTAGTAATCGACACGCGTATTGTATAAAATATACAGGATGTTAATTAGTTTAGCTCTGTGCAGTTTCAGAAATGGTGAAAGGGGTAATGTTAAACATGACGTAGGTGTCTTAATGGACCATTAGTGCAAATGAACGTTTCTGCAATTGCGTGCGGATGATATTTTTTAATATGAAGGAATTGTAACAAAAATAATGCGACAAGCAAAACGTAGATTTATGTCGAACTTTAGTTTGCATGGTTCCAAGTTCTCTAATTCGTATTTACGCGATATCCGGTTATTATCAAGCACTAAAGGTTATTTTTTGTATTTCTAACAAGTACACCGTATACCTAAGTCGCTTTGATGTAATCACCAGGCCGTTCTGCTCAATTGAATGCATTCTCGGCAATTTAATTGGATTAAATTTTCAAATGGTGTCTCAGATTCCAGAAGTGTTAATGCAGTGGTATTTTTAAATGTAGCTAAACTATATTTTAAAAATAACTGAACAGAAGGGTTCCATGCATCGACTAAACGGTTTTAAAATAAAATTTTAAAAAGCGAGTGATTGCCTGCTCTGTCTTTTTACCGAAATATGTTTGGTCGAACTTCATTCATCGCTCGGTTTGATTGCCAAATATTTTACATAGTAACACCTAATACTCAGTAGTCAATCAATAGTTTTAATTAATCTATTTAATGCTCGTTACTGTTACGTGTTAAAATCAAACACCTTGTATAATGTGCATAAAACGCTACCTTACTCTATTAATGCACGCCATTAGCTACGCACCCTAAAGACAAACGACGATATTAAACCTGATGACCGGTTTATGCTAAACAGCGCCATGCATTTGATTATCATTATCGCGTGTGACTTATCCAGGTCAGTTCGCGCATAATGCCGTCCTAGAGAAATGCGTGCGACATTCGACTATGGCTTATGGCTATTAGGTTAATTGGCTTTATTTATCTGACTGTACTTTGATGTTCTTGGGGGAGATTGTCCAGCAGTGGACGTCTTTCGGCTGAAATGATGATGATGACTTTGATGTTGTTGTTTCTGAAATACAAAGGTCCTAATGCGGAAATCAGCAAGCTTAGCCATATAAATGTGTTAAAAATCACAATTCTTGATTCGCGATTCCCACATAAAAAAATTTAAACGCATACGCAGCTGCACAAACGTTAATTAAATTTAATGTCGCCTCAAGTTGCGTGCTGTCGCTTTTTGCCTTCGCGACATAGAAAGTGATTGGAAGGGTGTCCTAACACGACATGAGTGCTGAAGAACTTGTGTGCAATTGGATGCCAATGATACAGAGCACGCTAAAGTTTCTTACTTGCTAAAGTATCTAAACTAAAACTCTTATATTTATGTCGTAAACGAAAATTATACGATTGAGTAAACATACTTGAGTGGATTTAACAGGTTTCATGCAATTTTGCCTATTTAAAAAGCATACCAACATTCCCTTCACTATAAATAATTGCTCTCTTAATTCTCAAATACACGCGAATTGAACTGGGTAACTTTTCCATTTTTACTTCAAATCGTTTGCTCATTTTCAAGAAGACTATTACAGATTACTCGTAGCACAGATACCCTACATCTTTTCCGAAAACCGGTTTAGCTAACCGCTATGCGTTTGGCCTATAATTTTAAATACTTCTAAGTATGCTCGTGTCACTGCCGGTGTAGTAACTACCCAGGTTTAGAATTTCTTATTAGCCAATGGCGTTTGACGACTCTTGCATGTTTATACTTCGGCAAACTTTGTAATATTTAAAGACGGTTATGACGTTTGTTTCTTATTTGTCCTTTCAGAAATGTGTAACTATAGTGACATGCGATATTTTAATTATTTTTAACGTATAAGCTTGGAAGTTTCCCAGGGAATAGCTTTAAGGGCCGTGTTAATAAACTGATCTTGGCTGAGATCCTCGTCTCAAGAGACGTCAAGTTAAGGAAAACTGTAATTGTTATCGTGTCTTTGAATTGGGCATCTTAGTCAATATCAGCTTATTAATACGGTCCTATGTAAATGGACTGAGGTTGTTTTTATTTTTATACAAAGTAATTTCATTATATCACGTACAACAAAGGAAACAAATGAATATGATAAAATATAGTTATTTTATTTTACCTCAGCGTCATTATTTTGTCCTTGACTACATGAGACCTTAGCACCTCTTTTTATTATTTTGCATGTGATTTCTCGATAGATATTTTTCTTCTATTGCTTTTTTTATCGAATTAGCTACCATTGACTAGGTTAAGTTATAAGAGTAACTAGGTTTAATGTTTGCCTTACGTTAACATATCGCCAATATGTCAGGAGCAATGCTAAGAGTATTTTTATTTTTATTGCCGTGTTAATGTGTTAGCTATGTGCACGAAAGATATTGACTTACTAATAAAATATTTACTGAGGTCCATTATTTACCTCGAATTATTATAGCTTAAGGTTTGGATCTAAAAAGTTGGTTACAAAAGTTATTCATTGTTTATTTTGCAATAGCAATCGGCAAGTGCAGATTATGTTTCTGTTAATTATTAACGCAAGGCTGCGGTCCCATTAGGCAAACAGTTTGGTAGATTACTGTCTGCATCAGTCTGCCCTCTCATATTGTACAGAGCCCTTAGCCAAGATGCCCATCGCTAACTAGCGTTTCTATTCGTTTAGTTTTTAAACCATTCGCGTCATTGGTAGATCACGTGATACGAAGAGTCACGTGATCTACCAGTGACGCGATTGGTTTAAAAACGAAACGGATAGAAACGCTAGGTAGCAATGGGCATCTTGGCTAAGGGCCCTGTTTGTCGATTTGCGTTCGGCAAACTGGGACAATATCGTCGCCTTACTTTCTCAACCTCGTATCTGCATTTTTATCTTGCTGTTAGTTAACTGATTACATCATAAATTATAATTAATGAAATGAAATTACCAACTGGAAGAAAAAATTGCAGATACGAGGATGAGAAAGTAAGGCGACGATATGGGAATATTGGGAAAAGTAGGTATCATAGCAACAAATTCAAAACAAAACTCAAGTAACTAATCAAAATGATTAAGTATTAAAGGAGCGTTCGAAACGAAATTATAACCTTCACCTTTTATTATTCGTAAGAACAAGGATTTGGAAAGCCATTTCTTGCCAAAAAAACTTGTTCTACTTTCTTTTTTTGCTCCTTGTGTGATTTGTTACGACTCTTGCCACGACATACTCGGGGTAGATTACTGGAAATGGCTTTGAAGTTTATTTGTTGTTTCTTAACATTTGCGGCCGCTGACTACCATTTCTATGAAATTTGAACACACTAGACGTATCCCTGGTATTGAATGTAAGCAAGATAAGAAGTAAGGTTCTACTTAATGACAGATGTACTGAAATGTCAATCGTGGAACATTATAGTACACCTCCGCGACTCACAGCCAAAACTCGTAAATGTTACTTAATTCCAGAATTTTATTAGGTAGCTTCTAATTTAGCTATAACTTGTATTTTTTAGACAAAACGTGTGTTACAAAAGTAACCATGTGAATAATATTATCATTTAAACTGATGATGATCTTATATAGGCACCTAAGTAATTATTTATGAAAACGAATCTCTAAACTGCAGTTGTTTTTACATTTTTATGGCTACTTTCTTATCTTTATTGTTCTAATAGTTCCATTTTTGTCTTTATTATTGTTATATTATCTACAATTGAAATATTTTCAAAGCATTGATTATGAAAATGATGAAATATTAACAATCGTTTAGGAATATCTTAAATGAAACATATTGCAATAATATTCACTATTAACACGAAACTTGATCAACCACAAGACCTCTACTTTGTCTTTACCCCTATTGCAGTCGTATTGTTTTGACTCGGCCTTTACTGCTAAGTTAACTAATAAAAATATATAATAACATCACAATATGATAACAATATTATAGTGGTAAAGCCCTGTTTCTAGTTCATCAATCATACGTAGGCAAAAAGCAGCATACATGCTAAAGAAGCATTTTGGTTACACGAACACTAAAATCATAGCCTTTATTAACTCACGTAGACCTCATATATTTCCCCGTCCTATCAAAGTGCCTGACTATATCTACGTAGGCTACGTAAGACAGTTTCCTTTGTGTACACAATTACAGTACACGCGAAGGGTAATGAGAGGCAATCAACACGTCCCCTCGTTGGCGTCATGAGATAACAGGCACTCTCAGGATATAGTATGAGAATTGGTGACACAATAGTGTGGCGATTGTTAAAAGAAATTTTAGCAGGTTTAGAAATTGGGCTGGAAAACTTTACGTACCTAACTTTGTAAAAATGGTTGGTATATAAGTCAAAATTAAAGTACTTTTCATCTAATTATAAATAATCTGTAACACGGTCTCGATGTTGAGTCTAAAGTGGACCGAATTATCAAGTTCTTTACCTAAATAAATATAGAAGTTGGTATTTAGTTGTTTTGAATCAATGATGCCACTAAAACCGCCACCTACATTTTCTTAAATCCCGAATCCCGATAAAGTACTGAATTTTCCCGAAGATAACACTTTGATAGATTGATTTCTTGATCCAAAAAACCTCTATTCCGCGATTTTAATCAAAACCTTTAGAGCCGCTTCTGAGAACGCAATTACATATACTTACACAAATATTGCATGTATACCTACTATTAGATGCATTCAAATCCATCAGGCATTATTTAATGCCTGATGATCATTAATGTTGCGTATCACGTCATCTGTATAAACATCATTGTCACCGCCATTTCTGGTAACATTTCCAGTGCCCTTTCCTCATGGTGCTGGGAATTTTGCGACATTGTCACTATTTGGGTCAGTGGCGCACTGACGCGGTGATGGCACGGGCACGGGGCGTTTTATTGTTCACCTCGGCTCTTACTTAACGCGGGTCGTTTGCGATCTCGTTTTTATTTTGTGTCGCATATTTTACATAGTTGAGTTCTTGATTATGTCCATTGACTATAAAATGAGCTGCGTTGTTTTTTTGAAAATTGTATTATTTAACGTCCGCTTTATGGTCCTTTACAAAGATGCGCAAACGTTTCTTAGCCCTTGTGACCCATTTTTGGCAAGGTAGCAAGTGCTAGCAGGTGACTAAATTTAATAAAAGGTGATTAAAAACCCAGTATTTCATAACTGATATTTAGTAGGTACATTCTTAGTTATAGTAACAACCCTGTAAAACCAGAGCAGAAGAGCAAATACTAAATATAGAGATAGGTGCTGCTGTATTCTCGTATAAAATTTACAGACCGCTATATTTTTATCTTAGAGCGTAATGAATAAAAATTGAAATAAATCTACCACATCCTTTACTATCAGAGTCCGAGCGAAATCCCAGTCATTTGATTTTAAAGCAATGCGGCAACTTTTTGCGCATTACGCAAATGGCAGACGATATTTGAGTAAATATTCCTACATTAGCTGTATCTCAATGTAATGATCCATTTAAACCCCAAGGTGAATATGATTTTTGTAAGTTCTAATGAGTGATACTACAAAAAACCCACTAAGTCTTTTACTAACTTTTAAAATGTAGGGTTTTGTATAAACTTTGTCTTGTTTAATTACACTTTTTTCGACTATATAATGAATCCAATATTTCCTTACCAGCGATTTATGAATATTACTAGCCGTAGTACAAGCTGAAACGTAGAATAAAAACCCGAATTAAATAGGTACAATAATCAATTTAGAATGCTTTACATTTCGAGAATGAATAATTATTTCCTTAATCAATCCCTTGGACAAGAGTCCGACCATCACCACAGAACTATTTATCATACGGGACCCGTGTTCCTTTAGAAGCCGCGTGTAATTAACCATACTTGCCAAGTGACTTCAACATTTTGACATCCCCGCAGTCCGACCCATTATTACCCTTTGTGTTTCTTGCACGCAATACGACTATTAGCTTCATGTCAATAAGAACCACAATTATTTGTCTTGCCGCCGTTACGTCCGACGGTTTTTGCATCTCGTCATTTTTACAAGGTTTTTAAAAGCATCGTCATGAGTATCTGATTGTTTAAGTGCTTTATTATAAGGTGTATTTTGGACTTTGATTTAGAATGAAGTGTTGCGAAAACAAAAAAGAAAGATTACATAGAGATAAGCTTGTGTTGTACCTATCCTTTTTAATGTATATTCAATGGCCTCTTGTACCTTGGTTTGCAATGATTGTGAAAACAATTGCGCGCCTCAAAATCTCTACATAAAGAACAACAACGATAATTGCCCTTAAATGTTACATCCTCAATATTTTCTAATCTGTTTAAATCCATCTTCAAATTATACACCGTTGCATCCAGTTTTAAATAAATAAGATAAGACTCAGTTCCAAATAGTGCCAATGAATTACAATAACACCGCTTAATGCTGGCCTCGATTTAGCTTTCGGAATCACAAGTGGTTCATAAGAATAGTTGACTGTACGAAGGAACATGGGACTTATAGCAACCTCGTAAGGTGTAATGTGATTGTGAGTCTTGTTCGACACAAGTGCTGGATCAAATACGAGCGATCTGACGTTTTATTGGGAACTCAAATAGATGCGCGTGAGTGGTCTGGTGCCTGTGTTAGTCTGATGCAGGACTTTTTATTCTCTACTGAGAATGTTCTTTTGGAACGTGACCTAATCCTCTGAACATATTTTTACTTTGCGTTTCATATTATATCATGTCGTTTTAACCAACAATTGTTCAGAGTTATTAGAATATTGATATTGGAAACATGTAAATCTTTGGTTCTACAAATCCCCATTTGAACTACCTTATAATAATATTTTGTAATAAAATATATTTTACTGTGACGACATCGCAATATTAAAAGTGCATTAAAATTCATAAAACGATTCGAAGTTGCCGGAGAAAATACATATTTGAAAACTGATCGACCTGTCATAATATCTCACACTAATAGTTTTCTTCCTTTGATCTTTCTTGCAGATCTGATTTTATGTCATTTTCTCTTATACTTTACAACTTTGTAATATGATTCCTAGACTCACCGTTGAAACTGATAGATTTCCTGTCTGTATTAAAACCGAGAGAGAAGCGTTTGACAGCTATTTCTGTAAAGTCGTAAATGACATCGGAGCACTGGGATTATACGGTATTGAAGTTATTTATGATTAGCACTTTAAATTGGCTTTCATATAAATATTGCCTTTAGGTCCAATATCTTTGGAATATAATCATCATCAAAAGTTGAAATTTAGTCGTTTTATCTTCATCTGTATGATCAAATATGAGCTCATCACATGCATATACTTCCGCATACAACTTATATTAGGGCCTTGCTCTCAGAATTCTATAGAAAACAGACCCCGTATTGAGTTCTTTGTATTGAAAGTGTTAATGCATAGGTAAATACTATAAAGATGTTTTATCCCATAGTAATAAAACGCCAGTTATGAATAAAATATCGTTTACGATATGTCATCTATGTAGTTTTTATAAAGTTTATGGTTGTGTGTATGTGTGTATGCTTTCATAAGTTCCTTCCCTTAATTCGTTTCTTATGGTTTCTTTAGTAACTGCATCGTCGCTCTCTATCATAGTAATATTCTGTGGTATTTTTGTCGGTGCGTTATTTATTGTTCTTAATTCGTCGTATATTCTATATCTGCTCATACATAATCATCTATTTCAGTTAATATTTCGTCAGGAAATTCTTCAACTGTATTAGAAAATTGAGAGTTGACATTTATTGACACTCAATTGGAGTCTGGCGGGCGTACCTGTCCCCTTAAAATTATCTGCTGAGAGAATGAAGAATACTTTTGCGAATCTACGTTAAAAATAAATAAATAATTGCTCTCAGCAGTCACACTAGAATGTGTTTGATTTAACCACATGCAAAGGCAACCAAACTGCCAGGCTTCCCGATAAATACAAAGAAAATGTTGATCTATTACTTTATTTTAACCCGCAATGAAATCCAATCTAACGCAGCTTAAGTGTAATGTAAAACAATATTTATAATAAGAATTTTCTGTCAAAAATTTAATTTTTAGGACAAGCTTTTGTTGCCGACTGAACTTTGTTTTGCATAGTTATCATCTGCTTATCAAGACAAATCCAACGAGCTTAAACACAACGAGTTTATCATGTGTAGTTTAGGAGTTCTTATGGTCACCTTCCATATCCATCATCAGACCAGCTCCTTGGTACCATAATATTGCATTGTCACCGAAGTTACGTAGTTATAGCAAATTTCAGCTTAATCGGTCAACAGGAAGGGGGTAAAATTTCAGTTAATGGATTTGACCCCCACAAGACACAAACGGCCGCACTCAGAGACGTCAATTAACTTTTAAGTTTCATTAAAGTTGCTGCTGCCACTTTCTTTGCTATAGCAAAAGAATAAGACGCGATACCTTTAATCAAACTTAAAAATTAATTGACGTCTCTGAGTGTGGCCGAAATACGGTAAGTTAAATAAAGGCTTGTAAAAAGTTTAGATTTCCAATCCTTAGTAAAAGTGACGTATTTTTGTGCAACTTTCTGTAACACCAACAAACAAATCAAAGTTTCTGTATGTTTATTATTATTATTATTTTTGACGTGGGATGTTGCACGATAAGGTTTAAATCAACACAACACATCAAAAACCAAATCGCAAGTCCGTAATCGCACCTAGTGATCGGTTAGGCGATGTTACGTAAACATGCGTCCGCGCACGATACGCATCCCCCCTCCTACATTTCTTGACCTCGAAGGCCGTCACTTTCGCTGACTCAGACTAAGTTGTACAGTACTGGAAGAGATTTAAGCGTAGTTAAGTGTTTACTTATTTTTAACACGTGACGGAAGGTGGTCATAGAAATTTCTCAAAAGCTAATAGTAGATTCATCTAGTTTGGACTACTTATAGCGAGTTTATCATCAGTGTTAGAAGTACAGTCGGCAACAAAGTGTTTTACTAAAATTAAATGTTTGAATAACTTATTTGCAAAATCACATCATTAATAAAGTACGTAAAGTTATGAACACCAAGTAAATAGACCTAAAGAACAATGATAGAGAATACAGAAGAAAAATAATAGCCACAATTTTTGTAATGCTCGTATCATTTCAGGAATAAACCACCTACGGACTTCAGAACGAAATAGCATTTTCCCAGTTCATTAATCAGTTTTTTACCATCTTATTTTCTAAACTATTTATTCTGTATTTGACTCGACCATTATTACGTTTTTGCTAAAAACTATTGTTTTTCTTTTTGTAGTAATACTGAACGAAGCTCACTACAATACCGAGTGTCTCTTCAATTAACTCTATTCCTGTCAACTCGCCCGTTAACTCGCGTGGCAAGTGGCAAGGCAAGTGGCTCATACCAGGTCAAGTGAAATGTGTCAAACGACGCGTATTAAATTACGCTGTGCCTTCCAGAACTGAAAGGCAATATAATTCAAGGAATTTCAACATTCGTTGTACTTTTTTACTTTGAGCTCTAATCGCGTTACTACTCGTATTTAAACGGGTTTAGCTAGTGATGTATAGGTTATAAGTTAATTGTAAATGTGTGAAAAGTGACGGCCTTCGAGGTCAAGAAATGTAGAAGTACATTTCTGTATTGTCGGTATTTGGCTAGTTACGTAAAAAAATATATTATTGATTTATCACTTTCGCTTTAAACTATGTTAATTTTTTTTTTACTTGCTGTGTTTATTAGAATGATGCAACAAAATATCTTGATAATCGTTTTTCATACTATTGCGGATTTAGATTAAGTTGAAATTCGGTACGCAACAATTTGACGACAATGCAATATCCATTTAACTATACAAATATGTTACCTTAGCTGATACCGCATTTTTATTTTACTTTAAAAACACTATCTGATGAATGTCTCATCAAAAAAAAAAGGTAAATGTCAGCAATTTACACAACTTTGATATACTGTGCTTTATTTTAATGTTTTTTCGTTGTGTTATATTTGCGAGATGAATAATTTATTTTACTTATTTTTTTTAAGTTTTGATTCGGCGCCGTGACCAGGATTAAATATGCAACAACAGCAATTATGTTGTCTTACTTACACTTATTAAGGACGCTGGTTGATTCGTGACTTGTGTAATGACTAGTGACTGGTTTTGAGTCATTAACGAGCCGGTTACGCGGTAATGACGAATCTATTAATGTAATAAACCTAGAAAAAATATTGCTTGTTCCACCTCGTGAGGTATCGAGGTAAATATTTATTTAATAACCTAACCAAGTTAAAAAAAACCCCGTCAAAATCGGGATCCTTACTTTCAAAGCTCATTACTCTTAAACGGCTTAACAGATTTTCATTAAACCAAACTAAGAACACTCTCGATTAACTCACCTTGGTAACAAAACAAACTAAATCAAAATCGGTCCATTCGTTTAGGAGCTACAATGCCACAGACAAATACACGGGTACACTAATACATACACACGTTAAACTTATAACACCCCTCTTTTTGCGTCGGGGGATAAATACGATGTGGTAGGTTTTTAACCGACTTCAAAAAAAAAGGAGGTTCTCAGTTTGACCTGTATGTTTGTATGTATGTATGTATGTATGTATGTATGTATGTTTGTATGTATGTATGTATGTATGTATGTATGTATGTATGTATGTATGTATGTATGTATGTATGTATGTATGTATGTATGTATGTATGTATGCATGCATGTATGTATGTATGTATGTATGTATGTATGTTTGTCCACGATTATCTCGCGTTTGGCTGAACCGATTTACATGCGGTTTTCAGCAAAGTATTTGTTACATTCTGGAGAAGGTTTTGGTATGTATACAAGAATAATGGATACCACGTGACGTCATCCGCATGGATCCGTTATTAAGCGATATATTAGTTTAACTCGACCGATTTTATGTTGACGCGATTTTTTTAGTGATAGTTATACTCGTATTACTAAAACGCGAAAAAAAAAATGTAATAAAAAAAGACGAAAATATTTTTTTTATTAAAAAATAGAACCGTCTTCAAAAAAAACCCACTGAACCCAATAATAATAATAATAATAATAATAAAAATAATAATAATAATAATATATCGAAGTCGGTGGCAAGAATCATGTGACATTGCTATTGTGTAAACCTACTTGACACCGGCTTAGATATATTCCATGTACCTATTAGGCACCCATCAAATAGGCAATTCCTAGGAAGCCGGTCATTATTTAGTCTTGTTTAGTGGTTTTTTTTTGAAGACGGTTCTATTTTTTTATAAACGATACATTGTTGACGAATTTAATATAATTTACATATTTTTCTGTTCTTCTATCTACATATTTCTTTAACGATTAAACTTTAGTATCTTAAAGTTTTAATTTAATCCCATTTTCGTTTAACAACCATTGTGACATTAAAACATATGACTTTCCCGCAACATAATCCGCCATATTGCTCTGCCATATTGACAAAGCAAAAACACGCGACTCACGACCTTCCGAACGCTGATATTGTAATGGTCCGCACCTGGCGGTATGCAGATTCAAGGCAATAAAGTAAAGGTCTTGTTTGTCTAGAAAACCAGACGAAATTAAATTTTTCATGAGCACTAGACCAATTTTGCAAATTAGATTTTGTTTGTTGGACAGTAAACTTATTGTGACCTTGCCCGAGTAAGCTAGAGATGCTTTTGCAAACAGTTTTTAAAATGTCCATTTTATTTTATGCTTACACAGGATTATTTTGTTAGGTTTATAACAACCAACTTTACAAATATGTTTTTGTAAATCAAGTACGTTTTTTCTAAATACTCTTTCTCCCAGTTTATTATGCATTTATGTTTGATAGTACGTTTTCCTTTCAAATTAAAATTCAACGTTTTTTTAGTAGTTAGCTTGACGGCGTGGTTAGCCTAGTTTATAGTAACCCTACCTACGTAGGTAGCGGTCCCGGGTTCGTCTCCCGGTAAAAAAGTATTTGTGTGATGGCGCACCGTATTTGTTCCTGAGTCTTAGATATTTAATATGTATTGTTTATTGTTGTCTAGTACCATTAGTACAAGTCTAGGGCTAAAGATGGGACTAGCTCAATTCCTGTAACTTTGTCCCCTTTGTTCCCTATTTTCCTAGAATTTTGAGGTAGTAAAGTCAAGTACAGAGAGAACTAGATTACCTTTTATTCCGAACAATTTAAGCCTTCGAGAAAAAACAATAATTACTAGTACTTTATGCATAAATAGAAAGCGTTGGCAAAATTATTAGCAAATATTAACAGCAAACATCGTTAGGTATTAAATAAGGAGATCGATACCATAAAGGATTTTTCCACTAACGTCAAAGCACTTGGCAACACTATATTGAGCTGTAGTACAAATACATTTGGCTCAGTGCCGTAGACTCGTGCTAATGAGACCATTGTCGACTAATAGGTATGTACAGGGTGGATTAGAAGACGTCATACCGAGACTAATGGTACGTCTACACTATAAAACAAGATAATGTAATTATTAACCAAATGTAATATATGTTGGGTGGTTAAAAATATTCTTAGCTCAGTTTATAGCATTTTACGTTGTAGATATGAACTCATCGTAATATATTAGAGACATATTTCAGAATCAAAGGCTCTTTTAGCTTTCGTCCAGTTCAAATTGCTACTACTTTCTCTGTCCATTTTTTAGTTTAAAATTATTTCATGCATTTGTCATCAAATTTGTAGAATCAAAAACTACTTTTTACAACTCACGTTCACGTACAGTCACCACACGGGATTGTTGAGCCACCATAGAACCCTGTCATAGTGACAACGTCAAGTCACTCAAAAGAAATTACGTCAAAATTTTCCGTCGACTTTCTGTGAGAGGGTTCTATAGTGGCTCAACAATCCCGTGTGGTGACTGTACGATCCTAGACTGGACCAAAAGGTGATTGATCCGAGATTATGTAGACAAATCTAGATCACGTTAAATAAATTATATTTCCTACACCCCATTAATAAGGGCCATAACTTTTGATGAAAGATGTCAAACACGTTGGAAACAAACAGCGCATCGAGCTATGAAAGTTGAATTGAAACCTATCTTTTGTATTATATTCAATGCAAAAAGATTGCTACTTGCTGCTACTGCTGCCACACTGCTGCTGTAACTTACTGCTATCCTTGCTCTTTTAAACTAGGGCCTGAACACTGATCTTGGCTGATATACCCGTCCCTAGACGCGTCTAAACTGACAGTTTTCTATGAATTGACGTTTACTATGACGCGTCTTGAGACGGGCATCTCGACCAAGATCAATTTATCAAGGGCCGTGTGAATAAATTCATCTTGGCTGTGGTGGTCGTCTCGATACATGTCAAAGTTAACGCCAACCCATAGAACTCCGTCATTTTTGACACGTCTTGAAACCAGTATATCAGTCAAGATGACTTTAGTGCTGCAGATAAAATTATGTTCGAGTAGTTTTTCTTCCCTATTTTAAACAGCTGATACGGGTGAGTTGCTGTCTCCTTTTTCTTCTAATGTGTGTTTGTCGACGAACTTCGCGGCGTACCAGTCTAAAGGGCCTTAAGACTGACCAGAATCAGTCGTAAAACCACAAACAGGGGGCAGACAATATGCACACCTTAATTTTTGAAATCAAAGAAATTGTGTAGAATCGACGTAAGCTGAGGATCTATGGCGTCAGCTGCTTGTCATTTCGTCAGTTCTAGAAGATCGTTAAGTTAGCGTAATGCATGCCTAGGCCCCGATAATCCGACGGCCAAAAGACAGTCGAAATATGTTCGAGTTTTAAACCCTCGACGCGAATCAGAGGGTTTATAATTTATAAGTTTAACGTGTGTATTTGTGTATCTGTCTGTGGCATCGTAGCTCCTAAACGGATATACTGATTTGGATGTAGTTTGTTTTTGTTGGTAAGGTGACTTAATTGAGAGTGTTCTTAGCTAAGTTTGGTGAAAATCCGTTCAGCCATTTATGAGTTATGAGCTCTGAGAGTAGGGATCTTAACTTAGTCGGGGGTTTCCATATTTAATAGTTTTTACCTTTACTACAGAACTCCAAAAAGTAATTACCGCGTGTCATAATATGCCTTTATAGCCAAAGCAAATTCAGTCCTCTCATGTTAGTAATAAGGTAGCAATTGCTTCAGTAGTTTTGTCTGAGATATCGCATTTTAGCTTAGCAGGGCAGTATACATATATGCCATTATGTCAAATACTTGTTAAATGTTTATGTTATGGGGTATGATTAACGCGAAGTTCTACAGGCGTTTAGTTTCCTTTCTCGGTGTTTCGCAATTACTGCCTGTTAATTTCAACCGTAAAAACAAAAACTGATATGAATCTTAATTGAAAAAAAACGGCGTTTCAGGTGGCACGTGACGTTTATGGCTTGTTAGAAGTTAATGCTTTCAGATTGAATTATAATGCGAATGCTAATGCGTGTTAAATGTATAAATTTATCTGAAATTTCGTCGCGTTTTTATTATAACATATTTTAACTTATGTGAAGCGTTTTTTTATTGAGACAATTGTGTCTGTTTATCAATTGCTAGAAATATATAAAAAAATAATTAATTATTATTAATACCGACCTATTATTAATTAGTGTTATTTGTTACTGAATTTCTATTTTTTGTCATAACTTTCTTAGCACCAACCTTAAATTGTCTATGTTTGGCCCATTGGTAGACTGGCAAAGAATGCCTTAAGGCATTAAGTCCGCCATTTGTACATACTTTGTTTATTGTGCAATAAACCTCTCACTGTGAGTGGAAGCCTGTGCCCAGCAGTGGGATGTATAGGTATAGGCTGGATTATATTATTTACATTTTATTTATATTTTGTATAATAAAATGTGTGTTGGTACGTTTGATTAAGATTTGCTTTAGCAGGAAATATAAACGGATGGCTGATGTCATTTTGCTGTTAGATGCTGGTAGTAACGTCGTAGTAATTTAATGCACTAACCACGAATAAGGAAAAAAATATCTAACCGTGACATTGAACATTTGACGATAACCTAACATAACATTTTATTAATTTTCATTTATATCATATTTTTTTATTTATTATTTACTTTTATCACGATTTTTTTTACAAATTACAAATTAATTATTAAAAAACAAAAAAATGCAAATATTAAGATTATACGTTCAATCAAAAGGAAGGAAAGGAAGAAAAATAAACAGTTGGGTGAATGTAACTATCAATTAAAACAATTGTTTTTTTTTTTTTTTATATATTTCTCTTCATAAAAGTGCTTTCGTTTTGTTCTAACAATACTGTTTTTTTTTTCTGAAGCCAGCTTCCAACGGATGACCCAAATTAACTTTACTGTAGACTGCACTTATATTAGAAATTCCTTCAAAGAAAAAGGCTGCTACGCCATCTTTATTCCAGTCAGGCGTGTCTGGGTTAACTCGTCTTTCTTAGATTTAGGGTTCCGTGAAGTCCCAGATGCATAGTTTTTGATGGTGGGTCACGTACGACTTTCTTAACAACGAATTACGTTAATGGTATTGAAATCTAACTGCTGCAAAGTTACATTTTGAATATTTTTTTAAAGAAATTAAATACGATGCAATTTTAACGATGGAGACTTCGCGGTATTATGCTATTTTTGCGTAGGTACTTTGGTTCTACGAGTAATGAACTTACGATTTTGCCGTATTCTGTACCTATATATGTTTTAGGAATATTCTTTAAAAAGACCCGGATTTAGGGCAATTAATTATACTAATAATATAAAAGTATGTGTGGATGTTTGTGTTTCAATCATGGCTAACCTGCTGAACATATTTGGATGAAATTTGGCACACACATAGTCTTCATTCTGAATTGACACACGTATTTTTTGGAAATTGGACAGTTTCCGAAAATAACGCGTTAAACGACTTCTTCGCGGACGAAATCGATAGCAAAAGCTAGTATGTAATATGAAATGAAATATCGTGGCGAATTAAATTCTAATAACCTTCAGAACCCTTCTTCTTCTAGACATTGTACAACGTTCCTAAGCTTCTTATTTTTAATTCATAATACCTTAAATGGCATGGTCTCTATCAATGATTTTTCTTATTACAGGTAAGTACCAGACTGACGAGGATTATTTGCGTCGCACCAGCGGTCGAGCAATCCAGAATTACGCAGGTTTTTTTCTTAAATGAACGTTTCGCTAGCGGGCCCGTTGGTTTTTTGCAGTTGTTAATTTTTATGGTTCCTGTACGTTTTTTAAAACTAGAAGTTGCATGATGTGAGATACGGTAGATTCCAAGGCGTTTTTTTTTTGTTTTTTGTGGCCCGTGACAATTATTTGCCCTTCTTGAAAGTAAACTGATAGAGAATGCATTTAAGCATTAAGTTTACTTACATTTGAATTTTATGTCTTCGTTTTAAACGTAAAACGTTTTATGCTGTTTTAAAAGGATGTCAAATTAGACCTTGTGTCTCACGTAAACAATAAATGTCACAATTATTTTCCTTTGCCCATTACATAATAAATGCACAGTCCGAAGCCGATGTATGTAAACAAACAAAAGTTCAAAATTATCTACATACGCTCTTACGCTCTTGAAAATACAGTCGTGTTTAGATATTTTTGATAACCGTGTCACTGTGTCTTCTGCTACTGACTGTACAGATAAATTTCCAAATACAAAAGCTTCTCATGCAATGTTAGTAATTGACGTTGCATCATCACGTCACGTATAGGTACAATTTAAAAAGCGTTTCTGAGCTTTTACTCAAGATCGTATCACAAAGATTTAGCGATAACTTTCGAAATCACGAGAGCACTTTGAAGTTTTTATAGGCGTTTCAACCTGAATTGATCGCGATTTTAACTCAACAATATCTTTTGCCTTGCCCCTTGACCTGATAATAGAGTTACTGATTTATATCAATGTTTGATCATGATCATGTATAACATTTGATCGCGATATTGCTAAGTGTTTAATAATAGTATTTCTAATAAGTAATAGCCAAACGAGTTAAGACGATTGTGAGAAAAAGTAAATTACGCGATTAAGTCCTGTTTCATAATCTACGGAATATAAAAAGAGAAGGCCTGACTCACTGACTCATCAACGTCCAGCCTAAGCCCTTGGACCTAGAAAGCTGAAATTTTGCACAGAGCTTCCCTTTATTAGGTAGACAAGGAATAAGACAGGATTTCTTGAAATTCCCACGGGATCTTGTTTCCCACGCGGGTGAAACCGCGGGTGAAAGCTAGTGTTAGTATGTAATTGTTATAAGCTAGAGCTTAGTTTGGTCCTAGGTAGATCTGTGTGAGATTGTCTTCTGATATTTATTTCTTCTTTTGTCGGGAGTTTAATGTGACGTTCTCAATATAAAGGAACCTTATGGAGGAAGGCACTTACGCTTTTCTTGTTATTGTAACGATACGAATACTATGGTAACAGTTCTAAAAACGGCGTAACCGCCTGCCTCCATTAGGTCCCTTTATATTGAGAACGTCACATATACATTTCAGCACCTATTGGCCAGAAATATAAAGTGTAT
This sequence comes from Tortrix viridana, assembly GCA_963241965.1. NCBI lineage: Eukaryota > Metazoa > Arthropoda > Insecta > Lepidoptera > Tortricidae > Tortrix > Tortrix viridana. The sequence continues at coordinate 16,495,282 of OY725172.1, forward strand.
CATAAATTATAAAATACCATTGTGTCCAAGTATCCGTGCAACAATCTTGCATCTATTCGCGTGTCGCCTTAATGTCACTCAAACGGGTTATTTGACGTTAGCCATAATAAACACGAGAATATCCTCTAAATTTACGACGCGGACGCTCTTTGTCTCAAAAATATTTATAGATTTCTAGAGATACCATTTCGCACAGGATTAAACTTTTGATTTATAAACTATTGATTTCTATAGCTGTAAATAAAATAAGTAATTACAATGGGCGTTTTCCAAAAGAAGTACGCTTGAGGACTAAAATTAACAACGGTAATTGTTTGCATTACGTCACGAAAATTTGGCGTACATTTATATGTATACCACCACCCTCATACGCCAATAGGCGGTATCTCAAATTCAATAACCGAAGCAGATTCAATCCTCGCCCGTTAGTAATATGGTTGTACTTGCTACAGGAGTTTTGATGTAAAGAAAGCAATTACCGTTGCTAATTTTAGCCCTTAACTATGCGTACTTTTTTTGGAAAACGCCCCAATACAATAGAAATAAATTTATTGTCAAAAACAAACAAACAAACAATCTCTCACCCTAATCGCGTATACCGTCTGCGTTCCGTCGTGGGTCAAAAAAATAAACAGTACAATAATAACAACAAAACAAGAAAAAAATAAGAAAAAACAAACAAAACAAGTAACAACGGGTCTCTGCCGTTTGGCCAAAATATGTTTGGTCAAATGTATCATTTCCCAAATTTTAATTGGCCAAAAAGGTATTTCCCGCCGCAAAAATTACCATTTTATGGCGCTCACAACTCTAACCTAACCTAACCGATCTAAATAGCTTTTTTGGTATCCTGAAAATAAAACAAAAATAATACAAATAGCTTTTTGAAAAATGAAAATTTGGGAAATGATACATTTGACCAAACATATTTTGGCGAAACAAGAGGCTCCCAGTACCTAACAACTTATCAAATTGTCACATACATTCAGTATTCAAATGACTTCACGATCACTAATCACTATTAATCGTAGGCTAACCGCGTCGCCAATGATGATGATGATATTGATGATGACAAAACGCACGAACACAAATTAAAAACGCAACAATAACAATCAATCAAGCCGAGTATTTATTAATCCACGTCGACTGGATGTTTTACTTATAGCTAAATTAATTCAACCTTGCGCTTGCATACGTTGTACAAATTGATGCCGATCGCAACAGACAGTCAATCCTGTACAAGAACCGTGCCGTGACGCGAATGTTGTTCTATTATATAGTTGGATTGTATTAACCGCTAATAATATAAAAACACTGAAAACAAATTGCTTTTTTTTAAAATCCAAAATGGGTTTGCGTTTGATCTCAGTCTCACCTCACAGCCAGTGTTTCTAACAAGGCCTTTAGTTAATCATAATTTTGTGTGCCTAATGGCCAAATATAGTGATATGTAGGTACTCACTTTTATATTTATACCATCTTTGTTACCTATGTTTTACAAACAAATAAATTGATTGATTGATTAATTGATAAATGTGGTTGGCTCTCACTTTTTTTGATTTCAGCCGCAAGTAACCTTTGACAAAGTTTATACAAACAAGCTGTCTCTAACCCCCTTACTAATAAACGTTGAGTAACCGCTGAGTAGTTATACCATGCTTTATCCTTATCTGTCATTGGGACATTTGAATTCGACAGATAAGAACAAAGCATGGTATAACTACTCAGCGGTTACTCAACGTTTATTAGTAAGGGCCTATATATATATAAAAAATACTGGCACTCAATTATATTATAAGTACATTTTTAACAATCAACATCGCGAACGGCTTGAATCTTCAAAATGCAACCAAATAATAACTACGTGCTTTCAATAACATAATTAAAATTAGCTTTAGTGTTCGTGCTTCGTAACAACGGGATTCTAAAACTGCACATGCTGGCGCTTAATGGTCAGTAAAAGTCAGTCGCGCCACGTAAAATTAACAATGGCCTAACCAAGAAGCTATCTTAACTACGTTTGAAGTACAATCAGGAGCAAAACTGTTGCAATATTATTTATCTCCACCCAAAAAAAAAAAAACGTGTTATATCAATTTAAAAAGTAATTAATATGGGTTAATTATACTTTAACCACACAGTGCCTACTTACAGAATTAATATTTTCATTTTTATTTTCAACTAGCGGCCCGCCCTGGCTTCGCCCGGGAGCAATAAAAAAAATACATGCAAATAAAAAAAAGAATTAGCCAAATCGGTCGAGCTGTTCTCAAGTTATGCGCGTACATACATTCGGCAATTGATTTATATTTATATAGATTTATGTACATACATGTTTGTGAGGGGTCAGAGCTGTCTGTCTCAATTACTATGTACTAATTACATAACAGCAAAGTATCAATAAGTACTTTATTCAATTAAAAGTTAGTTATTTTACCTGTGACATGACGTGACTCTTAAGTTTATATTTAAATTTATTTCACTGAATTTATTACCAACCCGAGTACATCGAACAAAGTTTAAGTTCACAAATAATAACACAACATAACAAGCATATAAAAAAGATCTATTCGCAATTGTGTAAAAGTGCCGGTGCGGCCTACTTACTGGATAAATATATTTTATTGTCAATAAAAACTTTGTATAGGAAAAACCAATGGAAAAAGCCATTTTATTTTACTTCAGTAAGATTATGTTGCTAATACGATATGGCATGGATGTCAAGTAACCAATAAAGCGTAAACAGTTGTTATATACGTTCTGTACCTTTTATTAGACTCGAGACATTGAAGAATTACAGAATAAAACGCGTTCGAAATCATCGTGTCGTTGTTAACGTCTGGTTTAATAAATGAGACCATTAAAAAGTGTTGAGAACCCTTAAGCCATTTTGTTCTCGCTTGTACAGTCAAGAACATAAAAACAAATAGTCTACAAGACTCTAGTTTCATTAAATTAAAGATATTTTTCAACAAGACTGAGTGCCTTGAAAACAACTCCTTACAAAAAAACATGGTACTCTTATACTGGTTAAAACAAAAGATTATAGCTTTTACATTTGTTTTTAATTATTTATTATGAAAAAAACTGATTATCTTGTTTCTTTTCTTGGGGACCGTGCTTAGTTTTGAAATTCTACTATTTGATTTTAATGTTATTTCTTAGTTAATACATTTCTAATTTTTCCGTTAAATTTAATACTTTAAAAACGTACCCACATTAACATGTCGGTATGTATTAGTTTAATTCAATACATTTTATTACTCGTGTAGTTAATATTATTTTAATAATTTTGTCCGCTACTGTACTCTCATATGAGCGGTGCAGCCTTGGGTGCAGAACTGCAGGCTAATGATGCATTCGTTCACAGATTGTGCACTGAAATTACCGGTAACGAGGGTCGTTAAGAACGCTAAATCTGAAAACCGGTATCGGACCGTATGTAGTCAGTTACATGGACATTTCGCATCCTTTCACTCTCTATTCGAGGCGAAATTGGGACAAAGGGATGGAGAAAACGTTACTGCGAACTTCAATTTTGAAATGCTATTAAGCAAAAGCGTCTGATCCTTTTTATCATAATAACCTTAACAATTAATGGTATTCAATGCAATTTTTATATTATTTGTTTGGTTTTTATATTTTTAATTGATGGCAGCTGGAAATATTCAATAAATCTTGTTCCTTCACAATGGGATAAAGATTCTAAATTACAGCCTTCGGATAACCCTTTTGATGAATGAATTACGGTATAATTGTTCTCTGGATCACAGTAAAGGAAAAAACAGTAACACAATATAAGTCTTATTACAGGAGGCAATATTATTTAAGAATATTTTTTTGGATTTTAGCGTTAATAATTTACGTGACTCCGAACAGCAGCAAGTAAAAATTTCAATAAATGGAGCAATTGGCAAAATGTTAGTTATTTTTTATCCATGGTTCTCTTTTGTGAGAAATAACAGTGGCTTTAATTGAAACAAATTTAAGAAATAAATCTTACGAACCTTCTTCATTTTAATTATAGTTTTAATAACCATAATAATGTGAGTGTTGTGTTTAATTCCCATGTGCGTAGTTGTTACTTTTTCTTCCTAAGATGTTGCAGTGAACCTCTGTCACCGCAACTTTATACTGAGTTTTTTTTTAATTGCAGGAAAAAATGTAAGTAGGTAGTTTTTTTTCTTTTACTTTTAATAATACAATATTTCACTTTAATACTCGCAGGCAACAAAGCGTTATATTTGGAAACTCAATACTTGATTGAAAGGTGTTTTATTAAGATAATAAAAATGTTAAAATGTAAAGGAAATAATACTTTTTTAATGAAAACCGGAAAGAAGTTTGGTAAAGAAATAAATAATAAATAAAAGGTCGATACCGAGGTAAAGGTTTATAAAATCTTTACTAATATTATAAATTCGAAAGTAAGTTTGTTTAACAGTTTATAGCCCGGATCCACTCGTAAAATTATTTTTATCCCGGAAAATAGAACGTGGTTTTCGAGGATAGGTATAGCGATGAATGACGTTGGCTGGGTCGGGTTCGCGGGGAAAAACTAGTCATAGGTTGCTTCACTTCGACAAAATGTGATATGAATCACACAATTACACGCTGTTATTATCTGTGCACTACCTCCGGTAGCCTTGGTACAATTATATTACAATAATTGAATACCTTGATGCGGTAGTATTTTTTATCTCCCTCCCCAATTTGTGGCTCAAATTATAGGCGTCTTAAAAGTCAGTAAAGTAATGGATCTTTCCGTTTTGAAACGAGTTAACTGATTGCCTCCTTTGTATTGTTGTTAACAAAATGTTTTAGGCGTTTAGCTGTTATAAAGCTTATGTGTACAGCTTAGAGTTTAAAATATTTTTGCATTTACACCTAACGAGGACGCTAGGGCATCAGAGGACCTATGATTGTGGCAATCTTTGGCAGAGGCTTTATGTCCAGTAAGGCCAGCACATCTTGTATTTTCTCGTTTGTTGTTCAGTGCGTCTCTTTCGTTATCAACTGGGTAGAGGGGGATTACCGAGCGACAAACAAGTTGCGGGCAATATGAGCTAGACGTCTAGCACTAGATAGATGCCTCTGGGGTGATATCATAATGATGTTGATGATGATGACTTTGGCAATGATTTAGTAGTGAGCTAATTAATAGTTGTTAACGTTTTTAATACTATTATGTAACAGGTCGATTCACAAAAGCTGGCACGAACACAGTATAAATAAAGCTAAAGCAGTAAAGAAACTTCGAAGAAACGTTCGAAACGTCGCACTCACACAGACGCACGTCTTACCCATTCGTCTCGACGCAACGACCGCCACTGACAGCACTGCCATGTCCGCTTATGGGTCTCGTTGAGACGTGCGTCTGTGTGAGTGCGACGTTTCGAACGTTTGTTCATATTTTCTTTACAGCTTTAGCTATATTTATTCTGTGGCACGAATAGATCGAACAAGTGAATGAACATGTTTGTAAAATAAATACTGGTTTTCGGTTTGAAATTAGAACAACGTTGAAAGGGACGACACTCACACAATCCTAGATGACGTTAGTTTCGTTCGTTATAATGACTAAAGCTAACATACTTATAAAATGTACGCTCAGCTTCATAAAAACTAAATCAAACTAAACGTTTTGAATTGGTTAGCAGCATGGGGTCCAAAATTTGCAACAGCTGTTCTTCATTTCATTCATCTTTTTTTCTTCGCGTGGAAGTTTCTAATATTTTGTATCGAGAGGTCAAAGATATTACCACCTAATTGGCCTTTGATCTTCCTTGATTGTGAAGTAAAGCGTAATTTAAAGCCAATTAAGGACACTTTTTAGTTATGAAGGTGGCAATGATAAAATTATTGGATTTAATCTTGGTCAAAATTAAGTCTTATATTTTAAAGCTGCGTTTATTTCTGTAACTTGCAAGTGTTGGCATGAATCGCTCGATGTAGTTTGTTATTGGCGTAAGACGCTTGTCTACTCAAGATTAAGCTAAGTTTAGCGCTTTTCAAAAACTGTCACAATATTATTATATTATAGTATTGTCGTCAGCTAACTGTCAGTCGCGTCAACCGCTTATGTTAATTCCATACATTTCGTCGATTTTCGAAAACCATTAAGTTAGCGTAATGCATCTTGGCTAGGGCCCCTGATCGTTGGTAATAAAAAAATAGTTTTGAGATTTATTAATAGAAAAAGATTAATTAACATTTTAATAATTTTCAATTAATTGATGTTATTGATAGAAGTACGTTTTGTGAGAAACTATTTTGCCTACATAAAATTTGTATTCGTATTTTTTCAGATTATTTTAAAACATAACGTTGCGGTTTTGTTAAGTAGGAAGTTATTATATCTTACCATTTTTGCCATCGCAACCATAATTTCTTTGAAGATTTTAGCTTAGCGAGGCAATTAACGCAGCTCCTGGTTTAATTAATAAGTAAGGATTACTTAACTTTTTTGCAATTTTACATTTTAACCACCAAGACCGCATTCCTAGTGATTTACGTACTTATTCTATTTATTCAGCAAAAACTTAATAGAATAATTTATTTGGCCGTATAGTGTGTCCGTGATCCTATAACAATAATGACCGATCGATTTATTGATATCATTTACAATTCGTTATGCTTGTCTTGTATCTGTTTTTTATGACTTCATTCCTAAAGGTGTGAGCTGTTAAAAGGCAATACACAGGATTTTTTTGACTCATAATTGAGATTTGTGAATTTCGTTATGAGCCGTGGTTAGATTTTTTTGTTTGATCTAATGACATCAGGTGTGAGATTTGATTAAACCAAGGACGACACGTTTTTTATTATTTATTTATTCAAAATCATTTTCACAAATTTCTTATCACAACTAAGTGACACTATAATAGCTCATAGTTTCTTTTAATTAAGGCAAAGATACAACCAAAGCCGTAACAAATTGAAAAATAAACATAGTTAAAAGAATTGGTAGACTTATGCAGTAACCGGATTGTCTTAATTGACACACGCTAAAAACTATCAAATCTCCCAAATGGTAAATTGCTTTGGCATTCACCTTGTTCCCAGCAAAAAACAGTCGAACTTATAATGCATCATTACATTGATCTCCGCGTCGCGGGGCCACGTAATGGCGTCCATTCCTCTTGTCCGCTTTTGGTAGAAAAACATCGGACTGTTGATTCGAACGATCAGTTACAGGGTAGATGTTTTCTTATCGTTTTTGTTTAGTGGTTCATTTGGGTCATTTGTTTACACCGATGTTTATGAGACCATATTTCTTTCTGGAGCGTGTGCGATGTATCAACCTTTCAACTGTCCGCCTTTTTTAAGCTTTGCATCTTAAAAATCATTTGTTAAATTTCAATCCGGTGCAGTTTGTAGTTGATTTTTATTTCTTTTGTGCCTTAAGTCAATGCCCAAACAGTTTTGTTGATGTTAGGCTTTGCAAACATTGACGGCCTATGCTTGTCGTTGCATAGGCGATATTGTAAACAGTGTTTGTGCCAATTCTATATCGCTGTTTTGTCTCTTTCGGATTCTCCAGGATGCTTGCGCGTTTATCATTTTGGCCAACAGTTATTACGAGAAAAACATGATGACCTATATTTTAATAGTGTCACTTGTATTGTATTGCCCAGTGTACAATATATCATTAAAAAAAAGATGTTTGAAAATAATTTTTAGAATCACAAAAGTTCATTTAATTTTTCTGAATTTTCACCATCATATTCATTATTGAGATTTTTTATATTAAATTACCACATGTTCGCGTAAACCTCTCCTATTTTTACTGAATTCCATTCTCACAGCAGATCGTACGAACTAATGATGAGTATTAATTTTATCCTACACTTGCCTTGGGTTAATGATCTCTTTTTTGCTTTATTCCGAACATTTTTATACCGAGAAACTTGTTTATGTGTTCTATTTGCTGTATATTTTAGATTATCTTACGAGTATTCATACAGCAACTGCTAGCAGTTGGACCAAAACACTTCCTAGCAATACGAAATGTTTTCTCAGATTACAAAATGCACAAACTAGTGAATTTGCATTTATTTTGACGCGCTTACTAGTATGTTATGCAATATTTTATCATTGTCTTCTTTTATGTTATTATTTACCAAAATAACAGTAAAAACCAATTTAATTCTCCCATAAAGCAAACCAGGACTTTTTTCTTGCGACGTTACATCAAAGCGTTGGGTCACAACACAGGATCCAGTTTCTTCTACAAACTTGTTCCTTAAGGAAAAGCTTTTTTCCTTGCATAATCACTTTCCAATCTTGTTTACTTGTAGGGCTGTGAAAACCAAATTAGTAGACCTGTTTCATGCCAGTGTAAAATAAGATGAACTTTCTTTGTAAGCCGGATGGTTGAGATTCTTTTGGTCCTCGCTTTCATTAGAAAGAATTAGTGGCCGTGTCCTTTATTTCCTAGTGCTATTCCTATTTACATTAATTGTTTTTAATATAAAGTTTAAATACATTGTTTTACCAAATGTTTGTATCGAACTGTGCAAAACGCTTTTCTTAACTAAAAAACAAACATTAAACCTTTAAACCTGGGTTGTTTAAGTTTGTCTTGAAATGCTATCCTTCGGAATAAAATAAATCAGTGTTTACCTCATTTGGTTAAGGATTGCAATTAGTTATTCAAACAGGTTCGTTTTGCTTCTTATTTGTAAAGCCAGAACCGTGGTAACATCGAAGGCAATTAATCATTCTCGTATGGTAATTATTCATTTTATTTCAATCAACGTGTAATTAATTGATAACGCGTAAATAATTAATGTAAAGGGTTGTATAAGAATCAAGATCAATATTGCCGTCCTAAGCTAAAAGGCAATATCTCAAATTCAATAGCCAAAACATATTCAGTCCTCTCCTGTAAGTAATGAGGTAGCAATTGCTACAGCAGTTTTGTCTGAGATATCGCATTTAAGCTTAGCAGGGCAGAATAGTGCCCAGAATATCTTGACTTTACTTGTGACAGAGGATATAAAATATTCATAGCCCGGTTCTTTAATTAACAAACAATATAAACCCGATATAAAGTCTTCGGCGTTGAATTTTTTACAGCGAAACATTTGTGTAGGTCTCATTATGTTAGCTTTTTTAATCGTAATTGCTTTTTACCTTACATCTGATTGAATAAGCATGTTAATGAGAATCGTTAATGAAATGACAGAACTATCATGTGGCTCTTTTTTTTAAGCAAGTGTATTTTTAAAAGCTTTTAATAACATTTCAATGATCAAACGTCTCTCGAGCGTACACGCATGATAACCCTTTATTTTAAAAAGCAATGGTATTGAGCTTGTCTTTAATAAGTACCTATAAATTAATTAAAGTGCTCTTGAATGATATCGAAAAGGCTTTTTATAAGAGGCTTATAACAGGTCTCCGAACTAATCAGACTTGATTGTCTAGCCGTCTGGAATTTTCGTACCCAGTTTCTAGGAGTCGTTAAGTAGAGACTTTGTTTCTTTCTCTGTCTATGCCAATTCTATCTAGTTTGCCTTATATGGTCGTAGGCAGCTCAGCCGAAAAGTATAGCGTATAATGTTTTAGTTGAAGTTTCGTAATCAACAAGGGAACCCCTATAGTTTCGCCATGTCCATCTGTCCATCTGTCCGTCTGTCCGAGGATTAACTCGGAAACTCTTGGTATTACAATACAAAGCTGTAGTTTGTCATGATTATACATATTAATCACGCGGACAAAGTTGTAAATTAAAATCTTGGATATTTTTTCGGGTGCCTCCAAAGCCTGTTAAGCGAAGGTAGTTTTTTTATAATTTATGTCATTGAGTGAGATATCATTGGATAGCTCTTAAAAATTATTACGTGTATTTTTTTATAATTTTTTGGATCAGGGGGTCCGTTTGGGAAATATTGATTTCGAAAACTGTCATTTTCGCAGTTGCGTGTCCCTACCCCCTTCAGCCAAAACTACATGTTCTAAAAATCTGAAAAATCTTAAATTAAAGCACATAGAACGAATTTAAAAGAAAGGACTCAGTAGACTTAATTAGTTCTCGAGATACATACGTCTAAAATGTTATCAACATTACCGAAAATCAGTAAGATAACATTTAATAGAAAATTAGCTAATATTTTTTTTTATTGTATGATTATTTTTACTGTGGTAAGTGGTAAAGCTTGAACTGAGCGCAGAAGCGATTTGAAAAAAAAAACCTCATTTATTGATTATTCAAAGTTGCAAACGCTAATCGATTTTCTATTGTGGAGATCTAAAATTAATAACACTAAACAATGTTTACGATTTCATATCGCTTCTGTTTAGTCTACCGGTTTAAGTACCTACGTCAAATGTTATTTACAATTTTAAAAGTAGTTCTTAATAATTACGATTTTCTTTGTCCACTTTCGTTTATGTACCTATTTCATTGTATCGGAATTTTCTGCTTGTCGGAATAAAATCATCTCTGCCCTTAACTATTGGGGTCACGAATAATTCGTCGTTGTAAAAATAGACTGTCGTTTCGTACGACTCATCGTAGTGTTATTGATTCTGTAAGTGTTTCTTCTGATATTGTGATTTTGTCAATAGGCTCTCCTAGGCATTATTTTTATTGGTTTGGTTTCTTGTTAGCTTTTATGTGCTTCATATTTTGATATTTCGCCTCTAGTCAATCGTCTACGTTCTTTTACTGAGCACAATTATTTCGTCACATGCACTGTGTGTGACACGCTGTCAACTTTATACCTAAAGGACGAAGGGGACGAAAAGGGTTAAACAAAAACTATTTCCTTAAATTGACATAATTAAATAAGTCATGTTTTTCTAGTATTTCAATTACTTACTTGCATGGTTTTAAAAGACTTCTTTGCAAGAATACTAATAGTTGTTACAATGTTTAGGTACTTGTAAACTTAACTTTAAAGTGCAACATTGACCTAAGACCAGACAGACAGACACATGTTGCGTAATTGCCACATTTGGCTTGACATTGACAATCGTTGTTAGACGATGTTATACACACATATTCAATTTGTACTGCACGTACTCGCGTATTTGTTATTTTGATGATGATGAATGATGACTATTCATTAGTTTTAGGATAAAAAATATTTATTTGTTTGTACAAAGTAGGAATAGGAATAATTACTAAAAGCTATTACAAAGTTTAGTCACAACAAAGTCAGACAAAGAAAACAATAATATGTATTAACATATCATGCTATATTTTTCAAACTTCAATCTCTTTGTAGTTTATTTACCGATAAACTTTTACTATTCACCAAAGCATTTCCAGCATTTAAGGACGGTCTTATTTCCGATCTGTCGATTGAATCATAAATTCAGTTTTCATATTTCCCGTCTATCTGAACTTCGCATGTTTTTGTTATAACTGTTTTGTGATGGGAATATTTACTGTTTATCATGCTTCATTTTTGCATGCACGTCACCTGAAAAACAAATTCATCATAAAATTTTTGACTCGCATAAAATCTGGAATGTTTTAGTACACTATTGTTAACTGTTTTTGCTGTAGGTTTGACAAATTAATTCTTTATTAATTTATGGCTTTATCCGGGCAGTAATAAATACTTTTTTTCAGGTGTGAGGACGATAAATACTTTTATTTATCAAATAGTTTTTTGCTTTTATTAACATCATCATCATAATGTTTGTTACTTATATCAGAAATTATCCTTGCTTGGATGTGTAACGAACGTCCTATAGCAAATAATATTTCAAACCTGTTATAACATCTAGCCTCAGCCAATCCAGTCACTTCTCAAGTCCACTAAAAACCCTTGACACGAAGAATCGTTAGTCAAGTAATACTGCGATCAGAAGGGAACGTTAAGCAATGACGTAGTGACTTATAAAACCTATTAGAGCCAAGTACGAATAAGTAATTTTCAAGTCAAGGTGACGCTCGTCTTTCAAATACTCGTTAAGCTTATGCTTTACGATTTTTAATATTGCTAGATTTGGGCAGATTGTATTCATATTTTTAAGCTCTTTTTTTTATTTCCTTAGACAGACAAACAGACAGACAGCCCATCTGACGGAAAGTGGTCTCTACCACCTATAGACATTTGCAACACCAGAGGCGTCACTAATGCGTTGCCGGTCTCGAAGAAATTTAATGACACCCTTCTTAAAAAGCCCCATATTGTAGCGCATTGGAAGATTCAGTTTTTAGTTTATTTTCTTAATTTAAAACAAAACTTGTAAAAGAAGTTATTTTTATCTCTCTAGAAAAATTTCTTTCTTCGTTGTTTTCGTCATCTGTTGAAACTTTAAGCCAAGACGTTTTCTGCATTTGTAGCGTTCTTGTTTAGAGATTTCCTATTCGCTTTCAATTTAGAAGTAATTTGTTTTACTATTAACATTTTGGATGGTAATGTTCAACCAATAAAGTCGTAACTAGTAGACCGTTTGACACAAAGCAGTTAACAGCGCGTCTTAACGTCACACGCACACTGAACAGATAATTCTGTTCAGCGGTATCGCCACGTTTGACTGAACGTTCATTTTATTGCTTCACATTACGAACGCACATTCTGTGCTCGAATACTGTTGCTTTGAAGATAGATTTGAAATATATGATGTAGAATTTGATTTATAACCGTAGCAAAAGGTTCCAAAAATCCCAAATGAAAAGCAGCTGTTACAGTAGTGTTTGGGAAATATCTTAATTCGTACAAAATAACCACAGCAAAAATATTAAACGTAAAAAAAATGTGACAAACATTTTGTGCATAAACAACACAATGAGCGTAAGTTGGAAACAATCAATACATTGGCTTTTATAGTCTCCAAATAATCAAATATAAACCAAAATAAAACGCTATACGTAAATGGGAGCATCCATTTCTATACAATGTACGAATACGATACGGAACTTTATTTACGACTTTAAGAACTCCGACCCTTTCCAATGGAAGCACTAAACTGTGCAAACATTGTCGAGTGCGTCGAAACTTTGGTTACGGCGGTCAAACATCCGATGAAATGGTCAAGAACAGATCGATTTAAAAGGTAGTGGAGAAATACATCAAATTGTAGGAGATGCTTGTTTTTTTTATATATTCTTTGTATGTAAGGAATAAGGACGTATGTCGCTCTAAATTTACTGATATCAGTATCAAAATAAACTATCCATGAAAGTCACTAACCATTCATGCTCTATACTAACTATACTTTATTAACGTACCTCATCACAAAAAAAAAAAATCATTTGTAAAATTGTGCATTTTTATGCTACAATATTTTGATATAACGGACGTTAAGCTAGTGTTACATTGAAACGTAAAATTGAAATAGCTCTGTCCGTTTACTCGATCCTGCGATATATTACAGCATAGTAATAAATTTGGTTGTTATGAGCTAATGCCACTTTGTTGCGTTCTAACATATAGTGCTATAAGGAAGGTATTTTACATATTTCCCACAGAACCAGAAGTATTTTACTCTATTAGGATTATGGCAATATATCAATACAATCCATAATATTGTATTTCTTGTGTTACATTGTATACTGTCATTTTCATTTACGCTGAATAAATGAAATGAAATGAAATTATAAGTCTGTGTTAGACTGCTTATAGCATCGTAGACAATCATAGCTGGTAATTTCCGTTACAATAAGGACTTTGAAATGTATTTTATTGATATTAAAGTTGATATAAACGCTTCAATTCGTTAAATTTTTTTGTTATTTTCATACAATTTATTTTGTGATTAATGTCAATATTTTTTCGAAAATAACTGTCGATAACAAAACGGTGGCAAACATTTTTAAACATATGAAGGCTCAAGATGGCAATATAGAACATTATTAGCTAAGACGTTAAATATAAAATGAATCCCGACAACATTTTTGAACTTTCTTAGTCATTCTAGAGTCGAATTTTGGTCTTTACCTCTGTACCGGGAGAAACACGCGGAGTTTTCCCTCGGCACTATTGTGTCTGAACTTCTACGTAAAAGGAATTCCAAAAAACACGTGGGTGGTAAACTACGTGGACTTGTTTTGATTACTTTCAAGTGCAATTGATTTACAATATCTGTGTTGAGCTGGTCGAATCTTGTGGTGTTATCGAATCACGCGTCGTAAAAATCGTTTTAATTAGTATTGTTGTAGTTGTAACGTCGTGCCTCTGATTTTATAATTCGAACTCGTAAAATCGAAAATTTATTATTTCTGTTTAACATAACAACAGCATCGTTAGCATCATGGCCAGTAGGATTGACTGTTCATATGTGAACCATTGTAATATGGCGCACTTGAAAAGAAAATGTGTGTGATTATTATGATGAAATTCAATTTCAGTCAATATTTAATTTTAATTTAATTTACTTTTAAAGTTAAGTGAAAAAGGGCATAAATCCAGTATACTCTATATATGAATTATCCTCTTTTTATTACGAGCAAAGTCGACTTACATCCTTTTAGACTGGAGCCACATTATAAATCCCTCAGTCAGTTCTAGCCCATTGTTAAGGGATTTCTGGGAATCCTTTTGTATGTGAAAGCATTTACTTGTCAGCTTCTAAGTTATCTTGGCGTTAGTACAAAATTATTCCGACCTAGGTAAAAATGACTTTTAGGTAAAGAAATACTTAATCTACGTAGAAGTGCTATTTGTAGTCAACTAATAAAGTTAAAACGTGAAATTATATTTTCCAAGCCAAATTTTATGCTTTTATATGGCCTGGTAAAATTATTGGTTTAAATGAAGGACGAACGAGCCTTTATTGCTAATCACATCAATATTTCCTGATAAAATAGAAATCAAATCAAATCAAGGGCACACGGCCAAGAAGGAGAGAGACTTTCTTGGCCATGTGGTATAAGTTTTAAAAAGCCAAAGTTACAAGTATTTGAGTTACAACAGTCTATATCTCGTTTTGATCGTATAAATAGCTCCTAAGGGCCATTAACACAGCAGCCATTAAATATGTGATTTAAATTTTTCATTTCCAACGCTAAAATACCGAATGGGTAATAAAAAAATCATTTCCCTGGAAACATAATAAAGCAGTTAACTTATAAAATAATAAAAATCCGCTCGTTAAAATAACAATTAGCTGAATTATACATTGCAATAATAATGATTAAAAACAAAGGTTTTACTTACGTTATCTGTTAGAATTATAATTTTAAATGTCGTTTCTGTATCCTTGAATTATGGTAATGCTTTTAGTTTTTTGCCATCTGGCGCATGCATCGGCCCGGTGCAACTCATTATACAGGAGATACGAATCTCTTGTAACGCGTGTTGGGTTTACGTAGGGATTTCAAGATTAGCATTGTCTTCACTTAAAACTTAAGGTGTATCCTTTTTACTTTTATTCTATTTTTATATTCTAAAATTAGGGTCACTTTATTTTTCGCTTTATCTCAAGTATTCGTCGCATTTGATTTATCTCCTTTAGCATTGAAACCTATTACAAATAAAAAAGTTGTTTCACATCTTCCATTTAGACCTATTTCTTAATCATCAGATAGTCCAACGCTTTCCCATGTATTATTGCTGTTCCCACAATATTTTGAAGATATCATCTGTCTGTCAAGTCCATGGTCAACTTATATCTCGGCTATTAAATAACCAATTTGTCCACTTCCCGTCATTTCGACACGCCAAGTGTCGTGCCCACCACCACTTAAACTGTTGTTGAATTGTATGATCATATCATTGGGACGAGCTATTGCTAAATCTGGGTAGTTACCATTTAAAGTTAGTCCCTGTCGCAAACGTTCAAGGGTAACTTTTTCATCACCTGCTGTGTTGATCATAATATTTACAATATCATTTTGTTTATGTTTTCAAACATCAATAGAAACTTTTTACATTTATAATTTTAGTGAAATGTAATCATATCTTGTACTTACCTAATTTACAATCCATATGGGGCTTTTCTAATAAAATCCCCAATTAATCAAAAGTAATTAGATTGCAACCAATTTTCATCACAGTTTTCATGTTTAAGACATCCCGCTTTTACCATGGCTTCTTTATTTAAAAGGTCAATATTCGTTTATATGTTTGTACTGGTTTCGTCAGTTTTTGTATTTAATGTCCTAATAAGTATGCCCATTGCTTTTACGGATGAACGCAATGCGCTTGCATCAGAAACTGGTGCTACTACACCAACTCGGTGCTAAAGTCACTAGCAGTGTATCGACCGCTGATGTATTAGTTACACAGGTTTTATACTGGTCAGGGCGTTTAGCAGGTCACATGACAGCAACTACTAAGGTATATAGGTATATTACCTGTAAATTGTTAAAAAAAAATTGGAGTTGCTTGCGACTTATCTCTCGTCTAGAATTTTTTAATTCTTTAGAAATTGACAACATTGTTGATAAACGAATACAAATTTTGGTAGATAATAGACGTGTAAAAACAATGATCGGGAGTCATCTAAAACTAACTTTTAATATAATAAATAATAATGCAGCCTATATACGTCCCACTGCTGGGCACAGGCCTCCACTCACAACGAGAGGGTTCGGGCTATAGTTCCCACGCGGGCCCAGTGCGGATTGGGAACTTCGCACACACCGTCAAATTGCTTTGCAGGTGTGTGCAGGTTTCCTCACGATGTTTTCCTTCACCGAAAAGCTCATAGTAAATTTACAAATTATATTTCGCACATAAATTCCGAAAAACTTAGAGGTGCGAGCCCGGGTTCGAACCCACGACCCTCTGCTTAAGAGTCTGCAGGTCAAACCATTAGGCTACCACGGCTTACTGTTTACGGCTTACAACTACCGGATAATTTTTAACTTGTGCAACAACTTACCGCAATCAGTCGATTGAAGAGACACAACTCTTTCCATCACTTGTAGTAAGCACTATGTAATTTGTGACATACTGTAAACTTTGTCTTAATAGCTATAAAGTTTACAGTATGTCACAAGTTACATAGTGCTTACTACAAGTGATGGAACGACTTAAGATTGGCAATTGTTTTTGCAACAGCCTCTACATAAATCCTCAAAAACTGGGTAAACACCGTAATCATATAGTAATGAATGCGCAGTAGACGGTCGCGGAGGAAGCTTGGCCAATTTTCAATAATTGCATCGTCAAGATAAATGTATGCAATCCATGAGGTCGAGTCGTGGCGCTATAATGACTTTTAAAGACGCTCATTTGAGTATTGGCTAAGAATGTTTTTTGGTGAGTTATATATATAGTATATTATGACTGAAGACGGTTTCAGTTTAAATTTGTTATCTTTAGATACACCATTATTTTCAGTGAACTTGCTTCCATATATGTTTTTAAACTATATGCCCATATATGTTCCATATATGTTTTTATGTTTTTGTTTGTGAAACCCTCATTTATTTTTTGCGTTATCATTTCATTTCTGCTTGCTTGTAAAGTTAACACGTTGTTGTTATAAGTTGTAACCAATAAAGATTATATCGAGGAATTAATTTTTAATGATATCATGTTACATTATGCAATTTAAAACATTTTTTCTATATTTATGTTAAGCGAGCGAAGTTTGCAGGGTTTCAAGATGATAAAATAATAATAAATAACAAATTATCTTTACTTTCTTGGTTACTCCTTCGAATAATATTGCAAGATTTCTTCTCATGATATTTGGGCATTAATGTCGTTCTGATCTCAAGATGTCTGGCTCAAACAATGCAGGATCCCGTCTTAGTTTTTTGTTTATTCTTACTCATACGATTTGCAATACAGATATCTTATATTGTGAGCAGAAGGGATGTTTATTTTAAAAGAATTCCGTGAACAAATTTAAAAACATTTAAATGTGAAGATGAAATGTTATTGAATTTGTTACTGTTTTTTTTTTATTAATGATGAACATCTAAGTAAAATGAAGAAAATGTTTTATACTATCCATCTTCCTTTTTTTTATTCTAATAATCCTTAATACTAAAATTTGGGACGTTTATCATTCTAATTCGCATCTCTAATCCAACAACGACGTAAATGCAGAAAAAGTCGACTTTGAAATTTAATTGTTTTTTACAGCAATAACATTTTTTTAACTATGTTTTGTGTTTTAAAGAGTCTTTTTTGCATTAGAGGTGCGAATTATGGAAGAATTTGGAAATTCATCTAAAAGAGGACCAGCTTTTTACTCGTACTACCTTTTCAACTCTTCAAAACCAAACTACCAAGGACAAACCAATTGTTTAGTTACAAAAACATTAACGTGTAACACAAGTAAATATTTCGGTTATAAGCTTAGGGTATAAGTACCTATCCAACGGTTGAATATTAAGTTAGCTTGAAGTTACACCTCAACGCCATCTGTTCCGATATTCTCGAACATTCCCGAATCCTTGTACATTTCGCATTCGAAATCCAAAACGGCTCCCTCGAGCTCGGAAACTGGTATTTGACGTAATCGGTTTGCGAGTCGAATAACTGGATAACGGGCAGTCTGTCATCGCTGGCCGTGAACTGGCTTGCGGAATGTTTGTTTTGCGAATGGTGAAAGTTATTATTTAATTTTACGTGATCAGAATTATGAAGTGTTACATTATTGTGGGCGTCCTTTGACCGATAAATAGTTGTAGCTTTCCTTTAATTTGGGATATTTTTAGGTATTGGTTTCTTAGGTGAGAATAATGAGTGGGTAAGAATTCATTTTATCGATAGTGATTATTTTTCGATAGGATTCTGCATCTTACGTCCAGAAACAGGGTTTAAAATGGTTAACCAAAAAGATTCCACGAGGAGTCATATTTATTTTGAATACTTTTTTTTGATAACATCGTTTGTAGTTTTTTTATGTTTTACTAGAAGGAAATTATGTTGCAATGTCAGTCCTAATATAACCTAATAAATATAACCATTAAGTTTTTTTTTTAATTACGGCGGTGTAAGGCAACTCTGATAGTATTCTTGTATAAAATTATAAATTTGCACTGTTTCCTCGG
Organism: Tortrix viridana; assembly: GCA_963241965.1. Classification (NCBI taxonomy): domain Eukaryota; kingdom Metazoa; phylum Arthropoda; class Insecta; order Lepidoptera; family Tortricidae; genus Tortrix; species Tortrix viridana. Next base: position 16,514,201 of record OY725172.1, read on the forward strand.
ATTTAGGCTGTAAAAATTAAAACAGAACGCTGTCACTCCTAACTTGTAGCTTGTATTGCTTACGTAAAGATGTTTACGATTCTTTAAGTCAACATGTAGTGGCGCAACCAACGTGCGATCGTGACTGGACATTCGTGTGCAGGCAAATTGTTATATCGACTGTATTGCTTGATTGGGATGACATGACGAAGCGCTTGCGACTGAACTTGAGCATTGTAATAGATCTTCGTAAGTGCAAAAGTCATTCTATTTTAATGTCATTCAGACATTTGACATTGATGTTATTAAAAATGATTTAGGTACGTTATTAGCTAATACTACTACTACTGTTACTAGCAATCTGTGTGAGATTGTCCCCTGATATTTATTTACTTTATTTATATGGTATTTGGTATCCGGAATTGCTTTTATCATTTTTGATCTTGGTTAGTCAATAGTTAGTCCTTTAAGCAATGTAAATGTTCAAATAATTATTCCGTCTGTTTAAATGTTCTATATATATTTTTTTATCTAGGATGTCTATATGTCCTATAACATGGACTCTTTCTGCAGTCACGATGATGATTGTTATTAGAATACTCGTATCTGTTTAATTGGCCTTGTTTCTTATAACAATCATGTAAGCAATTGAGCCTTTACAATTGAAATGTTATTCTATGATTTAAAGGTCAGTTATATTATTAACATTTGATGCGGTGTAGTGATTGGTGTTGGGCAATCCTTGTGATTTAAAAAAAAACTACGTCCCAGCGCATTCGCACTATTAAATCTTATTATTCTTATTAGTCTAAAAAGCTGCTGTCTAATCAACCACGTTAAAACACTAAAAAAAAACGCAATACCTTCGCCTTAATTCTCATGTCATCAGTCTCCCATTCATTTAATATTATCTCATAAAAAATGCAACGCTTACAACAACAAGCCTAGTAACATTTTTATCATGATCGTCTATCCTATATTTACTTGTAACTCAACCAGAATATCTAGTATTTAACCATAAATAACTCATGTTACCTCCTAGACAGTGTCTAGCACTTGCTTAGACAACTTCTCGATGTATTTTAAATTCAAATGGAAGAATGCACCTGCTCTGTCCTACATCAATAATCCTTTAATGGCTGACCGGTTTCGATTATACTTGTATAATTTACCTTTTTAAAAGAGCAATTAAGGTTTCACCTGGTTTTACACACTTGAGTAAGTTAAAGTGTTATAACATTTTAATGATGCCATAATGTTTGAGTTTAATATTTTTATGACACGATATTTACTTAGTGTTTATATTTGTTAGTTAATTATCTTTTAGTTCTGAAGCTCCATTAGCAACAAATATTATGTCTTTAATGTCAACAGTATTGGTACCATACTTATGCTAAAAGGTAAATTTTCGATTTCAATATTTAGTTTAGCAGTAGGTACTATTATTATTAAGTGTTGTTGTTAACCTATTTGTTGTGCTGTCGATTGCATCTTCAAAGTTTACTCTTTCGCTTTTTTAATTTTCTGCAATTTACTTGATTGCATATTCAATGATTGTTCGTTTATCTTAATTGTTTGATTGCCGCATTTCTTTGCATATATTTGCCGCAGTGAATATTGTCAGATGAGGTAATTGTACTGCGATTAGGTTTTATATTGAAAACTTGTTTTAGTTGAATGAATGTAGAAAACTTATTGTCACAATTTGCTTTGGCTGTTGTTTGTGGCAGGCAAAAATATGCTTTTATCAACAAAGTACAAAAGTAGGATTTTGTCGACTCTAAAAGTCAATTATGCTTTATGAAATCGAAAATATTTTGTTTTTGTGATGTATTCGTGATACGAGACGAATACTTAGAATAAGATGATAAAGCATTCTATCCTTTTATGTTATAGATGGAAGTCAAACAATGAAAAGGAGCTATTGTAACTTTTTATGTTATTTCTTGCTTGAATCGTTTATGTATAAAGAGGGCAATCAGATGTCTTATGATGTAATACCATATTATTTATACCTATTATATTGTCTGTCTTGATACTAAGCACTCCAATAATATTTATTTTCTAATGAAAATATTAAACAATGTTTTTTTCATAATGTTAACTAACTTGTAATAAGTACCTACTTATTGGTTTTGTTGTTAAAAGTAGTGATAAAAACAATTTATAAAATAATGGTCATTAACTTAGTGCCGCACATATTGGGTAAATTTTTGTCGATACCAGAAAACGTGACAATGACATTGTGTTTGAAATAAATACGCTAATAAACGTTAATATTCAATAAACCAATAATGATTTTAACCACAATACTGAAGACACCTTGCTCAGCACAAGTCTAAAGGAATATATCCCCTCTGCTAGAAGTACTATTGCTCCTCGTTATTGTAATCGAAGAAATATTTCACAGATTCTAGTCTTTTGTTTCTCGCCGTTCGTTAATAGCCTCAATCTGGTATCCTTTGGTCAGTCCTTTTCTTTGGAACTAAGCTTCTTAATTTACATGGTTAAATTTCAACGTCCGACAAAATATTAACGCATGAAATTAAGGATAAATCTTATCATGATCGCAGAAAGAATTGTGTTGTAAAGTTTTCATATTTGATCGAACGAAGTGAGGTCGTAGAGTCAACTCAGTGGGTATTCAGTATGTTTGTATGTTTGTTTGACGATAATTTGAGTATCGCTGATCACATGTTAATGAAATTTGCTAGAAGAGTAGTGGACGCAAAAATAAATTTTAGGTTAGAATATGGGCAAAAAAGGTCACGGGGTTACGAAGTTAGGGGGAAACAACGAGAGGTTTCCGTTCGGAGCGTAGGTACTACTAGTTTGTTTTTGGATTTTGATAACTGTTTAATAGTGTAAATTGTCACTTGCAAGACGAACGTCATTCATCATCGGCTGATACTTATATGACCAAAAGCTGTTGAGGTAATTGGATTAAATTATTGTAGTCTCCAATGTAAAGGAGATCACTCGGCTTCGGCTTATTACGAACAATCTTGGCATAACAATGATCACTTGCGGAATGATACTTTATACAGGGTGAAATTAAATTCAGCGTCCAAATTTTGGGGGTTACATCATTAAGTTATACTGACCAACTTTCACTATGGGACCAACCCCGAAATCTTTAAAAAAAAAATCGACCCTTCCTTACATTTTGGCTAGTCAGCTGACGATGTTTTGTATGTGAGGGTCGATTTTTTTTTGCGTTTTCGGTTTTAGTCCCATAGTGAAAATTGGTCAATATGACTAACTGATGTAACAGCCAAAATTTGGACACTTTGGAATTTAATTTCACCCTGAATATTTTGATTACGTCATTTTTTTCTATGGCTTTCAATTCAGTTAAAGCCAGTCGAGTTTGGAATGGCATATGTACACGGTATGCAAAAGGTATAAAAAAAATATATAATGGTAAATATTTTTGCTACAAAACAGTTCTGAGAAATAAGTAAAAAAGGCATTCGTATTAAATCGAATTAGCTTTAAAAACTTAAATCGGCTCAGAAATATAAAATACTCAGAAACGGGGATATCAGCTTCATGTAAAAAAACGAGTCGTGTTGTTATTCCGTTGTATTCATTTCTGGGTAATAACTACCAATAAAATAATTTACGTAAAGGTTATGGTATATTGTAGTTCGCACGTTTATTCGATACTTGATTAATAATTAAAATGTGATGCAGTTTTTTTTTATTAACATGTTTAAATCTCGGCAACCCTAGCCTCAATTCTTCGATGAACCTTATTACAATGATCAGTGATGTGCAAAAACTAAATGGTTGTAACCTACCGTAGTAATTGTACTTTTGATTGAACGTGTTTAACCGGTAAATTTTCTACTCGGCAGTCTATTTTTAATCTAAACAACCGTTAAACTAGTATTGGTTTCCATTAGGAATGTAACTTCTGGTTATAAGTCTTTATTTGATAATTATCAAGCAACTATAATCTTGTTTCCAGCTAAATCAATCAATCAAACTTACGAGCTGTATAATAATAATAGTTCTCTGGTCCCCACGATACAGGCTCGACCTAATGTGGGGATCACAGCGAAACAATATATCTATCTATAATATATAAAAATCAATGTGTGTATGTGTGTGTATGTTCCCTATGTACTCCTAAACGGCTGGCCCTATTTTTATTTGAGACAATCTTCAGAATAGCCCAGCCAATGATCCTGTAAAGTTTGGCAGCGATCGGATCAACAGATTTTTTTTCAATTCTGTGCAAAGGTTATGGGCAACAACGCGCCGGGTACCAGCTACTACAAAATGAACTTTTTGGTACCTAAATTAACTATATTTTATTATTTATTTATATCTTAACGTGCTTTGTTTTTTGGTATTTTTGTCCATTTTGAATGGTTGAAATATAGAACATAATTTCCTTACAATGCCTCATAATTTAGCCTGATTAATATGACTTCTCCAACTCCACAGCTAAGAATAAACTTGTGTGGAACTGTATTGTTCCCAATAAACTTTACTTGGCTACCGAGTCCAATTATTTAAGCAGTTAAAACGAAAACGGGGTAAGGGCCTTACGGAGAACTCTCATCAATTTAACGCTCGAATACGGTGCAGTATGAATTCGATCGACACCTGCCAAGGTTCAGTGAGTGAGAAGGATAGAGCTATCGGAAACATATATCTCCGTCTCTTTCACTGTCTGATACTAGCCAAACTTTGGCAGCTCATAACACAGCTACAGTTTAAGGGTTACCCACGTAATTAGTTTTGTTAACTGTGTTTTTTAGAAGTTGTTAATCTCTGCTTCTTTTTATTAGAAACATTAGGAACAGTGAAAATTGAGAATGGCTTGTTTAGTTTGATTGTTATTTAATGTGTAGATGCAATCGGTTTGCGGTGATATCCCTGAACCCATAATTTCAACACTCAACACATGCACACACAAACGCACACACACACACACACACACTCACAAACACACACACACTCACAAACACACACACACACTCACAAACACTCATGAAGACACACTTGTTTGTTGGTTCTGTATTTGTATAATTTCATTTTTGTTTGTTCTGTATTTGTATAATTTCATGTCATTGTATAAATTCACCGGCTTGCATCCTGTATCAAATCATTAGTTACTCTAGGAATCTTCTCACCTTTATTTACTGTTCGCATATTTTGTAATTCGCATATGGATTGGCTACCTACGAGACAGGCTGTGCCTAGTGTAGGGGCCAGTGTAAACCAATTTGTGTAAACTTATTTAAGCGAAAGAAATAAAATAAATAAATAAATCGAATGGTGAGAACGCTTGATTTTAAATTCGCCTAGATAATTAAATACTGAAAATTTGATCCAGTGTTGTGAAAAGATTTTTGTAAGCTACGAAAAAGTCAAACGTGCATACAGGTTCAACTGATGGTAGTTGGGCTGCAAGGACCGTGAAAAAAAAAATTAAAATTTTAGGTGCTTTATTACAATTATTTAACGTTGATCGGAAAACAGAAAAAATCGCACATTGTTAAGTTTTAATAACAAACTGGTACTGTGAATATTAAAAACCCACATTGTTGTAAATTAGATAACGAACCACGACAAAACAATATGTACTCGTAAGCCACAGTTTAAACATAAATTTGTGGTATTATCAAATTGTATATTCTTCTACATTAAAATTAGGTAACTACTTAAGTTTATTTAAAAATAAAACTTACACCCCTTTACCTTCTTAATTATTTAAAAAGTAATTCTGCGCATACGCTCTTTTTTATTGAACCGTGAAGTAGATCAAAGGCGATCGATAAAGCGTCGGGTTAACGTGTTATTAACATGCAAGGTTATGGCTGTCGAGATTAATCTCAAATATTAACTAATAGGCATTTAATTGTATGAGGATATTGCTTAGTCATCTAGGTATATTATTAAATAGTTCTCTACTGACAACAAACAGACTAAACTAAAAAGAGTATGAATACACATTTTTAGTGACGTGAAGTGGAGTCTCCAAAATGCGACCCCATACAGTAAGAAATGAGAGTAACAGTAGTAAGTCATATATATAGGTAAATCAAATGCAAATGAGCACGTATACAGTCGAGGACAGAAATATGTATACACTTTTGGACCTTATTACAATGGAACAAAGTGAAAAAGTAAACATCTTTCTGTCCTTGACTGTACAAGATTGTAAGCAAATGTAATTGCCTTTACAAATAAATAAATATCATGGACAATCTCAATCAAACTAACTTCGTCCCAAACTAAGCTCTGGCCTTGCACTATGGGTACTAGACAACGATGAACATCCTACATCAAATAAAATCTTTTATTTATTAAAAACGTCCAAGACTCAGGAATAAATAATAGTGCTCATCGATATTTGCCCTTACGGGGGTCGAACCCGGATCCGCTAGTTTCGTAGGCACGGTCACTACCAACTAGGCTAGCCGCGTCGTTAACGTATATGCTATCAACGTCACGGGGACTGAAGAGTTGCCGACCTTTTTAAGCGTTGCTGAAAGGGAAGAGTAATGGATAAATTGGCCTCTGGCAAATTTAGCTGTATTTTTGCAATGCGTCAGATCAAATACGGGAAATAATGAGTCAAATTTGTGCATTCCCATGGCCAAGATAATTTTCATTTGTGTTTCCTAAGTTGCATCTCTTGTTTTTTCCTATATTTGATCGATTGAAAAGGGGAGAAATAGAGGGAATAGTAGGAAACTAATTCTACGAGTACAAAGTCGCGGTTGTCTTCTAGTGTATTATTATAAAGTTTATTTCATGATGTTTTACAATCTGTGGTGAGTTGTGAGTCAACGTATAGTATGATGTTTTGGCAGACAGCATTTTATAGCTTCACGCGTAAACATGATGGATATAACTAAGCATCTGTTGCTATGAATGAGTCCAGTAATACCTACCTAAAAATTATCACTTTCGTCTTGTATGTATAGAACGAGTCTAAATTCTAAAGTCATATTTTGCAACTATGAAGTTGATACCAATCGCCTAATGTCCAAACCTTATTTGATACCGCGATCTAAGATTAGATGTTTATTATATGTCGTTCTGATTCCCAAGGGTTTTCCTCCATATGGAACCCCAAATGTTATTAATTTATAAGTCAGTTGCTTAGCTAATAATAGAGCAAATCGAATTATCCCGATACAATCCTCTTAATCGAACATCCATCGGCCTGAATACGGCAAAAACTTGGGCCTTCGCATGATTAAGGTAATTTGTTTATTGGTCAAGGGAATATGAACTCATATACGTTATTCTTTAAGCTTAAGTCGATTGAATGGAATGATGATAAAGGAGGCTTTGTTGTAACGTAATGAACATTATTAGTGAAGATCATGTAATTTAGGTAGGTACTTAAGTAGATCCTGATGCAAAAAATGTTGCATTTATGTAAGTTAGGTTCCTGCAGAGATTGGCGATGGAAAAGAAACTAAGAAATGGTACCCGAAATGGAATCTGCTCGTGCTTTTATCGTGGCAAATATCAAATTAAGAAAAAAACACGTCAGTTCAATTTAAAAACTTTAAAGATATAAGTCAAATGTTACACCAAAATAAATAAATACATGATAATGATAACGTACGAGTATGTATGTTGACGCTAGACCGGAGTGGGCGGGCGCATGAGTATTGTATGTATACTTTCTTACTGACGCACATGATCCACATTCTACAAGTACCTATAGCAGTTGGCTGTTGAGGAATTAGCCTCAGATTTATTTGATCGTTTATAAAATTAAACGTTGTATTAAATGTTCGGTCCAAGAATTTTTCACTCAGTCGCCTTTTTCTACACAACCTTGTACGGCTGAGATTACAAGGGGGAGGGGGCGTTAATCCGAGCATCCGGCTGGAATTGATCCGGTGACGTCATCAGCTTAAGCTGCGGTATGAAGCGCGGATGTTTTTAATTGTAGGGTATTGTCGACTGGGTTTTCTGCGTAAATTAAAAATGTTGTTCAAATTTTGTAAACATATTTTGGGAATAGTGTTTTTAATCTACGAAAAACTGCACCACCCCTTATATTGATTACTAGCGACCCGCCCTCGCTTCGCTCCGGGTACTATTATATATATAAACCCTCCGTGAAAAATTATGTAACTGATGGTGAAAACCGCATTAAAATCCGTTGCGTAGTTTGAAAGACCTAAGCGTACATACTACAAAGGGACAGACGGCGGGAAGCGACTTTGCTATATACTAAGGGCCGTATTAATAAACTCATCTCAACTCTGATCCCCGTCTCAAGATACGTCAAAGTCAACGTCAATCCATAGAAAACTGTCATTTTTGACACATCTTGTGACGGGGATCAGAATTGAGATGAGTTTATTAATACGGCCCTAAGTATGTATTGATCTAGTGATTGATACTGCATGGTCGCGTAAATGTAAATAAGTAAAGTGTGTAAGAGATGTATAAAGATGACTGGATCGAACTAAAATGATAAATCCGCTCAAGTTGCTATAAATCAAACCCTTTCAAGAGTGAATACTTGGCTCTAGAATATTGTGTATAGGATGTAGGATGTGTGTGTGTGTAGGATATAGAACCTTTACTTCTTACCTAAATAACGAATTTGGATCTTAATAACTACAACTTGTCTGTTCTTTGTATCTAATAAACTAGATTTTTGTATCTTGAAACCGTTAATATTGATATTCAACAAACAGTGAGCAAAAAAATAATTTTGTTCCTCCACGCAAATTTCAGTCAAAGAAACCATTTTCAAAAAAATATATAAAAAAAGTTCAAATATCTCAAAAACAGCCTTTTATGTAACTGCAGGTAAGGGATTACTTATTAATTACTTCACATCCTGTGTGTAAATTACCTAAATAACCTAAGTTATTGTTACAAGCTTATTATTATCTCGCGCGTAATGTTGGTTATTACGTCTTTGTTCGTCGAGAGGTTTAAATTTAATACAAGTGAATACTTCGCCTTTCTACTTCACTTCACTTAATCAGCTTTTGACAAGTCAGGCTTGCAAAGAATCCCGTCAACTATAGGACCTGGGAGGCTCTTTAAAAAACTCGCCACTCATTCGTCCGTGAAATTAACCAGCCAGCTTAAGTTGCCCTGCGCGCTCGCAGACACATACGGTAGAGTTAAGCCTGAATCACATATGTCAGCACCGATTCGCATTTTGTCTATAGAAAATAGCTACTTTAGATGCATACGCATCATGCTCCTTTAGCATGCGTACGCATCTTCATACAAAATAGCCATTTTATATAAATAAAATGGAAATCAGTGCTGATAGATGTAATTGAGGCCTTAGGCAACCACCACGTTGACCAAGCTGCATCGTTGATGAAATAGGTGACAAAAGACAAAATACGCACTAAACGCGCACTACGCGCGGTTAGCCTAGTTGGTAGTGAACCTGCCTACGAAGCTAGCGGTCCCGGGTTCGAATCCCGGTATGGACAAATATTTGTGTGATGAGCGCGAGTATTTGTTCCTGAGTCATGGATGTTTTCTATGTATTTAAGTAAGTATTTCTCTATATAAGTATGTTTATCGTTGTCTAGTACCCATAGTACAAGCCTAGAGCTTAGTTTGGGACTAGGTCAATTTGTGTGAGATTGTCCGCTGATATTTATTTATTTATAAGTGTATTAAGCTCCCAGATCCATAATTCTTTGACGACTTGAGAGGAGTTTAAGATGAAGAAAATAACCTAACAGGCCAGCACGAGATAATATTTGACAGGTGATAGGGAAATGAATGCATCTATTCCATATTCTAACGTAAGGTTTAAAATAAGTGTCCCGTCTTGATAAAATCGCTATAAAAATGTGAAAATCGCAATAGTCGCTTAGTAATTAAAGGTAATAAAAGTCAGGACGAGATACTTTTATTTTAAACCTTAAGTGATAAGTCTTACGTTAGAATATGGAATAGATGTATTCATTTTCCTGCATGTTAGGCCTGTGTTGCGGTTAGGTAACCATTATCTTTTGCTTCGTCGTTGCTCGTCAGCGTCCCTGGTTTTCTTTTACACCGTGTTAAGTGCCCAGTGTTAAGTGGAAAATCACAGCTGATGATGATCACTGTAATTATTTCACCCGGACGTTGAAGGGCATGCTCCGACAAGGAGGCAGAAATTACGGTCGGCGTAATAAGTATCTTAAAAAACCCTTTCATTCTTTCTTCTTCTTTACTATCAGAGCTCGTATCTCTTAAATGGCCCAACGTCATTTCTCCAAACTTAGTTAAGAACACTTTCGATCAAGTCCTTTTAAACAAAAAACTTGATTAAAATCGGTTCATCCGTTTGGGAGCTACGATGCCTCAGACAGATACACAGATACGCACGTTAAACTCATAACACCCCTCTATTTTGCGTAGGAGGTTAAAAAGCACGCTGGCGGGTCCTGCACACCCGCCACTCGTTGAACAGCTTGCAAAACGGTTATTTTAGAGAATAATGTGATGCCATTTTCAATTATTTTGTAGGAGCCAGGGCACTCTATAAAATAACCGAAAATTGCATCCAAAGCTACAGATATTTCGATTTCAATGCGATTAAGGGACTGACGGCGGTTGAAACGCTCGTAGAATCACCCATTTACGCTTGACATTCCTGAAATAAAAGGGGCTGGGATCGGGGATTATCCGGTGACGTCACAGGTGACAACGTACCAAGTTTTTATACATTAACACGTTCAATGCACGTTCAACATTAACACGTATTGAGTAGTTATTTTCGCAAGTTGGTAATGTTGGCAGATAACGTGTTGACATATTAGTATTGCTAGTGCCCTTGGGGGTTGTTAGCATTTATTATGTCTGTGAGTATTTGATTTCTCATATTGCATCAGATGTAAACAACTTTACACGTGTACCAACGTAATTCAAGTATTTATACGTAATATATTATTTGTATTATAACTTCTTTAAAAAAATTGCAGCTTTTATAATTTACTTATATTTAGTCTCTTTCTTTTCTCCTCCTTTTATCAAAGAAAGAGTATGACGTCAACAAAGTGAGTAGAAATACAATACGTGACAATATCGCTTAAAGGTCTCGTAAAAATATAATTAATTACGTGAATTAAGTTGTTCTGCATACTACTACGTAATTTAATAGTAAAGGGTACTTTTAAAAGCTTTGACTACTGATTTAAGTCTCTTTAAATTTAATCATAATATTAACAGTTTTTTACATGTTTTACTGTATTTAATTGGGTTGTACCATCAATAATCAAAATCGATTAAGCAAATTAAGGTGTAAAAAGGTAAAATACAAACAAACTCATTTAAAATAATAGTAGGTAGGTGCAAAAACAAGCTACTAACAGGATATTGAAGATGATTATATTATAAGTAGGTACACACATCACGTCATCGCACGATGACTGAATGATTTTTATCATTAAGTCGTGATCCCGATGACATTTACCCTATTAAAGGACAATAGAAGATAATGATGACATCATTATGTTCCTTGTGATATGATATTGTCGATAGGATGGCCTTGCGGGGAAAATAATGTTATGTTATAACAAAAATATCCGATATCATCGATACCATTGTAGGTATTCCTTTGAAGTTTTATCATACAAACTGTAGTAAAGCATGTAATTCCGCAATAAACAAGCAATAACATAATTTTTGGTTATCTTTAGATTACTTTTATCAATAATTGGGCATATGTATTTTACTTAATATAATGTCGCGACCTAGTTTAAGTAAGAGGATTGTGAGTTGGCGGTTTCCCATACAAACGGCGATAACGTTTTCCACCCCGTTAAATGTTAACCGATTTCGACCAATTTTTTATGTGTGGTCAGTTGAAACAAAAACTATGTCCGTTTCGTTTTTTACAATATTATTAATAAATTTCAATTAATTCCCGTTTTATTGTTTTCATACGAAAATAATTACGGGCATAATCTCAATCTAATTAATAAACATGTCAATACACATTTTAAAATCATTTACATAATTATTTTTACTAACTTTTATTACTTATTACATACAAAGAGCAAAGAACTAAAATTATATTCGTAGTAACATTAAAAATTACAGCATTTGTCGCCCATTAATATAAAAGTAAAAAAAGTAAAATAATATTAATTGCCACTTAACAAAACTTAATTAATATAAACCAAAATTTCCCAAGTTCTTCCATATAAAGGAGAAGGAAGATCACCATTATTAAGAAGGCGCAAAGAGTTTTTTTTTAAACAATGTTCTACAATAACCCGTAAAGTCATTCAATGCGGGGACCATTTTGAAAGCAGTTTATTTATATTGACGGAACTTACACCCGTAATACGAGTATGCCCTACATTTAGTCTAAAGAAAGAATGTAGGTAATTGAGGTCAACAGCAAAAATTCGTATAGTTAAAAACCCGACTTAAATAAGTTTTTGACAAAAAATTCACAATTTTCAATACAAAAAATAGAGAAAAAAAGTGGTTTTGTAAGTAATTCAATTTTTAGGTCGTATTTTTTGTACATTCATCAGCTGTTTATATAGATAGGTCAATGTAACGAGACCAAATTCTCTAGATATAAGGATAGGTCTAGATATAATGTACAACGGAGATCCCGTTGTCAACTTTCGACTCCATCAATAGATTCATCTTAGATAATTATACAGGGTGTCCAAGGATAAAGTGCACAAACGAATAAGGATGAGACTACATGTGATTTTATCACGGAAAAAAGTAAAAAATAAATTAAATTAGCTTCCTGTATGTATAGTTTATTTTTATTTTTTGTCTTATTATTGTAAACCCAGTTCAAAATTAGTTAAATTTTTTTTTCCATGATAATATCACATCTAGTTTCACCCTTATTTGTTTGTGCACTTTATCCCTGGACACCCTGTATTGCACTGTCATATGGTTTACATAATGCGTTGTAAAGCTTGTAAAACATCATGCTGCAAATGGTACTTGGAATCAGATCCTTTCACAGAAGATACGTCATTAACCAAGCAGACCAATTGGACACTTATTCGTGTTCTAACTTGTCAGGAACCGGTTACGAGTAACTTGTTAGAAACGACGTTTGTGCTGGTCCATAGTATAGTTTAGTTTATTTATTTATCACTACAATGTCACCATGAAATAACTGCATTGCATGTCAAAATATTCGAAATTACGAGATCATCAACATAAATACCAAAAAATGAAAAGTAAGAATTAAAAAACCAAAATAATTTAAACAACAATACAACATTACTATGACGCATTAATTAAGTAAGTATGTAAGACGCACGCAAAGACTCGCGTGCTTTGACACGCGCTATTACGAGATACTAGGAACTCGTATTATCCGTCCACATGCACTCGCTTATATCGCGTGTCGCTAGACTTTAATTTATAAAACACGACGTGTGTCGAAATCCTAATACAGCCCGGTTTTCATCCAGTACACGCGGTAGTTGTAATAGTGTGAACTTATTATAGTCGCACTCTATCATTCTGCCCTGCTAAGATAAAAGGCAGTATTTTAAACAAAACTACTATAGCAATTGCAACCTTATTACCCAGTAATTAGGTTGCAATTATTACAGTAGTTTTGTGTAAAATACTGCCTTTTACCTTAGCAGGGCAGCATTACATTCTATACTCTATACCACTCGCCGAATTGCCATTAATCTGGCCGAAACAAAAACACGCGTTTCAAAACGCGCCAGTCAATCACTTAACCCTCCAAATGAAAACCATTCCCATTATTTACCACACACAACGTTCAAACCGCACATTTCAAAATATTTTAGCCCAACCGCAATGCATAAAGGCTTTAAAAATAAAAAGCTGATACTTTCGGCTCGGACCCTTTGGCTAAAAAAAGAGTTTCGCAAACCAACATGTTTCCATCAAAGCGAGTCCAAATTTATGTTCATCTAATCAGAATACCATTAATGTCGTCCCAAAACTTGGGCCAAACGAGTTCGGTTGAGGGCGTACAGGGTCACGTAATTATAAATTATTAGGTACAATAGTGAAACGCATAAAGCAACAAACTGTAAACGGTCTGATTCTGTGTTGTTCGGACCTTCTTCCCTTTGTTTTGTTACAGGAATATTGTGACCAAATTGCTGAATGAAACTAATTTATTACTACATATTGCTTTTGTTGATTAATGGCACCGGTTAGCGTCACATAACGTCAATACGTACATACGATAATAAACGGATGTGAGGCAAAAAATTGTGGTCCGTATTTATTTCGATTACTGTTGCCAAGGAAAAATCGAACAATCGCACGCATATTTTTATAAAAACTTTTAAAAGATACGATAATAAATTATTTGGGCCTTGGTATGAGTTTATTTTATTTAACATTACATTATTGCAAATTCTTAACATAAAGTGAAAAGTTGCAACTATTAAAACCATAGGCACTTAACGTTTAATTATATAGCACTATTATTCATAACAGTGGTGACCTAAAAAAAGGATTAATACTCAAGGCAAATGAATCAAGTCAAAACAAATGTAAATGTTCATTACAAACCCAAAAACAATTAATTTTCTCCACCCACGTTCCGTAATGCAAATGATGTGGGCCACACAAGTCGCCTCCATCTCTCGGTGCACCCTCGTACCTAACTCCAGAGTTGTCAAATCCAGAATTTATTTTGGTCCAGTCAGTTCAAGTAGTATTTTTATTGTAATTTATTGCATTCGAAATAAGTTCTCCCGAAAACCGCTGAGAGGAACAACAGAAGAGTACAATCAGCAAATCACTTTCATACATATTTATTTAGAAGTGTTAATTGTTAAATGTTTGTCAGTTGCGTCGTTTCAGAATGTGATTTTTTAAAGTTTTGTAGTCGTAATTCAAAGTGTTATAGTTCTAATGATGTTTTTTTTTGTTCACAGGTAAGTTGATCCAGTGGAATACAAAATATACTTCAATAAAGAAACACTTTCAAGTTTGTACGAATGAAGCTGCTTTTACAATTATTTTATTGTGTACAAACTTCGCCTATTCATGGACTTACAATATTTTCATTTTGTAATTACGACGCGAAACTAGTGCCTGCTCAGGGGTTTGAATTAAGATAGGCTTTTTGATACAATATTGATATCTTGCTTTAAATTGGTCTTTTATATCACCGAGGTCTGGATTTATTAGATTCCAGTAAGTATAACGAAAATGTGAGTGACATATGTGTCGATGTATATCAAACTTAGTTAAATCCATAGATCAAAATGCAATTTAAGTTTTATTGTTACAAACCACGTTTCTTGCGCACGTGTTTCTTGCGCACGTGTTTCTTGCGCACGTGTTTCTTGCGCACGTGTTTCTTGCGGCGCTTCTTCTCCGCAATGATGGTCTTGTCCGAAGCGCTGGTAGATTCACTCTATATACTGACGTGTAAAAGAGCCCGTATGTGGCCAATTTACTGAATAAATATTACGACTTTTGACTTTTGACGACTCAAATTTGAAGGTCGATTTATATGGATCTAAGTTTGATATGTGTAATGTCTGCAGGTAAGCGGGAGAGAAATAATACACGTCCTTCCAGTCAGCCGGTATAATCGAGACTAATCGTATCTACCTACATTACAATATGCATCGACACATCGTATGTTTACTTTCAAGGCCTGACTTACTGTTTCTAACCGCACTGTTGCCGTGTTGAAAGCGCCATGGGCGATATTTGCAATCATTATATTTGGCTTTGTTTTACGATTTACGATGTGGATGTTGAGACTTGGCTCAATTTTCTGCACTTTGTACAAATTTAGACATCTAGTTGTGAAAAAATACTTAAATACATACAAAACACCCGAGACTCAAAAACAAATAGGTACTCGTCGCCCGTCACGCAAATATCGAACCCGTGACTGCTAACTTCGTAGGTCGCGTCACTACCAACTATAATAACTGCGTCGTCAAATTTATGTAAGACTAGCGCTCCGCCCTGGTGTCGCACGGGTGTTTGTAAATTATAGCCTACGGCTGCTTTACCACCAGAGATGTGCTTAGCTGCGTAACTAAGGATGTATATAAGGATCCACCAATTAGGCTGCCTTTCCATAGAAGCGGAGACGAGCGGTGCGGAGAGGAGCTTGTGTAGGAATCGACCAATCACATTGAAGCGGAGCGGAGACGAGATGTGGATTACAACCAATGTGATTGGTCGATTCCTACACAGCTTCTCTCCGCACTGCTCGTCTCCGCTTCTATGGAAAGGCAGCCTAAGGTTTGTTTATTTTCATAGCTTAGCTTAGCACTGGTGGAAACGGGAAGCTTTGACCTCGCTCACCGTCTAGGTACCTCGCACATCTCTGGTGGAAAGATACCCTACCTTCCTAGATAATCTCTCTTTCTATTCACATCACATTATTTTTGCACTCAACTTAAAAAAATGGCTGATAAGCCAGACGTTCTATGACATGAATGAGTTTTACTGTAATAATAGACCTACCCACTAACTTATTTAAATTTTGACTTGTTTGTTTCTGTAAGTAGAAAACCAGACATTGTAATAAAAAACTACAATAATAATAATAACAATAATATAAATAGTAATAATTATAATAATTATTAATAATAATAATTTGACATGTAATATTTTGATATTATAAATAAATGAGTATTAGTATTAGTGAATACCGTATGTAAATCCGTATAGTAGTTTATGAGATCAGCCCGAAACACAAACTCAGCGCGGCGGGAGACTTTAATTTATATGTAGCTAGTGATAAAGAAGTCCAAACGCACCGCCCTTAGGGCTTATGCACACGGCGTTTTTTAAACGCGCCGAGGAAGCACGTCATCCGCATTGAGACGCGCAGCAAACGCGACTCAGTTAGCAACTATCGCTATGTCCTACTAAATATACCTATAGCGTAAACAGCGAAGAGTTCTTTGTGGAAAGCTTTAACAAGATGAAGCAATTATAAATGTTTTAAAGCACTCAAACAAGTTTTTATCCGGTCAAGTGCAGCAAGAAGTTTAACTCAACTTGGTTAAGAATTTGTTTAATTAAAGTTATATTATAATAGCGAAATATTTATCCTCTATTTCTCTTTAAAATGGCTAAGGTTTAATTGGAGGACTGAAGAGTGACATCGGCTACTTTTTGTCAAGGAATAGTTTGAACCACGAGGGAATAGCGATTAGCGAATTCCTTTAAAACGAAGGCTAAATTTAAACTTGGAATCGTTATGAAATTACGATCATTTTATACCTTTCAACGATTTACGGCTTGACCCATTTCCATCAATTAAATTTTGTTAATCGCAGTGAATATGCTAGTAGCTTGGCAAATATAAAGAGTATGAAGTAATTTTAACTTCAATATATCACTTGGGTTAGCATCATCCAGATACAGACAAAACAGCTTCTTGTCGCGTGCTGGTAAGGGCTTGAATAATTTGGTCAATGATAATGATATGGATGTAGACACATATTTAATTGTAAAATCCCTTCTGTGAGGCGAAGTCTGACATCAAAATATTTTAGTTGAGCGGCATTATTTATTTGTCTATTGCAAGTAAGCTATTGTTATTTTAGTATTATTTTTTTTTGTTTGTTGTTTGATATCTTTTTTTTGCGTAGGTGTGTAGTGCAAGTGCGTGGCACTTAAGAGTTTAATTTTAACTTGATACTCTTACTTTGTTGTTATACGTGAAATCCTATAACTGGTTTTATGTTTCATATACTTTTTTTACGTTGATGTTACAACTCTTGGGTTTCCTAAATTAAATAAATAAATAAACAAATAAATAAATATTCTCACAGGCAGCCACCACATCCAAGACACCAAAAAAAAATTCGTCGCTCATCACACAAATATTCGTCGAACCCGGGACCGCTAGCTTCGTAGGGAGGGTCACTACCATCTAGACTAGACTAACCGCATCATTATTATCTTATCTTTTTTTAGGATGCCGCACCCGAAGGGACATATCGGAATAAATTTCACAATCATACAATCACAACCAATCCCGACGATATGCTCGATTAATTCATAATAGGGCGCGACAATGCCCACCGAATCCATCGATAACGAATAGGATATGGACGGCAATCGACGGACAATAGACCGCGGTCGGCATTTTGTGCCTATTTAGCATTCCGTAATTAATAGTGATGAGAAAACCGGTTTTATATCGATAACCTGAATACCGTATTATTAAACGCTGTATTACTTATTACTTCATGACTTTAATGTTCAGTGATATAGTAACTAAACTGATTCGCGACAGTACTCGATCGGCATGATTCGCCCGTTCTTCTTCAAGTAAATTTCGAAAATTTCGCAAAAATCATTACAACTCATTATGATTTTGTTATGAAATAAGGACAATTTTATACAACTATAATTTATTCAAATTGTCCTAGTCTTAAAATTATCTCCAGGCTTAAAACAATATATATACTTATTTAGGTCAATTATTGGGCCATTTGCAGGAAAAGCGAACATAAGTTACGTAACTTTTTCCGTTTCGTAACGAAAATTAACGATACTAAAAGTATGACAAATTTTCGTTACAAAACTGAAAAAGTAACCATTCATTCCTTAAGTCCTTAACTATGTTCGCTTTTCCTGCAAATGGCCCAATTACGTTAATAATAATATAGAAATCATCCAAGACTTACAAACAATTTACTACCGGGGCCTCTAATTTGGTTAGTTATTTTATTGGCACTACGTCACAGTATCAATATAGGTAAAGCAGTAAAGAAACTACGAACAAACGTTCGAAACGTCGCACTCACACTGACGCATATCTCAACGAGACCCCTAAGCGGACATGGCAGTGCTGTCAGTGGCGGGTGTGGCGTGGATACGAACGGTTGAGACGTGCGTCTTTGTGAGTGCGACGTTTCTAACGTTTGTTCGTAGTTTCTTTACTGCTTTAGCTATATTTATACTGTGACTACGTTCTAAGCTAACCGCGTAGTAATGTTACACTTTTGAGATTGTAATTATTAGTCACGATTAGTTAAGATGTAATGTTTTGGTATCTATCTATCCCATCACTATTAATAGTGGGTGGGTATCGTGATGACCAATGACCGAATAAAACCCTATTGTCCCACTAATTGACTGTCAATACGAGCTATGAACCGCTTGTGCTCTTTGTCTCTTTTAGGGTCAGCGGCTTTAGCTTTTTGTGATTGGTGGTCTGCTGTTAGGTATTCAATAGCTTTTATATTATTTAGCTCATCGTTTAGTAGTTTTCTGGAGTCAGTTGTTGCTACGTCTGTGCGAATTATCCAACTGATAAGAGTTATTTACCTTTACCTATTAAAATTGGGGCAAAACTTTGCACGACATGATCTATGAAACTAGTGATTGGTTTCTAAAAAAAAAAACATTTTTAAAAGGCTACTTTATTTTATAGACTACTGTTCATCCCGGCAACCTTACACGGAGGATGTCACGCTCTTAAATAGTAGTTATTACTATATAGAAGTCTTTGAACTACAACGTTATGGTCAGGCACACGTTTTGCATTGCCTGACCAATTTCAAATACAGTGTTTTCTGTTATTAGGTTGAAGGAGTCACTACTCGTAGCTGTTACATCGGTACTAGCTCCATCTGTACTCGTAGCATCATTATACTACCCAAAATTGCGCACAAAAATATCTGATTCGCTCTTATGCCTCTAGTAATAGAGTCGTGTCACATATTTTGAACACAAAGTTAGATAATATATTTTTGCTGGTGCCTATACCTATTTCACGCTAGAACAGTGTTGTAACTGTAACCTAAATAACATTTATATCTCACTTGTCAAATCGTCGAGTATATGAGAACCTTTCCTAAAATAACAGGTCCGATATTAAATGTAGGGATGTTTTGTTCGATGTCTTTTCTTTTGGCCACTTCGCAAACAATGGGCCATTTTAGATAAGGCATTTGCATCGGAACTTTTATCTGATATTAGATGCGTCAAAAACATATTCGTGTTTATCTTCGTTCTTTGGAGATAAATTTACTCAAGAACGACGTTGTTGTCATTCTTTTACAGCCTATTAAAAATAAAGAATTATATAATAACATACTTAATAATTTATGAGTTTTAATTTAAAGTTTGAGAATTGACATCAAAGGCTTTATCTATACTAATATTATACAGAGAAAGTTTGTTTTGTTTTTTGTTTGTATGTAAGGAGTAATCTCCGCAACTACACATCCGATTTCAAAAATTATTTCACCAACATTTAGAATGGGCTGACTTTCAGGGTAGATAGGCTATATTTTAACTTACGAATGTACTGACTCCGCAGATGAAATCATGGGCGGAAAGCTATTAATATTATTCTGAGATAGCTACAAATAATTACTAAGAAAGTAATCATTGTGTTTAATCAACAAATTTGAAGCAACAATAATCAAGCAAAAAAACTTCAGGAAAACAATGGATAGGGAAATGATGCATAATAATCTAATATTCCTCTCTTACATAAACATTAACCTATTATACTTTAATTCTCCATTCGCTGCTTACCTAAATTATTAGCACCCGCATTCCCACCTTATATATAAATTCTTGAGCGCCTCTAATTTCTTTTGTGCGGTCCCCCATCCTGTGTTATTTAAATGGCCTCCTAATCTAATCCTGAGTTGAGGTAAAAACGTTCCAGAAAGGTTCCAGAAGGTTCCGTGTAAAAGTCTAAATGGTTCCGCTAGAGCTCGATTTGGTAGACAATAAAAATGCTGATTAGTTGATAGGGGTTAAAATAAACAGGGTAGAGACGGTTTCTGGGACCTTTGTTATGTCGGTACTAGCTGTTGCCCGTGTCTCCGTCCGCGTAGAAGTCGTTTATCGCTGCTCCCTCGGGAGCTGTCTAATTTTCCGGGAGATTTTCCCCGCTGAGATTTTCCCAATGCGCTGCAATATGGGGCTTTTTGAAAAGGGTGTCATTAAATTTCTCCGAGACCGGCAACGCATTAGTTTTCCAAGTCGACAACAAAATATGGTTTAGCAGCTTAGCAGCTTATGGTAAATGAGGAACTTAGATTAAAAAATGTTATAACGCTATTATTCATTTTGTAATACTTATATTTTCGAATACTCACTCGTACCTCATTCTGCTTATCAGCAAAGATAATAATTCATCTGTCAGTTAAAGATAGTCCTCTCCTTGTCTATTATCAAGTGTAAGAAAGGGCTAAATTTGTTTGACAGATATGCTTTACTTGGCGATTGTGAAACAGGCGGTTAATCATGAATATCGCCGTCACAAATCAACATGGCAACTTTTATAACAGTGTACCGTCATGATAGGAGCAGTCAAAATGGTCAAATATTTCAACACATCCTTACTCCTATAGTAATAAAGATGTGTTGCGATATATTTGGCCACTTTCGCTGCTCCTATCTATTTGATGCTGACTGTACCAAATATGTTAAGCTTGCTTCAATAATAATGACCCCGTTTTCTTTATGTTAAAAACCCCAAACAGCCAAATCAACCTAAAGGTTCGCAAAATGCCCTTTCAGAACCTTTCTTATGGTAAATTTCCCAGCCCTAATGTCGCTAATGTGTACCTTGCCTTTTAAAGGGTACATTAAAACTTCTGCATGGCGCACCCGAATGGGATTATGGTGCTCTAACTTTGCTTGGGTTATACCCGACTGAAGCCAAAACAAGGGTAATGATGTCTAGTGTATTGGATGTGTCACAATAATTCAAAAATTGCAAACAAAAACCTAACTGGCGTATAGCTAGTATGGCTAGTATGACGCATCCTTACAATTTATATAGCCTATGACACTCGCACGTTGTTGACGAATCATTGACACCCCATTTATTAATATCGGTCGAATAGTTTGAGAGGTAGAGTGCAATGGCACATACATGGTAACATACATACTGTATACATAGGCTGTTACAATCGTATCCTTCTTTTGTCTTTGCTCGGACGGGTAAAATAACTGAAATTTTTATGGACTAGTGGTATTTAACTGTAACTACCTAATAGGTTTTGGGCGTTTTTCAAAAAAAGTGCACATAGTTTAAGACAAAAATTAAAAAACGGTAACTTTTCCGTTGCGTCACGAAAACGATACGAAATATATGACTGATTTTCGTGACGCACTGGAAAAATTAAAATTTCTTGATTTCTGTCCTTAACTATGTACCTACATTTTTTTTTTAAACTGCCCTTTCACGTGATTTATTATTTTTAGAATACCAATGAGATTTTGAGTCGCTTCCAAGATACTAAACAAAGAAAATTAGATATTTACTAGAAATAGGTTCAGTACGCTGTCTATGAACCTATTCAATTATTTTTAAACTTACTTATCTCATTTTTTACTTTTTAGCTACACTAATAATATCCTGCGATAAAAATATCCCGATCAAAAATTGTCATGTTTAGATAAACATGACAATATAAGTATTTGATGAGGATATTTTTTAATACGTTCCCTTAAATTAGTTATAGAAATAGCATTGATATTTGTTTACCTACACATCTTTTATAAATTTGTAAACAATATTAATTAATTACCTAAAATAACACTAAAGTTCTTACGATAATTAAAAATATTCTTATTATAACTATATAATTACCTGAATTTAAATCAGTGTACATTAGCAAATCAAAATTTCCATAAACCCTGCTTAACTTATCACTCAAAAGGTCAATTATAAGCCATCTCTAACCCATTTCCAGCCTCAGACTCATAACACCTTTAATACGCTGTCAACCGATATCAGAAAGGGGTTAATCCTCAACCAACCTACAAAAAAACAACGTTCCAAATATAAATTCTAGCTAATTAACGCCACATTCAATTTCACGGTTCCAGGCGACCGGTCGCAGGACGGCAACATAATAACCCTCGTGTTTTCTTTCAGTTGTACGCTCCAATAAATACGCAACATCGCAATCGTCTTTGATCTATTCGAAGATTCGACGGCGTTTCGCTCGACGTAGACGTGTCGCGTGTCAAGTGTCGTGCGATAGCGATCGGGTTGAGAATAGGGTGCTTTTTGATGCTTTTTAACTTGCTGACCTACTTAGAATACAGTCACAGCGGTTAACGAGTATCCTGCCGCAGTGCAAAATGCAGTATGCGCATTTGGATTTTATGCACTTATACTGCCTTTTTATTCTAGATATTGTATCGTACAGTTTGGCGCACAAGTGAATGTTGAGGAATAATTGTCTATGATACATGCTTCAGAATTCGTGTTCGCTTACGAGATTATTTATGATGAGAATAATGAAGATAACGCCGTTTCCCTTAATCCTATTTTTATTTATTATAAACTAGTTTTCGCGATAACTTTGCTGTGTACCTTTGTTATTTTAATTTCTTACCGTGTTCGTTGTTGTGAATAAATGTTTTCTTTCTTTTTCTTTCTTTCCGCCCGCGACTTCGTCTGCGGAGAGTCAGTACTTTCGTAAGTTTTAACATAGCCTATGTCCACCCTGAAAGTTCATTCTAAATGTTGGTGAAAGAATTTTTGAAACCGGATGTGTAGTTCCGGAGATTACCCCTTACAAACAAACAAAAAAACAAAGGAGAATGGGCAAATTTGTATGGAACTTGGTCTATGAGCGGCCAAGGATAATTTTAATATCTGATGATGTAGTATAGTCCTAATTTCTTCCTACGTTACTTTCATTACCGTGACTTAATTGTAACTCGAATAAAAGACGATTTTCTTTTAGAATAATTTGCATTGTTTTCTCAATTTTTTTTTTAAATCATATATGGGTTTGCGTTTGACCTCAGTCTCACCTGATGTTAAGTGAATTATTGACCTATGTTTAGTCATTAAGAAGAAAAATCTCAACATACATATAATGATGATAATGGTCTATTAGGTGTTTGTTTGGAAGGCGACTTAATCGAGTGTTCTTAGAAAACGGTGAAAATCCTTTCTACCTCTGTACTGACAAAGTAATTGCGTCGTAAGGTACAAAAGTATTAAGCCGCCGTCTGAATAGCCTAATGGTTAAAGCGTTGGCCTACTGCGGGTTCGAATCCCAGCTACGGATAGGTATTTTTGTGTTTTCGTTTTGTTTTTTTTTAATCTATTATCGTGCACAATATAATTAGGTACACTAGTCATAATCATTCATTTATTGAATTCTGGCTTAAGTTTAATTTTTTTTCTAAAAGAGATACAAAAAAAAGTTCCGTACAAAAATAATTCCCTAATATCACGGCTTTCATATGACACTAATTTGCCCATTCTCATTTACAAACGTTACCTCTTTATAATATTATTAGTATAGATTTAAAAGTGGGTGTAAATAAATAAATAAATAAATAAATTTCAGGGGACAATCTCACACAAATTGACCTAATCCCAAACTAAGCTCTAGGCTTGTACTATGGGTACTAGACAACGATAAACATACTTATATAGAGAAATACATACTTAAATACATAGAAAACATCCATGACTCAGAAACAAATACTCGCGCTCATCACACAAATATTTGTCCATACCGGGATTTGAACCCGGGACCGCTAGCTTCGTAGGCAGGGTCACTACCAACTAGGCTAACCGCGTCGTAGATGTTTGAATGCTTGTATTTCAATTACGGCTAAGCGGCTAAACGGAAGTGGGGGCACTTTGGCACACATATTGCTACACTTTAGTTTAGAGAATATCTATCGGTACCGATTCAAAGTAATTCGAAATGATTTATAATATCTATTTGTTCCCCGCTTTTCGCTCGTGCCTTATCCGCCACCCGCTGTCACAGCAAATGTCAGTGTTTGAGATTCCAGCGCAGTTTAGGCGTTATTTCGGGATAGATGGATGGTCCGATAGACGTCGCGCTTTCGAAACTCTATTTATTTTTATAGTTAGTTAAATCGTTTACGTAATGCTAAACTATGTATTTCCGTGTCATTATGGAAACCTTCTGGTTGATTTCTAAACAACAAAGAAATGAATTAAAATTTATTAGACAAATACCTCAGTACTTGGTTACATAGTTAACATCAAATATTCATCAAATAAGTATGAATATTTGCATACTTATAACACAAATGGTATCCTTTCATTCAACTATAAATATTTCAGGATTTATTTCAGGACCATCGTGTAAAACCCTATAGGTTAGGTTAGATTAGTTTTATAAAAATCCTGAAATATTTAGTTTTGGAAAAAAAGTGGTTTTCCAAATGATATATTTTTGAAATAAATCAGTTTGGGAAACGTTTTTTGGTAAAACGTCACTTAGTGAACTAAACGCGTCGTTGTCAGTTGTGGTAGCCACTTGGAAAGCACTGATAGATTTTGACGTGTAAAAGTGCCCTTGTTGCGATCATATTTCGCTTACAAATATTTTCCCTTGTCCACAGGTAACAGTGCAACCTAAATGCCAAACGGCTGGTGTGGTGTAGTGTGGCGTATGAACCCGTGATCGAGCTGGCGTGGTACGGCGGCATGCAAGCCGGAGGGTGGTTCGTGCCCTGGACCATGGGCATGCAGTCCATGGGCAAGTACGTGGCGCTGCCCATGGGCGGCATGGTGCCGCTGGTGCCGCCCATGCTGGCCGCCCTGCCCCCGGCGCCGCCGCCGCTCCGGCTGATTGCACCGCCTCAGTTGCATCAGCAGCCTGGAAGGAAGGTAAACGCACAGCTACAATATACTCAGATTGTGATGTCAGGAAACGTACTGACATGTTTGGACTAGTTAGTCCATCAGGGGAGCGTCATCACGGGCACCGGACGCCCGGACACTGACGAAGCGCCAGGGCGTGGGTATTTCGTGATCTTTTGTACTAGATTCTGTAATATAAACCCGAAGTAAAATTAAAAGAAACCGGCATGAAAAGTGAATGGTTTTACATTGTTGAATTGCAGGTATTTAGTTTTAAATAAATAAATAAATAAATATCATGGGACAATCTCACACAAATTGACCTAGTCCCAAACTAAGCTCTAGGCTTGTACTATGGGTACTAGACAACGATAAACATACTTATATAGAGAAATACATACTTAAATACATAGAAAACATCAATTCCTTACAATGTTTTCCTTTGTCTTTATTTGAGTTCTGGATTATTATGTTTGCTAGGTTTCTAATAACGCATTGAACGCCTAATATAGCTAATAATACTTCAATAATACCTATATGATTTGAAATAAAGTGTTATAGCAGCCTTTGATTGTAACTGTCACCAAATTATTATTTGACGATAGTATCAAATATATGTCATATCATAACTTGAGAGATAAAGTTATGAAACCTTAAAATTGTGCTTTGTTTTGTGCACTTTTATGTATCATGTATTTTAATGATAAAACGCCGTTATGTTCGTAAAGTCCGCGCTATAATACGCGATATGGCAAATTAATAATTACATTTTATCAGAGTAGTCTACGAATATAAATAACCCGACAAATAGTACCTACATTTGACCGCAATTTGTAACTCCATTCGCTGTTGTCTGTGTATCAAGTATTTGGGGTCACCATTTTTCTCCCTAACGAACGTAATTTTGCCCTAATTTAGGCTTAACTCTATTTAATCAAGCTAAATCAAAATTCCGCACGCAATTCAGGATTTCCTTGTAATTCGGCCCGTCTCGGATCTCGGATTGGTGGTTTTTTTCTCGGGCTGGCCGGGGTAATTGGATTTTTATTTGACCCGGGTAATATTTCGGGGGCGAGGTTATAAATGCCGGTACTTTATCAAACGTGTTTTATTCGCGTTTTATGGCAAATTGAAAATGCTCGTGCGTTGTACTGTACGTTATGGCGTTATTCTCGTGTCTAAGGGAATTGTGGCTTAATTATGCGTTAAGAGGCGATAAAATGTGAGTTAGAATCGTATTTGACAATTTAGGTCGCAATTTCATTGTGAATCAGACCTTAGTAATAGAACTGCCATGGTTACAGATATCGCGTGTATCAATTTAAATTTAAATTACATGATTACCTTAATGTTGTTACCGCGGTTTTATAACTATGATTAAAAACGCAAACCCCTGTCAATAAGACCTTTTATTGCCTTAATAATTTAGTCAACAACGGGTACAACGGACAAAAAAGTATATTTTTCCGACTATAAAAAAGCAAAAACAGCGTTTTTGTGTATGTTTGCATAGTTGAACGAGTCCTTTATTCGGTGGAATAAATTCCTATATATTGGGCGTTATTTTATAAAAAAAACATTTTTCTCATAAAATCCGCAATGAATTATTAACAAGGCGAGCTTTCAACTTGTCCTTTACTAGCTTTGCCTACATTCCAGCTTTCCTTCTTTTTCTTTAAAATTTACATTATTTTAAACGGATTAAGTCAGCGACATCAACTCGTCTAGTTACGTCCGTGACATTGCTTTTTTACAACCTAACTACTACCTACATGTAATTAAACTAACTTTTCTTTGCTCAAACTATTTACTAATAATCATTTCAAACAAGCCGACTGCATGTTAATGGCTTTGCATGCTCATTCCAACAAGCTACGATGAAAGAATAAGGATTTCTCTGTAATTAGCGATTTTATCTTCAGACTCGTCTTGAAGTAACTAGTGTGGTTTATAGTAGGCGCCGTTTTCTGTTTCTCGGTTACTTTTAACTATTTTTCTAGAGTCATGTTAGGCTATTAAACGTCTGAAGGACTTGTTTAACTTGTAGTTAACGTTGTTTGGTGCAAGTAATAGCGGTTAATGTATTTATTTAACAAGACACTTATTCATTAGGTAAAATTTTACTTTTATATTGAGATTTTAACGGTTTTATTATAACAGTTCATTCTAGATCATATTTTAAGAGAATGATGATGTACGGTCAGTAGGTACATCAGTAATGATTTGATAAGTTCTTGATAGAAACACTGATAACGATGTATGATATTTATTGATAGTCAAGATGATATACAGTACTAGCTAGGAGCACGCATAAACGTAAACTAAGTAATATTAACAAGGTATATAATAAACTTGCTTTTAAAGCAATAAAAGTTGAATGACTGAATTAGCTGACGCGTGACATGTGCGATGTTTGTATCGTACATATGTAGAACAGCTAACATTTGTGATTAATCGGCATAAAATATACCAGAAGTAACGCTACCTTTTTAACCTTAAAGTTCTATTTCAAAAAGAAAGGAAAAACTTCGAAGTACGACAAAAATGTATGTGCAGTCACATTTACAACAATTCAGTGACCCGAGTTTTTGTGATCTCAATCGTAAATAATGTTCAAAGCTAAATGTAAATTAGACTGTTTGCCGTAGACCGCTAAAATTACCCAGTAAAACGCCCCCGCTGCGTCTCGCAACTTGTACCGACTCCTAATTGTTACTAGCGAGTCCCGTGTAAGGCGTTTAATATTGCCTCAGTCGTGTCATCAGATTAACTGCGTTTGCGCAGCGTGCTGTCGTACGATAAATATAGTGTATCGATAGAATTCGATAGCTGATTTACGACAGTTAGGGAATATAAGAAAATGGTGAAAACCTGTTAAAAAAATAACTTCTTGGGTCTACTGAACTTAGAATGAAGGTCCAAACGTGACGAACGTTTTCACATCGTGACTTTGCCAAAATTAATTAAATTAAAAACAATGTGATAAAGCTGATGTAAAATGTTATAAGTTTAAAATCGAAACCCTTTTTACAATATTTTAATTAACTTGCAGTGTTTGTGTGTTGGTTTAGGTCACTTCCCGGTTCTGAAATTTTGGAATACCGTCGAAACTTCGGTGACAGTGCAATAATATGGTACCATGGAGCTGGTCTGATGATGCATTCAGCAGGTGGCTATAGGAACTCCGCAACGAAATAAGATAGCCCCGTCGTGTTTGGGCTCGTTGGATTTGTCTTGATAAGCAGATGATGACTGTACAAAAAGTACAGTCGGCAAGAAAAGCTTGTCCCAAAAATGTTTTTTTTTTTAACAAAATCTTATTTTGTGTTGGTATAAAAACTTAAAAAGCTGTTTAACAATTGTAAAGTAAATGTCAATTCATAGAAAACTGTCATTTTAGACTTGTCTAAGGCGTGTCTAAGTTTTTTAACTTTATCGATAGCTTAAATCAGGATCTATAAACGAAAAGACTTATGTTAAAAATTTACTACCTAACGTTCATGTTATGAAATATTTACTAGATTGATCAAGATCAGTACCTCTACCATGAGTTGCTATCGAAAACTCGTATTACGTTCTACAGTCGATAGCGAGTAAACGTCCTTCGAATAGTTTTTGATTAAACTCGTACCATGAGTCACATAAACGTTTACTATTCTCGCTAACGTTAACTCGATAGTTCGTGTAGTTATCGTTACGTGTGCCTAATTTCACACCAAACGAAGTTGTCTCTTTCTAACTACAATAAAAAGACAGAGTAAGGATGATAT
Organism: Tortrix viridana; assembly: GCA_963241965.1. Lineage (NCBI taxonomy): Eukaryota > Metazoa > Arthropoda > Insecta > Lepidoptera > Tortricidae > Tortrix > Tortrix viridana. Next base: position 16,543,493 of record OY725172.1, read on the forward strand.
TGGGCTAAAAGATAAGTATCCATGTCATCCATTTAAAAATATAGAAATAACCCTGCTAATTTAAAAAAGTGCCCTAGAGCAGTGGCACTATGTAAGTGTAAGTGATTCTTGAATTTGTTTTGATTTTTTTGTCAATGTGACAGTTCATTCATACGTCTGTGTATAGTCAAATTAGACAAAAACTTATTTATTTATGTGCCGAAAATTATAATATACTTACATATAAGTCATTAATTTCATATCTCATGGCATTCTTTTAAAATAATGCTTTACAGGAAGAAGTTACTGAAGTGGCACTAGAAACAAATGACAGCCTATCAATTTTCCTGCTAAATGAATAACTTGCTCAACAAACTTGTTCCAGTAAGTTTCCCTATCATTGTTACTATTGAAATAAAATAAACAATTTATTATATATATTTAAGATAAAAATTCATTAAATTCATGTCCTAGGAAAGATTATTTCAATGTGTTTTTTTTCACTGCAGGCGTTGGAGACTGGAATCTACTTGTACCACTTGTACCAGGGACATCAGCTCAGCCCTCCTTTTTTCCACCATTGCTTGTGGCTAACAGCACTTGCAGTGAACAAGACTTGGTGGACAGAGAGTATCCCGAAACAGTTAACAGCCCAGGTATAGTGACTGCAATGACAGTCAATTTCCATCAGCTCTTCAAGAAATAGGTTCCAATAAATTTTGCTGTTATTATCACATTTTAGAGTAAAATGTACCTACCTATCAAGTTTCATTAGTTAATTAAGAATTCAAAATAGTACTGTAAACGTTTTTTTATCCATTACAGCCCTGCCCGAGGTGGACGGGAGTGAGACCGGAGTAACGCACGGTGGTGAGCCTGCGGTTACAAGAACAGCATTAACAGCTGCTAATGCCAGGTGGCAGAGCCCCAAGCTCTTACCGCCCACACCGCGTCAGTGGCGAAGACGTCAGGTGCAAAACCACTAATCTCCTGTCTACAGAAGGACTCGCACCCAGACAGTCAGATTTGGCAAGGCAAGCCTTTGTCAGAGCTGACAGTGAATGGCGAGCTTTTAAACAGGAAGTGGAGCGGGAGAGGAATAGGTTAAGGGAATCAGAGTTTAGAATGCAAGAACGGTGGTTAGATTTATTTGGTAAATTTTTAGCATTAGGAAATATAATTGTAGATACTTTAGCAAATAAATAAAGATTTTGTGTAATAAATAAAGATTTTGTGTAATAAATAAAGATTTTGTGTAATAAATAAAGATTATGTGTGATGTATGAGTACTTTTTATTTTTATATTAAACAAAAAACAGAAAACATGGTACAAGTATTTGGAAATAATGCATTGATGCAAGTCTTCTAACTAATTGATCCCGCGGTGCTCTCTCCATTAATAAATCACTGGTGCCTTCATTTTCCAACACTAACTCCTGGCCCTCAAATAGTTCTGATAATAATAGGTACCTACAACAAACATAATAAAGATAAGGACATATTTAGTATTAAAGTTAATATATAATCATTATCTTTCACTATAAATACCTTGACTTTCTTCAGACATATCCTTGTCATCAGGATCGGGAACATTATATTTGTGAGTGGATTTCAAATCCGTGTAGTACGTTAACGAATCGCACAAATTCTCAAAAGCTTCCTTACTGAGCCTATATCCTTTAATAAAATTTATTCTCAGTTAAATTTTGAAGTGGATTTCTTAACGTAATATTTCTCATATCAGCTTGAAATCCTCCTTGTTTTCGTCGTTCGTCTTCATAAGCCTACATATTCCACGCTAAATAATGTCTTGCCGATATTATTTGGATAGATAAATAATTGGAGTAACGTATTAAACAATAATTCTAAGTTTTCACGCACCAATTTGCTAGTGAAATAGTTAACTACAGTCGATACGGTATTTTTCGATGACATCTGTCAAATTTACGACTCATGGTACCGATGTTCTACGGCAACGGTTACAAAACGTTAGTCGCTAACGAATAGATTTCGATAGGTTATTTACCGTTGTACTCATACTAGCGATCTTTAGTTCTTTAAGTGACCGCTAGAGGAGCTGTACAATTCTCCATACAAATCGTTTACGCCGTCGCTAGCGAGTGCGGTCACTGTAAACTCATGGTAATGGTACAGTAAGATTGTATCGATACCGTTTATCGATAGTAACTACCCTATTCAAGGACTCTCTCACGATCCCTGAGGGATCACTTGAATACTAATCAGTAGTGGTGGTCACATCACATGTTCCTTGACCAGGAATTATAAAATTAAAGTAATATGTATACATATTTATAAAGGATTAACTACGGTAGTCATGTAAACTGCATTTCTTTTTGCCACAAAAAATAACCTAATCGAAAAAAAATTTGGGACAAGCTTTTGTTGCCGACTGTACTTTTTTTTACACAGTCATCATCTGCTTATCAAGACAAATCCAACGAGCCCGAACACGACGGGGTTATCATGTGTGGTTTAGGAGTTCTTATGACCAGCTTCCGTCTCCATCATCAGACCAGCTCCATACGAGGGGACAGAAGAGCATTCTAACTAACTAAAAAATTTAGTTAGCTAAAAACATAACCCTCATTTTTGTTTCGCGGTAGTCGGTTAAAAAGAAATGTATTAAAATTGTAAATAAGCCATGAAATCGCTAACGGATATTAAAAACGTGCCTCATTACTGGCAACACTTTATTATATCAGAGCGTAACGAATTATGCTGCTATTATTTTTGATGGACTTTAAAACTATAGGCGTTTAATTATTCCACTTTATTATATAAGTAATATTACCATGTTTTAAACATACCTTATAAATAGCTCATATATATAATAGATATTGGGGTTCGATTCGTCTTAGGCTGGTCTACCTCCGGTGTCAATGTAACAGGACTTATGGGACACCCTGTATGATACGCATAAGTATTTATAGGATTAAAAGTCTATATACATACATACAAACAATAATGTTGCCTAACTAAGAGCAAGTTTTTTATTTGTCTTTGGAAATCTTTACATTTACTTTTGTTTAATGGAAATTTTAGTCTTAAATCTGCACTTAAGACTTACATTTCCATACATTTTGACACTAAACTAAACTTGCATTTTCATACATTTTGACACCATACTAAACTTACATTTCCATACATTTTGACACTATACTACACTTACATTTTCATTCATTTTGACACTACTACACTTACATTAACTTACATTTTCATACAAACACACTGTACTAAACCGAGCTTTAGCCTAAATTTAGATTTGGGTGAATTTTATAAAGAAAATTACGTAGTTAAGGGCAGTTAAGGACTCGAATATAAATCGTTAATGTTTTCCAATGTGTTACGAAAGTTAACTAGATGGTTGTTGATTTTCGTTACACAAAGGAAAAAATACGTTCAATAATTGGGTCCAAAAGCTGTTTTTTTGTTTAATTCACCCATTTATCTTTTTGCTGCCAATGACCCTCTATGCAAACATTTTAAGCTTACTCTTTAATTTTCTTATAAAATTTACTGAATAAAAAAATCTTAGCAATGTAGAGGTTAAAAGCTTTCATCTCAATACCAAGAGGTTCAAAGAAACGTGTCCTAGCCATTTTAGCGGACATCTCATTTTGCCTACCATTTTATAATTAGTTCATACATATAATGCCAACCTCTTCGCGTTAATAAACTTGTAATTGAGTATAATCTACGTAACATAGTTTGCTGACCCTTTACACGTTAAACGCCCTAGGCTTTATAACGGGTCGTTTATGTACTGTAACTAGAAAGCGTGGCATTTAATTAGTTAACACGTTCAGTGCCAGCGTTTCTTCTGGTGTAAGAAAAGTGCCTAGAATTTTGAGCCGTTGGCAGTGAATGTTAAGGCTTTCCATGCGGGTCTCATTTAAATCATGTAATTGCGTCGAGGTAGCCGAGCAATTTGTTGACACTCCCACTAATTACGCTTAGGGCGTATGATGCAGATTCACCTCGCTATAAGGGTGGGGTGCTAGTTTTCGCGAATAAAAGTGCCGAATAGTTAATTTAATAACATGGATTTGATGTTGATGTTTTGCTCACTAGACTATTTAGAATTACACCATGCATAGCTTCTTAATATGTGACTCTTAGATATAAAATATATAAGTTCCAGACAAAACATTTTGTTGTAAAGTGCGTACCTATAATACATTGTTGGAAATCAAAGGATTTCTCTCCAATTTATAGTTACGGTGGGTTAGGAAATAGTAGTCATTTCTAGGCAGATTGGGGGCTTGCTAAGCTTCGACTGGCATTTGCAATTTTCATTTGTGCACTACTACCTGTACTGTAGTAAAGACTAGATAACATTTCACAATGGAGCGTAATCACGGTGCAGCCAATTTCATAACGACTACTTGAAACATATAATTATAAAATATATATAACAATCAACCTCTACTCAAAATGCTAATTTTACAAAATTGTACACTAAACACACGGAGAAAAAAATAACTTACATGCCTGATATAGGATGTTCCTATGAATAATATAAAATAGAAAACCGCCGACACTACCACCTTACCCTCTTAGCCGCTTTGCATGAGAGCATCTACTCAGCCTAAAATGGCGTCCATGTATTCTGAAGGCATGCTGACCTCACATACGCGGTTTGCGAACTCTATTATACCTAACAGTACCTATGTGTCTTCCCGTAAGCTTGCAGAAAATTTAGAGTCGCCCAAATCAAAATCGACCTTAAAGTAGTTGGCGTTTACGCTATTCTAATTAACTTTACCTCATTATTTGTATAAAAGCATATATAAAAACGGCGTAACTGCCATTGGATACAAAGTTTTTTTTTACTTGGATGGCTGATATTAACGTAAATTATCTCTTCGTAGAATATGCCGTAGTTGTGCTCGCCTGCTGACATTGTGTAGAATTTGGAGCAGTTTAAAAATGTTCCGTGGAGTTTTATTACGCTGCGCAAAAATAAAGGGTGTTGTCAGCTTTTATTAGCACGACTTAAATGGCTGCTAAATTATAATGTCAAATACTTTCCGAGTTACGTCTAATAGTAATTAAAGTAATTAAAAGTTTATGGAATTGCATGCTGTTTAATTCTTGTGAAATAATTTTTGTTCCGATTTATTTGCTGCGGTCTTGTCTGTTTTTAGTCATTTGACTACCAGTATACATAATATCTTGTATTAAATATATATTTTATGACATAATGAAAGTAAATTGCCTTGTTGTTTGTGATGTTTTGTTTGGATCTTAGAATACATAGAAAACTCTAGAATACAAGATGTTACCATTATTGGACATGCTTGTTTTAGCACGATAAAAATAAACGACAAAGACACAAGAACGACATTGAGTGCCAATAAACACATAATATTCATTGATCTTGAATAGAAATTTGAATACCGCAGCAATTAACGTCAAAACTTTTTACGCGAAAATGGCGACAATGGTTTAAAAATGGCGATTCTGATATTTAGCTCAGTTGTTAGGGCTGTCAAAATATGTTATTGAGAAAATTAATAGATTCTATTTAAATAAACCAGAGTACTTAGGGGCCATTCTTCGAGCGTTTCAACCGCCCTGACTCCCGGGGCCGCATTAATGTCTAAATTCCTGTAGCTTTGGATGCTATTTTCGGCTATCTTGTAGAGTGTCCTGACTTCTACAAAGTTCAACTGAAAATGCTTCCAAAGCTACAGGAATTTAGACATTAATGCGGCCACGGGAATCAGGGCGGTTGAAACGCTCGAAGAATTGCCCTTAAAGATTAAAATATTTCATAGTTGGTATGTTTGAATACCGCTTAAACAGTTAAATATAATACATAGTTCCGTTTCTAACTTAACTACCTACAGGATACCCGCGAATTCTAATGGTAAGCATTAGTTTCTCGCTCCCCCCATTTTTTTTGTTTGCGGCTGAATTTTGAAAGCATCTCGTATGTGCACTTTTACATTACTACAGACACTGTATTTATTATCTGTCAAAACTTGCCAAGTTCAGGTAGAGAAAGAGATATTTATATGACTGCTATAATTTTCTTTTTTAATTTTTTTTTGTTGTATTTCTTGTTCTTGCTGTATGTGGTGTTCAATAAAGAGTTATTGTATTGTATTGTAATTTTATCTCTATTACTGCCTGAACAATTTGATAGATTTTAACAGCGCATAAATACGGCCTCGCATTTTTACGTTTAGTTGTTGTTCGTTGTTAGTCTATCAGTTAGTAACGAAGCAGTTTTATAAGTATAGACTAGCCTTTTCTCGCGGCTCTGTCCGCGTAGAAGCCGTTTATTCCTATTCTCTGGGATTTATCTGATATTCCGGCATAAAAATGCCTTATGTCCATCTCCGAGCTATAAACTATTTACCAAATGGTTGCGTTGATCGGTGCAGGCAAAACAAACACACTTTCGTATTTATAATATTAGTAAGGATTAAATTATCCAAATGACAGCCCTCGGTGAGGCTGCTCGTAATAGGCGCCATAAAAAATAATCTGGTTAAATTCGAGCGGTGGCGTTTATTTCAGTGAAGCTGGTATTTACGAGTGATACCGCGCCGGGCGTAAAGCCCCTTTGGCAGAATATAGAGGATGTTTTTTAATTGGAAATAATTGAGAAGTTGAAAGAGGTTTTAATTTGTTTTCAAGTAGGCAAACATCTTAGTGTGCTTACGTTGTGCAGATATTTCTTTAGGTTTAGTTAATATTATTTTAATAATAATAAAAAATATATATATTTATAAAAAAAAAAAATTACATATCTAATGAAAACTTATGTACGAAGAATATTATTGGTTTTTTAACTCTTGAAATTAGAAATCATCTGCATAAAGTAAAAAGGCGTGATCTACCCCTTAATTCATTATTAACCTAAGTAATATTAATTCTTAAAAATTATGGCACGCTTTAAACATATTTTAGTAGCCACGACCGACGCTTTATAGTATAGTGCCATAAAATTTTACTGTCAAATTTTATTACCAACCGTATTTTTATATCAATAAATTGGCACTAATATTTTATTTTATTTGCATTATGCATAAATGTGTCTCGTCAATTTTAATACACAGAGCAATTTTATTTATATATTATAACAATAAAACAAATTTTCATAAGCTTTTAAAATAACCATACTAATAAATAGTAAGTCAACAGTATGCTTTATTACGAATGTGTATTAAAGCTATATATTTTTTTAAAGTTAGTACGTTATTGAATCTCGTTAATAGATAAATAAATAATTTATTCTAAGAACTTCTATTATATTCGTAACCGTATTTATAAATAGACAGAGTCGAGTTTATATTAACAACTGATTCGCAGATACACCTTTATGGCTTGCGAGGGCAGTATTGCACACATTAAAAGGAATATTACAAGTCCAGTTCCCACAGTGACTACTATTGGATGTTTTTTCCTCTTTTATCAAAGGCGATAAAATTCATACCGTAATGTTCTGCATTTAAAGTTGTTTATTAAGCGTGGGAGGCAGGTAGTTGTGGGCGTTTTTGTAGCGATTAGCTGTACAGCGACACCCTGTAATTCCGGTGGATCATAGAACAAAATAGTTTCGTTCACAGGAGGTTGGTAACAGTGCTGGGTAGTTGGTGAACGGTGAAGAACATTTTAGACTAGTTCAAATTAATGAACGAAGCACTGAAACAGTTATTTTGATTTTGAATCGTGTCCAGTTTTTATATTTTATTTTGGGGTTTATAGTACCTATTTAATGTTTGAACATTTTTTACGTAACCTAATTACTATTATTAACCTAACTTTTTTTTTGTAAACCTGCATTATCTTTTATTTCGTTAAGTGGCATTGGGGGTGGCAGCTTATTTAAATTTCTGGCTTACATTTTATTATTTACACACTTTTATTCTGGCGGACCTCCAAAGAAGGGACTTCCTTATTTGATTAAGTATCTAATAAGTAATTTTGCATTTTTTTTAATCGATTAAAATTAAAGGAGCTATTTTAATGCAGCATCCTGTGTACTAATACCTCATACACAGGGTGTGCGTGCAGATTATTAATTGCTTCATTGATTATATACCTTTTTAGTGGATAAATCACTTATTGTAATCAAAACGTGACTGTCAGGTTTAATAATCAATAAAATTTAAATTTAGTTACGCTTTAGTTGTGGTAACCCATTGGTAACCTCCCATGCATAGCGCACCTTTATTGCAACAACGATGCTTTACAACAGAAAATTCAGTTCAAAAAATACGTTATTCCTAAAAAAAAGCATATATTAAAACTTTCTCATTTATAATATTATTAGAATTGTTATGTTGGCTTCACCACTAGGTACAGTCAGCAGCAGAGAAAATTAACCTCCCCTTTAAGTAACTTGTATGCACGGGTGGTTACTTTTCTCTGCAGCTGACTGTACACTATAAAATTGCAACCCTCTAGTGATTTCCTTGTGCTTTATTTACATACAAATTTATTCACCGTCGCGTTGATTACAAATTCTTTCGTCGCATCGGAAAATGTTTTCATAAAAGCACTTCGGAAAGTAAATAAAAGTGTTTTCCGATTTGCCTGGAATAAAATCGGTGATTTTGAGGATTATGTTCGCGAGAAAAGTTTTACAAAAATATTGTTTTCAATTTTGTGGTACTCATAAGTAGCTTTACATTTTAGTACCATGTCGCAGTTACGTATTATTTAGTGTCAATAGTTTGAATTTAGTATGTCAATACTGCAACATGGTACTAAAATGTACAGCTATTTATGAGTTCGACTGTACTTGACAAATGTAGCTTTGCAAATGTCTCCAAAGTCTATTTATCTGCCCAGTATCTACGCTTACTTGTTATATATTTCGCTATCAGTTCTACGTTTATTGTTTCCATTAAAAACAATAAGACTAGTAGAATTGAAGACGTGAGTGGATGAAGGGGGTATGTCATCTTTTTTCGAACTAAATTTTTGTGGCATATGTGAATGTGTTAAGTCACAATTTACCTCGCAACATCTTCGATACATACCCCCATTTTCCACTCACGTCTTCAATTGTCGAAACTATGAGTATATTTGACTGTTTAATTTTCATACAATAATAATATTATTTTCGTTATTTTCAACCCTGTTAAATATAAAAATAGCACAAGCACATATCGTGGGAATATCATCGATTAATATTAATCGGCACATTAATGGTAATCGATTATGGTGTGGCGAGTTGAGTGATGGAACCGTGAAGTTTGTGGGCGTTTTTGTGAGATTAAAAAAGGGTTTTGCCAGATATCGATTTTTGTGTGTTCTATTTTAATATAAAATATTATATTGGTTATTATATTGGTTGCTGTGCTAATTGTTTTGTTGCAAAAATATTTTGCGAATTTATTGAAAAGCTAAAGCAAATATTATTGACGGAAATTCAGTACTGTTTTTGTACACCCTGTACCTCTAATCTCTAAATTCTATCTGGCCGCTTACTTCTTTTAAATTAGACAACGGATTTTAATGCGTTTTCGAAAGGTTTTAATGTACAACTCATGCTGGTTTATGTACGTGTGCTACAAAAAAAATATAAACCGAAGAAAAGCAAGGGCGGGTCGCTAGTGTTCTATAGAATAGAAATCTGAGCGATAAGTATTTTAAATTTTAATACCCATTCCTAAGAATAAATTTCACTTATTAATTGTTTTAAATTAAAAAGCTCATTTCAATTTGAAGCTTAGAACTTTGTAATATTTCAGATTGTGTTACAGTCTCCGTGTTTACCTTCTATTAAAACAATAGTTCTTTTTTTATTACTGTAACAACTACTTTTACCTTAACAAATATTGTACCTACGTCGTCCGGAAACAAGTCGTATGAATGCAATCGACGTAATAAATCCACATTCAAAAAATGCATGCACTATTGCATTTTAACGTCAACACATGTCATTGTAAATTGACCGAACCCGTGGTTCGCAATACCAACTTACGTGTACACCTGTACCTGTGCTCTTTAGCTCTTGGTATTACTAGAATGGGGTTCTAATTCGCGTGCGTCTCGCCGTTCACATGCAAATAAACGTTGCCTAATCGATAGAATCACGGGACCCATTCACAGGAGTCCCACTTGGAAACCAATTTCCGGTTTCCTTTCACATTGTAATGTAAGTAGCGCCCTCTAGGTTTGGTTTACGGTTTCAAATTACCCTGTTTCGGATGGAATTGATTAAGGAAAAAAGTGGGGGAGGTTTGTAGGACTTTTGTGGGTAAATTGGTTTTGGGGAGTTCTTTATTTGATTGTTTAATTAAATTGATCCATTTCGATTTGGGGTAACGTGGAGATATTACAAATTTGAGGGGGTTCGCTCATAATCGCGGCTCTTATTCTACCCTTCTACTTTTTATGCGTTATGTACATGCCGTTTATAGCTAGCTACTTTAAAGCTGGGAATACACTGCTGCAGCGAAATGCGTACACGCATTGTAGTGTAATGTTCCGGTGTGGGGATAAAACCGTCAAAATGGCAGCACATTCCCAGTCCCAGGATCGCAGTCATAAGACTGTTCTCGTTGGCGTTCTCCAAGCTATAATCTCCGTGCCAAATATAGAGTGAGGCACGAATGTTGCTACAATGACCGAAATATTTTTTTTTTTTTTTTTTTTGACCTGTATTATTTCATACAATCAATAAAGAATCTGAATCTAAATCTAAATAAAGAACCAAAAAGGTTTTACTTATATTGTAGCAGCATTCGTGCCTCACCCATATTTACAAAGTCTTTAGGTGCAGTTAAGGTGCCAATTAAAATTTGTTGTGCGATTCTCATACAACTATACAAAGGTGATAAACTAAATAAATAATTATTAGCAAGTTTATTAGAATATTTTACCAATGTGTAAGACGTAACTTAACACGGATTCAATTAAAAAAAAACAACGCTTGGACATCGCGGCGAGTCTGAAAAGGGTCGAGTTGTATTTTTTGCCCCTTCTCATCTGAAAGTTTTTTAGATTTGCCTTCTTTTTCGTCTCGTTGGTCGCATATTTACATACAACCGATTTAATGAACCTTATCGGATGTTAAAATTACAATTAGAGTTTTAACTAGGTATGTGTCCTTAAACACTTACTTTTGCAAGTATAAATACTCTTGTATATATATTATTTGGTATTTTATTTGGTGGATGGTTACGATACGTAAATCATTATTTTTATCCATCCGGTATGTGATATATCGCCTCTAATTATTTCCTCTATTAACTCCTAGATGTGGTATCTTCCTCACTTTTCCGTATATTGCCACTGATTTCCACAATTTAATCGGAACACATCACTTAATTTCAAATTCCAACTCCTCAGTCCTGATGCAGAAGTAATCATTATACGTCATTTGTTTCGGTCCTAAACCACGTTGTGTTGTGTTGTGTTAAGCACTGCAGCCAATCAAAACTGTTTTGCAGAGAACTGATATGTCATAACGTGTCAGCGCTCTGCTTCTATTGGCAGACAAAATAAATCACGTAATTCTTTTCATCTTTTGTTTACATTAACTTAATTACTTCAACAAACGGAGTATAGTATTTTATACAGGCAGTAGGGTTTTTGAAGTTTCCTTTTTGTATCAACTTCAAATATATACTTTATTTTTCCAGCAGTATTTTACTTTCCCCTCACCAAACAACGTCAGGTATCCTACCGATCCGTCCGCTAGGTCTTATAACCCGATTAATTTGTCTCCATGCAATTACCGTTTTTGCTTCGATCGTCTTTAATCGAATGATGAGTGCATCGGCGCGTCAATTACAACGTAGGCATGCGCCGCGTTTGAGGTGCAACGAAATTAGCAGACGTGGAATCCTTTGGTTCTTGCCTCTGGCTCATTTGAGGTCCATTTCTGGAAACGTGCAGAGAATGGACGTTTTTTTTGGAAAAGGAACTCGTGGTAGGTCCCGTCAAATTCGTAAGTGAAATATAAGGCTTCAATTATCTGGTTCTTGCACTCTCTACAAAACGTGATTTAATGGTTCTACTTGTTTCTTGCTGCTTCTGTGGAAACTGTTTGTTTGCGTGTTTTATTTTATCGTGTTCAGCGTCTGTTTATGATTGAGTTAATATACATACATTTTGATATTCGAAATTTGAATTATTAGTCTGATTATTATCAATTTGAAATTCTTCCTTTTGCTTTTCCGTAGAAGCAATATTATATTATAAACGCTATTGAAGACTACATTTCCAGGAATGTCGTTACAGTTCATTTTCATCGGGCATAGCTTCCGAAAGCTCCAACTGAGCGTCGAACTCAATTTCTCAGAAGCATTTCTCGGGCTCTTTGCATGGTTCTTCGCGTTTTTAAGGTTCCGTAGCCAAATTTTTTGGGTTAGTACACAGGGGTCATATTATGTACATGTAGGTAATCGAGGTAAGAAAACAACAATTACGCGTATAATATTACGTGGGCTATCGTTGGAAAGGTCTTTAAAAATAGCCCCAGTTTTTTAATGTACCTAAACTTCAAAATTTGTCGCGCTTTTTTTAATTTTCCAACGGTATTTTAAAAAAAATATGCTAACAAGCAAGCTGACCAGATACTTTCAACGAAAATTGTTTTGAAAGAGATACATTACAAAGTTTTATATTCCAGCATAGTTTGACCTCTGATTTTATTCGGTCTTATACTTTTTTAACCAACTGAGCGAAAGCTAAAAGAAGGGTAATGATTATTACAGTCAATGTATGTACATATGTGACCAAAAATTGGATGTTCCACTCTAGCTTCTAAACTATTGCCCCGATTTGAATGAATGGGGTGTCAATGATTCGCCAATAACGTGGGAGTACCTATCATAGACCTTATATAAATTGTTAGGGTGCGTCATACTAGTCAGGCAGTCGGGTTTTGGTTCGCAAATTTTTTTATAAATATATCTTGTAACATTATAGGTGGCACGGAACCCTTACTTAATTCATGATCGACACGCACTTGACCGGTTTTTATACTTTTATTTTCATTCGCATTTAGTCATTGTTGACGTTTTTTCCCTTCACAATGTCTGCGGTGTTTTGTTGAAAAAAAAAATTAAATTTCGGGGAATTTCTCGATAGGGATTTGAACGTTAACGAGTTTCGATAGGAACTTTTACTTGGAAAAAGGATTGCGTTTCATAAAACTTGTTCTGATACACTTTAACTAGAAACATAATACTGTCATAGCAGCATTATAAAGCTTGTAGGTTTTGGTATTTCTATGTATTAGTAAGTAAATTTTTAATCTGTTGTTTTAGTAGGTATCTAATTTAGTCAGCAGAGCTGCAGATGTTAGTAACCCCCTTTGCATTGAACTTTCTTAACTAGTTACGTCTAGTCCTTACTCCTCTCTCCTCCGCCTCCTTATTCTCCATCTTCACTCCTTTGTTAATTTGAACATTGCTGATGAAGTGGTTTTTGAATAGCTTGTTTCAAAAAGAGTTTTAAAATTATTTTAAATACAGACAAAAAACAATATATAAAATAAAAATGTGAAAAAAATTGTAGAAAGACCCCAATATCGCTATAGAGGGTGGGTACAAACGTCAAATTAGTCGGAAAACGATACAAACAATAGGTAATGCTAGGTTACAAACAATTTGCATAGTTGTACGCTGCGGAGACAGCATTTTACCTTTTATGTTCTAAAATGAGACCCGCGACAAATGACTTACCGTCCCATAAATCACACGTTTCCGTTTACGGCATTTTTTAATATGTCGTAACTCCTTTTCGCGGTAAAACGTTAAAACTGATTTCTTGGTTTTGAGCCGTTTGTAATTTTTGCCGTGCACCTTTCCGTTCTCACTGGTTTGTCGCCTTATATTTTATTTTAATTTAAATATAGTATCTTAAAATATGCTAAAAGTAGTATGTTACGACACAACATACTGATTAGGTTAATTCAAGATAATATCTTAAAAGATAGAAGTTAATCAGTTATTTAAAAAAATGATGACGGCATAATTTTATACCATGATATCTTTAGTAGATTTATTTGACGTAATAACCCTTTTTATTGGCATTATTTTATATCAATTACTTAATCTTTAAAATTTTAGTTTTTTTACAACTTGAACTTTTTAATTTTCCAATTCAAATGCGTAAATTATCTGACAGTTAAAGTTATCACTTTCCTTTTCTTTATCATATGATAGAAAAAGACAGAGCTAAAATTTATCTCACAGATAGTGTTATCTGGAGATGTAAAAATCGACCCTAACTCTACTAAATCCTCTTACGCTTTATCAGAAAGATCTACATGACCCTTTCCTGGTTCACTTGAGTTAATTTTTCTCTTTTTCGAGTTAGAGAGCCTTGTATTTTTAACTTTTGTAATTCGTCGCGGCTTTTAACGGATGCTCCTGGGAGTAACCCTGGAGCGAATTAAATTTTAACAAGATGGATCGCTTCATACTGCCCATGTTAATGCGGGAACGTTTGCCTTTGATGTCAGCTGAATTGAAAGAATTTTTTCTTCCTTTTTAGTAGTTTTCGTGTATCGTTGTACAGTAAATAGATAAACACCCTTTATATAAACCTAAGTTGATAAATTTAAAATTAGAAGCTCAACTGTAGGTTTAAATTAAATCCAGGGAAAACATTAATTTGATATGATAAATTAGATTTAAGTATGTCATAATTAACAACAATCCCTACATTAATAAAATAATAATAACTCAAAGTACGCAACACGAGCTGACAGTTAGCAATTTTATTTTAGAAAACTAACAGGAGCAATTTTATGTTCCTTTTTTTACATTTATTTATGGTTTTCAATTGAAATGATCTAACTGCGGTGAAGTAAGCTGTAACATCTACTACCAGGTCAGTCCAAGTGTTTTTTTTAGAAAATGTTCGAGACGAGAGGAAATTTCGCGAATGTTATTATTAACTTCTTCATTTGCGCTAGTACCTACTGACAAAAATCTCCTGAGCTCGAACCCAGTGTTTACTTTCAAAGAGATTTCACTGAGCTTTTAGAAGGTTGCTTTTAGAATTAAGTAACATTTTAGCTTAATGGTGTTAGGTTTTTGCGATTTATATTTCCTGAAATGTAAAAAAATATGAGTGTCTTTATTTTAATTTTCTTTTGCTACAATATTAGCTACATTAGCACTTAAACTAAAGAGTCGCATGTACGTTTGCATAAAATTATTTTGTTTTTATTTTTATTTTATTTTTAAAGATGCCTTTTAAAAGGCATATCGAGAAGAAGTGGGGTTCAGACAGACACTCTGCCATTGGGGTGCCATAAACAGCAGCGTCGACAACAACTCGCATTTCAATTCCTTGACGAGTTAACCGTCGAGCCTGTTCCGTCAGAACATTATTAATATATTAGTGCTTGTATTTTTAATTGGGTCGCAGATATTGACGAAGCAGCTTGGCCAAAGCGGTAGGTACAGTCAAGGTCATAAATATGTGTACATGTTTAGTACCTTGTCACTTTAATCGCTGTGACATTCATATATGGCACTTTAAACATGACATTAAATAACAAGGTAGGTACAAAAATGTACACATTTATGGCCTTGACTGTACCTATGTCTAACGTGCAACTATATTTGGATAGTTAATACTTTGTCACTGAATTATAAAGTGACTTCTTTAAAAGAATACGGGGGCTGCCGGGGGCTGCCACTCTCTTAGGTGATATGATAGTGAGTTCAATAAGTAGCCCGTCCCTCCAAAATCCCATTGTTCGCCGGGACGCGCTAAACCGCGACTTTGGTAATGATTTCGCTTTAATATCATATTGTTCCTTTAAAGGAAGGACTCGGCTATGGCTGAAATACAAAGAGGAAGCGGTTTTATATTCATTATCATAAAATTAAATATTTTTTTCATTTAATTATACATAATTAATATTATTTGGTGTTAACTTTTGGAAAAGGATTTTATTTATGTGAAAAAATTAGGTAGGGTAGAGAGCGTGAAAAAGTACACGAGTTTTTGGGCCGTGGGTGTTTTCTTATAAGGGCTTAATATTAGTTAAATAAATAAATATCAAGAGACAATTTCACACAAACTGACCTAGTCCCAAACTAAGCTCTAGGCTTGTACTATGATACACGACAACGATAAACATACTTAAATAGAGAAATACATACTGAAATACATATAAAACATCCAGACTCAGGAACAAATACTCAAGTTCATCACACAAATATTTGCCCATACCGGGATTCGAACCCAGGACCGCTAGCTTCGTAGGCAGGGTCACTACCAACTAGGCTAACAGCGTCGTCATTTCCCTTTATTATCTAAGGCAACAGGAACACCTGACAGCTGCAATTAATGTGCCACATATTTTTATCTAACGATTGAACATCGAAATATAATACATCATACATAATGCAATACTCGTAAAACGTATTATTATATTATACGCGGTTAACTAAACATTGTACTTATTATAAACGTGATTATCACGTTTACGTTCATTTAAACATAATTTTACAGCTGAAAGAGCGCAATAACATTAAGCAACCATTTAACGTCAACATAAAATCGGTAATCGCTCATAAAACATACGTAAAACTAATGAGACTTCTACGTAACTGACATTCACTACATTACAACTTTATTATTGCTTTAAGCGCTGGTAGATTTTGACGTGTAAAATAACTTTTACATATAAAAAGATATTTATTCAGTAACCTGAATAAATATCTTTTATCTTTTTATCTTTTTTTTAAAACGACGCTTTTGTGAACGTTCCTTTCTTGTGTAAAATAAGTTTGTAATTGGAATTAGAATTTTATCACTTGTATAAAATAAGTTTGTAATTGGAATTATTTTATTTTTTGCACCAAACGTGTGGCCTTGGCTGCCAGTTTCATTTGGCCACACCAGCGGGTCATAATATATATTTCCATTTGCATAAAATGCACCAATATGATAAAAATACGGACAAAGGGGGTGAGGAAAAAAGTGTTTACGAAATGTCAATTAGTATCTTTTTGTGATTAATAATTGGCTTTGATACAGGATAGCGGAAGTTTTTCTTTTCAATATTTCAATTTATATGTATTAAAAAAAACTATCTACGTATATGCAATGAAGAAGGATGAAAAAAGAGTGCTTATTGCTGTAATGCGAATGTTAAGATGGACGTGTGGTGTGACAAGAATGGATAGAATAAGGAAGTATGTAGGTACAAAAATATCTTGTCTCTGGTTTTTTTTTGTTTGTACGGCAAACTCAGTATCAATGCTCTGTCATACTTACCGTGTTGTTCTTAAATTAAAGTAATCCACTGAATTTTCTTGATATCTCAATCCTTCCATAGTTAATTGATTCTGTAATTATTTGTGTACATTCTTCATCTTCAGATTATCTTTTCTAAGCCCTCCTGAATTTGACATCGCTTTCAATTAACAGCTCAAATGAATCTAGACTAATTGTTTATGAGCGTTAGAATAGAACGCAATCAATTCAAAGGTATCACAAAGCGATTGGGAACGTCTCTGGCCAGATTCCAATCTGATAGGTCACAGTGGATACTAGACCGAAATAATTCAGTAGACAATACAGTAACTCGAGCACGGACTTTTACCTTCTATATAGTAAGTAAAGTTAACATATTAATAGTAATTGGAACAACGCCCCGGGGTCCGTTTTTAGTACCAAAACTTCCTAACACGGACTTTGAAGTTGACATTGTAACGTCATCTAGTAGTTAAGGTGAATTAAACGTAAAATCTCAACCTTAAGGTTAAGGTGAAATATACGCAGATGAAGGGAAACATCGTGAGGAAACCTGCACAGTTGCAAAGCAATTTGACGGTGTGTGCGAAGTTCCCAATCCGCACTGGGCCCGCGTGGGAACTATAGCCCGAACCCACTCATTGTGAGTGGAGGACTGTGCCCAGCAGTGGGACGTACATAGGCTGGATTATTATAAAACGTAAAATGTACGGAAACGTTAATGTTTAAGGGGTTCATGATATAGGTTTGACATAGAGTGCGTTTTCAAATAGTACCTAAAGGCGATTCGAAAATGTGACGTATGATTGAAACGTTCGTGTTCGGACCTCAGGATGGTTACCACGAAACACTCATTTGGAACGTTCGGATGCACCATTTCTTTCATTATTTTGATTGAATCTGGAGAAAGGGAAGGAGCTAACGTAATGTACTTTGTATTTTCAAAGTAACACCTCTGAATAAAGGGATGTCATCACGTAATTCTGCCCTGCTAAGATAAAAGGCAGTATTTTACACAAAACTACTTTAATAATTGCAACCTCATTACTGGGTAATAAGGCTGCAATTGCTATAGTAGTTTTGTGTAAAATACTGCCTTTTACCTTAGCAGGGCAGAATTGCAGTCAAATGTTTTGGGACTAGGCCAGTATGAATCAAGAAGAGATTCTGTAGAAAAGCTTGAAGAACAACTACGAGTATGTAACTTTGCAGTTTTCCGCTTTGGGTTCAAATAGTTTTATAAATCACGCTTATACTATAAAACTTGTGAGATTGTGTCTATGTGTGTCAGTGTGTTTGTTGTGCGGGTGTGTCTATACACACTATATAGCTTATACCCTGGATTAACACATATAGGCATTAGGCTACCTTTTATCCTTTTAAAAATAGTTTCTTTCGGATAGCAAAATTACTTACTCTACGCAGACAAAGTAGGTTTTAAACATTCTTCATGATCATATTTTTTCGTATTTATTAATTTATAAAAAGTAACACGAGTGTATTGGTTGTTTCACTTAATTTTTGACAATTTTAAATCATTCAAGTCATTATAACCGCTTTGCTTATTTGTGATTTTATAGAATCACAAACCTTAAAACATGTTTTGTAAAGGTTTTAGGCTAGTAATAGTGATGTTACAGAATACTGGTATTGTTAAACTGTCGGTTAAATTTGTATAAAGAATCAGCCTGGCTAATGACCTGGAAAGTTGTCTCGTTAGCTCAAGATGCGGAATCCTAACAAGCGGTCCCACTGTGTCGTGGTTTTTACAACAATTCATTCGTCATTTCGAAAAAAAAAAATATTGCCTACACTAAGAGCCTCAACAATTAAATATCTGCCAGTTAAAGTAAGTCCTCTGATTGTCTAGTTTGAAGTGTAAGAAAAGGCTAAATTTATCTGTCAGATATGCTTTACTTGGCGATTGTGAAGGCGGTAACTTTAATAGACACTCGTAGTAGGTAGTAGACCCTTTTGATATGGGGATAGTATACAGTAAGCCTTCAATTTTTTTTCTCAACTAGTTTAAGGAGGCTAAAATCCTTTTGATCCGGGACCTCGGATATTAATACGTGTCACAAATAAAAAAAACACTTACAGCTTTTCCACTGTTAAGGTCAAAATATACTCCCAATTAATATTCCCAAGTTGAAGAAACCACCTTATTTTATGCACTTTTGCACGAGCCAAAGCGGCATTTGTTCGCAGTTCAAGTATTTAAATATTCCGGCATCCCTTTGTCGGCAACCGGACCACAATGTAAAGCCATTTCTTGTTCTTCACATTTTTATATGTTTCCGAGAAAGCAGTTTTGAAAATTCTACATGCTTATTAGTCTGAAGATATTTGCGAACGGAGGCAGTATTACGAGCTCTTAAAACCTACAAAGTTCCAGTCAATGAGAGATGGAGCAATAGGAGTCATATCTATGTCCCTTTTACTGTCTGGAACTAGTTAGGCTTTGACAATAGCTCAGAAGGCTTTAAGCAGTAGGACACCGAAAATGCACGCGTCAAAGGAAGGAGAAAGAATGAAAATTGGACTGAAATACTTTTGGGGCCTGGCCATGACTATGCGCGACCGGCAAGCGAATTTTCCAATACATTGTGTGTAACGTCAATTAACCGCTGTATGGTTAGCGTCTCTACCGCGCAATTAATGTAGAAATATATTTTATATCATCTTAGAATAAGTAGTATCGTTGTAATAAGTTATATTTTAAAGACCAACATGAGGCCGACTGACTTGAGTTTTTTGCGGCGGTTCTTCTCAACAGTGGTTTTCTCTTGCGAAGCGCTGCTGGTAAAAGTGCCCATGCGGCCTACTTACTGAATAAATATATTTTATCTTTTTTATCTTTATGTAATCGTTTTCCGGCGCCACCGACACTTGAAGTCGTGGCCAGGCTTTTAAGATCTTCCAATAAATGTCTCATTCAGTTATTCTGTTGTAATAAGTTTTGTGATGAATATACTTTTTCTTAAGCATAAACAGTAATTCATTATGTACCTATCATCAGTGACTGAATTCCATAGACTAAATCAAGTGTTTACGTACCCACAGAAAAGTCACCCCATTTTCGTTTAGCTGGCGAAAGACGCAATTTATTGGGATCTATGGGGGGTATTATGTCAACGATCGCAGATAGAAGGGAAGATTACACACAAAGAGAGGACGATTGAAATAAATGTTTGCAATTTTTCCTCCAAGTCGGTAAAGATATTTTAAAAGGAAACCAACGGAGATGTTATGATCTTGTTTAAATAGAGTTTGTAGGTTTGTAGGTGCGTAAAATTTTGGAATATGTTAGAAAGTGTAGGTAGAGAAAGAGAGAGTAATTAGATCTGTCTGCCGCACTCATTTTTAAGTTTCATTAAAGTTGGTGCGTCTTATTCTATTGATATAGCAAAGGAACTGACAGCAGCAACTTTAATGAAACTGAAAACTTAATTGACGTCTCCGAGTGCGGCCGTGTATGTAGCAATTTGACTTCGAGGTTTATTCAATATTTGTCACCAATATTTAGCTTGTAGACATCAAATCTTAGCATTTTAAGAACAGCAAACGTTCCGGCTTTGAATAGCCTTTTCACAATTGCTCTTGCGTAACCTGTTGTTTATATTTGTACAATATCCCAAAATAATTATTTAAAACTGCAGAAAAACTCATCTTATCGCGATCTTATTTGATAGCACTTGTGTGGTCAAATAAACTTTGTTTCTCTATGCATACACAAAGCAGGCAGAAATTGTACAAAGTTTTAAAATCCACTCAACCATTATAACAGCGTCGAATACCTAACTTTCATAAGCCTAATCCAGCGAATTTAGAATAATGGATCGGCGAACTAGACGCTCCCGCTCGCTCCAAATTGCACATGGGATGTCAGAATTGGCTCTTTCTGAGTATAATGAGCGCTCATCACGGTAGACTGCGGTTGGTTTAAGCGATAGGAGATTCTATTTACTTTATTTCTAAGTTTAAAATAAATAAATAAGGGGACAGTCCCATACGGCTTATTATAGGTATAGGTGTCGGCACGAGAGTTGAAGTGAATGATTACGCACACAGTTACATGCAACAAAGGTAGTGAATGAACGAAGGAGTGAATGTAAACAAAATTCCGCTGTCAATACATGACATGATGTTGTGTGCGTGACCTCAACTCTGGTACCTATACCTATACCTACTATAATAGATAACGATAAACACATTTATATAAATTAAAAATATATATTTATATATAGGAAATTAGGAATACAATGTTCATACATTGGAAACATCCAAGATCTCATGATTGGACTGGCTTCATATCGCTTCAAGCCGCATAAGAGCGTCGAGTCACGCGATTCTCTGCCCAGTGTCTATGAACCTTGCCTAGATTTTGTCATAAAATAGCATAACGTATAATTATCGTTTCAGGAGTGCAAATAGCAATAAAGAAACTAGATTTATCACAATAAGAATGCCAATATTTTTACTTTATTTATATTTGGAAACTATAAAAAAATTTACGCATCTCTATTGTTGAAAGCGAACGATCTCTAAGTCAGTCATATATATTTTTAATGTCATAATTTAACCCACTGCTGGTCAAATTCCTCTCTCCATTTTAACCCCCTCGTATAATTTGCTGGCCTTTTTGGCGGTTGTATGTAATTCACAATCATAATCATTTGTGACGTTCTCAATATAAAGGGACCTTATGGAGGAAGGCAGTTACGCTCTTCTTATTGTTGTAACTATACGAATACCATGGTAACAGTTCTAAAAACGGCGTAACCGCCTGCCTCCATAAGGTCCCTTTATATTGAGAACGTCACATTTTATTTTTATTAGTTGTGAACATTTTAATCATGTTTATTACGTAACAAAGGTTTTTTTTAATCCTGAGGCATTTAGATTAGTAGCAATATTTAATGTTTATATTATATTTTATTTTACCTTTGATGCTTTAATTGGTTCACGCGAACTGGGTAGAAACACGATTCTTAAAATGATTATGCAAGATTCAAGATTATGAATGTCACATTTGCATGTGCAAGGTGGTAGCTATAATATGCTAAAATTATTGACCTATTGGAATTTACGACCTAAACGTTTTATAAATAGATTTGAGAGTTTATTTCTTCTTTTTAGGGTTCCGTACTAGTGTACAAAACGTCCCTCCGTCTGTCCGTCTGTCCTAACTTAAAAGAGCTGTTTCTTTTTTAATGTCTATTTATAATGGCATCTACTAGTACTATTATAAATAGACGGTTATATTGTTTTTACAAAAGAACTTTTTCAATTATTTTTTTGTTTTTGTTCTATTGTAAAAACGCGTAAAATTTGGTGTGATTCAACTCATGACTCAAGGAAAACAACAAATTATAAAAACCGGCCAAGTGCGAGACGGGCGTAGAACCCTCGGTGCACGACTCCAACTCGCACTTCACTTTTTTTTTCAATTTTTTTTCGTAATAATTCTGACATGTTTTCCTGCAGAACTACGCAGATATTCTAAATTATTTTTATAGTTTTATATAATGCTAGAATAAGTAGTATCATTGTCATAAGTGAATATTCTATTAAAAAAATTATTAACTGTTGAGTTTCTTGCGGCGCTTCTTCTCAGCAGTGGTCTCCTCTTGGGAAGCGCTGGTAGATTTTGACGTGTAAAAGTGCCCGTGTGGCCTACTTACTGAATAATTTATCTTTTTTTATCTTTTTACCGGTTTTTTACAATTTAGCAAAATGTCTTATAGGCCTTAACTATCCACAATAGAGCCAATAATCTTCTTGGCATTGCGTGTGTTAAGAATGCCCCACGCTGAGCCAAAATGTCATTAGCGGCATTTCATTATCCGTTCAAAATAGACATGTAGCTGGAATAATGTGCGCAAATAATCGCACGCGCATAAAATTCGACTGTCTCCGGTAATGTCTGGCCTTGTCGGTTTGATGTATGCGACAAATATCTAGAACAGGGTGTCTAGTAGAAGTATCTTATACAGGTTATTTTATTATTGGGTTTGTTTTATCTTCACTTGGTAATTTTCCCGTATTTCTTTTTATATTGAGTAGAATTTGAAATTGGTAAGCGTGGCTTGATAATTTAATATAATATTAAAAGTCGTTTGAAACTGTAATCTATGGTAAATTATACTTGTTTACAATAAATGCGATGAACTATTAAAATATTGGTGCATGAAAAATTATAAAAGTTCGTCATCAAACTTTTGAATTTATTCTTATATAACATTTTTAAACATGTTCTGTATAAATTATATTATTTAACGGGTTCCCAGACATTAATTAATATACAAACATTTATCAATGTAAACATTACAGCTCCAAACATCAGTTCACTCTAGTCTATAAGTTGTCTAGACTTGAGTCTGTAGACTCAACTAGATCAATCAGGCATGTTATTCTGTTATCGCATCGTCCTTCACTTCTACCGAGTCGTAAAATAACCAGCGAATTTACGTCGTCCGTCATTTATGCGTAAATTACATTTAACTGCCTGCACTTTAATTCAGTCGCCAGTCGCGACTAAGTGAAAATGGAGGCAGCTAAATGTCATTTACTCACCTTGACGGACGACGTAAATTCGCCGGTTTTCTTCGACTCAGTCGATGTGAAGGTGAGTCGATTAACAGAATCACACCCCAGCGCAGCGCGCCGCTCAACTAGACGCTGCGCAGGCGCGTATTGTTATTTTGGGCGTCGCCCTTGTTCCGTCGGGCAGATATGAATGATATTTATTTATATTGGCGCGCCGCGCGACGTTGCTTACGTTTATGTTAGGTTTAAATGTAACGCCACTGCTAAGTACACAGCTATGACGTCACAGGCATATCACAAAGCTGTGACGTCACAGCTCAATTATTTTTTCCGAATATTCATTTGTCCACATTTTTATTCGTGTAATGTTTTGACACAGTAATTTAATATTAAATGCATAATTTTATTGATAGTACCTGGGAGACCGAGCGCCGTCGCTCGGCCCGAAACCGATTGTTCATCGATTACTATACCAAAAACAAAAAAAAAAACAAATGATAACAAAAGATTTACCCAAAAAAAGAACAAAAAGAACACAAAAAAACGGTCTATAGCTGGAGTTCGAACCCGCAGTCTTGGCGAACCGGCAGTAGGCCAACGCTCTAACTATTAGTCTAATCAGACGGCGGCGGCCACATCGAAATTATGAACCATGTTGCGCGGGCAAACCTTTTGCGTGAAAATACGGGGAGAATAAATTTTTCCAGAATTTTCCCAGAGACCTAGCTAGATGGATTTCTCGGCCCGTAAAGCCCTACATTGTAAATCTCATCGAAATCGTTAGAGCCGTTTTCGAGAACGTGAGTACAAATATATACGCAGAATACGTAAAATACGTAGGTAAGATTAGATTTGAACTTTCAGCACTATCAAAAACTAAAGTCTTCAATCGAAAATTACGCTCGGAATTATGAAACTTCGGGATTTCGATCAATTCAACAATTAATATTCCAATCCATATGATAAGAACGTTGTAAAATTCACCAGCGCCAACATTCCAGTTGTCTAAAGCTTGTAGCTTGCCTGTATTCCCCACTCTCTACTTGTCTACGTGAAACCAAACATTGCAATAAACATTTAGTGAATCTGGTAAGCGCCAGTGAATCGCTTGTTTACTGAGAGCAAACAGCTTCCCGTGCAAATTAACTGAACACTTGAGTTTCTCGAGTCAAGAGAACATTGAAAGGAGAATAGGAGACAAAATAATTCAGCTGTGATCCGTTGTGTACGAGCTTTACTAGTCATGGTCTCGATTCATAAATAAATATCAGAGTTAAATATCACCACAAATTTACTTAGTCCAAAACTACTCATAAGCTATCTGGGTAAATTTCCGGGCGTTTCAACAGCCGTTATTAGGGTCTTCAATACATTCACGACTACATCAACTTTTGATGCTGATAGAAATTTCACCCCCGGTTCTGCTTCTGTATACATCAGAATTTTCTTTTAAGTATCATTGATTTCGTCAATATATTGAAGACACTACTGACGGCGGTTGAAGCGCCCGGAAATTTACCCATCTGGGCTTTTACTATAGGTACTAGAAACGATAAACATACTTTATAGATATATGTACATACTTAAACAATGAAACATCCGAAGTTTAGGAACAAACCCGCTCATCACATTTATTTTTGCCCATACAATAAATCTGGTAGGTAATACTTTTTGCATTTTTGATTTGAACATTCTTGTGTGAATAGGGGAAATACAATGAGACTAGACTACAATAGTTTTTAAATATATGCCTTAAAAAGGGTTCAACGTCTTTCTTATTCATTGATAATTATCCTTTTAATATATTTTAGAAGATATGAACGTACCTAAGTATAGAAAATATCAAACATTATTTTCATGGTTACGTCACTAGTGAAATTTATTTCATGAAATAACAAAGTAAACGCCGTCATACGAATCATTAGTCTCTTGGACCAAATGCATTTTATATTAAACAATATTCCCCGACCATTTACCGCCATGATAAATGAAGTACTCGACTTGTAAAATTTACTCAACTTTAAAACTGTTTTCATTTGCTGTAATAGTCATACCTATTTGCATTTTAAATATTACGGTTGGCAACGCGAACTTTCTCGAATAAATTTCCCGACGTTTAAATACGACAAAGTATGAATACTTGAAAACGAGTTCTAGAACAACGGAGATGTAAAATTTTGTAAAATAGATAATGAAATAACGTGAAACTATGTTGGGATAAACAAATGCTGGATACAATTAGCGCAGAACTGTGCAGAAATTTTATTTTCTATGCACTCGACTAACTTAACCCCAGCGCGTGAAAGTTTCACGGTTTATTTATTTTTATCTCAGCTTCACTCACTTCTAGATAGTGACGTGCTGTGGAAATTTACTCGTTACTGTATTATACCTACCCAGTAAATTACCAATATTACCGGCAACATTCGCAAAAGTTGCGCGCAAAACAATTCTCTTTACAATTACCAATGTTTTCAACGTGTACAATAATTATCTGTATTGCTTTTGTTATTATTTATTACTTTTTATAATTAAAAAAATATCAATAATAAGTAAACTTGTTAGGTTTATTTTTATTTGTTAGTACAAAAAACTTTAATATTCAAGTTTTTTTTGTACTAATAAAAAAATATTTGTAATAAAACAGACAATAATAATATAATTATAATTTTTTAAACTTTTTTTCATATGTTTCATATT
Source organism: Tortrix viridana (assembly GCA_963241965.1). Classification (NCBI taxonomy): domain Eukaryota; kingdom Metazoa; phylum Arthropoda; class Insecta; order Lepidoptera; family Tortricidae; genus Tortrix; species Tortrix viridana. The sequence goes on from OY725172.1 coordinate 16,569,938, forward strand.
AAACTGCATTTTGTTGTAATATTTGCCATACTCGGTCTTAAATATATTTTTTTGTAAATACGTACCTCGTTGCCTGAATTAAACATTTCTATTATATTCTATATAAAAAAAATACCGCAATATACCGTTTAGTGGTAATATTACACCTAAAATAATAACCGCCTTTATTAAGTTACTGGTAATGGCACATCACTACTCCTAGACAAACAAAGACCCAAGGCGTACAGGGAATACGCAGTTTATAAAGTTATATTGCCTTCAATGCCGCATTAGAGCGAGGTCTAAATAATATGACTGACGTCTGGGAATCGCCAGGTGTAAGGACCTGGCTACGACTTGGCGCGACCGGAGGTGCGACGAGCGATTTCCTAATACATCGCGTGTGATGTCAATTAACCGTTGTAAGGTGAGCGTCTCGACCGGGCAATGAAGAGAGAATTCACTCGGCAGCCGCCGCCGCTCAAAGTCGTGGCCGTAAGTTACAAGTTGCTTGACCTACGGGACGAAAGTATCTGTTCCAATACTTTTCCAGCGATGTTATCTGTGTACAATTTGTTAATCGATATTTTGCGGCGTAAAATGTTGTCTATGAAATGTTGTTTTTCCGATTATCAGCTAAATATCGATTTGTTGGGTCGTAACCGCGTTGTTTGATAAATAACATGATAATTCTTTTGTTTTTGAGTTTAATGTAATCTGTTTAAACGACAAAATTAAAGTACAGCCGTGTTTCCTTATATTAATGCCATTAAAATTATAAATGTGAAAGTTGGGATGTATGTTTGTTACTCTATCACGCCAGAACGGCTGAACGGATCTGGATTAATGGCACAGAGATAGACTAAATTCTGGAATAACACATAGACTACTTTTTATCCCGAAAAAATTGATAGGTCCCGAGTGAGCAGCGAAAAATAACTTCTACGCGGACGGAGTCGCGGGCAAATGTTTGTGTAAATTAAATACAAATAGCTATCAGCGAATGAACAGTTAAATAAATAATTGATGATTTTTAAGAATAAAATGATTTTACAATGAGATATACCTATTTTGAACATACATAATTATTAATTTTCAAAAGGGATCTATATTTTGATATCCTAATTTGTTGTCCTATTGCATCGTTAGTCCAAATTATGGTTTATTCTAAAACTTTTTCGGTTATGTAAAATAAAGGCCCTGATAATATTAATATAAAATGAGCAGCTGTGTATGTACCTTAGCATGTAAACAGGGTGTTTAATTTTGATCGCCGCGGTCGGGGCACTTAAAACATCCCTTATCCCCTGGGAACCTACTGCCCACTAATCCGGCCAAATGTGTGTGGTAATTTACTGCGAAAGGACGGCGGTATTTAATTTTGTTCAATCTTGTAGGGACTACGGGACGTCATGGGTTGCGTTAAACTTCATTTTGTATTACACTTCATACATATACTCGTATGATTGTTAATTTATTATACTAGCTTTGGCCGCAACTCCGTCCTTGTAGTAGTCGTTTATCACGTTTCCCGCGGGAACTATCAACTTTCCCGGGATGAAAAGTAACCTATGTCCATCTCCGAGAAATAAACTATAAGTCTATAAGTCTAAATCGCGTGTAAAAATCTTTACTTTTAAAATAATAAAAATTTGCAAATCTTAAATGTCTATTTTACTTAATTAAGGAATCCACATTATTCATCATCTTTTTAAAACTTCCAAACTTAATTATCATGCCCATTCTTCTGTAGTAAGGCCAATGTACTGAGATAAAGGATGATTATATTTAATATCTTTTTGTTATTGCAGGATCTTTTTTAAAATAGCCACCGGTTAAATTTTTAAAGCGATATTTATCTTGTTTACTTTTTACGTAAAATTTTAAAGGGATGTTTTTATCATCAATATTTGTTTATCGGAGATCATTGTTGAGAGTATGAATTTATTGTTTGAAATTTTAGAATGGCAGGTTTGTGTTTGTTTGTATAAATAAATCGTTTATGGATTTAAGCCTGAAAAAATATTGTTTTCTAATATTTATGTAGTCAGTAGAACTTTGTTATAACCCTGCTGTTATTCAATAATCTTGTTAGTTTAACTATTTAGTTACTAGTGAAACTTAAAAGTGTAAGAAAAAAAATACAAATGTGCCTTTGAAATCGATGACACACGATTCCGCTTCATCGGTTAGTACATCTTTACTAACACATAAAAAAAAAAACAATTTGTCCAGCAAGCTCAATATCATTGACTAAGTAGTAGACGTATAGTTGGATAAATCGTCAACTCGACATGTGCTGTGAACTTCCGCAATACGTTCCATTTTGCCGACGCGGTTAGCCTAGTTGGTAGTGACCCTGTTTACGAAGCTAGCGGTCCCGGGTTCGAATCCCGGTATGGACAAATATTTGTGTGATGAGCGCGAGTATTTGTTTCTGAGTCATGGATGTTTTCTATGTATTTAAGTATGTATTTCTCTATATAAGTATGTTTATCGTTGTCTAGTACCCATAGTACAAGCCTAGAGCTTAGTTTGGGACTAGGTCAATTTGTGTGAGATTGTCCCCTGATATTTACTTTATTTATTTTTTATTTATTTTATTTTGCAGTGAACTACAAACCCTAGCTCATTATTCAAAATAACCTTTCTTCAGAACCATTACGCTCGTGAAGCAAATCATTTGTAGCCCAAAAGGGTCAACCCCTAGTTATTTGGCGCGATGAATCAGATGTGAAAAAGCGAGGGACTTACGTCAAATCAATCACCCTTGATATAAGAGCCAAGTTTGTCACGTTTAAGCCAAGACTTGACCGTGACTCGGCTTGGCTTGGCCTCTAAAATATCAAGAAACATCAGGAGACAATCTCACACAAATTGACTCAGTCGTACTAAGCTTTAAGCATGTACTATGGGTACCCACTACAACGACAAACATATTTTTAAAGATAAATAAATACTCATATTATTATGTATATGTATGTAAAGAACATCCAAGACTTATGAACAAATACTAATATTTGAACCCGGGACCGCTAGGTTCGTTGACAGTGTCACTACCAACTAGATTAACCTCGTTTTCAAAAAAGCTGTTTTTTTCGCATTTCGCATAATTGTATTCTAAGTTACGAAAAGCATTTAATATAAAACCATTTTTAAACTTTACCTCTAAAAATTATCAAGATATTTAAGAAATGGACGGTAATTTCCACAAGTATCAAAACTACGTGTATATCGGAATGGATAGAGCCTTCACTCGGAATCATCGTAAACCGCAGACGGGCAAAGCCCTGGGGGCTCCGATCAATATGCTACGACGCCCTGCGTAGCCGCTACGGCGTAGGCTGCTACGGTGCTACGTATTTACAGAAAGTAGGGTTGCAACGCGTCGTAAACAACCACAGGTAGAATAAGGAGTATGCAATAATTTATTTTTTTGCTTTATTATTATAAAAAAAAATGATATAAACCATTAAAGATTTGTTTCTATCTCTTTCTAGCAAAACAGAATTTAACATGGAGTTTATATGGCCGTAGTCTCCGCTGACGTCACAGTACATGTCGGATCTCTCTGTCTAATTAGTAGTTTTAAATGCTTATATTATCCGTATTTTTTGGCTGATTTTAATTTTTATTTCACTTTTTGCCATCTTTTTTACGGTATTTTCATATTTTGTTAAGAAATGCGATAAAAAAAAATCATGCTTATTCCCTACCGTGAACACGGGTAGCTTTAGCCCTGGGGGGTAACATTGTCCGCCCCTATATTTCAAGCTTTTCTTTGTATATTTTACAATTTTAAGTAACAAATACTTTCTTTAGAATACGTAGTGAAAGTCCGTACAATATATTTTGTAAAAATGAAAAAATTAAAGTGTTTTTTTTAGGTGGGCAATGTTACCCCCCTGGGCTAAAGTAACCCGTGTCTACTGTATTGATAAAGTTTCATCGTAGACTGAATCTTCGTGCTCTAAGGGCAAGAGTTAGTCAGGAGCAAACCCATTATCTATATTAATAAAAATGAATTGCTGTTCGTTAGTCTCGCTAAAACTCAAAAACGGCTTGACCGATTTGAATAATTTTTTTTTAGTTTTGTTCGCTTTAATACAGGGGTGGGTTACATTTACAATTGGACCCGGTAGGTGGCTCTGCGATCGGGCACGACGACGTCTCCACTAGTCAATAATAAAAATAACATATGCCTATAAAACAAGTAATCAAAGGTCAATAGATTAATTGCCTGAACAGTTTTGAGGATGATTCCTCAAAACTGTTGCACACGTTTAAATGAAACAAAATCACCCACATGACACTCCCATAAATCACTGGGAGAAAATCCCCATTTTTTTTCCTCAACATAATAAAAGAAAATGCAAAGTATAGCTGACCGTCATAAATCATCGCGCAGTGACAGAGAACATAACGTATTGTTTTCCGCTTTCTATAGCTTTAACATGTCTTTGATCGATGGAACACGTAAAAAATAAAATAATACTTGTAGCAACCCCGAGTGAGTAAAGGGTTTGATACCGCGGGCGGAAAACGGGAATTTTACCTTTGGGCGTGTTCAGGTACCGACACATTATTACTATACTATTTCTGATGTACCTATTACAAATCGAGAACGTTTTAATGTTAAGGCATGAATTTTGCTCATTGATTTTTTATTGAAAGAAAATATCTAATAAAAAAATATAAAAAAAATATAAACAAATTTTAATTTTATTATCGCTAATGTCCCGTTAGGACATTTTTTGAACCTTTTAATTCGCTGATTAAGAAAGTGACAGCACGCAAATTAAGGTGACATTAAATTAAATTAACATTTGTACAACTGCGCATTGGTTTGTTTACAAGGTACGGTAAAACTTTGTAGACTAGTTTGTAATGTCACTTTTGCATTTTATATGTAGTTTACAACACTTTGATTCATTTTGCCTTTAGTGTATTCTCGTATGACAAGGTTCTCACGTTGTGATATCATACAACCAACTCACAAGTTACTGGACGTTGTCAGAGATAGTAAACTTTCTCATTTTAAACAAGTTAAACAACTGGGTGTTCTGGGAGCTACTAACCAGCTGTAACAATACAACAGGATACTTTACGATTTAGTTCTGTAGTTGTTGTTTGACCGTGTTGCGGTTTATTCGAACTATTGAAAATTCCGACAGTAATCTAAACTTTAGAAAACCCACTTATATATACTATATGTTCCAGGGATTGCTCCTGTAGAAAAAAATTACAGAACCAAAGTAATTAGAACAATAAAAACCGGGCAAGAGCATGTCGAGCCGTGCTCAGTGTAGGGTTCCGTCGCCTTTACTACAAATACAAATAAAGTGCACCAGCAAAAGAGCGTATCTTCATGGCACTTACGTATTTTGTTGAGAAGCGCTGTTTTTCGGCAATAAGTCAAAAACGGTATATCTATAACTAAAATAATTTTGGTTGAAAGTATTTATTAAGCGTTATCTTTGTAATTATTTTTCATATTATTTGGACGTACAGTTTAAAAGATAAATGGGGAGATACAGTTTATGCAACTTTCGGAGCGATTATTTCCGAAAATATTCACTTAATCATAAAAATTGCGTAAAAACCTTAAAGTGTTTTTAAAAGAACTGTCGAAATATTTATTTTTGTTATTTAACTACCAAACTAAGTAGTGGCTTAAACAAGACACCTATACTCCAAATTTCATCAATATACATCTTGTAGTTTTTAAGTAAAATACATGTGACACACGGACGGACGGATGGACGGTCGGACGGACTGACGGACGGATGGACGTGACGGATGGAAACTATAAGGGTTTTGCCATTTTGGCTACGGAACCCTAAAAACGTACAGTGCAAAGCTGTGTGAAACGAGGTTCATGATGGAAATAATAATAAACCCTAAACAGTTGTCTACGCAAGATACCTAGTTTATTAGGTACTAAAGCTGTTTGCACACGAGCTAATTAAAACTACTTTGAGTTCAAACGTGGCCTCACAAAGCAGGTTGGTCAGGGCTTTACCCAATTAACGACAATACAAACGAACTAACAAACGCCCCGTGATTGCGCGGCATGCAAATTGCGGGGGTAGTTTCGATATTGTTGTGCAGACTACCCACTTTAGAAAAAACGCCACGACTGTCGTATAACTGCTATTAAATTTGTGTCTTTTGTACGGCTGGGGAAGGTTGAGGTTGCTTTAGCTTTGGAATTGTGGATACGACTTTTAAGAAGGCAGAGTATACAATAGACGTTGGTGAATAGAAATCGGGTGGCATGGTTAATTGTTGAGGTAAATGGACACAGTTGCCAATTGGTCGCAGTAATAATGCGCTAGCTTGACCGAGATTGCAGCACTTTCACAGAACGTGGACGTTAAGTTGAATAAGTGCGTTTCGTTCGATAGGTTTTTAATTAAACGAATAAAAATAATAATAATTTTAATAATTAATTTTGTTTCCTTTTGTTTTTTCTGATTAATGTAAACCGACTCACAGGGTCCCAACATACAGACCCAGCCTAGTTTGGGGTGGATATATCGTTCTAAGCTTATAAATAAATAAACTTTATAAGTGAACCTTATAAATATAATGTAAGGTTTATAAGTGAACCTTATAAATATGTAAGGTTTATAAGTGAACCTTATATTATGTATAAGGTTTATAAGTGAAGGTTAGGTCGCTAAATGGTATAAATAGATAATGGTTCTTAAAACATGTAAATGAATGTTGTGTTGATTTTACTATTGTACAGTCACCACACGGGTTTGTTGAGCCACTATAGAACCCTCTCACAGAAAGTCGACGGAAAATTTTGACGTAATTTCTTTTGAGTGACTTGACGTTGTCATTATGACAGGGTTCTATGGTGGCTCAACAATCCCGTGTGGTGACTGTACAACAGTCAAAAACCCTACCGTATGTGGTTCATCCGTACAAGGATTTTTTATTACCTACTATATGTGTCGTTTTCAAATGAAAGGTACCACTTTGTCGGTTGTCAATAAAGTTGATTTTCATTTGTATCTCTATACCAGTAGGCAGGTATCAGGCTCTTACTGGCAACCGATAAAATGGTACCTTTCGCTTTAAAACGACACATACAAAACTATTTTGTATTTTATGGCATTACCACGCATTTATGCCTCCCGCGTGTTTCGCATAACGTACTTGAATATTAATTCACTTTAATTATGTTATAAAAAGTAATTATTTTGAATGTTTTATGAGAACATTATACGGGTTTTTTTTGTTACCGTAACTTTTTATATTAATACAGCTTTGACACATTTTAGTGTAAATCGTGAAGAATGTCAATGGCGTGATTAATAAATAGAAAAAAAAATTAAACAACTCACTTCTCAATCCGTCGACGTGTTACTAACCTGTAAATCTAAGTTGTCTCGTGTATTTTAACTGGCATTTGCCCGCGACTTTTACTACGTAGAAGTCATTTATCACTACCCCCTCGGGAACTGTCCTATTTTGAGGAATAAAAAGTATTCGTCCTTTTCCGAGACTCAAACTATCTCCGTAACAAATTTCATCACAACCGGCTTAGCCATGAAAGCGTTAAAAACAAACAAACGCACTTTCGCATTATAATATTAGTAAGGAATTGGTCTTTTTGACGAAATAGTTTAGATAAAGCAATAGAAACTTAACTCTGCCTTAGCCTCCTAACGTCCCCAGGTTCAATAAAATGCACATAATACGGCCATTGGAATAAAGATCTATTGAAAAGGAGATAGAGTGTTTTTTTTTTGTTTTTATGACAGGCAATTAAATAAAAAAATAAACTATTCTATTCAGAATAGGTTCATATTTCATTGGCAAATTTCGTTGTATGGTGGGCCTTATGAGGTTATGTGCCTACGAGCGCGCGGGGAAACTTTAGTTTTTAGAGTAATACTTCAACAACGGATTGAAAAGTGAGGTATTTAAAAGAATAACATACCTGGTGTTTTATCTTAGGACTGAAAACTACAATAATCGTAGTTTTTAGTTGCCTGTGCCATGAATTTTAGTTACCTATGCCATATACAATTTAATATATTCAAATCAAAATTTCATTATTAATTTTGTACACAGAACTATTGGTGTATCGCGCGCGAACAAATGTAATAACACTAATAACTTAACGATTATGTATTTTAGTTCTCTATTTGTTCGCTTGGTTAAATGAACGCGGCACTAGTTTGGATTTTTAATTCGCTAATAATTTGTATAACGTTGTTGATACACACGTAAAATATGCAAAATGATTGTGAATGATTACTAAAATTAACATCGTACTTTTCGTATACACGCTTTTGATTCAATTCTGTGGCTCCAATATAAGGGTATAAGTTTATTAGGTCGTAAATAAAAAGGGTGTATCATGTACAAAGTATACTAGACTTATGCGCTTTTTCACTTGAACCTCAGAAGATATGCCCTTTCACTCTGGAGCAAACTTTATGGTCCATCCACACCGCAGAAAATTTAAGAGAATTTTTTTACATAAATGATAGTATTACCTTCTCTTTAAAAGTACCTACGATCATTTTGTTGTTTACTTACACTTAATAAAAAAAGTGCACCATAAAAAAAGGTAAAATCTCTGACTACAAGGTTGTAATTTGCTATTTCGCCTTAAAGAATCCATCTTTTTTTGCCAACCACAAATGTATAGCTGAGGAACTTTGATGACCATAAATTCGCGAAATGCCGGACATTCTCCATTAATATTGGATTTCGTTAGGTCGGGGGTCCATAGGCTCGTCCCCAAGGGGGGTGGGGGAGGGGGGGGGGGGACATTCCAATAGTCTTTCCGCAGGTATACAGAGAAATAAAACCTGTTGGGTGCTATTTTAGAAGAATTTTTGTGACTGTTATGTTTTGGTCTATTTTTGGGACTAAAATGTCACGGGACGGTATTGGTGCAGCGTTTTTAATATATTTGTGAATTGGAAGTCCTAAGCTTAAGCATGATAACGTTAAAAGGTTTTTTTTTAATGTAGCAGTTATTGAAACCGCTGATTAAATCAAAGGATACAAAATATGTAAAAGTTCGATAAAAGTGTTTTACTTTCTCCATAGTACACTTTATACTTACTTAAACAAATATGTTTTTTTGTTGCAGGGGGAAAAAGACAATGGCAAAAACTGCATACTGGCCTGCGAGAAGAGGAAAGCAGATGATATGGACATCAACAAGGACTTGAAAAAGGTAATTCAATTTTAAAGAAGGTATACACTCTTACTATTATTTACAGAAATAATAAAATTTTCTGAAGTCTCAAACTTCATTTCCGAATAAAATTTGTTTAAAACAACGTTAATAAAACTTAGGAATCTGACAAACATACACAGTTTGGTATTAGTTGTGTCATCATCGAAAGCGTTGTGTCTTGAATCGGATTAATAGATGAAATGTCGTTTTCCTTCAATCTCAAGTCACTGATTTAATACCACTAAAGTAATCTTTCTTATACATCACCTTAATAACTTCATCGTAAACTAACGTCCATTAAAATCACCAATAAACCCATCATCAAATAAAGCCATTAGAACACATAGCATCTACCATCCCATACAAAATCAGACCCTATTTCTCACATCCGAAGCTCATTTTACATAAACATCGATGAACAATTTTCACAAAACATTGTCTCAAGTACATTCAATAAGTACTTTGACTTGTAAGCCAGTGTACTAATGGAGACATTAGAGTAGCACATTAGGTATTACACTGCAGGACAATGGTTTCGGTCACGCGATGTTGACGGTCATCTACTCGTATTAGGGTGTGGACGTAGTTTGGACTTCGGAATAAATGATGATGCTAGTTTTCATGCACATGAAACTGATTTATTTTCGGCTAATTTGGGTTTTATGTTAATATTAATACGATTATATTCTCGTAATATTATGTTGATTGTTGGTACCTATGTTTTGAAAATGCATAAAAGAAAAAATTAGTCCTTTACAAAAACATGTCTTCGCTCAACTCCGGGATATGACAAAGCCATCATGATGAACGAAAGAAAAAACATACAAAATTTAGTAATCATAGCAATGAAAAAGAATAAAAACTCTGCAAGAAGGATTGGGTATTAATATCAAAACAAGTAGGTACAACCTCCCTAACCCAATTACCTGCCTAACAAAGTACCTCACTAAAATCTCTATCATTACCCTCCCCAAAAATCACTCCACAATTTGGAGGCCCGAGTTTTCGTGCTCGCTCGTGTTGGAGGTCGGTCATTTTGTTTTCATTATCTCCGCAAAACGGCGTGTAGAGGGCGCCACAAATTTATGACAACGAGTCTCGATAGTGATGGGGAAAATATTCAGAGTGCTTTTATCGATAGGCATAGAAAATTTCCTAAATTAATTTGTGATATTTATGGAATCTGGATAGGGTTTAACAGGTTTCCTCGGTGACAGATGTGTAAGTAATAACTTATCTTTTAAATCGATGCCAATTCATTTTACGTTTTTTTTTATGAGGCAAATGTGTATAGTTGATTTGGTCGTATCTCTAACACCCGCATATCTTCCGTATGAATCGAAGGTAACGATCGCAAACATCTGTGAACACCTCGACCATCCACCGGGGAGTTTACTCTATTGTGTTATTTATTGCTCCTTTCTCCACGGCCCAGACTAAGATTTATTGAGAGCCGGCATCGTAAACAACTTGAAAGACTAGATTTAGAGTCAAAAGCTGTTTTAACCTGCAAGTTCTTAAACAGATAAAGTTACATTGCTTGAAATAGTGACGGACTTATTTTTTTTATATTGTTCGTAAAATACTTGACAAAAAAAGCGACAAAATTATTTGTATTAAGATAAGTCGATACGTACTTTGCGTGATTATTTGCGTGATTCAAAGCTAACCTAGATATTTTTTAACCTTTAAATACATCTTTAAAAAAAAAATGAAAATCTTTTGTTCGATCTGATTAAGTAAATTACAAACTATCGACATCGTTCTAAAACGGCACATCACTACGCGCACCGACCTCATTTAAATACATTACGCATCTTGAAGTGGCGCGGCGTCGTCGGCCCGCACTTGACAGTTAATGTACTACGAACGCCAACCAGAGCTCAGCACCCTCTACAATCTCCACCAAGCACGGATCTCTGGCTGCCTTCAAGTTCATTACTGTGCAGTGTTTGAGCCAATTTTTGGTTCAAGGAAATGTTTTTTCGAGTAAATTGTGTATAAAAATATTTACTCGTGTCAGTCTTGGAGGTTGCGCAATTTTTCTACAAAAATAGGAGGGAGGTGTTTTTAAATTGCCAGTAAAATCTTGCTACAGAAATATTTTGCCTAAATATTGTGGAGTTTTTTTTTAATGTATAACCTCCATTATTCATGCTTGTTTTACATTAATGTGTGTGGTCAACTTCATTAGGTTAATGATATACCTACCGCAAGGTTTTCGTTTCGTTTGAATTTTTTTGATACACGAGGTAGTAAATTGATTGCTCTTTTTGTTGTTTTAATTGTGATGACACAAAACAAGACTCAGCAATCGACGTAATCTATGTAATATTTTCTCTTATCTACGCTGTGTGCATGTTAATTTTATTTTACCAAAAAAAAAATAATATATATATACAGATGCTTAGAAGTGAAAAATTATAATGAACAGTTCTCCGAACATAACATAAACAAACTACCATCCCCCAGCCAGCTTATCACACTTTCAGCACAGCAATGCCGCGCGCGGTACTTGTAGTTTCATAATTAATGAAACCAAATAAATCCTTTTTAATTAATTAAACGTAATTCCCAACCCATTCACGAGCACCGGCGTTTCGAAAAGCGCGTACAAGTTGAAACTTTTGAGTGAGCAATTTGCAAAATGGCTGCATTTACACGATAAATATGAAGTTTAAAATTAGTTTCGGTACGGTACACAGATTTAGTGTTTAGCCAGTGGTAAAGCGTAGATTATTAATTCTTTAACAAAATATTTAAAAAGAAAATGAATAAAATAGGATTTTTCTAGACACCAACTGTGATTAAATTTAAACTAGCATGAGTCATTATTACTATTATTAGAATCAAACGAACACTGAAGCGGTGTTTACTCTCGTAATATTTAGCCAAGGAACGGCCCGAAATGTTTCAGACTCCTTAAGGTGCGTATCGACTGCGTCAATGTTCAAGGGTTTGGAGCGCGCAGTCGATACGCGCTTATAGGAGTCCTCACACCCCTAATGAAGGACTCCTGATGAGTCCGAAACATGTCGGTGTTACCTGAATATTACGTGAATAAACCGTTTCAGTGTTCGTTTGATACCAACTGTGATTTTTAGGGTTTCGTACCCGAAGGGCGTCCAACGGGATCCTATTAATATGCCTACGCTGTTCGTCCGTCCGTCTGTCTGTCCTAACTATAAAGAGCAGCATCTTTTGAACCGTAATAGATAGTGGGTTGATGTTTTTTTTCAGAATGTGTTATTACGGCGGATTTACTAACGAATAAAAAAAATGAAATAATTCAGGGAATCATAATACGAGAAACGTTTTTTTTCAACGTATTTTTATTTTTATTGTATCGTAAAAACGGTAAAACGGTAAAGAATAACAATAAATACTAAAAACCAGCCAAATGTGTACGGAACCCTCAGTGCGCGAGTTCGACTCGCACTTGCCCGGTTTTTTTCATTAGGTTTCATGCCAATATATTTCAATACTGTTTCCCGTTTCACTTTAATTGTTAACCCGCGGGGCAAAATAAAGGAGTGTTATGAGTTTAACGTGTGTGTCTGTGTATTTGTCTGTGGCATCGTAGCTCCCAAACAGATGAACCGATTTTGATTCGGTTTTCTTTTGTTCGAAAGTTGGCTTGATCGAGAGCGTTGTTAAGAGAGTTGAAAGCTCTTTAAGTACGTGTCCCAATTTTGTCGCGGGTTTTTATCTATTTAATAGTTATCGAATGAAACTTTCGAGAGCTCGATTTCTCAAAAATCGACTCACAATTAAATGTTTTAATAACCTTTCCAACAAACGCAGTGACGTCATCCCCCTTGACCTTTCCTACTGTTTCCCGTACCTTACTATGTTTACGTTCATCGGAAGCTCTTTTCGCAAAGTTTACACGAAATTTCGCATAAATCAAGCCCGAACTAAAATACTTATTGACTAGAGTAATGGGTTCGGACGCCATTTTTATCCAGTTTTTTCGTTAACAGCTTCCCACTTTATTTCCAAGGCCGTGTTCATCACTTCACTTACTACCTTTTATCTTGGAACGTTTTTGCATTGCGTCCCATTTGGATCCGAGAATACGGGTTTCGAGAATTATGAATTCCGATCTCAAATGTAAATAAAGACTAAGTATCGTTCTCAAATAATAACACAAATAAACTCCGCCTATATCTTAATATATGTATATATAAATAACAAGACAAGCCGTACGACATGCAAAAATTTTAAATGGACATACAATGCATCATACCTACATTAAAAAAACACCACTTTATCATCAAATGAAGTAAAATAATAACGCTTTTTAGAATTGCCTATTTGGTACATGTATCTAATTATTTATTAATATCGCAATTTTAGAATATTATCGACTTAATAACATTGTAGGTTCTAAAGTAATTTTATTTCTTGTTGAAATTTTCAAACATCACGTAAATTCAACTCTATTTTTAACCCTTTACCACAGTATAAATATAGCTAAAGCAGTAAAGAAACTACGAAGAAACGTTCGAAACGTTGCACTCACACAGACGTTCGTGTAAGCATTCGTCTCGACGCGACACCTGCCACAGACAGCACTGCTAGGGGCTCTAGCCAAGTGTCACACGCTCCGTAGCGTTTCTGCTCGTTTCGTTTTCAAACCAATCACGTCACTGGTAGATCACGTGATACGATAAGTCAGATGGTCTACCAATGACGCGATTGGACTAGAGAGGAAACGAACAGAAACGCTACGGAGCGTGTGGCACTTGGCTAAAGGTTTATGTTCGTTTAGGGGTCTCGTCGAACGTTTGTTCGTAGTTTCTTTACTGCTTTAGCTATATTTATATTACATATTAAGGGCTCGTTTCATTGTTATGGATTTTATACATTAACACCGCGTGCATCACGGGCCCTTCACGCTTAAATGAAGTCACACCAATATCCACGAGTACATGGACCGAAAAATTAATTTACTCGTATTTCATAACCCCTTATAACTTTGAGCCCAAACTGTCCTGTGCAAAGATACGGCAAAGTTAAATATAATAAGTTTTGGAAAAGGGGAGGCTCTATTCATACGAAAATAGCCCAAAGATCTTGAACTTTTTGTATTTATATGTGTACCCGAAGTTTTATTAATATGAGCGAATCTTTTGATCGGCTAGAAAAGTGTTTTGATCCTTTAACTTTGACGTATGTATGTCTTACGTATATCTTTCAAAGAAGGTAAATAGATTTTTGAAACTATGTTTTTAGTAGTACACAACACATGTATAACATATGAACATGTTTTAAATTTCGCGGGTTTTAAAACATCAAATAAGTATTCCTTTTAGATTAACATTAAACGTGGATGCGACCATCCCGTCAAACCAAAATCCTTGACAACTTTAAACAGTAACTTTAACTTTATCTCGATCAACATCATCAGTTCAGCCGAAAGACATAGGCCTCCCCCAAGGTTTGCCACAGGACCAGTCCTGCGCCGCTTGCATCCATCGGTTTCCGTAATCCTAACCACGTCGTCGGTCCACCTTGTTGGAGGTCTGCCCATGCGTCTTCCGGTACGCGGACGCCACTCGAGAACTCTTCGGTTCCACCTGGCGATCTGTTCTGCGAGCGTTGTGCCCCGCCCACTGCCACTTAAGTCTAGCAACTCTTAAGTTCTTCGATAAAATAATCAAATTGCCCTGAACTCCAGGCAAATCCGGCTTAATCCCTCAGTCCGGGTCGTTGGCACCTCGTGTAATATCACGTGGGAGCAAAATACCCGGTTTTAATCACTCTGAACTCATAATCCGCGTGATCCCAGTGGCATTGTGAAAATATCAATTTGCCAATCCGTTACCGCCTTTTGAAGTGAACATTACTGATTTTTGTAAACGGTTGAACTAGTTTTCGTTTGATTAATTTGTCTGTTTCTTGGAAATTCAGTCGTTCGTATATTATCCTTTTATACTAGCAATATATTATTTGTAATTGCGTTCTCAGAAATGGCTCTAACGATTTGTATGAAAATCGAGATATAGAGGTGTTTGGGGCAAGAAATCGATCTGGCAAGTTGTCATCTTCTGGAAAAATCAGTATCGAACCATAATTAGTTTTAAAATTGGTGCAATGTTAGTAATATTATCAATATTATTTATTTACAGTGTGTCATTTACTTAAGCGACACAAATTGGTCATTATTCGAACCTTTATAAATAAAAACCGCTTTACGCTCTTTCTTATAAGCACTATCACACAATTAAATTGAATAAATATCAAGGGACAATCTCACACAAATTCACCTAGTCCCTTCAGCTCTAGGCTTGTACTATGGATACAAGGCAACGATATACATACTTATAGATAAATACATACTTAAATATATAGAAAACATCCATGACTCAGGAACAAATATTCATCACACAAATATTTGTCCATACCGGGATTCGAACCCGAGACCGTAGGCAGGGTCACTACCAACTAGGCTAACCGCGTCGTTATTAATGAATGTTTACGAATTTTAGATTGTTTTACATGCGGAACTAGCCACAGAACTAGAAAAAGAGACGGTTATTTGACTCCTATTAGCTCTGTCCGCTTTATTGATTGGAACTTTGCAGATTTTAAGGCCTCTATAGTGGAATCAAGTTAGTTGTCTACAGTTAGATGAAATGTGTTGTCTAGTTAGAAACGCGAGAAGCAGCTAAAGCTCTGTGAATGACCAAAATATGAATTCAACTCTAATTATATTTTAATCCTGATATAATAATTTTAAACTCACTTTAAGCTGCACATAAAATAAAGTATCTCCCACGGCATCTCCCTTTGCACAGATTTTATGAAAGTTAAAGCCATGGGCGGGTTTAATTTAAATTGCCAGCCTCTGCTCATAGGCGGCTTTGTTGGGAGCTCGTAATAAATACATTGTTAACGCTCAGATTAAAAAAAGAAGCCTATTCTGAAACCGCTCGACATATTTTGAAGTATTCTTCGCTCAGGATGACCAACTTTTTAATGCGTACAGTTTGTTTTAATTTAATTTTTATACATGACCTTAGCTTCTACCGCACTGAGAAAATAAAGAAACAGCCTCACAAAATTCAATTTACCTGTCACACACATGTGACATAACTTTACGACTTTCAATATCGGCAAACTCAAATATCCACATAACTTTTTCGTAACGAAAAAAGTTCCGGTAAAAATCAGTCGATACGCAAAACACAATAGCGGCCTAACCGTGTATTATTACTTTTTTGAGTTGTTCAATTTTCGTCACTCACGACACTAGAATAAATGAAAAGGCCCGTTGTTTCGTTTTTGAAACTTTTCTCATTTCGCCGCGGGCCGTCCCGGCAGACACAACTTTTTTTTTGTACGCAACAGACCGATTCTGGCGACATTAGGGTAGGGACTTTGACGTGGGGCTGTAATATGTATTCGCAGTGTTTTTTCCCGTTTTAACATCATTTGACCTGGTGCCAGAACCCTAATTTGATTCACAGGCACATTAGTAGAGGATCCAAATAGGGAAGGACGTTCACCCGTCTGATAATGGATGAATAGTCTTTTATATCAAATTTAATATGTTAAGTAATATATATCGTGAATAAGTTCAAAAATTACAGTCCAATATATGATTACTTAATTAAAAATTTAAAAATGTTTTTTTTTTAAACATTTCATTTGTTTGTTTATTAGACAAATTACATACTGATCGACATTATTAATCCAATAGAATATGCAAACGTTAGGTTGACTAGTTTTCCCCTTCCGTTTATACCTGCTTACCCAATACGAATAGTTATGACGGGAAAAAAATACTCAACTTAGCGTTTGCATATTCTTTAAGCTTCAAACTTTCGATTGGTATGTAATTTGTCTATTAAACAAACCAGTGCTATGTTAAAAAAAAAAAGTTCATTAAGTAATCATAACGTGGACTGAATTTTTTCAGTGAATCTATTCGCGATATATTACGACATATTAAATTTGATATAAAATACTTTTCATCCATTAAACAGACTGGTGAAGGTCGTTCCCTATTCGGATCTTAGACTACATGGACAGCTATTTATTTAAGATAAGATAAGATACTGCTGTTTAAGAATTACTACTTTATTAATCGGTTTATGGTTAGATATACGAGTATATCAAAAGAATATAAGAATTAGCAGTGCAATAGCAATCATTTGAGAGTTGGTCGACAAGCATCTACTTTTATTTTTTTTAATTAATTAATAAATTGTGTGTATAACTGACAAATTTTACAATTGTAAAATCGTTCGAAATTTAAACAAAAGTAGAATGATTAATTTTTTCGAGTTTTTCTCAGAATACTCCCCATCATTTTCATCGCACAATTTCCGAATATTCTGTCAATCTATTATTAGGTTTGGCGAATATTCCGCGGATTACTTTTTCATCAAAACTTCTGCATTCCGCTTATTTCGCGACTTTACGGGAGCGGCTCGAAAGTGGACGATTTACGCGACCTTATTTCATTTGTTGTATGATGGGACGTTTATTGTGCTCTTAAATTAGTTATCCCTTTTATTTAAGAGTTCATGTTGTTTACTTTTATATTTACAGTTTTACAGCTTGTTTTACAGTACGTCATACGATCCGTTACTTGGTTGGTTTGCGTTATTTATTAAGACTAAAGTGCGTCTAAGTCAAGTTTCAATGCCGTTTCCAGTATCCTAGTCATTGTTTTAATTTTGAAGTATACAAGTTGCCTTTCGTATCTATCATATTAATATCAGTATCAGTCTAACTGTACAGTCAGCATCAAATAGATAGGAGCAGTAAAAAGCCGGTCAAGTGCGAGTCGGACTCGCGCACCGAGGGTTCCGCACAAACTTGTAGGTATGTTAATAGTTCGTAAATCACGGGAATACAATATAAACTAGTCCAGTATAAACTGACACGCAATAAGTATGCACTTTAGTACTTAGTGAGTGTCAGTTTATACTGGACTAATTTTTTATGTGATATATCTACAAATTTACGGTTTTCGGATTTTTTCCTTTACTTGTGCTATATGACATTGCTTCTTGCCAAATTTCATGATTCTAAGTCAACGGGAAGTACCCTATAGGTTTTGATTCCCTTGAGATTCCCTTAAATATGCGACATAAACGGCCGTATCTTTTGATTGCGTTGTTTTAGATGTTTGATTTTTTCACTGATCCAAGGGATTGCAGACCTAAGTATTTGATATTAATTTCAACTTGATACCTCCACCCGTTCCTGAGAAAAAGGGTCTTGACAGACACACAGAAAGACAGACAGACAGACAGACAGACGGACAACAAAGTGATTCTATAAGGGTTCCGTTTTTTTCATTTGAGGTACGGAACCCTAAAAATGGCTAAATATATCGCAATACATTCTTAATCCTATAGTAATAAAGGTGTGTTGAATATTTATCCACTTTCGCTGCTCCTGTCTATTTGATGCTAACTGTACATGTTATACGTGACGTACTTTTATTTTCTGAAAATTGCATTAATTAAAATGTTCTACGGAAAGGTTGTAGCGGACATTTTGTTTACAATGTGAGAGCTCGAAGTGTTTTACTCATCTTCAACATGTTAATGCAACACTACATAATAAATATCTTTTTTACCCCTACCAATAAAGATGATTTTATAAGTTGGACATCTCTGTATTCCCGGAATCTTATAACCTTGGTGTTTTCAAGGCAAGAGTGAATAGGCGTTTTCTGGGTAAGCGTGTACCATCTTCGACCTCGTCTTCACTTAACATCAGGTGAGACTGAGGTCAAACGCAAACCCATATATGATAAAAAAAAAAATATATATATATCTCTGTTTACTAACATACGGACCGATTTCAATTCGGTTTTCTATTATTTATTTAGGCAGGGCCTTTATTTCACTTTGTTTTCACACATCTTATTTCGATATTGTAATCACGTGTATAAGAGCACTCATACCGTCAACAATACGATAACCCTATTAAGGCAAGATGGTCTAATACCAATTTAAATAGAATAGAGTGTGATTTTTACCTAAAATTCATGAAAATCCATTTCAAATCCATTTAAAAGCTGATAAGCTTTTAAAGCAGGAAGCGTAATTGATTCGAGGGTTTTTAATTACTCAAAGTTATTAACATTTCAATTTGTTGCAGGCCAAGCTAGAAACCAAGGCTCTGAAGGCGAAGAGGCCCGGCTTCACCGACGACCGGTACAACGAAACGTCGTATTACATCGAGAATGGTATGGCTTTTATGACATTTCGGAATTTCCAATTCTGTTCACCTGAAGCCAAAAAGGCAGGCTCTGATGAATCATGATTTAGTTTCTTTTGTTAGAATGGCGACTTAATCGAAATTTAAAGGTTTGATAAAAAAAAAACTGTTGGGTCATTTGGGCGTAGTTTAGCGTAAAAGGATCCAATTCAACCATTTCACACTTGTAGAATTTGACATAATATTGACAGCAATAAAGTTCAAATTTAAATACATTCTGCTTTGTGGATTGGATATTTTTCCCTAAACTACGGCCATTTTATGTTATGATCTCTGGAATCTCAATTTTGTCGGATGTTTTTGTTTATTTAATAGTTATTTATTACGAGCTAAGTCGACTTATACCCTTTTACAATGGAGCCGAAAAATTTATCGCGTTATTTAACAAAAGACGACGACATTTGCATAAGTAATCTCTTGATTCCGCCGTTGATCTGTCTCTGATTAAATCACGCCGGTGACTCCAAGATATCTTTTGCATCGGACAAATGGGATCACGGGAAGTGGGTCAGATAGTGGGTGCAGGGATAAATGCGGGTTCCGTGGGTAAGGTCGATGGTTTTCGTCTCAAATTTAGGAGCCAAATAGTTTCGTTAACCACACTATACATATTTGGATTCCATCCTAAGAACCCCATTTTTTTAATATACGTGGCGGAATTTAAATACATTAAAAGGTTGACTGTTGACGTACGTAAAATTGCCGTGTTATGCATTCCCCATGCGTCATCAATCATGTGGCTTCGGGAACGTATAACACGGCAGATTTACGTATTGTGTTAACCTGCATTTAAAATTCTCGATAGTATTCGTATTTAATAAACGGTTGGTTTCATTGATGATTATGCTTTTTTTTTAAGTGGCGTAGCATTCTATCGATTTCAGTGTTGATTGGTGAATGAAAAATTAACCATTTTTACTCACTCTAACACTGCTTATTGTATAATAAAGGTATCTAAGGTAAGCTAAGTTAGCCTTATTGTTAATTTTGTCCTTTATAATACCCAAGCATTTTTGTTAGCAGAGTTACTGTGGACATACAACGTTAATAGCGGGCTTGACATGCATGCACGAGATGAAATTTGACAGGTGCTAGGGAAATGAATACATCTATTCCATATTCTAACGTAACCCTTAACGCTCAAGGTTTAAAATAAAAATGTCTCGTCCTGACTTTTATTACTTTTTATTATTAAGCGACTATTGCGATTTTTGCATTTTTACAGCGATTTTATCAAGACGGGACACTTTTATTTTAAATCTTCAGTGCCTTACGTTAGAATATGGAATAGATGTATTCATTTCCCTAGCACCAGTCAAATTTTATCTTGTGTTTGCATGCTAAGGGGCCTATAATAATAATAAATGAATACAACCTTGTTGTTATAATTTATTTAACGTTACTTACTTATCCCTTTGAAGCTAATCGGAAGTAACTCCTATTACGGATCCCTGAAATTTTACCAAGTCATAGACATAAATGGATTTTTTTAATAATCGTTAGTGGCAAGGCTGCGATTACGATAGGCCTGAGTCATCCTGCCGCATTGCCGGTTTTCAGTATAATTTGCATTTGAAACTTTTAAAACCGGACTCGGTTTATGGTGCGGTAGATTAGAATTTATGTTACAGCAAGTTTCACGGGGGAATTGAATTAAGCATTTTTAAAGATGGAATTTATTGATATAGCGATTTTTAGGTCATTCGAGTTTTTACGTTTGGTTTTAAATTAAACGGTTATTTTACGTTATACGTATTACTTTTGGTTTTATATTATAGGTTTATTTAACACACAGGAGTTATGTTCATGATAAGGTCGGGCGCTTTTTCTACTGAGGCTTTTTTTTTAAATAAAAAGTCGATTCTGTTTCGATTCCATCAATTTCAGCTTCCGAAATATTCAAATTAACAACATTTTCCCTTGCAGGCCTCAGAAAAGTGTATCCCTACTACTTCACTTTCACCACTTTCACAAAAGGCCGATGGGTCGGTGAGAAGATTCTCGACGTTTTCGCGAGGGAGTTCAGGGCCCATCCTGCAGCTGAGTACGAGCGGTGCATCAGGGCTGGCACCCTCACTGTCAACTACGAAAGAGTAGACCCTGACTACAGACTCAAACACAACGACCTCCTTGCTAACGTCGTTCATAGGTATGAAATTATCACTGGCCAGTTATATTTTGGCTGTTTAAAAAGTGAAGGGCAATATTTAGGACAGATTATTTATGTGTGCGTGAGTTGATATGTAGATTGGTTGTAAATATTTAGTTTTGGATTTCGGTATGTAAAATACATGAAGCGATAATGACATTTAAATCAAAGCTGCATATTTACGAGTCACGCGCATAATTTATTGCCCACAAACATTATTGTGTTGGAGTGATCATATTTCGTTGTTCAAAAATATTATTCGCTAAAAGAGCAACAACATTCTGTACGTCTATATCTTTTCCCTACTCTTTAACTATTAAAATTAGATCGACATGTCTTTTACTGTGATTAATGTGATTAAGTTATATCTGTCCTAAATATTTGCCTATGTAAATTCATAAAGCTACTCCGCTTTAAAAGCGCCGTTAAATTTATAGATACACAGTAAAGAAATAGCACTCTTAAGAAGAAACCTCTGTCCTTGTACGTAGTTTTACACCCACGCAATCTGCGAGATGAAATGGGCTGTTAGCTAATCTATCCATTCACGTAGGTGCTTAAGGGTGTTATTTCTCTACAGTATTATTTATTACACTTTAACTAAGACCTAAAGCTCTTTAAGCTGTACGTGCAATTAATCCTAGTTTGCACTTATAAGAATCGGCTTCACACAAACATACATTGTACATTGTAGAACACAATTCAGTACTTGTTTAGACTAATCTTTCTTACGGATAACTATTAATTTAGCTGTTCGACCTGTCTATTTTGATGCGGTGTGGGTAAAGGGTGTTTCAGATTTATGCTGCATTATTTTTAATTGAAATTACTTTCGTACGTGATTTAAACATCGAACTTATCAAAATGGAAATCAAGTTTTCTACTGATAAAATTTTATAAGTCGTTTTTTTTGCAATATAAATCTTAGACACGTAAAAAATGCTTCAAATAAAACTGGAGTTTGTACAAAATTAATTGTATCTAGATATAAATATAAAATACGAATATAAAAATACATTCGAAGCACCGAATGAGCATGCGAGAGCACAAATGGCTAATTGTATTAAAATTGCTATCAATATTACTACCCATTATTATTATAATTTCTATAGACTTCTTATTTACCGAATCTAATAATAAAATTCCAACTGTTCTTAACAATTACTACTTGAAATATTTTATTTGTGTGTATTTAATGACGACACTTTGAGAATAATATGCCTTATCTAACTATATTACAAAAAAGTATATTTTGTTGTAAAACGATGCATTTATACATGTCATTAATAATGCCAACTTTTTGCTAAAAATAAACTTATTTAATTATTTTGTTCATTTGTCTTAAGTCCAATCAGTTGTGAAGACTTGAGGTAATTACTTTAATACGATATGTGAATATACAAAGTAAAATACTGACGTTTCAATCCCTCTAGGTGATGGATGAGTGACAGCTCTGCTGCCAGATTCGCTTGAGTGAGGTTGCATCACTTTTAGTGACTTACTTTGACGTTGACATTTCAAAATAAAATTCCACTTATGGATTGTTTTAAATGTTTAAATCATTGACGTATATTTAATTTGGCTTTTTAATTTAATGTCACAATTATGATACAATAAAAATTAAACAGTGTGATAGTCTGAATGTACAGGATGTTAACAATGGTGCGTAAGGGATTACCTTACCTTTTTTATAGCCATGTACGCTCCCATTCTACTCAGTTATGTCTAAATGCGTCATTTTAATGATAACATTCTTTTTAACAAGGTATCCTATTCTCAAATCTCGTCGGGTCCATATTGTACCGCGCATGTTCATTTGTTGCCATTTCGCTCTAATTTAAACTGTCTCGAGAACGACAAACGACTTGAGCTCCTTGTTCCTGTCCCCTGTCCTCACGTCTGTATAATACCATTAACACCATCCGTATGAACGCAACTTTTGGACGAAAAAGCAATAAAAAAGAACAATCGCTATATCAGTGAAAATTACAAAAGTTGCGGACAATATAAAAGTAATCAGACTGAAATTAATTTATGCTCCGATGAAGTTCTATTTCAGTTGTTTGTTTTGCGAATTTATATTTTATTGTTATTTAAAATGGATTCAGTGTTCTGTTGAAGGAAAATTTCGAGCTGAAAAGGCAATGTCGTAAAAATTGTTTTCATTTTAAAGTTTTAATCACACGTCCAATATATGTCGAAAACTATCATAATCATTTTTTTTATCGTAGTTTCAAATATTACGTGACTTTGTCAAGGTAAACTAAAAATGCCACATTCAATTAGTTATATAAAAACAGTCGTACAAAACAACTAAGGAGCTTCTCACACAGAAAGATAAAAACAAAGTATAAATAAATACAGTCAAAATAATTTTAACTAAAATATGTGCTTGTTTTGACGTAAACTGTTATAAAACTAAAACTAGTCATGACAAAAAAAAAAAAAAAAAAAACGCAATCGTGTCCAAAAGTTACGTACGCTCAGAGTCTCAATCTCTAACCCCGCCTGACCTGTGTTACGTTACAGGCACGAAGTACCCGTGACCAGCCAACCGATCACCCTCGTACATATCGACGAGGATATCGTGGTGGTCAACAAACCGGCCTCTATCCCCGTAAGTGGCAATTGAGACAGCCATGTATATGCTACGGTGCTGGATTTTGAAGGCAACGGATCCAGAAATAAACATGCTCACATGATAAATTTGTCTGAAAAAACATCAACCTGTATGTAACATATACCGCTCTCAGTTGATGTACAGGTTGATGTTTTAGAAAAATAATATTGCGTTCGTTCAGATCAGGTTAGCGCGGAGTTTGATTACTTAATACCGCCTTTTTAACTCGTCACGAATTTTTCCTCGTTTTTACACTATGAAAGCTCATCATTTCTGGATCCTGTTATAAGAGGATATTAATACAACTGTAAGCCAAACAAAAGTTTTATTAATAATTCTTGCCTTAACTCAGTACCGGCTACTGCCCATTTCTCGCATGCTTTAAAACAGGTTTGTATATAGATACTTCTTTCTTCTTTAGTTAAATATTACGCGACATTGTCGGTGGTAGTTGGTTCTAAATAAATGACACTTGGATTTAAAAAATGTGAGTTTAATGTCTCCTTCATCGTTGGAATAAATCATTGACTTGATATATATACAACATGTAACTATAAGACCTGAAACACTTATAAGACCAGTTTATGATCATGATTAAATATTTTGTTAAATTATCAGAACATATTCTACTACGTTAGTCGTTTTGTGTCATTTGTTTTGAACATTATACGAGCACCTATATACTTGATAATCATTACACATTTATCATTCGATAACGTAACGTTTTGGTAACTTAGATTAGAAACTTGCCTGTTAACAGTTCTTTTTTACTTTACTAGGCCATTCGAGTAAACATAATCGTGTACTAAAAGTACTATGTACTATTTAACCTTTTTATGAATGCTTTTAATACACTTGATTTTTTTTATATAATTTATTTCATGTTTTATTTAATTTTATCCGCTATCTATGTAAAATTTCAAACAAATATGTTGCGCTTAGCAGCAAAAAGGTAGGTAATTAGGTACCTAATTAATATTAAGGTAGTTTAATGAAACACACAATCCATATATATTGATATGAAACATTCTCGTCGTCTCATTTATTAATTATCGAGGATGCTCACGACTTATAACAGATAATCATATAACACCCAAAGCAGTCTTGAAATATCAAACAAAACAGTTTAATTGTAGGGTAAGAGTACAATCTTATTTAACATCGAGCTCAAACATATCTGACTCATATTATAAGAACCATTTGAGCGTGTCAGATATATTCCTTTATAAAGTGCATTGCTGAGAGGCTAGAACATCCTGTATCTTTTCGCTTGCCGCTAAGTGCGTCTCTTTCGTTACAGACTAGTTAGAAAGGGATATCCAAGCAAAATAAGTTTGCTAACCACCTTGGTAACTATACAGTATTATACAAATAACAAAAAAACTGGCAACGCAAAATTTACTCATCATAAATCACGTTTGACGTATAATGCAACAATTTCGAAACACCGCGACATTTCCTCGAGCGTTGGCCCACATAAAAAGGAAAATAATGTGAAAGTTGGTAAGCCTAAAGGCCCGTCGCGATCTCCCGAGTCGACAACTTGCGACTTGTCGACGACTTGCGACTTGTCGGGGAAATGGGCGTGAAAACTTTGACCGAGTTGTTATTAACTACAACGATGCTAATGCACGGGACATATTGATTTATAGCTGGCGGCGAAGCAAGGTTGCTTTTTGCATGTAAAGATGGAATGAGGGCATGTCATATTATATAGGTAGAACGGAGATGGCGGAGTTTTTTAAACGTCTTCTGCCTTTTAACTTTTGTGAGGAATTTTGTGAGGATACTCGTATTTAGTAAACTTTTGTAAAAGAAAATTAAGTATATTGACTTTTATCAATACAGTTATAATAAGGTAGCGTATTTTAAATTATGTTAGAAAACTAAACAGAACTATCGAACTATGTCGTCAAAGCATAACAGCTACCAATCCGCTAAATCGTTGGAACTAAAAGTTCAAACGAACCCATAAAGCCGAGGACATAACCTCCAAACGAAATCACCCATCCCATTCCATCATTTTCACGACTTCTAAAGAGGACAGACTTTTCACTTTTCAGCGTTTATTTACGGAGCAAAATATGAAGATAACTTATTAATCCAACCAGTGGGGACCAAAAAGAGGCTTTATTGTATCTACAAAATATAAAATTTTATGTACAATTATTATAAAATATAAATATAAGATTTTCTCCCGCTTGTAACTTTTTATCTATCCCTTCGAGTGGCATACGACGTACAGAATAAATACATATACAAAAAATTATTGACTCGAGGTCTAAAACTTACATTTTTCATTACTATAGCCTATACTTAAGCAATACAAATTAAAATATTTTCTACTCCATTTGTAGGGCAAAAATACCTGCCATATGCCAAGCATACGAATTGTATATTCAAGAAATCGATCTTTCGAGGTATCATTTTCAAATCGAACAAAACGCCGTCGTTTTCACCAAGCGAAGGGTATATTTTCTCTGCAGCCGCTATAAAGTTTCACCGCAAAATGTTATAAGCCACCGTTGAAATCCGCTTTTCTGGTAAAATACCCTGCAATTCAACTTGAGACCGAGTTGACAATAGTTCGAACCGTTTGAATGCGCCGATTTAACTAAATAGGTATTCCTTGTGGTACCTTATTGTTTGGCTATAGGTACGTTTAGAATATTTATAAAAACATTAGATAGTTCATCTTAAATAGCTACTATGAGAAAATATTTTTTAGTAGCTATTGATGGATTTGGTGTGAACGGTATAATGGTGGAATTTTTCATATTCTTAGGCTTAAGTGTGTTCTATCTTTTCCAGTAAGTGCTACAATGTTTTTCTCAATTTCAAAGATGGAATCACTGATATTACGATTATAATATAGTAAGTTAGTAAGTTCGCGTTAAGAATGCAGTGAATCATCGTTGTCCGCCGGCTTGGCCACGCCCCCTAACCAATCAAGTCGCTCAAAATTAAAAAGTCAAGTGCACCGTGACCTTTACGCGCTACTTACATAAAATTTTATTAAAAAATATTACCTCACCTATTAGAATAAATGAGGCTCGATTATTTATAGCGGGGAAAGAAAAGTAATTTATAATATTTTCAAGTACTTTAAACAGTGTGAATTTCGATGACGTCATGGAACTCGCAGAGGAAAATTCTTTTATAATAAATACGAACGAAGATTCTTCTGATAATTATTGAAATATATTATTAATGACTTTGTTTTAAGACAATTAAGTTTATATTTATCCATTAAACTTAATGTTTTAAAATATAACTCCACTGTGAATACACCTTTACCCGGCAGTTGCGCTGATGATTCACTGCATTCTTAACGCGCCCTACTACTTGTAAATACTAAGCATGTTCCCAGGTTACAATTTCAAGGTCTTTTATAATATATCCGGATTCTTATACGTTTTCGATAACTTTATAATATATTTTGAATTTACTAATAACAACGTATTCCGTAAAATTTCTCTCAAGATATTTGATGGAAGGCACCAATATCGGGAGCGCATCGGTTTTCATTAGGCATCGCATCTTGTTCTGCCCTGCTAAGGTAAAAGGCAGTATTTTACACAAAACTACTGTAATAATTGCAACCTCACTACTGGGTAATAAGGTTGCAATTGCTACAGTAGTTTTGTGTAAAATACTGCATTTTACCTTAGCAGGGCAGTGTTGGTCATCCTTGCTTTGAACGTTTTCGAATATCACGAAGATATATTTTTAAATTTTATTTAAGCTCAAAGGCGTCCGTGAAATAGGATAGGTTCGTTTGAATGATACTTTCAAAAGGAGAAGGAAGAAAAAAATATGAAAGTGTTTCTGTTAAAATGTGGATTAAAATATACGATATTAATTTCATTGATTGATAGAAAGTTGCGGATTCAGTTTATTTGCTTCATCATCATCATCAGCCTATACTAGTCTACTGCTGGATATAGGCCTCTCCCATCGTACGTTACCGATCACGATCTGGGGCCATTTTCATCCAGCTCTTACCGGCCACCTAATTTGCTTCTCTCTCTCTCTCTCTCAACTTAAGAGCCCTGCTCTTGTCGGTGGATTAATTCCAATCTTCTCATCTTTCTGCCATCTCCTTCACTTCTCTATATGACACGACATGCATCTTCTTAATTTGGTCCATGTAGCTTCTTCTTGGTCTTCCTCTGCCTCTCCTTCTTTCAATCTTTCCCTCTATGATGTTTTAATAAGCATATCGTACCTTAATAAATGACCAATTATCCCCCCTCTTCTATTCTCTATAACCTTCAATATCCTTCTCTTCTCCTTTACCCTCGTCAATACATTTGCTTAGCGAAATTAATTATTATATTTGGTTCATTAGAAGCTTGAAACGCCCAGCTTAACTCGGTGATACAAGTTAGTAGAATACAACAAACACAAATACAATACAATACAACAAATATGTTTCAATGCACAAAAACAAACACTAACTTCGATATTTCCATTCCCATTCTGTTTGAGTGGTCGCCCCTAAGCTGTACAACTGGGTTACGAGGGTATTGAGCTTAGCAAAACGCAGATATTGTGCAGCTGCTACATAATCTAGCCTTAATTGGAATTCTAGAATTATGCAAGTATGTTCGACATGTGTACAAGACCTCTAGAAGCTTTACGGGGT
This sequence comes from Tortrix viridana, assembly GCA_963241965.1. Taxonomy (NCBI): domain Eukaryota; kingdom Metazoa; phylum Arthropoda; class Insecta; order Lepidoptera; family Tortricidae; genus Tortrix; species Tortrix viridana. Next base: position 16,598,796 of record OY725172.1, read on the forward strand.
AGCAGTAATACAATTGGCTTATTCGCTTAAACTGTTCACTTTTTAACCCTCGACGCAAAAAGAGGGGTGCTATAAGTTTAACGTGTGTATCTGTTTGTATTTGTATTTGTGTATCCGTCTGTGGTATTGTAGCTCCTAAAAAATGGACCATTTTGATTTAGTTTTTTTTGTTAGAAAGGCAACTTAATCGAGTGTTCTTAGGTAGATTTGATGAAAATCCGTTAAGTCATTAAAGAGTAATTGGCTCTGAAAGTGAGTCCCAATTTTGTCGGAGGTTTATTAATTCTTTGACGAGTTATTAACCGGCGAGCCTAAGTTGGCCCGTCAGAGCGTTGTTAACATTAAATTTAAGTGTATTTTTAACTTGGCCGCCGGTCTCGTCAACGACGCAACTCGACCAAAAAGGTAAGTTCATACCTTACGCGTCTACGAGTGTGTAGGCCAACTTTAATTTTCCGGTTAATACTTCAACGACGATTTGAAAAGTGAGATATTTAAGAGAATAAAACCACTTTTAGTAGCAACGTATTGATATTTTGAAATAGATATTGAATGTTACCGTTTTGAGAGGTACTTGATACTTACTTGATTGACTTTGTTAAACCAGCTGAGAATCATGAAAACACTAACGATTAATCAAAATAATGAAAAATTGGGAAAGTTGGCGGTGTTTGGGGTTATGATTGTACTCTTATGCCCTTACTAATAAACGTTGAGTAACCGCTGAGTAGTTATGCCATGCTTTGTCCTTATCTGTCATTGTGACATTTGAATTCGACAGATAAGGATGGCATAACTACTCAGCGGTTACTCAACGTTTATTAGTATGGGTATTACCCTGTAAAGTTTTAGCTTAAGCAGTGTGTAAACTGAGATGGTTCGACTGTGCCCCAATACACGGGCACGCCACCCACACCCACTGCGAAGCTGTAGTAATGGTTGTCTTAACCAACAGTAATAGGCCAAACTAAAAAAAAAATATAAACTAAAAAATTATAGAATTCTAGCTTTTGCTCGTCTCCGTCTGCGTGGAAGTCATTTATCGTTATCCCCTCGGGAATTATCACTTTTTCCAGGATAAAAGTATCATGTGGCAATCCAAGATAAGGAATATATCTGTGTCAAGTTTCATTACAATCCGCTCAGCAGATAATATATATTACCTTTTTGTACTAAACCTTCTTCTTCGAGTGCAAGTCTGCGAAAAACTGAAAACTGATAAATTATGTCGTGAGCATGTTAATAGAAACATTTGCGCTTGGCTACCCTGGAGTGGATGAATATCACCTGAAATGATGATGATGATGATGATGATGATGATGATGAAGAAGAAGAAAAACTAACTAACGGTTTAATGAGGCGTATAGTTTTGACTGAATATACTTAAACGCTAGAGAACTAACTATTTCAGAGTGACATTATTTGGTCCGTCACATACAAAATTCCAGCTTGAAATTAGGTGGATATCAATTTTAACCGACTTAATTTCATTTAGATATGAAACCCAACGTGTTAAATGACTAGAAATGTGTTACTGATAGGTGTCTGATCGTAAACGATGTTTAAAAAGCCTGATGTAACTTCTGAAAACTTTACGCCTATAACTTTGTCAAAAACTATTTGGACGTAAAATTGAATTAGTTTTTCCAATCAAATACATAAATCAGGCATTAAATGTGCCTTTGAAATTCTTACTAAATAATATAACCATAGTTCGAATGTAAAGGAATCACCGGAATTTGTGCAGTATTTAAGAATCCACACTATTAATCAAAAACATGTAAAAATCTTGACTAACTATCAAGCTAACCAATGAAGCATGCATTATTCTAATGCACACTACACAATCGCAACCTTTATATTGTAATTATAGCACACTCGCCACCACGCCATCGTATCGGCGTACTCGCAGCCATATAATCACTATTTGTTATTCGTGTATGGTGTTGTAATGACAGTTACTACAAACAGACAAACCAATCAATGAATGACCGCTACTTTTACTATAAAATATAATATTTTAATGTCTTTGAAAGCCAATTTATTATTTTGGTTGTAATGTCCCTTAATTCCTGAGTGCATTCCTTAGAAATACCTTCAAAAATCTCTTAAATACCTTTCACATATTTTTACTGTCTGTGTCTACATAAATATCATCTGATATGACAAAATGCTGAATTTCTACCAGTACAGGTTATTTGAATAAGAGAATTCGTGTGTCGCAAATAGATTTTAAATATACGTAAATGGTGTCCAATTACGTAGTGCTTCTGACACTGTTAAGAACAATTTCAGATTTAACACTGGCTATTATGACAAAATGTTTGAACATATACACGAGAGATGGAAATATAGGTACTCCAAGCTTACGTAAGGTGTTAAGCCTTACCATTAAGTAAATACGTTACAAATTGCCAACACGGATTGTCTCATCCAATGAACCTAAAGTACTCGTAATAATAGTTCCACCCCTTCGTACAACTTTGCAAAATCACCTTGAAGTATTGCAACATCATACGAACTTGTCTGTAATCAATGTCGATGTTTTCGTGGCGGGCCAGGCACGAAACTCCAGTGCTCGCTTGTCCCTTACGCATCATACACGCTGACGAAGAGCTTCTCGTGTTAGACAAGCCTTGCTCGCTGCCGGTGAGTCCGCAATGCGTTGGACCCGTGTGCGGGACAGACTCTGACTGGAAATTAATTTGTTATTTAATTAAAGACTTACAGACCTTCTTTTCGAAATGGCCGGCAATACATCTGCGATTCCTCTCCTGGTGTGACCTACGGGCTCGTTTACCTCCTCTAGCATAAAAAGAACTTGTTCCTAGATTTAAACGACATAATTTGTCAGCAGAGAAAATATATCATGTCTATCGTTAACCCCAAACCTGAAAGTGTGGCAGAAATATAATAAGCCTTAGCAAATTGCGAAAAAGGTATAACCTATGTTTTTTATTGAAACTCACGTAACATGAACGTCGTTAGTTACTGTAATCGATTACCGTGTAAAAGTTATAATTACTAATTTCTAAAATTAATAAAACGCTTAATGCTTGCATGATAAAGGCGATAATAAATACAGTTTTTTTCAAATAAAATATTATACTCGTATTGTGTCGTGTCATTAATTCTGAAACGTTTTGTTTTCCTAACATTTACACGCATTTACGTCTTATGCTTATACGTTATAAAAATACGCAAAACATCTTGATAATTAGAAAAATCTGAAGATTATGAAATCATCGCACAAAATACGTATTACAACTAAATTTTAATTCTAATTAAAGTCACCCAATTAAAAGTCTCGTATATTTTACTCGAGCTTATTCCGAAGAGCTGAACTTTGAGGGCTGAAGTAAAGCTTGCGGTATTGTTATTACTTGTTCAGAGTAGTTTGTTACCGTGAAGAGCGTAAAATTTAAACTTTTTTTTCTCTTTCAAATTGCTAAGTACACTAATGACGGTACGGAGATTTAAAAACTATATTATAACCTCTAAATTAAAAATACTTGCGGCGTATGTTCAAGCATAGTTACCTGTAATAAGTAACTCCTCATATTTTGTTTACTACTTTGTTAAATTATATTAATGATTATATTTGAGGTTTTCGACACAAAATGAAATGTTCTCATAACAAGCCGTCATCCGTAATATTATATTACCCTAAAATGTAGGACGTCCCAAAGATACATAAATTCTCTAAATCAATTTTTATCCTTACTATTAAGATGTAAAATACCTTCAGAGTCTGTCCCAAGATGTGATCTGCGCCAAAGTTGAGACAAGAAACCTCAAAGATAAAGCGAGAATGGTCTCAAACACCACTCACAAGTGGAATATTAGTAAAATCCCCTTGAAAATCTGTTGACGTCAGTCTTAATGGTTCTGCAGAGTAAAAACAGCGTGACATCCAAAAGTATATCTTTTTCAAGTAATTTGAGTAACATTTTACCAGTATGATGAAACAGTAGATTTACTAGGTATCCTAGAAATTAAAAATTCAATACCGCTTGTTTCATGTAAGGAAATATAAGTACTGATGGAATAGGATTTTTTGTTCCTCTCGTTTCTGTTATTGTAAACATTTTTGTTATTATAAGCATTTATTGTTTCATTATCAACAACAGCTTTAGAATCTTTTGTGTAAAATAAATGATACCAAATAGAAGTGTTCAGAATTTAAATCTGCAGAACCATTACTTAATCGTTTATGTGTGCATTTTTATCAAAATTTACCTACTTTGTTCTGATGTTTTGTGTGTTTTTTTAATAGGAACTCTTGTGAAACGACGAGAATCCTTTTCATAATGTTCTCCATTATCACGAATGCCTACATTAACTTTTGTCTTACTCTTTCTCTATAATACTCTTCTTTTTTTTCACTTTTTCGTTTATGTTGGTGACTCTATATAAGTATGCATGTGTTGTTAATGCAATTTATCACCTTTGTATAGTAATGCATTAAATAAAACTGATTAAAAATAAATTAAACTATAAATTACAAATTGTTGAAAATATAAATTGTATTCTGTATGATTTTAATATTAACCTTTATTATCAATACATTCTAATGCGTTTACATTTGGTAAGGCTTGATTCTTCAATTATTTCATCATTTACATACTTAACAAATTCAAGCGCATCGGAAATATTTTCATGTTTTATTAAATCGTTGTTTAATGGTATAATTGAAATATAATCTATATTTTGTACCCTAATTGTGTAAGTGCTACCCTCTCAGGTGCACCCGTGCGGACGGTACCGACACAACACGGTCGTGTTTATACTGGCAAAGGAATACAACTTGAAGAACTTGAGGACCATTCACAGACTGGACAGGCTAACATCAGGTAAATGGATATAATTGAAGTGCAGTTCAACGTAGAACTTTGTCGCGATGAGGTGACATATCAAAGTTGAGTGATGTGATTTTTCACTGCGATAGGGTTTTACCGTGGTCTATTCCGTGATCCATTTTGTTAACTACATTGGCAAGATATGTAATTCGTGCTTATTGTACTTAAAAGGGATCCTTTTATCAAAATTTACGATAGTATCCATCAGACCGTGTACCATTGTCAATCGAGAGCGGCAGATTTTTAAGCTACTAGAAATAAAATGTACAATTATTATTATTATTACACTAGAGCAAATTTTGCCTTCTGTTACGTGCTGCTATGTATGTATAGTTCTATAAATAAACTCATTTCTATTAATTTCATCATTGTAAATTTCAACATTATCAATATGCTGCGATAACTCTTCGATTATGGGAAACGAATAAAAGTCTAAATTGAAAAAAAAACGTATGCCAGCAATAACACCATTAAGTCCTTCCATCCCATCCACAACTGTACGTCAACCCAAGTGTTTAATCAAAACCTGTAACTAAACCTTTCACAACACCATTTTACTATCCAATCAGGGCTCCTCTTGTTCGGCCGGAGTCCTAAGAAGGCGAGACAGATGGAGCATCAGATCAGGAACCGACAGGTGTTAAAGGAGTACGTCTGCCGAGTGGATGGCGAGTTTCCTGAGTGAGTGCACTGTTTACTTTATTAGTCGTTATATTTGGATTATTAACGCCTCTCAGATTTATTAACAAAACAGAACCGGTATTGACTTCTTGACATTTAATTTTTAAGCGAAACCATAGTGCAAGCGACTACAAACTGATGTATCCACTCTTTCACCTTATTGCATAAGGTCCAAAAGTGGATACATCAGTTTGTAGTCAAATTACATTCCCGAATCCCGGTATGGGCAAATATTTGTGTGATGAGCCATGGATGTTTTCTATATATTTAACTATGTATTTCTATATATAAGTATGTATATTGTTGCCTGGTAACCATAGAACAAGCTTAGAGCTTAGTTTGGAACTAGGTCAATTTGTGTGAGATTGTCCCTGATATCTTTTTATTTATTTATAATAATAGTTAGCTGAAAATTAGTTTTCTTAACAAAAATACAGCTGATCCATTTTAATTGTAGTGACGTGTTTTTTTTATTAATTTTCCAGAAATAATGTGCCTTAGACCAAATTGAAATATCATCCCTGAATTATTTACACTTCTTAATTATATTTCTAGAAATAGGGCCAAGTATTTTCTCTACTTAGTTACTCTTTTTTTACATTGACGTGTCTACTAAATCGTCGATGTAGTTACGCGAAAATTTGGCTTTCAGCCATTTTATTACCAGTCTGATCGACATTTAGATTTTCTGTCCATCAATCAATGTCCCAATAAATGAGTTTCATAATTAATTATTTCAAAATAGACAAGGTTAATGTCTGGTCCATATGAAAATATGATTTGAATTATTTTTATTACTTGCCAAAGTGATGTTCGCGTCACGCTTGTATATTATAAATAATTGTGACGTTAACGGGTCACTCGTATTTTTATATAAATTGGTTGCCCTACAGATAAATTAGGCATTTAAATAATCGAAAATAATGGTTTAAAAAACGACGAATTTACTACACATACTTTACCACAATTTAATGAATTTACCACAGTATAAATAATGCAAAATTTAGTTTATTTGCTAGTTCGTGTTTTGCTAAATAATTTAGTTTTAACGATACTACAAAACATTCAAATATCACTTAACGCTGTTTATACCTGTAATATGTACGTGTTAAAAAAAAAACAAAGTAACAATAACACCCTTTATATCAACAGTGAAGAAATCGAATGTCAAGAAGCCATAGAAGTGGTGAGCTACAAGATAGGCGTCTGCAAGGTGTCAGCAAAGGGGAAGGACTGCTCGACGGTGTTCAAGAGGCTGGGCTACAACGTCAGGAGCAACACCAGTGTGGTGCTGTGCAAGCCCAAGACTGGCAGGATGCACCAGATCAGAGTGCACTTGCAGTACTTGGGTAAGTGAAAAGAAATCTCAAGTGGGGTGTCCACAATTTGCATACCGTGTTTCAAATTTATTTATGGCAAATATGTAGCCATTACGTACTTTTGTATATATCTATGTCCACATACTTGTAGACTCTTGCGTATATCGTATTGAAAAGCGACTAGCGTGTCGATTTCTGAAAATCGATTGCTCGATAATACAGGCGAGCGGTAATTCATAATCAAACAAGCTCCTATCTTCAGTTGGTGCCAATGTAGAGTAAGGTCCTGATTTGTTATTACGGGCAAAATTTGTTATTACGGGCGTGAAAACAGTTTACATTTAAATCATGTTTAAGACCTTAAATATCTAAAAACAGTAAAGAAACTAACTTCAGAATTAGCTTTTCTTTCAGACCGCTTAATTTTGCACCTCTTTGTTGACCTGTAACTCATATTTGACATGATTAATCTCAGGTATTGTAAAATATTCACAACATTATTGTAATTTGAAACCCGCGTAGCCCACCCACAAACAGTGAAATTTGATATTTCGGAGACCTCACGCTACACTAGCGCCTCTAGCGGCGAATTCACACGCGAAAAATTGGTCAAATAAAAAAAGATTTATAACATATTTTAAATATTTTAACAGGTTATCCAGTAGTAAACGACCCACTCTACAACCACCCGGTGTTCGGTCCTCTACGCGGAAAGGGTGGTGACACAGGCGGCAAGACAGATGAGCAGTTGGTCAGAGACCTCATTGCCATACACAACGCCGAGAACTGGCTAGGAGTTGACGCAGCTGACGACGATATGCTGTTCTCTAAACCAGTGTCTGATGATAAAGGTACAGTTAATATAAGTGTAGTTACAAAAGTGGACCATGATATTTTCGAAAATGTCCTTTAACCCAGTTAAATCCTGATCGAACTGGGTGAAATTATTAAGCTTCTTGTGACGTGATCGAAGTTATAATTGGAGTAGGTAATATTAGAAATGGAAAAGTATTTCCGAAACAATATTTTTTTACTAAAATTATCTACTTATGTATCTAAGCAATGCCTTCTTCAAGCATAATTCAAAATTTTGGCCAGATGTTAAATTTTGTAGTCTTCACTGAACCTTTTTTAACAGGAGTTGAAGACGACTGCGATACGGGACCTACGTCTCGAGAATCTTCTCCAAGATTGGAATCACCAGCGCCTGGGGTGACTCCATCATCCGTCATGACGCGTAAGTCAATAGAAGACAAGAAGGGAGTGCTAATATAATTGTGGCAATGTTTGTTTTTGCTAATCGTTAGTCTATACACTTCATAATAACTTTGCTAGTTGAGAAAGTATATTGAAAACATTTACGACCTAATTATTAATAAAAGAGCAATTTAAATAGGTGCTGGTGAGTCAAAGATTAGGTATACGTAGAGTTTTAAGTTTCTTACTGTTTCAGTGGCGTGTCAGTAGTGGCGTGGATTATCTTGACGTGTATCAGAGTTTAGTCTCGAGATAACTACGTGACGATTTGACTTGGAAAGAGTATGAACCATCAAAAAGCTGGAAAACAAACTAACAAATACTTATAAGCTACGAGTATTAAGGCGTGACAGCACTGTAGATAAAGAAAAATTAATTATGCATTATCTGTGTTCCCTCGCTATAAAAACAATTTTACTTGCTTATGTATATACGAGTTTAATTTTATCTTTGAATTTGGCGCGCGTGTTCTAAATATTATGTCAATCAAGACCTGGCGTTTGATATATGTTTGGCACATTCTACGCAACGGTGCGCGGGTTCCCGCCTTTGACAAACTCGTAGGGACCGCGAATAGGGACATGGAACGTGTTCTGAGCGCAGGCGCGCGGAAGCCTATACCCTCGAGTAGTTCTGGACAGTTGTAAAATCCTGTACATATTTTATGTAAGACTGCGTCCTGGACCGTCTGCCTGTCACCCAATGACAGAAGCCCGTAACGTGCCAGTAATTTGTCGTATGACATGGTGGTGTGGGCGAGCCTATAGGGCAGCGCTCGCAGAAACTTTTTCTGAACGGCGCTGCACTATAGGCTCGCCCACACCACCATGCCATACGCCAAATTACTGGCACGTTACGGGGTTCTGCGACGTTTAAGAACTATGCATATAAAATGTAGTCGTAATAATAAATTAATTGATACTTCTACTTTTATTTATATTAATGTTTTTTGTCACCAGCGACACTCCCGAGTCCTTCTAGCGCCGCAGAAGCTCCTTTGGACGCGTCACCAGTGGCCTGCACCTCGGTACCCTCACCAACTCCGTCAGCGGCTATGAACGACGACTCCAGTGATGCCAAGGTTGGTGGTTAATAAAAATCAAAGTGTGGAAGATTACAGTATTTCCTTCACTTTTGATTCATTATCAGTCGGACACGCCTAACCTGTATTCATAAACGGGTTTTTTTAAGTATTCATTGGAAAGGATAACGCAACAGTTTTGGTATCATAATAGTTTACTGATCAAGTGATTTAAGAACTCTAAAATTAAAAGTAAATTGGAAAATATTATTAAGTGCATAAATTTGCAATACCCTGCTAAAAATAAACTCGCTCGTTAGTTTTGTTAGCAATTTATCAAAGTTATAACTTCATTTGTACTATCGTGTAGAACATTCAATTCAAACATCCGAAATTTAATTTCTGACCAAACTTTTAGTATTAGCCTGTGTAGGTAAACATACCCTTAAAAGGGTACGGAATTTATTCCGAACTGTGGCCAGTTGATTTTAATGTTAGATTCCAAAAGTGAAATCAGGTTACATTGCGGAGTTTTAACTAACTTCGTTGGGTTATAGTAAAATTACGAGTACGGGTTACTTAATATTAAATTGTAATTTCCTCGTGCTAATTGAAACTTAAGTAGTAAATTAACAAAAGTGTTAGGCCTAAATAAGATTAATTGGCTTGTGGTGTAGACTCGTGACGGCAAAGTGCCTGGTTCGATCCCTAGTGGCCGCCGTGTAGTAATGAGTTTTCTAACTTAAGTTCACTAGGTTTAATGGTATCCAATATTCTTACGGAGATCTTGAGAAAACCTGCAGATGCACGTTTAAATAAGTAATGGTAATGTGTTAAAGTAGTAAAACCACCACCACCCTCACTGACCCTCATTTCATAGAATTTATTTATTTATTTATTTATTATTTAAATACATTTGTACCTTAACAGCTAAAGCCAACACAGCACAAACTTACAAACATGATGGTTACGTTTACTCTATCGTGCTCTCAGGCATCTCCCTTTCTATCGCTCTCTTGCACTCTATCATCAGACGCCCAATCGGATTCGCAAACAGATCACACTGCGGCACTGCCTCGAGCATGGAATTGAGCAGCGCTAGCGCGCGCGCAATGGGCGCCTGCGCGTGCTTTCGCGTGCGCGCCGCCGGCACCGCTAGTAGCGGGTGCCTTCTGGCTCGGGTGTATCGATCAGGCACGAAAAGACGCACAAATGCCTCAACAAGACCTGCACAATCTATTTTGTTCCTGATTATACCTAGGGCAAACTTTGCCAAAGAGAGTAACCTACGCAATTGCAAGGAGTCGTATCCTAAGTGCCCCTGCAAAAATAAGGTCGGATACATATAGGGGTAGTACCGGTATAACCTCTTATACAAAGCCCTTAAAAATTTCTTTTGGATTTGTTCCAACATAAGAGTATATTTACTCTCATGCGGACTCCAAACCGCTGCATTCGTTTCAAGTATGCTGCGCACAAGGGCAGCGTACAGCACACGAGTGGCGCTCACACTTAGGGGCGCGGAGTTACGCAGGACGAAGCCTAGTCTTTTGTACGCGGCGTCAGTCACAGCCTGAACGTGATCGCGGAATGTAAGTCCGGGATCAAATAGCACACCCAAGTCGCGTACCTGAGCTGAACGAGTTATAGCAACTCCGGCGATAGTGTACTCAAACTCATGAGGGACGTGTGACCGCGTGAAGCTCATCATCTGGCACTTACTGGCATTGAAATGGAGTTTATTAGCGAGGCTCCAGTGGTACACTGCGTCTATGTCTCTTTGCAATTCCTCACAATGCTTTTGGCTTTGGATCGGCTTAATTACCTTCACATCGTCAGCAAACAACAGCAACGAGGAATCATGCACCACTAAAGGTAAATCATTAATGAGCAGCACGAAAAGAAGTGGGCCGAGGTTAGATCCCTGGCTAATACCGGATCGCGTGCGGTAACACTCGGACACATAGGGGCCATACTTTACGTACTGCTTTCGATCAGACAGGTAACTAGCAAACAGCTTTAGGAGTCTGGGTGTACATCCCATCGCACCTAGCTTCAGTAAAAGAATGTCGTTGTCCACTCGGTCGAACGCCTTCTGGAAATCCAGATAGATGACATCGACTTGACCCTGCCTATCCAACTCCCGGGACACTATCTGAGTTAAGGTAAGGAGGTTAGTAGTCACCGACCTCCTTGGCAGGAACGCGTGCTGTGCATTGGCTATGTGGGGCTGACACTGGGAGAGCAGGCTACTATGCAGTGCCGATTCGAAGAGTTTAGCCGGGGCACTCAGAATAGCAACAGGACGATAGTTCTCCACCTTCTCCTTCGAACCCGTTTTAGGTATTGGTGTCACCCGCGATTTTTTCCAGGCCGTTGGGTAAACCCCTGTTTCGAGAACCAGGTTAAAAATAAACGTAATCGGGCCAACTAGGTAATCGATACACGCCTTGAGCACAAACGCCGGTATCGCATCGGGTCCAGGTGCCGTCCCTGGTTTCAACTTCTTAACCGCTTTCCTCACTTCGTCCATTGTGAACTGTTTGACGTCAATACGCCTAGCGTCGACTGGCAGACTTGTACTGGCTAAGCTCGGATCAAGAACGGGTTCATTTGGCAGGAAAACGGAACCAAAGTGAGCCGCAAATGCAGCGGCGGCGTCCGCTCCAACGTGTTCAATGTCTCCGCGCGTGACCTTAGCCTCCACTCCTCCTTTACAGCGTAATGAGTTGACATGGGACCAAAACTGAGCCGGGTCTCGCAATAATTTGCTTGATATAAGTTGCTGGTAGCTGTTGTATGCATTGCTTATTTCGAACTTAATTCTGGTCCGCAGTTGGCTAAAGCGCTCATACACTGATCTATCGCCCGATTGCTTCCACTTTCGATGAAGGTAAGCTTTCTTTTCAATGTCACGGATGATTGCTTTCGTGTAGAATGTTTTACTTTGCCGAATTTTCATTTCATCGACAGGCATTTCCATGTGCAGGGTTTATAATTTTTTTGTGGTCATAGGTCTAACTTAACCTAACCTACCTAACCCATGCTTAAGATAACCTGAAAATAATAAGGTTTTATCAAAAATTAGCTTTCGATGAATTGAAATTCGGTGAAACGACACATTTGATGAAATGAGTGTCTACAAAACAAGGGGACACTAGGCATACAAAATTTTAGGGTCGAAATGTATCAATGAACTCGTATGTAAGTATTACATGCCCTCTTCTCTCCTAATGTTGCTATGCCCAACAGGGCCCGTAATTAAGTTATAATAAATGATTACTGTAAACTTAAGTTAGCCGTACATCTGTAAACTAACATTATGGAATGCAATAAACGTTTGAGTATTGAGTATCCTACAGAACCTGTGTATCTGTATAACTTACTTAAATGGTCAATTTATTTTATCACATTAATAGTATTTTAATATCGCTAGCCAAACTGCATTGAACAAAAAAATCTGCAGTTATTACCGTTTGCAGAATCCAACTTGTCTACAATGACACATTTACAAAAGCATTGTATTTTTTTGCTACAGGGTTTAGTGCACCCTGTCTATAAAGTCACTCTTTCGGCTCCTAACTTTTTCTCCTAAAATAGGCCTGAAATTCTTAAATATCTTTTCACAGTCGGACAAAGTGACGGTGGCGACCCAGACCGGCTGTGCAGCGACGGCGACGAGCTCGGCCAGCGTCTCGACGAGCAGTTCCGACGGGCTGTCGACTGACCCCCACTGCTACGAGTGCCGCGTGCGATACCGGGACCCTAGGCCGAGGGACCTCGTCATGTACCTCCACGCTTGGAAGTACAAGGTAACATAATTGATGAGACACAAGTGTGTGAAGTAACAAAGTAGATAAGGTGGAATTGGTGTTTCTAAGTTGGCACCGTTCTTCAAATCATTAATTTATATTGTAATTGCCTTTGTCCGCTCTCGTTTATCGTTTTTATTTTTTTATTTTCCGGCATCATTATTCAGATCATGGGTTTTTGTGTGTCCAATTTCATCTAAATCTGTTCAATTGTGCATGCGTGATTAAAAGACAAACATCCAACCATCTTCATGAACATTCATATATGAAATTTCTTTGCTGAAATTAAAGCGCATTTCATTACCTCTGAAATTTTGGTTGAAATTGACCAGAGCCCTTAGCCAAGATGCCCATCGCTAACTAGCGTTTCTATTAGTTTAGTTTTAAACCAATCGCGTCACTGGTAGATCACGTGACTCTTCGTATTACGTGATCTACCAATGACGCGATTGGTTTAAAAAGTAAACGAATAGAAACGCTAGTTAGCTATGGGCATCTTGGCTAAGGGCCCTGTTAAGTGTAGTTTCTTTTATAAAGTTCCTTGTAGTTATAATGTCAAACAGTTGAACATTATGTATATTGATGACCTAAGTATGAATTGTTTTGTTTTTGTTTCTGTGTCAGGGCCCCGGCTGGGAATATGAGACGGAGCTGCCTCAGTGGGCGAGCGTGGAGTGGGATGAACCAGAGAACTCATAGTTACACGAACTGACACCATTGCGGCGGCGCCTAGCTACCACCCTGTACATCTCACATATACCGCAAAAATGGAAGAAATAAAGACTAAATAAAACTTATTGATGAAACTGTTAATAATGAAATTTGGACTGATTTTATTGATAAAAACGATGTTTTAAATGGTAACGATGTTGATGATTGTTAAGATGTTTTCACTTTTGTCAACGTGATAGTTATCGCTCCTTAAGATAAAGGCCCCATTAACGTTGACTCTAGAATATACGTAGTTACCACACAAAGTATGTAATCAGGTGAAGTTAGCAAAAAGTGCCGCGCCTATGGCGGTTCGTCATCGTGCGATATTACTGGTACTCAATCGGCTGTACACGTACAGTACACTGAGGTAAGTTTTATAATAACTAAACTAAGTGAGATTTAGAGTAAGTACTTTAGATTATTTGTGCGTTTGTTCCGCTCTTTATTGAACCTCTTATCCTAGTTTAATTAGCTGAAAAGAGCGTTAACACTAGTTTCTTTTTTTATTCTCTGTTTTGTACGTAGTTTACGATTTTAGATCTTTATGTCTGAGTTCAGTTCCTATCGGCCTAGGAAGTTTCGTCAAGCTTATTGTATGTAAGAAGTAAGGAAATGTAACAATTGTAATGATATCGGTAACTGTAAAATAGTTATATCGCTTTAACGAGGCAGGGTCAGAACCACAATCATAAATGAATATATAAAATTTGAAATGAAATGATTTATAAATAAAACACACGATGGGATAGCTCTTCTATTTAATTCTCAAATCAGTTACTTTTTTGGAAAAACTTTAAATAGAGAATCTAGTAAACGTGTTTTGGATCAAAAACGTATTGCTATTTTGAAACTAACGAAAGCACGTAAATCTTAATTGAGTATAAAATCTTGGACCACTGCTATTAATATTTTCTTATCGTATAAAATTGAAAATAGGACCACTTTTAACATTTTTTTAGAAAAGCTATCTCTGTATCATTAGACGCATGTCTATAATAAATGCATAAGTAAATAAATTTTAATAAATAAATTAACGCATTTTGTAGGCGGTGTGTTAGAGGCATCGTCACATTTTGGCTTCCATAGTATTGAGTAGATAAAAGTTTTTAACATATTAAGAGACGAATCTTCGAATTTTTGTACTCGACTTTGATACATTGTGACGGCAGTGTTTCGAACGATACTAAGTTTATTTACACGATTCTTATTCTATTACTAACAAGTTGTGACATGCATTTATTGTATTTTCTATTTGATCGATTAACATCTTGGAAAAAGACAGTTGATGTGCGTATATTTAAACATAAACCTTGACCAAAGCAATAGTTCTTTACTTAGCTCCAAAGACAGTGATGTAAGTTTTACAATAGAAAGATTCAACAGAACGAAGCAGCACATTTTAAAGACATGGAAGAATAATTTAAGAAAAAAGAAAGAGTTCGTTACAGTTTAGTTTAAGTTTGTGTGTTTTTAGTTCTAAGTTTTTACAGTTTGGTTTCTTTTAATAATGTTTGGATTGTTTTCGAAGTTTTGACTGTCTCAACACGATTTACAACGCTGGTTCGTTTTTACGGTAGATAATATTACTATCTTACTGTAGTATTAAATGTAAAAGACAATTTCTTGTTACTGATAATATTTCACGAGCTTTCATAAGATTAGTTTGGAAAAATATATATTTTTCTTACTTGTAGCGTAGTGGTAGTGTCCATATATGTTGTTTCCTGTTATACAATGATTTTGTGGAAACTCTTGGAGTAAGCTCTCGTAGGTCATGTTTATCTTTGCTGATTTTTACCATCACTTTTGCATTGTCTAATGGTTCTTCATCAAAACTTGAGTTGGTATTTCTTTTTATATTAACTTTATCTCTCTGTAAGTTTCTCATCATTAATAAGATTGCTTACTTCAATTGCATCACAAAATCACGCTGTTGTTGCTATTGGCTATACTATGTACATATAATGCTAATTGTGAACGTGCTACTCGTTTTATTTTGCTGACATTGTCTCTAAACATTCTATTATCTGTATTGGGATCAAAGTATTTTAAAGTCAGGGCAACACCCGAACAGTCATGTAATTTTAGAGTTGTACGTAATCCATGTTTAAACGTAACAGATTTTTTGTAAAGTAAACAGTAGCATGTACAAAAGTAAGTTTCGTGGCATATCACCTAGGTACCACAGTGAGATCCGTTTTATTCGCCGGTTTTTAAACGGTCAGTTAAGTCGGACTCTCAGACGAATATTGTTGTATTTTTATAGGATTTAAGACCTGTTTATACATTACGTTAAATAAATTTAGACAACCGTTAACGCGGAAAGTGAGGCTGGAAGATGTACGAGTGTTTACTTCAGTGTTGTTGTTGGTAAGAAGTGTCTTCAGCCTTACACTATCAAAGATGTAGGTATTTGTTTTTATTTTAATTAATTCATAATTGCCTTTTGACATAATACGACTTGACGTCGCTGATTCGTTTTTATCATTTATTTGTAAGACATTTTCATGTGCCTTCTCAAAATAATAAAAGAGAATAAAGATAACTTGTAATAGTACGTTTTTTAAATTACAGTAACATTGTGATTGTTACATGTTTTAACGTAAGTAGATACTTTTGGCACATTACTCGAGCGAGAAGTCGAGTGTGTTTAGAGGGTGAAACGAAAGTCGCAGTTTAAAGATACAATGTATATTAAATGTTATTTTCTGGTCATCTCTTTAAAGTTTAGCAGATTTAGCCCTGTACCAGCCATCACGAAAAAATCTTAAAATTGTTCCATTTTTATACTAGAACGGTAAATTGTAAAGTTGTACAGTCGAGTACAAAGATATGTAACTAAAGTGTTATATTTTAGCTCCTTACTCCAATGGGATAAGATGCAAAAGTATACATATCTTTCTCTCTGTACACCTCGAACTGTACACCTGGAAGAATTATAGTGTTCTTATAACATCTTTCAAAGAAATTGGATGATTTAAACAAAGTAGAGTAGACGACGGATAATATACCTACAATGTGACGTGGAATTTAAACAATTGAAAAAACTTGTCAAAAGTTTTGAAGTTAACGAAGTCAGGGGCATTTTATTTTGTGATAACTTTCTACAAAAAATCCTCTAGACATCTTCGAGCTCGTTATTGGCACATTTTTGCTTAAATAAACATTTGTTTGCGTATTTATTTTAAAATTGCGATATATTCGTGCCATATAACATGGCTTGCGTTATTTAAGTTGAATTGTTTTTTAATAATTACTATAACAACATGAAAGACATTTGTTTATTTAATAAGTATTATAATTAAGAATATAATAGCGTTCCCTTCTTTAGATTCATGTTATAAGTATTCATGTTTCCACTTAAATTTAATTAGAATAAAATTCATCATTGGCTTTGATTGTTTTATTTCCAAATTCTATCTGCCTTCTAATATGAAAACCCGCCAAAGTACAGGGAGTGAAAGAGACATAGTAATGAAGTATATAGCTCTGACCTTTTCGCTGTCTGGAACAGTTCATGAGGCGGCTGCTATAGTTTAATGAGTGACCGTTACTGACTGGCATTATAAGTTCTACCTAACTTACTGAAGATGTACATATCCGTAAGTTGACACTCCAACCGAATAAAGAACGACGTATTAACAAAAAAGACGTATTAACAAAAACCCCAACCAAATAAAGACGTATGTGCAAAATTAACATTTTGCACATACGTCTTTATTCGACTAGGGTGTCGAAGTAAGTAGTGAGTTGTTGAGCTACATTCTGTACGTAGCATGAAACAAAAAGGGGTGTGCGTAAAGTATTGTTTAATTTTATTAATCATGCGATGCATGCATAAAACCTAATTGTTTTGTATTCGGATTACCGTATAAATAAATAACTGATAAATAACTCTTAAATGTCCTAAATAATAATAAAAAAAGATTTTCACCAAATTTAGTTAAGAACATTCTCAATCAAGTCACCTTTCAAATGCAAAAACCGGGCAAGTGCGAGTCGGACTCACGCACTGAGGGTTCAGTACACTATTGGTTGGTTTTTAGTATTTTTTGTTATTCTATAGGGTTTGTTTTTTCTATACAACATACGCTTTTACTATACAACAAAAATAAAAATACGTTGAAAAAAAACGTTTCTTGAACTTTGAAATTATTTCCCTTTTTTTCTTAGTAAATCCGCCGTTATAACACATACCTATTCTGAAAAAAAAAACTTCTATCTATTACGGTTCAAAAGATACAGCTCTTTATAGTTAGGACAGACAGACGGTGGGACGGACAGCGTAGGCATATTAATAGGGTCCCGTTGGGTGCCCTTCGGGTACGGAACCCTAAAAACTAAATTAAAATCGTTTCATCTGTTCGGGAGCTACGATACCACAGATACACTGATACACACGTTATACTTATAACCCCTTTTGATTTGCGTCGGGGGTTAAATAGGGATAAAAGATAAAAAATATTTATTCAGTAAGTAGGCCGCACGGGCACTTTTACACGTCAAATCTACCAGCGCTTCCCAAGAGGAGACCACTGCTGAGAAGAAGCGCCGCAAGAAACTCAACAGTTAGTCATTTTTTAAACAATTAACTTACGACTAGTTATGACAATGATACTAGGTACTTATTCTAGCATTATATAAAACTATAAAAATAATATAAAATATCTGCGCAGTTCTGCAGGAAAACATATCAGAATTATTTCGAAAAAAAAAGAATATATATTTAAGTATACATATACGTATATATACCTACAGTGAAGCGAAACGTTCCTAAACATCGAAACTATCAACTCCCTATAAACGAGAAACGCCAATAAAATAAAATGAGCAAAATTTACCGCGTTGGCAATACAGCACTCGGAAAATACTCTATTACGGTGCAAATAAAACGGATCCAGGTAAATAAAAGTATTCGGTGAAATCGAGCACGCACACAAAAAAAATGTGTTCGTATCCTCGATGAATACTTAACAGGTATTACGACGAAACCATGTTACTGTTGCACTGGACTTCAGCTCTATCCCGTAGCATTACGACCTGGTTTTAATGGTTAAAAGGTAAATAAGCTTGTTTTTGGAGGCCCTCGCTTCTAAGGAGTTTCTTTGATGGTAGAGTGATGCAAAATTTAAATGAGATGTCAGAAATTCGGATGCTTCACCTTGACTGAAGGATTAAAAAATATTATTCCCAATACCTAGTAAAAATTAATGTGAAATCGTGTGAGCAATAGTTATTTGTTACACAAGGCTGCAACGTTATTATTTGGCGCGAGAGCCTGTATTGATTCCCGAGTCAGCGAAGGATTCTAAACTTCACTAATTAAAAAATAGAATCCTGAGCGTAACGAGGAATTCAAGGCCTCTAGACACAAATAACTTTGCTGCCGTATAAAACAATTTTTCACCTCACCGTAGCGGGAAAACTCGGGTGTTGGAAAAACGATTACACGAGCGCCACATCAGTTGTAGCCGTCCTCACGTAGCGCCCCCTCCACGCACAGCACCACCATTTACTTTCCACGCTAGCGTTAAAGTGGACTTTAGCACGCAGAATTTGTGCGCCAAAGAAGTCTTTTTCGAGCTGGTGAGGTGAAAAAGATATGTTTTTACCCCCGACGCAAAAAGAGGGGTATAAGTTTAACGTGTGTCTGTGTATCTGTCTGTGGCATCGTTTTTTTTATTTTATTTAAGAGGGGGAGGCAAACGAGCATGCGGGTTACCTGAAGGGAAGTAATCACCACCGCCCATGAACACCGGCAACTCAAGAGTTGTCGGTACGTTGCCGGCCTTGTAGGGAGATGAACGTTCTTTTCTAGAAGGCCCCCCATGTATTAACTGGCCGGAAACACCGCAGAAGGCAGTTGGTTCCACAGTTTCACCGTACGAGGCAAAAAGTGCCTGGTGAAACGCACGGTGGAAGAACACCATTCATCAAGGTGATGTTGATGGAACTTGGAGTTTTGACGAGAAGTACGATGGTGGAATTCTGTGACCGGTAATAATTCGTGCAATTCTTGAGAACACTCCCCATAATAAATCCTATACAGCACGCAAAGCGAACTGACGTCTCGTCGGACAGAGGAGATCCAGAAAGGATGACTTAATCGAATGTTCTTAGCTAGGTTTGATGAAAATTCGTTGGGCCATTTAACAGTTTATGAGTTCTAGTCGGGCGTTTTATCAATTTAATAGTTACGCTAAATTAATTGCATACATAATACGACTTATTTCAAAATTATGATCAACGCTGTATATAATTAACTTCATTATCACAGTATCGTGCAAACAATCAGTATACCAAGCCGAAGCGCAAACAGGCCGGCCGGGCAAACATTGACTTGGTCTATAACGGATAATCACGTTTATACAACGTCACTCAACTATTACTGTGGCCTTAATTTAAGGTTTTGTTGCTATGTAAAAACAAAACTCAGTTGCATATATTTGTTTTCCAATATAATATACGTAATTTAAGAAAAAAAATATTTTGATCCGGATAAGAACGCTGTGTACACAAGAAATAGGCATGTTAATAAATATATGGGCATGAGATGAGAGAGATATTTTTAGTGTCTTAAAATGATCAATAAAATAATTAATTTGGGACTAGGTCAATTTGTGTGAGTGTTTATTTAAGTGCAAGAACGAAGTAATTGAATATAATTGTAAATAGGAATGAAATAAATTGTATAAAAAATATTGTATACATATAAATAGTTAAGTCGTAAGTAGAATTTAAAAACACGTTACACACATTCATACGCAAAGTCTACACTTAAGTGTTACCAAAAACAAAACAAAAATACTTTAATTATGCATTAAATTATCATGCAAAAGAACGCCAGTAAATATACAAAAATACCTTAATAATTTAGTTAGCAAAAATAATAATTTCAAGATCAAAGTCTCTAAAAAGCAATATTAGGCCTATACTGGTTTCAAAAAGACCATCAACCCAGCAAATAGCTTGTGTAAAAAACGCCCAAAGCCAAATCAATAAAGGCTTACTTGCCCTCGGAGACCGACCATTAATAAAACATTAAGAGTCCTCTATAATTTCACGACGACGCAATATTTCGACACAACGACTCACAAACTTTTGATTTCACCATCCAACTACCCAACACCCTTAATTCCTACCCTAGAAAGTCTAAAATCAAACATAAAAGTAGTAGCGATCGCAAAACTTTGGTTTCATCGCAAACTTACTGCTACTGTTTAAAAACTCATGTGACATTCTTAGTTCCTTACCAATAAAGTCGATACTAGATCGATTTTTACTTTCACGATAGTGGATTTTTGAATTTGTTAGTGCCCCCCTCTGACAGAAACACTTTCCTAATAACTTGGTCGCTTAATGAAACTTAAATATAACACAAGACCGGTCAAAATGGGGGTTTGCAACGTAAGAGGCACTTTTAGAAGTATACCTATAGAAGTATACCTTTGATAATATTATGGGGTATTAAATAAGGATGCACTTTGAGGTACATACTGTGAAGGTTCGCTATGTGAAGCGTACTGGCTGCATCAAAAGTGGACAGTATTTAAAAGTTTATATTTAAAAAAGAATGTCGATTGAATTTGAAAAAGTGTGTTAGTTATCGATCGGTGTTGAAAGTGTGGCCTCTTGAAAATAATGTTTGTATTCATTGAAATAAATATATAATGAACGCCGTACCTTCGTTTAATTTAAGAGTTGCGACAGTACCTATGCATTTTTCTAGCGCTGTTATAATAAAGCCTTTGGTGCAATTTCTTTGTGTGGAAACTATTCAGTGTCTTTTTTAAATATGTTTAATTTAAAATTACTACACAGAAAATAAGATAATGGGGAATGAACATCACCTGCATTAATAACGACCAACAATTAGATGTGTAGGTAAGTACCCTTTTTCTGTCTCCAGGCTATAAACTATTTCTGTACTAAATCCTGCGTGGATTGGCCGAGGCGTTGAAATGAAACGTGAAAACGAAACAAACAAACTCACTTTCTCATTTATAATATTTGTGAAGCTTAGTACGACACTCCGTGGATAAACTGCCGCACTCAGCGACGTCAATTAATTTTTAAGTTTGATTAAAGTTGCTGTGTCTTATTCTATAGCTATAGCAAAGAAAGTGACAGCAACGGGCCTGACATGCATCACAAGAATAAAGTGACAGCACGAATGCAGTAGTACACAAGCTGTATAATACAGCCATATAAATGCTGAAACTAGAGTTATATAACTGTATAAGCTCTTATAAACTTTTTTGCTACTTGGGGTGGTACCCTGCTTAAAGAGGTTTTCTCCGTGGCCAGCTCTCCAACTATAACGTACAAATATCTAAATGGAAGCGGAGTTCATCTAAATTGCACCTTTATTCACTGTCCCGTCTAACAAAACTTCACGTAAGCTAAGGTTGACGCGAGCCCCGACCATCCATCACAGGGTGTAGCTTCTAAATTGTCTCACCGCGCCTTTTTATTTTACTTACATGAAACGATGACACGGGCGGTACGGGACCGAATTAATCTTGCGGCGAGAAATCTCTACAGGGGGTTATTCTATAGGTAACATATAAAGTACTATTTGAGCTCTTTGACATTAAAATTATTTGAAACAACCTGGTAGTACCGATTTTAGTTTAAAAATAGAGCACAAAATTGTTATAGGCTATATTATAAATATAGTATATAAATTGTATTGTCTTTCTCTTATTAATGATAAGCCAATTTCGATGGGGCCGCGGGTCTAGCGGCGATTTAATTACCACAAATTTTGTTTTAAACTTAATAGTTACTAAACCACCACCATTGGTATCCATGACCTCTAATCGTTTTGTGTGTATTTCTCTGTCCTTCGTTTATATTTGTCACGAATAAAATGTTCTTCTTCCATTTTTTTTCATTAATACAATCAGAGATAAATTTTATGTTAAACTCATCTGATAAAAACGATGAAGGAACGCATCTGAGTCTGTATAAGATTTTTTTCTTTGTATATTATAATGTACCTATCCTATCTAAAAATAAGCAAGGGTGTTAAAGCCTTTATATGAACGCTACAAACACCACAAGTTTGTAATGTATTTCTTTGTACTTAGCGTTACAGAGTAGTACGGTTACGTACACTGCAATCTGTTTTTATTTGCTGTATTTAAAAGAGATAATAGCCACTTACCTCAAAAATCTTATCAAGAGAAGATACTGCGACTTGACGAATAGGCACCTGGAATTGAGAACATAATAATGTTTTCAATTGCAGGTGCCTATTTAATTTCTTTAAAATAAAATCACCCTCTAACACCTATGTAATTTAGGAGATTAGGAATGACATGAATGGCATCAC
Organism: Tortrix viridana; assembly: GCA_963241965.1. Classification (NCBI taxonomy): domain Eukaryota; kingdom Metazoa; phylum Arthropoda; class Insecta; order Lepidoptera; family Tortricidae; genus Tortrix; species Tortrix viridana. Next base: position 16,621,796 of record OY725172.1, read on the forward strand.
ATAACGTTTGTGTGAATATAGGCGGACATAGCGAGAAACCTTTAACATGCTAAACCCGGGACATCTACCTAATTATCGCAGATTTACATCAAAATCTAACGTCACAGATGACAATATTGAAACACTATTCGAACTTTCAGTAAATTCTCATATTTCGATGATAGAATTGAAAAAAATAAATATTAATACAAGATAAAAGGGGTGCAATGTTTACCCAGCTTACCCACCCGCTGTGGTGGCCACAATACAATTCATACTCTTTATTGGACACCATAAAATAAAACACGGAATATTACAACGGTATTACCACTAAATAGCAATCTCATCCAGACAACCTTAGACAGAGAAATAGGGACTAATTACGTTGAAATAAACTTACTTACTATTTAGTGGTAGCCTAATGGTTTGACCTGCCGAGTCTTAAGCAGAGGGTCGAGGTTCGAACCCGGGCTCGCACCTCTAAGTTTTTCGGAATTTATATGCGAAATATAATTTGTAAATTTACCATGAGCTTTTCGGTGAAGGAAAACATCGTGAGGAAACCTGCATACAACCTGCAAAGCAATTTGACGGTGTGTGCGAAGTTCCCAATCCTCACTGGGCCCGCGTGGGAACTATAGCCCAAACCCTCTCATTGTGAGTGGAGGCCTGTGCCCAGCAGTGGGACGTATACATATAGGCTGGATTGTTATTTATTATTATAAACTTACTTTAAATTAAGAAGTAAATACTCTACTAGTGTAAATCCATTTGTCACTCTACTCTTTTTGGTAAGCTCAGCTGATTTATATATTTGAATGACATGGATGGATATATACTACATAACTGTTTACCATCATTTACTAAACAACGTTTTAAACTGATTCATTTCACAAACAAATCATTTGGCAAACCGTTTTTTTATTCTGAAACTGTAAATGTTTCAGGATTTATTTCAGGACCTCCGTGAAGAACTAGGTTAGGTTAAATTAGTTTTATAAAAATCCTCAAATATTTACAGTTTCGGAAGAAAAGGTGGTTTATCAAATGATATGTTTGTGAAATGAATCAGTTTAAAACGTTTAGCAAATGATGGTAAACAGTTATAAATATTATTGTCACCATCACCATACACGTGTACTGTGGCAGGAGTATGTCGAAGGCCGCTAATGGCGGTCGGATGTCCGGACTGAACCCAATTCAGCCGCGTTAATCCGCAGATCCGTTCACCAGCCAATTTGAATATGTCTACCCTTATCGCTGGACCTCAGTTAGACCTCAGCGATATACCTTTGAACATACACCTGGGGATCTAACCAAGATGGACTATGTTAATTTAGCGATTTTAGAAATCATTGACGTAAGCTAAGCATCTGTCGCGTCACCGCTTGTGACAATTCCACATTATTGTTGATTTTTGAAAATTGACATATTATCGTACAGTCACGACCGTTATTTTGAGACCCATTTCAAAAAAAATATTGCTTACAGTAAACTCCACCTTATTGCTGTAGAATGTCAGATTGACTTTGGACCTAAAGTGTGTACCAAATTAAAGTTCGTGACTGTACCTAATGGATCTTGGCACAATGTAAAACAATACAAGAAAGCGATTACCTGTTTCTTTCACTTTATAACGTGATAAAGTTTATATCAATCAAATAAGTAATAGTTAAGTTATCGATTTTTAAACAAAACACGGCGCCGCGCCGCGGACGTCTAAAAAGTCGTAACAGTTCAGGGCATGAAACCCAAAAGCAAGTGAGTGGCTAAGGTCCAAAACAGATGGCGCAACTCTTTAGTGACGAAACTGCAACTCGAGTTGGTCTTGAGTTTCATGCCTATACCTGTCTTATATGAAACCACACACGTCGCAACTAGTGTGGTTTCATATAAGACAATATAGGCATCAAAACCAAAAGTAACTCGAGTTGCAGATTCGTCACTAAAGAGTTGCGCCGTCTGTTTTGGGCCTAAACAAAACCAGTTAAATAATGTCGCAACCCTCGACCTCGATTGAAACCGTATTGAAACCCATAAATATCAATTTATTCAACATGTACAGGAAATTACAGTAAATTTACAGTCAAGATCAATAAAAATTGGTCACAGCACGTACAAATTTACGTACGCTGCGACCCGTTTTCATTGCACGTGGGTTTAGTTTCAGAAATCTCACTACGATTATGGGCGCGATTACATACGATTGTGTTCAGATTGTAATCAAATTATTGTAAGTGAGCTTTAGGCGCCAACTACTTATTATAATGGAACAACTGAAATGAGAAATTTCAGATTTAATTAAGATAAATAATATTTGGGCAAAAAACAGTTTGACGTGGTGATGTAGAAATACCGTGAACACCCTCTGTTTTCACAAGTTTTCTTTTGCGGAATTATACAGGGTGTCCGGTAAATAGTGGCCAACCTTAAAGGGCTGGATAGTTCAACTCAGAAGTGTCCAAAATATGATAAATCATGTTTAGTAAAAGTCGCACCAAAAACGAGATATCTCAACTTTTCAAAATTTTGGAAATGCCACAGTTAGCAATTTGAACACTTGCTTTAAATTTAAGAAAATGTAAGTGAACCTTTTATCCTAGTGTAGCTGTATTTCACACTCACCTAATTTGTCTTTTAAAACATTTAAAACCAGTTAACTTAATTTTAAACGGAAGCAAAAGTCGTTTTTTAAATTCGATAGTTTGATAGAATTCAGTCTTTGTTGGACAAACTTATTAATAACTTCGCTGCGATAATCAATAAACTCAATTGTTATATCATTTTAGAATCTCCATTAAACAGGCAAATTTTTAAGAAAGTAGCACTACAGGTTTTCGTACATTTTTTTTACACCGTGCGATGTCAGACTTGCCGGAAGAAAAACTCAGATTCCTAAATTGTAAGTTTGACTTGAAAAATTAATAAAACTGCTGATTATTTTTTAATTTCTTTACAAGGGTCATAAAGCCAATTTAATCAGCTTTTTTCACAGCTAACTAAACTGAAAAATTCTAATAACTGTGGTCGTGGCATTGAAAAAAGTAAACCAGGGTACCGCATATCCAAAATTTTGAAAAGTTGAGATATCTCGTTTTCGGTGCGACTTTTACTAAACATGATTTATCATATTTTGCACACTCCAGATTTGAGCTATCCAGCCCTTTAAGGTTGGCTACTATTTACCGGACACCCTGTATATAGCTTCTGACGCTATGAAGTTTTGTGTTAGTCAATTATTAACTTAATATTTTTATCTCAGATTATATGTTTAGTGAGTTTTCTAGTAACACAAGTAAAACTTTATTTCGTATTTATGTTATAAATGATTAAACCACGAATAAGAGTTAAATTCTGCCTTTTCATTTACATTTGTAAGCATACTTCATGTTTATCTTAAACCCGCATCAAACAAAAATCATGTACAGGCTAAAGGTAAATAAAAAAACCGCAGTTGCACAGTTTTTGCTTATCTTGTTCCCCGGCTAGGTTTCACGAGAGTTTTCTGCGAACTCGTATGGTATGTTCCTTTTTTTAAAGTGGCTTTTTTAACTTTTATTTTTAACTTTGATGTAATAAGTACCAATGTTACGATGTTAAATGTAATGTTAATCGACTATTAGTTCGTATACAGCTGTTAACCCTCTATTCGTCGTTAAGTGGTTGGTGAAATCCGACATTAAGGTAGTGAAAAAACTGATACGTGTTTTAGAGTCGGATTCGGTTCGGATGCAATGCGAATATACTATAATATAGAACGTACTTTAGAAGTATTTCTAAAGTATGTTCTAAGTAGGTACAGTCAACCTCATAAATATGTATACACTTTAGTACCTTGTCTATTTAATGTCATGTTTAAACTGCCATATATGAATGTCACAGCGATTAAAGTGACAAGGCACTAAAGTGTATACGTCATATTTATGACCTTGATTGTACCTATCTAACAAACACTTCAAAAATAAAAATGTGACAAGTTCGCGGCCAAAACTGCGAAAGTTATTTTGAAGGAAAGAAACGTAATAAATGTTCTTGGAACTGTTATTATTAGAGTTACGAGTTAACCTAAAACATTAAGGTTTCAGCAGAAATTAGCTTTCGATGAAATGAAAATCGGTGAAACGACACAGTCAATGAAATGAGTGTCTGCAAAACAAGGGAACACGTGAAAAATATTTATATTAGATATAAGTTTAGTTATAGTTATTTATTTGTTTGAATATGAGGGAAGATATGTATGTCCTTTCCTACTAACTTCACGATGATAATGTTAAAAAATCTGCAAATCAATAAAAAATAAGAAAACAATAAACCAGCATATATTAGGTGACCTCAGATTTAAAACAATATCTACTGATCCAGAGATCTATGTCTGTTAGTACTTTTCTGATTACGTATTTGGGCGGTTTTTGCTAATCTACGTCTTCCGGTCATTCCTACAAATAAACCTCAATCATTACCATAAAAAAGAAGAAAAATCTAAATCAAGTAACAAATAACCTATAATATTTTACTAAATAGTAATTACATTTAAAATTCCAAAGATTATCATTACTTTACATGTGCAATGCCCATTTAATGGTTTTCAATATATTTTACCTAAAAACCTATTTATAAAATAACACATTCCAGCCAAAGCGGGAATTCTTAGCATAGAGGTATGTAAATGCATTGTTAACTACTTGAAAATTATAAATTATAAAAGAGTGAGGTGGAACAATAACTTTATCGGTTTGGTAATGTCTCGTTAGTGACAGGAACTCAGAACGGGTGCGTCTCATAAAATATAACATTTTATATAATTTCATATTATTAACGTTCATAAGATATAATAAACGTTAAATATAATAACAAAAACTATAATTTCAGAAGGAATAATGCTTAATTAGTATAACATTTATTTTTTATAATATCATATGGTATAATATTCATAAGGAATAATCACTTTTAATATAACATACACAAGGTATATGAATAACTAGCTTCTGCCCGCGACTTCGTCCACGTTGAATTTAGATTTGGGTCCAGATAGAAATGAAACTCACACAGTTGTCGCTACACGCCTTACACCATTTATATCAGGTCAGGACCGGCCTTACAGTCTTTCCCCTCTGCCGAGGTATGAGATCAAATGATCTTGCACGTTTATAAAAACTACCCATTTAGTCGATTATTTGACATAGCTGCTGTCCGTGACTTCGTCCGCGTAGAATCAGCAATTTTACCATCCCGCAGGAACAGTGTTTTTTTTTTCGGGATAATAGGTAGCATGTGTGTCATTGTAAGGTATTATTTATCTCCATTCCAAATTTTATCAAAATCCGTCCATCCGTGTAAGCGTGAAGAAGTAACAAACACACAAATTTTCTCATTTTTAATATTACAGCTTTCCGCCCGCGATTTCGTCTGTGGAGTGTCTTTTCATTATCGTACGTATCATGCATGATGGGATAGACAAAAATTTAACCATACGACTTTTTAAACCCTTTTCACCCTACAAGGGGTAGAATTTCCAAAAACGCCAAAACTCATATTTTATATATTTAGTAGTCTAGAAACGTATTTCCATATGTCTTACTTCAAAAATAATTAAACTCTTTTACAAATTTTCAACCCCAATTTTAACCCCTTACTAGTAGTATTTCACCCCCTTAGGGGTAGTATTTCCAAAATCATCAAAAGTATTACTTTTCGTTTGTAAGCAGTAGCCAATACCAATTTCCACGTTCCTAACTTCAAAATTGACCAAACATTACCGTTCCATTTCATCCCCTTAGGGGTAGTTTATTCTAAAACGCCTAAAGTAGTTTTTTTATTTGTTAAAAGTAGCCTACATACTAATTTCCACGTTCCTAACTTCAAAAAAGACCAACCTCCAAACAAACTACCACCCCCCCCCATTTCATACCCTAAGTGGTTGTTATCCAAATTCACCGAAAATTGTATTTTTTTATTTGTTAACCTATACACCCCTAACCTTGTTCCACTTTTCTTACTTCAAAATTTACCAAACTCCCATAAAAACTTTAACCCCCATACAAATTTTAACCCCCCATTTCAACCTCTTAAAAACTACCCCAGTTTATCCAAAATCGCTGAGAGTAAGTAATATGTTTCATTTGTAAATAGTAGCCTATATACCAATTTCCACATTTCTATGTTCAAAAATTTATGACTTTCATACAAACTTCCAACCTCTCTTTTACCCACTTAGGGGGCGAATTTTGAAAAATCCTTTCTTAGTGTACCCCTAAACCTTATAAGTCAGGACTTTGAATTTTATATATACAGATAAGCTATAATATCATATCATATGGTATAACATTCGTCAGGAATAATAACATATAATATAACATACACAAGGTGGCAATAAGTGAGCAAGCGGAGCGAGCGAGTAAGATGGGCCGGGGCAGAAGCGACATGGATAGGTTAGGTTAGAAGGTAGGTTAGGTTAGTAGGTCTTTTTTTTGTAGCAGTCGAGAAAATCTTGCTCTTTTGCTTACTTGCATGTTGTGAAATCGGAATATTATAAAGAACAGTATATTGTTATATTTTTTGAACGTTATGTTTTCTGTAGTTAGGTGAAATAAATATTATAGGTTTTGATTATTAAATTATATAATTTAATAATCAAATCAATCAAATAATATTCATATGAACATTATACCATTTGACCGTTATTTAAAATGTTGTTATATCAATAGATCATTATACGTTATGAAAGTATATAATTTGTGGTTTCGTTCATTATACCAACAAGTTTTATACCAAATGAAATCATACAAAGTGGCCTTATATCTTATGAGTAATATATATTGCACGTTATACGTTCTATTACTTACCCACTCAGAACACCATGCTGTTAGCCGCCGTGGTCGCAGTCTGGGTAGCCAGCCACGTCGCAGCGTCGGCCGCCACTGTGCCGCTCCCAGAGAAGATATACTACGATCTAGAAGACGCCGAAAATCTATTTAAAGAACATATTAAATCACATGCACGAAATTATTCCACCGAAGAGTACAAAAAAAGACTTGAAATCTACAAGAATTTTCTGGTAGATGTAAATGAGCTTAACCTCAGGTTCCCTGATACCATATTCGAGGCTAATTTCTTTGCCGATATGACACCTAATGAAAAGAAACAATATTTTGGTTTGCTGCTTCCATCAAACAAAGGATCAGTAACACCGGTGTTTCCCGATGGGTTCGAAGTTCCCGACGAATTAGATTACCGCAATCAAGGAATAGTAACAACTGTAAAAAATCAGATGAATTGCCCCGGAGCTGTCTCCATTTTCAGTGCAATAGGTAAGACTTGAAAATATTTTAAAACTACTTGGAATTTAACAACTTCGAACGGTTGTTATTACAACGAAAATATCTTATTATTATTATTAAGAGCCTGTTCTGTTCCACTGCCTCCCCCAAGTTTTACCAGATTTTGCGGTTTTGAGCTTGGCCAGTCCTTTAAAGAAGAGTCTAACAGGGTCGGCCGGGTTTCTGCCTCGAGTTGCTATAACTCATATTTAACTCACTCCGCATACAGCAGACGTGATCGGCTGTCCCACTTTAAGTACATTGGCCGCTTTCTTTCCCGCTTTGACTATTTGAGTCATGGAGCGCAAGGTGGTGTTTCGGATGGAGTTATGGATGGTGGACACACAAAATCAAAAAACATTAAAAGATAATGTTCTTTACTACAATTTCTTATGTAGCCTTAATATCAACCATAATAATAAAAGAGCTTTGAAAAATTTATGAATTCACAGTTTTAGTTTGTTTAGTGGTCTCAAAATTTGGCAGAGCAAGAGCGATTCCTTTGAGTGTTGGATTTTACTCTCCATATTAAAATAAAAAATATAATATTTCAGCCAATATTGAAGGACAATACGCCAAGAAACACAAAAAGTTGATCCCTCTGTCGGAACAACAACCCATGGACTGTATGGGTTTCAAATGTGAAATTGGAACATATCCAACTATCGTTTTCGGGTTAGTAACGTTTTGGAATCTAATATTATACACCCTTTATTCGTCAATTAAAACCTTTTTGATCCAGAAGAAAATAACTAATTTCTAATGCAAATTGGGGCGAATTTTGTTAACCTGCACGACTTAAGTCATTCCGCTTTTCGCAATTTTATTAGGATTGTTTTAAATGAAAAAACGATCCCCCTATGGCGGAGTTGACCCGCGGGCTTTAGAGTGAGAGTGGTGAAGGCGTAAGGGGTGAAGTACATAAATAAAGTCATTTTACAATTCCTATCATTTTCATTATTATTATAGATTACCTTGCTGGTAACGTCCTGATGTAAACAGAAGCAGAACCGGGGATGTAGTTTCTATCAGCATCAGAAGTTGCTGTAGTGACATTGATTTCCTCAATATATATGGTGACACTAATGACGGCGGTTGAAACGCCCTGAAATTCACCCAATTGCATTCGCCCGATCTGACACCCATAGGTCCCAATGCCCAAATTAACGAAACTACCACGTCAAATGCTAAATATTGGCCATACTTGTTCATTCCACACATCCACCACATCATCCATGACTGCCCAAAGCGGAAATACGCTGGAGACTCCCTGGACCTGCTCTCTCCTAATGTTGACGCAGTCCAATGGGTGAAGGATTTAGACATTCGTCTATAAGCATTAATTATCTAGTTTAATTATTATTAGTTAAGATTAGTAAGCTACTAATTACGCACAAATCTGACAAACTGGCAAAATTTGACATTTTGGATGTTGCCTACTTGACCAATTCATATGAAATAAACCCTCTAAAATTTACCAACACAGTTTCGGATTCAAATTGGTTTTTTCTTATAAAACAATGAGAAGTCTTCAATGTCGAACTTAAAACTGAATATGTTTTGACACTTTTAGGTACTTAGCAGATGATAATAATGGTAGCATGCGAGAAAGCGAATACCCTTATAAAGGTGTCGTAGATCAAACGTGCAAAGAAAAGAAAGGGTTAGTTACTGTGACGGGATGGCAGGTGCTAAAGATTCCTGATGAAGAAATATTGAAGAAAGCGCTGGTTCATTATGGACCCCTGTCTGTCAGTAAGTACACATATCTTTTCAGTCACTGTTTTGTTTATTTTAATCTAAATTGAGTTGTGTAATAAGTAATAAGGAAAAATTACTATATGGTTATCCCAATATGATAGTTATGATATTGATAATTAAATGCATTCCGACCGTTGGCCTTATGTGTGAATTTTACGGTATATTCGATTGAAACCGGGATCTGATTTAAATACTTGGATCTTGGGAGAAATTTTGTATCATGTTTGGTGAGCGCAGGCGCAGGAAATATCTAGTAAATTAATTAATATCAAGGGACAATCGCACACAAATTGACTTGGTCCCGAAATTAAATTAGGCTTGTACTTGGTATGACTAGATACCAACAAATATACTTATAAAGGGATATATAATGATGTACTTAAATACATATAAAACATTTAAGGCTCGGGAACAAATACTTACCTACGCTTAGAACCCGAGACCGCGTACTTATGTACTGACTAAGTGAGTTCGTATATATACGAAGTTATAACTTGAAATGTAATTAATTTGATCATGTAGATTATATATCTAATTTAAGTTATAATCATTCCAATTTGTCCGGTCTTGTACAAGTGTTTTTAAAAACCTTAAGTTTGTGTAATTGTCTTTTTTATGCCTCACTGTATTTGATAGTCTCGTGTATTACTAGAAACTGGTTCGCATAAACAAGCTAAACCAATTGACTTCGTCAATCCAGCCTCAAGACACAATTGAATCTAGTCGCCTCATGCGGCGGCCACATCAGACTTGAAGACGGGATCACCCGATCGCATACGGCGACTGCATTACTGTATTCGGCCACGATTTTACTCATATGAGATTCTGTTTCAGCCCTTACAGGAGAACCATTGTTAAACTATAAGGCCGGTATTTTTAATCCTGGAAAAGTTCATACATGGATATCCACCGCTGTCCTGTTAGTAGGATATGGAACAGGTTAGTATTGGAGGTCAAATTACCGATCTTTTTAACTGCAATAATAAGCGGTTGCTGGAAGAATTATGAGCGATATTTTAAAAATAAAATGTTAAAAATATTTATTTTAAGCTTTTATAAAATAATTTAAATTGTTCTTGTTTCTCCCAACAGAAAATGGTACACCATTTTGGATCCTCAAGAACTCGTGGGGGACAGGTTGGGGGGAGCAGGGTTACTTTCGCCTCATAAGGGGTCAAAATGCATTGGATATGGGTACCGCGTATACAGCCACTGGTTTTGTAGCCTGATTCGATTTTACTTTCTTCCTAAATACTGTATTTTCAAGTTAAAATAAAGGGCATTTACTGACATTTACTTCGTTTCATTTAATTCATGTTATTAAAGGTGGACATTCACGGTCAGTTAAACTGATCAGTTGAACTGACGTACATCCAAAAACTGACCGTGAATGTGAAATCTTTAGTTGAAATTATACGAACTCAAGGTCAGCTTCTGGATGTGCGTCAGTTAACTGATCAGTTTAATTGACCGTGAATGTCCACCTAGTCCCGAAATAGTATGTCATATTAGTAATCGTGATATTTTATTGCGTTATTATAAATCATGGTGATATTAGAACTAGATCAGAAGTTTTCGCAACGATGCAATATTAAAACAATAATAACTTTTATCGCGTTTAACCTTAATAGAGGTTCTTTTGCTATAATGTCGTTTGTCCTAAAATCATCTGCCATAACACTTGTGTCAAAATAGATATTAGTCATAATATTTAATTTCGATAATATATCGAATCTCTTAACACATTTTAGTTATAATTTTAAAAGTTAGGTACGACGACGAGCATATATAGCGAGAAGGTTTGATTGAATTGCTAAAATTTACAGGACCGACCTGCCAGCATTGTAACCGAATTTTGCAATCCATTTTTATCGAGGACCAACGATTATTAAGAATAAAACACCATGTCAAGAGAAAAAAGCTCGATATACGTTATGTTACAAAGACAAAATGAATAAAGTGTAATTAGGATTACAAACGTTATAACAAAAATTAGAGAGAAACTTTTTACGACGAGATAAAATTTGACAGGTGCTAGGGAAATTAATACATCTACCATATAACGTAAGACTTAACGCTTAAGGTATGAAATAAAAGTGTCTCGTCCTGACTTTTATTACCTTTTATTATTAAGCAACTATAGCGATTTTCACTTTTTTTATAGCGATTTTATCAAGACAGGACCCTTTTATTATAAACCTTAAGTGTTAAGTTTTACGTTAGAATATGGAATATAGATATAAGATTTTTGTAGCAAGGTAGAATGAGAAACACGACTTATTTAATACCTACCTAACCTTATTAACGAGTAGGAGAGCCGGTGAACTTCGTACTACTTTTTTTAGGGTTCCGTACCTCAAATGAAAAAAAACGGAACCCTTATAGGATCACTTTGTTGTCCGTCTGTCTGTCTGTGTATCTGTCTAGACCCTTTTTCTCAGGAACGCGTGAAGGTATCAAGTTGAAATTCATATCAAATATTTAAGTCTGCAATCCTTGGATCAGTGAAAAAATCAAACATCTATGTCAACGCAATCAAAAGATACGGCCGTTTATGCCGCATATTGAAGGGAATCTCAAGGGAATCAAAACCTATAGGGTACTTCCCGTTGACTTAGGGTCATGAAATTTGGCAAGAAGCAATGTCTTATAGCACAAATAAAGGAAAAAGTCCGAAAACGTTTTCTTTCTTTCTTTCTTTCTTTCTTTCTTTCTAAAACTGTTAATTTGTAGTTAGATCACAAAAAAAATATGTCCAGTATAAACTGACACTCACTAAGTAGGAAAGTGCATACTTATTGCGTGTCAGTTTATACTGGATTAGTTTTTATTGTATTCCCGTGATTTACGAACTATTTACATGCCTACAAGTTTGTGCGGAAACCTCGGTGCGCGAGTCCGACTCGCACTTGACCGGTTTTTTTATTTTTCGGCCGTTCCTTTGAGTTTTTACCAACGGAATTTGACGTGGGACTTACGAGGGCAGAGCGCAGTCGCAGAAAACTATTTGCTGCGTTTACATGCAGCCGAAGTGGCTTCACGCGCTGGCCGTCACTCCAGTGAGATAGGAGCAGTAGTAGCTACATGTAAATGAGCTAATTGACTAGTTTTGACGTAATTCCTTTCTCATGACATGACGCTGCCATTATGGCAGCCACCCACCATACCAATCCACCATAGGTAGTGGCTCAACAATTAAACAAGCATGGACGAGATAAAATTTGACAGGTGCTAGGGAAATGAATATATCTATTCCATATTCTAATGTAAGACTTAACGCTTAGGGTTTAAAATAAAAGCGTCTCACTTTTGTTACCTTTTATTACTAAGCTACTATAGCGATTTTCACTTTTATTATAGCAACTTATCAACACGGGACACTTTTATCTTAAACCTTAAGCGTCTTACTTTAGAATACGGAATAGATGTATTTATTCATTTCCCTAGCACCTGTAAATTTTTATCTAATATGCGTGCTAAGCCCGCAGGGGTATAAACACAGGTGTTATATAGCTTACTGCAAACACCAAAACCGAAGTACTGCACTGTCTGCACCGCATTACCGCAGTACAGGAAGAACGGCCGCCGCAGCTGAATTAAAAGCACGTAGCCAATAACTTCGGAGTATTAAAAACAACGGCCGACTGCTAGCCAACTTGTGAATTAATAAACGGCAATGTCCGCCTTCCACTGCGAGCGGAGCGGACTCCCGTTTAGCTTACAACGGTGGCTTTATATGCTTCCACCCCGCGAGCAAGTTTTAAGTCACTGTTGTAAGCTAAACGCAGTCCGTACGGGGCCCGCTCCGCTTGCATTGGAAGGCGGGCATAATACAGGATGGGCGTGTGTTACACCGTACCGTAAGGCGCCTATTAGACGGTAGGTTTTGCTGTCAGTTTTGCCACAGTCACTGCTGTGACTGACGGATAACCTACCGTCTAATGCGATGACTGATGTTTGCATGAGCATTATCCAGTTGACATGACTGATTGATTTGACTGACGCAAAACCTACCGTCTAATGGACGCCTAAGATCCCATATAGGTAAACGACGCACGTGTTCTCACACCATTTTAACAACAACAGTAGGTACTGTAAAGCAACAAATAGTTTTGTATGTAGAATTGTAGAACTTGTTGCTTTATGTATGTCAGTTTTATTCTTAATTATTTTGAAATCAAATAAAGAAATTAAGAATAGAACAATAAAAAATTAACTGTAGTTATGTGTGGAGTCGCCTCACGGCATTGATGGTGCCAACACACATTTAAGCCTGGGCCACACCGGATGCGTTGCGTAGACGTGCACGTGCGCGTTCGCGTTCCATTGCGTTGCGAGGATGCAGCTATACAATGCAGTGGAACGCGAACGCGCACGTGCACGTCTACGCAACGCATCCGGTGTGGCCCAGGCATTAGGGCCACTTGCAAAAAAAAATCAAATTAAATCTTAACAACTTTATAGATTTTGACGCAACTAAACTGATATTTAGCCTAAATCTAGATCTTTTTGCTACATGTGGCCTAAGGTTTTCTGCGTTCCTTTAAGTTTGTGTCGTAACTCGTAACACTTTTTAAAGATGCATTGTTAAAAACAAAATTTGTATTGACGACGAGCTTAAAAAAATATATTATTATACTGTTACTTCTTTACACATTCCCTGCAACTTAAGATCGATAAATCTTAAGATAGGTTTAGGTGAAAGTAAACTAATTAAAACGTGCCGAAGTGTAATGAAATTAAAAGAAAATACATCCAGATAATCACGTTGAAGTTCTTTATTTTTAGAATAGCTAAACAAATAACTAAAAAAAAAGTGATCAAATTCCAACATTTCTTATAAGTAGTATTAATACGGTTCGGGATTGAGAGAGAATGCATGAGAACATGTTTGCCTCTTGTTATAAGTGTGAGTTGGAAGTGAATACAAAACACCTCACCTGGTGTGCCTTTGCCTACCTGTAACACAGGCTAACCTTAAAATAAAGTCCCTTAGGACAACAACGAGCATGTTTTTTCAAGTTGTACTTATAAAGAGCATGGCCTAATGTCCAACTACACGATTACAAATTAAAATTTCAAATTCAAAACAATTATTTCAGGTTTCCCCATAGAATATTTACGTGTGAAACAAAGGGTTAGTCCGTAATTAACTAACTATAAACTGGTTTATTGTCAGTTAGAGTCAAAACGCAATTATACCTTACTCACCTTCAATATGCGGCATAAACGGCCGTATCTTTTGATTGCGTTGACATAGATGTTTGATTTTTTCACTGATCCAAGGATTGCAGACTTAAATATTTGATACGAATTTCAACTTGATACCTTCACGCGTTCCTGAGAAAAAGGGTCTAGACAGATACACAGACAGACAGACGGACAACAAAGTGATCCTATAAGGGTTCCGTTTTTTTTCATTTGAGGTACGGAACCCTAAAAAAAGTAGTACGAAGTTCACCGGCTCTCCTACTCGTTAATTAGGTTAGGTAGGTATTAAATAAGTCGTGTTTCTCATTCTACCTTGCTACAAAAATCTTATTAGTAAATCATAAAACATTACAAATGTCGTTGGTACGCAACAACGCAACACGGTTAAATTGAATAAATTAATTATTTATCATACAAATACTACTTCAGCAACGGCGAGTAAACAAATTAAAAGCTCGCAGGCCCGGAGCTTCGAGGGTGTTAAAAATTAAGCTCAATTTACGCTTCGGTTCGAGTTCGCTTCCCGCCATTGAATTAGAGATGAGGCCAATCAAACTTACCAAATGACTTTGGTTGAAGCTCCCCTCGACACATTGGTGCCGAAAATATTTGAAAGCGTTGAAAAATTCAATTGTACATTTTGGGTTTTTGTTAGTGCCAAAAATATTTTGGTACCGAATACTAAACAGATGGATTACATTGTTTTACCTATTTCGGGATTATTTCAATTTCATGAGAGATGATTATGATTTGAAAGACCGGAACAAAAGTTTCTGAACGTAAAATATTTAAAAAAACGAACAATTTAAAGTTCTGTCATGTAATTATTTCCGACAATCTCTGGAAAGAGTCTAGATTATTCCGCCACCTTCAGCTCAGCCTGGTCAGCTAGGACTCCCTCTTAGCAAAAAAATAATTTAATATGAATCAAACAAATCAAATCACATTTGACGCTTGTATGAATACATACATACATACATTCGGTAATAACCGAATTTAATATAGAACAAAATAACGTTGATAAAAAAAACGTTTCTTGTCCATACAAGACTCTATGAACCCCCTTTATTTTTTAAATTTATTTAATTTTTTATTTGTCTAGATAGCGACAATAGAAATATTCTGTGAAAATTTCAACTGTCTATCTATTACGGTTCATGAGACAGCCCGCTGACATACAGACGGACGGACAGCGGAGGCTTAGTAATTAGGGTTCCGTTGACGTTACGGAACCCTAAAAAGTTTAGTGAGAAAATATCATTGCAAACTTTTGACATGTAAAAAACTGTCCCGTATAAAATGTGATGGTAAACACATTAATGAACGATCAAATAGTTGTCAATATATTGTTTATTCCGTACAAAGGACTAAATAACCAAACCTTTGTTGTTTCGCACCATTAGGACGAAGGAAAAGTGAGGGGTCAGGCTAGTCCATTTCCGGTGGATCCGTTCGATTGTAGCTGACTTCCGGTGGGGGTTCGTCACTTTCATTTCCTATCTGATCAGTAGAGGGTTAAAATGCGAGAGAAGGGCGGTTAGAACTATTATTAAGTATTAGTAGTACTTTTTAGGGTTCCGTACCCAAAAGGTACCAAACGGAATCCTATTACAATGCCTACGCTTTCCTTTGATCCGTCCGTCTGGCCTACCGTAAAAGAGTTGTATCTTTAGAACCGTAATAGCTAGCCGGTTGATTTTTTAGCGAAGGATTAAAAATACTATAGTAGCCTTAGGCATTATTGTATATATGTCTCTTGTGATGAATAATATAACTCTAAGGGCCTGTGCACCTACGCTGCCACGTAGCGCTACGCGCTACGCTCGTAACCGATTCCAGCGTTTTTCCAACGTAGCGAAAACTGCCTACGAACACAGAACTCGCCTAGCGGGTTCCTGGCACTCAGTGTCAATCGACAAGTACCTAAATTCATATGTCGGTTAACTGTCGTGTCATGACAAAACACTGTAACTAAAGTTACAGTGTTTTGTGCTAACATCAATAATTGAGCTTTTCGGGTCCATATTTATATATGCCAGCTAACAGACCACTCATTTTGTACCACTCATTTTGGTCTTGTTTTGACTAATCACTGTATGTACAAATACAGTGTTTTCCCAAAACAGCACTGACGTTTTTTGTCGACCGTTATCTTAAGATACAGTGTTTTGTCGTAACAATCCCGCAACACCCTTGAATTGAGTAAGGGCCGTATTAATAAACTGATCTTGTGTGAGATTCCCTTCACAAGATACGTCAAAAATGACAGTTTTCTATGGATTGACGTTTACTTTGACGTATCTTGAGACGGGGATCACAGTTGAGACGAGTTTATTAATACGGCCCTAATTGTTTTAGTTGTGAGGTAGCGAGTGTTTGTAAACATTACTTAGTAAATCACAGGGAACTCATCGTTAGTTCATGCGTTTTTAACTTGTCCGTGATTAAAGTATTAGAAAATGATCAAAGAAGAGCTTGAAAATAGACAAGGAGAGAGTCCTTGTCTATTTTCAAGCGTAAGAAAGGGAAAGGGCTAAATTTATTTGACAGATATGCGATATTGACTATTGTAACACGGCGATAAAAATAATGCTGTCACCAGACAGTATACTAGGTTCAAATCAGTTACCGAAAAAGACAGTCAAGAACCTTGATATACGATTCACGGTGTTAATAATCAGTCGACTAATCTTAGGGTATCTTATCCTAACCGATTGTATCTATAATCGGCAAAATTCGGCAGTGACTTTACAAACAAATGGTTTTATAATGTCATTGTGACACAGTTCCATGGTGGTCGGGGTTCTATTTTGTCGATTTTATTTTATTTTCAAAATTTTGCTGCGCAAGTCTTCCACTTAGACCCCACAAGTCATCGTTCCCTGATAACTTACTTGATTTCCCATCGGATATAACTTTTTCTTGCGGGAATGCCTGTGATGATTGATGACCTTTAAAAGCCTCCGCTAATAGCGTTTCATTAGAAAAAATGTCAATCGATGATTTATGCCAATTTTAAGAGCAAGGCAACGTTTTGTTAACTTTGTTATGATGACTTAGTTTTATGTTTTGTTATCATTTGTGGTTATTGCTTATTTACACGGCTATAATAACCAGAAATCGCGTACAATTAACTCAATGTATCAATAAATTGTTCAAAATAATATCAACGATATAGCTGTATTTATTTAATTGGCCATCCATACGGAACAAAACTTAACAAACATATCACTACTTTATGGTGGCACTACATTTGTCGTTTTTTTTATTCACGACTGACCAGCGGTTGACCTCGATCTCATCTGATGGTAAATGATGATAAGGTCTAGGATAGAGCTCGCTGGTTCACTCTTGTTTTGAAGATACCCACGTCGTAAATATATTTCAGGAAATACAGACGAATATAGCGAATTCCACTCTTTAGCAGTTCGCAAAAGGAAGCAGCGAATCGCTTTGTGCGAACGAATTGTATTGCCAAATATTGATCTTACATTTATCTCATTTGACATACCAAATGACAGAGATGCAACGATAATGGTAGACAAATAATAGACAAGTGAAGTGCCACCTAAAAAAACAAGTCGCATAAAATCAAATTCAAGCCAAAACACACTACTTATTCCAACTTTACACTGAAAAGTTACAAATTCGGTGCAAAGCGCCTTAAAAAAACAAATGGGAAATGCTATTTATCCAGCAATAAAATATCCGTGAGCGTTCTGAATTAAACATCGTTGAAATCTGGCAACACCGAGCACACACATCCGGGTTTATTCTGTTTCGAGTTATATTCGTTAGTTTTAGATTTTTATAATTGACTACGTCCGCCGCGTTGTCTAACGGGAACGGTGATTTTTCCGAAATAAAAGGGTAGCCGATGGTTTAGCTATCTTTCAGCATAAAAAGTAACAAAGTAACACACATACTCTCACAAAATTTCATATTTGTAAAAGTATATCAGTGTGACAATTTTTTTAGTTTCATGTCTAAAGGTCATGTGGTGAACATCATACGACCATATGAACATATCTAGTTAATCTAAAAAATCTTTCGTTTTGGACATGTTACGTAAATTTTAATACGTTTTCGATATAACACGCTCCCATGTCTCCTTCCCGGAATGTTGTATCACATTACGTATATTTCGACTGGAAATGAGATTCGACAATAAATAAAGCAAGTAAATCCAGCCGGCCTATTATGGCAGTCTTTATCGATATGGATTAACGTGAATAAAACATATGTCACTTTTTGACCAGTATGTGAGTGCGAGAGAGACGGATGCTTTATCCACATTTATCCACCGCGATAAAGGAGACCATAATACGGGCAGCACAGCAAGAATAGACCCACAGCTAGGGTTTTCGCCATCTGGGCGCATCTGTTGTCGCAAAGTGCATTACGCCCGCGTGGACACTAAACTCTGGTTCGGTTGAGTTATTGTTAAAAACGCGCTTGGGATATGCATCTTTTGTTTATTAAGTTTTGTGGGTAAAAAATAATCCGCACCGTTGCAAAAGTAGGTAAGTATGAGGAAACCCGGCGTAAATCAATAAATACCATAGGTCTCTTACATAACTTCACGTAATAATAATAATAATAAATCCAGCCTATATACGTCCCACTGCTGGGCACAGGCCTCCACACACAATGAGAGGTTTTGGGCTATAGTTCCCACGCGGGCTCAGTGCGAATTGGGAACTTCGCACACACCGTTAAATTGCTCTGCAGGTGTGTGCAGGTTTCCTCACGATGTTTTCCTTCACCGAAAAGCTCATGGTAAATTTACAAATTGTATTTCGCACATAAATTCCGAAAAACTTAAGAGGTGCGAGCCCGGGTTCGAACCCACGACCCTCTGCTTAAGAGTCGGCAGGTCAAACCATTAGGCTACCACGGCACATTAGGCTACCAATTCACGTATACGTATACTGACCATTTGAAAAAACTTTTGATGAAGATTGTTACTAACAATTTTAACCTTTCCACTCACGTGCCTTGCGCAACTAGAGTTGCGACTTGTCTAAACGCAAAGCGCCCTGTGCAACACTAGTTGCGAGGTGGAGTTCCAACGGTTTTTAAATTATATTTAGTCGGATTGTGAATAAGCCACTTTTCTATTGAGTTATTTTGGTAGAGGATTAATGTGGTAACATTAAAAAAAAAAAAAAACGGTGTCTGTGGAACAATTTAACAAAGTTAAAAAAATAATTTTGGTGAGCGCTAAAGTTCAATGTGCCAGCGAGGGAGATTGAAACTAAAAAAATGCCGTAGGTACTCAATTTCGCATATTTTAATTAGTATAGTATATCAAATTAATCGTAATTTACTGCTCCATGAGATAAAGCATATATTTTAATACTAATTTAAATATTATTATATGATTATGCCATATTTCTTTACTAGGCCATTAGAATAAATAAGTTTGTCTATTTAACTCAGCATAAATCCACTTCAAATGAATAACTATGTATGTTTTAAACAGGATTAGGTGAAAGAAACTTGTGACGTCTGTAAGTACAATTGTACGCAACCGTGGTTGTACAAAGCACTTCTACAGGTCCGCACTGGATCTGCGTTTTAGGTTACAAGGCATGGTGCACACTGGGTTTTTGTCGCAAATTGTTTTAATTTTGCTTATTCATTTTTGGTAGTGTTTATTATTTTAATTTGCACATACGCATACTAAGTGGAGGCTATTACTTATTTTGTTTGTTACTTTTAGTTTTTTTTTTATTAATCGGATGGTTTATTTTTACTTGTCTTATGACTTATATTAATAATTCAAATCATGTAATGAGGGAACCTCTATGAGTGAACAACAATCACCGCCACGCCAAACTGACCCGAATGTAAGAAGCAAACAGGCCGCCGGGGAGATAGATAGTGCGGGTGGCTCGGGCCGTGCAATAAATGCGTTGGATGTAAACAAAACTGAGTTGCAATATCGTTCATTGATAGTGAAGGAGCGTGAGTTGGAGGGTTCGTATGCGGATATGGTGAGGAAAGATGGTTGTGATAAGAGGACGGAGGAAGGGGATTGGATTACACCGAAATCAAAGTCGAGAAATAAAAATAAAAATAAATTTAAAGGCAATACAGGGCAAGCAATGCTGGCTCCGGGAGCGAGATTCAAAGCGGCTGAACCGAAAGTGCCGTTATTTGTGTCAAACGTGCATAAAGATGCGGCGGAAAAAGACGTTATTGATTATATATATAGTAAGACTAAAGAAACAGTGTCTCTGCGCAAGTTAAGAATGAAGTACGATAAGGGCTATTCTTCGTTTAAGATCTTTGTAGGCAGGGATAAGTTAGAGTTATACTTAAACCGCGACCTATGGCCTAAGGACATACAATTCAGGCCTTTCGTACAGTTTGATAAATCGGGTGAACCCAGTACCGTGTCCAGTAAGAAAAGTGAAACGGGTCAAATCAACACAAACAGATAATGGGTGATAGTGTAAATAATGACATTAATGACTTATGTAAAATGATAACGTTTAACTGTAGGTCATTCAAGCGATCTACGGAAGGAATTAAATCCCTGTGTCAAGTGGCAGATTTAGTAGCCTTACAGGAGGTGTGGCTTCTTCCATTCGAGCTGCCGCTTCTAGGGACTTTGGATAGCGACTTTGGCTGGACAGGGAAGTTGGCCGTGGACGTTGAGTCGGGAATGCTTATTGGACGACCCTATGGCGGTGTTGGTATTTTGTGGCGGAAAAGTATGTTTCAATCGGTGTCTATTATAGAATGTGATAATGACCGAATAGTAGCTATAAAAATAAAGTGTAAAGGAAAGGAGATAGTAGTATGTAATGTGTATATGCCCACGGATGCGCCAGAAAATTTACCTGTGTTCGCGGATTGCTTAGGCACAATTTCCGCAGTGATGACGGAACATAGTGATGTGCAAGCAATGTTCGTGCTAGGAGATTTTAACTCCCATCCCAATGAACTATTTTACCGCGAGTTGATGAATTTTTGTACTGACCAGCAATGGTTATGTGCGGATGTGGAGAAATTGGGCCTTAACTCGGAGACATATACGTATGTAAGCGACATTCACGGGTGTAGGAGGTGGTTGGACCATTGTATAGTGACACAAAGTGCGTATACCATGATTCGAAAAGTTGCTGTCATGTATGACGTATTCTGGTCCGATCACTTTCCTATGATCTTTGAATGTAGCATAGGTATGTTGAAACCTGTCACAAAAATGATAGATAGTAAGGTGGAAAATAAAGTGTTATGGGGAGAAAGGACTAGTGACCAGATTGACGCGTATCGTGATCTGTGCAACGAACGCCTGAAAATGGTTGACTTTCCGGAAGCACTCAGGGACTGTGGAGACGGGACTTGCACAAATCGCGATCACCATGCAATTCTGGATAAAATGTACGATGACGTCATATTCACCCTTACGGATGCCGCGATAAGCACCTACAGGGGTAAACGCAAGAGAAAGGGTGGATATGTCGCGGGGTGGAACAAGTTCGTCGCAGGACCTCATAGGGAAGCCAGGTTACACTTCATGCTTTGGGAAAGTGCAGGGAAGCCGCGTCAAGGCCATTTGTTTGAACAGATGAACTGCAGTAGGAGAGAGTTCAAGGCCAAACTAAAGTGGTGCCAGGACCGGCAGGACCAGTTGAACATGGACAGACTCGCTCTCGCCCACAGCGGCAGCAAATTTAATGAGTTCTGGAAGATGACCAAACGCATGAATGTGGCGCAGGGGTTGCCTGTGACCGTCGGCGACAGGAGTGAACATGGAGACATCGCGGAGTTATTCAGACAGCATTTTACCGTGTCATCTCCGATGCAGGGCACGTCGTCCAGCGTACACAAGGTGGACAATGCTGAGGCCAGCGACGAGCCGAGGAAGACATTCTTTACAGCAAAAATGATTGCAGACGTAATTAGAAAAATGCAAAGAGGAAAGTCGCCTGGCCACGATGGCCTCAGTATTGAACACTATAGGTATGCCGGTGTGCATCTATCTAGAGTGCTCTCCATGCTCCTCAATCTGTGTATAGGTCATGCATACCTGCCCGCTGCCCTAATGAAGACCACCGTGGTCCCCATTGTTAAAAACAAAACGGGTGATTTATCAGACAAAGGGAACTATCGGCCAATCTCTCTTGCCACTACGACCGCGAAGGTGCTCGACAGTGTGCTAAATTCGACAATGGACAAGTTCATAAATATTCACGACGCCCAGTTTGGTTTCAGAACTGGGCTGTCAACAGAGAGTGCTATCCTGTGTCTGAAGCATACTGTCGGGTACTACACGGACAGGAAAACACCAATCTATGCCTGCTTCCTGGATCTCTCCAAGGCGTTTGACAGAGTCAACTATAATATCCTGTGGAGGAAGATGCAGGAAGCAGGTATACCGGGTGACTGTACGGGCTTGCTAAGGTACTGGTACCAACATCAAACAAACCAGGTGAGATGGGCAAAGGCGTTATCTTCAGAATATAGGTTGGAATGTGGAGTACGACAGGGGGGCCTTACATCTCCAAAATTGTTTAACCTCTACATGAACGACCTGATGGGCGAGCTCAGCAGCATGCATGCTGGATGCTATATTGAAAACACATGTGTTAATAATATAAGCTACGCAGACGATATGGTGCTGCTGAGTCCGTCTATCGGGGCCCTTAGACAGTTGGTGGCTAAGTGTGAGGAGTATGCAGCAATGCATGGACTCGTGTACAACGCCACCAAGAGTGAAGTTATGGTGTTTAAAGCGGGTAAAATTAGACCATATTTTATCCCTCCAGTGTCTCTTGGTGGGGTTGTACTCAAGGTTGTGAGTCGCTTTAAGTACTTGGGCCACATTATAACGGATGACCTATCTGATGACGGTGACATTGAAAGAGAGCGTAGGGCGTTGTCGGTGAGGAGTAATATGCTGGCTCGTAGATTCGCTAGATGCTCGGTGGAAGTAAAAATAATGCTTTTCAAAGCTTACTGTCAGTCTTTTTACTCTAGCGGTCTATGGGTTCGGTATACCAAACGAGCTTACAACGCCCTTCGCATACAATACAACAACGCCTTTAGGATGCTGTTAAGACTCCCAAAATGGTGCAGTGCGTCGGAAATGTTCGCCGAGACGCACACGAACGGTTTCCACGCGATAATGCGTAATAAAATCACGTCGTTGATGGGTCGTGTGAGGGGAAGTCGGAATGGCATTCTGAAGATGATTGCTGACAGATTTAACTGCCCGATTATGTGGCATTGGATTAAGTTGGTCAGGACTACTTTGACGTATGTCAAGTAATCCTGACAGACATTGTAAAATTGTATATTTAACTACTAACTTATATAGCTTTTAAGTATTTGTATTGTAACTAACATTATATGGACCTGGTCTGAAATAAATAATTTGAATTTGAATTTGAATTCCATGTACCGGTTCAAAAATAAGTGTCTGTCTTTATTTGCGTAACTCGCACATTAGTTATTGTCATTGTTATTTTAACTTAACACTCCAAAACTTGTTCGCCGTGGCAGTGAAAAACACGCCTCTATTTAAAGAAAGCTTTGCTAACCTGATAAAACTATTCATGGGTTGGGTGGTTCCTTCAAAATATTTATATTTTCTTAAAATATAGATTCATCCGGATATCACTCGTCTGTGAAAGTAGCATTGAGTTATGACAGCCATTACATATTTGAAAATGTATGTTGTTTTATGAATTTATCCCGTTATTTATCAAATAAGGAAAATAAAGTCGCCGTCATTAGTCGAAGATGCGCATCGCTACGCATAAGTAGTTAATTTCGTATTAGCATATTATAAGTAATAAGTATGCGTTATTATACGTAAATGATTTAATAAGAAATGTAAATAATATAATTTCAATATTGAAGATACTCCTCTGTATGAGTTGTGATTTCGTTGCGCCAAGTGTATCCCGTACTTTCACCGCCACCATCTTTGATTTTATTGGTTTACGGCCGCGCGAGGTCCGCTAGGTGACAGTCTAGTTGGACGCGTGACGACCGCCACGTGGGTTTTTGTTTACTTTTGCAATGTAAACAAGAATACAAATCGAGTTGGAATCGGCCTGATACGTATTTAGTTGTGAAGTGTAACATGAGCAGTGTTTGTGTTAAATGTGTTAATAGTTTGAAGTGGTTGGAATTGTCGGTAATTGGAGGTCAAAAGCGGCACTCGTTACGTTAGGTATGTAAGGTAATTTTTTAGTTATTGGCAATTTATGACAGAAATTGCTGAGAGTTTGACAAAACTGGCACATGTTATTTAAAGAATAATAGTGTCTTTATCTACGTATGACTATATTTTTGTCCTTATTTACCTAAATAATTCGTAAAAAAATCATAAACAAACCACACTGTTTGGCGGCGAATTGCAAAGCTGACAATTTAAACGTTGCAAATGAAAAAGGTTTTATGCAAATTATTTCCCCACGACCATATACTTTATTTAGTATCAATCGAAGCGTAAACTATTCAAGATGTAAATAAACGTTAAAAATACATATGTTATCGATTTAGATTTAAAAAAACTAATAGATTTCCGGCAAAAGCCCCCATTTGAAACCGTATGTTAATTTTGTGATTTTATTTAGATGAATTTTACTATAGTGACCTATATAATTATTTTTATAAAAATATTGCCTGTTTCTCTAGCTTTACAACGTTAAAAAAATCATAGCAAACAGTTAATAGAAAACCAAGCAATCGATTTATTAACAAAATATGACACTGTGCCGCTGGCGCGCGAAAAGTCCTGGGCAATTTTAGAGCACCTTTTTCGAATCGCGGGCACGTGAGTGGATATCTAGTGAACTTACATAGGTTGATAATGATGTAGGTATAATTTCAAACTTGTATTATTTATTCACACTGCATTTTTATGATAATTAAATAAATACCATGTTATTTACGAACTTAAATATCTTTGACTAAGTAATTTATGCCATTAAACTTTTCAATATATGTGAGCATTCTTAGCGTGCCTAATAATTGATAATGAGTTATGCATTGTATACTCAAGAATTATAAAAGAGAAAGGTAGAGCCCCTTCATCACTTTGCGGGTACCTAAGTGTCTCAATAGTAACCTCCGAACACCATGCTGCTCGTCGCCGTGGTCGCAGTCTGGTTAGCCAGCCACGCTATAGCATCGGCCGCCACTGTGCCGCTCCCAGAGAAGATATACTACGATCTAGAAGACGCAGAAAATCTATTCAAAGAGCATATTATAAAGCATAAGAGAAATTATAACAGCGACGAGTACAATAAAAGATTGATAATTTACAAGGAATCTCTGAAAAAAATTAATGAACTCAACTTACTGCACGCTGGAACTGTCTTCACGGCTAATTTCTTTGCTGATTTGACGCCAGAAGAACGGACGAGCTATTTTGGTTTTATACCGCCTTCATCGAATAACGGATCAGTGACACCGGTGTTCCCCGATGGGTTTGAAGCCCCTGATGAGTTGGACTACAGGACTCAAAATATAATTGGCCCAGTTTTAGACCAAGGAAAATGCGGGTCCTGCGCTATTTTCAGTGGAGTTGGTAAAGGGGGTTTCACATATACAATTTATTTCATGCAATCGTAAAGCGCGATACAGGCACAGCTATATAATTGTGTTTTTGATACAAATTATAGTAAAGCACCTTAAGATGATTCCGAGTTGACGCTGAAATCGCGTAGCTGTCAAAAAAGTTTTGGAGAGGAAAACGTAGTTACAGACCTAGTTTTTCATAACATCTACAACATAATTGATAAATCGTAAAAATCGGACTAGGTTTAAGGGGGGAGAAACTTTACCGCATTTTGTATGGACAATTCAGACTCACGATCCTCTTAAGACATATTGTATCAGTATAGCTCGCTTAGTTTATCATAGTTATTTTCATAGTGTTATGTCGTACGGTATTCTGGTTTGGGGAAAAGCAGCTGACATACAAACTATATTTGTGTTACAAAAAAGGGCCATTCGCTCTATATATAACTTAAATTCCCGTGATTCATTAAGAGAACTTTTTAAACAAATTAATATTTTAACAGTAGCATCCCAATATATTTATGAAAATATTATGTATGTTATTAAGAACCTAGACTCTTTCGTTAAAAATTCTGATATACATAATATAAATACTAGGAATAAAAATAAAATTGCCATAAAAAAGTTTCGTGTCCGTAAAGTATATAAATCATTTGTAGGTCAATGCATTCATTTTTATAATAAATTACCCGACGTAGTTTTAGAGTTACCCCTTCCAGCACTTAAAAATTACTTGAAAAAGTCGTTGATGTCAAAGGCGTACTATAGGGTCGAGGACTATCTAACGGACAAAAATGCTTGGCCTAAACCAGAAAATTAACTAATGTTTAATGTTCAATAGCTTACCTACTACTCGTACATATCTCATAAAAATCATGTAAACGCTGTATCTTGTCTAGGGGACACGGTTTATGTAGGAAGACTAGTCAAACTGTTTTGTGTGATATATATATATAAATTTTCTCGTAGTCATTCTGACATGTTTTCCTGCAAAACTACGCAGATATTTAATATTATTTTTACAGTTTTATATAATGTTAGAATAAGTAGTGACATTGTTATATTTTCATTTAAAAAATGACTAACTGTTGAGTTTCTTGCGGCGCTTCTTCTCAGCAGTGGTCTCCTCTTGGGAAGCGCTGGTAGATTTTGACGTGTAAAAGTGCCCGTGCGGCCTACTTACTGAATAAATATCTTTTATCTTTTATCTTTTATAATATATTGGTTATGCCATAAATTCATTTTAAAGGGACATAGTTAAGCTCAATTGCAGCAGAAAAGGCAATTTAGTGTCCTCTCCGAAATTCAGTAGTTAAATGTACCTGTGTCAGAAAAGAAAAAAACAGACGCAGGTAATTTTTAAAAGATGCATCATCAAAAACCCAGTGAAAGACTTTCATTACGGAGTTAAGTCATAGGCTCGTGGCGGACATCTTAAATCCCTAATTTGACATTATTTTCGAATTCTGCATCTCCTATTATCTAAAAAAATATTCCCATGAATTTTACTAAAAGTCAGAGAGCTGTTTTTCGGTCTAAAATCGACCCTCCTATACAAAACATCATCAGCTGACTAGCCAAAATGTATGGGAGGGTCGATTTTTTATTCGCGATTTCGGGGTTGGTCCCATAGTGAAAGTTGGTCAATATGACTCACTGATTTAACCCCCCAAATTGTCCAACTAGTTCCATCAATGGAACTAATGATTGAACTAGTGGGAATAGACCGTTTTTTCACGATTTTTCAAAGTGATCAGATCGGATTAAAGTACCTTTACTGTTATAAATCTAAAACGGGATTTAGGGCCCCATAATTAATAAACTCATTGACTGAGATGCCTGTCTCAAGACGTGTCAAAAATGACAGTTTTCTAACAGGTTGACGTTTACTTTGACATATTTTAAAACGGATATCTCAACCAAGATCAGTTTATTAATACGGCCCTTAATCACGTAAAACATTATAAATACTTTGACGTTTAAAGTACTTAGGTACTTTACCTACTTGATTATGTTTTGTTTTGTTTTTATAAATTGTACTGCCATAAAAAATATCTGATTGCAGCCAATATCGAAGCACAATACGCTATGAAACATGGACAAATCATCACCTTGTCGAAACAGCAAGTCGTGGACTGTTTACAAGGATTCAACTGTCATGATGGAACAATGCCTACTTACGTTTGGGAGTTGGTAACACTTGTAAATCTTGTAATCTAGAAATATCACGCCCTAACGGTTGAATGGTTTTGTATAAAATATACTTAAGTAGATACAACCGTATCCCGTCATTTTACAAAAAACTTTTCGCAAACTGATTAATTTCACAAACATATCATTTGGCAAAACGCATTTTTTTCCGAAACTGTAAATTTTTCAGGATTTATTTCAGGACCATAGTGTAGAAAACCGTAGGTTAGGTTAGGTTAGTTTTATAAAAATCCTGAAATATTTACAGTTTCGGAAAAAGTGGTTTGCCAAATTATATGTTTGTGACATGAATCGGTTTGTGAAATGTTGTTGTTTGAAATGATGATAAACCGATACAACACACAGAGTCCTTATTTCTAGATTGACACATAACAATACTTTTTATAACAGAAAATTTGATATCCGAGGGAAAATGGTAAACGATTTCTAAAAAAAGCTAGTTTGACGTAAAGAACAAATTGTTTAAATAGAATAAAGTAAATCAGTGTTTACATTAAAGTGGGGATAATTTGCTGTAATAAAATTGACTGGTTGACCCTTCCCCATTATTGTTTTGCCATCGGGTAACAAGCTTTGATATTTCCAGTTTTTTGGCACAAGACCCTAATGGTTGCATGAGTGAGGACCAGTACCAATACAAAGGCTACGTCCAATCGCAATGCAGCGAATCGAGAGGAGTTGTTTTTGGAGTGGGTGGCCAACAGCTAAGCATTAGTGATGAAGAGACATTGAAGTCAGCACTAGCTCAATATGGACCCTTGACAGTCTGTAAGTACGCAGGCCTTATTTTGCCATTATATTTTTTCTTGTACTCCTATCAAAATAATAATAGTAGTTCCGGGATCGTATTTCACCTACAAGTACGTTAGAGCATTATTTAAATAGAGTTTTCCATGATTTACCCAAGAATTCACTTACTTCTTTCAAATGGCAAAATCGATTTTAATGTTTGTAACCAATACCTCAAAATTTATCTGCGCGATTGTAGCTCAATTATTACTTTTTGATAATCTCAGTAATCCCAGTAAACTTGAATTCAGCCAATTAAATACGGTTTTTATTGTAACTTAGGACATTTAAATCGCTCACTTTAATAAAACTGAGGATCTTAATGGAACTGATGTTCTGAAGAACTGATGTTGTAATTATCCATCATGTCATAGGTAGATAGCATTAATTTTATGCTGTTTAGTGGGTTCTTGAAGACGTTTTTATTTTTTGTTGAAATATATCTTGGAAGCTGACTGGTGATCCAACTTATATGTTCCACTTAGGTATATGAGGTTCCATTTCAGCTCTTCAAGGACCACCATTATATGAATATCACGGCGGCATTTTCAACCCTGGGACATCAGATTGTCGTACAGGCCATGCTGTTCTCTTAGTGGGATATGGTCAAGGTAATATTATCAAAGACCAAATCGGTCGCCTTTATAACCAACTATATACAGTCAATCATTATATAAAAACATACATGCTTGCTTAGACGACGCGATTAGTCTGGTTGGTATTGACCCTGCCTACGATGCTAGCAGTCCCGGGTTCAATAGCCCGTTGGGGTTTATGTTTGTGATGAGTGTAAGTACTTACGCCTGATTCATGA
This sequence comes from Tortrix viridana, assembly GCA_963241965.1. NCBI lineage: Eukaryota > Metazoa > Arthropoda > Insecta > Lepidoptera > Tortricidae > Tortrix > Tortrix viridana. Next base: position 16,651,427 of record OY725172.1, read on the forward strand.
ATGTTTTCGACATCTTTAAGCATCTCGCTCTCTTTGTTTAGGACTAGCTCAATATGACGTATAGATTGTCCTCCTAACATTTATTTATTAATCTGTTCTCTCCTACTAACCTAAAAGAGAGACCTAAATAAAGCTCTAGAAATGTTATTGTATTATTTATTTAAAATCATTTTTAAATGCTTAAATATAACCGTAATAATTTTTGACCCTATAGAAAGTGGTACGGCATTTTGGATCATCAAGAACTCGTGGGGTACGGGATGGGGGGAGCAGGGCTACTTGCGGCTCATACGAGGCATTAATTCATTGAGAATGGGCACCAACTACGCGGGCGTCTCTTCTGTCAGTCAGTAAGCGGTCACAGTGGCTCCAGTGTAAATAGATCAGATTAAAAAAAAAGCCGGTCAAGTGCGAGTCGGACTCGCGCACCGAGGGTTCCGCACAAACTTGTAGGCATGTAAATAGTTCGTAAATCACGGGAAAACCATATAAACGTAGTCCAGTATAAACTGACACGCAATTAGTATGCACTTCAGTACTTAGTGAGTATCAGTTTATATTGGATAATTTTATATGTGATGTAACTACAAATTAACGGTTTTCGGATTTTTTCCTTCACTTGTGCTATAAGACATTGCTTCTTGTCTAATTTCATGATTCTAAGTCAACGGGAAGTACCTACCCTATAGGTTTTGATTCCCTTCAATATGCGGCATAAACGGCTGTATCTTTTGATTTCGTTGACTTAGATGTTTGATTTTTTCACTGATCCAAGGAATTGCAGACGTAAGTATTTGATATGAATTTCAACTTGATACCTTCACTCGTTCCTGAGAAAAAGGGTCTTGACAGACACACAGACAGACGGACAACAAAGTGATCCTATAAGGGTTCCGTTTTTTTTATTTGAGGTACGGAACCCTAAAAAACTTATGGAACTTAAATAATCTCGTACCTACGGAACCCTCTCCACGCGAGTTTAACTCTCGCACTTGTCCGGTTTTTTACACTGGAGCTTGTAGAGAGATCTCTCTACGAAAGTTTATTTTTGGTGGTGGCAATGGGTTGAATAAAATGTAATTGGAAATTTTGTTTTATTTATTAAACGTCAATACGACATACGTGAAATAGCTTAAAAGGGCCTTCGGGGTTGTACTCTCTCACTCGCTCTCATTATGGTAGTTTACAGACTTCACGCGAACCCGAAAGATTTTTAAGAGCTATTGCATGTATTATATCGTTAATGAAATCATAATATTTACTTAGAAAGAAGAAACGTCACAAACTAAAACCCGACTGACGACTAATATGACCCTTATAATTTTTTCACTTCACATGTTCTAAAAGTTCGTCTTTATATCGTTCGTAGGCGACATAAAGTCGCTTCTTATGCTCTAGTGCATAAAGTAAAATGTTCGTCGAAGACCTAGGCAATCGGTCCAACAGCCACACGAACAACTTTAACTTCATAGAATAACCTCTTTATTTTATTTCGTTTCGTTAGTATTCTAAGACCAAGGCAAGGATATCAACAGCCAAAGTACACAATAAAGCTTCATGAAATAAACTTGTAATTTTTATTTCGTTGCATTTTTTTTAATCATGTTGCTGTTTCATTTCCTCGCAATCGAAGTGAAAAGTAGAGTGTACAACTCGTCCATAAAACCCATTTAACACTCGACTTTATATCCATCCTCGCTCGCAAGCTCGCTTCCATTGGATGGATAAGATAAGGATAAACGTCTCGCGTAAAATGGTGCGTTGTATGCACTTGTTGTACAATCTACTGTTATATAGCCTTTAAAATTGGTTAAAAGTTCTATAAAAGTTGGTTAGTACCTAGACAGTTAGTAGGTATGTTTAAAAGTACGGTTAGACAATAAAACCCATTGCAAATATCAAAAAAATGTTGTAAATTGTTTGTTTAAAATTAGCAATTGGCAGATACAGTCTTTCAATAAAAATACAAAAATTCCTATTGTCGGTCATTCTCCAGACGCACATTTTTGCTTATCTTCACTCTTTATACATATAAAATTTTACAATATATCTTATATTTTTTTAACGTAGTAGGTATTCGTATTGAGCTGTACATGAATTTTCAAGTGCATATTTAAAGCCCTTCTGGTAGAAAAAAAAAAAACAAATTACCCCATTCTTCTAATTGACACGTCGCGTCCCAATACCCAAATTACTTACATACCAATTTCTCCTGATGATATACATGAAGAAAAAAAAAAGAAAGCAAGTTTATTAAACAAAAGAGTAGATGTTTTCATTACGAAAAAATACCTAGTAAATAAAGTAATATATCACTAAGATATCAAATACAGTAACTTTGTCTTGAGACGTATACTAATTGACGCGTTGCGTTCGTTTATGATATGACCATAAAGTCCTCAGAGCCCTTAGCCAAGATGCCCATCGCTAACTAGCGTTTCTATTCGTTTAGTTTTAAACCAATCGCGTCATTGGTAGATCACGTCATACGGAGAGTCACGTGATCTACCAGTCATCAGCCCAAGTTTCTATCAACCGCTGTCTTCGCCGTATCCTGGGTGTATACTGGCCCGAGAAAATCTCCAACGTAGAGCTGTGAGAACGCTGCAGTGAGACTCCGATCGACCAGCAGATCAAACGCCTCAAGTGGAACTGGAGCAGCCAAACGCTCCGAAGGGACCCCGATCACATACCGAGGCAAGCCCTAGACCGGAATCCCCAAGGAAAGCAATCCTGGCGGGGCACGATCACTGCAGAAGTGAAGGCGATAGGAATGACCTGGAGCGAAGTAAAGCGCGAAGCTCAAGACCGTTCGGGATGGCGACGTACTGTGGACGCCCTCTGCCCCATCCAGGGGACATAGGATATTAAATCAGTAAGTCAGTGATCTTTTTTTTGTTTGCAAATTGTCAATCTTTTGATAAGTTCGCTGCTTTTTAATTTTCTTATGATGTTATTTATGATGAATACTCAAAATTATTCATCTCAATTCCGTTTTTAAATCTTCTACATAAAGCCTATGTGTTAATCGAGGGTATAAGCTATCTCCATTCCAAATTTCATCAAAATCCGTCCAGCCGTTACAGCGTGAAAGAGTAACAAAATAACACACACACACACACACTTTCGCATTTATAATATTAGTAAGGATACAAATTAACTTAAGGGAATTATTTTTTTTATCATTTACTTTTTCGATTGGCATCGTAAAATTACAGGATGTTTATTTTTTCACATTTGCTTGGTTTGATTCTCAAACCTGGTAAGAATTATTTTAAATCTTTGAATACAATATTACTAATTTTAAAAATAAAATAATGTCTCCATACAACAAAATATCATATCTAAAATATTTAAGGTACTTTCCCTACGTATCGCATAACCTTGGGACTTCCTGAATATTTATAATTATTTACATGTGCTGTTTCTCTTTAATGAGTATTACAACTCGATAACATTGCAGTCATAAAATACCTTCTACATTTCAAAATATATGTCTACCTTTTTTAACTGCTTAGAATGTGTACCTATTAAACGGAATATTCGAAAAATTGCAAAGGCTTACGATTAAAACAGTATAAAAGGAAAATCATGAACCAGTACCACATTCGTCCGTTTACAGGTAAGTCTCTCATAGCCACCTTGCTCGCACACGATGCTTCCCATCACCGTTGTCATTGTCTACATCAGCCAGCCACGCCGTAGCGTCGGCCGCCATTGTACCTCTCCCAGAAAAGAAATACTAGGTGTGCCTCAGGGCTCTATATTAGGTCCTTTCTTATTTTTGGTTTATATAAATGACTTACCACCCATAGTAGATACACTTTGTGATATCGTACTATTTGCTGATGATACATCACTCATTTTCAAGGTAGATCGAAAATCCGTCGACAACAGTAGGATAAACGCCGCGCTTGTTAAAGTACTTAATTGGTTTACGAGTAACAATTTACTACTCAATGCTAAGAAAACTGAATGTGTTAGGTTCGTTTTGCCTAATGTTAAACCGGTAAATTCTAGTATTTTTCTTAATGGCGAGTGTTTAGAAATGGTAGACTTTTCTTAGGCATAACTATAGACAATAATTTGCAATGGAGTCCCCATATAGCAGTTTTAGCAGGCAAATTAAGTTCGGCCGCTTACGCCGTTAGAAAAATTAGACAACTTACCAATGTTGAGACAGCTCGCTTAGTTTATCATAGTTATTTTCATAGTGTTATGTAATAGGTATTCTGGTTTGGGGAAAAGCAGCTGACATACAGACTATATTTGTGTTACAAAAAAGGGCCATTCGCTCTATATATAACTTAAAATCCCGTGATTCATTAAGATAACTTTTTTTACAAATTAATATTTTACCAGTAGCATCCCAATATATTTATGAAAATATTATGTATGTTATTAAGAACCTAGATTCTTTCGATAAAAATCCTAATATACATGATATAAATACCAGGAATAAAAATAAAATTGACATAAAAAAATTTCGTGTCCGTAAAGTATCTAAATCATTTGTAGGTCATTAATTTTTATAATAAATTACACGACGTAGTTTTAGAGTTACCTACCCCTACCAGCACTTAAAAATTACTTGAAAAAGTCGTTGATGTCAAAAGCGTACAATAGGGTCGAGGACTATCTAACGGACAAAAATGCTTGGCCTAAACCAGAAAATTAACTAATCTTTAATGTTTAACAGCTTACTACTCGTACATACCTCATAAAGTTCATGTACTTAAACGCTGTATCTTGTCTAGGGGACACGGTTTACGTAGGAAGACATGTCGAAACTGTTTTTTAATATTTTTCTCTCGTAATCATTCTGACACGTTTTCCTGCAAAACTACGCAGATATTTTATATTATTTTTACAGTTTTATATAATGCTGGAATAATGTAGTATCATTGTAATTTTTTATTTAAAAAATGACTAACTCTTGAGTTTCTTGCGGCGCTTCTTCTCAGCAGTGGTCTCTTCTTGGGAAGCGCTGGTAGATTTTGACGTGTAAAAGTGCCCGTGCGGCCTACTTACTGAAAAAATATCTTTATCTTTTTTATCTTTTATCCCCTATTTACTGATGCTGATCAGTGCAGTTGGTGCACAGCAAAGGTACAAGTAAGTTTACCTCCTTAGCGGTAGGCTTCTCTTCTGCTCCCTGATTTACCAAAAACCATGATGGAGAAAAAGAGAGAGAGAGAGATATATTTATTCGGCTATAAACATTTACAATTATTCAAGGCCAACATAAGGAAAACTTAAAAAGATCAAGGAACAAATTACAGAGCGGCTATATGGTGAAGAGATCATGACTTAATACAACCATACGACGCACTTTTACCACTCTCCACGTACGCAACAAATCCGCCCCTTGAGTTGTTTCTCTTTAGTGTCACACTCGATAATATTCTAATCATAAATTACCTTTTACATTTCAAAATATAACATTATTGTTTTAACTACTTTCAATGTGTACCTATTAAACGGAATATTCGAAAAATTGCAAAGGCTTTCGATTAAAACAGTATGAAAGGAAAAACATGAAACAGTGCCAAATTCGTCCGTTAACAGGTTAAGCGTCTCATAGCCACCTTCCTCGAACACGATGCTTCCCATCACCGTTGTCATTGTCTACATAGCCAGCCACGCCGTAGCGTCGGCCGCCACTGAACCTCTCCCAGAAAAGATATACTATGATCCAGAAGGAGCGGAGGACTTGTTCAAAGAACACGTAGAGATATACCAAAGAAAATATGATGTCGAAGAATTCAACAAAAGATTTGAAATGTTTCAAAAATCTTTAAGAGAAATAAATTATTTGAACGCTAAATACCCTCGTACTGTTTTTCAAGTAACTCACTTTGCTGATTTGACTTCAGAGGAAAGACAAAGATACCTCGGATTAAAACGTCTAAATTACAAAATAGAGGACAAAAAAAGTATATTTCATCAACAAGTGCAATCAAAGGAAGCGCCCGACTCGTTTGATTGGCGAGACCACGGAGTCGTCACTCCAGTAAAGAACCAAGCGCATTGTGGTTCCTGCTACATTTTCAGTGCTATTGGTAAGCCACACACACTTAACAGAATCATTACAAACTTTACTTCTATATTGTGTATTTAAGTATAATATAATTAGACTTCACACTTTTGTGTTATTCAAGCCACATTTTCAATGCTTATCATGTCATAATTACCATATGAAACCTTAATTGTTATACTGTTTTTTTTGCTGCAGTGTGCATTACCCTGATTACGACGTGTAAACGTCTCTCAATTCGGTCAGTATGGCAGCACTTACAAAAAACATATGAAAAGAAATATGTTATGGCAAGATCGCTTATAACTTTACAAGTATAGCACTTACTGGCAATATTTTCACTATTATTTAGAGGAAAGAAGCAATTATTCGCTAGTGCATATTTCGCTGGCATAAGTGGCGCTATAATTGCGCACAATACAGCGCATTATGAACTAGATTTACCATCCCGCGCTGTGTATTATTTAGCGATTACTCAGCAGTAGGTACTTACATTGATCGATTCGAGCGGGAGTAGCCGCGTTTGACAGAACTCACGACGTTATAGTAGGTGTGATACATAAAACTCATACTTGTGACCATTAGAAGTTGAAGAGTTCAAAAAGGTGTGCTTTTTGCCTAAATTTGACGAATACTCTACTATGGTGCCATCGCGTGCGATACATAACGTACAAAACTTCCACAGGAAACGCGTTGGATTGAGCCAAACGCAGGAATCCCAACCAGATGGTTGAGCCTACCCGTTTTTTTTTTTCTCGACCTTATACATATTTCGTTGCATGGATTATTATAGGTCTTGTAACCTTATTTTTCTTAGTGCGATGGCACTTTTCTAGTCTTTGCCAAGTGTCTTTTATCTAAAGTACCGTATAGGTTGACACTTTTGTGAATATGTCAGTTTGTAGGGTTCCGTACCAAAATGGTCAAAAAGGATCTCTTATGGTGAAACTTTGTTGTCTGTTTGTCTGCTTGTCTGTCTGTCTGGCTGTCCGTCTGTCCGTCTGTCCGTCTGTCTGTCTGTATGTCACAGCAGTTTTTCTCAGCAACTACACAAGCTATCAACTTTAAATTTGGCATAGTTGTTGCTTGCCCGCATCTGTTTTTAGTAAATAAAATATGAAATTAATTTTATAAATAATTGAAAATGGGTCTAGAATGGGGGGTTGAAAAATTAAAGTGATTATAGCAAGTGGGGAGTAATATGAAAGGGCTCAATCTTCATGAAGACGCGGTTAGCCTAGTTGGTGGTGTCCCTGCATACAAAGCTAGCGGTCCCAGGTACGGGCAAATATTTGTGTGACGAGCGCGAGTATTTGTTCCTGAGTCATGGATGTTTTCTATGTTTCTCTATATAAGTATGTATATCGTTGCCTAGTACTGGTGTTAGGTACACCACACACTACAAAATTGTAAAAGAGGAAAATATTGTAGGGGTTCAGAATAAGCAAAATACTGTCATATATGAATGGCTAATAACAGTTTTGACCACATATATTGAGATATAGAGTATTTATATCTCTGTGATAATAACTGTACAAATTTATTCAGGAAATTACTGAGTAGGTACGCACTTGAAAACGTTTGAGCGCATTGAGAATGTTCTCTTTTCATTAAAGAATTAAGAATGTCGTCAGAAATCACCGATATCTTCATAGGAAAATTTCACAAATTGAGGAGTTTCTCGTCGGTACAATGTTACGTTACGTATCTGTCAACATGATACGTAATTCACGTATCTACTATTAAGATGGGACTATATTAAATCTACATCATGATATTGATGACAGGGTCATAGACTTAACGTTCTAACTGCCGTGCTTAGTGTCTGACCTTGCAATCACCAAAATAAGCATAGCATATATAATTTGTTTGTATACCTGCGGTTGCAAAGCAAACAGCTCTTGGGAAGTTTATGCGTTGATAAGACGAAGAATACTTCGTTCCACGAACAGACAGGTGGTTAAATGATTATTTTTACAGGCAACATTGAAGGGCAGTACGCCATCAAGCACAAGCAGACAATTTCCCTCTCGGAGCAGCAGTGCTTGGACTGTCTCTCGGACACGACTTGTCAAGGCGGATTAATGGTAGAAGTTATGCAGTAAGTAGATAGTTTTTCTATACAATTTAGATACCTACTTTCAAACATTCCTCCATGGCGAGAACGCTTTAAACGGGACAAAAATTAGAAAAAAAAATATTACGTAAATAATGTTAAATTTTAAATTACTAATTGCATTGAACACCAAATACCCTTTTAATTTTTAAAACCTGATTTTAGTTCAGAGGAAACACTATATTATGGATCGGAATCGGAATCGGATTCGGAATCGGATCGGAATCAATCGGAATAGCACAATAGCAAACAATTTAAAATAAATTAATAAATATTTTGTCAGTCTAATAGGTACACCGCAATAGTTACAACTGCACGCGGGCGGGCTGGGTCAATTTCCCAAGCAATAAATTAAGGTGGCGGGGCTGAACGTGGGTCAACCAGGTTTAAATATTAAACTGTTATTTTTTTCTGAAAACTTCACGCAGTTGCCTAGTTCGGGCAACAATTAGAATTAAAATTACAATAGAAATAATAATAAAAAAAATAATTAAGACATAATTTCTCATCACAGTGGGCTGTCTGCAACCCAGTTTTTATTGCAAAACGTGGAATAAATTGAATACCATATATGATTATAAAAATCGTTTACCTTTGATTAAATATTATTACAAAAAAAACCCTTACTTTTTTTTAACTATCACACATACCGCTTGGTGCGAGTAAATACGTTTGTCCGGAGAAACGGTCTCATTACGACCAGCAAATATTCTGTGCGTTAAGTATATCTGCTAAGCTTCAATAATACCCCTTCTACACGATCGGGCGGTTGGGCCAACCGAGAGGGACGCAGCTATCTGTAAGAACGAGACGCAAATATTACTATCTCATTCTGACAGATAGCAGCGTCCCTCTCGGTTGACCCAACCACCCGATCGTATAGAAGGGGTATAAGTACGCACCCCACCTCCCGCGCACTCCTAGAGTTAGTCACGCGCAAGAGTTTGGTGCGAGTGGTTGTGCTGTGCGCGTTTTGTGTCGATCAGATATAAAAGTAAGTACTTGGTTCCGGTGGAGTGGGGACAAAAAAAACTCATTCCGATGTTTGATTGTTTGTTTTATTTAAGATTAATGTACAACACATACGTCATGTTTCTTACTCCGGAGTAACGTTAGTTTAAGAAAAGAGGACTCCATTTTTTTAATAATATTTTTGTTCAGTTTTTCTCATTCCTATATTCTCATTTCGATGTTTCCGGTGTATGAAATACCCACCGGAAAGATAAGCAACACTTAGTTAAAGAAGTTAAAGATAAACAACACTAAATATTATTCTATTTCTGACGACGCGGTTAGCCTAGTTGGTAGTGACCCTGCCTACGAAGCTAGCGGTCCCGGGTTCAAATCCCGGTATGGGCAAATATTTGTGTGATGAGCGCGAGTATTTGTTCCTGAGTCTTGGATGTTTTCTATATATTTAAGTATGTATTTCTCTATATAAGTATGTATATCGTTGCCTGGTGCCCATAGTACAAGCCTAGAGCTTAGTTTGGGACTAGGTTAATTTGTGTGAGATTGTACCTGATTTATTTACTAAATATTATCATAAGCGTTGAAACATTATTTTTATTGTAATAAAATATACTGTGTCCCTTTGTTTGGCAGACACTCATTTCTTCGAATGTGTCGTTTCACCGAATTTCATTTCATCGAATGAATGACAATTTAACGTTACCTCCAAAAATATTAAAATGAACTGCTGCACCGAGGGTTACAGAAAAAGATATTACTTACTACAAAAACCAGTGGTCGGTACATCACTGACATTCTGGAGAAGTATCTGATGCCGGTCCCTTATGCCGGGCCGGTCACAAGGCGTAAGATATCACATACTAGATAAGATTACGAATACGATAGAATATTGTTATTCTTTACAAGTTTATGGGTAACTATAAGTATATTATCATAAATAGAAATAAATCACAATAATTAAGAACATTTTCGAAAAGCATTTAAAAAAATATTAATCAATCCAGTATATTTTATTTAAAAAATGTTAAGTGTTTTTTGAACTAAAAAAAATGATATTTAAATAAGCTCCTTGTTTGAAAACTTTAATATTAATAAACATGTAATTTGTATTTAAATAAAGGCTTATAATCATGTTTCTATCATTCGAGTGGGTATTAACCACTTCGGTGGGTACATTTTATCATTTTAGTGTGTATTTATCATTCCGGTGTCTCATCATATATTCTATCTCTTATATCTCATAAACTATTCATGATATTGAGTGCCCCTTAACATTACGTCTAAAATATATTCCAATGCGTAATTTAAAATCAAAAACGTTCAGAAATATTCAATACTTATAAATTACACAGAAATGAGACAAAAATCACAAATGTTGAAATTGACCCGGCTACGTTGTTTTATTATAAATTTTGAGTCCAGCCTGCTGTTGTCAAATTACTAATCAAAAATCTAAACAATTATTAGTGTCAACATAAGCAAAGATAATCATGTTAATGAGGGGTTTCTGCCGTTTGGCCAAAATATGTTTGGTCAAATGTATCATTTCCCAAATTTTCATTTGCCAAAAGGTTTTTCCCGCCGCAAAAATTAGCAATTTATGGCGCTCACAACCGACCTAATCTAACCTAACCGATCTAAATAGCTTTTTTGGTATCCTGAAAATAAACCAAAAATAATACAAATACCTTTTTTGGTAATTAAAATTTGGGAAATGATACATTCGACCAAACATATTTTGGCGAAACAAGAGGCTCCCTTTAATGAGTGTACATTTTACAAAATTACCACTTTTATAGTTTTTTTTTTGGTTTGCAACAATTTTGAGTCAGATATTGATGGATTAAGTTGCAAGATCAACTATCAACTTCTTCCTCCTTTTTTTCAAAGGAAGTTATCAAAGAGAGCTGGATGCATGACGGAGGCAGACTACCCATACTTAGGCCGTGACAAGGAGAAGTGCAAAGAACATGCAAATAAAGTCGCTGTCAAAGTGACTGAGGGCATAGTACTTAACATTTCTAGCGCAGAAGATTTAAAGCAGAAGGTGCACGACATCGGGCCTCTATCTATTGGTAAGTCACAGTCTTATAATTTACATTTGAATATGTGTTTACAGGATTTTTTTTATTAACATACAATAACATTTTCTTTACGTAAACATGAGTCAGTGTTATCCGTGAGTTACCCGTGTGGTGTCCGGGCAAGAATTGCACCACCCCATCTCATCAAGTGGGTGTCGTAGAAGGCGACAAAGGGAATCATACCAGAGGATGGGCAGCAGCGTCCTTCTGAACATTGTATTATTTGTTGAAGGCATTTGTCCAGCAGTGGACGTCTTGTGGCTGATGACGATGATGATGATGATGATAGTTTCTTCCGCGGTATACTTATTTTCATAACAAAAGATTGTATAATAATATGATTCGTAATAATTGTAATCGTTATTTGACGAAGATTATACAATTTTAAATAAATAAGTAATGTATTTATAGTGCTTAGTGCTTAGTGTTGATGATTCACTTGACAATTATCAGCATCATATTCATATGTGGCTACTAATAATGTTCACTGTGCTCGCTATAATCAGCTGCCAGTTGAATTCAGGGACAATTGCGGGTCAAGAGTGGTCGTTTTCAGCATATATATTTATTTTATTATACTTTGTAGATGTTTAGGCGTCTCACTTATCTTATCTTATCTTCTTTATCTTTGCTTTCATTCACACATTCAGTGGTTTTCTAAGGTCTTTGTCCAGCAGTGGACGTCTTGTGGCTGATGATGATGATTATGATGATGCAACATGAGTCAGAATGCAAAAAAAAATTGTCAGTTTTTAATTGTACAAAAAATATATATATTTGACCCACTTCTGGTAGACTAGCACAAGTTCTATTGTATCGTGTGTCGCTTAGTGCATCTTCTCTTTATACGTAGTACGTTATAAGTAACTAAGAAATAAGTGGTGTGTATGAATAAATATTAAAATTGAAGTATGTACCAACTAACAAAAAGAATCTACAAAATAAATGCTTATTAAATCCTGTAATTACAGCCTAAAATGGCGTTAAACAACTTACCTAACGCCCGGTCAAGTACCGAGCCCTTAGCCAAGATGCCCATCGCTAACTAGCGTTTCTATTCGTTTCGTTTTTAAACCAATCGCGTCACTGGTAGATCACGTGACTCTCCGTATGACGTGATCTACCAATAACGCGATTGGTTTAAAAACTAAACGAATAGAAACGCTAGTTAGCGATGGGCATCTTGGCTAAGGGCTCAGCACATTTTGAAGAAACATTGACAATTAAAGCTTGTTTCAGCCTTGGACTCTAAAGACGTCCTGTACTATTCCGGAGGGATTTTGCACCCGGAGTATTGTTCGTCTGACGCAAACAAATCAGATCATGCCCTTCTCTTAGTTGGTTATGGAGAAGGTAATTAACTTACGATTCTTGAATCAAATGAACTTTCATTTTCAAATGGTGTTTCCTTTAAACCCCTATGCAAATCAGAGGGGTGTCTAAGGTTTAACGTGTGTAACTGTGTGTCTGTCTATCGCATCGTAGATCCTAAACGGACAAACCGATTTTGATTTAGTTTGATTTCAATTGAAAGGTGATTTGATTGAATGTTCTTAGCTAAGTTTGGTCAAAATCCGTGAACCCGTTTAAGAGTATTATCTCAGGGATCCCAATTAAAATTGTAAAAGAATAACAGCCTTGAAAACCAAAGCCAAATAATAGATTGTTAATATGTTTAATTGTGTTTGAACAGAGAAAGGAGAGAAATACTGGATCATCAAGAACTCTTGGGGCGCGGGCTGGGGCGAAAATGGCTACGTGCGTCTTCTGAGGGGCGTCAACGCGTGCGGCATAGAGAACACAGGATTCACCGCCACCGCTCACGTGGCGTAGAGCGCTGAAATGTTGTTCTCTATCAGCTTTGTTTTTAATTTGACAACGAAGTTTAATCAACAAGCTTAAGTTGTCCCGCGCACTCATAGGCACGTAAGGCCGAGTTAGGTACCTACAGTCAAGGTCATAAATATGTGTACATTTTACTTACCTTACCTTGTAACTTGTCTGTTTAATATCTTGTTTAAACTGCCATATATCATATGAATGTCACAATGATTAAAATAACAAGGTACTAAACGTGTACACATATTTGTGACCTTGGCTGTACTTGCCGCTTTAGCTGAGCTGCTTCGTCGTCGAGACCTGTGACAACATTAAAGATGTATAGGTACACTAACTTGTTAATAATGCTCTGACGGAACAACTTATGCTTGCCTAAATCATTCGACAACAAATGAAAAGATATATGTTTATGAGAATCAAATAGAGAGCTGTTGTTTTTAGTTTTATTTCAAATCAGTTCATTTAAATTGTCAGATTAAGTCCCATAATTGTAATGTGTAATATTTTGGTGGAGGTGTACAATCAATAAAATGTTTTTCTTTCTTTCCTTTAATATTGTTTTCTTTTTATTGTAAATCTCAAATACGACAATGTTTTTGCGTCATACCAGTATATATTCTTATCCACTGACTGGTAATTCGACCTATTCCTTGAAAGGGGTAAAACTAGGACAATGCAATGTTTTCAGCCCAGTCAACCAATGGTCGAAATTTGGTACTTATCGCATAATCGTGATTAACCGAGGCTTAATTATATTCATTCAGTAGTTAATTTCGGCCCCTGGTTGACCGGGCTAAAAAAAATTGCTTATAAGCCCTAGTATAACCCCTTTCAAGGAATAGGTCGAATTAACAGTCACCCTGTTATCCAAATTAAAACAACAAGCCAAACTTAATTACCTACCTAATCCCTATTATTAAATATTAACTAAGCTTTTATTATGTATTAGATAACAGCATAATTAAAGCTTTCGACCTCTCCACTGTGCAAGCCAAAATCAGCACCACCTGGGGCCGTAGCATGCTTGGTCACAGATAAAATGACAGCACGATATATATATATATATATATATAATTTGATAATCCCATTGAAAAAAATACAGTCGTCAATAAAAACTTGGAACTTGGATTTGAATGCTCTAAGACCGACCTCTAAGGAATTTCTACTCTGCGGCTGCGGCTCTAAATTTATACCTTATTGTTATTAAAATAGGGAAGAATATACATAGATAAATTTAAAGTGATCTGCGCTGCGCTCCGCCGGTTTGCGCAGGCCCTTAAGTACAGCTGAGGATCATGTTGCCACCTTCCGGTTCTATCATCAGATCTGTTCATTGACACAATATTATTACATTGTCATCGATTTTACATAAGTGTTCCAAACTTCAGTTCAATTAAACACAGGGAAGTAGATGAAAAATGGTCTGCAAATTTTGAAATGGACAAGTTACTTATTATCATTGGAACATTGCAAGTTAAATGAACACTTGTAAAAAAAAGAAAGTAGGTAATTTTTACTGCCACATGCTTACAAATACAAATATCTTTATTTGGCAAAAAATGTGGTACAAAACATTGATTTGGCATTTAGAAAAATTTGCCTTTAGAACAAATTACAACTGCGAAATTGAATCGATATCGATAATATTGTTGACTCAGCAATAACACTAGCGTCGACAGATCCTCGTGACAACACGAAGGAAAACGAATGAATACCTATTAGGACATCTCTTTCTAACTCGTTATGAATGCCATAAATCGAAAAAGGCCAAATATATGTCTTTTGCTGTTTCTTATAGTCCGGTTTCTATGCAGGGTACTATTCTTATTTTGTATTAAGGCTTATAATGGCCATGTGTTTACTCTCTATGGTTGCGTGATCTTCTCCGAACAGCTAGATTTGAACGATTTATTTCATTACTCTAGCCACACCGGATAAAACCGCTTAGTAATAAAAGGTAACAAAAGTCAGAACGGGACACTTTTATCTAAACCTTAAGCGTTAAGTCTTGTTAGAATATGGAAGAGTTGTATTAATTTCCCTAACACCTGTCAAATTTTATCTGGCTCTAGCTTGCTAAGGCCCCTGATTCAGTTATAAACTTTAAAAAAGTAGCTTCGAGATTGACAGCATAATTATCCTTTCAGTTTCTTGAACAAATTTTAGTTTCTATCAATAAGTATCAATAAATATCGGCCTTCAGGAATGATAGACATTACATAAAGCCTTTAGTGGAGATTATAAACGAATTCAGCCTAAAGAGACCGAAGAAATTTTAAGATTTAGAAGAAAGATACAGAGCGACGAAAGAATGACGAGAAGTTTTTGGATTAAAAACGAACATTCTGAAAAAAAAAATCATTAACCACTCGCTACACGAAGGGAAAGTACCTTAAATATTGTAAACATATTTCGTTGTATGGAGACATTACTTAAAAAAAAAGTAATAGCATTCAAATATTTACAAAAAAATTGCTTGCCTGGTCTGAAAATCGAACCGACCAAATGGGAAAAAATAATTCGGCCACAGCGACTGGGATCTGGGAAAATTAAACTATTTTAATATCACTATATAAAAGTTTCACACGTAGTGACGGATTGAGAGCTCATCATCAACTGGCATTGTCATGCGCAGCCGATCGTAAAATTTAAACGAACCCAAATTTGGAATTTAGAATAAAATAGCCAAAAAGAAAAGGCCACAATGAGTTCATTCAAGGAGGCGTAATACACACATTCTTGTACACCTCGTTACATGCTGCGCCCGCCACACATCCTAGTGATGACACTTCCCTTGGCTATTCTGCCGGCCGAAGCAAAAAGGCAGTGCGTATACTTTAAGCGTATAAGAAAAGGCCTTAAGGCCTTCATAGTCTTATACTGCATATTTCTTTCGGAGGGCAGTATTATTTTCCAAACATTTTCTTTACATCTCTTTCATTCGGTATGTCAATGAGAGAGACTTGATTCTTATACGATGAGCTGACAGGTCAATATCGGCCGGCAAACTCAGGTCTATGGAGCCCTAAGGTTTCATATTTGTCTTATTAATATATAATATTTTGGTGGAAGTATATTAATATTAGGTCGGGGCAAAAGTATTTTCGTATTTTTCGTACAAAGGAAAAACTATTTTTTAAGTTATATTTTTTTATTTATTTATAATATGTACATGCCGTTTTGATCGATGACTTGTTGCCATCTTGAGGGTAATGCCATGATTCCATTGCTGTAGAAATTCTGAGATTTTTGATTAAACAAATCTGACAGGTAGTTTTGACAGTGTTCTCTTGATATTAACTTTATGCTTCCTAAAGAATTCTGAAGTGACCGAAACAGGTGGAAATCCGATGGAGAAAGGTCGGGGCTATACGGTGGATGCATCAACACATCCCAGCCAAGCTCTCTCAAATTTTGCTGGGTGGCTATAGATGAGTGCGGTCTGGCGTTATCATGATGAAAGACTACGCCCTTTCTGTTTATTAACTCCGGCTGGTTTTTCTCGATGGCTTCTTTTAATCTCATGAGTTGCTGGCATTGGAGGTCAGAATCGATAGTTTTACCTGGCGGCAAAAGCTCATAGTGGACAATTCCTTTCCAATCCCACCATACACACAGCATCACTTTGTTCCGAGTTAAGCCGGGCTTTGCCACTGTCTGTGGAGCTTGTCCATGCTTCGACCACGATCTTTTTCGGACGTTCTTATCGTAAGTAATCCATTTTTCATCACCCGTAATCAACCGTTTTAGAAATGGTTCGGATTTATTTCGTTTTAACAATAAATCGCAAATTGAAACACGTTGCATTAGGTTTCTTTCAGTGAGATCGTGTGGCACCCAAATATCAAGCTTTTTCTTGTACCCAGACTTTTGTAAATGACGTAACACTGTTTTGTGATCAATATCCAGTTCTTCAGCAATGTCGTAACTACTAATATGTCGATCTTGCTCCACTTTTTCATAGATGGCATTGATTTTATCAGTAACAGGGCGTCCAGAGCGAACCTCATCTTTCACACTAAAATTTCCAGACTTAAAACGCTTAAACCACAATTGTGCTACTCTTATTGATACCGCATTAGGTCCATAAACCGCACCAATTTTATTCGCGGCATTAGTCGCATTTTTGCCTTTTTTGTAAAAAAACTTTAAAATGTACCGAATTTCTTCATCACACACGTCCATTTTGATAGCTCAAAAACAATTGAAAAATGCCAGGAACCAGTTTTTTTTTTAATTTTATTGCATTTTAGAATGTTGACTTTTAATGGTATTAAAACCAGCCAGGTACTGCAGGTACATTTAGTATAGACGAAGAGGTTTGATTACAACTTATACGGTTCAAATACGAAAATACTTTTGCCCCGACCTGTTATATTCAGTATACTTAATCGGTTTACATTAAGCAGAAGAAACAAAAATACATATGTAAGTAGTTTTTGCCCGCGGCTTCGTCCGCATAAAAACCGTTTATCGCTCACGTATTCCTACGTGAGCGATACTTTTTATCCCGGAACATTTGATGGGGAACCATAAAATTTTCCGGGATAAAAAGTATCCTATGTGGTAATAAACTATTTGTGCGCCAAATTGCATCCGAAATCCGTTCAGCCGTTTTTGCGAGATTGAGTGACAAACATCCAAACATCACACAAATAAACTTGCCAATTTATAGTAGGATAGATCACGGAGACAAGTCCTCCTCCTCCTCAAGAACTCTTGGGGAGTCCGGCTACGTGCGTCTGCTGCGGGGCATCGACGCGTGCGGCGTGGAGAATGCAGAGTTCACCCACACCGTCTAAGTACGTGGCGTGGAGCACCCACTAAACACCTTTAAGGCCGACACAGACTAAACAATCCGCCGGCCGATCTCAGTCTGTCAGTACAACGTATTAGACACAGAGTATCAGTTTCGCGTACGATTTCATAATTTCTCTCATTGGCACTGCCGGTGGACTGTTTAGTCGTGTTGTTTATATCAGTTGAGTACAAAACGAACGGAGATACAATAAAGCATATAAATATGTATTGACTTGTTTTATTTCAATTTACGACGATCGTTACATAATTAAATAAATATAATGCATCCAAAACGCATAAACAAATACTCGCGTCCATCATAAGTATTTGCCCATGCCGGGAATCGAACCGGGATCACAAGCTTCGTAGGCAGGGTCACTGCTACCAAGTCGTCTAACTGTGACGACACGATATTTGTACCTGAGTCTTGGATGTTTTCTATGTAATTATAAGTATAATTATAGTAGGTACCCCATTACCAGTCTTCGTATAGCCAATTAGCTTCATGTAGCCAAGCCTAAGCAAACTAAACTGCGTGAGGTCATATTAACACTGTACTTTTTATTGCCATGTCTAACAAAAAAAACAGAATAATTTAATATATTATTATTAATTTCTGAAGAAACAGGTTTACGACACCTGCTTCTTTGTTTACCGAATTTCTAATGCTAAAAATAACGAAGTATATTAGCTTAGACACTATTCAATTCAATTCATTTTTTACACACTTATTATAGGTACCTAGCTTCACTTATAACTAACAATAAGTAACAAACTAACTAATAAACCAAGTAACAAACTAACGATGTAATCAAATCTTAGAAGTCGATTTAAACGCCCTTCTAACTTTCGGATTGACTTGAAACTTTGCATTCTTTTGTAATTCCGATGATAAAAGAATAATATGGTACCATAGAGCTGGTATGATGATGGAGACGGAAGGTGGCTAGAGGAACTCCTCAATGGCTAATAGTAGACCCGTCGAGTTTGGACTCGTTTTACTTGACGTTTTATAACAAAGTTATAAATAATGTTAGAAGTACAGTCGGCGACATTAGTTTGTTAATGAAAACTATATTTTTAAGGTTAGGTTATTATTTATTTACTTACTAGAGACCCGCCCTGACTTTACAAGGGTGGAATTTTCCAGAAAAACTTTTGTACAAACCTTTTCCTGACAATTACGAACACAACAAAAAAATATTTAGCTACATCAGTCCAGCCGTTCTCCGGGGATGACCGGTCATACATGTAGCAATTGTTTTAAATAGATATGGATTATTTTAAAATTATCTACGTCTTAAACACTATTATTTGCCCGAATACGCAAAAAGGAGGGTAACGTTTTTCGGCTGTATGTATACATGTTTCTTTGTTACCTCCTACAGGCTAAACGCCTTAGCGGATTTTGAAGTGCGGGGTATCGTTAAACTTGAATACCAATCAAAGTAGTGTCATACTCATGGGCTATATTAGGACTTCTGAGTCCTAATGCTGCAGGTTTAGTCGGGTTTTAAAGTTTGCTTTTTGTAAGTTATTTTTGACGCTTCCTTTTACATTCTATTCCGAAAAAAAATACTTAGCACACGCATGTAAAATTGCATAGAAAAATATTTAAGAAATCATTTGAATTTAAGTACTAACTTAACTATCGTTATTTTCATTAGAAAGCATGAAGCCGTTTCTAAGAAAATATTATACTTACAATATTTTTTTCACTTATGATCAGTTGAATAAATGTTCGTTAAATTTAATGATTAGAATGTGACACGAGGTGTTCTAATGAGCCTACAATTGGGCGATAAAATAATGAATAACAAATCAACATCGTTTCAACAATTACACCATACTTAGTTACCTACATTATAAAACGATTGGCCAGAATTCGGCCTTCTTCTGCTTGACCAAAAAACGAAACACTTCGCGCGAAGCGCCGTCACTTTATAATATGTAAGTATCACCTTACACATTGACGTGATCAAACTATGAAAGCCCCTAAAAATATTCAAGAATCTAAATAAATAAGTGTTACACGTGCCGTTTTTGTATTTAGGTATATATACCACACTACTACTGCACAACTATACATAGTTAAACATACGTTAAAAATCACTATCTATATTATTTATGCACTGAAACAGAAGTATGTGTTTAATAGAAGAGCATTTTTCACATACTTATTCAGTAATAATAAACAAGTATTGGAACCTGTATAAATAAAAGGAAAGAGGAAGGCGCAATTAACAGTCTTCTATAGTCGCGGGTAAGTGACACACTTGTACTGTTCCACAAAATAATAGTACATTACAGTGAGGGTAGAAAGTAAGCGATTTTTGAACGAGTCATATAGAGGACCTCTACTAGTGTACGAGTCCAAAAATTGCACTTTCTGCCCAGGCAGACATAGTGCTTTTCTCAACTACTGCGAGGAAATAAATCAAAATAACTATTCATATTAGTAACTTGCAAATGCAATACACTTTCGATGGCGTCGGTCGGCTTCGGTTTTCAACTCGGATAAATAAGGACAGTAGCTATAGAGTATAATAACGATTGACGTCATCAATCACCATTTTCTTCGCTCTTGTTAAAAATGCAATTTATTAAACAGTGATAACTATATTAAATTTCTCCGATTTTAAAAGAGCACCATTCTGGTTGTTTGTCTGTGTGACTCACTCTTGATTAGTGTGCCTCCTCAGTATAACAATACTCCAACAATAATCCGACTAAAGTATGTGACACTTACCTGTAATTGTTTGTCCATATTCTACCTATACATTTTTAATTTAGTAAGGTTAACTTAACTGGCTGCGACATGATAAATAGCTAAGCGGTATCCCCGCCAATTTTGGCATAGATGACTTTTGTTTTATTTTATTTAAATATCTGGCCTGGTATTATCGTGGCTCTCGAGATGAACAAACTTACATTCGAGATAAAAATGTCAACTGCGTATAATTTTTTTTATTCGTCGTCTTTCCCATGTAATTTTAGCACGAGAAAATCGAGAGTAGGACTCAAGTGCGATTGACATTTAAAAAAGTAGTCACTTAATTTTAGCCTGTATCTTTTAGTTAAAATACACCTAATATTTTACGATACAAAACGGTGGATTCTGATTGGTCGATTTCATTCTTTCATCAATAATAGAAAAAATATTGAATGATTTTCATTGGATCTAAGGGTTAGGGTTAGGGTTATCGACAAAAACTTTTGGCCTGTCCAATGTCTGTTCTTAAAAGTGATGGTATCCGACACCAAACCAGACTAAAAATGGTTTCTGACTCCAAAACAGAGCGGCTAAAGGATGGAGAGATCAGGACTTAATACAACCATACGACGCACTTTTACCACTCTCCACGTACGCAACAAATCCGCCCCTTGAGTTGTTTCTCTTTAGTGTCACACTCGATAATATTCTAATCATAAATTACCTTTTACATTTCAAAATATAACATAATTTTTTTAACTACTCATTTAGAATGTGTACCTATTACATGGAATATTCGGAATATTGCTGCATTCTTCCGTTTACAGGTAAGTCTCTCATAGTCACCTTCCTCGAACACGATGCTTCCCATCACCGTTGTCATTGTCTACATAGCCAGCCACGCCGTAACGTCGGCCGCCACTGTACCTCTCCCAGAAAAGATATACTATGATCTAGAAGACGCGGAGAATTTGTTCCAAGAACACGTAGAGTTATACCAAAAAAAATATGATGTTGAAGAATTCAACAAAAGATTTGAAATTTTTCAAGAAACCTTAAGAAAAATTAATGATTTGAACGCCAAATACCCTCGTACTGTTTTTGAAGTAACTCACTTTGCTGATTTGACTCCAGAGGAAAGACAAAATTACAAGGGATTTAAACCTCTGAATTACGCAATAGGGGACAAAGAAACGAAGTCGTATCGACAAGTGGAATCAAAGGGAGTGCCCGAGTCTTTCGATTGGCGAGAACATGATGCCGTTACTCCTGTAAAGAACCAAGGCCAGTGTGGTTCCTGCTACGTTTTCAGTGCTATTGGTAAGCCACGAACCCTGAACCGAATCATTAAAAACTACTCCTTCATTAGTAGAGTGAAGTTAAAAAACAGGGTACGTACTTACTCGTAGTTAAGGACTGTTAAGGACTGAAGTTAAGAAACGGTAACTTTTTCAATTTCGTAACAAAATTTAGGCATACATTTTTAGTACCTATCGTTAATTTTCGTTACGACACTGAAAAAGTTACCGTTTCCTAATTCCTTAACAGTCCTTAACTATGTACACTTTTTTTGAACTTCACTCAGTATGGATAGTATTTATTAATAACACAACAACACTAATATTAAAATCAGTCAGGTTCGAGGAAAGTACCAGTGCTTGGCAAGTGATGTGCTTGAAGTCAGTATTCAGCCTCCCTTGTACCTACAGCTAATAGTCGGGCACGTATTGATATTTCCTCCTACTAATATTATAAATTTATGTTGTTATGAATGTTTGGATATGTTTGTTTCATTCACGCCAAACCAAAAGCTGAAAAGAGAAAGGTGAGGCTTACTTCAGGTTTGATAACTTAGCAAAATTTTGTGCGTGCCATTTCCTGAGCGTATATACTCCTACGTAAGACTCCTTGTACTAAACTTTGTACAAAATACAGCCATTGGAATAAAGATCCAATTTTCTGTATTTTTATGACTGACAATCAATTTAGAAAATTGACTCTATTCTATTCACAGGAGTTTCATGTTCCATTGGCAATTTTTTTTTGCTTGATGGGCCTTAGCAGGTTAAAACCAATCTACCTCATTTTACGCTTAAAATATCATTGCTTGCACGTATAAAGTAGAGGTTAAGTGAATTAACTCCACCCACAGGTAACATTGAAGGGCAGTACGCCATCAAGCACAAGCAGTCAGTCTCCCTCTCGGAACAGCAGTGCCTGGACTGTCTCGTTAAAACTACTTGTGGGGGAGGAATAATGATAAGAGTTATAAAGTAAGTTTTTTTCAAAAATTGTTTGTTAAAAATTGAACAAGCCAAAACGGGTAAATAATGAAGCTAAAGACACCTGCTGGAAATAAGCATCTATCCGTTTCCCGCGATCTTCGCTAGGTCGATGTTTTAATACTTAAATAATATCAAAATTAAAAAAAACGATAAATGTTTCGAATCCCAAATCCCTTTGTACTGTTTTAATGTAACTTACTCTGCTGATTTGACTCCAAGGAAACTTATGAGTTATAGATTTTATATCCAAAACACAATAGGAAAAAATTAAATCAGACTACCTATTACGTAATTGCCAGACTGTTATGATATACCGCCTGCGTGCGGGTTCCGTTGACTTATTGCAACTTTTGAGTGCAGCCTGCTGTTGTGGTTCGATAGGTATAAATGTATGTAGAGCTAGGACAAATTATTAATCCCAAACAGTTATTCGGGCCAACGCAACCAAAGGTAACCAATCATGTTTTTGAGTATTATACTACATTTCCCTAACACAATTATACTTTTTTAGCTTCGCAACAATTTTGTATCAAGTATAGATTGATTAAGGGCTACAAAACAATTTATTAATCAACTGCTATCTTTTTCAGCCAGTTATCGAAAAGAGCTGGATGCATGAAGGAGGAAGACTACCCATACGTCGCAAAAAATGGACTTAAGTGCAAAGAACAAGCAAACAAAATTGTTGCCAAAGTGACTGGGGGCGTAATACTCAATATTTCTAGTGCAGAAGATTTGAAACGGCAGCTGCACGATATCGGGCCTCTGTCTGTTGGTTAGTCATCGGACTATCTCACTGCCATTAATCTAGTCCTTAACCGAACAATGTGTTAATAGGCAACGATAAACTATTATTTTTAGAGACATTTTACTTACATAGATATAAATACAACACAGAGATATAAATACCTATATGTGTGCAAAGAATGCATTTAAGACAGACTCATCATACTAATAGGTACTTGTCGCTAGCAAAAGGGTGGATTCATGAGTCAGTTCAGGGGAGGCTCTCAGCCGTCATAGGTTCCTATAACATTTTTATTGAACATAACAAATAGGTTATATAGATAAGATTTGTCAATCTTGTAACAAGGCTCGGGTCTTGACCCCCATGACCCCCCGTGGATCCGGAAATGCCGCTAGCTTCCCGTCTCTTTTAAAGATAAATAAATAAATATCAGAGAAAATCTCACAAAAATAGGCCTAGTCCCAAACTAAGCTCTAGGCTTGTGCTATGGATACCAGGCAACGATATACTTACTTATATAAAGAAATACATACTTAAATATATAGAAAACATCCATGACTCAGGAACATATATTATACTCGCGCTCATCACACAAATATTTGCCCATACCGAGATTCGAACCCGGGATCGCTAGCTTCGTAGGTAGGGTCACTACCAACTAGTCTAACCGCGTCGTCTCGATAGATCACACAAAGTACAAATAATGTTGAAACGACCAGTAATGTTGACGCTTCGCAATCAGTCAGTTTTAATTCCTATCGTGTAGACCAAGTGTAGTTTTATGTTTTTAAAAAATGGTTTACTGAAACGAGGTCAGATTATTTAAATCTTAAATTGTTTTAAGCCTTAAATGTCCGTTCCTCGCAGCTCACAGGGTAATTGCGTCACGGAATTTGGAATAACTTCGTTGCGTTGAACATAACATCGTCGTCGAACTAATTCGAATTTATTGACAAAGACGGTGTTTCAGCTTTGGACTCGGCTGACTTCCATCACTACAAAGGTGGGGTTTTGCACCCGGTGGAATGTCGTCATTATAAACACTCCGCAGATCATGCCGTTCTTTTGGTTGGTTATGGAGAAGGTACGATCTACAGTAATTTGTTTGACTTACAGTAAAACCAGGGTATTAATGGTACTTACCTACTCGGCTTCCTACTTGTACAGATCTTAAAACGAATTCCATAAAATTTTTAACAGCAAAAATTCTATAATAATTTATGTTCCGATTTATGTTCGCGTTTTTACCTACAAATATAATAAATACCGATCGACGAGTATAATTTGACCTATACTTAGAGTATAATTGTACCTACCTAAGGTACGTATGATTTTGGATTAGGAAATTGGTAGACTGTTGATATACTTATCTATATAATTGTGCGTTGAACAGAAGCCGGAGAAAAATACTGGATCATCAAGAACTCTTGGGGGAAAAGATTTGGCGAACAAGGCTACTTGCGTCTCCTGAGAGGCGTCAACGCATGCGGGATAGAGAACAATGGATTCACCACCACCGCCCACGTAGCGTAGAACACTGCTTGTCACAGTAGGGAAAGGCCCTACCGTTCCCTACTGTGACAAGCAGTGTTCTGGAAAAGGGAAGTCGCCAGGGCAGGAACGTTTATTTTGTTAATCGTCTTAATTTATAAGTACAAAATAATGCACCTGCGAACAGACTAACCTTCCCAATAAACCTAATTTAGATGAGATAAAAGCAATGGTCCATGTTAAAATGTTATAAAACTTACAAATAGTGCCTTAATGGTCGGAATCAATAAATAAGGGTTATCCTCTGATAATATGCGTTTTACTATTAATATTAAACTATTTTAATATAACTATTTAAAAGTTTCAAACGTGGTAACGGATTGAAAGCTCGTCATCAACTGGCATTGTCATGCGCAGCCGATCGTAAAATTTAAACGAACTCAAATTTAGAATTTAGAATATAATAGCCAAAAAGAAGATGCCACAATGGTTTCATTCAACGAGGCGTAATACACACATTCTTGTACCTACACCTCGTTACTGCAGTCGTCGTTAGTTCGTAAACATTTTCTTTGCATCTCTTTCATTCGGTATGTCAAATGACAGATACTTGATTCTTATACGATGAGCTGACAGGTCAATATCGGCCGGCAAACTCTTGGTCTGTGAATCCCTAAGGTTTCATATTTGTTATGGTTTGTTAATACGTAATATTTTGATGGAGGTATATTCGGTAGTCGGTTTACATTAAGCAGAAGAAACAAAAATACATATGTAACTAGCTTTTGCCCGCAACTTCGTCCGCATAGAAACCGTTTATCGCTCACGTAGGAACTATCAAATCCGGGATAAAAAGTATCCTATGTGGTAATAAACTATTTGTGTGCCAAATTTCAGCCGAAATCCGTTCAGCTGTTTTTGAGAGATTGAGTGACAAACCTCCAAATATCACACAAATAAACTTTCATATTTATAGTAGGATAGATCAAGGAGACAAGTCCTTCTCCTCCTCAAGAACTCTTGGGGAGTCTGGCTACGTGCGTCTGCTGCGGGGCATCGACGCGTGCGGCGTGGAGAATGCAGAGTTCACCCACACCGTCTAAGTACGTGGCGTGGAGCACCCACTGAACACTTTTAAGGCCGACACAGACTAAACAATCCGCCGGCCGATCTCGGTCTGTCAGTTTCAACGTATTAGAACACAGAGTATCAGTTTCGCGTAGGATTTCATAGTTTATTTCATTGGGACTGCCGGTGGACTGTTTAGTCGTGTTGTTTATATTCGTTGAGTACGAAACGAATGGAGATACAATAAAGCATATAAATATGTATTGACTTGTTTTATTTCAATTTACGACGATCGTTACATAAATAAATAAATATAATACAAATACTCGCGTTCATCATAAGTATTTGCCCATGCCGGGAATCGAAAACGGGACCACAAGCTTCGTAGGCAGAGTCACTGCTACCAAGTCGTCTAACTGTGACGACACGATATTTGTACCTGAGTCTTGGATGTTTTCTATGTAATTATAAGTATAATTATAGTAGGTACCCCATTACCAGTCTTCGTATAGCCAATTAGCTTCATGTAGCCAAGCCTAAGCAAACTAAACTGCGTGAGGTCATATTAACACTGTACTTTTTATTGCCATGTCTAACAAAAAAAAACAGAATAATTTAATATATGATTATTAATTTCTGAAGAAACAGGTTTACGACACCTGCTTCTTTGTTTACCGAATTTCTAATGCTAAAAATAACGAAGTATATTAGCTTAGACACTATTCAATTCAATTCATTTTTTACACACTTATTATAGGTACCTAGCTTCACTTATAACTAACAATAAGTAACAAACTAACTAATAAACCAAGTAACAAACTAACGATGTAATCAAATCTTAGAAGTCGATTTAAACGCCCTTCTAACTTTCGGATTGACTTGAAACTTTGCATTCTTTTGTAATTCCGATGATAAAAGAATAATATGGTACCATAGAGCTGGTATGATGATGGAGACGGAAGGTGGCTAGAGGAACTCCTCAATGGCTAATAGTAGACCCGTCGAGTTTGGACTCGTTTTACTTGACGTTTTATAACGAAATTATAATTAATGTTAGAAGTACAGTCGGCGACATTAGTTTGTTAATGAAAACTATATTTTTAAGGTTAGGTTATTATTTATTTACTTACTAGAGAGCCGCCCCGACTTTACAAGGGTGGAATTTTCCAGAAAAACTTTTGTACAAACCTTTTCCTGACAATTACGAACACAACAAAAAAATTATCAGCTACATCAGTCCAACCGTTCTCCAGGGATGACCGCTCATACATGTGGCGTACATACATTTTCTACGTCTCAAACACTGTTAATTACCCGAATACCCAAAAAGGAGGGTAATGTTTTTCGGCTGTAGGTACGTATCATATGTATGTATACATGTTTCTTTGTTGGGATCCCTTTGTCACCCATAAAGTTGTTGTATCGAATTTTGAAAGTCAGAAATTGATTGTCATACTATTTATGCTCATAACTATCGATAGTCATAAAAACTGTAAAGCATAATGCTTAATAATGCTAAAGTGAATAGTCCATAATGTTAAGGATTATAAAATTCATAAGTCATAAAAATTATATCTATAACAAATCTAAATTAAATGCTAGCGAGTACAATTCAAGTCAGTTCTTACAATTTTCTTTTTTTTCTTTATCTTAGAATATTTTAACGTATGTTCGAAGACACTTAAATAAGATGTGGTTACCTGTAATAAGATAAGCATCTACCTGGAATGTTAATTAGCTACTTAAAATTTTTGTAAGATGTATTATCTGTTGGTGATCCTTAATAAATAAATAAATAAATAAATAAATAAACATTCAAAGGCATATTGATGATTAAACAGAAATATTTTAAAGATTATATATTTTAAGCCACTAATTATTATTATTCATACCGTTTCATTGCCTCAGTACATAAGTATGCAATTTTTATGACTCCAAATGTTCTTTCTTTTTTAATTTTTAATTGATATTATGAATATGATGTAGATATATAAGTAAGGTCTCCGTTAGGTACGACGACGAGCGAAGCGAGGAGGAGTGTTAGGTAGAACTGCGACCCTACAGCGCGCGAGCCGAGCGAGCGAAGCGAGCGTGGCGCGGCAGCGGCCGGCGAAGCGCCAGAACCGAACATATTTTTTAACTAATATAGTAGGCGAAACTTACATTTTTATGTATTTTACTTTTATGATAAACAAGTTTGGACCTTATAATCAATATGTCAAGCAATATTATTACCTTTAACATTATGAGGTGTAATACATTATGATGTAAAAAGTTATGAATAAAGTTTTTATGACTTTCGACAAATATGACCAGGAAAAATCGGAAATACAAAAATATACCCTCAAATATTATGACAATCAATATTATGACTAACAATATTTATGACTAAAAACGTTATTGAATCTTAAAAACGGAACTAAAACTTTATGGAAGACAATATAGACCCTTCTTTGTTACCTCCTACAGGCTAAACGCCTTAACGGATTTTGAAGTGCGGGGTAACGTTAAACTTGAATACAAATCAAAGAAGTCAAAGTAGTCATACTCATAGGCTATATTAGGACTTCTTGAGTCCTAATGCTGCAGGTTTAGTCGGGTTTTAAAGTTTGGTTTTTGTTAGTTATTTTTGACGCTTCCTTTTACATTCTATTCCGAAAAAAAATACTTAGCACACGCATATAAAATTGCATAGAAGAATACTTAAGAAATCATTTGAATTTGAGTACTTACTTAACTATCGTTATTTTCATTAGAAAGCATGAAGCCGTTTCTAAGAAAATATTATACTTACAAGATTTTTTTTCACTTATGCCCAGTTGAACAAACGTTCGTTAAATTTAATGATTAAAATGTGACACGAGGTGTCCTAATAAGCCTACAATTGGCTGATAAAATAATGAATAACAAATCAACATCGTTTCAACAATTACCTACATTATAAACCGATTGGCCAGAATTCGGCCTTCTTCTGCTTGAACAAAAAACGAAACTCACTTCGCGCGAAGCGCCGTCACCCCGTCGTTGCCGGCTGATAACTTTATAATATATTATGTAAGTATCACCTCACACATTGACGTGATCAAACTATGAAAGCCCCTAAAAATATTCAAGAATCTAAATAAATAAATGTTACACGTGCCGTTTTTGTATTTAGATATGTATACCACACTACTACTGCACTACTATATGTACATAGTTAAACATACATTAAAAATCACTATCTATATTATTTATGCACTGAAACAGAAGTATGTGTTTAATAGAAGAGCATTTTTTACATACTTATTCAGTAATAATAAACAAGTATTGGAACCTGTTTAAATAAAAGGAAAGAGGAAGGCGCAATTAACAGTCTTCTATAGTCGCGGGTAAGTGACACACTTGTACTGTTCCACAAACAATGCTACATTACAGTGAGGGTAGAAAGCTTGCAAATGCAAGACACTTTCGATGGCGTCGGTCGGCGTCGGTTTTCAACTCAGAGCCCTTAGCCAAGATGCCCATCGCTAACTAGCGTTTCTATTCGTTTCATTTTTAAACCAATCGCGTCACTGGTAGATCACGTGACTCTCTCTCGTATAATAACGACTGATGTCATCAATCATCATACTCTTCGCTCTTGTTACAAATGCCATTTGTTAAACAGTGACCACTATATTAAATTTCTCCGATTTTAAAAGAGCACCGTTCTGGTTGTTGTTGTGGTGTGCCTCCTCAGTATAAAACTACAACAATCCGACTAAAGTATGATTCAGATTCAGATTCAGATTTTATTACTCAATATAAATTACAGTACAAATTGCACTTCATGTCAAATTACAAGTTATTATATTGAGATCGTCAGAAGTAGAAATTACACATTAATTATGAAAATACAAAAATATAAAATTTGAATTATTTAACCTCCATGTTAATGTCATCTTATAAGTATATCTCCATTAAGGATCGTCATAACATCATGATATAAATACGTGGTCAGTAAAGAAATCAGGACAACATCGTTTTATGTGACACTTACCTGTAATTGTTTGTCCATATTCTAACTATACATTTTTAATTTAGTAAGGTTAACTTAACTGGCTGCGACATGATAAATAGCTAAGCGGTATCCCCGCCAATTTTGGCATAGATGACTTTTGTTTTATTTTATTTAAATATCTGGCCTGGTATTATCGTGGCTCTCGAGATGAACAAACTTACATTCGAGATGATAATGTCAACTGCGTATTTTTTTTTTTATTCGTCGTCTTTCCCATGTAATTTTATCACGAGTGAATCGAGAGTAGGACTCAAGTGCGATTGACGTTTAAAAAAGTAGTCACTTAATTTTAGTCTGTATATTTTAGTAAAAATACACCTAATATTTTACGATACAAAACGGCGGGTTCTGATTGGTCGATTTCATTCTTTCATCAATAATAGAAAAATATTGAATGATTTTATTGGTTCTAAGGTTGGAGAACAATGATATCGAGGAAAACAGTGTTGGCCTGTCCAATGTCTGTTCTTAAAAGTGATGTTTTCTGATCCCAGACCAGACTAAAAATATACTTACCATGCTGCTCGCCACCGTGGTCGCAGTCTGTGTTGCCAGCCACGCCGCAGCGTCAGCCGCAACTGTGCCGCTCCCAGATAAGATATACTACGATCTAGACGACGCCAAAAACTTATTTAAAGACCACGTAAAAACATATCAAAGAAAATATGATGGCGAAGAATACAACAAGAGATTTGAAATTTTCAAAAAAAATTTGAAAAAGTTAAACGAGATGAATGCCAAGTATCCTCGAACTGTATTTGGAGTGACTCGTTTTACTGATTTGACTCCAGAGGAAATACGAAATTCCTATGGGCTTAAACCTCTGAATAAAAGAAAAGAAGAAAATGAAAATATTATTCAGTTTCCTCGGTATGTAAAGTCGAAGAAGTTGCCCGACTCGTTTGATTGGCGAGATCACGGAGCCGTTACTCCAGCTAAGAACCAACACATGTGTTCGTCCCATGTTTTTAGTGCTATTGGTAAGTGATACGACCAAAACCTGGGGGCCATAATGCATTACGCAACTTGACGATGTTCGAAATCAAAAAAAAAAAATAGGATTGACGTACAGTCAGCTGCAGAGAAAAGCAACCCCCCCTGCTAAGTAAATTGTATGCAGGGGTGGTTACTTTTCTCTGCAGCTGACTGTACGTGATCAGTCGTGTCAGCCGCTTATTACCTACGTCAATTACATTTTTTTGATTTTCGAAATCCGTTAAGAGGATTGTGAGGTGACGGCTTTCCATACAAACGGCGATAACGTTTTCCACCCCCTAAATGTTAACCGATTTCGACCAATTTTTGATACGGTGTCAGTCGGAACAAAAACTATGTCTGTATCTACGTTTCGTTTTTTTCAATATTATTAATAAATTTCGATTTATTCCCGTTTTATTGTTTTCATACAAAAGTAATGTCGGCCATAATCTCTTTATAACTAATCAATATTTAAAAAAACGGAACGTACGGACATAGTTTTTGTTCCGACTGACCACATATCAAAAATTGGTCGAATTCGGTTAACGTTTAGGGGGTGGAAAACGTTATCGCCGTTTGTATGAAAAGGCTAGATATTGTAGTTGGTTCACAGTCCTCTTAAGGTAGCGTAATGCATCCAGAGGGCCTAGTGTAAATTGGCGTCATTTAAAACGCCTCGTTCGCGTTTACATTTACTCTCTATTGGTATGGAAATGTGACAGCGTTCCTAGCGGCGCGTATTCGAAACATTTGACAGTTCCATACAAAGTGACAGTTTTACGCAAACGCGATCGAGCCGTAAAAACGTTTCAAAACTTACACTAGGCCGTCTGGCTAGGCCCCTAGATTATTTAAAAAAAAATTATACCACGATGGTGGCAAACAAGCATACGGCCCGCCTGATGGTAAGCAGTTACCGTAGCCTATGGACGCCTGCAACACCAGAAGTATCACATGCGCGTTGCCGACCCTTTAAAAACCTATTTACTCCCCTCTTGAAGAACTACATACTGTAGTCCCCAGGGAGAACTTCGGCAAATATTGCTGTGTTGTTGAAATTTGTTGTTCCTTGACCGTTATTTTATTATAGTTAGCCTAGCATCTCAACAGTTTACATAATGTTACGATACATAATGGAAAACGATAAAATATGCTTTTAAAATTCACAGGTATTCTAAACACGTTGACTTTGCTTATCTTTTTACTGATAATTGGAAACTATATTAGCAAATATTTTAGGTCATAATCATAAATCTTTATAGCGCTAATAGTTTAGCTAAAATATAAATAAAACACAATACTGGGGTTTCGTTGTGTGTTCAATGCTTGGTTATTGGTATTTATTAACTTTTTAAGGTTCCGTAGCAAAGGGTGCCATCAGGGACCCTATTACCAAGCCTATCTATGTGAGAAATACTTAAAAAAATTGGAGTAGATTAGTGTATGGGAAATTAAATATTCTTGAAGTAGTGTTTATTATTAACGGAAGTGTTCACATGTAACAAAATATTATGTTGTTTTTGATTTATTTTAGTATTTGTAACACTACTATTAAACCCACAGGCAGCATTGAAGGGCAGTACGCCGTCAAGCACAAGCAATGCATCGCCTTCTCCGAACAGCAGTGCTTGGACTGTCTCCCGGACATCAATTGCGATTTCGTTACTCCTGATGTAGTCATGAAGTATTTATCACTTAGGCCCAAAACAGACGGCGCAACACTTCAGCGACGAAACTGCAAATCGTTTGAAACGCTTTTGCACGTTTCAAACTAGTTGCGGCGTGTGGTTTCATATAAGGCCCAGAACAGACGGTGAATTTTAACTGCAACAAAACTCAAAAGTAACTAGAAGTTGCAGTTTCGTTGCAGTTGCGTTTCACCGTCTGTTCTGGGACTAAGACAATATAGGCATGAAACTCAAAAGGAACTCGAGTTGCAGTTTCGTCACTAAAGAGTTGCGCCGTCTGTTTTGGGCCTTTGGGTTGCCTCGAACGGCAGAGGTAACTGTAGCCGTCGACCAAAAACGGCACTTGAAATGCTACCACAGATTATAAGGGTATGTCTAAAGATGTCTAAAGATGCCGACGCGTCGATGGCTACAGTTGCGTCTGCCGTTGGCGGCATGCCGCCAGTGTATACAAACCCTTGCTTAAAATCCTTCGTTTTTAGGTTCCGTACCAAAATGAATAATTGAAAAGGGGTCTAGAATGGGGGGTTGAAAAATGAAAAGGATTTAGGGCCGTATTAATAAACTCATCTCAACTCTGATCCCCGTCACAAGATGCGTCAAAAATGACAGTTTTCTATGGTTTGACGTTTACTTTGACGTATCTTGAGACGGGGATCACAGTTGAGATGAGTTTATTAATACGGCCCTTAGATATATTTGCACATTTCAAAACAATTTTTTTAAATAATTTTCCATCACGTACTTTTTGATTTATAGCCAAAATTTTACAAAAAATTACCGTTTAGATACCATCGAGCGAATCTGATGATGGAGCCTGGAGGTGGATAGAAAACTCTTCAATTTTCGCCCTTTTGAATTGTTTTGACGAAGCGTGTACGCTACATTTAGTAACAAGGGTCTGATGATGGAGCCAGGAGGTGGATAATAGAACTTTTCAGTGGCTACTAACACCTCGAGTTTGGGCTCATTTGTTTCAGCCAGTCACTAACGTTTTATTTTAGTGCTTTAGCAAAACGAGCTGGATGCATGAAGGAGTCAGACTACCCGTACGAGGGCATAGATGGCCAGCAGTGCGAAGAAAAAGCTGACAAAATTGTTGCCAAAGTGATTGGAGCAACAAAACTCAATATTACTACTGCAGAAGATTTGAGACAGGCGGTGTATAACATCGGACCCTTGTCAGTTCGTAAGTAAATGCATTTTTTACCGCCATAAAAGGCAACCTTAAAGACGATGACCTTGTTAGTAGGATAGAGGTGTGTAGTTATTTATGGCATCTTGGGAATGTATATATTTATGACTTTGACTGTACCTGATGGTAAGTGGTCACCGTCGCTAGATTTAAGGGCAGAGATATGTTGCCGCATTTTGTATAGACATTTCGAGACACACACACTTAAGGCAAAGATATGATGTGATGATTAAGTTCCTACCAAATATGATATTAGTTCTTATTGTTAGTGTTATATAGCTACATTGTAAAAAGGGAACCCTATAATTTTAATGTGTCCGTCATCGTCATTTGGCTGTCTGTCTATCCGTAAAGGGCGACACAGACTAAACCGGCGGACGACTGTTAGTTTGTGTGGCCGTTAAGTCACAGCCGTGTAACGGTGAGAAGTTTAGCAAGGTACTAGGTATTTTACATAGAAATTAAACACACGTTGACTCAATCTTTTTTTCAGTAATGGATCCTTTGGACCTGTCGACCTATTGGGGAGGGATTCTAATTCCACGGCACTGTTCTTCCGATCCCAAGTATGCTGTGCATGCTGCACTTTTGGTGGGGTGGGGACATGGTACGTATGATAGAAACCCAAGTAGCACAAAAGCTGTATAAGAGCTTATACAGTAAATATAACACTAATTTAAGCATTTTAAGGGCTGTATAAGCTCTTACATATAGCAATAAATACCTTTTCCAACATTTACGTTATATTCTTTATATTATGGCAAGTTCTTAGCTTTTCAGTTAATATTTTTAAAGCAGTCGGGTTTTTTATTTTTTGTTAGAAAGGTGACTTAATCGAGAGTGTTCTTAGCTTGGTTTGATGAAAATACGTTGAGCCATTTAATTTAAGAGTTATGTTATGAGCTCTGAATGTATGTAGGGCAATTTTATCGAGGGTTTTTATCTATTTAATTTAAATAAATATATATAGGCGTAGGTTCGGTCGCTGTTCCGAGGACGTTAAAATTAGTCTATTTAAAGCCTATTGCCAAAATTTTTATACCTGCCAACTCTGGACACGGTACACGAGGCGAGCATGCAATAGCATCAGGGTGCAATATAATGATGCATATCGTATCCTGATGAAGCACCCGAGGTACTGCAGTGCCTCGAATATGTTCGCAGCAGCCCGAGTCCCCGACTTCTACGCTATCTTGAGGACTAGGGTAGCTGCATTTTGACAAAGAATTAGGGACTCAAACAACGAACTTCTGAAGACCATTTATGAAGGCATCGACAGTCACTTTTTTAAACACTGGCTATCCGTTCATCACGACAGGAACCGGAAATAACTTTGTTGTTATTTCTGTGTTTGTATATTTATAATTTAGTTGTAAGCTAGCTGTAAGACTATTTGTATGGGTTTTTTGCCTGAAAAATAAAGAATTTTATTTATTATTTATTTATTTATTATATATCACGGGACAATCTCACACAAATAGACCTAGTCCCAAACTAAGCTCTGGGCTTGTACTATGGTTCTAGGCAACGATATACATACTTATATAGAGAAATACATACTTAAATATATATAAAACGTCCATGACTCAGGAACCATACTCGCGCTCGTCACACAAATATTTGCCCATACCGGGATTCGAACCCGGGACCGCTAGCTTCGTAGGCAGGGTCACTACCAACTAGGCTAACTGCGTAATCATGTTCCTATACAGAATACTATGTCCCGTACTGGATCATCAAGGACTCGTCTGGCGTGAAAGGGTATCGTGAAGACCCTGGCTACATCCGTGTCATAAGTGACATTAACGCGTGCGGTGTGGAGGGGGACGGAGTATATGCTGCTCAAGTTGCATAGAAGACGTTCTTGTTTCCTTCATTGTGATCTAAAATCATGTTAATACATCTCCTTACGTAATTTGTATCTATAAATAAATAAATAAACCGGTCAAGTGCGAGTCGGACTCGCGCACTGAGGGTTCCGTACACATTTGGCCTGTTTTTAGTATTTGCTGTTTTTCTATAGGGTTTGTTCTATAACACTAGTTTACAAGATTTTTATCCCCAGGGTAAGACAATTTCGTGTAGATTTTATGACGCTGAATCTAAATCTGGTCACAGAATTAGTCTAGGACGTGAGGATTTTGAGATGTACCAATCTCAAAGTGCTAAAAACACGGTTTTTGGCGATATTTGAATTGTTTTTTTGAGGACACCGAATTTTTACGGTCATTTCCAACTAAAGCATACTTTACTACTCTTTCCCTTTCAAATCCATATTCGTTTGTTTCGCTACGAGTTTTTTTCTCAAGATATTAATTTTTAGCTACGGTACTTCGATATTACCTATATCCTATTTTGCATTTTAGTACTAGCGAACTACATTATGAAAATAAAATGGTATATCTTGAGGAAAAAAAACTCGTAGCGAAACAAACCAAAATGGGTTTAAGAGAGAAAGAGTAGTACTAAAGGATGCTTTAGTTAGAAATGACCATAAAAAATTGCTGTCCTCAAAAAATTACTTCAAATATCGCCAAAAAGCGTGTTTTAGCACTTTGAGATTGGTATATCGCAAAATCCTAACGTGCTAGAGTAATTATGTGGCCAGATTTAGATTCAGCGTTAAAAAGTCTACAAGAAATGTCACGTCTAAACTTGGGGCAAAAAAAAAAAATGTAAACTAGTGTAATCATACCGACGCTTGTATTAATCGGATTAGCCAAGTCCGGAAATTTCAGCATTCGACTGAACCGGCTTTGAAGATAAGAGCCAAGTTTTAATTCCTAAGCTCTAATGCTACTTTGGGAGCTTTATCAATAAAAGTTTCGTTATTTGGACGGAAACTTTCACTGTACGAACTAAAGCTTGTTATGTAATTAAAAGTCGATCTTTCAATATAACAAGGTAAACGTTAATAAAATAAGTGTACAGTCAAGGTTATAAACATAGACGCGTTCAGAGTGTCAAAAATATGTAACCACGACCTTATTTACGGTGACATAAGATCGTGGTTACATATTTTTGAGGCTTTGGACGTATCTATGTTTAGAACCTTGACTGTACAGTTAGCCAAAACCGCCTTGGAACTATGTCCAAGAAGTCAAATTAGATGTTAGTAAGCAGTGTTTCATTTACTGCCGCACCCAGAGACGTCAATTAATTTTTAAGTTTGATTAACCTTTTCAACGCTATGTCAAATACAAAAGTCGTCACTCACACGCCAATGACAACTGACAACCAGCGCTCATTTCAACCTTACGTCATAGACACTCAGGTCTATTTTTCGCTGTCAACCGTGACGGATATATCCGTCGTTAGCGTTGAACCAGTGGTGCGGATATATCCGTCAATGGCGTTGAAAAGGTTAAAGTTGTTCCGTCTTATTCTATTGCTATAGCAAACCCATATAAGATAAAAAAAAAAAAAAAAAGTGACAGCAGCAACTTTAATCCAACTTAAAAGTTAATTGAGGTCTCTGAGTGCGGCCGTTAGGCTTTGTAATAGTTTGAGTTGCATGCGGCTTTTAGGTGAAGGTCATTTCTTTGTATCAATATAATTAAAATGTCGTACATAGGTCGTTGTAATTGAGTTACGAACTAGTACATCAATTCAAGGAAGGACTTTTGTACATGCTTAAGTTTACCTATAATTTCTGCCCTGCTAAGATAAAAGGCAGTTTTTTTACACAAAACTATTGTAACAATTGCAACCTCATTACTGGGTAATAAGGTTGCAATTGCAACAGTAGTTTTGTGTAAGAAACTGCCTTTTACCTTAGCAGGGCAGATTTGTAATTGGGTGAATCAACTTTTAACTGTACTCCTTTTCTTTTGCGACACTAAAACTTTCCTGGTGACTTATGATTAATAATAATTTATGAATATTAAAATCAGACCATCAAATTTACAGATCCCACATGTTAGACACCTCGAATATTTTTTAATTTTCGAAAAACCCTGGTAACTTAGGGGAAAATACACATTTTTCATACAAAACCTGGGGACAACGTCATCCCCTGCGTTACCAACTATAAACGTGTAATATTTATAAACGTGTAAGCCACGAAGTTAGCAAATAAATAGTTTTTCTAAAAAAATAGAATTCGTGGTACATTTCGAAAAATGGGGAGTACCTTAAAAGTTGATTCACCTATGCCTTACTAACGACCCGCCCTCGCTTCGCTCCGGGTTCTCCTACATACATAAACCTGCCGTGAAAAATTATCTAACTGATAGTGAAAACCGCATTAAAATCCGTTGCGTAGTTTGAAAGGGACAGACGGCGGGAAGTGACTTTGTTTTATACTGTGTAGTAATAAAGAAATAAATGGAAGGCACATTAAGGTTGAATTCGGTATGCAACTTGTGCACATCATATAAACTAATTCGACACATCCTAAGTTAAAGTGTCTATCTGCCCGATACACAGTTATACTACTATGGCATTTTCGAAATCACTTATTGACTTTATCATGTACATAAAAAAAAATGTAACCAGAACATATTTTTTTCCAAACGTGTAACTGACAATGCTAAATAACTCCAAATAAAATAATAAATTTTAACTGCTCTCCTGTAAAATTTGGTTTTTGTAGGTACACACTTTATCTTAGGGTGTGTAGATTAAACCCCCGACATAATCAGGACTTCTACTTTCAAAGCTCATAACTCTTAAACGACAACTCTTTTCGTCATGGTCGTCACCTGTGATGACCACCTATCGCACCTTCAGAATGAAAGTGCCCTAATCCAAAATTAGATTTTGAATAGGGTTTCTTTAACAATAATTTTATGACTCGAAGTAGAAAACTTAACATTTTGTATTAGGTCACTTTCATTCTAAAGGTGCGCTATATCATCGGCATTATTTTGGTAACTGAGCCCTTACTGCCGCACTCAGAGACGTCAATTAAGTTTTAAGTTTCATTTAAGTTGCTGCGTCTTCTTCTATTGCTATAGCAAAGACAGTGACAGCAGCTACTTTAATGAAACTTAAAACTTAATTGACGTCTCTGAGTGCGGCAGTTAGCCAAGATGCCCATCGCTAACTAGCGTTTCTATTCGTTTCGTTTTTAAACCAATCGCGTCACTGGTAGATCACGTGACTCTCCGTATGACGTGATCTACCAGTGACGCGATTGGTTTAAAAACGAAACGAATAGAAACGCTAGTTAGCGTAGTGCATCTTGGCTAAGGGCTCAGCCATTTAGCCACGCGGCATAATACGTGAGCAACACAACTTCTAAATTTGTTGACGAAGTCAGTGGCAACTAGTGCCACGGCGATTTGATTATTATTATTAAGTATTATTATTATTGTTTTTTTTTTAATTCTATTGTTTTACCTATTTTTAGTCCTAAATAAAACTGCAACTGCAAAAATTACGTCTTTATCATTATTAACAAAAATCTGTGCCTCAAAGAGTCGGATCATCAACACCTAGCTAGGAACACTATTGATTAGGTCACCTTTCTTACAAAAAATAAATATGAAAAAGAAAATATGCCAAACCATTTTTTAAGGTATTTTTATTACGCATCATGTGGCAAAATGTTACTCTACAAAAAGTAACCTTGGTGTGGTGCGCCTTTAAGCAGAGTAAATTCGTGACGTCGATGATGTAACGTAACATATTGGAATAACAGTAACCCAAGCGTTAACGTCGCGAGAGCTGACAAATCGGCAGCGCTTGCTTCCGGCTCCGTCATCAGGCGGCGGGACCTGCGCACGAGTTCACGGTCACACGACACGACATGATACTGGAGATAAAACTATTGACACCTGAATGCATCTGAATCTGAA
Organism: Tortrix viridana; assembly: GCA_963241965.1. NCBI lineage: Eukaryota > Metazoa > Arthropoda > Insecta > Lepidoptera > Tortricidae > Tortrix > Tortrix viridana. The sequence goes on from OY725172.1 coordinate 16,691,284, forward strand.
TCTGCATTATGTGATACATAATAGGTATATATTGCAGTGTGTTTTACAAGATTTTTCTCGCGACTGAATCGCATAATTGGTTAAATTATCTACCATACCACATCAAAATCAGTCAGCATGCAGAAGATCGTCCGCTACTCGCGCCCGCCCCACGAACAGACGTTGCATGGTTTTGTCAATGTATGTAAATTGAGTGCCCTTCGCATCGTCTAATATTGTTTTACCTAACGTATCGTTTGGTCTAAAATAAAAATAAAAAGATAAAAGATATTTATTCAGTAAGTAGGCCGCACGGGCACTTTTACACGTCAACATCTACCAGCGCTTCCCAAGAGGAGACCACTGCTGAGAAGAAGCGCCGCAAGAAACTCAACAGTTAACTCAATATTTTTGTTTAACACCCTTTTAGGCTGAAATTAGAGGATTTATAAATCTATGTTGTGTTGATTAGTTAGGTTATTAGGTTAGTGTTATAATAAAAAAAAACCGTTGTCGACCAAATAATTTTCGACCAAACGATACATTAGGTCAAACAATTATTATGCCACCCATCGGGTGTAGGATGTAAATTAAGTAGTGGGGGCTATTTTAACTGAATTACTTACCTTTTTATCTCTTTATTTATCTCTTGTAACTTTTATTTCATATTTACTATGTCTTTTCTTGAATCTTTACTCTAATGAATTCTCCGAGGACTAACAATAATTTTCAAGTTTCTCGCTCGCGTTTATGCGCTTGTATATGACGACGCGTTTAGCCTAGTTGGTAGTGACCCTGCCTACGAAGCTAGCGGCCCCGGGTTCGCATCCCGATACGGGCAAAATTTTGTGTGATGCTGATGAGCACGAGTATTTGTTCCTGAGTCATGGATGGTTTCTATATATTTAAGTATGTATTTCTTTGTAAAAGTATGTTTATAGTTGTCTAGTAGGTACCCACAATACAAGCCTAGAGCTTAGTTTGTGACTAGGTCAATTTGTGTGAGATTGTCCCCTGATATTAATTTATTTATTTATATCTAACCGATTTTCCACGAAAACCCTTTTGATATGCACATTCACAGAACGTAGACCTCGTTATAACTTCGCGGGACAATGGAAACGTGTGCTCTGTAAAATTTACATCCACTCTTCAATCCGCGCGCCCTCGTACGTAGAATGTACGGGAAATTGTGCATTTCGGGGAGGATTTATTCATTTGGTTTACTTCAGTCTCCAGCTAATATAGCCCCACTTTAAAGGTATTTACAGGGCCTTTATATGCTCTCAGGCAGTATTTAAGCTACGTATTTTTCAACAGCGTTTTTGAGGTGGAATTGTGAATAACTAATATTATAAATTTTTACTTAACCCGTAGTATGCGGGAGATGAATTTTTATGTACCTCGTATGCTCACAAATATTTGATAGCGACAGTACCGTCTAATACTGAATATAGAAACTGATTTACTTGCTGACTATAACAATAACACCTGTGGCATAACTCCAAAACGCAACAATATCTTCCGTGATCTCATTACTTAAGTTGTTTTGTGCGGAACCTGGAACACATAAAGCGAGCGCAACACGTAGATGCTTCTCCGTATTTCCCACGGGACCCTATTTACGTCTCCCTGGATTCCGAAACAATAAAACTGGGAACCGATGACATCGGTGGTTTATCGGCCCGTTGAATGATCTGGAGATGATCGAAATGGAATAGACGTAAACAAGGCTATAGAAAAATCAATTTAGGAAAGTGGTGTCTGGGCTACACGACACGACGTCGCGTCCTGGCTTGGCGCGGCGTCGTGTCGCGAAAAACTACGATGTATATTGTAAAAGTTCACGACATGACGCCGTATCGTGAGGATTGTCATAATCAACACCTAATTGTAATTTAAATATAAATATAATATTTGGGGTTGGGTAATATATTCTGCCGTGCTAGCTCTAGAAGACCAGTAAAACAAAACAATTTAGAGTTATGGCCACAAAACGCGCGGATCGATGTTTCTAGAAATCGTGGAAGATTGCGGCGGTTTTAATTTTTGAAAAAGGAAACACTACTTTTATACTGTAAATTATAATAAAATGAAATTAATGTATTGCTGGTTTTCAATTTTAAAAGCTTTTCGTGATATAGTATTGAGAAATAATTTAAATAAAATTGTAAGTTGTACACTAAAATTCAGCTAATCACACCTTAACTTTTTTTTAGAGTAGGATTGAATTAAAACTTTCTGAGCATATCCATTTTCGATAAAGTTTTTTTTATAATTTGCAAAGCTGTTGGTTAAATCACAAAACTGCGTTATAGTTGTGTTTTTTTACAGTAGGGATAAGCAAAATTGCTATACATATACAACTATTTTTAATGGCATTCATATCTTTCGTGACAAGTATTTTGCCAACATTAGAGTATACATTGGACACGATCAGAAAATGTTTGGGTAAAATGCGCTATCTTAATTTTTTAAGGAGATAGGTTCCCGTTCTTTTGTTTCCAACCTGTATATCAAACCCTAACGTCATTAATGAGCGAGGTGGTACGGTCTAATGACCGTTCCACCTCGCTCACCCTCGCTCGCTCCACCCGTACCACCTCGCTCGCTCATTAATATGACACTACATAATTCATTCGTTAAACAGCAACAGAGAACACATTCGTAAATTTCTTAACGAACTGTACACTTATCTACTCCCGCGTGGTTCACCTGTACACATCGTGTTTAATCTGCTGGTAACTTGTACACGCTACACGACGTCGAATGTACTAAGACCTTCCTACGATCGTAGTTAGTGAGTATGAGGCTGTCTTCAAGTTTAAATCTTATTCTGAGTATATTACAGTATATTTTGCAGCGACTTTAATAAGTAACATGTGACTTTCAGCGAATAAGCTTTCGATATCCTTTGAGGATACATTTGTAGATCCACTAATGCGATTGGACGGAAAATATTAACTAGTTTACTTAGAAAAGTCCGTAACTTTCTTAATTGTGCAATTGAAAGTCAACTTTGTGTTCCTAACGTTAAAGATTTAATTTGAATAAATTAGGTAATGCAATACGACGGTAACAGATGTTTAAAGTTTATTTGGCAAGGTTTATTTATTTTGTATTTTTACCTTGATTTTATACATTTTTTTAACCAACTGAGCGAAGCCGAAGTAAGGGTAATGATTTTAACAGTCTATTGTATGTGACCAAAAAAAATTCCACTGTAGCTCCTAAACTACTGGACCGCTTTTAATAAATGAGGTGTTACATGATTCATCAACAACGTGCGAGTGTCATAGGCTATATAAAAATTATAAGGGTGCATACTAGTCAGGTTTTAGCTTGCAATTTTTTTTACTATACGTATGAATAATTAAAATTCCATATTTGCTGTTCCTTAGCTTGATTATTCTGGTTGTGACGTGCAGCGTTATTATTAGTTGTTGGTAAGTTTGACAGACACGTTCGTTAGAGACAGTTTCCCAGACATGTGCATGAGTCTTGAAACTCGGGTCCAAAGTTCGAAGAGAGCATGGAGGTTGGAAGAGGAGAGGTGTCGGTGTTTTTGAAAAATCATAACTTTTAGTAATAAACTTCGTTGCCAAGTGTACTTCTTACATCTAACTGGTGATGACGCTATAACAATCTCTCAACTTAGGGCCTGCGCAAACCGGCGGAGCGCAGAGCAGATCACTTTAAATTTATCAATGTATATTCTTCCCTATTTTAATTACAATAAGGTATAAATTTGAATGCTCTGAGACCGACCTCGGAGCATCACGGGGGATTTCTACTCTGCGGCTGCGGCTCTAAATTTATACTTTATTGTAATTAAAATAGGGAAGAATATACATTGATAAATTTAATGTGATCTGCTCTGCGCTCCGCCGGTTTGCGCAGGCCCTTAGGGTGACGCATATATCTTCTCCGTTCCGTCGTGGGTATAAAGAAGAGAAACGATTCCAACTCGACGGATCTACTATTAGTCATTGAAAAGTTACTAAGAACAGCTTCCGTCTCCATCATGATACCAGCTCGATGATGCAGCGTTTATGTGTTAACATCGAACTACATAAGTAGGTACTGAAAATTTCAAGTCAATTTAAACTTTCAAAAATGATTATAAGAAACTTATAAAGCTTTCGGCACACCAAACGCGTGTCAGGCGCGTCGCGCTTTGAACGCGGGCCCGCGCATGTCGTAAAACAACAAATCAAATTTAACCCGGCACACCAAAAAGTAACGCGTGCCTGCGCAGGGCACGCGTTCGAGCTGCTTCGCGCCGCAGTCAAATCGGGCAGCGCGTCGCGTGGCGTGCGCGAAGCAGGCGCGTCGCGCGCGCTGGCATGCGTCCCGTCAGCGCGGCGGCGGCGCAGGTACTAGTCGTTGTATTTTTTACAAACGCGTGATGGGGGTACGCGCGCGCCGCGCAGCAAATCACACCGAACGCAGCCACGAGGCGTGCGCAGCGCTGGCACGCGTTCAAAACGCGTTGAAGCTGCCGCCTGCCTGCGGTGTGCCGGTGCTGCGACGCTCACGCCACGCGACGCGACGCGACGCGCCTGACACGCGTTTGGTGTGCCGAAAGCTTTAGTATTGTTATACAACGAGAAAATGATGCCAGCATCTGTGGTACTTTGCCACGGGGGTCCTTCAGCTCTTATTTATACGTAGTTTTCAGTTCTTTAGCTTTTAGTTCCTATTTATATTTGTACTCACGTTCTCAAAAACGGCTCTAACGATTTCGATGAATTTTGCAATAAAGGGGTTTACGGGGGCGAAAAATCGATCAAGCTAGGTCTCATATCTGGGTCATACACAAATTTAGGTTCAACATTGTACCTTCTGTTCCTAAAAGTTAACGACGTGGGAGTTTTTAACTCATATAATTTCGATACAGGCCAAAACTACACCAGACTCCCATTACGCGGATATATCTTTACCCGAAAAATTTGGTTTCAAAATCCTTAACTTTCTGGAACAGGAGATTACTTTTGTTAATGTGACTGTGTGTCACCCATCTGGGTAAATACGTTCTCCCCGTATTTTCACGCAAAAATATTGTGCGCGGGATTTAAAATTGTAAAAATAAAATTGTTCGTAATTTCAAAGCGGCCGCCGCCGTCTTATTAGACTAATGGTTAGAGCGTTGGCCTGGCCTACTTCGCCAAGACTGCGGGTTCGAAGCTCAGCTATGGACCGGTTTCTATTTGTTCCTTTTTTTGGGTAAATCTTTAGTTTTTTGTTTTTATACAGAAATCGTTGAAAATTCGGTTTGGACCTGTGACGACGCTCGGTCTCCCAGCGTGTGTTATTTGATAATTAAAAGTAGATTAAAATCCAAATCTAAGATTTTATTACATTGTTAGTTACAAGTGAAGAAGCTAATGTAAGTGTTTTAAAAAGAACAAGTGAACAACGGCATATCTTATAATGTTTGCACTAGGGCCTCCGGTCGGATGGCTTGGAGCAGTCCGTGCGACCCGGAGCTGGTCTCGATTGCTCCAGCAACCCGTCAAACCCTACCATTTTATTTGCCCTTTTCTGGCGAGCTACCTTTTTGAGCAGGGCATGAACTTGTATTCAATTTGTTTCGGTGCCTTAATAAATCCGTAATATTATAAATGTGAAAGTCTTGGGAAATACTGAACTTAAAAGCGATAACTTGAGATCACGAGTCAATAACTTGAGCTACTCCTCTGATCTCAATGCCGCGTGATCACAATATACATGCCCAACCGCGCAATCAAGATGCCTTAAACATCTTGCAGGGATATTGACGAGCTGGCCTTTACCTGATCCTCATCGAAGCCATCCTCGGGCTCATACATTAAGTTGCTATATGCTTTTGGGCAAGAGAATAAAGGGTAATTATTTTAATAGTCTATAGGTATATGTATGTATGTATTTATGTGACCTAAACTGGTCTCCCCTTGTTTTGTAGACACTCATTTCATCGAATATGTCGTTTCACCTAATTTCATTCATCGAATGCTAATTTCTGCTGAAACCTTGTTTTCGGGGTATCTTAATCATGGGTAACTTAGGTTAGGTGGGGATAGACCTGTGACCACCAATAAATTATAACTCCTGCACGTGGAAATGCCTGTCGATGAAATGAAAATTCGGCGAAATAAAACATTACTTATATGGAATGAGTGTCGGCGATTCAAGGGTAAACCTCCTAAACTACATATTAGACCGATTTTAATAAATGGGGGTGTCACAGGTCATGCGAGTGTAGGCTATTGTATAAAAATTACAGCGAGAATCTCTGAGATAATCCGCGGACAGACGGACAGAAGGACAGACGGACATGGCGAAACTGTAAGGGTTTCTTGTTGACTACGGAACCCTAAAGATCGTAAGGGTGCGACATACTAGTTGCCAGTCAAGAGTTTGCCACTTTTTTTTATTATTAATCAAAGCGTTCGAAACGGGGTCATATTAAGTTGCTTTTGGGCAAGAGGCGTAATCGTAGTGGCCTAGTGGCTTGAGATATCGAAGGCATCGATCGGTACAGTCGAGGACAGAAAGATGGATACAATGTTGGACCTTATTACAATGGAACAAGGTAAAATAGTGTATACATCTTGCTGTCATCGACTGCACCAAGGTTCTAAGTGGCCGCCGAGTAGGTACCAAGTTTGATTAAAGTTGCTGCTGTAACTTTATTTGCACAGCAATAGAATAAGATATAATATAGAATAAGACGTATTTAATAAAAAATACTTTTTTCATAATTGTAAAAATTCAAGTTTTTGTTCAATTCGGTACCTATCATGACTCTTCGGAATAATTTTTCCATTTTGTATCGTACACCTAGTTTATAACCTCGAGCACAGCATTTTATTGTTTCCATGGAGGTCCCAGGGCGTGTTGTCCCCCTCGTCCGATTCATGCCGGCTGCGGGCTTAACATGCAAGCACGAGATAATATTTGACAGGTGCTAGGGAAATTAATACATCTATTCCATATTCTAACGTAAGAGTTAACGCTTAAGGTTTAAAATAAAAGTGTCTCGTCCTTACTTTTATTATAATGATTTTTACTTTTTTATAACGATTCTATCAAGACGGGACACTTTTATTTTAAACCTTAGCGTTAAGTCTTACGTTAGAATACCTATACATCTAGTGCTAGCACCTTGATAATTTTATCTCGTGTAGGCATGCTAGGCCCGCTGGGCCACATTACACGCAGTTATGCGACGCCACAAATGGCGCTGCGTGAATGAATAAGCGTTGTGATGTATTGTTATTAGATTTGCTTTTGTATCGTTACACTTGTAATGGATCCCACTTGGCTGATAAGGGCCAAGGCGATACAATTCATCATTCACTTCAAGCGCCCCGCCCCGACTTTGCACGGGTATTCCCCACATTATTTTCGTGTTTACTTATTGAATTACTTGCCATCAAATGTCCAATTTTGTCACAATTTCTGTTAATCAAAACGCTTGTAACAAATTTATATGAAAACTAGCTTTTCCCCGTGACTCCGTCCGCGTAGAAATAGTTCGTTTTTGCCTGAGAAACCAAAACAAAATCTGGGATAAAATTAAGGCATACAGGGTGTTTCTTTATTCGTCTAAAAAATTTTGGGGGTTAAATCAGTAAGTCATACTGACCAACTTTCACTATGGGACCAACCCCGAAATCGCGAAAAAAAAATTGACCATCCCATACATTTTGGCTAGTCAGCTGACGATGTTTTGTATGGGAGGGTCAAATTTTTTTTCGCGATTTCGGGGTTGGTCCCATAGTGAAAGTTGGTCAGTATGACTTACTGATTTAACCCCCAAACATTTTTAGACGAATAAAAAAACATCCTGTATACGTGGGACCCGCTGCACGCTGGGTACAATACAATCGTCTATTGGCCGTGAAAGATACTCTATCACGCAATTTAAGAATAAACTTACAAAATGGCTCCATAAGCAACTATTTTATGACTATAGCGAGTTTTATTAATCTAACCCTTACAGGGTAGCAATTATTTGTTATATTTAAATTATTGACATTTTCTTATTATTTAATAATTATCTAGTATACACAATACTATCAGATTAATGAGACACACACACTGACTTATAAAATTGTTACTAATAAAGAATTTCATTTCATTTAAATTAATTCTGTGTCAAATCCAGGATAAAAAATGTTTGAATCAAAACATACAAACTTCCACATTTATTATTACTCGTAGTAGGATACAAGTAGGATATCCCCGAACTTAAGTACCGCTCTGATCTCCTGATTCGCAGCCGAGCGCGAAAAAACCAAGGAGGGCTCTCAAGTTGAGACAAGAGCCTAAGTGGAGCTAGCATGTTGAGTAAAGGGCCAGTTACACGGGCGATTAAAATTGCTGTATTGTCATCAATACCAGGCGATTTTGACGTTACGGCTACATCAGTCAATTTCTATATTGCCCCATATAAAGAACTGTTGCTCCATTATGACTCCAGTTTGAATTGGGCGATATGGAGCAATTAAATAAACTAGGCAATATGTACATACACGACCAATTCAGTGGAGCAACTGGCCATGGACGAAATCCTTCTTGCGGCGGCAACTTACAGCGCGCTTATATATTATTATTACAGTGAGTATATTAATGTAGGTAAAACTATTTTTGTTGGCCTTTGCCCAGCAGTGGGACACAATAATAGGCTGATAAAAAAAAACTTTTACTATACTCAAAAACTCTCGCAGGAGGAAATAATAAATGAAATAATTTTTAAAGAATTGTTTATTTAGAGCTCTTACGTGGTTTAAGATAGAATCCTCATATAATTAGGTATTTATTAAATCACAAATGATTTTGATTGAGGCAGCGGCGCTAATTCACCCGTCCCCCGCGCGTTTTCCCCTCAGAGAAAGGGACGTGTATATACCAGCATACGAGACAGATACAAAAATCGCCTTGAATTTTCCAATCGTTTGGATATACCGGCAATTGTAGTCAGCGACACGGGCAACACATTATATGGAGCAATTACAAAAATCGTTGCCGAAATAATTGTCGCATACGTTACGTTTGGCGATTGTCGCCGGGCAATAATTGTTTAAGAAATCGCCTGTGTAACTGCTCCTTAAGGCTTAATAAAACCAGGAGGCTAATAAGGCTTGAGACGCTCTTCAGAGAGCTAGGGTTGGCACGCACTGAATAATAAAAAATAAAGATAAAAATGTAACATCTGATGTTATTTATAAGCTTTTTCAAGAAATCTGTTCTTACCTAAGCTCTTTTGACTAGCTAGTTTGGTAATTGAAGTTTAATGTAAAAATGCAATTAGCTTCATTTTACGTAACTCTTTTTAGGTCTCAGGGCCGTATTGAACGACTGATTGTGACTGAGACGCCAGTCTCAAGATATGTCAAAAATGACAGATGTCATGTCTACGACTTGACGTTTACTTTGACTATTTGATGATATCTAAGGGCCATATTAATAAACTGATCTTGGCTGAGACGTCCGTCACAAGATGCGTCAAAAATGACAGTTTTCTATGGATTGACGTTTACTTTGACGTGTCTTGAGACGGGGATCAGAGTTGAGATGAGTTTATTACGCACCTTCTTCTTCTTATTATTTAAGAGCTATGCTCTTGTCGGTGTAACTCAAAGCAAGCCCTCCAATTTGTTCGATCCCAGGCCGCCTCTTTGACGTTTTGATACATGACATGACCTTAGTCGAGCAATAACCATAATACCTGAAAAGAATTTCGCGAAAAAATAATTGGTCGCATTTTTACTTATAAGTGAATAAGATTTAACAAAACATTAACATATAACGATATGGTTGAAAAATAAAGGAATAGAGGCCATGCCATCGATGAATAGGCTCTTGCGCTATATCTCATCGTTTATCAATTTTACAAGAAAAAGAGAAATCTAGCGCACCCTAGCGTGAAGCAGCGCTTAACAAGATAGTGGTTCGACTTCACTTAAAGCGATTTATCGCTTCTACGAGAGCGCTTTACGCTGCGTTTATATTTTATACCCCTTTTTTAACCCGCGACGCAAAACAGGATGTTATAAGTTTAACGTGTGTATCTGTTTATCTGTCTGTGGCATCGTAGCTCCTAAACGGATGGACTGATTTTGATTTAATATTTTTGTTTGAAAGGTGACTTAATTGAGTGTTCTTAGCTGATGCAATTCCATTGGGGCACTTAAGAGTTATGAGCTCTGAGGGTCCCAATTTTATAGTTAAGTTATCTAAGTTATAGTTAAGTAATTTAGATCATTAGATCATTTAGATCATAAAAGCCGTGGTAGCCTAATTGTTTGACCTGCTGACTCTTAAGCAGAGGGTCGTGGGTTCGAACCCGGGCTCGCACCTCTAAGTTCTTCGGAATTTATGTGCGAAATATAATTTGTAAATTTACCATGAGCTTTTCGGTGAAGGAAAACATCGTGAGGAAACCTGCACACACCTGCAAAGCAATTTGACGGTGTGTGCGAAGTTCCCAATCCGCACTGGGCCCGCGTGGGAACTATAGCCCAAACCCTCTCATTATGAGTGGAGGCCTGTGCCCAGCAGTGGGACGTACAAGGTGGGCCAAAAGAAATCACCCTATTGGAAGATGCTCTCATTTTTGCAAATGGTCGCCAATGTCAAATCTGTTTTGACATTTGTGGACTTGACAGATGCAAAATACAAGTGAACAAGCCATGGAGCGATACACTCCCCAAGAACGCGGAATAATCGTGTCTATTTTTTTGCGTAACAATTCGTCTGTGGTGTTGGCGCAGCGCGAATTCCGTCGCCGATTCCCCGGCCGTCAGACACCGACTGCGCATACACTGCGCCGTTTGGCCACCAACCTTGAAGAGTATGGGACCACACGAGACGTTGCCAAGAGTGGCCGGCCCCGGAGCGCCCGTTCTGCCGAGAATATCGCCGCTGTTGCCGAGGATGTCGAGCTGTCGGCGGAAACATCAACCAGACGCCGTGCCACGCAATTAGCCATCAGACGGACGTCCCTAAGGCGAATTTTGGTCAAAGACCTGCGCATGTTCCCATACAAAGTCCAGTCCGTGCATCAGCAGCTGCCTGCCGACCGCCAAACGCGCGTAACCTACGCCCAAGCCATTCTCAATCTCGAGGAAGAAGTGGACGATTTTTCGACCAAAATCATAATGAGCGATGAGGCTCATTTCCACCTCAGCGGGTACGTGAACAAGCAAAACTATCGCTTCTGGGGCACCGAAAATCCACGAGTGATGCACGAGGAGCCATTACACCCGCTCAAAGTGACTGCATGGTGCGCTGTTCACGCTGGAGGAGTCATTGGGCCATTTTTTTTCGAGAATGCCGCTGGCCATACGACAACAGTGGACGGTGCGCGCTATAGGGCCATGTTGACCGAGTTTTTTCTGCCGCAATTGGACGAATTAGGACCGAACGACATGTGGTTCCAACAGGACGGAGCAACGGCACACACTGCGCGAGCCACAACCGATATTCTGAAGGCGGCGTTCCCGGGTCGCCTCATCTCTCGTTTTGGCGATTTGCACTGGCCCGCAAGATCACCCGATTTAAGCGTTCCAGACTTTTTTTGTGGGGTTTTTTGAAGTCCCGTGTTTACGTGAACAAGCCCGAGACTCTGGAAGCCCTCAAGGACAACATTCGACACGAGTGCGAGAATCTGTCGCCCGAAGTTCTCGCCGAAGTGATGAAAAATGCCATAAAACGAGCCCGTATGACAATCAATTGTGACGGCGCCCATTTGGCCGATATAATCTTCTCGACTTGACCAATAAAATTCTAAAGGTTTAAATTAATATAATAAAAAAACAGAATCCAAGTTTTTCATTTAGAAAAAAAAAGAGAGTCAAACAACATCGGATGACTTCTTTTGGCCCACCTTGTATATAGGCTGCATTATTATTATTATAATTTAGATCATTGTGGCCTATATACCACAACAATTTGCGGACAGTAGCCCGTAGAGGATGACGTGGCGTGATGAGATAACCGTAAGAGCTATGACGATTACGACGCGGTTAGCCTAGTTGGTCCCTACCTACGAAGCTAGTGGTCCCGGGTTAGAATCCCGCTACGGGCAATGAGTGCAAGTATTTGTTCCTGAGTCATGGATGTTTCCATGCATTTAAGTAAAATTTTAAATTAAACAAGCTAATTTATTTTTAGGTATTGGCAATTAACAATAGATTACAGTGCAATCAGCAGAACAGCGCGGCGGATTAATTCATTAGCCGCACAAACAACCCGCCCATAGCTGCACCCTGTAACACCACTGCCGCTACTTCCACAACCTCGTAACTAACCTAACAGAGCAGCCTCAAAACCAACCCAGACGGACGACAATAGAGTACATATTGCATATACACACTGCAGCATCTTTCTAGTTTGTGAAACTTGCTGGTCTAGTTTTGTTGTAGAGTTACGAAGATACTCGTAATGGAGAAGTCATAAACAATCAATAAAAAAAACCTCGGCATCATGTTCCGTGTTCATTACAACAAACACAAAAAAACATCTACAAATACCATAAATATTAGCTAATTACTAAAACAATGTTATCTTGGGTCATTTTTGGTAGGTATAAACATTTTAGTCGCCTGCAATTCAAAAACAACTTAGTCTACTTGGTCGTGATAGTTTCCCTTTTAAGTTGGTTTTATGTGCTTTCATTTTAGATATTATCATCTGGACTAAATGAGATATGTCGTTCGGTCGTCAGCCGCCAGATTAAAATCGTCAGTCCAAAATCGTAAGAGAAACGGATATTTTGTGTTCTAATACGATATCTGACAGACCGAGATCGGCAGGCCAACGGTTAATCTGTGGTGCGCTTAATATCGTTCGTATACTGAAGCCCACAGAAGAATCTACAAATTGAATATAATGATTAGAATAATTTGACTCCCTAATTAATTAATTTGAACCTACTTTTGCTGATGTACTTAGTTACTTACTTACTTACTTACTTACTTACTTCTAACCATAGTTGTTTTTTGTACATATAGCTCAGTTTAATATAATATTGTTTTACTGTGCCAATAGTATTAAGGTACTTCCCTAAAATATGGGACTACATACCTACTGACTCCTCGATTCATTTTCTTCTTCTAGTGAATGAATGAATGAACAGTAGTGATTGATCATAAACGCTTGATTTAAAAGGAATGCAAACTCCATTTATTCTTACTCTTTGACTCGAAAATGCAATGAAAAAGCGCTGCACTGTCGGCCAGTCGATATAGAACGAGTTCATTTCCACCCAGTGTACACTTGTAGCAAACAAAAAGGTACAGCTCGAGGGGTTTGAGAGGCGGAGCGAGAAGCGTTTTGTTGAGAGGCTGTATACAAGCGGGTAGATACTTAAAAAGGTATTTGCAACGAGAAAAGCGTGAATTGATCCCAGGACAGTGTACACATTTGGTTGTTAGTAAAATTGTACACTGACGAGATTTGACTAAACGGGAATGCAATTGTAGATTGTACCCATGGGTATGGGTTGGAACCTATTTCTCTCGATACTGCAAGTTCGGAAATGAATTTGTAATTTACTAGACATTTGAGAAAACTGTGATGGCGTAACAAACAGACAGATAGAACGACGGACAAGCTGACTTTGCTTTTCAATATTAGTACTTTGAAATAAGGCATTTCAAGAACTTTCAGGAAAATACGAGAACGAATGTAAAATGGTTAATTAACATTTTAAATGAGTTCCGTTGCGAGGCTGCGGTTGTCATAATTAGCATCTAATTATTGTGCGACGGAGCTTTTTGACCGTGACCACAATACGGTGATTCTCTTTCTTATCTAGAAATTAATTTAATTTATATGTACCTATATCTTAATCAATTATATATGCAAGACAATGTCACGCTGAAACGGACTTGTCTTCTTAGTGCACTGAAATAAAAGGAGCGAGTGATACAGGCAAAATTGTATCCTGCATAATATTAAAAAAAATAGTCATTAGAGATTTATTTCTATTTAGTTTAGATAAGTACAATAATTCCAATTCTTCATAATCGTATAAATAAATAAAAAAACTTAAATGAAACGCAGAATTGAAATTTTATGAACGCTCGCAAATTCACACGCGTAGGACTTTAAAACAGCAGCAAGGCTTAGGCACTTAAAAATACTGGCACACGACGTGAGCCTGCGCCATTTATTCTTAAATGATATTCCATTTTTAAAATGAACGCTTTTAGGCCCCTTAATGACGAAATGTGGCAACGGGCGGATTAAAATTCTCTGCTCACAAAGTGAAGGCACAGATTCTGAAGGACTATTACAATGAGGTATTCGGAACAAAAACTATGTCCGCACATTTCGTTACTCGTATCTATAAAACTACACAAACATTTTATGAAATGTGATCACCGGAATTGAAATCATAAGACGCCTGCGTCTTACCAAATAGGCAATTCCAAGGAGACCTGTCATTGTTTAACGCTGTTTAATGGGTTTTTGAAGACAGTTTTATTTCTGTTGAAAAGATCTTCGCATAGAGCTAGCTGTAGGTAGTAAATCACAATAACGCTTAGATATACACTACATTGAGAAAATTGTTTCTTAAGCCTATTGTCGCTTATGCCAATTCCAAGTCACTCTTTATATAATGTATTGTTCATGGTTCCGGGACGTTAATCGTTGAGTTCTCCTGGTATTTCAACATCAGTTCCACTTTACCACATGCATTTATCTATACTGATATTATAAAGAGGAAAGATTTGTATTTTTGTATGTTTGTAGCGAATAAACTCAAAAGCTACTGGACCGATTTCAAAAATTCTTTCACCAACATTTAGAATGGACTTTCTGGGTGACATAGGATATATTTTAACTTACGAAAGTACTGACTCACCGCAGACAAAGTCGCGGGCGGAAAGCTGTGATAAATATAACTAGATACGTAATCTTAATAAATAAATATTGTCGCTTCTTTACCAAACAATGCTTTTGGAATGCAAATCCTTAAGTCTATACAGAATATACAAAAGCCTTTTTTGCTCGACTTGCCGTGCCCCCTGATAGTGTAGTTATTTTCGAATTTACGTCGGGCGGTTTTTTTAACGTCATGTCGTTAATCCTTTTTGTACGTGTTTTACAAACTTTGACAGTACGCTTTAACTTCCCGTCCCATCTCACTTTAAATCAAATCAAATATTTTAATCAAACCCAAAGAGGCAATGTCCTTGATTTTTCAAATTAGCTGTCACCCCGTGTCTAGGGTGACCATAAACTCCTCAAAGGGACGGACTTAATAACCTTTTCACACACGGTTAACCTAACGACCATCTTATCTTTTTGAGGCTAATTAAATTTGCACTATAATGTATGTGACTGTACAGTCACCACAGGAATGTTGAGCTACTTAATTGCTAACATACCTAATTTGGTCGGGTTGTCAAATGGTACACGGGATATAACTACTTCAATTTGTACGATTTGACAGCCCGACCGAATTGAGAAATGAAGATGATGGATTAATGTAGTTTTGACATTATGGTCAAAGTTTAAATGCCTGCCAATAATTTACTCGTATTTATGAATGTAATATTTCCTTATTGTAATGTAAACATGAACGTAAATAACCTAACCTCAAAATTGAAAACCCGACTGGCGCCCAGTATGACGCACCCTTACAATTTGTATATAGCGTATGACACTCGCACGTTTTTGACGAATCACATGACACCCCATTTATTAAAATCGGTCCAATAGTTTAGGAGCTAGAGTGGAACATCCGATTTTCGGTCACCTACATACATACATATAATGTTAACCACATTACCCTCCTTTGTGCTTCGCGCAGTCGGGTAAAAAGGTCAAGTTCTCATGTGCTACCAAAAGTAGTGATACCTATATAAAAAGGTGGCAAGTAGGTACTATATTGTTGACAGTAAACTCAATTTATTGCGACTAATGTATTTTGAGCCATAACTTGGAGATTTTTATAGAATTTGATACAATATGTAATCTGTTTGTTGGGGGTTCAATAAATTACCAAGTTATGCTAATTACAGCATGCAAATGACAGTTTTAAGGGTTCCGTAGTCAACAAGGAACCCTTATAGTTTCGCCATGTCCGTCTGTCAGTCCGTCCGTCCGTCCGTCTGTCTGTCTGTCCGCGGTTTAACTCAGGGACTCTTAATACTACAAAGCTGTAATTTGGCATAGTTATACTCGTACATTTAAATTACGCCGAAAAATTTTAAAATAAAATCTTTAAAAAAAACTTGCATTTTATTTTACCTTAAAACATCAGTGGTAGCTCTTTAAAAATATATGGATATGTTATAAACTTTTAATTTTGGGGGACCGTTTAGGAAATATTGAACTCGAAAAGTGTCATTTTCGCTTGAGTTGCGCCCTTGCAGCCAAAACTACAAGTGGGGGACCCTTACAGCCAAAACTACAAGTAACCGTGTAAACGTCTTCTGAGTTACTTTATGCTGTGTGCCCTCGGCTCGTATAGGGTGTTTCGAATCTATGCCAGTATAAAGGGTGTTCTGATGAATAATTCAGCAAGGTAGGGTTGTTTACCGTGTCAGCGGACACAGGGGCCTATATCTCACGAAGGGTGCACTGAACTCGTTTAGATGGCAGACAGTGGCTCTATTGCGAGAGTTGAACTTGGCTTTTTAAAAACGCAGCAAAGACCGATTAAATGCGAGTCGGATACGCGCATCTATGGTTCCGTCTTTCAAACCTTAGATCAAGTTATAAACATTAAGCTATTTTAACCTAATGGTTAAAATATATGTAAGAAGAGTCACAATGACTTCGTTTTCGTTACTATTTAAAAATATAATTTTATTTTAATACATTCATTTTATTTTGCCCGTAAAATATTAATCAAAGACTGAATTCTTTTTTTGCTGTATATTTTTTAATGTACCAAAAGGTACATTACGGAAAAATATTGAAATGTGCAGAATGAACCCTTTCATTAAGATACCCTAATTGCTGTTATAAAGTAATTTTTAAACCCCCCAAAAAATCAGGATTTTTTTCATAGATGCGGGCAACCAATTCTATAACTTCAAGTACACAAATTCAAGTTGATAACTTACTTATTTAGTTGCTGAGAAAAACTGTTATGACAAACGGCCACCGATGTCTCACCATTTGGCACCATTAGGCACGGAACCCTAAAAAGAGAGGTATTCCATGTTTTCTGTCTTCATTGTGGTTGAAAAGTAAATTTCAATTTCAAATCATTTATGGCACATCACATTGCATAAATAATAAGGTTAGGTTGCATTCCGGAGCTAAGATTCATAAAAATCTATTACCTATTGGTAAAATGCAGTTTCAGCTTCAAAATAACATCAGTCTTTAATATTATTATGTGTTATTATAGCTAGTAACGAAGATGAATAAAAATATATATATTTAATCGATGCCTGTATAATGACGCTAATTAATTTTCAGTTCCATTTCAAAAATTATCATACTTAATGTACGCTTTCATAAAAGGAAATTATAAATTTGCGGCACTTTGCGAACTTTGCGAAACTTTGTTGTTAAAAAGTTGCTAACGTTACCCGCTGATCGAAAGTTAACGTCAGCAAAATATATCGTTAAAATTTTGTTTATATATTTTAGCGTTATTTTTACCGGTAAATTGAGGTAACGTTAAAAGCAAAGTATTGTTAATATTAAAATTATTTTACGAATGTTATCCGCGTCTGTCATCCGCGTGATTAACGTGATTTATAACGTTAATTTTAATGGTATTTAGTTGTAACTTTAATATAACGGTAGTTAATGGTATTTTTATGAAATTACCGTTAAATAATGTTATTTATTATGTTCTCATCTAGTAATTATCAAACCTCGGGCTATTGTTAAAATTAACGGTAAAATTAACATTAGTAAGTTAACATTATAATAAAATTACTGTACCAAATAACATTAAAATTATACTGTTACCAAAGTATTTTTATGAAATTACCGTTAAGTAACTTTATTAATTATGTTATCTAGTAACGTTAACAAGCCCTGGTCACTAGTGTATTTACTCCACGAGCTATGCCGGCGACTCCTGCTACCTTAACGTCGTCGTCATGGAACACCACGCTTGTTTTTTTTTTAGGGTATTTCCCGTTGACTTAGAATCATGAAATTTAGAAAGAAGCAATAGCGAACTTTACACAGGCGTTCTATCGCGCGTGAAACAGGGTAATCGTGTGCGAAAGAACGCGCGTGTAAAGATGTCGGATGGGGAAGGGATAGACCGCGCGATGAGCTCAGCAGTAGTGCGCGCATTCGCGCGGTTCGAGGTTGCCTTTACACGTAAATTCTTTCGCGCACGCTACAAGAGTAGAGTTACTAGCAATGTACACATGTGTAGCAGTTACAAACAAAAACCTCTTTAAGAGGAAGCTTATAAAAAATTGTTGACTGATCGTTTCTTCTTCTTTTTTTTAAAACTAATACCAACGCGCATGATTACTTTCGCCATGATATTTCTTCTATGCATTTTTCACCGCAACACTACTAATAAACTGCGTTACTTCAGTAAAACTGTGTGAACTGCACACAACACGCCCCACTTTCGCGAGGTGTATCACGCACGATTAGCCTTTACACGTTCGTTCTTTCCGTTTTAACAAAAACTGATACGAGTAATCGCGTGCGAAAGAGCGTTAGCTAGCAAAGTGATTTTTTTTTTTTTTTTATTGTGTGCCTACCTCCTTTACTCGTAAAGTGGGGATGGTTTGTTTTTCTCGTCTATCCCCTGGTGTGGGGTGTCGTTGGATAGATCTTTCAAAAACTTTGCGGGTGTTTGGAAACAATTTTTCGAGTAAGGGATCCGTTTGTAAAATATTAAGCTTTGAAGTGCTAATTTTTGTTAGTCAAGAGTCCCAACAGCCAAAACTACAAGTAAACCACTCTGTTTCCATATTAAATCAATTTAAAATTAAATTCAAATCCAATTTTAGTAAACGCTACATTGAAAACAATGAAAACATAATTCATTTCATCCCCTTCTCCATTAAAAATGCTGGCGTTTGTACAAAATGCCAAAGAAATATAGACTCGAGCACGATCTTAATAAATCCTCGAGTGAAAAAAAACTTTTTAATCCGCATTTAATTTAAAAACGCAATATATCAAGGTACGACTCGACCAGTAAATAAAACGACCCTGTAGTTTACTACCTCTGCCTAACTTTTTCACATTGTAATAGCCACTTTAACGTTATTTGTTTAAAGTCGAAAGTAAACTGACGTAATTTTTCAATAATAACACCTGTTCTGCGCTCCAAAACCAAAAGGCTGTATGATTATATCAAGTCCGTACTCTTATACTGCGTTTTTTCTTTCGCGAGGCAGTGTTGTAGGGGGTCCCTTTGTCAGGGGATACGGTGAATTTCCTTTTGTAACTGGTACACCGCGTTCGGTAATTTATACTTTGTAATATGAGGTGCGGGCGTTTTCACTGAAAGCGTAGACACCCTACGAATGTAGTTTTGTCAGGACAATAATAAAATGTTTGTCTGAGATTTTTTAAGTCGAACGACATAGGATAGGATACCCCTTTCGTGTCGCGGTTTTGTCTTGGGTTTAAAGAAATTTATTACTCATAAAGAACAATAGTTCACTTACAATGAGCTTAAATTAAAAAAGTGACTTAAATCTATACATTCCAGCCTCGGAAAATTCAATTCAAATCTTATCTGTTGATACTAGGCCAAATTGCCAAGTTTAAAATCATAATAATTTTAAAAATATTTTTCAAGGTATACAGTTCAGGAAAGGGTAGAAAATTAAGGAAAGGAAAGTGGTTTTTCACTTGGCGTCAAGCTTGGTTTCAACATTTGCTGTTCCGGTCCCCACCCGAGGAGAACTTGGCCTGCACTTTAACATTTTTGTTTTTGACACAATAATGGTTAACCACAATTTTTGATTATAGTTGAATATCTGTTATTGAATTATTTACAAACGTCGTAGCCAGCCACGGGCAGCTACGAGCGCGCTACTACGCCGTAGTGATACTCGTACTACGCCGTAGAGCCATCTTACAAACTAGGTGGGTACAGTCAAAGGCATAAATATCTATACAGTCACATAAAGACAGGATCAACGAAACTCAACTTGAGTTTTATACATACTATAATGCTAGAATAAGTACTATCATTGTAATAAGTTAACTATATTTTTAAAGAATGACTAACTGTTGGAGTTTCTTGCGGCGCTTCTTGTCAGCAGTCCTCTTGGGAAGCGCTTGTAGATTTTGACGTGTAAAAGTGCCCGTGCGGCCTGCTCACTGAATAAATAATATTATCTTTATCTTTTATATAAGTTTAATATCGATAACTGTTATCTTAAATTTATTCACACTATTATTAAATCGTCAGCAATTACGACATTATGTTTGTAAATCTATTCATCAGCAACAAACTTTAAAACATTACCATCCACGCAAAACCGTAAGCTATCGGAATTAATCGGAATCTTGTTGCGGCAACACGAGAACTCTTTCAACATTGTATTTGTCAGTAGGGTTACCAGGCGTCAGGATTTTTCCTGACATGTCAGGTATTTTGTAATTTGTGAGGGATGCGGCAAGAATATGAAAATGTCATGATTGTTGGATACGTCAATGAAGATTTAAAATAATATACCTCCATTTTTAATCCCGAGACGCAAAAATGGGTGTTATAACTTTTCATCTGTCTATGGCTCTCAAACGGAGGGCCTAGTGTAAGTTTTGCAACGTTTTTTACGTCTCGATCGCGTTTGCGTTTAAGCTCAATTAGTATGGAAGTGTGACAGCGCCCCTTGCGGCGCGTATTCGAAACATTTGACAGTTCCATACAAAGTGACACTTTTACGCAAACGCGATTGAGACGTAAAAAACGTTGCAAAACTTACACTAGGCCCTCTGATGGACCGGTTTTTATTTAGTATTTTTTTGTAAGTAAGGTAAGATGATCGAGAGAGTTCTTAGCTAGGTTTGATAAAAATCCGTTAAGCCATTTAAGATTTAATATGTTTTTTGAAATTAGGAGTCCCAATTTCGTTTTTATCTATTTAATAGAAGAATTTGAATTGTATTGATTTGTTTGAAGAATCATTAACCTAAATTCTCTTTTTAAATTTTAAATGTTCTAAACTTAATCTACTGTTTCTTTGTAGTACATACATAACTGTCTTAATTAATTAAAATTGTCTAATGAAATACAATTAATAAATAGCTTGCCGGCACTCAAAAGGTCTGTGTGTTAACAAAAATCAGGGTTGTTGTCAGGATTTTTTTTATTTTGTAACTGTAGCACAGACTTTTTCTTTCTAACTATCGAGTAATTAACTTTATCGTATCGTCATGGAGACAATGTGTATGGCGATTGGAACAGCGCCCCCGTGTCCGTATTGTACTAAAAGTCGTAGCACGAACTGTGAAGTTGACATTTTGTAACGTCATCGAGTCGAGGTGAAATATACGTTAAGTATATGAAGAAGTGAGTCTGATTTGGGGGTCCGCCCTACGGGTTCGTCATTCGGTGCGTTTTCGAATAGTAAAGGCGATATGAAAACGTGACGTACAATAGGCTACTTGACTCATGTCAAAATAAATTATTTTTACACTACCACTAAATCAAGCTTTCGAAAATAACACGAAAAAACTTATCTATCGCTTATTTTTGGCATTTAAACGATTTTTAATTTAAAAAAAAAACGTTTTATAGGAACACTGAAAATTGTGACGTTACAGGTTCCTATTTTCATACTACTACCTGATTGTTTTGACGTTTCAATAAAAGTTGCTGATTTGACCAGTCAGTCAACTAGATTATTGAAATGTTTGTGCTCGAGCTACTACTACTACTACTGGTAACCCTACCCCTAAGGGTCTCGCGAGGATTTAAACCTGACAGTGGCTGTTTGCTGCGAGCCACAGCCCCGTTACGCTTTCTTAAAAAGTTTACCAGCATTTCAGGCGGGAACTTCCACAGATACATAAAACAAGTCTAACCACTAAAAGCAAGCTGTCCGATTGCATTTTGTTTTTATTCTAATGTAAGTAACTACTTATTTGTTTTTACTCATGTTATATTATTATAGGGTGTAACAAAATCCCCGTTCAGTAAATGAACCGTTTGTAAAAATAATACTTAGTTATTTATTCAGTGAGTAGGAAGCGCTGGTAGATTTTGCCTACCGGCGCTTCCCATGAGAACACCACTGCTGAGAAGTAACGCCGCAAGAAACTCAACAGTCGTCGTCGTATCTATTCGTACCTATTCTAGCGTTATATATGTATATATAATCATTGTTTGACCTAATGTATCGTTTGGTTGAAAATCATTTGGATGAAATCGTTTTTTTTCAATTGAAAGGGTTTTTTTTAGAATTATTATAAAACTAACCTAACCTAACTAATCTACACAACATATATTTATTCAATCCTTAAATTCAGCTTAAAGGGGTGTTATGCAAAAAGATTTTCAACCAAACAATACATTAGATCAAACAATTTTATGCGTGTCAACGCGGCTTTAACATGCATGCACGAGATAAAATTTGACAGGTGCTAGGGAAATGAATACATCTATTCCATATTCTTAAGTATGACTTAACACTTAAGGTTTAAAATAAAAGTGTCTCGTCCTGACTTTTATTACCTTTTATTACAAAGCGGCTACTGCGATTTTCACATTTTTATAGCGATTTGATAAAGACGGGGCACTTTTATTTTCAACCTTAAGCCTTAAGTCCTACGTTAGAATCTATACATATAATAAAATCGTTAAGACCAAAAAGTCTGTACATTGAAGATTAAAAAAAAAACCGATCAAGGCATAGAGTAAGAAGGTATAGAGCCGACTTCTGCGCGGACGGAGTAACAACAGGGACAACAAGGAAGGACGGGCAAAAGTAACTACTGAACGGATAATGATGAAATTTTCATAAATCTATTTATATAATATCAGAATAACATTTAGGCTATAGAAATTTTGGAAAATGTTAGAAGAAGGGGGTAAAAAGAGGGGGTAAAGTTTGTATGGAAAAACAAATTTAGATTGTTCTAGGATCATGAAACTCAGAATAAATACTTATTAATAAAAATAAAGAAATACCTGTTTCATAGTTTTTTTTTAATCTCATCCAAAAACGCAAAAAAGAGGTTTCAAATTACTGGAATTCATACAACTATAAAATAAAAACCATTGAAGTTTGACCTTTGAAACTTGCTACATATACTTAAAATCACAAATTAAAAAAACTACTTTCGGCGATTTTAGATAAACTACCCCTAAGAGGATGAAATGGGGGGGTTAAAGTTTATAATGGAGTTTGGTTGTTTTTAAAGTTAGAAACGTGAAAATTGGTATTTAGGCTACTATATACAAATAAAAAATACCATTTTCGACTATTTTGGAGTAACTACCCCTAAAGGGATGAAATGGGAAGTGATAATTTGTATGAGAGTTTTGTCAATTTTGAAGTGAGAAACGTGGAAATTGGTATAAAGGTTACTGTCAACAAATATAAAATATTACTTTTGGCGTGTTTGGAAACATCTACCCCCAAAAATGTGAAATGGGGGGTAGAAATTTGTATAGGAGTTCGGTCAATTTTGAAGTTAGAAACGTGGAAATTGGTATATTCGCTACTATTAAGAAATAATAAAAAACATTTTTAGTTATTTTGGATTAACTTCTCCTAAGGGGATGAAATGGGGGGTTAAAATTTGTATGGGGGTTTGGTCATTCTTGAAGTTAGAAACGTGGAAAATGGTATAAAAGGCACTATTTACAAATAAAAAATAAAACGTTTTGGTGATTTCCGAAAAACTATCCCTAAGTGGGTGAAATGGGAGGTGAAAGTTTTATTGGGAATGAAGACCTTTTTGATTTTAATGCAGTTAAAGCTACTTCTTACAAACCAAGAGTACTTTCGGTGATTTTGGAAACACTACCCCTAAGGGGGTGAAAATGGGGGTGGCAATTTGTAAGAGAGTTTTGTTATTTTTGAAGTTAGATATATGAAAATTGGTTTCTAGACTAGGTACTAAATATAAAATACGAGTTTTCTTATAAAGGAATCCCAGGTAAATTGACGGCACCCTTCAAACATTTAAAGGACTCATACAGCGATTTTCAAACTTCTGTAAGAACATTTACATTCTAAAAGCACCATTTGGTAAAGTGAAATTAATGACCAGACATGACCATCGGAACTCCTTATTAATAATTATTTCACAACACACTACTTTTGCCCATCATTTGTAAGGGGCTGTTTATTTATTACTACGTAAGACGATTTGGGGGGAGGGGGTCTGAACAAGTCTTATTTTTTCTTACATGGAGGTAGGATGTTTTTACGTAAGATCACAAAAGCAAGCACAAATTAACGCGTTTATATATTTTTGCTACTTTTTCTTTGCAATTTTGGTAGATACAGATCTTACGTAAGATTAAAAAGGAGGGAGGGGGTTCATCCAAGTCTTATTTTTTCTTACGTAGGGGGAGGGGGGTCAGAAATTGGTTAAAATTGTCTTACGCAATAAATGAACAGCCCCTAATGAATGTGGGGAAATGGAAGTTTCGCCAAGTACCAGGAGAGTTCTTCAACGATTAATGTCCCTGCATATTATATTGGATAGTCCCATTTTGTCCAAAGTTAGTCCCATTTTGTTTTAGTCCAAAGTGTCGGTTTGTTTTTACATAATAATATTTATTTAATCACATTTAATATACCAATTTTTATTTTTATTTTTCACTAACATAAACATACGCACGCGCACACACATACACGCACACACACATACACACACGCACACACACGCACACTTAAAGATTAAGAAACTTTATTAAATAAGTAAACTGTTTCTAATGCGGAACCGGGTCCTGTAACACAGGGATACCTAGCACAGGACCCATTGTCATGATTTTTTTACCCACAATGTTTCACTTATAAAATAAACTTTTTTCATTTTTCATTTTTTCATTTTTTTAAGAGTGATGAAGAATTGGCAATAAGCATTAATGGCATGAATGTAGTGCAGTATATGTGCTGCATGTAATACATAATAGAATAAACACTAAAAAGCAAACAAATGTTAGGAAACATTACTATTTTTTTGGAAAGTCTGTCCCTTTATGATACGTAGGTACTTAATGAAAATTTTATTTGTACCTACCTACTTTTTAACGAAATTACTGACTCTCCGCAGACGAAGTCGCGGGCGGACAGCTAGTATGGAATAGATGTATTCATTTCCCTAGCACTGTCAAATTTTATTTCGTTCATGCATACTGGGGGCCAGTGTAGGCAATCAGTTATCAGTGTGTTAACAGTTATAAAACACGTTCCTGGATCCGTGTCGAATAAATTGTACCCGTGTATTGGACGTATTAATATACTTAAGCGGAGTTCAGTCTTTGTCTGCGTCTAACCTTGCTAATTTTGGAGCGCCATTAATGTCGTAATCCGCGGAACAACGCGTGAAAATACGGCTGTGATATTGTATTAGGCTGTTAAGAGGAGAGGGCCGGAGCTCAACGAATTGCTTTTAATCAAAGTAATACGTTATAAAGTAATACTTTATTATATGTGTATGTCGCAAATGTCAGAGCAGAAATATCAGTCGTCGAAAATATCATTTTGACTATTAAAACGCGGCCAGTAAACCTGTTCTTTAAAAATGGTTTTAGAATGATCATACATTTTAACTGACTTCAAAAAAGGATGGTTCTATGTTTTTTTGCATAGTTTTCTTGGCCGGTTTGTGTAATAAATACTCAACCAGCTGAACTTTTTTTGTGAATCTTATTAAAATAAAAAATAAGTACAAAAAACTTGTTCCTAACACAATAAAGAATTTTAATGAAAAACCTCTACCCAAAAAGAATTCATAAACACCTAAAAAGTTGGAGGCGTAATTTCTATTGTTACTTAATTGTTTAATATGCATAATGTAACCGTAAAAGGAAAACCTTGTTCGAGACCTAAAGACTCGGGATTTTTGAAAATAATACAAAATATATTTTTATCGCCGTTGTCTTTTATCTTTTGAGCTTAGACCGAGAGCCTGTGGCAAAAATATACAATCATTTTAGTCTTTAAGTCTTCAAAATGTTTCGACTCATCTTGAATTTCTAGGTTATCGATTGGTAAAAAAACTTGTGATTGAATCTGTAACTACTATCAACCGTTTAAGGAGTTCAAGAGTTATAATAAAGATACGCATGTTTTTTTATCGCATTTCTTAACAAAATATGAAAATACCTTTAAAGAGATGGCAAAAAGTGAAATTAAAATTAAATTCGGCCAAAAAATACGAATAATATGAGCATTTAAAACTACTAATTAGGCAGAGAGATCCGACAATGTTACAACTCCATGTTAAATTCTGTTTTGCTAGAAAGAGATAGAAACAAAACCTTAATGGCTTATATCTTGGTTATTTTTATAGTTATTCGAAAAATATTTTTTCTCTACTGTTTGTTAAATTAATAACTTTTTAATAAAGCAAAAAAAAAAACATGCATATTATAAGAGAGGCAAACGAGCATGCGGGTTACCTGATGGGAAGTAATCACCACCGCCCACGAACACCGGCAACTCAAGAAGAGTTGTCGGTACGTTGCCGGCCTTTTAGGGAGATGAACGCTCTTTTCTTGAAGGCCCCCATGTCACAACTGGCCGGAAACACCGCAGAAGGAAGTTGGTTCCACAGTTTCACCGTACGAGGCAAAAAGTGCCTGGTGAAACGCACGGTGGAAGAACACCATTCATCAAGGTGATGTTGATGAAATTTGGACTTTGCGATGACGATGGTGGAATTCTGCGGCCGGTAATAATTCGTGCAATTCTTGAGAACACTCCCCATAATAAATCCTATACAGCACGCAAAGCGAAGTGGCTCTGGGTTCGTTTCTCGGTAAGAACAAATATTTGTGTGATGCTCGCGAGTACTCGTATTTGCTGCTGAATCGTTGTCTAGTACCCATAGTACAAGGGTACAACTTAGTTTGGGGCAAAGTAAATTTGTGTGAGACTGTCCGCTGATATTTTTTCCTCGCTTTTAATTTACCTTTAGTTTAACAGCTAAATTACTGTTGTTATATTATTTTCAACGACGTTTACAATACTTTAAGTCGAAAATAATAATAAAAAATATTTCAAAGCACAAGCTCCTGGTCCACAATCGAGCGGAAAACTTTATAAAATCGCTGCGGAAGAAACTTTTACATTGAAATGTTTCTTTTTGTTAAACGCCCGCTTACCTAATAATAATGTTTGTTCTTTCTTCTGATTTGTTTGTTTAATTAGATCCGGAGTTTTATCTCTGTTGATAAAAAATACTTTCCTTTCACACAACAAAGCACTTGAATTTATTTTCTTAATGGTATAATAAAAAAAGGCTTAACGTTTCGACGGGCGGAATTTCAATATTTTAAAGTGGCAGACATTACTATGGAAAGTTGAACCTTTACTTTGCACTACCGATTTTAGAAAAAATGACAAGTAAATGCAATGCGATAGCTTTTAAAACCACCTTTCTCTATCACTCGCTCTCATACGTTGTTATGTTTTCTAACCGACTTTTCCTGATTCTGGAAGAATCTTTAAGAGCTATCGTCTACAGCCATGCATGGAACCATGCAAAAATTAATATATCCCCAATTTTTTACCGAAATTCGAAATGCAGAGTGCAGTAAGTACCTATATTTTTTTATAGAAATGCCCAGCATACCATAGTCTGATTCAAGTTCAGGGGACCTAGCCAAGTGCAATATACTAACTGAGCGATTTTCAAAAATCGACAAAATGTATGGAATTGCCATAAGCGGCTGACGCGACTATCGTGATGCATCTTGGCAATGCACCCAGCGGGCTTAATATATTATATATGCACGAGATACAATTTGACAGGTGCTAAGGAAATGAATACATCTATTCTATATTCTAACGTAAGACTTAACGCTTAAGGTTTAAAATAAAAGTGTCTCGTCCTGACTTTTATTATCTTTTATTACTAAGCGACTATGGCGATCTTTACATTTTTATAGCGATTTTGTCAAGATGGGACACTTTTATTTTAAACCTTAAGCGTTAAATCTTACGTTAGAATATTTAATAGATGTACCTATTCATTTCCCTAGCGCCTGTCAAATTTATCTCGAGCATGTATGTTAAGACCGTTTAAATAAAAAATCTACTTTAGTTACTTTTGTGAATTCACAAAGTAAACTTTCTATTTGATGTTCTGAATCGTGATTTAAACGCAGTTCCTCTTCTGCTGAATTCCGAGACATGCGTCGTAACGTGAAACTGTTGCTTTACGTTAGTTGAACCGGATTGAACCGGATTGGAGCTCGAATGTTCTATTTATTAAGACTATTCCCAAACGACGGAGTGAAATACTAAGACGACATTTTTATGTGATTGCAGGATTAATTATGGTTAAATTAGCCTGTGTTAGTGTAAGTGCAAAAAAAATATTATTGGACGGGGTTTTTGTTACACCCTGTATTAGAAAATCGTTTGTGACAAGGTAGATGCAGACAAGGCTTGAGTGTAACGACCACTATTAGTAAAATTGTGCGTGTGAAGCGCCTTTTAAGCCAGTAATTTGATCGAACGGTTCGCCTTTAGGTATATCGCAATATTTACTTCCACTTAGCCAATTGAAAGGTGTAATCGTATTAACGGAATGGAGTAGTTTCAACTCTTTATATAACTGCGTGTTTTTTTAATTAATCAAGGTGTAGAGCCATTTAGATGTAAATAAATTTGAATTATTAGAGTGCAGCGTAATTATGCACTTCGAACCTTTAGGATCTTTTGTGCATTTACCCTATTTCACACTCAGCTGTTTGAATGTGCAGGTTTCCTCACGATGTTTACCTTCACTGTAAAAGCATGTGCCAATATAGGGTAAGCGTACCAGTGAATGAACAGGGCAAGTGAATGAACAAAGTAAGCATTTTTTGGCAAAATAAGAATTCTGTAAATTTGTACCCAGCAAAGTATTTTTTTTTAGATTGAGAACATTACTAGTAACATTATGGTAGCATTGACTTCAACTCAGGTGCATTAGTTTCAAAATGGCAGATATATAAAGTTGACGTATCCCAGACAAATTTTCGTTGTATGAGGCAGTATTTAGGAGACTGGCAAGTTACCTTGTATTTGCTGTGATACTGTACTTGTACCAAGCAACTGCGATTTGTAGTGTGTGTTTATTTTTAGTCTTAAAGATATATTGTTTCTATTTACATATCATATCATGTGTTTTTCTTTTAAATTGGCATTTTTAAGCAAATGTTTTATAACTAGATCACAGAACCTGCTAAAACCAATGAATGAACCCCAGTGTTCATTCACTAGAAGCGTGTGAATTACTGATTATGCAATATTGTGCGTTTTAGTTGTTTCATTAAAGTTTCTTTTTTAGAAACGTAGCTGTTAATTCATTGCCCACCTAGTGGCCAGTATTCGAACAAAATCTTAAATGGTGGTTCATTCACTGGTTTATGTATATATTCCAGTAAATGAACTACCTTCAAGATTACTAGTTTATTCATTGGTTTCGCATACAATGTAAGAGCCAGTTAATGAACGATGATCATTACCAAATAACTCAACGTCTCAATTTAATTTCAACATCACGTAATCACGTAAACTCATATTAATAATAAAAGAAGTGAAAAAACTAATAAAACATTTTTTTTTTAAATAGATTAATAACAACACAACGTAGTTCATTCACTGGTTTCATTTGTTCATTTACTAGGAAATCGTGTTCATTCACTGGTGTTTTGGGGTGTTTTCGGCTTAAGATTGCTATAACTTTAGATTTTGCAATATTATTATAAAACAAATGTTATAAAAGCAAACTTGAATACTTGATTGACTTAAAACGACAATATATTTGACGGTAACTATCTCAATTTCATTGAAATATTTTTTCAAATTTGAAAATTTCCTTAAGGGTTCATTCACTGGTACGCTTACCCTAGGTACTTAAGTTAGAAAAACTCATTTATACATGACGACCGCTGGCAACTCGGTATACTTAATACAGGGTGTCCAGCGATAAAGTGCACAAACGAAGGGTGAAACTACATGCGATTTTATCACGGAAAAAAATACAAATATTAAATAATTTTTGTTATCATTATTTTGTATGGGATTTACAATAATAATTATTATAAACTCTATGCAAATTTTTTTTCCGTTCGCTTCCGTTTTTTTTGTTTCACCCATATTCGTTTGAGCATTATCGCTAGACACTTTACAATCACGAGTCTTGCTAAGAACCATATTCTATACTATTATACACTACATTTGTACTTGTGAAGATAATGAAGTCTTTATGTTACAAGCCTCGTTTAAAGGACCATGAGCGACTCAAACAGAACTCGGCAAATAGCCGCTTTGGCCAATATTGGTGTTGCCTCATGCGGGCCGTTCGCTTTTGACGGCCGCAGTGTTGCCAGTTAATGGGGAATTCGGTTTAAATGGATCTTGGCTGTTACAAGTACCTACGCTTAAATATAAACGCCGTTTCGAATACACATAGGTAAATACAATTATTCGTATTGATACACCTACGAACAAATTCACGCTTAAAAAAACTTTTGTGTTTTCTTTTAGAGGTTTTACAGTAAAATTTTCCATATATCCAGGTGGTAAGAAGTATGCTATGCGTGCCTTATGAAAGGTTTAAGTTCGTTAAACTTTTAGAAGACTACACCGATGCCACTGATGATATGTATTCCTATATCGCTTCAGTTCTGCGTTAGCATTATGCATTTATGGGTGTCCGCTTGTTTTGTAGACACTCATTTCATCGAATGTGTCGTTTCACCGAATTTCATTTCGTCGAAAGCTAATTTCTGCTGAAACCTTATTGTTTTCAGGTTATCTTAAGCATGGGTTACGTAGGTTAGGTTAGACCTGTGACCACAAAAAAATTATAACTCCTGCACGTGGAAATGCCTGTCGAAGAAATGAACATTCAGCGAAGTAAAACATTCTATAAAATGAGTGTCGGTGATTCAAGGGCCTCACTCAATTCCATACATTTTGTAGATTTTCTAAAGTCGTTAAGATAGCGTCATGCATCTTGGCTAGACCTGTATGTTAGTAAACAAGTTCATAATATTTCACATAATGGTTTTTTGTCCTAATGTAATATTACATGAATATCACGCATTCGTTTTAGTTTTTGTTACAATAATCACCCTAACATCTCAATTTAAACTGAAAACAAATAAAGCCTAAAGATGATTAGTTAGACATAATATTAAATACTAGCTTTCCGCCGGCGACTTTGTCTGCGGAGAGTCAGTACTTTTGTAAGTTAAAATATAGCCTATGTCCACCCAGCGAGCCCAACATACATCACAAGAATAAAGTGACAGCACGAATAAAAAGTTGCCATCATGCTTAGCTTAGAGCCTGTACACACTAGCGTTTTTAGCCCTTAGACCCCCGGTCAAAAACGCTAGTTTGCACAGGCTCTTAATAGCTTTGGACTATTTATTTCATTACTCTAGCAATACCGGATAAAATCGCTTAGTAATAAAATGTAATAAAAGTCAGGACGAGACACTTTTACTTTAAACCTTAAGCTTCAGGCGATCAGGTTTAGGTTAGAATATGGAATAGATGTATTAATTTCGCTGGCGCCCGTCAAATTTTATCTCGTGCATGCATGTTAAGCCCGCAGAAACACCATTATAAATGTTAGTGAAAGAATTTTTGAATCGGACGTGTAGTCCCTTACAAACAAACAAAAAATATTTTTTCAAACTTTACCTCTTTATAATATTAGTATACTTAGATACGATTTGCGAAGCAACATACGCCGATTTTGATACTTCCCACATACTTTCCATGCAGTTATGTTAACTGCATTTGACAGCAAGTTTGCGGCTAAATTGCATGCATAGACCCTTAGCTATTCTCGTTATTGGATGATGCGAGACGAATTCGATATCAAAACCGTTATCGTTATAATCCTGCTCCTCGAAGCCTTTGTGATACTCGTTCAGGCCGTGTGCTCACTATTTGGGATAATGGTCTCTTCACGAAAATATATATAATACATGTCCTCATGTTTCCACTTAAATTGTTATTTTTATTGTTAAACATTATTGAAAATGTTATGCTGTTTTTAATGGTTTACTAATGATACGCAACCGCACGTTTCGCAAACTGTTTCATTTCGCAACCGTTTCATTTGGCCAAACGCTTTTTTTTTCTGAAACTGTAAATATTTCAGGATTTTTATAAAACTAACCTAACCTAACCTATAGGGTTCTACACGACGGTCCTGAAATAAATCCTGAAATTTTTACAGTTTCGGAAAAAAAAGCGTTTGGCCAAATGAAACGGTTGCGAAATGAAACAGTTTGCCAAACGTTTTTGTTAGTTAGTGTGAAAGTTGGATCAGGAGACGAAGAATTTTAGGTTTGATGTTCTTTTGTTATAAGTTGATAAATATAGTTTTAGGATTTTGTAGAGTTCATGCATTACATATTATATTTCATACATACTGAACCATGTGTTATTTATTAAATATATCTGATTGCAGGCATAATTTATAAATGTCGTTAGTGTCTTTAACTGTCCATTGTCGTCAGGTAAAATGACGATTATGACCGACAAATTGATAAATGTCGGACGGACATTTTGAAAGTGACGGTCACTTTGCAACTCTAATCGCAACACATCCTTATTCCTATAGTATAAAGATTTGACCACTTTGGCTGCTCCTATCTATTTGTTGCTGACTGGTATTATTATGATGTGATTATAATGTTATTGTGACACAGTTCTATGGTGGGTCAGGGTTCCATTTGTCTACAAAAATAAATATATTAAGAATTACAGTCGAATGAGAACCTCCTCCTTTTTTGAAGTCGGTTAAAAACTATATTGTCCACTATCTTTTTCCTGAAACTTCATCTTCATATTGAATTGTCACTTATCGTTATTGCATCATCATCTATTCAAGATACAAAATATCATTTATCATATCACCATCAAACTTTTTTATATTTATTAGGTACATGGACGAAAGAAGAGAAAATATTTCTAGACGCATTCTTCAAATTCTACTGTCTATGAATGTGAAAGTTTGTTACTTTGTATATGCTTTGTATGGATGTTTGGATGTTTTGTTTGAATCACGCCTAAACGAACTTGACGGACTTCGATAAACTTTGGTACACAGAATTCCTTTTATCCCATGAAATTTGATAGTTCTCGAGGACAAAGCGATAATACGACATCTTTAGGGGACGGAATCGCGGGCGCAGCTAGTATTCAATATTTATTGTACAAATAAATAAATAATAATCCAGCCTATATAATGTCCCACTGCTGGGCACAGGCCTCCACTCACAATGAGAGGGTTCGGGCTATAGTTCCCACGCGGGCCCAGTGCGGATTGAGAACTTCGCACACACCGTCAAATTGCTTTGCAGGTGTGTGCAGGTTTCCTCACGATGTTTTCCTTCACCGTAAAGCTCATGGTAAATTTATAAATTATATTTCGCACATAAATTCCGAAAAACTTAGAGGTGCGAGCCCGGGTTTGAACCCACGACCCTCTGCTTAAGAGTCGGCAGGTGGTTCTGTGACAAGAGTGTTGGTTGCTGCACGTGTCGATTGTTTTGTCGCGTTTTTTAGTGCCTGAGTGGTGTTGAAGAGCTCGGTGGAGTGGTCGGCGCGTGTGGTGGCCGACACTCTTGCCTCTGATCTCGGAGAATATAACACTCTAAATGTTTGAATAACATTTAAAAAACCGATCACATGTAACGCCAAACTTTGACATTGGTAGAATTGTCCTCATGGACAGAAGCCATTTTAACAAAAAATTGAATTGAATTGAGTCGGCAGGTCAAACCATTAGGCTACTACGGCTATTGTACAAAGTTAGGATCTAATTAAAATGCCGTATTTTTCAATTTCCCATGACTGGCTTCGTATTGCCACGGACGTCTACATGTGAAATATGTATAACACATAATTTACGTCGTACATTATTTAGCTCACATAGGGCGAACGGTTCTAATGGCGTGATTATGATTTACATCGGATCTGGGTTCCACCGGGGTTCCATTTCCATATCGGAACCCTATTGCGTGAGATTAATGATGACGTCATCATAATTGAATTGAAATGGGTTTTGTGCTCGTGATATCTGTTAATTTCGAGTTGCCAATAGTCACTGAACAACTAACGGACTCTTACTGAAATTGAAATCATCATTGAGTTTTCGGTCGATTTTTTCACGTTGATCGAATAAAGTAAAAACTGACTGTACAGTTAACAATAAAACACTAGTAACACTGTGTGAACGCTGGCATTTGTTTTATTTTATCAGATGAAATGCTAAACATTTTACAAATTGTATGTTAAAATTGCATATTGTTTCGAGTGAAATTGTAAAATTGATAGTAGTCGACTACTATAGTCGTTTCATTTGTATCCCAATAGAGATAAGAAAGAAAGAAAGTATAAATATTTACCTATATTTGACAACAACGACACAATGAAATAAAAATTAAAACATAAAAGGAAAAGGTACAACAGGATAGTGGCAAATTGTTGCGGAACGGTCCTAACCTGTGGTCCTAACTCAGTATGTGTTGTGAAACCAACGCTGGTCTTCCGTTGGAACAGCTCAGTGAAAACACGGAATGTGACACAAAATTATAATCATCATCATCTTCTTGGTGTTATCCCAAGTACTTGGGGTTGGCGCAGTACGTCTTTTTTCCACACATCCCTATTAGCCGTCATCTCAGCATTCACTCCCTTCTTCCTCATATCACTCTTCAATACCTGGGAGACCGAGCGTTCATCGATTTTTTATTAAAAAAAAGGAAACAAAAACATAACAAACAGATAAAAAAAACGATCCATAGCTGGGGTTCGAACCCGCAGTCTCTGCGTAGAAGTCCAACGCTGTAACCATCAGATCAGATCAGATCGCTGAAACCATGTGTCTACTTATTCAGACAGCGACGATCGCGTCGAAATTACGAACCATATTGCGCAGGAAATCTTTTTGCGTGAAAATACGGGGAAAACGAATTCTCCCAGATATGAGACCGAGCTAGATCGATTTTTCATCCCTATAAACCCCCATACTGCAAATTTTATCGAAATCGTTAGAGCCGTTTTCGAGAACGTGAATACAAATATATATACAAATGTTTCTCGTTTAATAAGTAGGATACAATCCATACATATCTCTTGAAGCCTTCCCTTGCCTAATAGCCCTCGACATCCATACTTTAAAACTCTTCTTGAAATAATGATAAAATTAAAAACGCAAAACATTTTTGCAAGGTTCCCTTTGTTAAGTTTTTCTAGTATTTGTTCTCTAAGGAAGATTAGGTATTCTCCTGCGGGCTTAACATGCGTGCACGAAATAAAATTTGACAGGTGCTAGGGAAATGAATACATCTATTCCATATTCTAACGTAAGGTTAAGGTTTGAAATAACATGGCTGCTCGCCGTAGACTGCACTTCGCTTCCTTGCTTTTTGGTATAATAAAACACAAAAGGCCTCCCTACCTTTTTGAAAAGCTGAAATTATCACAGCGTGGAGTGAGGTTAGCGACGCGTCTTTTATGCCCTCGGCACCGCACGATAGCATTTCGTGGCAGCTTCCGTTTCGCTGCTACGAAATGCTGGAACGACCTGCCACCACCGATAAGGAACACTAATTGTATAGCAACCTTTAAATGCAAATTAAAGAAAATGCTCCTTATTACACAGAAAAATCTCACGTAAGCACTCGTGCGGTGCCCGCCTTTTTCGTACTCTATTATAATTTAAGTAACTCAAGTTTAGCGTAAGTAACTTGTCAGATCTGAACTGCCTGCTCCATCGCGCTTCTAAGCCTAGCTTAACCACTGATACCTAACAGTTACACAAAAACCTACCCACAAGCATGCATGCATGCAGACGCATGCACACACACACACACACACACAAATCTTCGCCTGGCCCTACTGAAAATCAGCGTCACATGATTACCCAATCCTGTGACACATGCTGAGTAGTGACCATTTTGGACACCACTACATAGATTATTAAGTAATTAGTCTTAATTATTTCTTACTGGTTTGTTGTTTCTTTTTGTACTGTTTAATTTTATCTTCCACCTGTTATTTCATGTAATCATATGGTACGTGTGTCCAAATAAATCATTCTTATTCTTATTCTTAAATAAAATTGTCTCGTCCTGATTTTTAATACCTTTTATTACTAAGTGACTATAGCGAATTTCACATTTTATAGCGATTTTATCAAGACGGGACACTTTTATTTTAAATCTTAAGCGTTAAGTTTTACGTTAGAATATGGAATAAATGTATTCATTTCCCTAGCTCTTGTCAAATTTTATCTCGTTCATGCATGCTAAGCCCGCTGTTAGTAGAGTGTGTTAGCGCCTATTCAACAGTAATGGCCGACCTATAACATAATCTTGATAAGCTTCCCCTAATACATTGGGGATGGCATACAAATTAAGGGGTGGAGTATGAAAGGAATGATAGAGGCATATTTAAAGGCCTCTGCCCACTACACCGGATCATACCAAGACCGTAACAGGAATGTGTAAGACAAAAAAATATTCTTTGTACTGAAAAATATGAGACTATGCCCACTAGACGTCACCAACCGTCACATTCTATAGCAGTGAGCGTTCGTGCCTGACACGTTCATAGTACGGTCATGGTATGATACTGTGTAGTGGGCAGAGACCTTAATGGTACCTATCAAAGCGTTCGAAATTTAAATCGATTTGAATAGAGGCTGATTCAAAGTGGCTAGTGAGAACAATACCAACCTCATCCCGTTTATTTGTATTTGCAAGGGAACTGCACAGAACTTAACCTCTTTGTATGTTTTGTGGAAGTTGCCATGTTTTCCTCAGGGTCAACATATTTAAAAGAGAGGCTGTGGAAGGCGAATCAAAGATTGTGGTGTTCTGATCTCAGAGCCCAGTCACCAAGCAATTTAAGATAGTTTTAGCTAGCTGTGATCCTATTGTCACGCACGTGAGCGTTGCCAGGTTACCAAGGTCTAATGATAC
The DNA here is from genome assembly GCA_963241965.1 of Tortrix viridana. Lineage (NCBI taxonomy): Eukaryota > Metazoa > Arthropoda > Insecta > Lepidoptera > Tortricidae > Tortrix > Tortrix viridana. The sequence goes on from OY725172.1 coordinate 16,728,350, forward strand.
CATTTTTAAACCCGCTGTTCTGCCTACGATCTTACATACAATATCCAAGGGTGAGTTCAGATCATTAAAACAAGCACGCTTCTCGTGTAACTTCCAAAAATAGTTTCCGGCGATAATTTGCAAAAGCAACTAATTCCGTAAGCGGATTAACGCTCTATTTAGAGATCCTTACGGTGATTTACGAGGAGGTTCGAATTGGTTTAGAAATTAACAAGGGATACAGTAATGGAGGTAAACGGACCGCCAGTTACGGCTTTTAAGGGCTGGAGGAATTTCGTCCGGGAAGTAACGATATCAACGGCAATAGAGCGCGCTCTCAGTGATTTATCGACAAGAGTGATATGGTAACACCGACCATATTGAACGGAAATACGATATCTGAAAAACTCACGACGAAAAAACAAATGAATCAATTGTTAATAGAGAAAACTATGTACATTTTATGTTATACTATTAAATGAGAATAATTTGTATATATATTGTACTCACGTTCTCAAAAAGGAGTCTAACGATTTTGATGAAATTTGAGACATGGCGGTTTACGGGGGCAAAAATTCGATCTAGCTAGGTCTCATATTTGGAAAAATTCGTTTTTCCCGTATTTTCACGCAAAAAGATTTTCCGCGTAATATCCGGGCGGCTGCCGCCGTCTGAATACGCTGATGGTTAGAGCGTTGGCTTACTACGCAAACACTGCGGGTTCGAACCCCAGCTATGGATCGGTTTTTTTTCTTTTTTTTTTTTGTATAGAAAATCGATGAAAACTCGTTTTCAACCTGAGCGACGAACGCTCGGTCTCCCAGGTACTAATTATAATTTGTATAAAGTAACACTAAGATAATCTGAGCCATTGATTTGAAAAATAGCTATTACCTACCATATTTGCAAGAATAAACATTCCGACGGATATCTCAGACCCGGGTAGGAGAGCCTTTACTTTGTGCTAATTTATATTCGATTGTTCTATGTTGTGTTGGTAGTTGTATTAATATCCTGCGAATAGTTTCATGATCCCCATTCGCCGTTAAGGGAAGTGTGACCTTATAGGTTTGGATGGTTTAGGCAATAAATCAGTTTTAAAGGATGCCATTAAGCTTGCAGTGCATGAATAATAAACAAACTGACGACGCGGTTAGCCTAGTTGGTAGTGACCCTGCCTACGAAGCTAGCGGTCCCGGGTTCAAATCCCGGTAGGGACAAATATTTGTGTGATGAGCGCAAGTACTTGTTCCAGAGTCATATGTTTTCTATCATAAAAGTATGTTTATCGATGCGCCCATAGTACAAGCCTAGAGCTTAGTTTGGAACTAGGTCAATAAAAAAACTGTCTCCCATTATTACTTTTTACGTGACAATTAATCAACTTACAGAGCTACGCAATACGCAAAATGTGACCTTTTACTGAGGGAACAACTTTAAATTAACTCGGACAAAATAGTGGATAAATCGATCTTATAATCGTATCGTTCAAGTTTACCTCACTAAGTACCTCTATGTACTTAGTGAGCGGAACCTTTATAAAGTAAATGGCATTCGCTCCTAGACCATGTTTACACCTTACCCTACTTTTTCGCGTAAAAAATCTTCTCACCTAAATTCAGCTCAAAGGTTTAGCGAAAAGGTTCCATAAAGTGTAAGACCTCATTAGTAAAGACTAAATATACTTTTACCACAAATAGCGCGGATTGCTGGTTCTCGTTAGTCCGCTTAATGATCGTGGTTTTGGGGTTCCGCTAAAAAAGAGCCTTTTTGTTGTTAGTGGTCACTGAAATAGTGGTCATTGGAAACTGAGTGGTTTTTGGGTTTTGTTTTTTATGGTTCTCATTTTCTATTAATGTGTGTTTTAGCTTGGAGTACCTACCCACCTTTTATACATGTTAATTACATGATTGTAGATCGCGGAAGAGTATAAAAATATAGACAAAGCATCGATACTAGAATTAAGGCATGTTCAAGATTGGAGGTTTTTTTCTGATAGGTGTAAACTTACTTTATTTTGTGTAAGGTGCCCCAGAGCAGGCCCAGCGCTCTTCTCATTTTACCCAAGTACCACACAAGCTGTATAAACGCTCATACAGCCCTTAAAATGCTAAAACTAGTTATAAGCTCTTATACAGCTTTTGTACTACTTGGGCAGGCGCATAGCTACAAGTACATCAGCGTGCATCCCTGGGGTTAGGTTTGAATGAGCTGGGTTGCGTACGAATGAATACAAATTATACGATAGAAAAGGAAACACAGAGTAGGTAATTTCGACCTACCTAAACGCTGTTAAGAAAAGTGCCTGCACTTGTACTGTTATATTCTGTAACATTCTGTAAGTTATTGCATGACCGCATATTTACTGGTCGAGTACATCGCGTCCGTCGACTTCTCAGTCAGTAAGATTATCGTTAATCCGAACGCAGAAGAGCGGTAGACTGTTATTTTTCAGAACTGATAACGCGAAGTAGATTGAGGGACAGTAAAAAGAAAAACCTGTGAAAATCCTATTATTTCACCTAGAATTGAAATTTCATTCACGGCGCCGAAGCTAAAAAAGATACCAAAAGTCTATTGAAAAAGTCACTGGCCAGCTATTGTCTCCGAAATGACGTTCAGAAATCGCGTTCGGAATTCAAAAAAGGCTGAAAAATTTCCCACGAAAAATACACGGCTAAAGCAAAATGGCCGGTCGTTTTTCAACTTTCTAAAGCACGTAGGTTTAGACTGTTTAGAGTGAGACGGATGACGCGCTCAGAGAGCGCGCGATAGTTTGGCTAGAAAATACGTGAGCAAATGTATAGCTTTGTAAATTACCAGGCGCAAATTAAACGCCTCGAGTAAGAGGCAAGAGGCAGGTGTTGCAAGGAGAATGCTTTAGAATACTCGATTACTTTGAAAACCGGTTTATTCATTAAATCGTTAAAGTGAAGTGTTACAATCTACTAAAACGTTAGTTATTACTATTTTTTTCTTATATTTCGTAACCTTCAAACATTTAGTACTATTTTATTCAACCATTAACTTGGTACAGCGTGGCTCTACCTCACCAAATATTAGTAATCCATAAAAATTGACAATAAGTTACTAACAGAAGAAATAACTATGTAAATATTTCTTATTCTTATTGTTATTCTTAATTAGCTACAGGAACTTGAAAGAAGTGGCGGATTAAGTCCCTATCCCTATGGATTCAATTTGGCATTTAATCTCGGATAAAGTCCTACTTATATCAGTTTAGTCGAATCGGGCCTAATTAATTTTTTGTTGATACATTATGGTCTTTCGTTAGTTTACAATACATTTATTTAATTTTACTTTTACAACACCTACGAGGCATTTTCAGCAACCCGATAAATCTAGTTTTATCCAGTCTAATCTAGTATTGAGTAGAATTTAGTTGTGTTAAAATTTTTGGTACTTATTGACTGGCAGTCTTAAATCTATCCATACTATTAATTATAAATGAGAATGTATCTCTGTTTGTTTGTTACCTTTTCACGATTAAACGTCTGAACGGGTCATAATAACATTTGGCAATTAGACTATATTCTGGGGAAGGACAACGGGTACTTTTTATCTCGGAAATCTGGACAGTTCTCAGGGAATAGTTGCGGGACAAAGCTAGTCTAGATATAGGACTAAAATTAAAATTTATCTTTTAAGATAACATTAGGCGCTAGATTATCCCATATTAACGGAACCTATGGATATAAATCTACTTGAACTTGGCCGTGTTTTTACTGGGTATGCGTAAGCGCCTTACGCGAGGCGTAAATATCCGCTTTCAGCAAACAGGGGTGCATATTAATTCAGGGTTTTTAAGACTTGGCAGCGGTTTGTTGAGATTATGTGCCTTTGCGCCAAAAACGTTGATGTATATTTACTGTGAAAACTAAACTGTACCCTTAGTGTAGGATTTTGCGATTTTTTACTGTCAAATGTTTCGAATACGCGCCGCTAGGAGCGCTGTCATATTCCCGTACTAGTTGAGAGTTAACATAAACGCGAACGACGCGTTTAAAAAAACGCGAAACGTACACTGCCCCTCTAAGTATGTTCGTGTAGGACTTGACTACGTTTCAGGGGGAATGCAATGACCTAAGTAGGTAAGTAGTCTCAAACTTAACTCTAGGTTGGTACTTTAGGTACTAGACAACGATGTGTACTTTATACAATTGTATAAGTAGATAAATAAATACTTAAATACATCCATGACTCAGGAACAAACATTCGTGCTTCAGAATTCCAAACACAAAATAAATAGGAAGCGATAATGTTCTAATTAATTAATTAAAGATAAACCTTGGTTTTATCAGTAATTTGCTGACAATTATCAAGATATAATTTATAGGAAATACAAAACATTTAAAATATGGCGTAGTAGACAGTATACAATTAATTTGTACACAATACTAACTGACTTAATATACAGCATGTAAACGAAACCTCGTTACCGCAAAACCATTTTAAGATGATATCACTGATATGACGCAACTAGAAAAAAGTATGATTGAATAAATATATATCCTTCCGGATAAGATTGCTAGATTACACCGCTATCTGATAAAGCTTTCGTAAATGTTGTATCACATTTTTATGTACACATATTCGTCTAGTACGTAAGTGAAAATAGCAATCTCGTGGGATTGATTTCAAAGAAAACTGTTTTATTTACCATTTTGATTGTTTTCCACTTGCATCTTATGCCAAAATTGAGAATGATTTTATGGTAAGCGTGCAAGGTTTTTTAAAAATGCTGCTATAATGCTGCTGCTTGGCTCCTGACGAACAGCCATATTGTGCCCTGGAAGCAATATCCCTGAACTTATTTCTTTCGAGCCTACATTGTAATTTAGCCTTAATAATTTAAGTCTCATGTAGAACATTTCTTTGGATTTAGAAGGAATAATACAACGACAAATTAATTAGACATTAGGACCTTAAAATAGCACAATCTATATTGCTTAAAGAAACAATAATGTTTCCCAAAAGTTTCGTCGTCATCGATGATACACAATATGGACTCGGTATTGTCTCGTGTTTTCTAGACACAGCAAGATTAGGATAATTCTATATGGTACAGTCACACCACGGGATTGTTGAGCCACTCGCTAACATTCTTAATTCGGTCGGTTTGTCAAATCGTACACCGTATGTTAATATTGAAATTTGACGATTTGACAACCCGACCGAATTAAGAATGTTAACAAGTGGCTCAACAATCCCGTGGTGTGACTGTACCAGAAATCCAGGAAGCCACCAACATCAAAAAATAAAGTTAAAAAACTAAAACACGACAACAACGTAGAGCTGCTCGAATCGTCAATGACCCAGTGATCTCCGACCGACTGGATTCCCTCTTTATCCGACGGGACGCTTTGCGTCAGTTCAGTATCAGTTCGCTTTGCGTGCTGTATAGGATTTATTATGGGGAGTGTTTTCAAGAATTGCACGAATTATTACCGGCCGCAGAATTCCACCACCGTACTACTCGTCGAAAATCCAAGTTTCATCAACATCACCTTGATGAATGGTGTTCTTCCACCGTGCGTTTCACCAGGCACTTTTTGCCTCGTACGGTGAAACTGTGAAACCAACTTCCTTCTGCGGTGTTTCCGGCCAGTTATGACATGGGGGCCTTCAAGAAAAGAGCGTTCATCTCCCTAAAAGGCCAGCAACGTACCGACAACTCTTCTTGAGTTGTCGGTATGCATGGGCGGTGGTGATTACTTCCCATCAGGTAACCCGCATGCTCGTTTGCCTCCCTCTCTTATAAAAAAAAAAAAAAAAAAATATGAAACATGTATGGACCTTTTTAATGTTTTATACTATTTACTACCATGTCCTATCCTCTATTTGATTCAGAATAAAGCCACTTCTATTGCTCATGTGATTTGATGACGAACAGTATAAATTTAGTAAAATCCAAGACAACGGAACTCCATCTAGTCCATCTAGGCATCTATTGTGATCGCCGTCCCGCCTCCTAGCAAGCTAATCAAAATATTGTTCGTAGTCGAAGGTCAGGAGTTATTACAGCAACGTGCATGGCCTTCGACTACGAATAATATGTTAAATAGCTTGCTAGGAGGCGAGATGGCGATCACAATGGATGGAGTGCCATTGTCTTGGATTTTACTAAATTTATACTGTTCGTCATGATATGAGCAATAGAAATGGCTTTATTCTGAAGTAAAGGCCTAGCGCGCACTGCGGTGCGGCGAGTTGCGGTGCGTTTTTAAATCCGCACCAAATCTGTAGCAATCTACAGAATTTAAATGCGGAATTAATTCCGCAGTGCGCGCGCTCCTATGTAGTTCTATAGGTATAGGTCACAGATTTTGCAGAAAAAAAACGCACGGAAAAAATCCGCAGTGCGCGCTAGGCCAAATAGAGGATAGGGCATGGTAATAAATATTATAAAACATTAAAAAGATCCATACTTGTTACATAACTTTTTTGAAGCCGGGTTTTAGTTTTGTAACTTTAAAAAGAGTCAATATTTTTAATTCTGCCAGAGATTGCAAAGATTACAATCAGCATCATGTACTTATTTATATTTTAAATATTTTCCATTAACTTAAAAGTAAAGTAAGGTACCTATGGCTCCTACACCAAGTCGACATGATTACATCAAAACTACGTACCTACAGTAACTTCCGACATATTGATTTTGTTCGAATAAAATATATCCTACGTCACCCGGACCATAAATCATTACCTAACCTTCCTTTTGGCTTTGCCGCAGTCGGGTAAAAACATCAATAAATGTGACGTTCTCAATATAAAGGTACCTTATGGAGGCAGGCGGTTACGCCGTTTTTAGAACTGTTACCATAGTATTCGTATAGTTACAAGAACAAGAAGAGCGTAACTGCCTTCCTCCATAAGGTCGCTTTATATTGAGAACGTCACAAATGAGCGTGTTCAAAATAATAAAAGTAGTCAAGATCGTGACAGTCTTGTTTTATTTTGTAAAAAATATCGTATTAATTGTTAACTTACAACACTAACAAGTCTGTGAATACCGTAAATAAATTATTCATAAACTCTGACGTGTTGGGTTTTATTTAACCTTTTAACCGCCGTAGTCTGATATATAAAACACTACACCATAACTAATGTCAACCTTCCTCAAATACACTTAGGTCTATTTTACTATGTCAACCATGACGGCTTGGCGCTCAAAAGGTTCGAATGCATTAGTCATTGCTTCATTTGTAAAAAATAAGGTACTTTACTCCGCAAATTTTCGTTAATAATATTACTCTAAAATAAACATTATTTCACTGACAATGGAATGCAATATGTTAATTAAAGTTGGGTTTTACACTTAGCAAGATCAAATGTCAAATCAGTAAAGTATACAGTCAATAGATAAAAAACAAGGTAGCGGAACAGTTAGAAAGAGACGATTAAGTTTCTTGGGAAGCGGTGGTATCTTCACCCAGAACCATATTAATAAACTGATATTGGCTGAGATGCCCGTCTCAAGATACGTCAAAGTACACGTCACATCAAAGAATACTGTCACGAGTCTTGAGACTTAAACGAGATCATTTGTGACGTTCTCAATATAAAGGGACCTTATGGAGGAAGGCAGTTACGCTCTTCTTGTTCTTGTAACTATACGAATACTATGGTAACAGTTCTAAAAACGGCGTACCCGCCTGCCACCATAAGGTCCCTTTATATTGAGAACGTCACATTTTATTAATACGGCAATGAGACTATTAAAGTTCATTATTAATTTCTTTTCATTTAAGTCATCTTGTCAATAGAATCCATAAATGTACAATATTACCTTGAGTTACAGGTACAAGAAATTTAGAGGAAATACCTGTACATAGTTGTAATGTAACATCCGTACGGACTATTTGACATTGTATATTTGACTTTTGACGTAAATTACACATTAGGTAGTTCTGTACACAACTTCATGCGAGCGTACCCTTTCCGTATCTTACCTACACCTGTAATTCGAAACATCCTCCATCCTACATTTGGTCAAACTTAGCTAAGTAAAAACTTGTAATTTGTATTCGTCCAAATCGAAAGGGCCCTTATGGCGGCGGGCGCTTACGCTGTTATAGTTTTCGTTGCCTTGTCATTAGTGTAACAGCCGTTTAAAAAAAGGCGTAACAGCCTGCCGCGATAAGGTCCCTTTCGATTTGGACCACATTATACCCTGCCATTAAAGCTAAATAAAGAAACTCATTTACTTTTCACCTTTTGTTTCGAAACCTGCGACCACACCAGAGAGTTCAGCGTATCCCCCAAAACATAAAACACCAGCGCCACGCTAGTGCTCATTAAAATAAAGGCAATTCGTAACGGCCAGTTTAAAACATTAAAAATTGGATACACCCACGCTCCCGTACTAAAATAAATACAATGGAACCAGAAAACATATGCTAAGTTAAACCCTATCACTATTAAAAAGCCTACAGTTTTTGATGGATAAGTTCTATAAGACAATACTAGTTCTAAAATTATAAAAATAAGTATAAATGTATGCATCGTGTGGTTGACCCAGGGTGGGAACTCCTTTTCTACATGGTCGGGGAAGATGAGGTCCTTGTCCACAGCGTATATACCCCAGAAGGCGCAAGCGACGTAGAATGCTGTAGGAAACGCCAGCACGAAGAGTTTGTCTTTGATAGAGCGGAAGATGGAACTCTGTTTTGGATGGGCTGCGTTCGTTCCAACGTAGTCGTTCAGCACGGAGATAGTGAAGTAAATGGTTTGCATTATCTGAAAAAAAAAAATCATATGGTTACGACGTATCGTTAAAATGTGATGCACGACGACCGACATAGAGATAATTTTTGTTTTTTTCATTAACCGATATCGTGTCGGTGTAACAGGAAGCAGTTATGGGTTGGAGCGAGCTCTATGTACTTCTATCTTACTCTACTCCGTTGAACAAATCGATATATAATGGTCAATGAAAACACGCTCTTACTTAAATATTAATGCGAAAGTTTGTGTCTGTTTTCACAGTTCAACACCTGAACCAATCAACGTGAAGTTTTAAGTGATACCTAAGAGGTTAAAATATTCATTACATAAATAAACACATACAACAAACAATAACAACATACTTCTGCCGTTTATCCTAAAGCGGATAATGATATTAATAGCGTTTATCGTAGGTACACTATATAGAGTACTAAACAAATATGTACTCATAAAACAGCCACTGATTATTGCTTTAATTCCTTATCATTCATGCGGAGTATTCATTACGGGTCATGTTTATTACTAATTTTAAAACCTAAAATGCGAGTTCTCGCTAGCAGTCGCTGCGTGATGGGTTTATGACTACGCGGTACTATTCAGACTGTCTAACTAACTGGAGAGGATTTGTAATTCAAATTATAAAAAATAAAGATGCTTCTATTCTATTCTATTAGACTGTCTGAATACCACGTAGTCTAATAAGCCCATTAGGAACCGGTTCACAATGCAGCGGCAGCGCGGACACGCGCATATTACTAACTTAATTCAATAATATTATGCTGTATTAATAAACTGATCCCGTATGCCCATGCTCCCTGCCTGTCATGAAATTTTGCCCCGTGGATTCCTAGGTCTGGACATAAGAAACTACAAAACTGGGATCTGTAACAACAATAGTTAAAGCACTTACCAGACACCAAAACGTCAGAAACGTCGTCCGTCCCTTCAAAGGATACTCTCCAAAGCCCTTCGCCGGAAAAGGTATGTTTATAAAACTGAGATCGTACCATACAGTGTACCAGAACAACGAAGCCACAGATAGATGGAACAGCCTGAGCAACATGTTTACTCGGTTATGTCAACGACTGGCACGCTTGGCGGCCGAGCGACGAATGACTTCAAGGTTTATGCAATGATTACGCTGTGATTATTAATGACACTGATCAGCGTTCTGCGCTTGTAATCACCAATATAATATTGTCTAGTCATCCATAAGAATTAAGGTTTAAAATAAAAGTGTCCCGTCTTAATAAAATTGCTATAAAAATGTGAAAATCGCTATAATCGCTTGGTAATAAAAGATAGTAAAAGTCAGTACGAGACACTTTTATTTTAAACCTTAAGCGTCTTGTTAGAATATGGAATAGATGTACATATTCATTTTCCTAGCACCTGTCAAATTTTATCTCGTGCATGCATGCTAAGCCCCGCTGGGCAGGGTGGATAAACGAATTTGAGTTCAGATTGTTCTTTCGACTTTTCACCCCAAGTAGGTACAGTAAAAGAGATGAAAAAAATATTATTGATATTTCACCAAGCATATTTTTATTTAATAAATGTAGGTAACCTTAAACAAATATCAATTATGGCCATATTTAAACCAAATTAAGTATGCTCCTTTTAAACACGGCACCAGCCGACTCCTTGGTAACAAACTTCTCTTTTTCCGAATGTTCGGATTAATTTATATTTATATAGTTTGCATTATATGCCAAGAAAATTACCTGCAGTAGTCGTATTGGGTATCTTGAATAAATACGTCTCTGATAATGTCACGACAATGTACTTTTAAAAACGCTTTTTTTGTTACAACAGACGTGCGCGACTGTACATTGTTAAGGGGGAAAGTCGGAAGAACGGTAATATACCAATTCCGTTTATCCTGCGCGGGGGGATAATCGGAATAAGCCATCAAAATCTATCCGCGGTTTGAATATTAACAGCGAACATATTAAAGAAGCTACAAAACTGGGATCTATATATCTATAACAACTGTAAAACACTCACCAGACACCAAAACGTCAGAAATGTCGTCCGGCCCTTCAAAGGATACTCTGCTAAGCCTTTCGCCGGATCAGGTATGTTTATAAAGCTTTGATCGTACCATACAGTGTACCAGAACAACGATGCCACCGATAGATGGAACAGCCTGAGCAACATGTTTACTCGGTTATGTCAACGACTGGAACGTTTGACGACCGAGCGAGGAATGGCTTCTAATTTTTAATGACACTGATTAGGAGTCAGTACTCGTATTATCACCAATATTGTTAAATCATTCATAACAAATATGTATGGTCCATTTTTTTTTGTGGTAAGAAAACAATCGAGCAAACAGCGGGCTTAACATGCAAGCACGAGATAGAATTTGACAGGTGCCAGGGAAATTAATACATGTATTCCCCATGTTCTAACGTAAGACTGTACGCTTTAGATTAAAAATAAAAGTGTCTCGTCCTGACTTTTATTAACTAAGCGATTTCATCCGGTATTGCTAGAGTAATGAAATAAATCGTTCAAATCTATTAAGAGCCTGCGCGCACTAGCGTTTTTGATCGGGGGTCTAAGGGATAAAAACGCTATTGTGCACAGGTTCTAAGATATTTAATTACTTAGCAACTTTTTATTCGTGCTGTCACTTTATTCTTATGATGCATGTTAGGCTCGCCGGAGGCTAAAAGTGAGGTTACTTCTTGTAGAGCAACATTCTGTAACATGATTCGTAATAAATAAGTATCTGTCAAAAAATATTTTTTGGAAGAAACTTTTCTTGCTGACTGTACTTTTTCACTTTACAATCATCATCTTCTCATCAAGAACTAGCGACCCGCCCTCGCTTCGCTCCGTAAAAAAAGTTAAAATATTTTTTTTTTCAGAATTATAACCTAACTAATCTACACGATAGATGTTTATTAAGTTCTGTAATTTCAGCCTAAAAGGGAATTACGCGAAAAAAAATTATGCGTAACAATACATTATGAAGAAATATAATTATGCGAACCAAAGAGCTTCGCTATGTTAACTTTTGGGGAATGTAGCTTTCTAGCGGTGAAAGAATTATTAAAATCGGTTCAGTATTCATTCTATTTTTCATCCATATCCGTTAGCCATTTCAGCGTCACATAAACCTGCATTTATAATATTAGTGTGGGAGTTCTGTGGTGGAAGTGTTGGTAGCTGCACGTGTCGATCGTCTGCTGAGCCGGCCGCCATCTTGGACTTCTCTTTAGAGAAGTGAAGCGCGGCGGAGTGGAGCGCGGCGGAGTGGTCGGAGCGTGAGGCGATTGACACGCTCGCCACAGTTCCATTTACAAGGACAACATTTCAAGAACCAAACACCGACAAACTCACACTGACATTGAATTGACATTTGTAAAAATTGAATTGAATTTAATATTTGTGTGACAATATTTTTATCTATATTTAAGTAACAGGTGACATTCGACAGACTGTTCGTCTCCGGGTCAGCGTAAAGATAACAGAGAACAGGCGGGTCGCTGATAACAACTCTTCAATTGATAGGCACACGTTACATCCGGCTGGCGTGAACTCCAAACCATGTGTTATTTCATTTAATTACCACCAAAAAGAAGGATAAGGCGTATATTACTCTTGGTCACAATATTGGCCGCAATAAACATAATTTTAGTTATTGATGTTATGACGGCCTGTATGTGTTAATCTGTATTTCTGTGTATCTGTCTGTGACAAAGCAGAGCTCTGGAACGAATGGACAGGTTTATTGTATTTTGTTCTCATTTAGCCAGAAAAAAAATATTTTGATAATAATCGGTGGTATTGTTCACGAGTTATGACAATTTCGGAAACTATCAAATTGTACGTCGTAAAGTAGGTATAACATCAAAATGTATTCATCTCGAATGTGTCGCTGCTATAAGTCGCGCGTGTGATTAAAGTGGAACGATTAGCGATTGTATAGCGACTGAATCGCTGCAGAAGCGCTGTAAAATTCGCCATGTGAAACTGGCCTAAGCGCTGAATGCGTTAACGTCCAATAAAAGCTTACGGCATTATCATGGTGCCCACACGGTCTAAGCTGAGCGCGCCGCAGACTGGCACGGCGGCTAGGGTGACCATGACACTGCTTTTTGAAGGATATTTATTTCAAAATCTTTTTTAATTAGTTGCCATTAAACCCGGACACAATGAATTACTTACGAGAAAGGAAGGGCAGAAATTACATCACATCGTACCATTTTTACCTGAGAGTTATAAATTTTTCAGGATCTGTATGCATGCCACACGATAGCTTGACTCTTTAGTTACAAAAATATTTTAAACGACAATTCCAAAAATGCATACCTACTACAAAGGCATTAGACAGAAGCAACATTACATGAACAGTTACACAAAAATATCAAAACGTATGTACTTAATGTACTCGTGTTTATTAAGACGTGTGACATACTGCAACATTCACTCTACAGGTATTAAATGATTGAGAGAACGGGATGCTTAAAATAGTAATGAAACCACGAAATAAATTATTTTGGAAGGAAAACGTAAAACGTGATTAAAATATCGTCCGGGCGAAGGGAGTCGCAGTCATCCTTCAGCATAATAATGGCATTTACCTATCATGAACACCTAGGAAACACAGACATCATGGTGATTATATCGTACCTTTATTCGTAATTATGACTTTGAGACGGAAGATTTTTTTTTTTAAATTATCGCTCTGATCACATTTAATGGGTACTTTGTTATTATTCACATTGCCTGCAATTCTATTAGTAGACGACCCTGATGTGAATTAATTGCTCGGGTTGACCTATAGTGCAGTTACGACATTACCTTTTGACTTGTTTGTCAATAATTACACTCGAAGCTAAATTGTTATTAAAAAATGCAGAAATTTAATGTTTTTGTGTTTGTGTATCTTACATGGAAGCCCTACCTTGAAGGAATTTAATTTTAGATGCATCTCCGTAACACAACGTTGTACAGTCACCACACGAGATTGTTAAGCCACCATAGAACCCTGTCATAATGACAACGTCAAGTCACTCAAAAGAAATTACGTCAACATTTTCCGTCGACTTTCTGTGAGAGGGTTCTATAGTGGCTCAACAATCCCGTGTGGTGACTGTACAGGATGTTTGGTAGTCGGTTGTGGGTACTTTCAGGGGTGGAAGAGGGGGTTATTTTGATAATTTTATAACCATATTTACTATCGTAAAAAGTCTTATGGTTTTTGAGACACCTATTGTCCGTTTTAATTTAAACTTTTATAATTTTTCCTTCACAAAAAATTTAATATTTCAACCCCCCCATTTTAGACCCCTTTTTAATTATTTATAAAAAAAAACTTTTTTTTTACTAAAACAGATGCGGGCAAGCAAGTTATACAACTATGCTATGCCAAATTTCTAATTAATATCATCTGTAGTTGCTGAGAAAAACTGCTGTGACATACGGACGGACGGACAGACAGACAGCTTAGACAACGAAGTCTCCCATAAGGTTCCTTTTTTACCATTATGGTACAGAACCCTAATAAAAAGCAACTAAACCCTTATCCATACATTTTTATATAAATTAAATTACACGTTTCCAAAATTGCGTCGACTACGTCCACACAAAGCTGCTAGTGTGGTCACCCTGGTCTCCATGAAACTCAAACAGCGACAGAGTTGTTTCTAAAGTATTAAGTTTTCCATTAATTCCGGACGATATTGGCAATAACGCGCAATCCGGATCAACCGGGACAATATTGATATAACTTAACTGCGGTATCATTACTTAAGGTATAGGTTTACTTATCGAACGTTACGCGCAGGAATTGTGAGAAATCCGAGATTGAGGTGATTAAGTGATATGAATAGAATAATATGTATTGTCACAATACCTATTGGTATTCTATTTACGTACCGGTATTTTTGATTCCGCGTCCGTGCCGATAAGAAAGAAAAGGAATCTTTATGGTACCACTCCATCCGTCCGTCTGTCACAACTGCTTATTTGCATTTACAAATGTTATCGATTTAAAAATAATTGTAAATGTAGCTTATATTTTCAATACTCTTTTTCGGATACCTAATCGAAACTGAGTATTCAGTCAGTACCTATGAGAATCGGCACCTAAATCTAGCATCAAATGTCCAAAAATCACGGACGGTTCGCTCCCAAACATCCCCGAAACAATTCAAACTCACCGTAGCGTAGCAAAAACAACCCTGACCTTAAAGTTAAATCCATTGCCACGTAATATCAATTTATATCAATGGAACATAATTTCATTTGGGGTCGAAAGTAAATGCCAAGAGATTTCCCCGGGGTTCAACACCCGCAACGTAACGCTGAATATAATATTTTGTTTAGAGCCTTTTAGAATTATTAGGGGACCCTAACATATTTCTGGCCGCCTGGACCCGTATTAGTCTTTTTTATTACCTTTTCATCCATTAGCAGTCAATATTATCAATAAATAACTACCGACACGCCCCGGCTTCGCATAGGTGCAATTTCCAAAAAAAAACTGTCATACAAACCTTGTCCTGACAACGAACACAAAAAAACAAGTGATGATGTTTCATACATGCGGCAATTGATTTTTATTTACATACTACTTAGATGATTCTACACTTTTGTTCCCTTCAATTATAAAGCCAACCAAAAGTACACATTAGTGGTGACGCCTAAACTAAAATAAGAGCAATTACATACTGTGAATTGCTAATACATATTTGCAGGCGCTACGCATTCAAAATTCATTCTACATTGTTATTTCAGCTTATGTGTGCTCTATAAGCATGTGCCCAGTACTCCAGTGGAAATACTGTAATTACGCGAAACCCAACTCATGCATATTCATGCAGCCGCTCACTTTGTCCTTAACAGAGCAAAGAAAACATAATTTCGGGTCAGATTTTCATGAATATGCGACGTGTATGGAACCTGAATTCTCTTATCCGGGTAAGTAAAGCTATTAGTTTAGGTTAATACACGCAATTAACTTGGTATTTTGGTGTTATACTTCTATTCTACAATAAAACGGTAAATCAAAATATATACTGAATTGATTTTAATTTGGAAGATAAGATATGTATTATTACTTAAGATGGAAGATAATATAGGTATTATTATATACGCAGGTATTTTAGGGCCACTGGCAGCAAATGCAAATAAAAAAAAATAAAAAAATCTTGATTTAAAACTTTATTTTCATACATTTTGACGGAACTGAACTGTTCTCAACTACCGCACTCAGAGACGTCAATTAAGATTTAAGTTTCATTAAAGTAGCTGCTGTCACTTTCTTTGCTATAGCAATAGAACAACTTGTTCTAATTGACGTTGTTGTTAATTGACGTCTCTGAGTGCGGCCGTTAGACTTAATCTAGATTTATCTTTTTGCAAAAAGTGGCGCTTATAACTTTATGCGTTGTGATAACTTCACAAGCAAATAGCGACAAATGAGTTATTTGCTGGTAAAATCGTAAGAAAGTAAAAGAAAAAGCAGATAATGAGTGAGATCAGTCCGTCGTCATCCCAAGGGTTAAGCATCAGACGTATGCAGAGGTAACACACACGAAATTTCAATGAAAAATATTACTTTTACTCAAGACACCTTACGTTGACCGTAAAAATAAATCAAAAAGATATTTATAATATTAATGTCGTAATAAAATGCCCTCGGCGCTCTGGGCGTTCGGAGCCCTAACTTATGAATAAAACATTCGCGTTAGATATAATATAACGCTCCAAACAAAAAACATTTCAGGAACGCTCTTGATCACAATTATGGCGTGCATTTGGCGTATTTACTTATTTTGTATTTTGAAGGCGGGCTGGTTTCCGCAAGTCGACGTCTAGCGCCTATTTTGCGTGTGGGTGGGATTTCTAAATTAGTCTAGCCATCCCAGCTCCTCGTTGAAGCCCACGAGACCTTTGATGTCGATGGTTACCTCGGGGAGACACCTCATCGGACCGAGGTATTTAACCCTGTATTGCGCCACCTCGGTGCATTGTAGTACGACGTGGGCGGCCATGCACGCACGGCATAGAGGACTGTCTGTAACTCCTAAATTAAAGAGATGTTTGTTAAATGGTCCGTGACCAGTTAAGACACTGGTTACCGCCCTTAGTCGAGATTTGCTAAGATGGAGGAGTGCCTTGGAGAGTCGACTGTTAAATGGTGGGCAGTGCTTCCCTCGCCTGCCTGCATTTATCGTGAGTCGTGACTCATCCAGTATTCAGTGTGTAATCTCTTGGTACGGTTTTTATTTACTTACTAGCTGTCTGCCCGCGACTCCGTCTGCGGAGTGTCAGTAATTTCGTTAAAAAGTAGGTAGGTACAAATAAAATTTTCATTAAGTACGTATCATAAAGGGACAGACTTTCCAAAAAAATAGTAATGTTTCCTAACATTTGTTCGCTTTTTAGTGTTTGTTTAATTATTATGTGATTATGTATTACACGCAGCACATATACACTACATTCATGGCATTAATGCTTATTGCCAATACTTCATCACTCTTGACAAAATGGGGCTATCCAATATGCAGGGATATTAATCGTTGAAGAACTCTCCTATTACTTGGCGAAACTTCCATTTCACCACATTCATTAGGGGCTGTTCATTTATTACGTAAGACAATGTTAACCAATTTCTGACCCCCCTCCCCCTACGTAAGAAAAAATAAGACATGGATGAACCCTCCCTCCTTTTTAATCTTACGTAAGATCAGTATCTACCAAAATTGCAAAGAAAAAGTAGCAAAATATAAAAATGCTTTAATTTTTGCTTGTTTTTGTGATCTTACGTAAAAACATCCTACCCCCATGTTAGAAAAAATAAGACTTGTTCAGACCCCTTCCCCCCTAAATCGTCTTACGTAATAAATAAACAGCCCCTTACAAATGATGGGCAAAAGTAGCGTGTTGTGAAATACTTATTATTAAGGAGTTCCGATGGTCATGTCTGGTCATTAATTTCACTTTACCAAATGGTGCTTTTGGAATGTAAGTAAATGTTCTTACAGAAGTTTGAAAATCGCTGTATAAGTCCTTTAAATGTTTGAAGGGTTCCATCAATTTACCTGGGATTCCATTATCAGAAAACTCGTATTTTTTATTTAGTAGATTAGAAACCAAGTTTCATATATCTAACTTCAAAAATAACCAAACTTAGGGGTCGTGTTTCCAAAATCACCGAAAGTACTCTTGGTTTGTAAGCAGTAGCTTAAATACCAATTTCGTTAACTTCAAGAATGACTTCATTCCCATTAAAACTTTCACCTTCCATTTCACCCACTTAGGGATAGTTTTTCGGAAATCACCAAATGTTTTATATTTTATTTGTTAACAGTGCCTTTTATACCAATTTCCACGTTTTTGACTTCAAGAATGACCGAACCACCATACAAATTTTAACCCCCCATTTCAGCCCCTTAGGGGAAGTTAATCCAAAATCACTGAAAGTGTTTTTTTTATTTCCTAATAGTAGCGAATATACCAAGTTCCACGTATCTAACTTGAAAATTGACCGAACTCCTATACAAATTTCTACCTCCCATATCACCTACTTAGGGGTAGTTGTTTCCAAAACCGCCAGAAGTTATATTTTTTATTTGTTAAGAATAGCCTTTATACAAATTACCACGTTTCTAACTTCAAAATTGACCAAACTCTCATACAAATTACCACCTCCCAGTTCATCTCTTTAGGGGTAGTTAATCTAAAATAGTCAAAAGTAGTATGTTTTATTTGTACACAGTTAAGTAGCCTAAATACCAACTTTCACGTTTTTAACTTGAAAAACGACCAAACTCCATCATAAACTTTAACCCCCTATTTCGTCCCCTTAGAGGTAATTTATCCAAAATCACCGAAAGAGTGTTTTTTATTTGATAACAGTAGTCTCTAGAGCAGTTTCCACGTTTCTAACTTCAAGAATGACCAAACCCCCATACAAATTTGAACCCCCCATTTCAGCCCCTTAGGGGAAGTTAATCCAAAATCACTGGAAGTTATTTGTTAACAGTAGCCTATATACCAATTTCCACGTTTCTTACTTTAAAATTGACTTAACTCCCATACAAATTTCCATCCCCCATTTCACCCACTTAGGGGTTGTTTTCCAAAATCACCAGAAGTTGTATTTTTTGTTATTTAACAGTAGCCTATATACTAATTTCCACGTTTCTAACTTCAAAATTGACCAAACTCCCATACAAATTACCACCCTCCATTTCATCCTCTCAGGGGTAGTTTATCCAAAATCGCCGAACGTTATTTTTTCATTTGTTTACAGTAGCCTATAAGTATACCAATTTCCGCGTTCCTAACTTGAAAAACGACCAAACTCCTATACAAACTTTAACCCCCCATTTCATCCCCTTAGGGGTAGTTTATCCAAAATCACTGAAAGTAGTGTTTTTTATTTGCTAACAGTAATCTCTATAGCAATTCCCACGTTTCTAATTTGAAAAACGGACAAACTCCCATACAAACTTTAACCCCCCATTTCTACCCCTAAGGGGTAGTTTATCCAAAATCGCCGAAAGTAGTTTTTTTTATTTGTTATTTTACGTATATGTAGCAAGTTTCGAAGGTCAAACTTCATTGGTTTTCATTTTATAGTTGTATGAATTCCAGTAATTTTAAACATAAAACCCTCTTTTTTGCGTTTTTGGATGAGATTAAAAATAAACACTGAAACAGGTATTTCTTTATTTTTATTAATAAGTATTTATTCTGAGTTTCATGATCCTAGAACAATCTAAATTTGTTTTTTCATACAAACTTTACCCCCTCTTTTTACCCCCTTCTTCTAACATTTTCCAACATTTTTATAGCCTAAATGTTATTCTGATGTTATTTAAATAGATTTATGAACATTTCATCAATATCCGTTCAGTACTTTTTACGTGATGCTCAGTCAAACAAACAAACAAACAAACAAACAAACAAACAAACAAACAAGAATTTTAAAAAAGGTTTTAATATGTTCAGTTACTTATTATAAATCGCCCTGATCGGTTTTTATTTTTAAATCTTCAATGTACAGACTTTTTGGTCTTAACGATTTTATTATATGTATAGATAAGTGTGTAATGCAACATTTCGTTTTGGTGCTAGTAATTGTATTGTAAAGTAAGAATGTTTTTTTATTAAAGTTTAAAAGTATTCGAAAAGTATTCGAATCACAACAAAATACTGCATTACACATATTTGAAAACATCAGATGCACAGGGTCAATAGATTTCAATTGAAAATCAAGAAAAACTGAAAGAATGTGACATTCACATCTTGATTTTTGTAAAAAAAACCTCTTTATTACAGATACAACAGCATTCAAAAATCTAAAAAACGCAAATAAAAGTAAGAATCAATGTTTTGTCATATAATAAGTTCTGATTCAAAACCTTTTACTATAAAAGAATTAACTTGATCATCATCATTTTCAACCATTTTCTTTCCTTTTCTTCTCTGCTTCTGTTTCTTTCCCATCCATTTAGTTGTTTCCAAATTCATAACTTGACTAATCTTCTCGTAACTTCCATATAAATTTCTTAAAAACCTTAACACTGTTGCCCCTTTTATGTACTGCTGCAGATAAGCAAAAGGTTCCATTTGATTTTCTAACATCAAAGCAATATTATAAACAAAAGTGCCATTAAAACTTTTACAGTATGTAGTAGTTTCATAAAGATCCCCACACAAATTGTTTAAAGAGTTAAATTGGTACAGGCAACACTGAAATTTTGCAAAATAATGCATTTTCTTTGTGTCATAACTCTTTGGTTTCTTTTTTATCGAAATATCAAGTTCAAAATGTTTCAGCAACACACTGGCAGCCAACAAACAATCCTCATATTTCACTTTGTTTTTATTCAAAAATAACTCATCATCCTCACATTTTGAAACTGGCAACTTTTTCAACTCCTCAATTTTCTTTGAATATTTGTTGTTGAAAAAGTTATGTCCTCTAAATGTTCCAGTTTTCTCATCAATCACTTCCAATGTTACATAACATGTTAATAAACTTAAAACATGTGCTAAAGGAGGTTTTGTTTGCTCCACCCACCACAATAATGATATCATATACAACTTGAAGTTAGAGGGTAAATCAGACAACATGGCAATGTCTAATTTTGGCATCTTCTCATTAATAAAAGCTGTTAAACAGGCTTGCAGTTGTTCAGAAGTTAATTCATAGAATGGTATTTCAAATGGCCTAGTTATAGCATATTCCTTGTTAACAAAAATTCTTTTGTATTGAAGCCCATCTCTGCCAATGTATATGCAATAATCTTCTGAGAAATCTGTGAGTAGATCGAAGGCATACCTCAGTATAGGCAGGGTGCATAGAAAAGAGTCTTCATCACTGTAATCCTCTGCTTGTGGACAACAGAAGTGTAAATGATGTACATATAGGTTCAAATATGTTTGTGGTACATGATTGGTTCTAATCCTTTCAGTAAACCACTCAGGTAACCCTAAAATAACCTCTTCATCAGGTATATTTTCTTCTGCTGAAGAATTTTCTTCATCATCTGATGATGAATCTTCATCACTCTCTTTTTCCTTATCACTTTCTTCTTCAGAGTCATTTTCATCACAACTTTCAGGCATATTTATTTCTAGTTCTAACTCATCTTCATTGTTATCACACAAGTTGAAGTATTTCAATGAATAGCAAGTTTTACTATTATATCCATTAACACTTCTTTGTATTGTAGCAAATACTCTATATCTCTGATTTTTCTTAAGCCTTCCCAGAATTTTAGATATTGCAGAATCCAATGTTTCATTCTGTAGCCATTTGAACAAACCGTTGATGCAGCGCTGCTGCTCATTTTGCTTCTTCCTACTTTTAGGCAATTTTAATTGTGAGAAGAATTTATTAAAAACCCGCTTCTGGACAAAGTCATTCCCTAGCAAAGTTGCTAAGAGAGGCAACATATTATCCTCCAGCCCTCCGAAATGCTTCAGCAAATATTCCACTTTATACATTTTGCATTCTAGGGCATACAATTTGTCTCCATTATCCTTATTACCCACAGGTTTGGCTTTAAGGTCTAAAGTATTAAAAGGTATGTACAAAACATTATAAATGAAGAAATCAGAGTCATAACTCAACACGGGACACTTTAAATGCCTCGCCATAGCTGCAATTTCATCATCAGCTTCAAACTCGCACACGGTAAAAGCTACTTTCATCTCAAAAAGAACTTCTTTGAAAGTATCTCTCAGCAAAAGTGGAAAAATCTGCAAGCTGCTTTGTGTGATTGGATCTAATTGGGCGGCACCTTTTATCCTTGCCCTGAGACGACTGTAAGCAGTCTTCAACTTTCGTCTTTCGTATGTACCATCAAATATTACGTATGGAGTTATGTTGCACCTTCGCAAGTTTTTAAAAAAGGTTTTAATGCATGCGGCGAACTTGTCATAGTCGCCGCCAAAAGCTGAGAAGCTATTTAGATATCTGTAAAGCTGAGCACACAGACTATGGCCGTCTATGACGAGATTTGTATCATGGAGGAGATGGTCGCGAAGAAACGCATTTTTGTTGTAGTTTATATAGGTAGTCAAGCCCCTTACCCCCATTATTTCACTTATAAACAAACATTACCAAACCAAACACATTAGATTACGCGATGTTTTAGGTTATATTGACAAATAAACATAACCTGAAAAAAGTGGCGAACATGATTCACAGATAATATAATTTATAAAATATGAATATTAAAAATATCTGAGATGAATAATATTATACAGGCGCCCCGCGATAATGTGCATAAACGAATAAAGGTGAATATACATGTGATTTTATCACGGAATTTAATAAAAATATTTAGTTTATTTTTTTCGTGATAATTTCACATGTAGTTTCTACCTTATTCGTCTTATTTAAAATTGGTTTTATAAACGGATAATGTTTTATAGATGAGTAATTTTCTTATACTTACAAGCGTATAACAGCGGGTTATGGTACTTATTTCTGAACGAAATATGTTTGTATACGTAGGAGTCACTGGAAGTGTGACTGCTTCACTCACACGTACATAATTTGTATGACCCTCTCTCTTTTACACCTTTGTTATACTTCGCCCCCCGTTTCCGCGCTAGCTACCCCTCACCTCACAATTCTCTCAAAATTAATCTTTTTGCCGGCGCATGTGGAAGAGGAACGAAAAACACGTGTTTTACTGAAAAATACAATATAATCCAGTGACAAAGCATTGAATATCACCGTGTTGTAAAAACGGATAAAGTGTTTTCGCCAATTGCGCTGCATTGCAACATTGTAATAAATTACAACTCAAAATGACTGAAGAAAAGGTAGCGACTGAAAATAATGGAGAGGAGAAAACAGAAAATGTACAACCCGAAGAAGAAACTGATCTGGACAGTGCGATTATTCGCCAGGTCGAATATTACTTCGGTGAGTCACTCTTACTGCAAATACACTTTTACATCTCTCAAACGATTTTATAGCATCACCACGCTTCACCAAGGATACTGTTTTGCGATCGCATTACTGAAGTGTTGAGTTTGTAATGTTATTGCCGATCTTAAATAATAAAATGATGCACATACTACTTACGCCAACTCTTAGCTAATGTGAGGCAGTTTTATACCTAGCTACAGCTACTAACCCGTGATACGTTCATGTACAACTGCAATGTTGAACTAAGCTAGGATTTAGCGTAAGACACAGAGCGTGGACGCGGGCGTATCGCCGTTACGTTACATTGCGCGCTCTGAGAAGGCCTATCGGGGAATGGGTGTATTACAACCAATGTAACAGCGATACGCCCGCGCTCTTGTGTGTTTTACGCTTAGATAACCCCTAGGGTTTTAGGTTTGTAAGGTTCATAATAACTTGTTTAAGTTGGTGCTAAGTTAAAAAATTAAAATCTAAACCGCCCTGGAATAAGAAGAGTTTGTATTTGCACGATGTTAGAATTATATACAACTAATTGTGTAATTAGATATTTAATTTAAAATAATGAAAACACAAACAATATACAATAACTTATATGTAGCAGGTGTACAATGGATCAGTCAGTAAGGTGTTATATTGACCACTTAATAACTAAACTTTATTGATCTTGGTCAGTGCTTGCTTTACGTATTTACAGTGCAGGGTGAGCAGCGCACACAAGCTCAGGATTTTAGGGGGCGCCGAGCAACACCGCTGTTTTGATTGCTCGCCTCTTAGAGGGCGCCAGGGTATTGATTGCACCCGGGCTCTATATGGGCTAGAGCCGACCCTAATCTTTAATGAATTTTCCAAAGTAGAATTAGCAGAAACCAGTAATTCAAATTTTAGTTCTCTCTAGATAATGCTGTGTTCAACAGAGCTGATGACGCCTGGCAAATTTGAATTATATACAATTCAGTTTGTTTTTTTTCTTGTTATGTAGTGCAATCTGTCTGTCTTTTCTTTGGGACTGGGAGCTCTAATTTAATTTACTTGATCAGTTTAGATGTCTTGCGGAGTTACTCCCATCAGAGCATCTCACTTACTAAAAGTCCTATGCTGTTAGGTCAGCTAGGGTTTTGCATATTAAGTTAATTCCATATTATTAACCTTCTAAGCAGTGGCTGATTAGGATAATGGTGGCTGTGGAGGTATACAATTCCTGGTTGTATTTTGGTTGGTGGCCTGATGGTGCTAAGGTTCTTTTAATGGCCAGAACAGACACCAATAATAAGGTTAAGTCCTTGCCTGTTTTTCTAGTGTCCTCTTCCTCATTAAACAACAGACAACACTACTCAACTCAAAACATATCAATTAATAAACAGATTAGTAAAGTTACAGTGTTTGAAACTTATTATATAACACTTTTAAGATGATATCTAATATCTAAATCTCTAGGTCGACGAATTTTCCGCAACACAATGACTTAAATATGCACCTACCTACAGTTAGGTGCAAAAGTGAGTCAATAATAGCATCTTAGTAGAACGCGAATATGTTGATCACAATCAAAGGTACATATTTGGAAATGCTTAATACAGAATAGTACTCCTTGAAATTTGCTACAAAATCGCCTAACAAATGATCTACTTGTCATTTATAGTTTATTAGTAATCTTGAACAAAAAACTGTAAAATTTTACTTTATTTATTTTTCTAATAATTTTTTTTTTTATTTTAGTTTTCTCTATGGCAACCCCAAATAAGGAAACTATTTAAAATGGAGAATACGATCCTCTTTATAATGTGAGGTATCAACTGCTTGAATCAGGGACGTAGTTTTGTAGTTATTAAGCATGTAAAAATACCTTTGATTGTCATCAATTTATTAACATGATACTAAGGTGCTAATATTGACTCAGTTTTGCACCAAACATATTTAGTGTGATGAAAAAATATATCTGATGAATGTATCTGACCAGACTGTAGTGTTAACAACTATTAAACCTATTTATTATATTTCAGGTGACTTGAACCTTCCTCGTGACAAGTTCCTCCGCGAACAGGTGAAACTGGACGATGGGTGGGTGCCTCTGGAGATACTCATCAAATTCAACCGCCTTGCCAAGCTGACTACAGACCTGGAACTCATTGCTAAAGCACTCAACAAGTCTACTTCAGGGTTACTGGAGGTCTGTATTTGTGTTGTTGTGTTATACATGTGTGTATAATAACATATTTCATCATAGTACAGTCAAGTTCATAAATATGTGTACATTTCAGTACCATATCTCTTTAATTACATGTTTAAACTGCCATATATGAATTGTCACAGCGATTAAAGTGACAAGGTAGTAACCGTGTACACATATTTGTAAACTCAACTGTACCTATTTAAAACATACAATCCAAAATTGCTAAAAAAGGAGGGTAATTTTTTCGTGTTTTAGTAATGTACTGTCTGTCTCATATACAAATTATGTACAAAATTTTGTGCAAAAAGTGCCATTAACTAACCTGTCCTGTGCCATGCGTGCACAATTATGTACTTGTCATTATACAGAAATTACAATGATCAACATTAAATACTGAAATGATAATAGCTTATTTTTAACTGTATTGCAGAGTTATTATCGTGTTTATATTAAGATTTCCATTTGATTACACGCAAAGTGGCACTGCAAAATTCACTGACTGAACTGTGATGATTAATTAATTTGACTGAACTGTGTTGATTACTTAATTAACTGAATTGATTTTTTTCATAGGAAATTTGTCAATATGATCTAGTTTTTAGAAACTATACTTTAGGTTAAGGGATTTAAGGTTTCTTTATTAAGAGTTTACATAATTCAACTTTTCAGGTGTCAGAGGACCTCAAGAAAGTCCGCAGAAGTCCTGAACTACCACTTCCGGAGATGAATGAAGAACGTAGGAAGGAACTCATGACCCGTACAATCTACGCTAAAGGTTTCCCCAAGGACCTGGTGCTGGATGACATTTTGAAGTTCTTCAAGCAATATGAAGAAGTAGAGAATGTTATTATGCGGAAATATCTTGATCCCAAGACCAAGAAGCGGCTGTTTAAGGGATCAGTCTTTGCCACTTTCAAGACTAAGGAGCAGGTAGGCATTATGAATGTTTCAAACAATAAGATACATTTACTATTTGGGTTGATAAACTTTTTTTTGTACCTCATTGCCATGATGACGTCCCTTGGACAACTGTTTAAAACTATGATTTTAAAGTATATAGATCCACCAAACATCAGTTTTTGTGGACATTGCAAGCCAATTATTTTCTTCTTGAAGAAAGAAGAAGAAGAAACCATCACTTGTCCAAGAGACAATGGGACAGAATAACAACAGGAAAAAGTTGATTCACCCAATTAATATCTGCCTGTAAGCTATAAGCCTGTATATATATATAAGCCTGTGTAGTTAAAAAAGGATAACTTGTAGCATGCAACAGTAAGCGAGCTAATTCGTCGTGTCGGTGCGGCTAGACGCAATTATAGGTTAGAATAAATAGAAAGAAGTACATCGAGCTCGCTCCAACCTATAACTGCGTAACGGGACGCGCAACGCGCCGACGCGATATCGGTCAATGAAGAAACGTTCAACCGCGGCAGAGAGTGGTTGAAAGTTAAAAAATCTCCGGCGGATTACCTATATCGTCATTCAAATGTTAGCGGCGTCGCTCCGCTCCGTGTGTTGTTCGCCTTACGTACAATAAGAGCGAAGAACACGTTGTTTATAGCACAATTTGGCGCACCACAGTCAGCTGAGCTCTTTTTGCATTGATATAAAGCTTTTTCTGCGCGTCTTAAGTCGATAAAACGGGGGGCACACTACATTTTGGTTTTGGTTTTGTAGAATTATGAATTTAGTTTGCGACTACAGGATGCATACCTACATTTTTAGTTAGATTTTGGTAGACCCATTTGTTATTTAATTTCCATATTTTAAAATAATATTATGTTTGTTAACACAGGCAGAGAAGTTCATAGAAACAAAAGATATCAAGTCTGGAGACAATGAACTAATCACAAAGTGGCAGGAGGCATACATCGCAGAGAAACAGGAAGAGTATGCTGCCAAGAAAGAGAAAAGAGAAAAGAAACCAAAGAAAGATGAAGAGGTAAGCCATTGCTCCTCTTATTTTTAAGCATTACGACTAGTCCCGTGATCCGTGCACTCAATAAAAATTAATCAATATTTGTCAGGGTTGTAACCACTCTTAATTACGTCCTCTGTCGAACTTTAGGTAAATAGGCACTGCCTATTTCGAGCACTGCATGTATAAGACGGCCTGTAATTTTGGTTACCTTCTTTACAGGAGAAAGTGAAGAGTGACTTCACCCTACCCACTGGCACGGTGCTCCACTTCACCATGGGCAATGACAAGTTCAAGCGTGAGGACATTAAGGA
The DNA here is from genome assembly GCA_963241965.1 of Tortrix viridana. Taxonomy (NCBI): domain Eukaryota; kingdom Metazoa; phylum Arthropoda; class Insecta; order Lepidoptera; family Tortricidae; genus Tortrix; species Tortrix viridana. The sequence goes on from OY725172.1 coordinate 16,755,901, forward strand.
AGGGCTGGCAAAATACGGTGAGTGAACCAAACTAATACAGTACAGTTCCTCCTGAGAAATTTAGTAGGATCTGTACAATGGAACTACCATCTCCTGAGAGGCCAGCACATCTTGTATTTTCTCGCTTGTCGCTCGGTGTGTCTGTATCATTCCAGACAAGTCAGAAAGTGAGACATATTCATTTGCTTTTCGGACGACTAGCACAAAGTGGTCCACTGTGCTAGTCGTCCTGGTTCCTATCTAAAACTTAACAAGTGTACAAAAATACATTAATTAAAAAAATCTAAAATATCAACTGAAAAGCTAGAAACAAGCCCTATAATGTAAATAATATAAATTAAATGTTGGAAAAGGTATTGCAGTCGGGGACAAGCTAAGTGGTATTTAAATTTGTACAACAAAATTTATTCTACAGTTATTAGCCTGCAATACCTACTCCAACATTTAATTTATATTACCTAGTATTATTTATATAGTATAGTAATAACAAGCTACAAAGTAGCAACTCCCAATTCCAGCACCTTGCAAGACTAGTATGTGTCTACCTACCCTCACAAAATCATTAATTTTAATCAACTTTACTTTTGCATTCCAGAATGCGAAATCGCATACATTGACTTCAACTCGGGCGATTTGAAGGGATGGGTGCGTTTCGCCAAAGAGAACTCCGCCAAGGACACCATAGCGAAGATAACCGACGGAAAACTCACCATCGGCGAGACCGAGGTGCAGTTCACGCTCCTCGAAGGAGACGAGGAGAAGGCCTACCTGGACAAGACTATCGAAGAAATGAGCAAACGGCGCCAAAACATGAAGAACAATAAGTATAATAAGAACAGGAATTTCAAGGGAAGACAGCAACACGGGAAGAAACGCAAGGGAGGCCACCACGATGACGCTCCGGCAGCCAAAGTAAAGGCTGACAGTTAGATTTCAATAAAAAAAACATTACATTGTATATTGATTTCATGTTCGAGTTATTCATGTCAGAGATCTCAAGAGTATTTTTCTATTTTGTTGAGGTCTGTCGAAAGTTATGAGCCTTAGTGTAAGCAATAACTGTTAAAAATATACGCCAATACATTTTTGTTATCGAAGTGTAACTTAGATGGTTGATGAAACTGGTTTTATCATTATGTAAAACGTAATAAACGTTTATCTTTCACTTTTTTGCTTTTTGATTTTAAATTGCCTTAATTCCCTCTGCTTGGATGGTTGACGGACACCCTCCCTAACCACTCGCTCACTAAAGTCGATACACCAATCTATCGAAATCTGTTCACCACTCGCATAAACACCCGTGACTGCTGAAATAAATAAAAATATATGAAAAATATTTATATCTAAACCTTAATTCTGAACACTCGCGGCGTAAATGGTGATGGCATTTTTATGCCGTAGCAGAGTACTGGCATCATGGTCCATTATTTAACCAACACTAGCATTTGCCCGCGCCTCCGTCGTCGAAGTCGTTTATCGCTGCTCCCCTTGGGAACTGCCCATTTTTTCGGGATAAAAGGCAGTCTATGAGCTATTCCAGACTATAATCTATCTCTGTGCAAAACTCATCCATATCCTTTCAGCCGTTCTGGCGTGATTGAGCAACAAACATCCATCCAAACTTTCACATTTATAATATTAGTAGGATCAACAAAGGCAACATTAAAGGAGCATGTTAGTAGGGGGTTTTAGGATTTACTCAAGCGCGGCAGATTAACACATGGGTACCCCCATGTGTTAATCTGCCGCGCTTGCACCCTGTTGGGTACTTCCACCCTTGTATGTAACCCTGGGGCCACACTAACGGGAAACGCCGTTAAAAATCAACGTCCATCGCCTTATGCGTAGTATGCATAAGGCGATTGACGTTGATTTTTATCGGCGTTTCTCGTTAGTGTGGCCCCAGCATAAAGCTGTAGTTCCATCTGGCATCACGTCAAGTTATTGTGTGCCAAGTCATTATATAAAGTAATAGCCTGGTAAAAAAGAGTAAGAAAAAATTAAGTTGCTGTTCGGAATGAAGTTGGCAACATGATCCAAGTATTACTTTAACTGGGTGCTGGTTGCCATTTGAATAGAATGTAGTTAAAACTTTCACCACGATGCACACTTTTTTGCCAGGCTGTACCTACTAGTCCTGCCTCGCACAAATAATACAGAAATCGATAAGGCCGGCCACTGATCTACCGATTCTGCTCTGTTCTAGGTAGAACAGAACAGAAAAGAATTGAAATCGGAAGGCTAGAATGCAATACAAAATGTACCACTCGTCACATAGGTACCTACTGACCCGGTTCGGCCAGAATGCCCGGTCAGCAAGCAACCGGCCAGCATCGCCGATCAGAACGTTCTGGCCGGTCAGAAAAAGGCGTAGTTTACGTACCAACTCCGTATATCGTCACACACAGCCCGGTTGCAACCCAGCACCGGCGATTTTGGCTCATTAGGTATGCCTCTAACTATTGGCTTAAAAACATCTTGTGTGTGACCGTTTTGGAATTTAAAAAAATGGCAGAATCATCAGAGACTCTTATTTTACTTGTTGAAAAATTAGATTACTTATAAACTAACGAGATAGATTATAAACTAACATTGTTCACAATCATACGGTGGCATAATATAATGAACCGTAGCCGGAATAAGGTAAGTAATGTCATTTATGTACTTGCGATGAAAAAATTGCACGGATATTATTTCTTCTAGTATTATATTAAGGAGGTTATTTTGCTCCAATTGAGTGATCTAATATTCAATGAAATAAGTTTAAATACAAATGAAACGATGTGTGTGACGATGAACCCAGATACTATTCTGTTCTTGTAGAACAGAACAGAATCAGTAGGCCTGTGGCCGGCCTAATACATATTCTCTCAAAATTGAAACGTTAAGCCGGCCTTACACAGTCTGAATTTTAAGAATCTGAATCCAGAGTGTGTGTGCTCGTCCATAGATAATGTATGGAAAGAGGTGCCAGATCAATCTGAGAAATTCATAATCTGAAAAAATCAGATTGTGTGTGGATGATAGTTAAATTGTATGCAATTCCGTCCTTTCTGAATTAATAATATGAATTCAGATTCTTAAAATTCAGACTGTGTAAGGCCGGCCTTACTTTTGTGAAACGTGAACGCATGTTTATAAATGTCAACTTGACGTTGTGGCGTCGTTCCATCTACTATGCTATTGTTGCGTTGAACTGAGGAACAAAAGAAACCCAAACAAACGTGCGATTTACTCCGTTTAGGTTAGTAATCTTAAACGAAATGAAGCCAGAAGAGACTTCTAAAGAATCTAAAGATGAAGAAGAAAAAGCGGACACAGAAAGTGCACCGCCCGTGTCCGGAGACGTGATTGGCGACACTGCTTACAGTGAGCGGTTTGTGTTAAAAATTCTGCTAAAATTGGCAAATTTAGACACATTGAAAGATGAAATCAAAGAAAAATCCTTTGAAGATGACCTTTGCACGCTGTGGGACATGACTGCTGAACGAGACGTGGTTTTATTCCTTCAGAAACACGAAATTTTAAAACTGTTCTATTTTGCTCTACCGGTTATAGACATAGCGCGTATTATTGAGATTATTGTGGGCATAATAGCCAACCTGTCTTGTCATAAAGACGTGGTATCCACTCTCATGAAGATGGATGACTTTTTGAACCTCCTTCTCGGATACATGAAGTCTGACGATAGTCTAGTGCTCACTCAGGTTTTACGGTTAATAAATTCAAATTTATTCCTCGCCCACGACAGAGATGTAGCAATTTGGATGGCATTGTTCCCAAAAGTTGACTATGCCACTACATTATACTTCATTCTAAAGAATTCTACTAGCAAGGAGCTAATTGTGACAGCTTTGGAGAATTTCAACACACTTTGTTCATATTGCAATACAGAGAAAACGACAACAGTGTTTTTTACGCACTTCCTAAGGAAAGAAGCTATAGAATCACTTTCTGCAGGTTTCACAGAGATAATTGCGAATAAAAAAGAGTTGTGTCAACCTGATGAACTAGAGAGGGTTATGGTCATTACATTTCAAATCATCCTCAATTTAGTGGGATTTGACAAGTCACAGGGGATCTATAGTGATAGCATTGATGATGTTGCAAATATGATTAATTTAGCATTAGGCTATTATGAAAATAAGTTAATTAATCAGAAAGAGATTGATGCAGATGTAATAGATATTTTGGACTCTACAATCACAATAGTTAATGTACTGAAAATAACCTGCGAACCTGACAAATACTTCAAGCCTAGTTATAGAATGTGGAGAGCTATAAGTATAATCATGAAATCTAATAAAAATGGAAATAATTTTGAAGAGGATGATAGAGAAGAATTGACAGAATATACTAAGAAAATGATTAACCCTCTGAGCACTCTGATTTGTGTTTATTTGACAACTTGTTCCGAGGAAGTATTATTGAAAATTCTTGGTGATGTTGGTGAGGAATACGAGAAGATTGTGAGTTCTGTGAAAGACAAAGAGGTCCAAGCTGAAGTTAGTAAAAGGACTGCCAATTACAGGACTCGGTTAAAGGAAAATGTAGACTCTTAATAAAACGCTTGTGCATAAGTTTGTGTTTATTGAATAGTTTTGACTGATACATTTTTTCTATGTTTTATAAGATTTAATGTTAAACACTTCTACCAATGCCTCAATAAAGTAAAATAAATGTTGTTTTGCCATTTAAATGTGAACAAGAATATCTATTTCCGACTGCAAACTAACCTTAATCTATACGCAATAAATTTCAATTTCAATTTTGATAATATCGACTATAGAAGTATGAATTAAGGTGAAGTGCCATTCCATTGTCAATATTTGTTTTTTTAGGTTATTTAAATGCCAAAATAAATCTAGTACTCTTCATTCATACTTAAGCATGAGGTGCTCAAAAAAATCTGAACACATTCGGAGCTGATGCCACACCTGAGGTATATAAAAATGACATATGTACATTTGGAGATTAGGCGGCGGCGAATATGTTAAGCCTTTAATTTATGAGTATGTTATACATGTTCCTATATATTAAACCTTTTCGCTGCCATAGCAATGAAGTAATAGTGTCATCTACGCCAAGCAACAAATTGCACGTAAACAACCTGTTAAACATAAGGAATCCAAAAGTCCAAAGCAGTGATGGATACCGGATTTATAAATTTTGTAAATCAAATTATAAGCGATAGAAAATATAAAGTACTTGATTTTACTTGTAAAACCTTACCAAAACCTCGACTTGAAAGTCATGGGTGTGGGGCACTAAATGTACCCTGACTTTATATGAAGTCAATATGGCGGCGAAAAGGTTAGTGGCAATTGTACAAGCCTGCCTATGCAGCTGTGCCACTTTCACTTTCTGAAACTGCAGATTTCAACAGAACATATACTTAAGGGCCTGCGCAAACCAGCGGAGCGCAGCGCAGATCACTTTAAATTTATCAATGTATATTCTTCCCTATTTGAATTATAATAAGGTATAAATTTGAATGCTCTGAGACCGACCTCGGAGCATCACGGGGATTTCTACTCTGCGGCCGCGGCTCTAAATTTATACCTTATTGTAATTCAAATAGAAAAGAATATACATTAAAAAATTTAAAGTGATCTGCGCTGCGCTCCGCCGGTTTGCGCAGGCCCTAATTAGGTTTGTAATCTATCCCTATTTGAGGCCATTACAGGTAGGTCCTTCTCTCGCACTCTATACTCGCTCAAGTTTACCTTGCTTGATGGTCATCGCACACTGAGCATTGTTGATACTCGTAAGCGAGCTTGGAATCGTGTAAATACATATTTCAAATTAAAGTAAGAATAAGTAGAGAACGCCGCTACTTGATTTGAAAAAGAAAACCGTATTTATATAATTCAAAGCTCACTTTTCAACGATTAGCTTAGAGGCGAGGCGGTGTTGTTCTGGTGCCGGGGCTTCGTAGTGTCGATGACCAGACCTCGTACATTTGATGCCGCTGACGTAAAAGTGACGTCACGCTGCATATAGGCTGATTCAAATTAGTTTTTTTGTAAACATTTATTAATTATTACGTACAGTTCGCCATCAAATATATCTGTACATATCAGAGTGGTCAAAAATATCTGAACATGCACTCTAACGCCTTGACAATAGAGTCGTGTTCAGATATTTGTGAGCACCTTGTTTGCTGCAATATATATGATGGCGACTGTACATATCAACATCTTTAGTTAACCGTTTATCGTCAATTAAAATAAACAAAGATAAGATACAACACGTCTTTGATTGACTTTGATTGATTGTCATTCACCTACACAGCATATTAAGTAATATATAAACCATATATAAACTGAAATACTTATTTCCGGAATGGTATTACGTTTGGTATTGTTGAAATAATCATAATAATTCACAATGTCATCTTTAGAGGAATCACAATTCCGAAAATAACTAAAAACTAACTAACTATTTCAGTTTATATATTACTTAACATGTGACGTTCTCGTGACGTTCTCAATATAAAGGGACCTTATGGATGCAGGCGGTTACGCCGTTTTTAAAACTGTTACCATAGTATTCGTATAGTTACAAGAATAAGACGAGCGTAACTGCCTTCCTCCATAAGGTCCCTTTATATTGAGAACGTCACATATGCTGTGTAGGTGTATGAAAATCGGTCAGTCAATCAAAGACGTCTTGTATCTAACGGCCGCACTCAGAGACGTCAATTAACTTTTAAGCTTGATTAAAGTTGCTGCTGTCACTTTCATTGCTATAGCAATAGAATAAAACGCAGAAATTTTAATGAAATTTAAAAATTAATTGATGTCTGACTGCGGCAGTTATTCTCGCATATTTTTAATGACGATAACAGTTAACTAAAACATTTTAATCAGTGGTGCCAAATGTACGGGGTCTGGCGATGACCATAAGGCCTGAATCACATCCATCAGCACCAAGTTGAATTTTGTATACAGAATATAGCTACTTTTTAAGAAGATAAGTACGCATCAATTCTCCTGTCGCATGCGTACGCATCTTCATACAAAATGGTCCTTTTTCTATTGACAAATTGCGAATCGGTGCTGATAGATGTGATTCAGGCCTAAAGGTCCAATAGGACGAGGTGTTGAAATAAATAAAAGTTTGACATGTATACGGGATTATATATTTTGTAGACATCATAAAGCAACATTTACATTACCATTAAACAAGTTTCACACCGCCGGGGCGGACTAAAACTATCGAATGTAACAGAAGGTCGTAACAACACTCGCTCCGCGGAGCGCACGCGCGGACATGCTCTCATCACACACCACAAATACTGAAAGGGACAAATATTAATAACAGTATACTTTATATGTATTTAAAAACTAACTAACCACGAGTCTACAGCCCCTCGGGGCAAAATCGCACAAAATTTAAATATCAATTCGTAAATATTTAGATTATATCGTTAGAGATAAAAACAGGATAAAGACTAGACTTTACACTGATCAACGACAAAGTCGGGCGGTTCGCGCCGCGGCGAGCGAAGCGAGGGCTATACTCCATTTCTATAGGTACTTCACTAAATATAAACAACCAAACCGCGTGGTTATTTTAAATGGCCAATCAAAACTGTTTTGTCGAGCTCTGCTTCTATTGCCTGAGGAACTATCACGTGGTTTTATTTGTTTACATTTAGCACCTAAAGGAATGGAGTATGGTCGGCTCGCGGCGGCGCGCTGCGGCCGCGGCCGCCCCACGTCACCTAACAATAAACTTAGCGTAACCGCACAGCCGGCGACTCGGCGCGGCCGCCGCGCGGCGCTCGCGCCGAGCCGCAAACTGTACTAACTCAAACAACTGAGCGAATTATATCAAAGTTATTTCGAAGCATAACTTTATGAATACGCCGCGATCCGGAGGGGGGGCGCAAAATTAACATAATATAAATCATTAATTGTTACCTATTCAATAAATTATATAAATAATCTGAATTTAAAACGAGTCTTAGGCTTTTGATAAACATTGTTTGTAGTACCTTTATTAATTCCAGATTCCTACTTCCGAAACGAGCAGACCGTTTTAAAACCATTGCCATTAATGAGACGACTGCATTGATTTTAAAACCGGTATGCGCTGAGAACAACACATGGAAGTGTACTATACATAGCCAATAAAGATCACAGTTCACTCGACGACTCATCACCGATGGCGAGAGAGTGAATGATATTTAAATCCGGAGGTGATCATTCGGTGATGAGCCGTCACGTGATCGGACGAAGCTGCTGCTGATATGACATTCCCTTTGTACCGGCAGGGATATGTATTGTGATGTCCGACATAATGCCACGATCGCATTCAACATATATAAAAATCGCACATTAATTTACTTCGTTCCACATCAAAAACGCTAAAAACCGTCAGTTTTTCGTATCCACTATAGTTTCATCATACACCAATACATTAAAATTACATAAGAACATGTATGAATGAGTTAATTCGAGAGGCGATGCGAATTTATTCACGAGTTAGACACCATTTGTATTTGGGAATTACCAATTGCAGAAATTAAACAATGCATAATGTGACAGGTATCAGGCTTTCTTACAGCCACTAGATACAAACGGCGTCTGAAATCACAAAGAACACCAATGTCCCAGACGTGTAAATAGTCCAATGGTCCGTTTTTGGCACACAACCGTCAAATGTATGTAAAATAATACTAAGCCCACGGGCAGCGTCAGAATCGCTAACTTCCTACGCAAGTTACACATTACACCGATAATGTTAAAAGTCCAAAAACGTGCGTAGCGACACTTACAAGTTTCTACTTTAAATTTCTTTGGTACATTTTTTGTGAGCAAAGACATGACAGTTTTGAGTATGTATATGAAACACGTTACAATAAGGCGGCAAACTCGCCGAGATCAGGGGGAAAGCACAATATGCCTGCCATTTAAGGATTAGTACATCTCTATAAAAAGTCTAGTACGGAAAAGGCAACATTGGCAGATATATTGCACAAAGCGAGAAGGAATAAACAAGGTTATCAATTCTTAAACCAGCCGATACTCGAATCATTTCGAGATTATGCAATACGTAAGAATTAGATAGATAAGACTCTTACATTCCTTAAGTGCTTATTACACTGTCCTAAATAGGGAGGGGAGTTAAACCGTCTCACTCCAACGTATTGCTGCTTCCCTGTCGTCAGTGACTTAATTCAGGATAGTGTAATAACCACATTAGCCGGGAAGATTGACGTACTCATTGATTTTTCTCCTCGCTCCCGCCATCTTTATAAAGCGATATTCCTAGAACGCAAGACTGAAAGCATTCTATACTCTAGCTTTGGGTTGAGGCCTATGACAAAGAGCTAGTTTGCCGCTTTTTACCCTGTTTAGGGTAACCTTACCAAGCTCCAAAGATTCAAACTAACCGCACAAACTGCTTGGACCGAATTTCACGTGTCAATTAATACAATCTTTAAGCCAGAGTTTTTCATTTCCAGAAGACCTAAGTCCATCCATTTCATTCGGTAAAGAATCGCCCACTTTTCTGAGTCTGTATCTTTATAGCTAGCTTTAAAATCTACCTGCTTAGGTCAGACATTGGATGGTTTTCTTAGGTCAAATAAAATGATTAAACAAGAACACGACATCAAATCGCATCATTTTTAAACCACGCAATCATCTATTTATAAATCGGTATACCGATGATATTGGAAGTTCAACTTCGCAGCTATGACCTATCTGGTCTCTCTGATGGCAGTGATGGCATGTCCTCACTAATCAATTGTCTGGAATGTCCCCAAAAATCCAACGAAACTGTCAACGGCTAGGCTTTACATATTGCTTTCATAAGCGTATTATCAAATACGTAACACTCATTTTGTACTTACACACTCTACACGAGTAAATATCATAACAACCTAAATACCCCTTCGTTGTGGTGAACGGATTTGTTAAGGCGCTCGCTGAGGACTAATAGGCGCCTACATTCGGGGAGCTACGCGGGAAACGTCGAATAAATATAGGAATACAACTAGTGCACAGTCTATTTATCGGCAAGAGGCGACCAGTCAATTACATAGAGTAAACCCTTGAAATAACGAAAAATATTATTGATGTCATCAAGTCAACATGTCAAGCTATTAAACCGTGTAAAAAAAATGTAAAAATGTCAAAGGATTGTTTAAATTTGAACGGATTGAAGTGAGTATGTATTTGGCGGTCGCCGCCGCTCGCGCGGGGTGGCGCCTACGCGCCGGAGAACCCGTACACCTCCAGCACCCGGATCTCGAAGTCGCCGCTGGGGCAGAGCGGCGGGTTGTTGAACGTGGAGCAGCGGTCCGTCTTGCCGAATCTGATGTTCTCGTCCATCCATATTGCCTGCCCGTCGCTGTAAAATGTACAATGTCGTATGTTCATTTAAGATGTTCTATATTGTGTTCCTGATTATAGTGTATACGTAATGGCAAACCAATGATGCATCGCTAACAAGATCATGCGTCAACAAATTGAACTGCGGGTGGACCGGTCATCTTAGATTTGGAGTTACAATGTGAATTAATCCTATATTAATGATAGGTATGTCCTTTTGGCGAGGTACCTGACTCCCGGCCGTCTTCTAGCGTGCCAACCCAGAGGGACTTGGCACGGACAGGCTGCATAACCGTGGACCGATTCGCCCTCCACCGACAGCCATGAACAGCGTGGTGGCATCTACCGACTTCCCCTCCCCGCCGTCTTCTAATGTGCCGGCCCAGGGGTACTTGGCGCGGACCGGCTGCAAGCTATGGACAGACTCACCCTCCGCCGACGGTGACCATCTTGCTGTCGCCAGCCATGAACAGCGTGATGGCATGTATCGACTTCCCCTCCCCGCCGTCTTCGAGCGTGCCGACCCAGGGGTACTTGGCGCGGACCGGCTGCAAGCTGTGGACAGAGAGACACTGACCCTCCGCCGATGGTAATCATCTTGGAATCCGCGGCCATGAAGAGTTCGGAGCCGTGGCTGAGGCGTTCCTCCTGCTTGTCCCCGGCCCCCGTCGCGCACCCCACCCAGGGGTATTTGGCTCGCTCCGGGTAAAGGCTGCAAGCCAATGACACGGGTTGGGAGCGAAGCGATGCGGTACGCGGGCGGCGTGTTTATGAAGTTGAATAAAAATGGAAGAGTTTTCTTTTCTACTTGATATGTGTTACTTGTCTTTTAGTTATGTGTTGACTTGATGATTGGCGTTGGGCAGGCAAAAACTGTAGTTGGAATAATGTAAAGAAACGTTAGCCAAACAGCTATGCTATGCTCTGCTCCATTCTGGAGATAATATTGAGCAAGCATGCAAACATTTTACGGGAAACGTGTATGAATTGATGCTTAGTGTCAAACCCGATCGAAGGCTTTTGGTAAGTTATTTTTGATATTGAAAACGAGACCAAATCATCATCATCAGTCATTCTAAATATTATAATGGCATTCGTCTGATTTGAGTCAATAACAGTTATAAATTAAAGTCTGTGAATTTTTGTACTATATTTTCACTAATTTTCGAATAGTTTTGAACAACTTGCTCCTTAAAAGCGGAGTTGGAAGAACGCATGAAGTATTATTGCTACCATGTTACATAAACTCATAATCACGCCACAATTAATGAGGAAAATGAAGTTAAAAACGAACTGGATACGGTATCAAACAAAGATGACGCTCATATGCATCAACGTAAAAAAATAAACGTTTTAAATTCTAACGTCATGCCAATGAAACTTCGTACACGGGAATATTGTGTTAGTGCTAAGGACAACAACCATGCAACTAAAAATACTAATATAATTTTTATGACATTCTCAACATTAGATGTTCAACAATATATCCTAAACCCGTGTACAAAATGTTCACTCTTAAATAAAATTACTAAAAAATATAATAATGATGCCAATATATTCTAAAGCAATTCTTCTATTCCCGTAGAAGAATTTCTTTTGACTACTATACTATACTATAAATCTAAATGTGGATTTACACGGCGCGTGATAGCGCGAGCCGAGCCAGGCTCGTGTTTCAATCTCGTCTAAGCGGCTGAATGGATTTGGATAAAATTTAGCACACAGATATAATCCTGAACTGCTACATATCTGTGTGCCACATCGCTACCACGCGCCGTCTAAATCCGCCTTAAGTAAGCATGCAAGCGAACGCAGTGAGACAGGAAAATGCGAAAGGTGCGTATGGTGATTTAGCGTTTACCCGAAGTACCCAAATTACTTACAGACAATACGACATGATCCCTGGGTGAGGCCAAATGTTCGAAGACTCCAAAATAATAAACATTTTTTAATATTTTAATAAGATCTCTCTGATTTCACTTTTTCCAGTGATGGGGCGTTTTCAGTTTTTATTTTAAGAGTTTAGCGTTCCACATTTATTTCTCGATTGTGTTTTATAAAAGAATAAAAACCCGTACTTTCACTTTAATGTGGATGATTTCACATTTAAAAGAGATCATATTACAATATAATTCGTAACATCACTTTGTACATGTGGGTTAGTTATAACAAAACCACATTTAGGTAAACCCACAAACAAAAACAAATCCACATGAAAAGGAAGATTTTGTAACAAAGTATAGTTAGTGTTAGAATGAAACAGAAGCAACAGGAGATAGAACAGTACAGATTAGTTGTTGCAAAGCTCCTGTTAATCCGAGAAACGAGCTAGATCTTTAATCTAAGAAACACATACGCAACTTCGTGTCCATTTCAATAAATGCGCCATTAACACCAGATACTCAAGAAAAATATTTTTGTTTTCTAAATACCGACAGACGGACAATGAAAGGGCTACTAAATGTAAAATTAATAAACTGATCTCGGCTGAGATGTCCGTCTCGAGACACGTCAGAAATGACAGTTCTTTATCACTTTGAGACAGGCATCCTAGCGAATATCAGTTTATTAATATGGCTCATATATAGTCAGTTTCTTTTGGTGGACGTAATGTTTAACGCGTTCTTAGAAATGGACACGAGAACTCGCATCAACATGCTGAATAGTGCTTGGGTTATTCACTCGTGCTTTTTTACAACAATCAAACACACTCTTTAGTATTGAATACTAATCAAGTTCATATTCATAGCAATCACACCCAAACATACATTAAACATTGTTTACGTTCTTACCCTGGGGCCACACTAACGGGGAAACGCCGTTAATTATCACGACGATAGTTCTTATGTGTAGCAGCATAAGGCGATTGACGTTGATTTTTATCGGCGTTTCCCCTTCTTCATCGTCGAAAAACTCCGGTATGCCCTGAAGGGATGCCTCCCTTTTACACAACTCTAGTGTAAAGGGGAAAACCAAACACCAGAATTTATCGTGCTAATCCAGTTCCAGAAATTGACATACCTAATTTTTCCCTTGTTCCCCGTAAATAACCAAGTTTGCTAACTAAAGAAATAATTCCTAGTAGAGAACTGATCACCATAGATGAACATTAGGAAGATTTTATTCCGGTTCTTTACGAGGTAAGTAAATCAAATTCTATTTGATAACCAAGTTAGCTGCGAATAATTATATCTTCCTTATATAACAACCAGTTATCAAACTTGATTATCCACCTGGGCCATTTTGTACATAAAGCAAACATCCTGGCACTGAATGTGCAAAAAACATGCAACGCGTGCACATCGTGCATTGACCACAACTATAAAGTGGACCTTATAGTCTCGGTAATAAGGCTGCCGTACCTGAAGAGGAAAGTCTCCCCGGTGCCGAAATACGCTTGCCGGTTGCCGCGCTCGTCCTTCTGGTTGCGCTCGAACCACCGCGTCGAGCAGTACGCGCCGAACACCTGGAAGTATGTTAATAGCTAATTTAATCATTGGCCATAAATATCACACAAATTGTAGCCACTTTTGTACCACGGGTCATTTTTAATGGCACAAGGGGAAGAAACAACCTGGCCCACACAGGCCACCTGACAGTAAATGGGTTCTGAGGCTGTGGATATTTGCAATGAAAATGCAAATGCGTTGTCAACTCTGAGGACTTGACACTGGGGTGTGCACTTACCATCAGGGTCTTTCTTCTAGCTTGGTTTAGCCCATTGCTTCGATATTGTAATCACATTGTTGAAGACCGCCCTAATTCACTAAGCAGCAAGAAGAATCATAACGTTGACAGTGTGATTGTACATACAACTGAACGTCTAGGTTGCCTTGTTAGCATCGTGGAACACATAAAGGAAAGCCCCCTAGGTGTACCGACCTCGTTGTTGCAGGTCTTGATCATGAGCAGCGTGGGCTCGTGCTGCTCCACGCGCACGTAGAAGGTGGTGAGCGAGCAGCCGTGCTCCTCCGTCGTGTACAGCAGCACCGGCTGGTACATCGTGATGCGCACCGGCAGCCACGACCACAGCGTGAACAGCTGCAACGTAACGCGGGCTGGAGTGGCGAGACGACACAACACTGCATGCTGATCTCACAGAACAATTGTGTAGGTTTTGTTCCGTTGTGTTAGCAATTGCCGAAGATTCATTTCGGACACTACAAAGTCTATGAGACAGAGACAAAATTAGGATGTTACTACCCTTATAGATGCAATGAGCTTTGTCCCAGAGCGACACTAGAGTGTGTAGAAGGTTTGCATACTTCAGAAAGGAACTTACAAAATGCGATTCATAGGAGTAGCAAAACCCGTTTTTTTGTAGGCCGACATAAACTTCTTTCATATTTTGAGCAAAGTATCTGTTGCGAATAGTGATATGATAATACTTATGGTTTGTATTTTTGAATCATTAAAATTTTAACACTATTGAGAAAAGATACTTTACGATACTATCCTTACCTGTCTGCCGTTTTAATTTTCATTAAATGAAAGAAAATTTATAACAATTCTTCTATGAGATCAACATTCAAAACGGTTAAAAAAACACACTTTAGTGAATGATTTATCATTATGAACCTAAGGTTCGTTCAACCAATGAGTGGTATTCGAGCCTCTACTCAACATTCTAGTGACATGAACTATGGCCTCGTGCTTAGTACTTCGGAATTAGGTTTAATTTTCCTTGAATTGAACCCTTACCCATTTTTTTATAATTTTGTTGGCATCTTAGAACACAGCACACCTTTTAAAATACAATGTCATTATAATGATAATTATGCTATGAATGTTTAGGTTGCATTCAGATGTTTGAATGTGATTGACCTCTCTATTGCCTAAATAAGGTGTCAATTACATTATCAAGGCCCATTATGTGGAGATGACATTCATTCATCTATGGATCGAGACATTATAGGTAGATTTCGAATGTTTTGGGCCCTATTTATACAGGCTTTTAAATATAATACTCTCTCCAATATAAAATTAGTGATAATTGTTAAATAAATGCTACGTCATCGCAGTGCCCGTTTTTTCATATAGGTATTCAAACTCCTTAAAATCTAAAAGTTCAAAATTACATATAAAACGAACACTGACATTTAGTTAGTTTTGTCATATTAGTAGACAACTACGGTGCTTATTGCAAGTGTGCACGGCTGGACATAAAATACGGACAAAACGACCAAAGATCAGGGTTTAATACAATCTGTATTGACGGCTGAGCTTTGATTCAATGACCGACAGCAAATCATGCCCATTGTCAAAAATAAATAAATTTAAAACACTACTTGAAGGTTTGTTAAATTGACAATATGGAATGATTATATAATACATAAAACGATCGTAAAACTATGCATGCAACGAAACATATTCGACATACAGACGGCACATGTGATTCTAACGCTAGGTTAGCTAATGTAAACAAAAAGACTGCAACGCTCTACGGATGAAAACATCTAAAATATCTACAATTCCACAGCCCATAATACACCCTTACTGGAACGTTCTTACAGCACTCTCCTTTGCTCCTACAAAAACGTGGTGACATTTTATCAGTTCCTCGCAAAACAAATTTTCCTTACCCAGATTCACATAACCTTCCCCATTTGCTTGCTCTAGTACGTATCTTACTTTATCTCACTTTTATTGAAATTAATTCTGTGAAATTATGGCTAGCATCTCACGTTCTCGAGGAAACTCGTACATACATACTCGTATATAAGTGCAATGCATTAATTGGCCACTGCACCTTGACTCAGACAAATCAATTTGTTCAGCATAATTATGGCGAAAACAATGAAGCATAACTAGCGGTTTCTCACGGAATATTAGCGCTTTGTTCGCTTTAGTATTGTGCTGATTCAGCAATTCGTATTTCAATTATAAGTTTAAATTCCGGCTAGAAGAAAAATAATTCTCCTCGCCATTATCTCCGAAGGAAATAATATCTTTTTAGGGTT
Organism: Tortrix viridana; assembly: GCA_963241965.1. Classification (NCBI taxonomy): domain Eukaryota; kingdom Metazoa; phylum Arthropoda; class Insecta; order Lepidoptera; family Tortricidae; genus Tortrix; species Tortrix viridana. The sequence continues at coordinate 16,772,207 of OY725172.1, forward strand.
CCGTACCCGAAGGGTGCCTAACGGGACCCTATTACTAAGCCTACACTGTCCGTCCGTCCGTTCTAACTTTAAAGAGCTGTATCTTTTGAAGCGTCAGGCCCCACTGACTGACTGAACCCTCAGTGTCGTACTTAACCGGTTTTATGACTAGAGTAGAGTGGTATTATTTTTCAAAAATTTAATAATAAAACAAGTAGCACTTTTTATATTTAAATACATATGGTTAGAAATCGACGATGCAAAATCCAAAAAGTTATAATAACAAATACTTCTCTAGTACGACGAAACGATGAAAACGCGCAGATTATTACAAATACAAACATTTTTACTTTCCCAGCGTTACAGTGCTACCAATTTTTCATTTCCCTCAATTGCAAATCTACTATGCCACCACTAACTACACCCAAATGATGTGTGACCGCAAACCTTCTGTCTTAGGTCTGAAGAGTGCTGTTTCTGATCCTTGAATACTGCATTAGGGAATGGGAACCACAGGGCCAAGTGGGCGGACCGTGGACTCTGCGGAAAATTTGTCAAAATATTCTTATTCTTTGCTGTGGTTTGAGAATCGCCAGTATAGCTAAAATTTTAATACTGCACAGCACACACATCAAACATAGATATACGACACGATATGTATTAAAAAGAATAGCCATCATGCAAGGTAGCTTACGATTTATAAAAATAAAATCTAAGCGGAATATTATATCGACGACATTGTTGTGGCAAATAATAATAAAAAAAATAGACACCTAGTGGAAAGCGGTGCATCTACACATCGACGGTCGCTAGCTCTGTACGAGGCGACGCGGTGACTTAGGTTATCTTACTTCACTCTGGTCGAGTATCTGCGACTTGAGAGCTGTGATAGGGTATACGCCCATCGATAGGGCGCGCGGGCCCGGCGAATGTGAGCCCTAACGGGAAAAAACTGTTAGCACTCACACAAAACAATCGATTACATGCGACGTCACTATCGATATCGCTCACAACTGTTAATAGTCTCAAGCTGACTGTTACTTTTAACATCGGAAATTTGTACGCCACTCACACGCATGCCAATTTTTTTCGATTTCATAACTCGATATAAGTTGATGATAGGGATTTTGTAAAACACACTGAAACATCGATAAAACAAGAAAAATCCCACATTCAAAGCGAATGAGATGAGAAATTAATTCGAGAATCTCTATTTTTGGAATTCATGATTACTGTGGGGTTGAATGATAACATCGACGGAACACAACATGATATCATTCCCAAGTCTCGCTACACAGACTGAACATAACATAAAGTTGTGGGGTCAAGAAAATAAGGAGAAAGTAATAGGTATCTTACATAGATCTAGACCAGGCTAGCCATGAGAGAATGTCTCTGGAGGATTCCTGGTCGAGGGCGTAATCAACGCGGAAGTTAGTCGGGTTAGAATCGCAATCGAATGACTGAATGAGAAAGAAAAGCGAAAGCCACGCCTAATGTCGCCGTGTACGATACCATTTGTTTGCACGCTTCCTCAGACATTCTCTGCAAACCAAGTAAAATCACCGGTATACATAATTATAATATATTCTGTATGCCGTGTGGTGCGTGTGTGTTAGAACATCCTCGTGTCGGTTAAAGTACTGCTACCCATTGACATATTATTATACTAATCAATTATAATAGCATAATTCATCAAATTCCTTTTTTATATCAAGTGTCTTGTATAGTTGCTTGTAGCTTTTAATTACATCATTAATACAGTCAGTTTGGTTACTTACCTCACGTATAGTCAGGGTGTGCGACATCATCTGTATATTGACCTGGGACTGGCTGGTGGGCAGGTTGTCGGACGACCGCGACCGCACGAGGCGGTTCCCCGAGATGACTTGCTTGGACTTGAGGGTCATCTCAGTCTTAATGAACACTCGGGATATGTACTGTGAACTGTGAAAGAGAGCATTCTTTATGTCGCTGTAGGCAAAATAGGTAAGAAATAGCGATCAGCCTCAGCTTCGCACGGGTAGCGGATCATACACGCGCCTAAACCTTAATATATACACCTAAACATTCCTCATACATGACTCCATCCATTGTTGAGAAACTTATGAAAATCCGTTCAAGTTTTTGAGTGTATCGTATTCAGACTGTAATAAAAGAAAGTTGATCTTACTACTGCACTCAGAGACGTCAATTACTTTTTAAGTTTGATTAAAGTCTGCGTCTTATTCTATTGCTAAAGCAAAGAAAGTGACAGCAGCCACTTTAATCAACTTTAAAAGTTAATTGACGTCTCTCAGTGCGACCGTAAGTATCTTAACTCTTAATCCAGAAACAAAACAGAACATTAAAACTCGAATCTGTATCGATAACCACCCAAATCCAAGATAACAAAGAACGGCATACCTTAGAGCCCTAATACTAAACGCGGTCCTCAGCAGCTTGGTGGGCGAGGCCGGCATGTTGCGGCAAAACTTGTCGATAGCGTGGTCGACGCCGTTCTTCGTCGCCTCCGCGTACCACTCCGAGTTCTGGTTTGTCGAGTGCTTGTGGAACAGGATCAGGATGGCCAGCCCGACCCTGTAGAATACCTGGAGAAAAACAGGTTCTATTGTTTTTTTGGATGGAGAAAGCACACGATGCTGCCACCTGATGGTAAGTGGACGACGCGGTTAGCCTAGTTGGTAGTGACCCGGGTTCGAATACTCACACTGTAAAAAAAATCCGAATACTGCCGATTGGAGGTAGGTTAAAGACTAACTGGTTATTTACTAGGAAGAAAAATCTTCGGGGCTAACCCGGTTATCAAATGGGATTTTACTTTAATCATAGGAAACCGGGATAATATTTGATTTCTTAAAAAGAAAAAATATATTGTATTCATAGCTAACCCGGTTATTAAATACAATTTTCTTATCTTTTTAGAAAACTTATCACCATAGATAAACGTTGGGAGTATATTATTCCGGTTTTCCATGAGGAACATAAAATCCTAGTCGATAACCAGGTTTGCTAAGGAGAAATGTTTTTCTTAATAAGTAGCATGACCTCTTTACGGGGTCATGCTCAAAGCCTACCCTGAACGATGAAAAAGCGTTAGGAAGATGAACCGGTAAGAAAGAGGTACCAGACAGACCAGAATTATATAAACATACCACTTCGTTAATACTGTTAAAGTGTAGGTAACGTTTATGTCGACGATGTTACGATACGATGGATTAATCAGTCACAATATTTATCAGTAATCTCAAAATGACTTGAGTCCGTTTATAATACCAAGTACCTACCATTTTAAGTCCTTGTAAAAATGTGAAAAAAGTTAATGTCGAGTTATATATTCACAGTTCAAGTAATACTTTGAGCCAACAACCGCTGGAGTTAGTATTTGTATTAGATATGACCTCTAACGCCAACTGCGTAATGAAATCACTTCACCCTTGAACTTAAACTGTGTTAATCTTGCGCATAAATTAAAATGAAAACGTAATTAATACTCCACTATAAAATGACTATAAAGCATAAATAGCGCTAACTGTTCATGCGGCATGTATACTAATTTATTATTTGCATAATGTTGAAATTTACATTCTGGCGCAGTTTCCTCTGTTCATACAAACTCCATTATTGCAATTAGTAAAAACATTAAGTTTTATTTTTGGCTTAAAAATTATTTTCAATTTGTTTTTTGGATTCGCTAACTTACTACTTGAGGATCAAGACCTTTGCTGTCTGTATTAAGTAGGTACATAGTTTTATTGCACTTAGGACAGATACAGAAATCCTATCCTCGTAGGCAGTTAGGCCTTTAACTGGCTAAGTACGTATGTAGAACTTTTGTTAAAGTGACTTTTAACTTTAGTTGAATGACACAAGATTATTTTTTAACAAATGAAATTGACGCGGTCCCTACGAGGCTATGTAGGTAGAATAACGTTGATCGTGAATGACAATTCGCAAGGACGCAATTAACCCCTTTACCTACCTGTTTTCATGGAATCAAGATAAATGAAATTGTAACTTGAACATGTACAAACTGGTTTTTTTCAAGTACTTGACGAAACAGGCAGGAGGTCAAAAAATACAGTGCCAATTTCGTAATACAAACTCAGCTCCATGGTTCTTATCAATCTACTAAGACCAGACAGTGATCAATGGCTGCTGCTCACCTTGACGCCCTCATGGAAGAAGCAGTCCAACACCCGAACGAGGTGTGGGAAAGGCAGTGCAGCCAGAATCCACCACTGCCAGTCGGCATAGATGCGCTCGGGCCCGATCGCGCCCGAGAGCCGCGACAAATGCTGCGCCGCTGACTTCTGCAACCAATCCGCGGTACTGTACGGAATCTGATCATTAGTATGGCAGCTCCCGTATTAAGTTTTCCACCAAGGATATGCTAAACTGCGAAGCTAAGGATGTGTCGATATCCACCTGTGAGGATCATTTATTTAATAAACAGGTGATATAAGCAGTAAGATGGATGCAAGCAGCGCAGGACCGGTCCTTGTGGCAAACCTTGGGGGAGACCTATGTCCAGCAGTGGACGTCTTTCGGCTGAAAAATATGATGATGATGATAAGCAGTAAGAAGAGAGATAAATATCATAATTAGTAAATTAGTCAAGTGCGAATAGTCTGTCATGCTATAGAGCAGCACCAACTGGCGCTAGACAAGGCGCCAGCCAACTGACAATGCATTCCGCCAGTGTACTTATCAAGCGATGTGTTGAATTGACTTTGAATAAAACCATAACATAAAATTAACCGCCGAGGAACCTCCGGAAGATTTGGGGTCAAAATTATAGAAGGTTGAGGAGCCATATACAAAAAAAAAAGGTTGTTTGTAAAGTTGGATGGAAAAGCGAGATCGTAGATCGTCTCTTAAAAGAAATTAAGAATGCAAGGTAACATTGTTCAAACGCTTCAAATTAAAAATAAAATTTTCATAAATCCCTCGACTAATTTCTACTGTGAATGTAGAATATATAACAATTACCATTAAAATTGTTAAAAGATTATTTGAAAAGCAAATTAATAAAGGGATTGTTTAAGAAGCAAACCCAACTTACAGAGGTCGAACACTCTGCAAACAATGACTTACTACAATGTACTTGGAAGGCTTAAGTACTTTTAGCAAGCATCTAGTCATAGATTACTTGTTTAAATAAACCAATTGCTCAATGAAACAAAAAACCAATACATAAAAATACCTCCTAACAGTCCCAACAGCGACAGTTAAAATTAATTTAGAACAGTCCTCAACAATCAAACTAAACAAAAGTTGGGAAACATCATCGCACTATAATTTAACCCACTTTTAATGTTGAAGAGACTGTACATACATTATTATCTCATGAAATACATATGGTGCTGGCGCTACTAACTTGTTCATTAATGACCTAGAGCAGGGTTGTGGTTGTTTTGTATTCAGTAAACTCCGCACTAAGACAGTTCAACCGCGTATCGATTTTGAGTAGCATGCCGTTCACCCCGTTCAATAATTTATAATCGATACTAGGGCCGTAACCCCTGGTCCTCCGAGCCAGATGATAGGCTATCTGGTCATTATTTATTCGTAAACTGACGGTTATATCATGTCTATTTGTGACAGCCACGTCTAGCCTTTGTTTGAGATTCTAACATATTAGCTCAGTGTGGATGACCTGAAACTGGACTGATGCAATTCAAATAATTTCTGCAACACAAACAAGTACTTATCAAGCATTGTTCTGCTGATTAAACGGAGATTTCTATTAAAAAAAAATGGAATTTATAGTCAATATACAAGACCAGAAGGAATGATTTAGTTATGAAACAAATGATAAAGTAAGTCATATGAGTCATTGACATTATAAGCGTGAATATATTATGAAAGAAAAATAACGTTACAGGTACTCCAAAATCACTTTTCGCAGCTAAAGGAGCCCGGCAGTGACTCCTGCTTTATTTACTCAATCCAATAAAATAATATTTGTTGCAGAACAAGAGATACAGTATCCATAACCCGCAATTAGAACTTCTGTGCAATTGTTAGACTTACGGCATGTTTCTTGGATATCTGCATGACGGTCTTCCACGTAACCTCGTTGAGCAGCTTCGTCTGAGTGATGAACATCTTCTCCTTGGACGCCACCAGGCTTGCCATGCAGTGGTAGCATTCCTCTTCTGCAGAAAATGAGAAATTTTGCCATAAGAAAGAGTTCGATAATAGAATGGCAGACAGACATAAAATCAACAAGAAGAAAGAGGCCGGGACTTGAATTGTATGAACACATTCTATCTTAGTACTGAAGTCTGCAAGCACCTCTTAACTTCTTAAGATTGCTAATCTTTATGGAGTTCAGAGCCCACCAATCGTCAGGTGGCCTGTCTCGTTAGCTTTTATCTTCGTGTACTTATTGTAGATTTGACGACAGAGTTGTTAGAGCACCAATTGTAGAAAAAATTCTGGCATATTCCAGGAAACACAGGGTTAATTTTTATTCAGTGCGCAAATTTTGGGGGTTAAATCAGTAAGTCATACTGGTCCCACCAACCCCGAAATCACGAAAAAAAAATCGACCCTCCCACACATTTTGTCTAGTCAGCTGACGACGTTTTGTATGGAAGGGTCAATTATTTTTTTCGCGATTTCGGGGTTGGTCCCATAATGAAAGTTGATCAGTATGACTTACTGATTTAACCCCAAAATTTGCACACTGAAAAAAATAACCCTGTATATTATTTCCGATACTTTTCGATATTACAAACCATACACACTCCCACAGTTGTCTTTTCAAACAGGCTCTTGGCAAGATAGTGGAACTAAAGGAATGTATATATATAATCGTTGAGTGTACAGAATTAAAAAAACCGGGCGAGTGCGAGCCGGACTCGCGTACTGAGGGTTCCGTATACATTTGGCTGGTTATTACTATTTGTTGTTATTTTATAAATAAGGTTTGTTCTATAATTATACCAAATTTGACGCTTGTATGTTTTACCGTTTGTAGGATACAACAAAAATAAAAATTTATTATTTCACTTTATTATTATTTTTTTATATGTTAGTAAATCCGCCGTAATAACACATATTCTGAAAAAAAAATCAACGCGCTATCTGTTACGGTTCAAAAGATACAGCTCTTTATACTTAGGACAGACAGACAGACGGACGGACGGACGGACAGCGTGGACGGGCACCCTTCGGGTACGGAACCCCGAAAAGGTCCAACAGTGCTCCCTATTTGTAGTTGCACAGTTGACACGATTGTATACAAAATTGTTAGCTACGTTTTAATGCATGGCCATTCAAAATGTTCGCTTGCTGTGCTTAGACTTGGTTCCTCACGCGATGGTACGTTCGTGCAATCAGTATCGATTTTAGTGTTTCGACATTAAACATAATAGGTACCTACTAGAAGTATTTTTTTCTCAAATGAAACGTTGTATGACTATATGTTTAGGGAAATAAATAGTAGGTTTTGAAAGTATTTTGAATTTCTATTCTCATGTCAGAGAACGGAAACTAAATTATACGTTTTTTTTCCATATGAGATCTATTTAGAACGCTAGAACTTTATCAATCGGTAGAAGTATACAGCTTCCTTTGTAAAATTATGTCAAATCTAAATTACAAAACATAGAGATGGTAAACGTAGGAGGAAATATATCTTCCATTACAGTGAATAACCCAAGTTTATTATTTTATTATTATAATAATAACCGACTAAATCCTTTCATAGGCAGCTTATACCAGCAGTAGGTTAATTATCAAAGAGAATATCAACTAAGCCCACATATTATAATAGAGTTTCGGATGTTGAATGGTTTCATACTTTTAAAGTAAACTGAACGGAGATTGTTTCCAGCTGTGTAATACGACATCAATCAAAAACAATCAGAAACGTGGCATTTCTTTTTCTCAAAAGAACATTCTTGCAGAAGAGAAAATCAAAAATTAGTTTGGTAAAAGGTACAAAGTTTTGTAACCTGAATCATAGGATTTGTAACTGAATATCAGTGCCGGATTAAGACTACTTGATGCCCTAAGCAATCCACGCCTGTGTGAACCATCCATAAGTAACCTAGTATAGGTGTTTAAAAATATTTTTTTTGTGCTGTTTATGGTGCCCCCCAAGACGTGATGCCCTAAGCAATTGCTTATGGGCTAATCCGGCGCTGCTGAATATGCGCTCGAAAGTGAAACCTTTATGAAAACTACGATTGTTTGTCTATGTTATTTTATCGATCCCCAATTATGAACATATTGACCTTGCAACAAGCCTAGTATGTTAGGCGTTATAAAGTTTTTCTCATTCTGCCGCCGAGCAATAATCTAAAATAAAGAATACGCCTTCCTTCTGTTTAAAATCCTATGGTAACGAAAACCTTATTAGATCTGAAAAGGTTATAAAAGCCGAAGAATATATAAGAGTTCAATGTATTTTACTCTTCTGAATCAAGATCAGGAGTGGTATTATTTACCTTGTCTGTTTAAAAAGTTGCAAACCCCGAAATCAAGTTCTAGTTCGTCTGCTTACGTAATCAGCCATCACAAAAGTGATTTTTATCAAACAAACAACTTTCGCGAAAACCGCACGAGCGGCTAAGATTCACAATCTTGTTCAAACAGCTGCGAAAAAAACAATTTAAACAAACACAAGATATAAGTGAACGTTTTACAATAACAAATCGTTAACCAGTTATATAATAACTCGCTTTGTTTTTGTTCCTACTGACCACATATCAAAAATTGGTCGAAATCGGTTAACATTTAGGGGGTGGAAAACATTATCGCCGTCTGTATGGAAAGCCGTCAACTCGCAATCCTCTCAAGTCTAATTGCTTTATTAACCATTTCCATGTAGATTCGGATTACAAATTTTCGGTTGTTTTGAAGAATGCCTGGACTATTATAAAATAAAATAGTACTTATTCCGAACCTACATAAAAAAGGTTAATAATGCGACCAGAAAACTGAAAGCGTTTAAAACGTCAGTAGTAGACCTACCCTGATGCCATACTAGTCCCCACATAATCAGTTCAAATTTTTAACCATGAACACATTTGGTGCCAGGCAGGGACCGGAACCGCTTACCATTTCGGGCTTTTCGATAGGGTATTTGATAGACTTGTTTTTACAAACCCCAAGGATGCGCTAAGCCTATCGTCGACTCAGTCCAATAAAAGGGCAACCAAACGATACAGTTAATTCGAGTAAGCGCTAACCCAATCCCAATACCCTATTATCTGTTACCCTTTTTAAACTTAATCGAACACGCTGTTTCAATCTCTTTGCGCAAGTGTTTCGACTTATTATTGCACTACCTAACAAATTGAATGGTTAGCGGCTAGACAGAGATCGCCCAAATGCGCAAAAAAGAGAGAGGCGATCAAAAGGGCAATACCCAGGTAATGCTAAGTGCTTAAATATTAATCTACCGAAACCCTAATGAACTTGGTAAGCTCGATGGAGGGAGTCAACTAGGGGTCAACGTTAAGGTAACACAATCACCACATCGACTGGGTAACCAAATGATATGTTACCCAATCGATAGGGTTAATCAAATAAAGGGGCTTACCGGTCCCTGGTGCCAGGATTAAAGAGTGTCATGCAAAATTATATGTCATAGAAACGTGTAAAAGGATATCATGCGTTATTTTAACTGAGGGCTTAGCCGGCATGTCGTGCACTTCTGGCCTTCAATCAAAATGGAAACAATAAATCCAATTAGCGACTGCACAGAGAACGGATTCGACCAGTCGTCTGAAGTGGATGGATGGCACTTAAAATGCAGGTATCATGACTTGACATGGTTTAGAGATTACGTTTAAATCTGTAAGTGATACAATTATGGACACTACACTACGAGTATAATCGTATGTGTAACAGACGTAAAGGCATTAAACAAAATAACGTTAACAAACGTCAAATTGATTACAAGAATGTATTAAAAGACCAAAGTTGAAAGTTGAGACCGATTTCTGTAGAGAGCAAAATAAATAAATATTTTCTTTTGTTTTTCCAATCTTGCTATGTTCCAAAATGTTCGCAATGTATAAGTATGAGACTAAATGTATACGGTAGGTTAGATAGAAAATACTACGTATTTCTAGTAAACTCGGAAACTCGCAACATAATTCAGCCCAGGTAAGAACCCGCCGTTTTGTTAGGGTTCCGTAGTCAAACTAGGAACTCTTATAGTTTCGCCATGTCAGTCCGTCTGCAGCTTAGCTCAGAGACTCTTAGTAGGTACTAGAAAGCTGTTATTTAGCGTGAATATACATACATATTAGTCACGCCGACAAAGTGGTAAAATAAAATCGTGAAAAAAAATTTTTTTTTCGGTTATCCCATGGTGTGAGGTGTCGTAGGATAGGTATTTTCTATCATGACTAAGTAGACTTTATTGGTTCTTGAGTTAAATACGATTAAAAACTTTATACCTACCGAAAATCAGCTAAGATAACTTTAACTAGAAAATTTGCTAAAATTTGTGTTTTTTCGGACATTGTTGTTTGTTTATAAGAATGGCGACGGAACCCTGCACTGAGCATGGCCAAACATGCTCTTGCCCGGTTTTTATTTTCATTTCTCTGACCTTACCCTTACACTTCGCAACAATGTTTGCACTGGTCACGCCTCTAACTGCGAACTACAAAGAGCTTTCATACAAAACTAGGTATCGTGCAACACAATTATGTTGTTCCAGTGTAAAAGGGCGCAAGTCTTTTGTTGCTCATGTGAAAAATGGTGTATGTCTAGTATGTTCTGTATATCATTTATGCCCTTTTTTTATTACGAGCTAAGTCGACTTACAGCCTTTTTCGCTGAAGAAATACAATTATGAACCGCAGGGGACCGGGGGGTTAAGCAGGAGGACGCGGGTGGTAAAAACGGACTAGTGGGAAAATTGCATTAACATGGGTTGCGGGTTGTTAGAGAATGGCAGCGTTTTAGTGGGGAACTTTAGGTGATTAGATATGTTTTACTTGCTTATATATGCGTTATAAGTCCGATCATCAGCAATGACAGTAAGTTATTTTATAATAAAAACTAAGCTTTAAAAACCTGACTGCATATTTTGATATTGTCGTCTATGTATGTTAAAACCACTCGTATTTTTTTACTCCACCATTTTTTTTATTGAAGAACCCAGTGACTCTCGTGACGCTCTGACGAATCTATCTAATGATACCTCGTTTGTCGAGATCGGGCGATCCGTTTACCCTCTACGGGGAAACTAAGAACGATTCATACAAACATACATACAGGTCAAAAACATTACCCTACTTCTTCGGCAGTAGGGAAGAAATAAACTCTGTTAGTAGTAAATAAGCATTGAATTGCTTCACAGATTTAGGAGATTCCTTAAAGCTCGCTGAATATAAAATTTAATTCGTTCTATGTCGTCCGAATATTAAATTTTCTGACATGTTATAATATAAATTAACAAAGATTTCGTACGAAATGGGCCTTGTAATCTACAGTTTAACGTCAGAGCTCCTTTCATACATAAACATTTATGTATATTCTAAAGCGCCTACAATATAAATTTACTCTAGACCTTGGGACTATTACGTCTCGTTCTAAACGCAATTCGCCGGGGCTATCCCGTCGCTGGGACCCGGAAATATCAAAGGAACCTTTTCATATAAGCCCTTTAACTCACAAGGGGGCCGGCGAGTGCGCAATTCTCTTACAAATTGACCATGATTGGGTAAATAGGATCTTATTTCCTTTGTGTCAGGCACTTTATACGGCATTTAATTTAAAGGGAATATAGCTAGGGCGTTAAGTTTCTTTTATGTCTTAACAGGCTTTTGCCCGCAACTCCGTCCGCGTAGAAATTTTTTGCTTTTCAGGACTATCAAATTTCCTGAGATAAAATATTTTATAAAATGTCTTATGTGTTGATTCCTGATAGGAATATCTAAACTATCATTGTGACACATTTCGTCCAAATATTTTCAACAACAAGCACCTTTCTTCCACAACATCCTTACAAACTTAGCAGGAAGTAGGATGGCAACCATAAAGACATTGAATTCTATCGTTTCAACCGCACTTCGTTGAGCGTTTGATCCCACCCAACTTGGCAGTTTAATTGCTTTGCGAACTTTTCTTAAATTAAACAAGAACAATGATAACGGGTCACTGCACGTGATTACAACTTTACGTCTAAAGTGAAAAGTTTTCTCTTGAGTGTTGTGAACGATAAATATATCATAGTAAAGAGTTAAATTAACATTATGCAAGTCAAAATCCTGTCAAAAAAATTGAGCGAACACGTAACCGTCACACGATACTTGAATTATCGGGCTGAATATCCAAGTGACACACTAACAAAAGAACACAAAGGTAGGGCATGAATAAACGAGAAACCCGGCCATTTTCAGACCGTTCACCTTCCATGCTGAAACTTTTATGTAACCTCCTTTTCGAGATCGTTGTACTGCATTTGCATTAACGATTTATTCAGTCTATATATAGGCAAAGACGTATTCTCTGATGTTATCACGTGTGGAGAAAATTAATAAGGGAAATTGCGTAGCAAGTCAAGACGACAAGAGTAGAACTCAATATTATATCCACTTAGACAGACAGTATGTCGTTATTGCTTGCAAAATATGACATAATTTTAAACATTAATTACAAACAATGGACGTACTTACTTTAGTTTATTGATATGAAAGGATTTAAGAAATTGCTATTTTATTACAACTGTTTACTCGACACACAGACAAAGCGCATTGATTGCAATCGGAACCATGACACGTCAACTGGAGTGACTTCTATTCAACTTCTTCTACATTATGTACTAGCCAGCGCCAGTTTACGCCTGGAGGTTTTAACCTTTTTATTAAATTAACCTTTGATGCCCTAGATGCCTTTTTTGCTGCAGCGGAAAAACTGTGACTAACCGATAGAGTGGTTAACAACTTTAACAAACAAGTCGACGCAATTAGTCAAGAATATTTTATAGACTCCAACGACAACAGTGCTGTACTACCGTGCGGGCCTAATATGGGTGTGTTTATAGATGTGTATAAACGTGGATCTGTCACTTTCTGGCCAGTATGTAAGTGCGAGAGTGACGGATGATTTATCTCATCAGGTAGAATCATGGTGTAGCCGTGAACGAAGGGCAATCCTCTTGCGGAACATCGCCACAATAAACTCTCGCAGACGTTTATAGTCTCCGCATATTTACTGCCCAGCAAACACACCGCCAGATGCGCTGACGTATCGTATATCATCTGTGTCTGACCAGAGCTTTCTATTGCATGTACGCTAAAACATGTTTTTCTGCGTTTCAAAGTCTATATTTATGTAGACAGTGCGGACTGTTTTCTACGTTTCGTCTGTTTATATAATCCGACGGTTTAAAAACATTCCTTCACGCAACCTAATATTAATTCCTTATTTCTTCTACTTAATGTGTCTTTATGGCCCATGCTTAGTAACATGCTGAAATAAATATAGAATCAAATCAAATAATCAACGTACACGAAGTCCCAAATACGTAACTAACGAGCTGAAAATGTATTCAAAACAATATGAGTTCATAAAAATAAGCAATCCATAATTTAAATTGCCAATATTCGGAGAGCGTGATTTGGGATAGTCATTCATTAAGGACGGGTTGTTGACGATGGATAGTTAAAAGTTGAAGGACTCTTTGAGGACTCCTGAAAGAGTCCTAATTTTACTCGTCTATAGGATAAAGAACTCTTTCGAAACCTTTAACATAATGCTTAAAGCACAATATTTATTAATTGGCATCCCCAAAATTTACTATATCTAGGATATCAAAAGGTTAACTAAGAATTTGCGAACGTGCGTCCGTAACCGCAATAAACCGATCGGCGATAAAACAAGTTATTGTATTCAATTCAGGCAAACAGCTGGACATTTATATGCCACACCCACATATCTAGCGTGACAAATACGGATGAACAGAATGATATTAAACTAGGTATTTCCTTCCTGTGTCTACGCATCAGGTACTAGCGAAGGCGTTAAAATGAGATTTTACGACATCTTTAGTTTCAATACAGTCGTGTATCTTACAAATATCCTGCCTTACCTATATTACTCATTCTTGCTCAACAGCTCTTCGTTGAGACAAACGCCGTATTCTTATTTTCTCGTATTATAAGCTCCCGATAGCGCAACGCATAGTAATTTTCCGTCTTCACTTGTTTCGTATGCGGGTGCCGTCCACTTTTCATCTGTTGTGTCTAGTTATATATAGTTATATCTCCTTGTCAATGAACTTTAGACCATGTTTACCTTGGTATAGATTATCTCAATTCAAATAGAAAAAGTAAATACGTTTACTTGTTGTCTTTGTGCTGAATTGTAACGAAAAAGGACATTATGCTCATAATTTTAATCACGTAATATATAAATATTAGGTGTTAGTTATTGAGCGATGATGTCACGTAAGCAGGTGCGACATGCGAAACAAATAAGTTTGATGGGTGTCCTTGTGCTGTGTGCACGCAAAAAACAACTAATTGCTACTGTCAACTAAACTATTAAACTAATTCGTAAATTCTAAAGTGAGGCTTCAATATTGAAGAAGATATGGGAAAATTAACAGAGTCAATGACACGGTAAATATTTATAGTCCACATACTAAAATAAAAGTTTTGAAAATATACCACACGACGATTACTTCTTTGCTGAGCGAATTAATTTTTTTTTGGTGGTATGCACTCATTCTTGAGAATTATCTAAATATATATGTTGACGACGCGGTTAGCCTAGTTGGTAGTGAACCTGCCTACGAAGCTAGCGGTCCCGGGTTCGAATCAAGGTATGGACAAATATTTGTGTGATGAGCGCGAGTATTTGTTCCTGAGTCATGGATGTTTTCTATGTATTTAAGTAGGTATGTATTTCTCTATATAAGTATGTTTATCGTTGTCTAGTACCCATAGTACAAGCCTAAAGCTTAGTTTGGGACTACGTCAATTTGTGTGAGATTGTCCGCTGATATTTATTATTATTATTTATTATTATCATCTGAAAGATACAGATACTTTAATTTCATCCTCTCTTGAACATAGTAAAACTAAAAAAATACGACTATCAAATCAAAGAATGTAACCAAAGAATGTAACAAACTGCCCTAAACCAGCTACGATTGTATTTATTTATATCTCTCGAAGATCAACTTTGAACTACGCTTTAACTATACAATTATAATTCCATAATACATGTTCTGATGAAAGTGATGAGTATCGACGAACTAGAAAGTATCAAGGGCATAACCAACGGTACGTTTACGTTTGATGGCGACCATAAAAAGTTAACAACCGACGCCGTAAACGTGGACGCGTGCGCCGACTGCCATGGACTCGGGATGGCTCAATAGGGTTTACAAGTGTTTTAGGAGATTAAAGTCGCCTAAGTCATAACTCAAGAGCTACTCGTACATGATCCGTAGCTTTAATAGAGTTGTTTTCTTTCGGTTTGATTCTTTTCCAGAATTGAAGCAGGTTTTTGTTATATCTTCAAAACAAAATTTTACAAAGATTATAAAGAGAGAAACGTATTTTAACTGTACACTCGTTTGTGCTACTGAGTATGTTTTCTAAAACTGTTGACTATTACAGTTTTTATTACACTGAACGCAGCTAATGTTTACCATTTATGGGCCTGGTATTTTTCGCATCTCAATTATGCAAACATATCGATATAACATAATTAACTAACATACGCACTGAGATTGGGTCATATGGGTCACAGATGCCACAATGTATTATTAATACTTAACAACAAAGATAGTGTCATGTGCAACGTGCCAATCAGGCTTACAAAGTAACGCCAATAAAGTAACCTAATAGATCTCCGGTTGGGCTAGGTGCTGACAGGAATGTTAACGATGACACCAAGGTGGCCAATAAACTACTAAAGACGTAAAAATATAATTTGAGACAAATATAAATGCGTGCTGGCAATTACTTCTTACACGTCCAGTTGCTGGAATGTTACTTTAAGATGTTTTTCCTTCACCCTAAAAGCTTATGGTTACCACTTTAGAGCTTTTGCACAAACTGTGCAGTTTCAGTCGACCAGAACGGATATTTCTAGTGGGAGATACCTGGGGTTTTTATACTACACATAAAAGTAACATGTGGCGTTCATCACAATTGTTTTATCATCTAATTCATAAACAATAGCATAGCAATATGAATCTTTACCCTCCAGACAACAAAAGGGAAAGAGCTATATCAACCGTACATATTACTTTTATCGGAACCTTACATTCACATCATAATATTATTTAGGAAAAGATACAAATGAGATATGCGTTTCACATTATGATCCTGAAGTTAGTCACGTGCGAATGAAATAAAGCAATGATGTTGATTTGACGATAAATGGTGCCGTGTCAAAAGAGGTTAATGTTCATTAGAACAAATGAATTAGAAGTGATAAAGGCGCTTGATTGGTGTGTCTACCTTACGTGATATATGCACAAGCAAGATATAAGGACAACATTATGACTTGGATTGGAATTGGATTTGCTACTTGAGTATATAACTGCACCGTTTGTAAGGTTAGTCGTATAGAATCTACAAAATTGTGGACATAAGTAGAAGACAAATGAACTATGAATAGACGCTTTTTCCCGCGCTTGAATACTCTGAATCCATAGTTTCAGCGTTCTCACTTCCAAAACCAACCTGGTCAATCAAAAAATATTGAGTTACCGGTTCATATATCAAATCTAGTCGGAACGCCTAATTCTCAACTAATTCTTCACCGTTTCAGAGAATCAATATTAGTTTAGTTTAGATTAATAATAGGTAAAGTAATAATAAAATAGTAGTAGTAATTCTAGCTTTTTAATTTGTCATTTTTACGTAGGTGATGGCCCCATATATATTTTAGTGAGTCAACTTAAATAAACTGAAGATACAGAAACCGCTAAGGACGCCAGTAACGAAGGCAAATCGAATAATTGTAAACCACAAACTGATGAGTAACTGAGTGACGATGACAATACACTTGTAACTATTAATCTTTAAAAAGGTAACCACTTATTATGATGTAGTAAGCTATAAAATAGAAAGCTTACTTACATAAACGGTGATGAATCAGGAAATAATTAATAAGTCAAGTAGTGAGGGAACACCTTGTGGTCTGACTTTATTTCCTTTTTTAGTACCCTAACGTGCGAAAACCGCATTATTTCTATTAAACTGGTGGATTAGTAATGGTGGTAAGAGCGGACAGTTAGCAACGTAAGGAATTTCATCACATGAATATGTCGTCTCATTGCAATTCTGTTGCAATGAGCTATCATAAGTCATGCGTTTGAAATATTAATTTAGTTAAGCCGCTAATTGTACAAACAAAAAAAACAGGACACAGCATACTGAATCACTATTTATTGATCTTATCAAGTGTTGCTATCGTAGATAGACAGGTTTTAGACGGAATTAAAATTATGGATTCTATGTATTTCGAGTTAAGTGGTGGACCTCGACCTCAATGTCATAAAAACCACTAGTTGTATCATGTGCATGACTGAGCAAAAGCTACATTAACGCGACTCACTTCCAATACAAATTGAAACATTCCATGTCCCGTGCGCAAAATATTACACAAAAGAAAAAGTTGCAGAATCTTCAAGCCAATGAACCTCAAAATAATTCAATCGAAGTCTGACCTTCAACCTACCTCACGAGACATCCGTACGATCTTGAGTCATAGAGATAACATTATTGTCACATGACTAATTAATTCAGTATCTTGACTTGCAAACATTCCGAAACAGATTTTGTACGTAACACGTAAGCTTTATATTGCGGACTTGATTTAAAAGTTGCTCATAAAGATAATGTAAGAAGTTATTGTATTGTGCAATATAACGTGGACGGTGAGGACACTGACACAATCTGTTTACTTTGATGACGTAATTATCAGTATATTTACGTACTTGACATAAATCTGATATCTTAACGTAATCTTATGTAACTTATTAAATCCCTACAAGATTTAAAACTTCCGAAATGTTCCATCCATTATATTATAAAACAGGTAAATCTAATCGTGATGTGACGTGTGTGGAGTAACATTGGCACTTTCAAAAAGTATAAAGTAAATAGTAAATAAACCAGAGGTGAATTACCAATTTACACGTGAAAAGAATTATACTACGTATGAAATGGACGATACATCTTCGTTGTCAAGACATCTAACGATGCTACGTCATTGTACCGTGCAATCACGAATGATAAGTGTACGTGACTCCAAACACGAGTCTTGGTGGCAATCCGGGGTTCTTTTTGAGTAAACCAACGAAACGATTGACTCATGTCAAGTGTTAATTGTATAAAAAAAAAATTAAAGCAAATATACTTGACAAGATCATAACATTCTGCTTAAATAATTTTATTTGTATTACAAATGAATAGATCGGTGATACAAATAAAATTATTAAATCAGAATCATAAATGCATCCATGTATCCGAGGATGAGTTCAAAATCACAATACGATTTGGTGTCGCTTACGTTAAACCCGTTTATGCCCAATATTCTAGCAAGATAAGTTTTATACCATTCAGAAATTAGTAGTTATAAGCTACACATGTTTAAATTTCAACTACAAGGAACTTGCTCGTAGCAGTACTTAACAGTTAATTTATTTTGATCGTATGTTACAGGACACAGGAAAATGGAGAATGCAAAGTGATTCAAAAATTTCCGCTCATATTCAGCGATGGACCTGACATTAAGCCCTTTTAAAGGTTTGCAATGACAGATCCCTATAAATTTTATCGTATCTGAGAGTAAATAAAACGTAAGCCGTTTACGTGATTTTATCGGCTGATAACACGTGACGTCGCATGCTGAGGCATCATAGACGCATACTGGAATAACGGATAAAGATAATCCGTGGCTTTGACGCATGTTGATAGACATTAAAAGCATTGGTCATTCAAATCGTTCAAGTGGCGGTTGAAATAATAATGAAAAAAAAACGCAAGTAATCTAAACAACGTTAGGAGTTATCTGAGGTCAGATATTACTTTTCTAGACTTCATGTGATAATCAGAAGGATATCTCGAGCAGACAAGTTGACTTTCTGAACAGACGATAATCCAAATCTGACTAAGAGCAAGTCATATTTTTTCAACAAAAGAAACATCTATTGAACCACTTTTTCGCATTTCTTTCATCAGTTTAAAGATCCACATTTGCGATGTCAAAATCACTTTCCTAGGCTTTACAAACTTATTGTTTTTATCTGCTAAGGCATGTGTCACCTTTAGAACCCTTTATGCCTCTTTTTGTTTTTATGTGGCACAAAATATATTTGACTTAATTAACGGGATAATAAATAATATTTTAACAAACAGTGTCGCAGATGGCAATCAGTTTAAAACAAAGGGTACAACGACAAAGAGCGCTTTGTTGACAGGATGTCACATCGCGCGTAGCCTGTATGGCTATATTAGAGCGCGAGGCTGAACGAGACCTTGAAACCTGCTGAGAGTTGGAGGGGTTCAAAGGAAGATTAATCAGCCAAATGCGAAGGGAGCAATTAAGGGAAGGTATTACTAAATAATTTAAAAATAAAACGGCCGGAAGGGTTAGGTTTTTGCGTTAAAAAGGTCCGAGGTTCGGAGGTATTCATGGAAGGTTTTACTAACTCTGGTTACGCTACCTGGTGTATTACTTATTCAAAGGTCAATTGTTGTCCTGAATACCAATAAATAAAAAATAAATAAGAATAATGGAATTAAAACACTTGTTTAAACTGTTTCGATTTTTCAGTCAAAAAATGATAGATAAAACAATACAATACTACATCAGCGCGAAGCAGAGTTGAGGTCAGCCATTTTACTAGAAATATTTTACTTAACAAATGAAAATCAAAACATTTTTGAAACGACACGCCTATACGAAATAAACGATACACTAAGCAGTCTATCTCTCTAAATCTTCAAACATCAATTAAGGAAATTCGTAAGGCGTTGATATAGAAATTGGGTTTTTTGGGTTACCTAGGATTAACCCAGTTCGCGGCGAGTTACTCGATTCAGCAAAATTAAGCATTTAGGTATATGAAGTACCATGTTTTATTAAGCCTCCGTCTGACCGATATTAATAGGTACCTAAGTAAAATTTATAGATAGCGGTAATTTCCCATAAATAGGATAGCTTGATCTCAGTTTTAAAGCTAAACGTTAAGTTAGCTTATACCTACGCACATTGGTTCAGGGGCGGAATAAAGTCCGAAAATTACATATTAACTAAAGTCATTTATTTGACTAAAATCTAACAGTAGAATATTTGTACAACCCTGTACTGAAAGGATTTTAATTTATTTGTAAATAAATAACACGAAACACGTAATGCTGAACACTTACGAATTTTTCGTCAAAAAAGTTGTTTCTTTCAGGTAATATATTTCTAAAACGATCGCTAAAATATCCAAAATATGATTTTTATTTGATGTGCCGTATATTAAGGTATTTTTTATGATAGATAATATCAGTGATTTCGTGTATTGGTTAGGGCATGGCTAGGATTAAAACAACATTATTTTGGCCACATTCAACATTCAATTAGATATTACTTTTAAGCTACTCCTTCCTTTTCACCAAAAACTAGCACAAATGATACCTTAATTATCCAAAATGATTATTTAATTGATTCTAGATGCTACTACTTGCAAACTTTTAAGTAATGACCATTTCAGTAATAAGCTCATTGAGATGTAGGAAAAATAATGACAGAGATAAACTAATGAATGAGGGTAGTTAATGAACAAATAACTTGATTTGGGTATAAAACGTGTACGTAGTTGTCTTTTTCTTCATTTACTATTATCGTTTCGAGAAAGTAACATAGTTCTGCCCTGCTAAGGTAAAAGGCAGTTATTTACACAAAACTACTGTAGCAATTGCAACCTTATTACCCAGTAATGAGGTTGCAATTATTTGTGTAAAAAACTGCCTTTTACCTTAGCAGGGCAGAGTTATTATTGATAGTCATGGCAAGTTTCAGCATTTCAAATGCAGAGTTAGTCGAAATTGCTATTTCAAGTGACCGAGATGTGCATAAGTGTATTGAAAGCCTGAAGATTAAATATCCAAATCTTTCAGAAGCAATACTTGGCCAAATCTATATTCAGTTAAGTAAACAATTTTTATCTACTTTCACAAAAAAGTGGAAAGCTGCATCAAGGGTGAGAAAGTATTTTTTTGACAAAAATAAATAGATTGGCTCAGTGGTATGTTTTCAATACATACAATGTCTTCAGCTTCGAATGCCGATACCTTAATAAAGTGTGTTTTTATATTTTTTTATATTCTAGAAATAATAATATTATATTTATTACACCTACTTTGATAATATTGTGAACCTATTTATTTTTTAATTATTTTGTATTTTAGTTATTTTTTAAATATTTTACTTTAGGAATTTATTTATTAATTATTTTGTATTTTATAGTATGTTTTATATGATTTTAATACAAATCATACATTTTTTAAATGTTTGTTTCATTTATTTTATTTATTTTACCTATTTATATTGATAAAACCACCTTTCATAAAAATAATTAATTCCGCCCTCCCATACAACCTGAACCACTGTGCTACGCTTAACTTGAAATAAGTAAGTACGCATTGTTTATAATTTAATCCTGTATTTTCTCCATAAGTGGATTGTATTCTTTTGAGAAAATAAATATCTTGAACCGTAGGTAGGCAGGTAAGGAATGCAACGATAATTCAGCCACAGAGGCATGACATGCGATAGTCAACGTATTTAAGGAATTTGAATGCATCAGATAATAATTCAAACCTTTCCAATGTGGAAATATATTGGCAGGTCATTTCAAATGTAACCTAAACAGGGACAAGTGTGGAAAATTACTGGGTAGTAGTAGTAATTGTTTTAAATATCTTACTGTCACTGTCGTTAATTAGGCAAATGACTAGTTTTGTTTACAAATGTATTTAAATATTAGCCATGCTTTGTTAATTATCGTCTAGATGGGTGCGCCAAAGTTCATATAAAATTGCAAATTAGATTATTGGAACTCCGAAAATGTATCTCATACAATTTTACAACCTAATGATCATTGTACATAATTTTTTTTATTACTAACGATCGAAACTCATAATCATCAGATTTAATAATATCACTAATTATACACCTTGTTTATACTAATATTTGTTTTCATATATTTTCTGATACTAACGATCGAAACTCCTAAACATTCTAATTCATAACGTTAGGTACGACGACGAGCGAAGCGAGGAGGAGTGTTAGGTAGAATTGCGACCCTACAGCGCGCGAGCCGAGCGAGCGAAGCGGCGTGCCGCGGCAGCGGCCGGCGAAGCGCCAGAAATGAACATATTTTTAACTAATACTTACATATAATAGACGATGAGCGAAGAATCACCATTCTATTTCTAAGTCCCTGCTCCGTTGGTAGTAATAAAAATGTATGAACAAAAAAAGTATAAGGAAAAAAATTATGAAGAGTGATTATAATACAAATGAGTATTAATAAAAAAAATATGATAATTGTCTGTTATGAGTTCCGATGGTAGTAATAATAAATTAAGAACAAAAAAAGTATGAGGAAAAAAATTATGAAGAGTGATATTAGGAATACAAATCGGTAGTAAAACAAAAAATCGGAATAAGAATTTGTATGAGCCAAAAACCCGATATAGGTTTAGAATTATGTAGCAATTAGAAATCCACTGAATGTGTGAATGAAAGGAAAGATAAAGAAGATAAAATAAGTGAGACGCCTAAACATCTACATTCTAGGTATAGTAAAATAAATATAGATGCTGAAGACGACCACTCTTGACCCGCAATTGTCCCTGAATTCAACTGGCAGCTGATTATAGCGAGCACAGTGATTGACGACACAAACGGAACATTAGTAGCCACATGCGATGCTGATAATTGTCAAGTGAATCATGAACTAAAATAAAGCACTATAAATACATTATTTAAAATTGTATAAACTTCGTGACATAACGATTTCAATAATTACGAATCATATTACAAAATATTTTGTTATGAAAATAAGTATACTGCGGAGAGAAACTATAATTTATCCTTATCTTAAGCATCTTAAGCAATAACTAAATGTAACAAGATTTGACTTTGACTTCTGTTTTACACGTTATGCGTTCCCAAGGACAAAAAACTATTACCACAGTGAATGCAATCCGGAGGCCTCCCTCAAGGACTGTCCACAATTACCTACAAAGCTTCTGACCAAGAAAATATCTAAAAATAATAATTAGAATATTTTGTGTTATACTTTACATTCTCTTTTAGGGTCCTGATAAACCTGAACATTAAATTGTTACGAAACATGTGGCTAGAATGCATTAAAATACGATAACAAATCATAAATATCACTGAAATCATTTGCCATTAAAAAAAACTCTTAAATCCTGCCTATAAATAAAGCGATTACAAGAATTATACCCTTAGACTTAGGATTGTACTGTTAAGTGTCCCCTTCCGCGGGGAAACGGGAGTTAAAACGGAGGCAGATGGATGGTTTTATAGGTAGGCATTTTATTGGCAGACATCATTAAACGTTCAGACTAGAAGGCGACAGCAACAGCTAATGGTCAGGTTATAGCTTAGCAACAGCAACGATCACCCCTTTATAACGATCATTTGTTCTAGGTGGTAACGCCAAGTAGTAATTAAAGCAAAACATATAATTAACAACTGCCCTTTAAATGGGAAACTCTATTGTCACCTGCTACTGTCTCTAACAGTCAGTGAACATAGTAACTGAATAAAACTGAGGAAATATACCACTTATAAACAGTTTGGACAGGAAGGAGTAATCAGGTAAGCTATATTATCTATCGCAGATCAATAATAATACGATTAATTTGTTTACGTCTAGGTTATTCGATAAATACCCATAATACTTGATAACGCTAGCCATACTTGTGATGTCATTTGCAAATAATTTAGCCGTAAATATTAACTTTCCAAACTAGAGCCTAAAATTTAGCTAACACTCATCAAGTTCATCGTAGAGGCGTTGGCGAGTACCAGTTTTGTTATCTTTTTGACTGATAAGATCTAAGTGTGCCAGCGTTTCTTCATTTAAGTATGATATTTAATCTTTTTTTTTTCAAGAAGATCAATAAGCGTCATTCTGGCTACGTGTAATAAAAAAAAACTAGCTCATTAACATTGAGCTGTTATTGACAAGACTTTGTTAACACTTCTGCTAGCATATTTGAATTGAAGTTTCGACAAAAACCACTACAGACGAGGTCTTAATTTAAATCCTTACAGACAAGTCAATAACCTTTACTTTATTGGAGACAAAAACACAATAACAATAATGCTGTTTCGTACAAATGCTATTAAGAAAAGAGTTATCACAGAAGTATCCACAACCCACATAGTCACGCAAATGAACAAAACAAAGACTGTAAAATAATTCTATCAACATATTTGATGCAAAAACGTGGCGGTAAGCCAAAATTTTGTAAAGATAATTCCGAACATAAAGAAACATTTACATGCGATGTCAATATATACAATCTAGTACGTGATGAAATTAATTTATTTACAGTAATAATCCTTGCTCCAGCTGCGGCAATAAAGGCCAACTACCTACATAATTGCAAATGGCAAGTATATGTAATGATATTCAAACGAGTCATAATGTGGGGAACTATTTAAAGGTGCTGAACATATTGGCAGGTAAGGTTACATATGCTATAGGTAACTGTAATATAGTATACAATACAATACACAGCTTTCAAGCAAATCTGTTTGTGTTTCGACCGAGTGAGCGGGCACTGAGGGCCTAGTGTAAGTTTTGCAACGTTTTTTACGTCTCGATCGCGTTTGCGTTTAGTCTCAATTAGTATGGAAGTGTGACAGCGCCCCTTGCGGCGCGTATTCGAAACATTTGACAGTTCCATACAAAGTGACACTTTTACGCAAACGCGATCGAGACGTAAAAAACGTTGAAAAACTTACACTAGGCCCTCTGGGTGGCAAATTCGTAAAGTGAACAATGTTGTGTTGCAATGTTTTGTTGTATGACATTATCAGTCGTACACGGACGCGGTTACAAACGCGTATATTTTCTGAAATGCATGTACAAAACATGACAATTAAAATGTGTTACAGCGAACAAAGACTGAAATATAATCAATAACAATTCGACCGGCAGTAATAATGGAAAATTATAAGTATTAAAAAATGATGATCCAATTAAAATGATCAATCATAAACCGGCTATTTAAGTTTGATGGGTGTTTAAACGATCGTGAGAAGGCACGTGACAATAAACACGGCTGCAATATGCGGTTCCAGCGAGGCTCGTAAACCCCTTTGATGTGTTGCAAAATAACGTATACATTGAGAATGGACGGAAAATCTGAATAATTTTGGAATTAAGAGCGCTTATATGAAATAGGTACATAATGCTTGACACAAAGAATACCCATTTTTCATAAGTACAAAACCTGGACAAAACCAACGTAGCAACACAAAAACTCAAATAAAAGTAAAAGCTAAATTTAAAAACAATATATATTATTCTCTCTCTCCTTATATCTAACTTTTCAATTAAATTTTTACACTGGACATGCTTCACCAACGAGAATAGAATAAAAACGCGTCTGTAGAAAAAAATTAAGATAGCAATGTGCCGCGGGAGGGTCACGACCCAGATTCCTTAACGATGCACGCCGACTCGGAAGACATAGACACAAGCAGGAATAAAGAAAATCCCAAAGGTAAGGTAAAGGTATACATACGCAGGAGATTTGCGCGAATTCAGTGTAGTAGAAAAAGATCTTGTTACGCCACCTTTACTATTTAAGAATGACTTCTTTACAGATTGCAATGCTAAGAAGAAAAATAAGTAATGTTATTTTAGAGATAAATACACTAAGAGCAGAGTATTGAATAATAAGGACAAATGTTTGCATGAAACTAAAGGATAAAAAGTGAGACCTTGCAAAGTAGTGCCACAGTACATTGAGAATGTAAGTGAAAAGAGTCCTTTGCAAATAGCTGAGCGAGAGATTCGTAAGTGCCTTCCGAGCTCCATAATAACTTGACCTATATTGCGAGCGTCACGTAAGTACGGTGACGAAGCTTAAAGCTAACCCTTAAGCCGAAGCATAGAGGCCAAGTTAGATTATGCCAAAGTAGTCCGTACGTGATGTGAACGAACTGACGGAGAGATATTGAATGTGTTACCACAAAGTCTAGCGTAAAGCTGAATATGAAGGTGGGTAAACTGATATCCTTTTGTGAACAATATTTGCAAAGTGTTAGACGGTCGTGAGAAAACTGCTTTGAAATAATATAGTTTTTGAGCGAAGTAAAAAAAGGCTTTTTTTAAATTATAACCAAGTTCAAACTTGCGTTGATAAAATTCTAGGAACGATCTTTTCCCAAATGAGTATATTTAAGAGAAAGAATATAAAAAAAAAATTCCATTCCAAGAGATTGATTTCCTTTATGACTATATAACGTGACTTCCTGAAATCGCAGACGTGCGATGCCTTCTCGCCATCATTGAATTTCATTGATCCATTTCAGAAGAATTACGACATGATTATGTCAGGGAAATTGTATGTAAAATCAAGCCTGTTATGGATAGCTTTTGGGAAAACAATGTTTTACGTCAGCATGATGAACTACAACAAGGAGTAGTAAATAGTAAATTAATGGTGAATTGAAGCCTAGCTTATATCAAAATTAGATAGGAACTAAAAACGATAACTCATATGTTTTAGTTTGTAAGATAACATGCCCCTTTTCATTTAAAATGCAGTTAAATACGTAAGAACTTACTTTGGCTACAGCATTATAAATATGATCATGTATACTGCATTCAGCTTAAGAATTACAAAAAGATGCAGAAGCATAGCTTTGCTTTAAAATTAAGTCAAGTGTAAAATTATTGTTAAGGTAACCAAGTCAATGCCTTGATTTCACATCAAAAGTTAAGTTAAGTTTATGAAGCTACACGCGTTATTGGATTCTACGAAACCTACCACAATCTAAGCTCGAAACTAAGCTCGTATTTCATTAGATATTGTCCGAACTTATGAACTGAGCGCTTCGGAGCAACTCTGCAGTTGTCAAACTTACAGGTTAAGCTGGGTGATATTTGTATTTACTTTAAATGTGACCTTGCTGCAGTAGGAACGTGTGTTTTCCCTGCAGTAGTTGAATTATCTGATCAGTTATCAATTCTGACTACATAAACAATGCGTCCAGTTTTCTTAACGTTGTTTGCAAGAACCGCGTTAAATCTCACAGACGCCGACGTGACTGGTAGAGCTTCTATTTCTGGCACTTACGGTCGATTGATCTGTCTACGGAACCCTCGTTCGAATACGCCGGTGGCATTGCACAACGCTGTTTCGAATTTATTAGTAGGCCAGACGTCCTAATCCATCCATACTAAATATTATATTTATAAATCGTCGGTGATAGGTATTGCAATACCGCATAACTAAAAAATTCAATAGGCTGTTAAATGCACCTTACTGGCCTACATTGTAAGGTGCATTGTGCTCTTTCTTGAATTTGTTAGTTACGCGGTATTTATTTATTAAAATTCTCTTAATTAACACTAACAGTCATGCTACACGTATTAATTATAAATGAGAAATTAGAGTACATATTCGGTACCAATCTAAGCATTGGGTACCTATACTGTGACTGAGCTCAAGGTAACAGTTGTCTCCAAGTACCGATTGGCTGATGCATAGAAACGCGACTCAGAGGTGTAAAAGATGTCGAGGTGGTATCGAGGTGGTGTCGAGGTATTGCACACGGAGAAAAAAATCTAGTTCCGTGTAACAGAATATTGTATTATATGTGACAACTATACACACATTTTTACACATTAATATAAAATTCTACTTCTGTACAACATAATTTCTAGTACCTATTACCATTTACCTAGTATCGTAGGAAACAAATTTTGTGTAGTATACAAAACCTGTTGGACGCTAAATGCATATTTTACTCTGTAACTATTAGATAGTAACCACTACAATATCAAAGTTTTCGTGTACTAGAATATTTTAACTAGAATATTTTAGTATTAACAAAAATATGACTTGTTGTCATTAAAATAAAATCTGTTAACAATAGCTGAAATCTGTTTTCCTACAACAGGATCATAACTACAATAAAATCTGGTAATATTGTAGAATATTTTTTTCTCCGTGCAGTATCACCGACGAAAGGCGGAAGTTACCTGTTTGGAAAGGAGATATATATATTGTATCCTGCAGATTCAAGTGTCATCTTTAAAAGCACAAATGACAAGGATTATATTCAGTAATTTTTGGTTAGCTCTGATAACAGTCAGAATGACATCTCCAACAAAAGGCAGTACTGATTATTTAAAACAACAAGTTGCCAACGTTCAAAAGGAATGGTAGATATATTGTCAATTTGCATGACATAACTTAATACTAATAGAAAACATACGTCCTTGGGGTAAGTCTTCACGTGACTAGAAGCCATTTGGAATAACTTTTCGACCGGTAACTTTTTACTTACTCAACACACTGGCAACGGTGGCATGGAAAAGCGTGAACAAGAGAGATAACATATAGTGGGACTTGGGTTAAATTATTACTAACAAGGACAAAGGACAGTGGTCCTTTGCTGCTGAAATTAGATACTCTAGTATGAAATAAAATATTAAGTCACCACATTAGGTAAATAAGTCAAACATAATGCTTCACAAAAATTTAAAAATACTAAATTTTATTATTTTTAGCATTTTTAGCATTACTAAAGTTACTCGTAGCAAAAATGAAATGAGAGTTATTATCAAAAAAAAAAGAAAACCTAAAACAAAAACCAACTAACCAACATTGTGAAACAAAAGGACTAAATTACCTTATTTACCTACTTAACAAATAAGGTACCTAGTCCGTAAGTCTGTGACTCACATTGTTTGCTCTAAATGTTGTAAGGGCGACTGCACAAATATATGTATAGTATAGTACACGTTAGCTGTATAGTACACAAGGAGCAAATGTAATAATGTAGGTTAACTTACAAATAAATTATTAATTGTAATAAATAATAAAAGGAGATAGTTAAATGAATCATACAATTCTTGATGATCAAACAATACCTCTACGAGTATAATATGAATTAACAACCAGACATGCAATTTTTGCTGATGTACGAATGATAGTGTCAATTCATCACTCCGTATCAGAATGATTCCACATATTTCAATGAAAATATGACTTCGAAAATATTCAAAACAAGCGTTGTAGTTATCATACTTAATAGATGTCATGTAGTTGTCCGTATTGTTAGTACATTATCTGATGATGTCTTACTTGCTTCCGTACACCATTCAAAACGAAAATAATAAATAAATAAAAGATACTTAACAGGGGACAATCTCACACAAATTCATTCAATCATAAATTCCCAAAATGAGCTAAACTGGGTTCTAGCAAGCGATATTATACATTAATTTGGAAATAAATACTTAAATACGCAGCAATTATAAAATATTCGGAAACAAATATTCGTGATCGCCACAGAAATGTTTGCCCTTACCTTGGATCGAAACTTAACCGCAAGGTTTGTTAGTAGGGTCACTACCAACTAGATTATTAGACTACCCGCGCCGTTAAATAATGTAAGTAGCTAACAATTGATTTGAAAATAAAATTTATCTTCTAATTTTAAAAGAAAATATATACTCTAGAACAAATTTCAATGTCGCCGATAACTCTCACAAACAGATAAATTATGCAGCATATTTAATAACCACTGTCCAGTGCAAGAAGCCTTTCACACGAATAAGTAGGTACACTACGAGAAAAATTCAATAAATTTGATAATACGATGCAATAAATAAATGAATCGAACAGTAATTTCTTTAGACATGTTAACGAAATTATTGTTGACAATACCCAACATACAGAACGCGTCACAAAACCTGTCGTTTGAGACCTAGAAACACTGCCCAACGCCATTCATCCAATCGCCGTAGATTGCTGGGTGTGTCACATAACCTAGGTCTAAATTATGTCATCCGACTCGACGTAGGCGTCCCGAGTGGATAATACAGGCGTTTATTGCTGGAGACGAACCGGCATAATCTGGGTTATAAAGCGACGTATTAACCTTATTCGTCGCAAAGATGTTTGGAGCATTACGGAAATTTAAAAAAAGTTGAAGTAGGATGAACATATTATGAGACGCGAAGATAAGTTAAACGCTAGAATAACAAATGACAATTTATAAGCAAGTGGTACGATGGCCAATCACATTTTATTGAATAAAGTTGAAACGAGCTAGTTCGGTTACTACGAGATAGATTCAGTTACGGATAGAAGTGATCGACGGAATCCAGAAACACTCAGGAATCACAAGTAGACGAGTAGAGAAGTAAGACGGCTCAGTTTATACAAAGAGTAAGCTCATTTCATTTTTATATGTATATTTATTGAAGTAAGTAAAATGCGTAATTTGCTTAATTCGTATTTTTGAACTTGAGCATCCCTTTTTCCCTTCCTTTAAATTAATTTTCTTTTATCCCTACATTCTAAAGTTACGCAGAGATCAATCAAATAGACCAAGGGTAATAAAAGACATAAAGGGAAAACATAGAACGTAACTTTTGTTTACCGTAGGGGTAACTCCGATAAGAAAACAGCCGACTTTATTGTGAGCTATGAGCTGGTGCGGGCACGCGATGTATCGATAGTATCGCAGCACTCGGGGGTTATGGGGTGCTTACGTGATATAAGAATTTATAAAATGATAATTGAAAGGGCAATACTAAGATTCTAATAACGTTTAAAATTACTAAATTATAGGAAAATTATTATTTAACGAAAGGCAAAAAACAGGAAATTTAGAATTTTTTGAAATACTTTCAAGTGTAATTGCTGATTAAAAAGATCAGAGGCCCGTATTCAGAGTACAAAAGTATTAATTAACTCCCCCGAGATTTGGCGGAAGAGGAAGGTCGGTCGCGCTCCGTTGCCGTCTGCGACGCACAAACAACATGTAATGAGTGTTTTATTCAATCTTTTTTATACGTCCCTTAACCTTTGTGACAGTCGCAGTTGGAATCCAGATCGATTTTTAAATTGAATGAACACATTATGTGTTCGGTCGTTGTATATTGAACCGTCTTTTAATGTGATATGATAAATATCTGTACACACATCAAAAGTGCCAATGGATAAAAATATCTCAAGAATATTTTGTTTTCTTAACATAACGTAGCGTTCATATACATATGTATAAAAACACCAAAAAAAGCCTATGGTTTTTTTAATATCCCTAGACGCATTTGATGTGTGTACAAAATAGTAAGTAAACTTTTTGTGTTTGTTTTTGCTATGAAGGAACTGTCATCTGTCACAGATATTTGTGTACTTAGAGATCCCATCTCTTGCAAATTTGTATGAACTTTATTCTAAAAATAAACATTTTCATAAATTACTCGAAATATTCAGATCAAATAATGTTCTACTGATGTAAGAATGATTAACCGATTTACAAGAAGCAATAAATAACATAGTGCACACGAGCCATGTAAACAAAGAGCTTATCTTATATAAATCATTGACGAGTTATAAACAGCGGAACAAATGTACGCAGACACGGCAGATTCTGTAACGGTATAGAACAATTCCAAGAGCGGCTGCCAGGGGGACTGGCGGTTCGCCAGCCACTAAAACCCAACAGGCCAGATTTTATGCGATACCTATTAGAATTTTAGAAACAACGCATTCGACGAAGCCATCTGAACTCTCGTTGACCAATGATAACTCCAGTGTCACGGCCGAGAAACGTTCAAAAATAATAATCGGCCGACATTGACATACGACCGACCAAACATTCCGGCACAGACAATGTTTTTCTTAGCACCAACCTTAAATTGTCTCTGTTTGGCCCATTGGTTGACTGGTAGAGAATGCCTTAAGGCATTAAGTCCTCCATTTGTACTTACTTTGTGTATTGTGAAATAAAGTTTAAGTAAATAAATAAATGTTTTGAACAACGCACGCGCGACGCGAGATAAGTCAGCCGCACATTTGTGTACTTATTTAGAAAACAATTCCCTTCAGTTTATTAACGATGAAAGTTCTACTATTGTATCGCAAAGTTCTAGCATCAACAACATCTCGTACAACATTAATTCGACGCACAAAAATAAATTCGAAATATTTGTCGGTCCGACGGCTAATGTTATCCCTATTTGAATAGACCTCTATGAAACACCACAGAGACTCCATTGTCGATTCTATTACATGCCGGTTCCCATGATATTACATTATATGGCGTTGATTAACGTTTGTATTGTTTACGAGGCACATCCATCATGGCACAAAACATCAAACAAGACGATAACACGAAAATATTATGTGCATGAACTGGGACATCATAATTGGTATGAAGAGGACAATGAAGGAAATTGTCACTTTTCTAGGCATCCGGGCGTCCAAATTGATACACCGCAATCCGACCTCCGATCCTCCTCACGTGTCGGGCAGTGTGACTGGAGATAAACGGTGCTCTGTCTGGAGTTCTTATCCCAATTCATCTATAGAGACGACCACTAGATTGATCAAGTTCAATTGGATACGAAACAATATACGAAAATAACATCTCATCGATCACAAACGCCACCATTCGAATTCCGTCCAATTACATGTTAACGTGCGAGAGTAGGAAGTGAGTCTTGGAATTGGCAAGCACGATCTGCACGACGGATGGAATGCAAATCTGTGACGTTCATAACTGGGGTCCGATGGACGGTGGGAAGCCAGATAGCATCGCACGCATTCCAGACCTTGAGTCACGGCAGGAGGGTTCAATATAGATCCCGATATGATAGATAAGGGATATTTATGGGACTTTTGTTCTAAAACAGAAGTTATAGAGTTGAATCTTGTGTGTGGTACGGAAGATGGCGCAGTTGCAGACAAGCGACTCCTCCGGCAATTTGCCTATTGCCGAGTTCAATTATCGCCCCTCGCACTCATTACTGAATTAGCGCGAGAGCGTCGTAGAATTTAGTGACGCGTCTGCACCAGAATTGAATAGACGATCCGCGTAACCGGTTCCAGTCTGTTTACACTGACTTCTTGGCAAAATAAAAGTAAAGAAACGGGCGCGTTAAACTTTTACAATTCCCAAACGAGCTTGTGTACAAAACAATCATAATAAACTATTTTTAAAAGGAAAGGAAGCAAGTAATAAACTGGGAGGCCAGTAATTTATCGAGCATAAATTATTTCAATATATTTTGTGATGTCTGGTAATGGCAACCAATAAAGCAGTAGCGGGCAAGTAATTCTTACCGCGGTTATAAAATTAACAGCTTCCATCCAGGAGTGAAGGAGAATGTTTAATGACAATAATAAGTGGCATTTCAAAATATTTCAACCTGTTTCCTAACCACGACTCAAAAGATACCGGTAACTTAATAGCGATGGATAAGAAAACTTTATAAAGCAGACGATGTATTTATGAGGCGTGAGCTATAAATAACTTATCGCGCTTCCGAGCCATAACGTAACTTTGATAACCAGAGTCGCGCATAGGCCGCGTTCCGACCTGCTGTAAATATGAATATTAATAAAACTGAAAAAATAACCGTTGATTTATTGCAATCACTAACTAGTTTACAAACGTACGTGATAAATTAAACAAAATTGAAATTCATATCTCTCCGAATAGCTGGAGATCCCTAAAATGTATGTAAAGAGAGAATGATTTTAATGATGCTGAAATATTGTGTTTTAGGTCACTGTTTTTGAAATTCGTTCAATTGACCATATGCTAAGGCAACTGATGGTAAATTCGACGACGATCTAATTGTGGTACGTTTCTTTGAGATAAACAAACTCCGCTGTACCGAATTATAATCAAGTAGCCATGATGCAGCCTAAATACGGATACCAGGAGACATGGAACGAGTCTTTCACAGCATCCTCAAAATACTTTAGGTAATTAAACGTTGCAATTGTGAACTTACCAGGCATGAAGTGTAGTAGGGCAGCAGTAATGGGGTAGAGGCTGGGGCTGTAGGTGATGTCGGGGCAGGCATAGCCAAGAACGGAGACGACCCGATCTGCCACCGCTCGGCCCTTGCGCGTCAGGTGGTACCCGAGGCAGTGTGTCGCTTCCACGAAAGGTGGCAGCATGATCGGCTTGTCCGGCAACTCCACTGTGCCAAACACCTGTAGGATAAACATTTAAATTAGTTTTTTTAACACCTAAAAATCATCAGCATTCTGTTTGATCATTAAAGATGACATCATAAGGATTCATAATTACGCTTATTTAATGAAACAAACAACTCATGACTATTTGTAATTCAAGGATAACTTAGACTCAAAATACAGAATCAATAACAACTTTAACATCAGATAATCTCCTGTTTTAAAAACTGCATGAAGCTGGTAGAATAATGTACATAAAAGGTATTTTATTTTAGATCTGTTTGGAAATATGATGCCATTATAGTCCGTAACGTTCCCCAGAGGAAGACAACCATTTGGACTGCCGGTTTATTCGTGTAACACAAACGATCAATTGTCAAGAGATATATGGCAATGCAAGCCCCTATGGGAGTTAATCCCATAATTTCCGATGGACATAAAGCTACCATCGCTTTATTAAGTCACGGACGTGATACGAGGTTATTTTTACACCGAACATCTTTTGTATGAACATGCAAATTGAATCAGTAAACACATGAATTTGTTATCCAATCTAGAGCCGACAGATCCACGAGTTGAGCCGTGATCATCCACTTTGCAAGCAAGGCCGCCCTCGATATTAGACTTACGACGAACATTTCGCTTAGTTACACGGTTTCAAAAGTCTTTTAGTTTTATCTACGTGCTGCTGTCATTCTTTTGTTTGACTCTAAAGACCTTTTCATATGCAAATCATCAAAAGAAACGTGTACTTAAAATTTATTTCTCGGTATCTTATTCTACTGTTTTGCTGCTTTTAATAGAACGCATGCGACTGCTGAATCTCAAATATCTAATTTCGAAGCAATTGACCCATTTGTCGTTGAAAGATATAAATTGTCTGCAGAGCTTTAATGCTGAATTCGAACTGGCACCATTGTGTAATAAAGTTTAACAACAATCATCGTTATTTTCTACGCGTTATTATTTAGACAGAAATCTTAAGCGTCGTTAATGTTTTGTATAAAATCTTCAACTTCTTTGAATAGCCAAGAAAGTTTTTCGTTATCTTTAGAGGCTTGTACCTCGCGTCATTCCTTATCATTATCACAGTCATCAGTACTATGCAAACAGACTTTATGGTCAATATTTTCGTGAACAGATAAGAGTTGTTTTCATTAACTTTTATATTAACACTAAAACGATCTTCAACGATGAGATCTGTGGATATTTCTAGAATGAATTGGCAACTTTGGTAAGATAAGGAGAAATATCGGCTTCAAGATATCCTTCGGCGTTGCGTGAATTCGGCCGGTCGTTGACTCGTGGCATCGTTGACAAAACTCGAATTCGAGCAATAACCGTTTGCCTCCGAAGAATCCGAATGAACCCAGTTCTTGGCGGTTGGCAGATTCTTTTTTTAGTCATCAGATCGTGAATCTGCCATTATTCGGATTAAGAAAAAACACGAGGTAAATAACGATACATAAAAGTCCTTGGAACCGAGTTCAGATTAAAACAACAGTGTTCAAGATTTTTATCACACTTTAAAATAATAACTGCACTTTAAGGCCACTTGCAGGAAACACATGTATCTAGACTTAGTCTTAAGTACAGTTAAGTTGTGTCAAAATGTATGGAAGTTGTTACTTCGCCGTAGAGTGTTTTCTAAAATCTAGATTAACGACTTAATCTAGATTTAACTTTTTCCTGCAAGTGACCCTTAGTAAGGAAAAGTTTCATTGTTTTTCATTATGTACAGTCAAGGGCATTAATATCTATACAGCCATCGCGTCAAATACATGGACCTTATTGCCAGTGGCATAAAGGCGTATAGATATTTTTGAGATCTTGGGAACGTATATATATTTATACCCTTGACTGTACGTATACAAGAACAACCGAACCGGTCAAATGGTTGGTGAATATAGATTTGCATGTCTTAATTTTGAACACTTCATTTTATTTTATATTTCCCGTAAAATATAGATAATTAGCTATAGATACGTCAGGAATTTATCAGATTTCAATTATTTATAAAATTAATTTCATTATTTTTTACTAAAAACAGATACGGGCAAGCAAGTTATACAACTATGCCAAGTTGATAGCATCTGTAGTTGCTGAGAAAAACAGCGGTGACGTACAGACGGACGGACAGACAGTACCTTTTTTACCATTTTAATACGGAACCCTAAAAATAGAAGGTTGTTTATAGGTACCAAGTTCGTATTTGAAATATAAACTAGTTTGGAGGCAACATAACGGTAGATAAGGACCTAAAAAGCAGTCGAGAGAGTTGGTTGGACTCGTTCTTTAAAGTTCTGACTTACAGTGTCACTTTACACACAACTTTAGTTTGTCAGTTAAAAATCAGGGGAAGAATGTCACCCCCGAATGGGCATTCCTACAATATAACTATTTATTATAGTACTTATTTGTGTTTTGTTTCGTTTGCGTCTAGTCTGACGTGAGAATTTCAGTTCCATAATACTCTTCCTTATTTCTTATGATAAGAGCGCAGTCGGTCCTGCAGCAGAGTAACGGAAAATGTTTACTTTAGCACCTTTACTTACCACACTCTACAACATTATGACAAATTTTAAGACGAGTTCACTGTTCAATTGTGAAGTGCCAACATTTTCTATCTTTTGCCTCTTAAGGTGGTAAAACTGTAAGTAACAAGTGGCTTAATAACATGCATGTCAAGTGAAAATGGGTGTGCTTTAATATGAAAAAGACTAAATTAATTTCTATAAGGATAAAAGTGAGTAAAAACGCAGTAGAATTGGGTTACATAAGTTGTGAACACTTTCGTTGCACCTGTTGGAATTTTTGTCATTTTATTCTGTCTCTTGAGATTCATTTCTTTACCGGCTTTAAGAGTCGTAAAGCTTGGAAAATGCATTACATTGTTAAAAATTATATTATTGTTACAAAACCTTTCGCTAGCGAATTAACCGGAACCAACCGGATCAAAGGCAAAAACAAAAAACTCACTTGATAACGAGTAAAACGAAGGAAGTAATAATATTCGGAATGACACTGCAGAGCCGGCAGCGTGAGGCTATCTCATGTTGGAATTCTTAAAAACCAGTCTTGCTTACGTCACGCGCACACGCCTCAAAATATTAAGCAGGCTTCGACGTCAAGAGAACAATGAATACGAGTCATCTGAGGTTTTCTACTGACCACTGATGAATTATAAAATTTGTCACAAGTTTGCTAAAACCTGACAGACATCTTAAGATTAACTCGTTGACAACAAGATCGGTTTTGACGTAGGTTTGAGATGTTAACATTATCGGAAGATGCTTAAAAAGAATAATAAGACTAAATTAATCTAAACGAAATTTCAAAGAACATGTCCGTCAGCACAAAATTTTTAAAAAAGCAATAACGGCGAGTGATAAAAAAGACGATGAAAACAAATTAAAAACGTGAAACGTCGCACGCAAACGCGAGGAACATAGCGAGACCGGCTGCAATGGTATTCTTTATCACAACAACGTTGAATTCTATGTAGAATTCAATTTTACTATCAGCAAACCATTTTACTTTGCTACCTATAATACGTAGAACCATTTTTCAACCGGAGACAACAAAAAAACAATCCAAAGTGATTCTGGGATACGCTGTTTTTTAGAAACACGTTTTACAGACCTTGATACAGAATAAGAGCAAATCCTTAGCAACTTACTTACGCCTAGAGCATTTAAAACTAGACTCTCGCCAATAACGTTAGAGAATAACAGTGAGTCTAGGCGCGTCTGCGATCTATTTACTATTTCCAACGCGTTGCGTCCGGGCCCCTTGAATAATGAAGTATGGCGTGCGTCCACTTTTTGCGCCCTGTTACACGCAGATAGACCAGCTCTAAATGTTGGCCTTGAGATGAATTACCTAATGTCTCACTCTATTTACATTAACAATGATAATGAAAGTAAGGTATTTATGTACTTAGCTTTATTAAAAAACTACGCTAATTATAAGCTGACTAGTATAATTTCATGTGACTGAATTGGCTTCGCAATAAATCTTTATATTTTATGTATTATATTGTAATTTACGATGTAGTGTAAGGTCGTTAGTACCGAGTCCTGAATGTACTGAGAAAACATTGTATTAGTCCAAATAACTACACCTTATTCAATTTTGACAGTATAAATGTAGCTGAAGTATCAAACCAGATTTTGATGATATATGCCAACAAATTTCATTCAATTAACCGAGAACACAAAGTAGATCAATAAAATTCAGCCTTGACTGCACATACTACGTTTTAATATTAATACAGCGAAGCAATTTGTATAACCATTATAAATCAGAGCAAGAAACAGCCGTCCGCGGATGATCGCGGGCTCTTGCGTGATCACCACGCCCCCCGCGCGCGCGCACCGGGCGTCCTTCGCGCGTTTCAAGGCCGCCCACACGCTTAGAACGCCAAACTCGTTTCGAAAACAGGCTCCATTGTTTATAACAGCGGACCTGTTTTGGCTCATGAGGTTTTTTAGGAACCGAACGGTCTCGCAAAATGTTTAGAATACAATTTAGTAATTGAACTCATTTTCGTACTACAATTTATCTTCCATTCATTCTCTAAGCACTTTGATTGTTAAAATCGATAAGACATACATTTTACACAAGAACTGATATGGCTGTTATCATATATAGATATTATTTGTGACGACATTGATAAACATGACAACGCACAAATAGTCAATAACGAAAACAATAGCGTTTTGGCAAAGGGGCAACTGTTTCTGCATCTGTCTGAGTTCCAATAGCACTGTCAAATCATGATCTTGGCAATTGTTTATACAACGTTAGATATATAACGATTACGATATTGCTAAACGAGATCAGCATAATAAAATCGCTAAAGCCGTTGGAGAATATGTACCTAGGTAAATAATAATGATGAATCCATGAGATCAAACTAGTATGAAGATGAGAATGCCATAACATTACACTGTTACGAGCCACAAATGGCGAAGTTAGTTAAGTAGCAAACCTGTATTTGATTACATAACTATTAACAACATACTTATTTACATTGTTACTTAAATTAAATCACGTCCTAACGATGAAAATGGTCAGTCAAAGGCATAAGCCGCACACTCTAACCATAATAAGTATAATAACTAATGAAATAATAGCATTCCGCTTTCAATGCATGGACATCTATTACAATGATCTGGCTGTGAGTGCATTTGCATCAACCTTGGCTACTTGTGGATATATGCGGTGGTATTGAGTACTTTCAACACGCGCCGATTCGATCTGAAAATATATAATGATCTGAGTAGTTTAGTTGCTCGATAAATTCATGAGAACCTGGCATTTACGGCGAGTGAGTATTGTTTATAACGCTCTAGTAGATCTCATTTAATAAGGTCGAGATAACATCTAGTCAAGCCACAATCAACTTTCTGCTAGCAGTTTATTTTTGTACTACGAGAATTGATTGATTGACACGCTAAATATTTACATACACTTACGAGCACAAATCCAATTCTCTACGTTTTGTTTCCTTTTTATGTACCTCCGTAAACCCACGCTGCTTATGCTTCGTTAATATAGTAGGGTCATACACAGAGTTAGGTTCAACATTGTCCCTTCTGTTCCTAAAAGTTAACGACGTGGGAGTTGTTGACTCATATAATTTCGATACAGGCCAAAACTACACCAGACTCCCATTACGCCGATATATCCTAACCAGAAAAATTTGGTTTCAAAGTCCTTAACTTTCTGGAACAGGAGAGACAACTTTTGTTTCTATGGCTGTGTATGATCCAATAGGATAATAAAGAATAAAGAAAAAGACAGAAGACCAGTTGACAGAAGACCGGAACGCTTGGCTCTTAAATAAGGAGAGAGACAATAAAGA
This sequence comes from Tortrix viridana, assembly GCA_963241965.1. Lineage (NCBI taxonomy): Eukaryota > Metazoa > Arthropoda > Insecta > Lepidoptera > Tortricidae > Tortrix > Tortrix viridana. Next base: position 16,812,278 of record OY725172.1, read on the forward strand.
AAATACACAACCAAGGATGAACGGAGTCAACAAAATTCCAGCCTTGGATTTTACAACGGTTCATGACTGGAAAATTACAAAATGACGATGTAAAAATACTTTCAATAAACCATATGACCCGCACGAAGAGTGCGAAGGACTTGACATTCCTTTCGTGTTCCATTTTGTTTTGATCTTCTAACATTAATCTATTCAGTCAGGGTGCTCGTGCGATTCAACTACATGTTTTTTACAACTACACTATTCACTGGTGAAATAGTGATTTTCTCTTTTTGTGGTTGCTATTGCTACTGTCTGATACTACTATGCACAGCAGTTTCCCAATTCCAAATTTGAACCCATAATCGTGAGTCGAAGCGACATAATAATCTCGCGTTAATATGGCTATTCCTTTACGAATTATATATTCCGGCGAGTTTAAAATCATAAACCTAAACGCTGTATCATTCCTTTACAGACGATTAAAAAACCAGTCAAGTGCGAGTCAGACTCGCACACCGAGAAATCCGTATTTAAGCCCGTACTTAAAAAATAAAGATATAATTTTGTACTTTAATTCGTATGAAATAAAGTCTATTTTGAGTTGCCTACATTTAACACCAATTTTCAAAGTTTTTTAGTTATTTCGCAAAAACAGTAAATTTCGAACACTTCATTTTATTTTTCCCGTAAAATATAAATAATTAGCTATACATTAAGAATGTTTCCGATTTTTGGTTCTTGAACTTCGAAGATAAGGTGGGGAACGGTATTTTTTGTACATATTTGGCTATAAGTCAAAAAAGTACGTCATGGAAAATTATAAAATAAATTTGTTTTGAAATGTGAAGATTAATAAGCCCTTTCATAATACACCCTATTTGCCATAATCAAATCACTTTCATTTTTCAACCCCCCATTCTAGACCCCTTGTAAATTTAAAAAAAAAAAGATTTTTTTTTAATTAAAATAGATGCGGGCAAGCAGATTATACAACTATGCGAAATTTCAAGTTGACAGCATCTGTAATTGCTGAGAAAAACTGCTGGCATATAGACGGAGACGGACGGACGGACGGACAAACGGAACGAAGTCTTACCATAAGGGTTTTTAGGGTTTTTGACCATTTTGGTACGAAACCCTAAAAACAGAGAATATAGACCGTGCGTCAAACGCATTATATTTGCGGTTGGTCTTTCTGTCGGACCACTTTATCCAATTAGCCGTTGATTGTCGGTGGCGAGAGGTCGCGTCGGGGTTGTGCCTGCACTAATTAGAACCTTCGCCCACGTGCCCATTGTTATTCCTGTCTATACCTAACCCCACTCATGTGAGTGAGGTAAGTGAGGTTATAGACAGGAATAACTTTGGGTATGTGTATGTACCCATACTCAAAATTATACACAAGCAATAAAATGATTTATGCGATTAAAACATAAAGGCACCTAGACCAGTAAAGAAAACGTAAATGCACTCCGAAAATACAAAACTTTTCCTATGTGGTTGGATAAATAAATACTTTTTGGCGGTGTTATTTACGCGCGCGGATAAGATCGAAGATACTATTTTCGGCAGAGCAAATCCACAAGACGGATTCCGTCTGAAATAACTTCGTGTTTTACCATCGGACGGTGCGCGACTGTAAATCTTTCGCGGCCAGAAGTCGATAGTTGAAAACACACGCATAACCGAGTCCTAGTGAACGGCATTGGAGCCGAGGCACTTAAGAACGAAGATATTGCTCAAGGGGCTGATAAATTTATAATTACAAACGAATGCATGTAAACAAACATTAACAATGTTTTCTGGAACACGACCGTCTTTTAATAGGTATATATAACCTGATAGTAGGATAGAAATGTAAACAAATTAAGTTATTATGTAGAAACTTCCATTTGTACCTACTTCGAAGCTAGGACCTAGCAGGACTAAGTTTTGGGAAATTCCAACCACGTCACTGTTTATAATAATTAAGTTAGAATTAGAATAGACAACGCTGTATTTTGCAAAATTTAACGACGAACTAATAATAGATGTAGGCGAACCTGTTCCGTAAACCTGTTACGCTGAGTTGGGACCATTTCGTGACTAGATTCTTTCTTCTAGATTTCTTTCTTTCTTTCTAGATATTAGTCACTCGGGCAAATTCCGTGGTCCTGTTTGGATGGAACACAAACCAATAGACAGTTTGATAATGCAAATGTATAACGATATGTGTCATAAGCCTAATGTTTCCGTTAAGATACGTCTGACTTGAATCAATTCTCAAGTGAAGAACGTGAATGGAATGTTTTAAACAAAACGAGTCCCCAACGCGCCGGGTATAAGGTTTAATTTTGACATTGATATAATTATACAATAAATTTGATTGAATGATTATTACTTAACAATAAAATCATGATCAAAATGGATTAAGCCCCCTACACGTCTTCGAATTCAATATGGTAACATTGATGAAGTTTAAATCTGTAAGCAAGCTGAAAGAATCGTAGAGCTACTTTTAGACCAAAACAATTCAAAACCAATACGCGCGCAAGATCTTTTACATCTTCTTTGACAATTCCATCCGGAAACATCAAATGCTATTTTTAAAAACTGGGCAAGAGCATGTCGGACCATGCTCAATGTAGGGTTCCGTCGCCAATATTAGCAAATTTTCTAATTAAAGTTATCTTAGCTGATTTTCAGTAGGTATAAACATTTTAATCGTCTTTAACTCAAGAACCAATAAAGTCTACTTAGTCGTGATAGTTTTCCTTTTAAATTCGTTATATGTGCTTTCATTTAAGATTTTTTTCAGATTTTTATTACTTGAAGTTTTGGCTGTAGGAGTGGGGGGGGGGGACGACGACACTTAACTCTAACAAAAATTAGCAGTTTAAAGCTTAATATTTCACAAACGGATCCCTTAATCAAAAATTGTTTCGTCGTTATTTTGTCGGCTTGACTAATATGTATATTCATGCCAAATAACAGCTTTCTAGTACTGAGAATCTCTGAGCTAAACTGCGGACGGACGGACAGACGGACAGGCGGACGGTCGGTCATGGCGAAACTATAAGGGTTCCTAGTTCGACTACGGTACCCTAAAGACCACTGTCAAATACGTTTTAGAATTATATGTATGCAACATTGAGACAGTTATAGGCTGAATGTAATGAAGATTGATTAAGAAAGCGTTTCTAGAATGGGTTCAGACACAATGTTCGATAACCTCGGACAAGTTATGCTTGTTTACAGCGCCTAGTTTGATTGGTGCTAGCGAAATGGCGTCGGGGTACGGGTTATCGCTGGGAGCATATTGACAATATACAACTGAATTTGGATTAGGTGTCTCGTATACTATCTTAGACAGGTCCTACCAGCGAACCGATTATGACGCCTGTATTGACAGTGGCACTAAGCAATTGTATATTGAAGACAAACAGCAATCATACGTACAGATTATATTTTACTATAAAAAATTTGATGTTATGCGTTTCCGAGAAAAAGCCAGCCAAGTGCGAGTGTGCGTGTCGCGTACCGAGGGTTCCGTACTTGTAGGTATGTATAGTGCGTCCATCACATAAACGGTACACAAATAAGCTTTAATTAAGCTTAGGATAACTAATAATAATTAACAAAAAAATAAAAAAAACCCATTAAAAAGGGTTAAATATAGACCGGCCTCATAGGAATTGCCTATTTAGTTAAATTAAATATATCTAAGCCGGTGTCAAGTAGGTATACCTATAATAGCAATGAAACATGATTCTTGCCGCCGACTTTGATTTTCAGTGGGTTTTTGAAGACGGTTATATTTTTTGTTAACAATTATCTTATTATCTTATCCTTTGTTCACGCGTGACCCGTTTCTTGGCATAGTATTGGCATTGAAGCTTATTCTTTTGGCCCATTTGACTGGCGGTCGGACTTTACTTTACCGATTCTTGTATTTTGAGGTGAACTAGAACAAGCAAGCCCTAGGCTCCATCATTGTGCGTGAAGTAGCTTTCCTCCGTTTTTTGCCACTAACATATCCAGCGTCAACGAGAGTCATTTGTCCTGGTTTAATAAATACCGATAAACAGTTTTTGTCACGGGCGGTGGACGCGTTAACCACAAACTCAACAATCCCAATGAAGACATTAAAGCAACAATATATGTGTTTCAAAAATCTTGTTTTTCGCATCGCCTTCACATTGGCATTACTATTGGCAGTGGTCTCAGATAAGGTACGGGAATAGATCGACCTAATAAGAGGGAAGTCTTGCGCAACGGTCCCACACGGATATGTTTGGTTAGGCATTAGTTGCACAATAAGAATACATTGGAAGAGTGATAGTTGGTAAGCTGGTCAAGGATGCGGTTAAGCTGATAATACTGGGTTTACGAGCAAAAAGTACTTCACATCTAAAGATAATAATATTAATTGATTCCTAGACTTTATACATAAGATGAAGCTACTTGTATAGTTTAAAAAAATCAAACAAGTAACGTTAATAATTCTGACCTACGTATGTTTTCGATGTTTCAGTAAAAAAGATAAAATAATTAATGAGGATCATGTTATTGAGAGTAGTGATAAGAGAGATAAATATATTAAATTTAATGAGCGGTCCGCGAGTTTTGGTCGCCTTCTACAAAATAACAAACTCATTACGATTGTTTGTCAATTGCAACAAATTTATCTGTAAATGAAGTAAATAAAGCAATCGACGTTGTATTTTTGTACTCTACGCTTGTTTACAATTAAGATAGACACGTATAACAATATTTATATTTAACAATGATGGTTTGAAATCTATCTACATGGGCGACTTTCTTGCATATTTTTTGCAATTCAGTTTTAGCTTGTGCCTCTATATTTTAAGCATGTGCTAATGATATAATGATAGTTGAGATAATGGTAGAAATAGAAGAAGACCTCAAACAATAGAAGCAATCGATAAATAATAAAATAGATTACAGCATGTCTGGTAACGGGGACGTTAGAGCTGATAAAAATCAAAACATTCTGACCTCAACAGGGTTCAAAGACCTCCATTTAATTAGCTAAGCGACCAGTCGTCTGCCGCGCCGTGTGACAACATTGATAATGACAATATTATTTTAGTTAATTGTTGTTATGACAGTAACGTGATATTAACAAGTAATCAATTAGAAAACCAAATAAAATAGGTCAAGCAAGAGAAGTATCTCTAACTTCTAAAACAAAACCTCTTTCAGAAAGTTAGGAGTAAATTAAAAAAAAGGGAGGTGATAATAATTAACATGATGATGTCATAAAGGAAAAATAATTACAAGCAGAAGTATGAAGTTAATAATTAGGGACACATAGTAGAAACAAAACCACTGGAAGAATCAGCAACGTGTAAAGGAACGTAGCACTAATGTCAACAGTCTGCTGTTAAGTAATTCGTACAATATTTAGCGATAAAAATACACTTTAGGACTCGGTGTATCGTTTCGAGTGTTGATACATACAAAGAGTAACCGCGTTTATGCATACTGATTTGTAAGTAAGAACGCAACTACGTTCTGGCTTTAATTCGTTTGTAAAAAAGACTGCATCGTTATTTCGGATTTCGGCTTTTTTAGCTAAATATACAGGGAGTCCTGCAATTAAAGATCCACATTCAACCTATAGTCAGTCTTGATGTAGTAAAGATCCAAATTTCCAAATAATCGCAACTGAACGAAATTTTGATTTTACGTTTTATTTATGGACTAAGTACTAAGTACTGTAGAAAAAAAATTGTTTAGTACCCTCATGGTCAATTGGCTTATACAATATAGCAGAATATAATACAGAAGAGTTAAATTAATATAATTGAGAGAATGTTTTGAGTAATTTACTAAGCTTACTGTTTTGACAAACTGATCGGAATGGAAATAGGGTGGTTATTGGTTACTCTCTCGAGAACTAAATAACTCATTATAATAAATTAATTACTAAATGACATTAGTAATTGTATTTCACCTGCAAACAACAAATAGTCAAATAATAGAGTTGGATGACTATAAGTACCGCCTTCTAAACCGTTTTTTTTTCTAGGATTCAAGACAACATCTATAAGGGTAATGTTCAAAAAATTAGACATGATAACTTACATAATATTTTTTCTATGGAATTTTCCGTTGTACAACAAAAAATAGCAACACATTTGTAAGAATACCTTTCTTCTGACTTCATCGTTTGTATGGTCGATTACGGCTAACTATTTGCTAATTACGAGTATGTCCAACTTTTTGAACTCCACCTGTAAATCAATCGGTTACGCTCAGATTGAAATCGGTAAATAATAGCGTGACGAAATATTTCTTACATGTTAAAAATGGTTGTCTAATGATTCGTACAACAACTTTTTGTCTATTTGCCATTTGCATAACTTCGGTTTGTTTAATGTCACTTGCCACTATTCACTTTGCCTTATAATCGTTTAGTATAACATTTTTATTTTGAATAATATTAGGTTGTATAGTACTCATATTGTCTAATCGTCTATTTGTCTACGTTCGTATAATATGCAAAGAACTCGACTCTGGCTTGTGGTGGTCCCAATTGAACCTAACACTGCTCCTCGCTGTGCTGTCGTCGCACCTAACTTTTAATTTCATACTAAAATGGAAGACGATTTTTTGATGAAGTTATGTGTTTACACAATTTTATATTCAGTAATCATTCTACCAAACAAGCATTAGGTAACATGATCATTCGGTATAAGAAGATTAGAACAAACTAAAATTATATAAAACGTCAATAAGACTAAATGTATTTCAATCAAATGATTATTATACTAAATAAAAATGATGATAAGTGATATTCGACAAATGGTTAATTATACATAATGTTGTTAGGCCAAGAAAAATTAGGCAAAATGTTGTTATATCAACCAAGGGAATACCATTCAAAATACATTATTTATTTATTTATTTGCCGTGACACATCGCTTTATTGAACCGAAAATATCCTCATGATTCAAATCTGGCTATCAAAGATGATGTGCAAGTCGTAATTCTTTTACAGAGTTTAATATTGTATTGTATTAAGTTCTAAGAATGGTTATACAATAGACAAAGCATAACATAATATAGAGACATTAATAAGGATTTGTGAGAAATAACACTTGTGTCAATATGTCGAGAATTACGGTTTACGGACAGAAGAGAAAACAAAATCATTTTAGGTATACTAGTATCTATGTCGTTGATAATGTTGAGAACACAAATACTGCGAAAATTGTAAATCCTAAAAATTATATTTATGAAAATTAAAAGTAAATACAAAACATTGATGTTAATAATGATAGACAAATTATCTTGTTACCACTAATGCCGACTAATGGTTTTTAAATTGCTTCACTCGAGATTAACGACAGTCCTCAAAGAAAAATCTCAGAACAGAAGAAAAAATAATTCAAATCAATCGATTCTTTATGATAAATTTGCTTTCCCTGTAGTCGCAATATTAATTTGTTCCAAACTGGTTTCACGATTACCATTCTTTCTTAATAAATTTCACAGTTTTGCTTTACTTTTAGCAAAACAATTTAATGGTTAGTGTTTATGCGAATTAACTTTTAGCTTAAACACAAGAAATCACAGTGCGCAAAATAGTGAAGACAGATATTAGCCCGAATTCCAGTCTGACGATAATTATCACAGATTAAAGGGTAAGTATTTCATAAAACGGAAGCCACAGGCTAAACTATAGTTTCAAGTTACAATCAACAATCTAAACCCAACCGCAATGAACACCAATAAAGCCTCCCAACCAGCAGAGTATACAGTTTCAAATGAACTAGTGTAGCATTTAATTGATAGTGATTGCGTAAACTCGATTATCGAAACCGCAATAGCAGAACTAGCATGACTCGACTTGTCCATTTATGTCCGAGTATTATTAAGTACTAGGTGTAACATTTGTAGCTTTATATTTATCGTGCTAGCGTCTACTGTCGGCGTTTTGCAGTTTGCTACATATTATAAAGCAAGCTTTAAATGATTCGAACTGGACGAATTTGCAGCAACACATGTTTCAAAGCAAAAAGGAAACGTTTTACTCAAAACTAATAGCGAGCGCGTTTTAAACATGGAATGAATCGTGCAAACTAACTAGGTACTGCACACATTTAGAGGATTTTCATTTATGAAGAGAAAGTTAATATTGCACACTAATTTTTTATAAATCTAGTTTGCATAACTGGTGTGTTTCTTGAAAACGGTAGTGGTTAAAAATAGGCACTTAATAGGCTAATTTTAATAGCCCGAAAAGTAATTAAGATAACCAGCAGAATAAAGTTGGAACGACGAAAATAAACTAGCGGCAGAGTATAGCAACCTATATAGTTAAACAAGGAATAACGACAACGGGCACGAATCCATAGCAAATAAACCATATGCACAAAGAACTCGTAAACCTCGCCTTAAGCCCGATATAGCTCTTACTACGTTGGTTTAAGACGCCGCAAATATTGACCATTGCAACCGTCTCAAGGTCAGGAGAATGTGCGTTAAACCTAACAAGTGCAGGAAATAAGTTCTTGTTCCTTTGTCGACTTCCTGTGCTGCTTGATCAATAGTATCTGCATTAGTCATAACCGGTTGAGCCTGGCAGGTGATCTGATCAGCTGACGCCAAGGACGTGCCTTCTGGAGCGTCAAATCAATTTCAGAAACGTTCTAAGCAAACTCGATTTACGAATTTGAATACAAAACGATATTCCGTATCGTATAGTTTTTTTGTAAGAGTAGAGGTAAATGCAGGCGTACCTTCTCTGATAGCGACAAAACAAAACGAAAATAGTACAACGGTTGAACGTTCTGTTGGATCATAGTGCCAAAAAGTTCTGGTAGCGAATTAAATAATGTTAGTGGAGTGCATGTAAACGTAAATATGAGCGTTCTTCGTGATTCTTTGCATACATAAACATTTTTCAAGCGATACAGACACAGATACTAAATAAACTCGCTGAAATGTTTATAAAAGAAACTCAGAGGCTAGAAATAATTCTAGACATGTGACGTGACCTGATGTAAATTAATTCTTGAAAAGTAATAGCACTATATATATGCTTATTCTGCTACTATATACAATTACTTTATCAAATGTTATTTCAAAAATCTAGCAGAACGGTTTGCTTAGTGTTGTTTCAATAGGCACAAATTTTAGTGTCGCATAAAATTCAATAACAACGGTATTATTGTTTGACTTTACATAGGTAAAGGTAGTGGCCGTAATGGCAGGCGTCCAACTCCTAAAATAGACGTTCATCACTCGGCTTTTCTCACCTTCAGCTTCTTGCACCGGGGTCACGTGCCAGGGGGTATATTTGTAAATTCCGGATAGTTTATAACTACTGCCAAATAGCAAAGGATTATGGAAAGGGTTTGTAAACTGGATTTCTGTGAATCGGAACGGACGGATATGCAGAACGTAAAATACTGTTGTCCTTTATCAATCACGGCCTTAAGTTTTAATGTTTTTTTTTAATGTCAAAACTTTAGGTACCCTATTTATATCAAGTCTTTGGCAAACAGCGGCAGTTCAATTCACTGTTATTTGTCAAATATTTTCGTTGCATCATTTTAATTCAGTATATCTAATATGATACATGTAAAACTAGAATTTGGCTACTAAACCTAAATACAGGCTGTATTTAAAGCTCTTCACGTAGTAAAGTCTTTATGTAATAGCAAATAATTACAAATCAGAAAACCGTGTAAACCGTCCACATTTGATCAAGAAACAATACATTCATGAATAGTATCGTATAACAATTAATCGTTTACGTAACGATTATAACGAGTCATTAGCTTTGTCGGTTTCGACTAACACACCTGTCGCCACACTAGAATGCACAATCACAGTGTGCCCTGACCTGTTTTGTAAAACGGGAGACATCGTTAATCAAATGCCTCGTGTCGATCAGATTGATGAAAAAATACCCAGAGTTAATAAAAGATTTAAAATATTCGAAGATGCTGAAACAGTCGCAAAGCTTTTCATTTAACGATTGCAAGAAGCCGAAATATTATCTAAGTACATATATAAATAAACCAATATCTGATCCGTCGGTAAAGCAATGTGAAAGCGTATGCGTATATAATACTGATGTACAAACTTTTGAGTACACAGCTGGTATTTTGCCAGATGACGAGAAAACAATACATGAAATTGGCTGGGAGCCGGCAAAGAACCGCGCTATAGAAGACTATTTAGAGAGGCATTCGCAAATAATTGTCCAAGATGAGATAATTCATGTAATTTTGTATAACGTAATAGCAATTAAACTAGAAGGAAAACCTACCATAATTAAAATTATCAAGAATCACGTCCAATCGAGTTATATCATTGAAGATCGTTTTAAAGCTACTGCCAATTAAAGCGTGTCCTAAAGAGGCAGGGGTTTTTATATAGGGTGTTTTTTTATTCGTCTAAAAATTTTTGTGGGTTAAATCAGTAAGTCATACTGACCAACGTTCACTATGGGACCACTCCGAAATCGAGAAAAAAAAATTGACCATCCCATACATTTTGGCTAGTCAGCTGACGATGTTTTGTATGGGAGGGTTAATTTTTTTTTCGCGATTTCGGGGTTGGTCCCATAGTGAAAGTTGGTCAGTATGACTTACTGATTTAACCCCCAAAATTTTGTAGACGAATAAAAAAACACCCAGTATACATACTGATCATTTTCCAATTTAAGCTTAGTTAATTTGTCCATCAGAGTAATGCCATATCAAAGTCCCTGCAGGGGATTACACAGGCACAATGTTTCTAATAAAGGTCGCCGGCGAGCCTCGGTGTAATCGGATTTCACTTAATGAGATTATGGTACGCTGTCAGCGTCGCTTCATTTATATCAGAAATGCAATCCTTATAAATAACCAGTAATAAGTGGGTGAGCGATAATTAAAACTTTATTTAATTACTACTGTGATATTCTGAATTTCATTCATTAATATAATATCTAGTTTTTATCTATAATAATTATTGAGAATTTCGTTTATGATTTACGAATTACTAGATTCTTATCTTATCAGTTTTATCTATCTGCTAGAGTAAGTGATGGATAGCTGAATTGCATCTCAGTACCGAGGTTAAAAGGTCAGCACATAAATAAATATTGTCAACTACGCCACATTACCACATTTCAAGCCTAAATTGCCATAGCTTTCCCCGTGTTTGCCTCTGTCTAACACGTGGGGAACGTGTACGTTGGAAAGGGAGGTGTATTGGAAAGTTGACAGAGACGGCGTGTGACAGATAGCGAGGTCAAGGCGCGCGAGTCGTTGGCACTGCACCATGGAACAGCTGTTGACTGACATGTGACTCTACCGACGCGTTCTCACGATACTAATCTTGAATATATCCTTATTTTATAATAGTATAAAACTAAATTATTTAATAGAAGCAGCTAACCACATGGTTTAGACGCAGATTTTTACAATCGTGATATAATAAAGAAGCTGAACGTAAAATATACTTGTTGATCCTTTGCTTCACCTAAGTAATCGCAAATTGAGAGTGCAAATCGTATCACACAGAATTGATAATTCGAATATCACAACTTAGCATGACGACGATCACCCAAATGGAAATAAATTATAACATTGCCTGAACAAATACAAAAGTGAGTCAGTGATAATCGAAAAAGCACGCAGATGCAAACCGACATTTTTGAAATCAAAACATAAACAGATGAAATCACATTTAATGGAAAGCGTTTATTTCTGTATGACATCCCCAATGCCATCCTGATTCTAGGAATACCGGAATTTCTTTGCAAGGTTAGCATCAAAGGAATTTGGGGCTTTGACTCATTCAACGGATATCCGGATGAGTAAGCAATAAGATACATTTAAGGGAGACACATTCCCCTTTGTGTCGTGATTAATGTAAAAATAGGGAAAAGGGAATTTCGTCTCAAATAGATTGCGCAATACAGACATTAGTCGTAAACATGAATCTATACAAGGATTGGGAATCTTTCTAATGATCAGAAATGGCAGAAATATTTTTTTACCATAAATAATGTTAGAGAGACATATTATCTAGTTTAAACGAATGATACATATAAGGTTTGCACTAGATACACAAATAAAGTCATATTGTGTCGTTAGAGCGCGTGCGCGGTACGAAGGTGAACCAGGCCCCAGTTGACGCCGTGCCAATCGCGCACGCCGAAATAATATCGTCCACATACACTGCACTCACAACATGGACCGAGTAAATAAAACGCAATTTGAATTACAAAACGATTTAGTGCAGGAGGCATCGAACAGGAAACATCTAGTTTAGTGGGAATAAATTATTTTGAAATTGGGAATATTATCATTAAATTATTAACTTCTTACTGATGAGTTTTTTTTTATGTAAACTAGCCAATAATACCAATCACTTATGGGAAAACTGGACATGATCTCTGTCTGTTATATTTGTAAATAGGTACTCTATCCGCGTGTCCGTCCGCATAGAAGTCGTTTATTGAGAAAAAGTATCCTATATTGTTGTGTTTACCCTAATTTCACAAGCGTGGGTTTAGGCGTTGAAAACGGAACAAACAGAGACACTTTATTTTGTATTTTACCACAAGCACCCTCTCGCATTCATAATATTAGTCAGTACAGTCCAAGAGGCATGTCCATAGAGAGACCCGACTTCAAAGCTATTGTAAAGAAGTAAGAATTCAAGCAACTTTCCCGTTTAAATGTTCCCTAAATAGCAAATATGCTCTGGAATTGTCCTTATCTAATACGAATTGAACACTGGAAGGATGCTTTTTATGTTTCAATTATGAGCGTGCTTAATCTGGTTAGCAACAAGATAAAAGGAGAGCGCATCTCATTCTAATTAATTACGACAAAAAAAAAACCTGTGAATTTTGGGTACTCTACTTTCAGAGTTCGTAACTCTTAAATGACTCAACGGATTTTCACCAAACTTTGATACGAACACTCGATTAAGTCACCTTTTAAACAAGAAAAAAACTAAATCAAAATCAATTCATCCGTTTGGAAGCTAGGATGCCACAGACAAATACACAGATACACATATTAAACTTGTAACACCTCTCTGTTTAGCGTCGTTTAAAAGGTGAACCTTTCCTGCAGGTTCAAAAGGAGAAACTTTTACGTGGACTCTTAGCGTTTCTAAATTTATCTAATGAACTTTTGAAATTATTTATATAATGACGACACCTTTTAACGAGCTCTCTTTGACAAGATAACAAGCAATCTCATGTGATGAAAAGTGCGCGGAAGCTGGCGGTGCGGAATCGACGAAAGACTTTTTACCATATACGTCCCAAAATATATGTTTTAAATGTTATACCTGTGCGGGGAGTAAAAATTGCCTTTTCTATATCGATATATGCCAAAATAGACTAGGCTGAAATTTCTGAAGGACTAACACCACGCTACAAACAATTAATAATATGATTCTCAGAGCTGCATAAAAACAAAAATATTATGCTTACGGTCTTCTCGCTAATAAAACTGTCGTAAAATCAATGCTTCTTATTAAGTCCCCGACATAACATTGAATAGTGGACGAGCGGAATATTAGCAGATTTGCGAGCAAAGTCAACAACTTCGCTAAATACCGTGAACAAATTATTTTCTTGAAACGCTGCCTAGTTAACATGTCACCTCTTTATTGCTTTGTTTACATATACACGAATTAGCAATACATTAAAAAAATACCCGTGCGCATTTACCTAACAATAGAAATGCCGAGCAAAAATGTCCTCTTTAGTTCCATGTTTGCGTAGATTTTCGAATGCGAGAAAAATAAACAGTGACGGTATTATACTGTGTGGTGATTTGCGAAGGATTTCTTAAGCTTCTTAATTATTTCATAAATAAGGCATAGAGTACTTACCTTGAAATTTTCATTTTAGACAAATTCTTCAATCCCTCGCGAGCCAAGTAATTATTCTAATAGCTTTTAAATAGACTATAAAATTATAGTGACCTTGATTTAAAAGAAATTGATTTAAAAACAACTACTACATTCATTAGCGTATTTATCAAAAATACCTTGAAGTCATTAATTTGAATGACTAACTCTCTTGAGCTCTTGAATTAATTGTTAAGTAGACAACATGCTGGCAAACCATACTCCAAACCAAATTACATATTCCCGCCAAACAATAAGCAAATGGTTAAAAAGAAAACGATGATAGTGCCTGTCATTCTGAGTAACAAATCTGAATCTTACGCTGTTCCTACAAAGTGTGTTGTGGAACTGAAGTACATTTGTCACAGTACGGTATCACAGCATTATCAAACGCAATTAGTCGGCCATTGTTAGCCACTAATTAAGATGCTAGTCTATTGTTGGGCGCTAGACGCGGAGATGTTTTGACTTTTGATACAGAAAATAATATATCTTATTTATTGTTTCAGGAGTTTGCCTGTTCAAGAGAAATGGCGGGTGTTCATTGGGTTTTCAATAATCTAATACGACGACATTCTGTACTCAACATTGTTTAAAGCAATATTACTCGTCTCGCTATGTTTTGTCTCCTTTCTATCCTTCCCAGCCTTGGCAATGGAAGATCAAAACAAAACAAGCGACCGTTTGCAGTAACGCTTAGAAAATGTCGGATATAAGCCAGCTCACATGATTGAATAGAATCTAGATTTATGCTGCGCCTATATCTACACAGGCCTGTAGGAGGATCTAAATTAAATCACACACACTTTTTTGGTAAGCAGCAAAAGCAATGTTCTTACTAATATCATGTGTAACATCAACAACATCGTTATCATTATCATGAGGTATTAAATGGTTTAACTAAATAGAAACATTACGAAATTTGAACCACACCCGATTTAGGTAAAATGTCTTACCTACCAAATATATAAATTTACATGGGAAATTTAAATAGTATTTATAATAGGAGTACTATTTTTGATTTTTAATAGTATTTACATACATTCAAGATTGTTTTTTAACCGCATATTATTATAATTGCATACAAAAACCCGCAGAAAAAACCAGGTATAACAAAGTTGTATAGAGAATCGGCGCGTGCGTTGATGTCGCAAACAGGGGCTCGACGAATGACAACATTGCCCGCCCCGGGCAGAGGAGGGGGTCGGTTTATACACAAATATATAAAAAATGTTGGAATGGAAATAAGCTAGCCTTGACCGAAAAGTTAGTCTTAAAAATATGAGTATGTTTTTATTATAATATTTTTATTAAACTAACCGCACGTTTACAGTGTTTGTTACATGATTGATTACATAAGGAAAAAATGGGAAATTAATTATTATTTCAACAAATTAGTTAATAGCACAGCTGCAACAATTTTTCAAGATATGTTTATCACACCGGTATTTTTTACGAGAGCCGGCATCGACGCAATCATCGATAACGCACAATAAAGATTACTTTAAGTTCTCAACAATATCTGTTTCAAAATCGATAATGCAACACGTGTAGGGATCCATTGAACTATACGATCCGCAAATAAAGCTGCGCCCGGGCATCACGTGACACGAATCAATTACGAGTAAACAGTATGAATGGGGACTAACGAAACTCCAAGGTTGCTCCATGCTCTACACGTGTCGTGAGGTTTAAAAAAAAGGTTACTGACCTGCGTGACCATGTCCCAGTAGAATCCATCGAGCATGGACTTTCCATGCTGGTGCTGTCGGCAAAGAGCTGGCCAGAGCAAGGCGCGTACGGGGCTGTTGATCGGCCAGGAGTTGTCTCTGATGAGTATCTTGAGGTCTCGTTTTCTGCTCTGCTGGAGCAGAGGTTGGACTTCCTCGTAGGTTTTGAGGGGGGCTTTCTTGCCTGCGAAGAGGGGTGTGGGTAAGCACTGTGTCCAAACGGGTGTGACGGAGGCGAGGGATTCCGCGCTAGGGGCGCGGAAGGCGGCCGGTTCTATGTACATCGCGGTGGCACGAGGCACATGCTTTCGGTGCGCGCGCGCCGCCGGCACTGCACGCCAGCCTCCGCGGAAAATACGATAGCGCCCTGTCACACTTCGATTGTTTATCTAACCGTGTAACGCGCTCGGGGCCTTTTGGTCCGGGCATAATTTATAATTAAAATTCAAAATATACGTTTTTTTTTTCACAATAAATTGGAATTGTATGATAGGTTCGAATGTTTATTATAATAATTATTATTAAAATCGTTATGGAAATTAAACATAACTGTTTTTTTTATTATTAATTTAGGATTTATTTTATTTACTATTATTGCTACGTTTTAAGCAAGTATTTTTCATAGATTTTCATCGAATGTAAAATGTGTAAATACTATAACAAACCCAATTAAACGAAATCCAATTTAACAAACATCATTAAAATACGCACAAATAAACAAGTTAATGTTTAATGTAGGTATGACTAAAAGCGAAAAACTCCAATAACAGGCAATACTTATTATAAAAAAAGCTATATGTAGGTATGCGCTTACGCACGTCGTAGCACGGAGCAAGTGCGATACATCGTAATAATAGAACGTATTAAATCTCCTCAAAACGCAACTGGCCCAGCGCCAGCCACCAACATACAAGCAATTAAGTAGAGCATTCGGGCACTTCATTTATTGTTGAATCCTTTATCCTTATTGAAACAGTCCATTATTTTCAATCCAGGTATCCGCGCAACACAAGTTAATATATTAAGTATACGCACATTTACGCAAATTGCACGATTGCTTTCTCATCGCTTAACAATTTTTCCGTGGACGGTGGATTTGTTTAATTACCTACCCATGAAAGATTCCGATCCATCATCCGCCAAGGCTTAGTGGATTTTCAAGTACCTACTCTAATAAAGCTCTTCGTATAATAATTTCACCGTCATTACATTGTACATCAGTGGACATCTTTCGGCATGATATGATGAAATAAATATGAAAATTAATTCAATAAAAAAAATACTAAGTAATTTCAACCGTAAGCATTAAAGTGTTAAGTTAAACATTAGCCGATGATAAAACGAGGTTATCTACAACCGCAGTCTCGGCCGAGACGCCGTGACCGACACGCGTAAGATTTTGTAGAAAACACTCAATTACTTTTTATTTGTACACGTTAGTGTTTTGCGTCAGTAGAAAAAGTAGGGGAGTAGAATAACTTCATTAATTGACTGCAGTTTTATTTTAAGCATTGCTGCTCGGGTTACTTTGATGCACTTAATGCGCAACTCGGATGTCTTCTCTTACGCCCGGTCACAATAATCAAACCGCTTTACTACACACAACATTTGACAAATTTTAATTTTAAGCAGCCTTTTCTATCTGCGGTTTGAAAATTGTGATCTGACACTAATCGTGACTATCTCAAAAGAAATAAAGCAAATGTAACTGCGAACTTTGAATTTTGGAGATTTATCAGTGGAAAAGCGTTGAACAATTTTTTTGTAAAACGTCATTTGCATTCGATGGACGCGGGTAGCAACAGACTGAAAAATAAGAATTCCTATTACGAGTATGATTGCTTTATTAGGTACATGTTAATCAACAACAACAATCGCAACATTATCATCGATGCTAATGGCATAGAGCGTTAGCAATTTCACCAAACGATGTTAAATGTCAATCGACTGTTAGTTCATATACATTTTGACAGCTCTAATCGTCTGTTAAGTTGTAGGTGAAATTCGGCATTCATTAAACGGTCGCCACCGTTCCGTCGACTAAGTTGGGGATATGCATCCCTAAACTTTTAACTGAAGTCGCTTAAATATTAGTTGCCATAAATTAAATAAAAGTTTTTTTTTATTTATTTAGGCAACAAACAGTCTTAAAAACGACTTTGAATCAACTTTCGTTGCTAAGTAACAACAAGTTCATTTGTTTTTTAATTTTCATCTTAGTAGTATCAACGCCTTGTTAGGCTCATATGGGATCAAATCGCTTAAACCAATAACAATTTAAAGCGTGAATCGTTATGAAATCAAAATAATGACAACATAATTAGATCTTTTGCGGCTTTTTTACTTTTGCTCCGTATTGTTTGGCTTCTATAAGTTCTAGGTCTTGTATTTGTTGATTTAGTTCTTCATATTGATTGGATTTAACTTCGGCGAACTCAGTAATTGTAGATATCAAGACCAAGACCAAATTTATAACAGAGAACACTGAACACCTAATGAAGTAACGCCATGTAACGCAACTAACTTTAGCAACGCGTAACATTTCTGAAGTTGGTAAAACCATTATGCGTGATCATTTCTCATTTACATACGCCTTCGCCATTTTGAAACTTGAAACAAACATGTCGCTCGTTTACTTTTTTCTATCAAATTTTACCTTCAATAAGATGTGATATTTTTTGTACACATCAAAAAATCTTCTTTTCAAAGAATTCAATAAACAGCAATATATTCCGTCGTAACCAATTCGTGAATAAGTACCTACTAGAATGTAATTTTGTCTGTGATGGGTATCTGTAGCCGTTCCTGCCCAAAATTGCACAAAAAGGATTTCCTTTCTCCGATCCCTTTGCCTTTACTCGTAACAGAATTCCATAATCACATCTAGAGTTTACACTTAGCGGCTATTGATAAAGTCTGGATCATATTTATAGTCTGAAGTAAGTAGAGGTCTACTTACTTCAGACTATAAATATGATCCAAGAATCCAAGAATCTGTTTATATTTTATAACCTTAAAATGTTAATGTTATGTTAATGTTATGTCAATGTATTATTTACTTATACTTTTTGTGCAATAAAGAGTTTACATACATACATGTTATGGATAACATATAAATATAAATAGGTATATATAAATATGGTTATAAAATATAAATAGATTCTTTGCAAAATCTTAATTTAATCAGCATTATTATCGATCTACCGCAACAAAGTTTACATAAAGGTGTTTATGCGCAGCCTTATGTAAAACCTATTGTCCTAGGTCAAGATATATACATAAAACGCTCTGATAACCACGTCGCGTGCTCACATAATCTGAAAACACTGACATCTATCGACAATAACAAACATTTCAATTAAATCATCTACGATCGTTACTCGATACGCGCAGTTTCAAGTTGGCAAAGCTGAACATAGATGTCACTACCGTGCGTGATTTCTTGTTGCATACTATAAGTCACGTCTCGTGTCAACACGTTGGAATTAATCTACGTAACGTTTACTTACAAAAGTGTATTTCAAATTTAAAAAAAAATCATTTAAAATCTCTGCTAAAACTTTATACATATTATTTAGAATACGAGTGTTTTATTTTAAACAGATATTCTACTATTATGACCAAAGTTTCTTCTCTCTTCTGTTGTTGCTGGAACTTTACACGATCAATAACAAATATCAATAAATTTAGGACCAATGTTGCTCTTACTATTTTCCATCACAAAAGTGACTACATTTATAAAGCCTATTGATTTTACAATTTTTACCATCATCGCAGTTTGTACAATACCCGCAACCGCTTTATTAATGAATCTGTTTATTCATCCTTGGCAAATTCAAAGTACTGAGAGCGAGAATCTCTAAAAGAAAATATGATTCAGATACAGACTAATCCAGCCTTTTGTTGTTATAAACTCAAGCTTAATTAATTTGTCGAAAAGCGGGTATTGAATACGGAATTATATGAGAACTGTTTGTTTTTTTACAGCGGGGAAAACGATTATGTGGATCCGGCGTGGTCGCAAAGGAAAACTCTTGGCTTTGAAACGGTTCCAACGAATCGACTCACGCTTCGGACGCCGAATGCCGATCCAAATGCTTCATGCAGCAGGCATGGTCAGGGTATAAATAGATGTAGGTACTGAAATTCAGTTGAAATTTTAATTCAATGCGAGCTTGGGATTCTCGGTTATATACCAGTGAGAGGCTGATGGACGAGTCCTGTGTAGTGTTACTGACTACGTAGTTTCTTCGGTTCACATTCAAATTGACGGGCGGCGACCTGACCTCACACTACATGTTACTCACATTACTGAATGTTGTTCATTATTTATTTATCTTATACCACAAGCTTTTATTTAACTTCACTTACGTATCAATGTCCTGGAATTTTGCAAGTTAATTTTGAACCAGTTCCCGTTCATGGAATGGGCTGAAATTTGGAATACGTATGTAAACCCAATGGCAATGCAATATTATGGTGTCATTGAGCTGGTCTGATGATGGAGACGGAAGGTCGTCATAGGAACTCCTAAACTAGCTACACATGATAAACCCGTCGTGTTTGGGCTCGTTGGATTTGTCTTGATAAGCAGTTGTTAACTGCGAAAAAAAAAGTACAGTCGGCAATAAAAGCTTGTCCCAAAAATAAAATTTTTAGGTTATGTTATTAGTTTTACAAGGATTTTTGTCATAAAGTTGAACTATGTCTGTTGTGTTGCTGTGTTTGTCAAATGTTGGGAGTTTGAGTTTGTATATGTGTACCGGATGAATTCAACATTTTCGACCTGGATTCTCTAGATTTATAACTAGTGTATTGCATTGTCGTTGTTTTAGGGTTTGTTGGATAGTTTTTTCCATATTAATAAATAATCTGGTCGTTAAAAATGTTGAAAGGTTTAATCTATAATTTGACAGAAAAAAATTCTTTGGCCTGAACTGAACAGATTTACCTAATTTCACATATATAAAAGGCAAAAATGCAAGAATAAATGATGTTACTATCAATGACTTGGACAGTACACCGTATGAGCCATCTAAAACAATAATCTCTGTGACAATCACTATTTAAAATGCATTCTGATTAGGTACTGTGATACCATACATATAAGTGACAGTGTGTAGCGCAGAAAAATAATGTGATACAACCGACCGGGACAGGATGCTGTGATAATTTAAGCCGCACAATCCATCCCTATCCCTACTAATATTATAAATGCGAAAGTAACTCTGTCTGTCTGCGACGCTTTTCTTTTATTGCATATATTTATTTTATACAGGGCTAACCCCCTAACTCTTAAAGTATGCTTTATCACTTTTGGTTAAGTAAATTGGAATGCTACAATAAGGAGACAAACGTTCAATTAAGCAGTACATAGTTTACAGGAATGAGGAAAGTTTAAGCGAAAATGTAATACAACAGATGTAGATTGCAGAATATTATACATACATCACTTTGCTTATGTCTACAGGACGGCTAGCACATGTTGACCGCAACTTGGTTGTCGCTCGGATATCCCTATCTAACTAGTCTGTAACGATAGAGATGCACTGAGCGACAAGCGAGAAAATACAACTTGTCCTAGCCGTACTGGTGTCTCGAAAATGCTACGTCACATTGACACCGGAGGTAGACCAGCCTAAGACGGACCGAAACAGACATTTTTTTTTTGACGGAGTGGAAAATACGTTACGCATCATCCCCACACCGAACCAGCCTAACATGACCTGAGTAAAAATCGCATGGTCTTCAAAATTTGCCAGTTTAAACTTTAAACTGGAAATATCTTCGTCGCATACTTTTACCTAGGTCATGTTAGGCTGGTTCGGTGCGTGTTAGGCTGGTCTACCTCCGGTGTCAATGTGACGTATAATTTTTAGGACACCTGTATGTCTGTCTAGTGTCTAATATAAAACGCATTGGACGATAAAAAATGTTTGCCATAGCGTCCATTAACGAATTCAAGTTTGACTAATTATGACTATGATCACAATTATGTTCGTAGCAATTAAATCATAGAATAAGATTAGGATATCCAATCCGTATCTCGGTTTTTTCTTGAAACTGCCAATCAATCACTCTTAGCTCTAATCAATTGACTTAAACAGGTTTTAATACTTAGATAGGATTTGGAGAATTTACTTTACCAACTGCTTACTTGATAAGATTGGCACAAATTACTCGTGTAAGCAATTGATTTTCCATAAATATGATGATGCATGA
Source organism: Tortrix viridana (assembly GCA_963241965.1). NCBI lineage: Eukaryota > Metazoa > Arthropoda > Insecta > Lepidoptera > Tortricidae > Tortrix > Tortrix viridana. The sequence goes on from OY725172.1 coordinate 16,834,093, forward strand.
TGTCTGCGAAATATGAACAAACTAACATTAATTGAGGTAGGTGTTGTTTGTGTAGAAACAGCGAAATTGCATTTTTTCACGCACTCTAATTTCAAGAACTTGCCACGGTACGGTCATATTAACTTTAAAATGTCCATTTGCACATTTTTTTGTAGTAGGTAAATATATTTCAGCCAGACTTTAGGATCAGATATCATGTAAGTACTTTGATTTATTACGGTTACAGCAGTAAGGAAGGATCCAATGTAGGATGATTCGGTTTCCTAAAAAATTGATAATGTTATGTACAGTTCGCCATCAAATATATCTGTACATATCAGAGTGGTCAAAAATATTTGAACATGCACTCTAACGCCTTGGCAATAGAGTCATGTTCAGATATTTGTGAGCACCTTGATTGCTGCAATATATATGATGGCGACTATACCTATCTATGACCACTTAGGTGTCTCTTTCTTAACCACCGACGCAAAAAGAGGGGAGTAATGAGTTTAACGTGTGTAGGTGTTCGTGTATTTGCTATCGTTTGTTATAGTTTTTCTTTGACAGACGGATAATTACTTATGCACAAGGTGGTGTAGAAAATCGAATAGGTATAAAACTTCCGTTAGACACGCTATCAAAAATAAAGTCATAAGTTCTAAGTAAGTAGTCCCGACACTCAAATAAATCAAAACTTATAGGGTACTTCCCCCGTTGACCTAGAATCATGCAATTTGGCAAGATAGGTAAAGCAAAGTAAAAAATAATCGAAAATTGTTAATTCGACCTTGTAACAAAAAAATATTCTGAAAAAAATGGGCAAACAATTAAGACTCGATTTCCGTGATGGACGAACTATCTACTTACATATACCTAAGTCTGTACTGTACGGCACCCTCGGTGTGGGAGTGAAACTCACTTGACCGGTATTTTTATTATTAAATCAAAATCAATATAAATTACCTCTGCAATTAGATGATTAAAAGATACAGTTACACTCTCACCACCCATTCCACGCGGTCTCCCGAGTCCTCGTCCTCCGTGGAGGACTCGAGTGGTAAGACCAAGACGTCTGGAGGACATCTTGAGGAGTTGTATGTACAAACGCAATCTATTACGAAGAGGTGGCCACTTACTCTGAATCGTTTATCGTAGATAAGAAACTCAAAGGTATTCGGTGAGCGAATTACACTTGAACATTTTTTATCATTTTTAACTCCCGACGAAAAACAGGGTGAGGGGGGGGGGGGGGGGGGGGGTTAGTTTATCGTGTGTTATCTGTGTATCTGTCGTGGCTTCCAAACGGATAAACCAATTCTGATTTAGTATTTTTTTAAGGAAACTTGATCAATTGCTACACAAAACTGTCTTCGAGCGTTTCAACCGCTCTCATTCCCCTGGTCGCATTAATGTCAAAATTCCTGTAACTTTGGATGCTATTTTCGGTTATCTTGAAGAGTGCCCTGACTTCTACAAAAATATATAACTGAAAATGCTATCCGAAAATAGAAGAAGAAAGATGAAGAAGATAACATTTATTCGTGACTAATATCAGCAAAATACAGAAAAATACACACAAAAAAAGAATGTAGTCACGAAATGGTCCCAACTCAGCGTAATGCCGGCGGCATTAAAGTCGCGCTGACTTTAATCTTCCGTTGGTCTTCCGGTGAAACCACGGAAGGTTACACACACATAATTTTGACAGGTACATAAAACATAAATTACAAAACAAGAAGGAGGAAAAAAAAAACAGTAAGAAAGAGAAATGAAAATAAAATAAAAAAATTAATGCCCCGCCTTATTTGGCAGTATGGGCTAGAGTCCCTTAGCCTCACTAAGATAAGTAAAAACAGACGTCAGAACTTGGTCATAACCTTAACCTTATCTATTATTTTATACTTTGTTTATACACAGCAAAAATAGTTATCAATACAGATTATAGTAGATTATACTAACATTACAATACCTAATTTAGTGAGTTACGTTACCTGAATATAAGATCGAACAAGAAATTAACCTAAGAAATTCAGTGTAGGTATGAATCGAACGAAAAAAACATTATTCATTGTAAGGGCCGGTACAGATGGACAGCATTTGAACCGCAACCCAGTTAAATCGACTGCATCAGAACTGCAATTTTGCAGCTGGGGTGCAGTTCAAATGCTGTCCGTCTGTACATACCGGGGTGGATTTCAGGGCGTTTCAACCGCCCGTCATCACCGTTTTCAATATATTGACGAAATCAATGAGAGCTATCCTGTCACTATTTCTTCACTGGGATTTCCCCGGGAGTAAATCCATACCTAATGCAAAAGGTAAAATACCCATAATTTTTTTACACAATGTATTACTCCAGACATTTATTACAAGCTTTTATTCATCATCATCATCATCACCATCATCATCATCATCATCAGCCTATATTAGTCCACTGCTGGAGATAGGCCTCCCCCAATGAGCGCCATAGCGCGCTGTCTTCATTATTCACGTCACGTCAAACTTATAACACCCCTCTTTTTGCGTCGGGGGTTAAAAACGTGATAAACTAGGAATAAACATTAGATTATTTAAATCGAAAATATTTCAAAACCATGGCCACAGAAAACTGAGCGTCTTGACAAAAAATTTAAAATGACACTGTATTGAATGGCTTCAACTCTTATTTATCTCGCACTATATCCCATTGAACCCGCGATAGCCTACAAAAACCATATGTAATATTGTCAACTGGCTTCCCTATCACGATTTCTTCACTGGGATTTCCCCGGGAGCAAATCCATAATGCAAAAAAAAAATGCCCGTAACATTTTTACACAATGTATCGCTCCAGGCGTTTTGTCATCATTCACGTGTCAAAGAAATTGAATGAGAATCAAGAATATTATTGAAGCACAACAGAGCCCTTGGATCTTTATCACTTACGGAGATTTTATCATTCGGGACTTTGGAACGCGAGCAAAATCACTCTCTGAAATTATTTAAATTTTGGGTGGGTAGCAAATGATTCAATGAATGAATTTTGGGTGTGAAATTAACAAAAATCCAAGCCGGTGTCTAGTAAGTATACAAAATAGCAATGTTACACGATTCTTGCCGTCGACTTCGATATATTTCATGTAACTACTAGGCACCAAATAGGCAATTCCTAGGAGGCTGGTCATTATTTATTTATTATCTTTGTTGAAATTTTTTTTTTTCGCTTTTTAGTGATTTATTTAACATTATTATAAGATTAACTAAAACACACATCACATTAAGAAACAATAGCCTAATTCCAATTTCTCATCATCCTTAACAAAATGTCGCTGTCCAAAATACAGACCCGTTAATCATTGAGGAGTTCCTCCGGTACTTCACCATCAGTTGCACTTTACCAAATGCATTATGATGAGTAGCTTCATATTCTTGGTAAAAAATCTCATTGCTGCCCGTGAGTCACTTACGACTAAGGAGTTCCGGGTTATCTCTGGTCTTCATCATCAGTTCCTCTTCACCAAAAGGTGCTTTTAGAATGCAAATTCTTAAGGTCTTACAGGAAATACTATAATCGCTGTATGTGTGCCTCTAACTTTTGAGGAGTTCCTTCGATTTCTCCAGGATCCCATCATCAGATCCCTAACCTGATGGAAATGGGACCCATCTGAAAGTATATCCTTTTAAATAAAAAAAAAGAATTTTCCAAATCGATTCATAAATGACGGAGTTCTGAGGTAAAAAAGATTAAGAAAAAAATCAACCGAATTGAGAACCTCCTCCTTTTTTTGAAGTGATTTTTTGAGAGGATAGATACTTTAAGACGTAGGGCGAACAGCAAGGGATCCCAATGAAAGTGCAATTTCGGCACGAACCGTAAAAAAACCGCTTTATTTCAGTTTTTTTTTGTAAAACCGTACCAATAATCAAAAAAACGTATCAATGCTAGCCTAACCATACATACAATAGATTTCATCAGTAAGTTTTAAATTCTGAATTTTAAAGTAAATTAGATGAAAAGTAAGTTCTACCTGTTTTTATTACTTCTATTTTTATTATCTTTGCATTGTAATCTTGAACAAAGGTTACACATTCAAAGAACTGTACCCGAATTAATATGACTGGTTTTATATAGGTCCGTAAACATGTCAGATCAAATTTTAGTAACTTCATACAATTTTGGACAATCCTGATCGAAATTTGATCTAACGATCTTTATAAAACCCAGCCTTAACCAACCTTCGCTAGGATGAAAAATCACAGTTTATTATATAATGCTGAAAAAAAATATGATGATTAATGTATTTCTAAAATCGTAGACGAGCAACGAAGAGATCCCAATGTCCGTTTAACGTTCGTTAAATCACACGGGTTCTAGGAAAAACTAGGAATTGTGGTTCTAGGAAATGTGGTATCAAAATATTTTATCAGAATTTTCAAATCCAATGCCGGCAACCCTCTTGGCTGTTATTTGTCCAATATTGTAGTTCTTCTTTCGTTCGGTATGTCAAATGTGAGGGATGTAATACACTGACTTTCAAATTTAAATACAAAATTTAGTACCATTTCTATCTAATCTAATATACTTCAGGACCTTAATTGTTAATAATTTATTGAAAATACATAAAAACTATTACTGTGCACTGTAGTGCACACAGATACAAAAAATACTGAGTAGAAATTTCGCGTAGATTTTTTCACTTCATGGGTTAGTTGAAATGAGGGGTAGGTAGGGCAGCACCGTCATCGAACAGTGATTTCCATTTGTGGCGAGTACCACGAATGCACATACTGGTGGCACGTATAATGGAAATGATGATGCGTGCTGATCCTGATGAAGCCATCCCATGACAGTGCATAAGGATCGGTCCCAGAAATAGTTTAATAAGGTTCGCAATACCAGCATAAAGGAAACGTTTACCAAAAACATGATCATGATTCAAATCAAGGTCGTTTCAAATCGTTTAGATGGTTGCCAAACGCGAAAATGAGTAAACCTGCTCGCAAAAGACAGCAGTACGGCCAGTGCGTGGCATACAGACTATAACCACAAAAACGCTAAAATGTAATAGGGAAGTTGTTTCAAACATAACAGCATTGTTACAATATATTATTAAAGAACATTAAATACGCTCAGTACATTAATCATCGTTTTTGCAACGGTCTTATAATGGCCGAACTATTAATAACGATTTATCTTTTGTCACATTACCTTTATTACTTAGAGAAAACAGAATTGCTAAATAGTTTACCAATAGAATTGTCTAGTCGCATTAATTACTTCAGCATCTTTCGACAGTTTTTTTTGGACCAGATGAGCCGCCTTATCATCTTCAACATTATTTAAAATCGATGTTCGAAGTAACGTTACCTCTTTTGCCCACATTCCGCTGCGAGCGGAGCGGAGCCCGTACGAACTGCGTTTAACTTACAACGGTGACTTTATGTGCTTCCACTGCGAGTATGAAGTCACCGTTGTAAGTTAAACGCTGTCCGTACGGAGTCCGCTCCGCTCACAGTGGAAGGTCTTTCTCTCGATTTGGTCTTGAATGACGAGTGTAAAGCGCGTCACACACGGAACTATATATATAATACATGTCGGAGAGGCGGCGGGATGTGTCAGGTGATTACCTGTTAAAAGTTTTAATAGTGTCAGTATTATTTGTAAGAAGAAGCAAATTGTGATTATGTTGAGGTCCTAGCAATTATTTTAAGTGAAGCAAATTTGATTTTATTGTTGGTTAGGTATTATAATTTTATATAATCTTAAGTCCATTGACCTGGAAAGCTTAAACATAACCTCTATAATAACTTTAAAAATCATAAATAATCATACCAATGGTAGATTTTAAACAGACAAAACATTTTGTTGTAATTTGGTACCTACACTAGTTATCTATCTTTCTCTACTTCCAATGGCCTTTCTGTAGTTGGTGTCCTTTTTTAATATGTGGGGTCTTAATAGATTTATTAAGACCGAAAATATTTATTAAGGTCGAAAGCTTCTTTGCTTTCGACATAGACTCTAGTTCGCAGCATAGGTTATGATATTCGCTATGTGCATGTCTCCTTTCATTAACATCATGGACCCATACTCTTGATGTCGTAGGAGTATTTTGACACAGAAGTAAAAGCAATGCTTCTTCTTCGTCAGAAGAACTGCTATCAAACATGGTGAGGTGACAGAATAGTATGCTATTGCAAATGGCGGTTGGGTACGCAACGGAGCTGCAGCGTGTGGCGTCGACGTGCGCGTAACCCGGTGTGACAGGGGAGCTGCACACGTCTACGCTTACGTCGACGCTTACGTGCTGCACACGCATCCGGTGTGGCCCGGCCTTAAACCATTTAACTATTTACCATAGAAAAGATTATCTTTTGTCGTTATTATCTAATTAGCGTAAGTAATATAACCAACAAAGTTGGGCACTCCTCAAAGTTGGGTACGTCATATGTATATGTAATGTTTTTATGCACGTATAACTTCTTTGCCAATGTGTTATAAGTGTTATAATAACTATATTGCCTTGTATAATGAATAAGGATATTTCCACCAATGCCAAAGCATGAGTTAACACTAACAATCGTTTTACGATCTAATAAAACCTTAGAATGCGTTTAGTAATAAGTAAGTATAAATTGAATTAACACAAAGACACTATAGGATGTTTTAACTAGGTATGTAACGATTAAACCTTTGAAAATAGACCTCTTATCAAGCTTTCTGCATCGAATGTGTTACGTTACGATTGTTACGAATATGATAATCTGAATATTATGTAATTCAAAACAAAGTTACTATTTCGGTTTGTTTATGCGCTTTTTAAATTATGCAGTATATTATCCATTTTAATGCGGTCTTACCATCATTTAGAAAATTGTGTTTCATAAACAAATCCTCGGTTAAGTATTTATTGTATTTCCCCGTACATCAATTAATTTTTTTTTGTATTTTCTTGGTAGTTCACCTTCGCACTACTACCTACTTAACACTATGACTGCGCTCACGTGGAATCCGTTAACGGGTGAATTTCAAGGCGTTTCAACCGCCGTCATTAGTGTCACCAAATATACTGACGAAATCATTGACACTACAACAACTTCTGATGCTGATAGAAACTACATCCCCGGTTCTGTTTCTGTTTACATCAGGAGTTGCTGGTAGGTGTCATTGATTTCGTCAATATATTTGGTGACACGCCGTGAAATTCACCCTAACCGTCTATACTTTAATTAAAAACAATAAAACCCCCGACGTATTTACCCTATTATCAGAGCTGATAAACGATCTATCAAACTTAGTTATTCTAGTGAGATAAACCCCTGCATGCATCGCCGATCTTAGTCTTCCATACATTTAGTATGGAACGTGTGGCAATTACGCCATTACCACCGACATCCGAGCGGTTAAAGTTATACATTTTAACAAAACGCATTGAAATCGGTCCATCCGTTTGGGAGTTAAGAAGCTTTTGACGGCTTAAAAAACTGTTGTTTAATTTAATTTTGCTCAGTGGGGGCGTACGTTTTCCCAGCAAAGATTGGCTACGCAAGCCACTGGAGGGCACATCAGGTAATTCAGGGAGCACAATCTGGCTCTGCACATTTTGGGAGTCCGTGAAGCGTCGCTGTCGTCGCTGTTGCCGGAACCGGCATGATGACATCATCATCATCAATTTTATAGGTAAAACGTGTTCTACAATTTTCTTTACACTCTAAAATGGGCAGTAAAAAGATAAACTAAGTTAGCCGCGGTTGGCCTAGTTGGTAGTGACTCTGCCTTCGAAGCAAGCGGTCCCGGGTTCGAATCCTGGTATAGGCAAATATTTGTGTGATGAGTGCGAGTATTTGTTCCTGAGTCATGGATGTCTTCTATATATTTAAGTACATATGTAATTCTCTATATAAGTACCTGGTACCCATAGTACAAGCCTATAGAGCTTAGTTTAGGACTAGGTAAATTTGTGTGAGATTGTCCCTGATATTTAAAGTTTGGTGTTAAATTATTATTATCTTAAACGATTCCGATCATATAAAACTTTGTAACATCAAATAAAAACACCGGATAAACTCACTCGTAGTTATAAAGTAATTGAACGACTAATAAAATGTAGGCCAACTACTGTAAAATAACTGCATACTTACATTTTCCTTTTACTGCTTTACCCTAATTCTAGTCCAATTGCAATCATCAAGCCTGATCCAATGGCTTCGCCTTTCGCCGGTGGCGTGACCTCCCCCCCACGTGCGCCTGCGCATGTTACCCCCACTTTTCATTCACTCACGACGCCCATACCTTTCTCGCTTACTTGTAATGCGGGTGAAAGGGAGGTGTATATCGGATGTGAGTTATCATTGAAGCGTTATAACTTGTGGGAAGTGTTTCTTTCTAAATCGCTTTGATTACGCGTCGTATGGTTTGTGTAACGCTGGTGTAATTGCTATTATTGTGAACGTGCACTGAAATGCGATGTTCACTTGTTTACGTTAATTCCTGATACATTTAATTCCGAGAACTGTTTTTTTTTAAGAAAAGTCACAGACCCTTTTCCCTTGTCTCTTGTATTGAGCTGGTCTGCGTAGGTCAACCATAGATGGCTTATATCGTTTGCTATCCCTTTCCGACTTAAAAGTACAAGATAATATGTAAAATTTAACTTGGTTTGTTTCACAGAACTACGAGTACTTTACTAACTCTACCACAAAATAGAAAAAAAAATGTATTTTCCTCCTCCGATTTCCAATCTCAAGAACTGGTTTGTTTTGTTATTGCTTGATGACCATACACAGATTTATTTACGCGTCGTAAGGAGGTAAGTTCACACGCAGTATACGGTTAAATACATAGTTTTCCACCAGTGACGGAAATCTAATCTAAATAGCCTATTTAGTGTCTCACTTCTGGGAAAAGGAACCCCATTCATTTCTTCACTCATATCTAGATTTCGCAAATTATTGCCAGTTTAAATTAGTCTAATCGTCCCGCTTCTTTTAGGTGTACCTCTACTTCGATTGCCGTTACTTGGTATCCAGTGGGTAACCTGGCTCCATCATACGGAAGCATTCAACAGACATGACCAGCCAAGTCACACTCTAATTTGGCGGTAGGTACCTACTCTATCTCTGTGTTCGCATTGTTGTTCCGATCTGGGGACATGAGATCCAGTGAAATAGCATAGATAGCGGCATTCCATCTTAGTCTTTAACGTTGGCAACACATTTGCAGCCTAATGCTGCCTTTCTGCTGCTGACGAGCGGAGCGGTAAGAAAAGGACCAATCACCTTTTACAGTACCCACACTAACGCATAGCACACAGAAACTAAGAGGAATCTGATTGGTCCTTTTCGCACCGCTCCGCTTGTCTCCGCCTCAATGGAAAGGCAGCCTAAGGGTCTTAATTATAAACGTATCATGACTGGATATCCTACTCAACGCGTGTCTGAAATGACAGTTTTCTATGGGTTAACGGTGACCTGTGTACTCGTTTGCCTCCTCCAGACCATAAAGAAAAGGTAGGGCAATTGCCCATAATCTTACGATAATACTGTAAACGATTCCGATATCAAAGATGAATCATACCATCCAAACAACCTCCTTGGATTCGAGCTTCTTAAAATGACATACAGAACAAGTGCCGCTGCTTCATATAGATTACTCTTTGTGCTGTGTACGTAAATAGTATTATCACCAAGTAGGCCAGCCTCCGTTATCAGCGAAAAGACAAACATTCTCATGAACTCGGCTAATAAGGTGCAAGTTATCAGTTCAAATCTCAGGGGAGATAATGCAGGAGTGCCTTATCAGAGCGCTAAGCATAATGCGATAAAGATTTACTTCAATAGCATCTTTGTACTTTAAATATAGAACGGCGTTATTCTATCTTTAAAAAATCATTTTTACCCTGTGGAGTTTTAGAGGTCCGTTCAAAACCTGTCTGCTACTTCGTCCCTCCGTCTCTCTATCCGTCTGTCCTAAGGTCCTAGGTGAATTTCAGGGAGTTTCAACCGCCGTCATTAGTGTCACCAAATATATTGACGAAATTGACACTACAGCAACTTCTGATGCTGATAGAAACTACATCCCCGGTTAAGCTTCTGTTTAGATCAGGAGTTGCTGGTAGGTGTCATTGATTTCGTCAATATACTTGGTGACACTAATGACGGCGGTTGAAACGCCCTGAAATTCACCCTCCTATCCCTTGTTGCGTGTATCACGAGCTTTTTGCTCTAGCGAATCGTTGGGAGGTATCTTCAAGTATCTTGTGATCTTGTGCGTACCGCTGGCAGATTCCTCGGCAGAGTGTTTATCTGTGCTTGTATCACGGAGATGTATACTGTATACTAATACTATAAAACACATAATTTCAACTTCAGTAACTTAGCTAAGTTCAGACAGAAGGCGCTGTTTTCCATTGTTGAAAACTTCGCCTAAAGTTCTAACAAGGTAGTATTGCTACACAAAGAGCATTGTAGAAGATTTTTCTGTTTTACTTTGAAACTCACGACTAACTTTGTATATTATGCTTTATGTTACATTAACTTGTGTAACTGGGTAGGTAAGTAAATATATACTAATTTAAGGTGTCAGTTGGTAGCCGACTGCACGCAGCAGCAGCAGACGACGTATCGCCGCGACACTACTAGTTTCTGTGTTTCTATGAAAGCGACGTGTCGCTAGCTACGGAGGGAATTACATAGAAATACATAGAAACCAGTAGAGTCGCAACGACACGTCTGCTGCTGCTGCGTGCAGTCAGCTACCAACTGACACCTTTATAAATGCGAAACTAACTGTCTGTCTATTATTACCTTTTCACGCTGAAAGTCTGGGCCACACCGGATGCGTGGCGTAGACGTGCACGTGCGCGTTCGCGTTCCACTGCGTAGTATAATATGAATCCTCATATGAGGACGCAGCTATACAACGCAGTGGAACGCGAACGCGCACGTCTACGCCACGCATCCGGTCTGGCCCAGGCTTAAACCGCAGAACCGATTTAGATGAAATTTGGTATGGAAATAGTTTGAGTCCCGAGGAAGGACACAGGATACTTTTTTACCCGGAAATCGTTCCTTAAGGGGGTGAAAAGAGGGGTGGAAGTTTGTATGGGGAATTAATCATTTCAGTAAGGTATATACAATTTAGTATAGAGATAGTTTGAGTTCCGGGGAAGGACATAGGATACTTTTTATTCCGGAAAATTGGAGTTCCCGAGAGAGCAGCGATAAACGACTTCTACGCCGACGGAGTCGAAGGCAAAAGCTAGTTTACTATAAAATTCTCGAAAATTAAATTAAATTTATATGCGTATAACATAAGTTAGAATTTCAAATGCAGTTCGGTGCGGTGTGGTGTGGCAAATAAAACTTCTTATACTGTTAAGATACTTTTAGACCTCAATTCCGAAATAAGCATTTTATATTAACTTATCTAAATAAACAGCGTTTTCGCGTCGCGGAAAAATATTCGAAGTAAAAATGTATGCTACTATACACGGCCTGGTAGTCGGGTATTAGATCGTAATTGGTGTCAAAAATATGATAGATGGTTTCTTTAGGGAATAGACATTAATCTATAATGGTTAAGAAATGCGAACCGTCGTCAGAATTAGTAGTTTATCTAGTAAATCGGGAAACTATTTTACTGTACAGTCAAGGGCATAAATATATATACGTTCTCAAGATCTCAAAAATATCTATAGATACGCCTTTATGCCACTAGCAATAAGGTCCATGTATACATATATTTGACGCGATGGCTGTATAGATATTAATGCCCTTGACTGTACACTTACAGATCTTTATAAAGTGGTAGTTAAACATTGCCAAAGTGTAAACAACTTGTAATCCCTCGAAGGCAGTGTGTGCAAATAGATGAACTTGTAGGAACGCAAAATGTCTAGGACAATTTTCAAATATTAGAATACACGAAATTCTAGAGTTCTACTCGTGATTACAACTGTTGCCAAGCCGAAAGACTCGAAGACATTAACGCATTTGCTGACGTTCCTTTGCCGAGATATTTCCCCAGGTGCCGCATCTTTTGTTGAAAACGAAGCTGGCATACTGTAAAAATGCACAATGGCATTCAAGACACTGGGTGAACATCAGATAAACGCTTATATGCGTCGCCGGAAAATAGTACTTTTTATTTACCTATAAGGGAAAACAACGAAAATTTTCAGTTATAAAGAAGCCCTTTTCCCAGAACGCAGCCTATCTGATCTTTTGCACTTTAAAAATCCCTGCTTCCATGTAAACATACAAGCTAATATGGTTTCTCATTGGAAATTTTAACACGGGCTATTGTTGCAGTAGTGTTTGGACAGTGGAGGCACAACACGGAGGCATGTTTCAAAAACAATGCGCTCGGTGTGGTGATTCGAGGAAACATCTCAGCGTTGTAAAGAAAGACCTAGTTACTTTTTAACGTGTTCTAGACCTCTAGCGCTTATATATGACACGTTCTAAACGTATGCGCCACAGGATGTGATGTGCCGGGCTGTGATGACGACCAATTGTGCAACCACTTTATTAAATTGTAGATTTATCGTTGCCGAATGGAGGGAAGCAAAGGAATGACTTTATGAATCAGAATCACGACTAATATTTGAAAAAATATATTTACCATAACTCCTATGACCCCACGATATAATACACCCCGTGTATATTTGGATGTATTTTAAACCGACTTAAAAACAAGAGGGTCCAAATTCGTCCGATTTGTATTTATTATTTATTATACCATGCATGGATTTGCCAAAATATGAACAGATTTGGTTCTTCTAAAGCATTTGTGACGTTCTCAACATAAAGGGGAGGAAGGCAGTTACGCTCTTCTTATTCTTGTAACTATACGAATACTATGGTAACAGTCTAAAAACGGCATAACCGCCTGCCTCCATAAGGTCCCTTTATATTGAGAACGTCACATTTGGTGAAGTAGAACTGATGATGAAGACCACATTTAGAATTTAAAAAAATCAATGGATTGCTAAAAATTCATATGCTCATCAAAATGTACCTATGTGGTGAAACAGAACTGCTAGTCAAGTACCAGGAGAACTCATCAACGATTAACGTCCCAGCATCTTGGACAGCAACATCTTGTTAGGGGTGATAAGATAAGCAATCGGTATACGGCTTTTGTTACTCGTTGTAGTTAATGTGTAATGTGTCTTGTAAAACCCAAAAAAATATTGGTCTGTCGTAGAATTTGAGCAGCAAAAATACGCAGACATGTCGTACAGGCTGAACTCTACATAGGTATATTGTACGGTGTCTTAATCGTTTAGTGTTACATAATCCATCGTTATTTACGAAAATACCCAACTGATATAGAATTATACTAGTTAATGACGCCGAACTACTTTGAAATTCATTTTCACTTGAAATAGCATGCAAATTATAGTTGCCAACAACGCTAGTTGTTCGGATGAAGCAACATCGAGTAAAAGCGGTGATGCATGCATACCGTTAAAATAGTATAAAATCAACAAAATCCATAGCAGAAACGCCAACATCTCCAACATTCCACAATTCCGTAGATCAATTATTTCATTATTGTAGTGGGAAATGCGTGAAGGCGACTCGGCTAATGAAAATCAAGTTGTGTCAATCACTTAAGCAAATAATGTTAAAATTATGCATCGGCAGCCATGATTGTTTTGCTTGATTTCAAGGACATGTTCCAGTCAGTCAACAATGTGTTGATATTAGAGGGTGTATAGTACTGTATACTTAAAAATGTAATCACATTTCTTATCTAGCGGTTTATTACCGCGTCATTGACGGTCAACATAATGACAGGCCTACGAATATAAAATATGCAGGAAGAACCGAAGAAAAAAAAATCTCGTCAACCGTCTTAGAGTGATCCCATAAAATCCGTGTACTAAGCCTAATTCATAGACAACCCTCAGCTATACCAAAATGAAAAGGATTTATTAAGTTACTCTCGAAACAAAACAATGAGCCAAGTAAATTTCCACAATAAACAAGCCTAAGCAAACAATGCCGCATGTTTCATAAATTAACGATGCCTCGCAAAAAGGACATTTCTGTTAAAACTCCGTTTATTGTAACAAGGATTTTGATTAATCTCTACGCCTATTGTCAAAGTTTGACTAGGAGTGTGACCTGTGTGATTGTAGCAAAAGAAGTTAGGTTAGGTCAGATCAGATGTCAGATTAGGTATCGTTCGTGTACTACCTATACGGAAAGGTTGAAACTAAGTTTCTGAGCCACATGACGCTTATCTTTTAAATCTTCCACTGCATATTTCATCTATAGAATCGTGTTAATCTCTAGTACGGAAAGCGAAAAACTCTAGTGTCACGTAGATACCAATACAAAGTCGTCCTCAGATTCGGAATAGGTATAAGAGAATTCTGACTGAAACAAAATAACGATCAGAAGCGAATATGGATCCGTCAAAATTATGTCAATCTGTGAGGTCTTGCAGAAAATGGCGCATCTAAGGGCCGTATTAATAAACTCATCTCAACTCTGATCCCAGTTTCAAGATACGTCAAGTAAACGTCAACCCATAGAAAACTGTCATTTTTGACGTATCTTGTGACGGGGATCACAGTTGAGAAGTTGAGATGAGTTTATTAATACGGCCCTAAGCTTGCTTAGAGTACCTTCTAGATTGCGTCTAAGATTTTCTGACAGGAAATTAAACATCAATTAATTCCGATGAAAAGTTGCTTTAAACATTCTTCGTTACTTTTTCTCGGCGAACTAGTAGGTAAGTAATAAAATTATAAAAACAGCAACGTTTTAGACCCAAACCACGACAACATCAAGCAATAACGTCTACAAGGTCAATTCGATGTGAGAAAATACGGGGATAATTTGACTTAAACGATAATTGCTTCACAACACACCTATGTAATTACTTAAATGTGAGGTAAATAATATAACATCTGAATACATAACTTGCTCTGCCGTTAGGTATTGTGACAAATGTTTTACAGAAAGCTAAAAGGTAGGACAATAAAGTCTGTTCAATCATCAAGATTCTGGGAAGTTCTTTTATAAAGATCAAAGATGGTAGGTAATCCTCGGGTTACAATTTGAAGGAATTTGCATTTGGCAAATGTAAAATTCTAAATCGAAGTAGGTAGGTAACCAAATCTACCCGCGTTCAATAGTCTACACGTATTTAATTGGATTTAATTCCGGCTTTCCGGCTTCCGTCGGACGGATTTAAAAACGCGGAGTTGCCATCAAGCATGAATAAAGGCGCCGATTACACCACCCTACATTAGGCACTTTCGAGAGGGACGCCGCAATACGTTGGTTCTGTTCTCCCTAGAACAGAACAGAATCGGTAGGTCTGTGGCCGGCCTAAATATCGTACCTAATACAGGCATTCTCTGATAGGCCTTCTCACAGAGCGCGTAATGTACCTAATGACATTACGCCCCCGTCCATCGTCCGTCGCCCGCGGCGGGTGGGTCACAGAACCCCGGGCCTAAGAAAGGGTGTGTCCTCGTCAGGGTGCATTTTACCACAGTCTGCCTTGCGAGGTGATGGAGTTTTATCAAAAACCGCTTAACTGGCTCTCACAGCTTCGGTGAAAAGCACTCTGAAGATGAATCAAGTTGAGGTCGCAAGTCAATCCACACCCTTTCTTATATTTTGCTTGATCGCATCCTCGCGCTTTTAGAACTGTCCAACGGAAGCCGGAATAAACCAATACCTACGTGTAAGTTATCATTGCTGGATTTCAATATTCATATCGCGGCTGGAATTGATGGTTACTTCTGTACGTCATCAGCTGTAGTCAGCTATTTTATCCACAAAGCAAAAATTAATTCATTTGACACCAGAGATTTTCGCGCTGTCGGACGCATATTTTACGTCGATTTTGATGCTACTGCTATAAGCACATCGGCGCAGCATACATGTATGGGTTTCGTGCGAATGAATGCGAATTATGTGATAGAAAGGGAAGCATAGAGTACCTACGCATGTTCGACCTACATAAATGTAGTACTATTATAAAATCTTTACTCCTGTACGACTAGCCCAACATATTTTCCCGCTTGTCGCTCAGTGAATCTCTTTCATTCTTGTGTAGAAGGGGACTACAGAATTTGCCGAGCGACAAACGAGTCGCGGGCAAGATATCCTATCCGCTCTGCAAGATTTAGAATCTCTCAGACTGCAAACTTTATGTCGGAAGATTGTGTGGTTCTCCTTAATTTTTTATAAAGTTTGTGAAGATTAAAGACCAAACAGAATTACGAAATTTATAAGTTATTAAACATAAGAATTAGAAATGATTTTTTAGCATTAATTGTTATGTTGTTCAATGGAAATAATTGATACCATTTTCTATAAAACTATGCATTGTTTCCCCACAAACAACTATAAAACTTTCTATTATCATCATCTAAAGGTAATATACAATCGCCAAATCGTGAGTACTACTGTTGATAACATTTAAATGAGATTAAAGTTCTATCAGTCTTATCAGTGCCGCACAATCTACAGATAACCGACACTACAAGCTAAGAAGCATTGAGATTACATCAAGATTATATGTTAAATCAAATAACTTGATGATTTGACCTAATTTTTGTTACTAGGTAGATGTTTGAACAGATATTTTGATAATGGAAAGGATTTCAAAGTATAAACATATGTGATTTAGAACCGAGCAACTTTTTCTTTGAAACATATTTTTAGTAGTGCAGGGTCTGTCTTAAACTTGCTAGTTTAAAGTCAAGCTGGTGTGTGGAACATAAATGTAGGTATGTGTTAGTTATGTAGATAGGTATGTGTTTCCTCTAACACAATATATTTATAAAGATTAGCTACTCATAGAAAATAAGGATAATTGAGAAAAAAATTATTAATGCAATTGATTATTACAAAATAGCAAATATTAAAAAAGTGAATTATGAATATTAAAAAAGTAAATCATGATAGAGTACTTCATTAAAAAATGAAGGAAATTAAGATTTTACACATTTATTGCAGCTAGAGTTTGAAAAAAATGCCCCAAGTCCCAGGGAATTTGTTAACTTATCCGAATTTTAAGGCTGGAATTTCTAACTTTATTTTCAGAATTTAAAGTGTGATTACTGTTGATATGAAATAACAACTTATATAAGAAACTTGATATAAGGAGAGTATCAATTTATTTCTGTTCTTATGTTATTTTGTTCGAATACCTAATGCAATTCAAAAACATGATTTTGGAGTATACTGTATTCACATAGACATAGTACTACATAATAAAAACAGAAATCGCAAATCAAATAAGACAGTATAACAGCATCACCATTTCTAATTCTAAGAGAAGACAATTTCAATACAGAAAAGTAAAACAATTAAAGATAATCAAAACAGCCTTGTGATCTTTTCTGATTGAAATGAAGACAAAATAATCAACAAATTAAAATGTAATATTTACCTGGTGGGCTGTCAGTCAGAATGGTGATACCGGTGGGATCAACATGAGGCGGGAACGCCTCATAAAGGTCGGCCTCCTCTTCAAGCACTGCCGACAACATTGCTGAGGGCATCCCGTCCACCGCACAACACTGCACAACACTACACCGGTCCTGGCGTCCCGGGACTCACACGCGCGAGCCCATCCGAGCCATTCCCACCCAACACGCCTAGGTCAAATCCTGCTGCACCATCTTCAAATCTGGAACCAATCAGAACAAGCTCAGCTCACCACACCGACCCACAGACTGAGTTATCACGCGCGAATTTAGTAAAACGATTACACCCAGATAAGTGGCTTGAATCAGTGGAATCAGTTACCTAATTGATTATAATTAAAGCTTGTTTGGATCAGCTGATCTTAGCGGCTGCCAGCGCTTGATTATTGCTATTTTAAGACTAGTCTGATCGCGGCTTCAATGTCAGTCGCGCCCATCGCACTTTTACTTGTGAAAGGAGTTTCTAAATTTCGTTACTCACCGTAATCCTGGCGGTAAATGATGCGGTGCAGTACTAGCGGCTCCGTAGTTACTGCTTTGGAGTCCCGCGACGACTAAACGAGCTACAGGCGAGCTCCCGGACCGACGTGATACCGAATAGGATAATAGCCGAGAACGACGGGAGCCGACGCTTCTGCTTTGTCACTTAAACGAACCACACAGACCATCACTCTGCAATCTCGGTGTCAATAACTGACCATACGCACGGATACATTGTAAAATGATCAATTTCACTGATACTGGCTAATTTTGAGAACCTTTTGCTAATCAAATAATCCGTGTGCGGGTGAAAGTCTGGTATCCGTATTTTTTAATTAGTGATTTTTTATTGTTCAGTGCGATTGATGCGGGTTGTTCGTATTCGATTTTTGCGGGGAATAAACTCGCCGTCGATGAAATTACACGTCCGCGATTGTCCGCGATTTGTGGTAACGCGAGAAGTCGCTCTAGCGGTCGTCGTTCCGATTGTCATAGACTATGTGTCAACGCAGATTGATCGCTTGGCATAGTTATATGGCTATAGGACCACTCGTCTCTCAGAGGCACTAATATGAAGTAGGTAGTTTCGTATATTTTTTTTGTTTTCTTTTTGTTCTTTTTTTGGGTAAATTTTTCGTTATTGTTTATTTTTGTTTTTGTATAGAAATGGATGAAAATACGGTTTCAACCCGAGCGACGACGCTCGGTTTCCTAGGTACTGAATTTATTATTAATGTTAATAATGTAGTAATGTAATGTTTTTTAACCTGTATGGGGTTCGACGCCTCCTAAGTATAACTACAACACACAAATCTCAACTCGTTCTGTTAGGTGATTCTCTTGAACAATTCGCTTTTCATTTCATTGACGAATTATGACCTGGACGGCGCGCTCTTAGGCACGTAACAGAGACATAAGTACCTACAGCTTTGGCTGAGCTGCTTTGTTTACGAAAACTTTTAGAAAATAGTACTTACCCCTGATACATCTTGGGTCTTTATGAGGTTTTAAAAATGAACGTTAGTCGTCGGTTTTAAACAAATATGCTATAGGTATCTGTATTTTGTGATTAAATAAGAGCCTACAGATGAAGCTTCATAAGACTTGTTCGTTTAACTACAGTGTAAGATTTTGATGTTCATGCATGTGAAAATTAAATAAGAAAAATTAAAAAATTAAGCCATCTTGTGCTTTTTACAGATGCAAAAACCTTAAAGGAATCAAGAATGAAGCATAAAGTGTTACCTTTATTTAATTTGTCCTTTACTTTAAGTGAAATAAGCTTATCATGTGTACTGAAGCTAACTGAGAAAGCAGGATAAATACAAACTAATCCGACAAAATACAATGTCATTTGATTATACGCTATGATTGTATGCACTTGCAATGGTGGTGCACAATCATATTACGAAGTAAGTGAAGAGTGTATGAAGAAGTTTTTCTGATAAGATAGGGCTTTGACATTTGATACCCAGCGAGCAGGTACATATCTCCTGGTACTTACAAGATTTTATACACAGCTAACATGAGTGCATTTTTTTTAAATTTGCATACGTAACTAGTTTTTGGATGTTTTTGATTGTCGTCGACTGTCAAATAGTGTGACAAGTATTTGGTCTGAACAGTCTGTGTATATATTATTCACTACTATCGGTAAAAGTCAAGTTAGACTTCCCTGAAATGAAACTAATGTGCAAAGCAATTGTTACTATTTCTCTATATATTTAAGTTCATTTATGAGTATTTAGTAAAGGATAACTAAGTAATATTTCAAATATAATTTAGATTTTCTTATAACATAGATTTTCTAATATGAATTAAGCCTTTATTTTCAATACCTGGCAACATGTGCCTTTTTACCTTATGACAACAGGATAGACCTATGCAGAAACGACCCTGTGGGAAAAGGATGTACGTTAAGGATAGGTTTGGCTAATTAGTCAAAATTATTTTAAATTAGTAAAATATAAACAAGTGAACCAGTTGTCATAAAAGTTATTTATTTAGTAGTATTTAAATAAATGACCAAGAGATTTACTTCCTTTGGGTATATTCATTGTTTGTCAATGTGTAATTATTTTATGAATTTTCTTCAGCAGTATACACGCGTATAGCCTAGCAAAAAATTCGAGCGTGTGGTGACAGCTGGAACTACAATATTTTCAAATGGCAACCAACACAGTTTAAACCTTGGATCATGTTTTTCATTTTCATTCAATTTCATTCCGAACAGCGCCCTAATTTTTTTGCTCGATTTTTTTGCCAGGCTCTATATAGCAACATTATAAAATCATAGACAACTGAGTTATTGAAAAGTTGCTAATATGGTAGAATTCGACCAATTTCGAGTTGATTGAACTATATGATGATATTGAATTATAAATGTCAAAATATATGTAAATCAACCCCTAAAAAAATTATGTTAAAATTTTGGGACCCCCAGCCTCGCGCAGCATATTAACTCGAGTCTCTCGCAATTTTTTATGACATTGACGGACGGCGGAAACGAATCAAGTTGTTTTCAACGATCTCTTCTCTTAGACTGTGTCTTGGTATAGTTTTAGTAAGTAAAGAAATCATTATATTTTATAAGGATAAACATGTACTGACAGTCGACACTAGTGACTGTAATGTACACTTATATGTGATAATATTTAATTTAATTTTAGATTAAAATACATAAAGAAAGCAAAAATGTATTATGTGTCTTTATGTGTCTGTAGTCAGTAGCTAGAGTCGGGTCACTAATACAGAAATGTTAAACTTGGACCAAAATATGCTTATGCTTTAAAAAAATCGGGTTCAATCGCGGTTTGAAATTTTTTATATACTTTATTCATTCAAAAAAGTTAATTGAAGGGCACTGTATCTCAAAAACTTGCAAGACTAAAGATAAACCACTGCTACGTTTCTATTTATGCAATAAAATCAATATGAATATGAAATACTTACACGGACCAACACTGAGTAAAGAAAGAATATCAAGTCGAAAACGGACTGGCACATCAGGTCGATGGTAGACAACGCATTTTTAAGGGTGCTTGAATCACTACATGTTAAGCTTTCGGCACACCAAACGCGTGTCAGGCGCGTCGCGCTTTGAACGCGGGCCCGCGCATGTTGTAATACAACAAAGCAAATTGAACCCGGCACATCAAAAAGTAACGCGTGCCCGCGGTCGCACTGCTTCGCGCACGCGACGCGCCGCAGTCGCCGCAGACAACATGGGCAGCGCGTCGCGTGGCGTGCGCGAAGCAGGCGCGACGCGCGCGCTGGCACGCGAAGTTGTATTAAATATGGCCGCCATGTTTACCGACACACTGGAGCGGGGCGAACGCGTCGCATCAGCGCGGCGTCGGCGCGGGTACTAGTCGTTGTAGTATTTTTTTACAAACGCGTGGTGGGAGTAGCATTTCACACTGAACGCAGCCACGAGGCGTGCGCAACGCTGGCACGCGTTCGAAACGCGTTGAAGCTGCCGCCTGCCTGCGGTGTGCCGGGTGCTGCGTCGCTCTCGCCAGGCGACGCGACGCGACGCGCCTGACACGCGTTTGGTGTGCCAAAAGCTTTAAGTCGGTAAAAGCCCACGGCCCACCACTTACTTTAACTCTGTTCTGTGATAGGGCGCTTCTCGGGACCCGGTTTAGTTTAACCTGAAAAAGAGATTAGCCACAGCATTTGGAAAAAATATAATGCTCGGCCTAATCTCTTGCATTAATTGCAAAAAGAAGTTATTATTAAGTGGTCAGTAGTGGCTCTGTCCGTTTAAAGCGCATTTTCCCTAATAAGATTTCGTAGTATCTTGTGGTAGATTTTGAATGTGTTTTATGGCAACACAAACTGTCTCATTCTGAGTAATTCAGTAGTGTCAGTGTCACTAATCTGTGAGTGTCACTGTCACATATGGTTTTGACTTATCATGTCACTTTTGTTGTGAATTATTGCGTACGGAACTAATTATTATACTCTTGAAACTGCAATATTTTACATTCTTATCGCATATGAAAAGCAAATTTAGATGTGAAAATGTCTTTGCCTAAAGCTGAGTCTCTTAAAGGTTCATACTAATCAATATTACGTGATTACATCGCTAAGCATCTGTACGGCTTCTCAAAATCTGTTTTCCTTATTTTCAGAGACTGTGACGGTGTTAATAAATGCTATAGGAGATAAAGAAAACTCAGTCAACAACGTTGTTATTAAGTCAATGACGAAGATAGCGAATTCTTACCCAAATGAAGTGATCGATATATTTTGTGATTTTTATAAGAACACTAAAGTGAGCGGCCCGCAATTGGGAAATATTGTGAAGTAAGTGCCTTAGTTACTCTTGTTTTGACTTACATTATCAGTTAGACAATGCTTTTGTGTATAGCCTTAAAATAATTGAAAGGAATTGTTATTATGGTTGTGTAATTTCTTTTTACTGCCCAAATATTATATAATATTGTTAAATACTGTGTATTTTAAATATATATAATGGTTTTTAACATACATAGACGACAATATCTGAATATGCAGTCGGTTTTTTTATGTTTCCTTTTTATTAAACTAGCACATGAAAAGGTAAAAAAATGTTTTGTGACTACTGATATTCTGCCCTCGTAAGAAAAAAGGGCACATCTGCGAATTATTCACAGAAGCATATTAAGCCCTGTGTAGGTTAATAAAGGTCGCATGTGCAATACCAATTCGTTTGCACATGTGCCTTTTCTTCTTATGAGGGCAGTCTATGATTATAGTTAGCAAACCAAATAATCTTCAATTTTGCAATCTTGTTTATTGTCAGTGTCCTTGCTCAAAATTTGTATTATTTTACACTGATCAAGGTTATTTTTGCAACATATTTTATGTAGTTAAAGGTACTTTAGGGAGTAAAAAGAACAATTGTTTCATCAATCAATACCTAATATTCCTAAATTGAAAATATTAAATTCTCCTTTTAAGAAAATCTTCAAGTTTCAAATTTCTGCTTTATACACTCTTTTCTTTACATTTTGCCATCTCAGGGTCCTAGAACAAACATGTGTAAACCAAGTGAAGCGACTGAATGTAACCACAGCTACAGAGCTGACAACCTGCATGCTTCTGGCAATGACGGACAGTGTGGACCCGGAGCCAGCGGTGCAGATGGGAGCCTCTGCTGTGCTGGTGGCATTGGGACATGAGCATTTGGACCTGGTGAGCGATGGCTATGGTAGTAATATGTGACATTCTCAATATAAAGGGACCTTATGGAGGCAGGCGGTTATGCAGTTTTTAGAACTGTTACCATAGTATTTGTATAGTTACAAGAATAAGAAGACCATAACTGCCTTCCTCCATAAGGTCCCTTTATATTGAGAACGTCACATATGAGTGAACTGTGGGCTTTGAATTGAATAGGATTGCCTGCTGTCATGCCTTTACCTTTGTCACTCTATACATTTTTAACTTTTTACTGCCTGACTGAGAGAAGAAAAAAGTAAGGTAATGTGCTGGGTAGTCTATGTATGTATGTATGTATGTATGGATCTATATCAGCATACTCATTGTTTGACCTAATGTATTGTTAGGTCAAAAATCATTTAGTGGAAAACAATTTTTCAATTGAAAGGTTTTTTTTTTCAGGATTATTATAAAACTAACCTAACCTAACTAAACTAATCTACACAAAAGATATTTATTAAATTCTAAAATTTCAGCCTAAAAGGGTGTTAGGCAAAAAGATTTTCAAACAAACAATACTTTATTTCAAACAGTTTTATGCATGTCAACATGTATGTATGTATGCATGTTTGTAAATCAGATGTTCCAATCTAGCTCCTAAACTATTGGAACAAGTTAAACTAGTAAGTCGCCAGTCAGGTTTTAGTTTTTGAGGTTAAGTTACTTTATAGATTCTACAGTTGCTCAATATTGTAAAATGCAACTAGGCTAGGTTTCTGTTTGTGGTATATAAACCTATGCAATTTGTTTTCTCAAATTATAAAAGTATTTATTTTTCTGGAGTAAAGTACCTTTGCTTTTTAGGCCGATTCAGGAAATTATTATAAAAAAAAAAATGACTAACTGTTGAGTTTCTTGCGGCGCTTCTTCTCAGCAGTGGTCTCCTCTTGGGAAGCGCTGGTAGATTTTGACGTGTAAAAGTGCCCGTGCGGCCTACTTACTGAATAAATATCTTTTATCTTTTTTTTTTATCTTTTTATTGAGCTCATACACAGATGAATAAGGATAAATAAGTAGGTACCTAAACTAGTTGAATACTAATGTACAAGAGCTTAAAAAACGTAGTAAGTATGGCTAAGAAAATGTTTATCAGCTTCCATTGCTGTTATCGTAACAAAGTAAACAGAAATTCTTATCTATTTTTACTTGGTATAATCAACTCCACATTATCATAGGGAGGTCCTACTGTAGCATCTTTGTTTTATTAGTGATAACTGCAATTAACTTATTTTTATTTACTTTTTGCATTTGCACGATCTGATATTACAAATATTGCCAATTAGCAGCCAATTACCAAGAACATTTACTATTAATTCAAAATTTTATGTAAACGTCTTTGTGTCAAGGCATAGATATAGGTATGGAAATGTCGGCAATTTTTGTTAAATTGTATACCCATATTATACTTCTATAAACAGAAATATAATAATAATACATTATAAGCACTTACTGTAGGAAACCTAGTTTATTAATGTATTTTTTCTTTTTGTTGTTTAACTAGTATGAAGAAGAGAATGTTATGTTCGCTGTCTAGCTAATGAGTCCATTGGTGCATAGAAAACCAGCGTCATACACCCAATAGGTGGCACATCGCTGAGTTATTGAACTGTTATATTTAAACTATTTGTTAGGTTTAAGTACATTTTGCATTGCCACATTCGCTGCCGCCTCCGTAGCCTCCAAATGTATGTGGTATGTGAATGTCAACGGCGCCGATTGTGTTAAATAAATATGTATGTGAAAATTTATGCGAAATAAATATTTTGTTTTGTATTCTATTCTAATACATGTTGAAAATATTAATATACTCAGACAGAATCATTACAGAAAAAAAGTAATTTTTAAAACGGACAGTGTCTTCAAAATACGTCATTTTAAGGCACTGTTCGAAAGGGTAAAATGGATAAGAATAAATTTGTTACCAAAATTCGAGTCAAACAGCACTGCCCGGCGCTGTCCGTTTTAAAAATTACTTTTTTCCTGTAATGATTCTGTCTGAGTATATTAATATTTTCAACATGTATTTTTATAAATGGATAATTATTTAGAATAGAATTGATAAGGATAATTTTGTTATCAAAATCCAATACATATCTTGGTAAGAAAACAGAGGGTTACAATAATTTGGAGACATATCAGGTATTATCAAACAGCTAACATAGACTTAAGACAATGTACGTAACGCTATTAATTAACGCTTTTTAGTATGTTTATCGTTGTCTAGTACCCATAGTACAAGCCTAGAGCTTAGTTTGGGACTAGGTCAATTTGTGTGAGATTGTCCCCTGATATTTATTTATTATTTTTTATTTTATGGACCTTGGTCTGGAATACAATTATTTTTATTTGTATTATCATCATCATTAGGCAAGGGAATTATCCTCATAAATTATGCCAGTTCACAAAAATATTAACATATCGTATGATTATGTGAATGCGTCACAGACACACATTGTTTCTGTCCGAACAGGCCCGGCCGCTGTGCTGTGAGTCACGCTGTTAATAATACACAACTATCTGGACCCGCTTCATTAGTAATAGATAACATATTTGTCGATATTTGTTTTGATGTTTCATTTTTATCCAGAAGATTTCGTACTTAACTTAAAAATAAAAGTTATGTAAGTATATGAATGTGTTCTCAGAATACTGAATTCAGTAGCCATCATGCCATCGATCACAGTGATAGCAAATTAGCAACATTAGGATAGCAAACGATTTTACCCCCATGTAAAATCGACTTTAACCCTTTTCCAGGCCGCACTATATATGGTTTAACAAAGAATACAATACATATACAAGTCATTTACATATTGGGAATTAATTTCAGAGCAAGTAACTTTTCGCGTATATTCAATCAGATTTGAAACTTAAATTAAGGTACTAAGGTTGAAATTGTAACTTAACCTAAGTGGTCAATATAAAGCCTCTGCCTGGAAAAGGGTTAAAGGGCTACTTTTGCCACCGACTCCGTCCGCGCGGAAGTCATTTATCACCATTCCCTTGGGAACTATCAAATTTTTTGAGATAAAATGGAACGGAAACAGTTACTTTATAAATAAATAAATAAATCAGGGACAATCTCACACAAATTGACCTAGTCCCAAACTAAGCTCTAGGCTTGTACTATGGGTACCAGGCAACGATATACATACTTATATTGAGAAATACATACTGAAATAAAATATCCATGACTCGGGAACAAATACTCGCGCTCATCACATAAATATTTCTCCAGACCGGGATTCGAACCCGGGACCACCAACTAGGCTAACCGCGTCGTCATAATTTCACATTTATTATAATAGCATGGATAGTGTAGGATGGAACTGGTGTGGTGTATGAATGCGATCGTTTCCCCCAGGTGCTCCGCTCCCTAATAAACCAGCTGTCCCCGGGCGCCGTGCCGCACTTCACCGTGGCGCACACGCTGGGCACGCTGGCGGCGGTGAACACGCGCGCGCTCGTGCCGCGCGTCAAGGACGCGCTCGCCAGGATGCTGCCGCTGCTGCCGCTGCTCCGCCACCACGCCGCCAAGCAGGCCTTCGCGTACGGTCAGTAGGCATGGAAAGAGGACATTTTTTGGCACACACACACTTAAAGCAGCAGCAGGTTTTGCAGTCGCAGGACATTTTCGAAGTGTTATACCGTGAACGCCTACCGGACAGGAATTTACGAGTACAATTGTTTTACAACGCATGCGTGACGCGTGATGTTAGGCATTTAGAATAATAAATTGTGCAGTTACGGTGTTAGCCAGCACGGGTTTATGATTCAGATTCAGATTCAGATTTTATTACTCAATATAAATTACAGTATAAATTGCACTTCATGTCAAATTACAAGTTATTATATTGAGATCGTCAGAAGTAGAAATTACACATTAATACAAAAATACAAAAATATAAAATTTGAATTATTTAACCTCCATGTTAATGTCATCTTATGGATCCTAGGTTAAGAAGACCTGACTAATTGGACCTTATCAATTTATGTTCGGTCCCTATATAAACCGCGGATAGATAAGGTTACTTGTTTGTTTGTTTTAACTCGAGGCATCCTTATTTATCTGCGGTGTACAGCCTATATTATACATGCGGTTTGAATTTAACTACCGGCCATTAAAATGCTAGCTGACAAAATTAACGTACAATAAGGTCATGATGTGGCTTATAAATAAATAAATAAATAAGCAAATAATAAATAAATATTAAATATAAATTGTTCGCTATAGGATATTTAAATTACCTATTTTTATTTAGCTTCTCTAATCTTCGCAATATTTTAAAGTGAACTAGGATTCTCCTTTTGCAGCGTTCGGCCACTTCGCAGTAGCTGTCTCCGAGCAGATTGGTGATAACGTCGAGAACGACAACATAACGTCTATCAAAGACAACTTCGTCACTGAATTCTCCTTGATTTTCGACGTGCTATACAACCAGTGGCTTCCTTCCACCGAGCCGAGGGTCGCCGAATCCGTTCTGGAGGCCCTTGGACCGATCACCAGGCTCATTTCAGAGAGACAGTTCAACGAAACTGTCAATAAATTCATGCTTTCATTGCTCAGTTTGTACCGCAGACCACAGCTGAATCTGTACTACGTCAGCCAATGTATATCGTACTTACTGACGCCGTCGGCTTTAAATCCTAAATTAACGTTAAACGATAGCGTGATTAACTCAATTAATCATGTGTTGTTTAATCTGGTTCTGCTTGAACCTGATTATGACCAGCCTCATACTGTGAAGAATCACTTCGAGGTGTTGCGTTGCTTCGATCATATGACTACGCAGTTCTCAGACCAGACTGTGGAAGGTCTGTTGCACCAGTGTAAAAATAATCAGGAGAAAGATAGAATGAAAGCAGTTATAGTCATCACTCATTTGATCACGTCGTCTCAGATTTTCATCGATAGATTTGCTCCGAAGTTCATTGTGTTGCTGAAAATAATGATAGCCAATGAGCAAGGGTTAAAGATGAAGAAGTTGCTAGTCAAAGCTATAGTTGGGTTGGTTTATAGGAATTGCATAACGGTGGCAGAGGATTTTGCAATGGTCGAGTTCATTATAAAAAACTGCGGGGTTGAGCCAGTAGGAAGTATGCCTAAGAACGAAGTCACAGATTTACACGATACGTGCAAAAGCTCGCTTGTTTTAATGTGTAATACTGTGACGAGTGTTAGGACACAGTTGCGGAACTTACTGCTGAATGCTTTGACCGTCGACGAGTTTACTCCCTCCATGTCGACTGTAAGCCACTGTCTAACATCACTTCTGCAGAACAATTCAGATGTCATAATTGAAGATCAAAATGAGAAGACTGTTGAACTGAAATGCTCGCCAGATCATATCTTCATCAGGTGCATCACCCATATAGCTGTGCCAGAAGAAATGGAAAGAAATAGAAATCTGCTGTTGTTTCTAGAGGAATATTCCGGAGATATTCACAAGAATTTGAAGAACTCTTGGACTGTAGAAGTTCAGAGACTGCTGAAGTTTGTAGAGAAGAATGAATCTCAAGAACAGTGGCACGGAATGTTGCTGGATCTTCTTGTTTCTGCTATCGAACAAGTCAATAGCAATAAGTGGGTGGAAACTATTGCCACGCTGCTCTCGCAACAGATAAATGGGAAGAAACAGGCGCCGATGATAAAGGGGGTGTCATTGCAATATATGGCTATTCTCTCCTGCCACATGTCCAACGCTGCTGTGGTTGAGAAGGTTCTGAAATTGATCCTGTTTCAACTGAGAAATATACCAATGGAATTATCTGATTACGTAAGCGAAGCTGTTGGCATATCCTCGAGGCAGCATGGGGAGTTTGTTCTTAATGAATTGGATGCAGCATATAAAGACAATGAAGCTAGACGAAGCAGTAAGCTTCTAAATTTCCTCTCGTCAAGAGCGTCTAAAAGCGACATTGAGTTAGGTGTTGCTAAATACGCCATTATTAACTGTTATGGCAAAGTAGCTGCCAATTGCCTTGATGCCCATGTACTTGCGAGATTGGGTGAAAACGTTACGGCGATTTTGTATGAAATATTGAAGTCTAATCCATCCTTTGATCTTTGCAAAGCGAGTATCACGACGCTTTACGAAATTAGCAAGGCATTGTATCCAGCTGCCCATCACAACGTGGCTTTGAGGAACCGATGGCAGTTGCTCAATGCTGTTCTCGAGCAGATTTACAATTCTAACCTGGACAAACGCAATGTGGAACTATATCCAATGATAGTCAAGGCTTCCAAAGCATTGACAAAGTTACAAAAAGGAATATTACCCGAAGAAAGGAATACTATTCTCCGCGTCTTATTTAACAGCGTTTTTGGAGAGCTGTCATCGTTTAAAAAGAAGTATGAAATCGAGGGAAATGGTGATAAGAATGATCTTTTAGCGAAGACTCTAAACGACAGTTTGTCTTTGTTACACAGACTTATCCGAGAATTGATAATCCAATCGACATGCTTGAGCACGATGGATGATTTGATCGGATTGTTAATGGAATGGCTGCATCATGAAAACGATGAGATAAGAACAGCGTCAGTTTTGATCCTGCAAGTAATGTTTGACACTTACATTAAAAACGTCAAACTGAATTATGAAACACCAAGCAAATTTGGTCAGATGGGCTACCTCCTCGGTCTGATAGTCCCAGGAATAGCTGATACGAACTTCCCAGTTAGATTAACAACAATCGACTGCATAAAGCTAATAATACAAATCCAGGATTTATACGAAGGGCATACCATCGAACCTGACGATGAATGCATGAAAGAATTGATACAAATGCAAAACAACGTTTTAACTAACGATTTGGGCATGATAGATGACTATTGCATGATGCTCTGTGATGTGATAACTCCGAAGATACCTCATCATCACAACATGCAGTTTGTCGAGAGTTTGTTGGAGAGTTATGATGATCAGGAGTTTAGGAGTACCGGGATCAGTGCAGTGTTGGATGCGTTGTTCGTGAAGAGAGGTCAGGACTTGTTCCAGAGTATAGAGAGGATTGTGGTAGTGGTTCTAGGCACGATGGACCGCGTGGGGCACGAGGCGAGGGAGAAGTTGATGAGGCCACTGACTTCGTTGACGAGGCATCATTCGAACGCCGTCACGGCAATGTTGCTGGCTCAAAGGCTGCCTTTGAAAGAGTAAGTATATACACAGTTATATACTAGAATTTTAGAAGATATAAGGTCTGAATCCGCGTTAACCTGTTAAAATTAGTCGACGTTTACTGTTGTGACTGTTTATTACAAACTGGGGGGCGGAGTAAGAGATTTCTAGGCGATGATTGATGCCTTCATAATCATTATATCAGCTTAATACTCCTCAATCCTTTCCCAAGAACCAAATCAAAGATAAATCAAACATTTTATTGCAGTGAGTAAATACGAGACACAATTAAATAAGGTAAAAACAAATAGAAAATTGTGTGACGGGTGTTCATAGGTCGCGGTGATGTTACCATAAATCAGGCGCCCGCCGCTCGTCTGCTTCCTTTCTCCATAAAAAAAGACCGAAGCTTTGTTCGATATTAATGTGCGTTCGAGTATACATCATAATATTGATGAGTTTGATGACAATGAAAAGACCATAATAAAGACATGATTATATTTTCAGGTCTGTAGTCCGCTGTTGGCGATACCTGGCTACGGATGAGGGACTGTCGATGGCTATTGTAGAGAACTTTCTGCGCCTCATGGGTTCCATTGAATTATACGAGGATCCGTATCACATCACTGAGAATCATGTTGCAGCGTTGCAACCTTTGACTGTAAGTATCTTCTGAACGCAAATGACGAAGAGGATCGAT
This sequence comes from Tortrix viridana, assembly GCA_963241965.1. Lineage (NCBI taxonomy): Eukaryota > Metazoa > Arthropoda > Insecta > Lepidoptera > Tortricidae > Tortrix > Tortrix viridana. The sequence goes on from OY725172.1 coordinate 16,865,025, forward strand.
TCCTTATTCTTCAGACCACCATTCTGGGCAAGAATTCCCGTATTTCTCTAACTACTAACTTAATTGGAATGTATTTCTTACTGTTCAGGAAGTACCTAACGTTTATATCTAACATATCGTTTTATTCTTTATTAATTTTTTTTTTTTCAGCTAATAAGTGCTCTAGGCGAAATGCTACAAGAGGAATCAATGAGTCCAATTTGCGAGTCCAAGTTCACCGACCTTTTCGCAGTGCTGTACACCACCCTAGCGTGTTACATAGAGGCCGAGCCCCCCGCGTATGCGCCCGCGCAGAACAAGGTGCAGGAGAGGTTTGGGTTCATACCCAATAGGGATGCTGCTAGGTTGTCGCCGGCCAAGATTACGATTCACACGTTTAATTCCTTTTTGGACCGGGCTGGGTGTTCTAAGGTTAGTATCGTACTGATATTATAAATTTTAAAGTTTTGTTTGACTGTTTTGATATTTCACGCCTAAACGGTAGAGCAGATTTTAATGGATTCGTCAATAACGGACGATGTCAAAACAAATTTCTAATGAATGATAGAAATGAAAACAAATGGCGTGGACCACTCGTTTTAAAATTTGCTATCGCTCGAATTTTCAAAAACACGGTTTCACAATTTTTGCTCAATTTTGAGTGAAAAAAAACTTTTGAATCGGGTCGCCACGTGACAGGCACAGCCTAGTGTGGGACCACCAGTTAACTTTGTCTCAGTTAAATTGTGCGTTATTTTTTTAAATAAACTAATATTTATTTTATTTATTTTATTTTAAAAATCGGGTGGGACGAGGATATAGCGTGATAAAAAGGGTTTCGACGCGGTAAGATACGGGCGGCGCTACATACACTAATAAAGAGTATATTCGTATGTAGCGCTAACCGTACTCGCTCAGCACTGAAGTCGATGTCAAAAATCCTACGAAAATAAAAATTATATTTTGAATGTTTTCCAACACTTCAGGTAAAAGAAGCGTGCTCGCTATGCCTGAGCGTGGAGCACGGCGACCCCTCCACCACCATCCTCGAGCTGGCGCCCATACTGAGCGCGGCGATATCGCGCGAGAAGCCGGCGCAGCTGCCGCGGCTGGTGGCGCGCGTGGCCGCGCACGCGCGCAGTGCGCTGCCGCCGCAGCGCGCCGCCGCGCATGCGTGCGCGCACGCCGCGCTCGCATACAGATGCAACGACAACCCGGTGCTAATAGAGACGGTGCTCGCCATCCTGAACGTCGGGTGGAAGGACGAGCACGCGCGCGTGCGCGCCACGTGCCTGCGCGGCGCCGCCGGCATCGCGCAGCTGCGCGCCGACCACCGCGCGCAGGCGCTGCCCGGCGCACTCTCCGCGCTCAGCCAAGGCGTAGACGCCCAAGTCACTGCGTAAGAACACAGACCCATAGCTAAACTAAAAACTCACTGACAGTGACGTTTATTCATAACACTGTCGCTCTCTCTCCCACTGATGCAGTCCTACATTCTGAACTGCTTAGGTAAATAGCAGTTTTTTACACAAAACTACTGTAACAATTGCAACCTCATTACTGCTGGGTAATAGGGTTGCAAATGCTACTGTATTTTTTTATTTTTAGTTCAGTGTTCATTTTTATAATAAATTACCCGACTTAGTTTAAGAGTTACTCCTTCCAGCACTTAAAAATTACTTGAAAAAATCGTTGATGTCTAAAGCGTACTATAGGGTCAATGCTTGGCCTAAACCAGAAAATTAACTACTTAATGTTTAATAGTTTACTACTCGTACATACCTCATAAAAATCATGTAAACGCTGTATCTTGTCTAGGAGACACGGTTTATGTAGGAAGACATGTCGAAATTGTTTTATGTGGTTACGTATAATTATTTTATTTTTTTCTCGTAATCATTCTGACATGTTTTCCTGTAAAACTACGCAGATATTTTATATTATTTTTACATTTTTATATAATGCTAGAATAAGTAGTATCATTTTCATAAGTAAGTTCTATTAAAAGTGCCCGTGCGGCCTACTTACTGAATAAATATATTTTATCTTATCTTATCTTTATCCTTTATTGACTTAAAAGTTGAGTTCTAATAACTTCTCAAAACTGGTGAACCAATTCTTCAATAAGTCTTGCCATCCATTTTGGTTTTTGTGTGGGCGTGGCACCATATGTCGCATCCTTACATTCTTTTCTTTAACAGGAAATCTACAGAAAACGTACCCCTCGCCGCGATCCAAGGGCTCAGCCGTTTGCTCCTCGAACTGGACAAACTGGACAAAGAATACGAGAGGGAATTACTATCTATCTCCCAGAAGATCCGGCCGTTTATGAACACCGAGTCTGCCCAGTTAAGAGAGAGCTCCATAAGGCTGTTCGGTATCATAGCGGGGCGGTTCAAGTCTGAGCAGTTGGTCGAGCAGGGCGTCAGCTCGTTACCGTGTTTCTTGCTGCATCTGTGTGATAACAATCCGGCTGTTGTGAGGGTAAGTCATTGTTCATTGTAATAAAACCCTTGTGCTCTTTATTTAGGCAATTACTAATTGTAAACAAACAAAACCACGTGATGTAGTTCGTTAGCCAATAAAACACCGGGCAAGAGCATGGCGGACTTGACTCTAACAAAAATTAATAAAATAAAAATAATATTAATATAACAAACGCTTAATATTTCACAAACGGATCCCTTAATCGGAAAATTGTTCACAAACACGCAATATTTTTGAAAGACCTATCCAACGACACCCCACGCCACGGGGTACACGAGAAAAAAAAACCACCCCCACTTTACGTGTTGGGGAGGTACCCTAAAATTTTTTTTTTCAAGATTTAATTTACCACTTTGTCGGCTTGGCTTGATGTATATTCATGCAAAATAACAGCTTTCTAGTAATAAGAGTCTCTGAGCTAAGCTGCAGACGGACGGACAGACGGACGGATATGGCGAAACTATATGGGTTCCTAGTTTGACTACAGAACCCTAAAAACGGGAGACCATCGTTTACCCTAACGCATCGCGAGTAAGATACTTTAAACTGGTTTCCTAAACTGGTTTTAAGCTGAGTCAGACAACTTTGAATGTTTTCCAAAAATGCCTGCGGTTAGGTTAGGATTGCATCATAACAACACTAAAAAGTTTTGAAATTCAGCCGGAAATGGGTTTATGACAAACGATAATTCGGATAAATCACAATTAGGGTTTCCAATATAGACCCAAAAAAATATATGTCAAAGTTCGACAAACCAATTTTTATTGGCTGTTTAACAGAGCCACTTAGTTTAATTTGTTTATATTTATTTTAATTTCTAATCAAATGGAGTACAGAGATCATACGAACCAAAACATTTGAAAGTATCGTATTTCTGTAGTCATTAGCACATTCGGCGCCGGTGACACAACTGCTGTGTCAAAAATTAAAATCTCTTACATTAGGCGGCGGCGAATGAATATACAGTATGATATTCTGACCTTATTTTACAGGCAAGCAAGTTCACGCTGAAGCAAATATTCAAGATATTCAACGTGAAGAAATCCAACGACCTGGTCCAAACCCACCTTCTGGACGAAGGGCGCCTGTACCTCGACGAGTTCCTCTCGGCGCTGCTGCGGCAGCTGGCCGACGAGGCGCCGGCGAGCGTGGCGCGCTGCCTGCAGAGCGCCGTCAACTACCTGCACTGCGCCGCCGACGATATGAAGCCACATCCTCCTCTGTTGATAGGTAACTCTAACCCCCCATGGGTTCCTACTTTTGCCATAACGCCGTTTGTCCTAAAGTCATTTGTCATAATCGATGTTAGCCATAATGTTTTATTCCCATAATGTATCGATGTCCTAACACATTTTAGCTATAATTTTCGTAATATAAGTTAGGTACGACGACGAGCGTAGCGGGAAGAGTGTTATGTTCAATTGTGACAATTTACGCACGAGTAGAGCGAGTGTTCCGCGGCAGCGGCCGGCGAGTGCCAGAACCGATCTGCTGGCATTATAATAGAATTCTGGCAGCATGTGGTATTTTTAGAACTGAGAGCATTATATCAAGTTATCATTAGGACAAATTATTATTAGGAACAAAAACATTATGTCGAGAGAAATAGGTCGATTAAGATTATATCAAGTAATAATCAGGACCAACGATTAAAATGTAATGGCAAATTAGAGAGCCGTATGAAGCCATAGATAAGTTTATTTCTTCTTTTCTGAGGCAGTTGGCTGTACTGAATTATCTACCTTAGGCCATATTGTATGAAACCTCATTTTCCTCTCTCGTTAGATAAGAACTAAAATACCTAATCCAAATCGAAGTCTAGAGTTACCTTGGCTTTGTCTTCTAGTTTAGATTTTATTACTAACTAGATGACCCGGTAAACCTCGTACCACCGTTTTCGATTTTTCAGCTGTTTCTTTGGGATTTTCCCAATATTCTTTTTTTCTAAACCACCCCAGTATTGAGGCGAACAAAACAAAAAAAAAACGGTCGTGCCATTCTCGAGTTTTTAGGAGACAGGCGATAATGTAGATAGATATATAAAGAGTGAAGGAAATGGGATAAATGGAATAATAAATATAATGCAAAAGATCCAAAAGATCCCACTTAACTAGGACGAAGTGTGTCCATATCTCATTCATTAAGATAAGATAAGATACGAAACACCTAAATACACCGAAATATTTTTTTCCGAATATTAATTTGTCCGAATTTTAATTTTTCCAAAATCTATGTTATGCTGGAGCTATTTAAAATTAAAAACATATTTGAATTGCTATACGTAGGTTAGGTAAGGTTTGATTTATGTGCGATATCAAAAAATAAAGCTTTCAAAAAATTGCATTCGGAATTATGAAAATTCGGGATTTCAATCAATTCGGAATTATGACTCTTCGGATTTATGTAGTGTACCCGATAAGACAACCTTCCAAGTTGGAACAAAGCAGCTGAGTAGCTAGATTTATTTACGCTTCTTTCTTATTACTTCCCAGTTTAGAATAACATTTATTTTCCTAGGTCTCCTATACGCAGAGCTCCATCGCATCACCGAAAAGTACCCTGAAGAGACAGAACTCGACCCCGACGTCACCAAAAGTGCCAAAACCCGTCTCCTGCAGCTGATTAAAGATCCGAATGCCGTCGTCCGACAGAATTCGGCTCTGGCCCTCGCTAACATATGTCTAGTGGAAGCGAGCGATTGACCCTCTTTCTCGTACCGACGTTATGTTGGCATGAGATATAAATATCTCATATATAAGTAGATTCAGAGAGAAAAGGACTCGCAGGAAAAGTCCAAATGCTATCGAGTTTAGTTCTAGTAGCAGTGACAGTTAAGTCTCTAAAAATATTTAATTATATAAGCGAATTTAACAGCTACAAAATTACGAAATATTTCAAGAGCAAAAGCTATTTCTAGATTCCATGTTACGAAAAATGAATTTATCGTTATTATTATTAACTTGCACTTAGCACTTGAGTTTGAAATCGAGTTTATTTTTGCACGAAATTATTTATATTTAAATGAATTATTAAACTAGGTATAAGCTTGTCCGAAAAGCATTGTGCGTTACAGTTTCATATTTTATTTGTCTGTATGTGTATAATGAATACAAAGTCATTATGCTCATTTTTTTGTATTTAACAATACGTAAAAAATCAAACCACGTGACAATTCGTTAGCCAATAGAACCAGACTACTTATGTTGGGATGTCAATGTTTGACAAAACAGTTTTGATTGGCTGTTCAACAAAGCCACGTGGTACGCTTTGTTTACATTTGTTCAAGTGGAAGTAATGTCCATATCCATATAGTAGAAGACGAACACACTTGAACTTTATAAAATCGATTCGTTAAAGCGATTAGAAGGTTCCAACATACTGTTATAAATCGAATTAAATCGTGTAAATAGATACATATTAATTTTCATCGGTGTTTGTGTTTACGCGATTATTATTCCTTTTTCTATACAGTATGTGTGTACATCGCAAACGTCTAAAATACCTAATCTAAAAGATTCAAATTAATGTAAATTAACTTAATTAAAAATAACCACTGCTATTTTAGACATCCATTGCTGCCTTTGATAGATTCTAAAATACATACTATATTGTAAGCTTGCAAATGTATATTAAAATTTTTTTAATAAAAATACTAAAAATTATACTACTATTCCGTTAAAATAGAAAGATTTTCTCATCATATTAAGTGAATACCTAGTAGGTCCGATCTGTATTACCTTTTTTGTTGGTATATTGTAGGTATAGAGTAGGAATATTTTTTTATATTTAAGTAATTTTTGTTATGATTTTCAATTATGAATTAAATTGTAAGAGACTGAAATTAAAAAAAAAGTACTTTAATATGGTTGAATTTTGTCATTATAATATATCTAGCAAGTAGATATTAACCCCTCTTAGGGAGGTGAAAAAAAATTACCAAGTTCTAGTCTCTTCGGATTATGGTACAGTAAAAAAAAACTAAAAATATACAAAAGCATATACAAAATTTGCTCCGTGCTTACGACGGGTTATTCACATAAAATCTATTTCTATACACAATCGGCTTCGATTGGCGGTCGTATGTCACAGCTGACTTGTCCCGGGAGCTAACAAAGATGCATTACGCTAACTTAACGATTTACCAATTTAACCTTTTCAACGCCATGTCAAATACAAATGTCACTCACACGCCAATGACAGCTAAAAACCAGAGCTAATTTCAACCTTACGTCATAGACACTCGGGTCTATTTTTCGCTGTCAATCGTGAAGGATATATCCGTCATTGGTGTTGAACCAGTGGTGCGGATATATCCGTGAATGGCGAAAAGGTTAAAGAAAATTTACAGGACTGACGCAAGCTAACGGTCAGCCGCGTCAGCCGCTTATGGCATTTCCATACATTTTGTAGATATTAGAAAATCTTTAACCTAGCTTAATGCATCTTGGATGGATCCTCTGTTGATTTGTGCATTGCGCGAAATCAATGCTTTATATTACTATTTACAGCGCACGCGCACAGCGACGCGGGCACGAATAAGTTGAAGTATTTATTTTATACCTTATTTCATGTTAGAGCGAGATAAAAGTAAATACGCCTCTTCCACATGCTCCTTCTCGATACCGATTGTGTAAAGTAATTATTCCTTTACTTGATTATAACCGAATTGCATTATTAATTATTATACTTATGAATATTACAGGCTTGAAGGTCCTTAATGTAGTGAGTATATTTTTTTATAAGTATTTTTTAAACTGGATAATAATTGGGGCTAGTTTGACGTAATATTATTGCTATTACTTATATCTTAATACAGTCCTTGTTTATGGTCAATATAAATATTCTCTGGCGAGGCCGATGTCTAGTTGAAATAAAGTTTATAAAATAATTTAAGGTGTTGTCTAAAATTTACCTACATGTTTGGAATGAGATACCTTTGCTACCTTTAATCCTGAAAAAAATCACTGTTCCCGTGAGATGGTCAAGGAAATGAGAGGTGTAGCGCATTACTAGTTGTACGATCACGAGCGTTAATTTGGGACTCATTTCAAAAAAATATTGCTTGAAGTTGTCAATGTCATTAGAGATGCAAGTAATTTGTAACTTACAGGAAACTCCACCTTATAGCTGTAGTATGTCAGATTGACTTTGGACCTAAAGTGGGTCCCAAATTAAAGTTAATTTACCCGATAAAAAAAAGGCTAGACCAAGAACGAGCTGGTCGAGAAACTCGTATATGTAGACAAACACCCAGCTCTCTAGTCTGCTCGTGACCGCGGTCGTTGCAACACGATCGAACTGTCGTGGTAAATATAATCATGTTTTTGTGATTAATAAAGATCAGCTGACGGGAGCAATTTATGTCACTTTCACGTCAAACGTAATGACTAGTATGGATATGTTAGGTATGGTTGAAATTAAAGTATATATAGTAAACAAGATAAAATTAAAACTAAAGCTCGACTACGAAAACAACCAACGACATCACGGTGCCTCTTATGCTATTTTTATTACTTGTATTACAAAATAATAGTACATTTCTTATAGAAAAACATTTCTTTTCGAGATTTATGCATTAATACCTTACATTTGATAAGAAACCAGGGTAATTTTTTTACATTTTGCCCTAAAAGTTAAAAATGCGTACATTTATAATTCAAAAATCGTACTCAAAGTTTGATTAGAATCTATAATATTCTTATATTATCTAATAAGACTCGATAAAAAAATCATGCATTTTTAAAACCTACCTTTTTTTTTTTTATATACCTATTAATAGGTATATAAATTGTGCACGAAATTAAATAGAGTCATATCCATGAAATAATTTCGTCATCAAAGTGATATAAAATGCTACCGGTGGCCGATCACTAGTGATTAAATATCATTTTAAATTTTATTATAACAATATTTTTTGTAAATGTCAAACTATCCTCAATATAAGACCTTGTTAACCTCTGAAGGCCGACCATACAATTAAATTTGCCAATGGAATGTGAACCTATTTTGAATAGAACAGAGTCTATTTTCTAATTTAATTTTCAGTCATAAAAACAAAAGAAATTCTATCTCCTTTGCAATGGATCTTTATTCCAATGGTCGAATTATGTACATTTTATTGTACAAGGGACGTTAGGGAGGTTAATGTCGGATTTCACCAACCACATAACAGACGATTAGAGTGTTAACAGCTGTCAAAATGTATGAACTAACAGTCGATTAACATTTAACATCGTATGGTGAAATTGTTACTTAGTCAACGCTGTATAAATGTGATATGTCTTAGTCTAGATCTAGACTGACCGTAAGGGATCTCAGTGTAAAGTGTTTAGAAAATTAATAATAGTCTGGCGTGCAATAAAAAGTAAATTTATTAAATAAATCGAAAATAAACATGTTACAAAAAATAAATTTAATAAATAAAAAATATGCCGCCGCATTCTTTCGTATCCGTGGTTGCCAGAATTAGTTTGTTTAATAAAAAGAGGTACAATTTATTATTATTACTTTATAATAAACAGATTGTATATTACTCCAGGAAAGATACGGTTTTTAAAACATTAATTTATAACAGCTTGATTTTTTTTAACTCCGTTTTTATAAGATATTCTAAGACACTATATTCATGAATCCAACAAACTTTCCACCCGGAAGTAGGTATATAAATATACTGTCAAAAAATGCCTTTTTCTTTTAAATTAAAAATCGTAATTGTAATTTTTGTGTCTAAGCATAATAATATTTATGTCTATAATGAGCAGAAGGTGAAATCTAACAAAATATTTACACGGAAAGTCACTAAATCAGCAAAATACATGGCTCCGGTATTTAGTTTTAAGTAGCTTATGCACAATGTACTAACACTATTTTTAAGTTCATTTGTTACTAACTACTACTATGGACTTCATGTCTGAAATAAAGAATTTTATTATTATTATTATTATTATATATACCCTTAAATGATAGAACAAGTTAGTAATAAGTAGTGCTTTGATAAAAATGACATAAAACTTTTAATAAGTGTTAAAAAACATAGATCAATTTGTATTTTTTTATAAGGAATTATTATTTACCACCATAAAATCCACCTTCCGGTATATTTTTGTGTATGATTTGCTTGCAACGTTTATATTTATTGTAATCAACAAGGAATGAAGAAAACTGTAGTCCATTACGATTTTTAAATACGGAAATATGCAAAATGAAAACAATATTCTAGCTAATCGAATATAAATGAGACATCCTTAGTTATTTTTTGTGCGATTAATCTTGAATATTATAGATCAAATATTAAGTAAGCAATATGAACACAAAAATGTTTATAATTATTTTTAGCAAAATTTTCGGGATTTTTTTTTAAATTTTTAAATTTTTTCAAGTAACTTATTGACTCATAATTAGTTGTATTATGTTTTTACCTAATTACTAGAATTATAATATACCCGATACACAAGAAAAATCAGCTATTATAAATTATTTCCGTTTCACCATACTAGCGACCGTAACTTTCCTGGGGTATATTGCCAGTAAGCCCGTGTCTCGTTTCTAAACAGACGGAATGTCGCTTTCGTTTTTAAACGAGATGACAGATTAAAGTGTTTATCAGTTTGTAACATGATAATTAATAAAATAAAATAAAAACAAAATGTAACATACAATGCAAAGTTAATGATTTTAACAGTCTACGTATGTGACCAAAAATCGTATGTTCCACACTAGCTTCTAAACTATTATTGCACCGATTTAAATGAATGATAATTCGTCAAAAACGTGGGTGTTATAGGCTACATGTGACGTTCTCAATATAAAGGGACCTTATGGAGGCAGGCGGTTACGCCGTTTTTAGAACTGTTACCATAGTATTCGTATAGTTACAAGAATAAGAAGAGCTTAACTGCCTTCCTCCATAAGGTCTCTTTATATTGAGAACGTCACATACAAATTGTAAGGGTGCTTCATACTTGCCACCAGTCAGGTTTTAGTTTTCAATTATTACTGAGATCAGAGATTCGAAAATCGACTCCCTGCTATAAGTTCGGCGGTTAAAGGTAAGATAGGTAAGTTAAAGATGATCTCACTTGGTCTTTATACTTGAGAGCCAGTACTCGCGCTCGGGGTAGCAGTAGGCCCGCATCTGTCTACCGTCCCAGGCCGCAAAGTCTATGCACCACGGGCGAAGACATTGGCGGCTCGGCAAGCTTGCGCATCTGAAGCTTTCGGCACACCAAACGCGTGTCAGGCGCGTCGCGTGGCGTGAGTGACGCAGCACCCGGGACACCGCAGGCAGGCGGAAGCTTCAACGCGTTTCGAACGCGCCAGCGTTGCGCACGCCACGCGCCGTGCTGCCCGAAATGTCTGGCGACTGCCGCGCGTCGCTTGCGCGAAGCAGCTCGGAACGCGTGCCCGCCGCAGGCACGCGTTACTTTTTGATGTGCCGGGTTCAATTTGCTTTGTTGTATTACAACATGCCCGGGCCCGCGTTCAAAGCGCGACGCGCCTGACACGCGTTAGGTGTGCCGAAAGCTTGACGGTCAACACAAAACAGGAGTCCCCTAGACTAAGCCTCCCCGCAGACTGCAGTCTAGGTATTTAGCCGGCCGATTGTTTTGTCTCCACAAACGTTGTAAAAACCGGGCAAGTGCGAGTCAGACTCACGCACTGAGGGTTCCGTAAATATTTGGCTGGTTTTTAGTATTTGTTAACTGAATAATGCGTTAGCGAAATTCATAAAACAAAGCGTGTGGTTGTTTACTGACAAGCTATAACTATAATCAAATTAGTATACCTAGTTTGCACATTCTAACAACTTTTTGAATTCGTTATAATATCTGTGCAGGTTTATGACCTAGTATCAAACTAAGCTCTAGGTTTGTAGTTTGTAGGTACTATGGTTATGGGTACCTACTATTTACGCCCCAGGTCAAATTGGCTCAGTTCGGGTTGCACAGACAACACTCCGGGAGCTCAAATACCGCGAGTCATCCGGCTGCCTCTTGGATACTGCAACTACGCGTCATTGCAATATAAGGTCGGGATTAATAGAAATGGCTAAAGATGTCAACAAAATAGTACTGTTTGACACATAACCTCAAAATTTCATCAAGCGTGTTTTCATTTAATAAAACTTATATTAATAGTTATTTAATTTAAAAATGAATATGAAGGTATAAATCATTGTAAAGACATTTCTAGATCTTGAAAAGTAGGTAGGTACAGTCAACATCAAATATATCGTAACAGCCAAAGTGACCAAATAATTCGTAACACCAACACCATATATTTAAATGGTGTGACGAACTATTTGGCCACTTTAGCTGATACGATATATATATTAAAAAAAAATGATTTTGATATATATGATGCTGACTGTACATGATTATGGAGTAATAATGGTAAATTGGTTAATTTCGTTTTGTTTACATCTTTGGCCATTTCTGTTGACCCCAATTTTAGATCCGCTAAATGCGTACCGGTCTGACGGGCGCGTAGTAGCCCAGGAAGGGGGCCCGGACGTCCTTATCATTGACTACCACCTCTTCCATAGCCATCTGCGTCACCGACTTGTAAGTGTCGTTTATCATCAAGTTGCGGAAACTGCGGACCGTAAACACACGTGCTCTACAATTTGTTTACATACGATTGGTCACAGTATAATAATATGACGTACCAGTCGGTAAGAGCCTGTCCAGATGACGCGTTTTACGCTCGCGCGTAGACACTTGCTAATATTCTTAATTCGGTCGGGTTGTTTAATCGTCAAATTCCAGTAGTAATACACCGTGTACGGTGTGACAACCCGACCGAATTAAGAATGTTAGCAAGTGGCTCAACAATACCGTGATGGGACTATACCTAGCTCTAGTATCTCGGGAACGAGCGAGTGTCCACGCGCGAGCATAAAACGCGTTATCTGGACAGGCTCTAATCGGAAACAAAACAGGCCTATCCAAATAACCGATCTGCTAAAATCGACATGTACGGCAGTTAGGTTGCCATCTCGTGGCGCGATTTGGAAAAAAATATGTACCTACCTATGATAAAAAAAAGTTAGTTACTTACGCATGGAACTAATCCAACTTACTAATCGTCTTCAACGTCGTCCAAAGCACCCATGGGCGGCACGATGACGCGCGGCCTGGTCCGCTGCACCTCCTTCCGAGCCAAGTCTACGGGCCTCGCCTAAAATTATAGAGTTGTAACTTGTAACTCGTAGACTTCGATCGGTGGAGACACTGGCGGCGGTTTGCGACCTTCAGGGATGTTCATTCTAATAAGCCTTGAATAAATAGAAGTTCAATGACCAGCCTAACTTGACCAGTGTGCATAAACTACGCGTTCATGCGTGCCTCCAACCTCGGCTGTTTGTTTATTGCAGTAGCTACCAAGGTACGGGTTAAGTTAGATTGTCGGCCTAAACGAGCGACGAAATTTGTTAAGAGGTAGGGGTTTTAATCTAGGCTTTTTTAATATAAAACTTATAGATCCCGGTAATAAGGCCGTTGGGCGAGAGTGGGATGCGTGTGCGCACGGGTACAGTCGCGCCCGAAAGTACTAGGCTACTGATCTGAAGGACCAATAGCGCGCGCGTACAGACATACCGGCGGAGTTCCCCCGTCGCGCACCTTTCATGATACCGATTGCGTCGATAAATCGCGCATCGCGCAGGTAATTTGCCAGCGGCCTTTTTACGTACGGGATCTGCTTAAATGTGCCGTTCTCAATATAAAGGGACCTTATGGAGGAAGGCAATTACGCTCTTCTTATTCTTGTAACTATACGAATACTTTGGTAACAGTTCTAAAAACGGCGTAACCGCCTGCCTCCATATATAAGGTCTCTTTATATTGAGAACGTCACAAATACATATACTACACTAAATCAAAACTCGGAAAATTATAACCCACTTTTGATAATCTCTTAACAAGTTTTGCGTTTCATAACTTATTTTGACTTGTTTATACAGATAAAAAAAAAATACAATTTACGTAAGGCTGCTGCATATTCCTAGGGTCAGTCCCCACAATTTCTTTAGGCAGTAACCATAGTAAGTTGAATGGTATAAGCGGACGATTCCACTCTTCGCGGGGACGTATCTCTTTCAAGGGTCGTGGGGCTGGTTCCAGGCGAGAGGGGTTTGCCGTATAGTTAGTTTTGTAGTAACGCTCTAGATCTTTCGGATTATAATCGCTTTGCGCCGTAGTTTCATATGGGAATAACATGGATTCATAACGTTTTTTTGGGTCCGTCATTTTAAATGTAAATTTATTTAAAAATAAACGGATAAAAAAACTAAAAGGCTCCAAAAGGTTATATAAAGTTCAAAAAGTAAAATTATCCATAAATATACGAATAACCAACACAAATAGGCTCAAAAAAACCTTTGAAAAGTGACAATGGCGACAAAAGTCAAGTGTGACATTTATGAATAGAAAAGAAAGAGAATATAATCATGAGTTGCAAAATGGTTGCAAAGGAAAGGGTCAGATCATGGAAGTAATAAAGTCAAACTATCCAATTTCTCCTCAATTTGTATGGTTTGGCACACTTGCCCCATGAACTCCTTGCCCCACCTAACTTAGTACATGACCTAAAGTTACACGGATAACGGATTGCACATCGTAATAGGTTGCCAAACGATTGGTCACACAAGCAAAGTGGGACACAAGCGCCTCGTTCATCGTTGTTGATATTTCACTCGTTTTTTTACAGCATACGTAAGGAGTGTTAAGGTCCTTGAGCAATGAAAAAAAAAACAATTTGGAAAAATTGAGGGTGCTGTTACATGATACAATTTTACCCAAAACTGTGGTCTTGTGCAATCGGTCGCCATGTCACAAGCTGCAGTTTTAGGTAAAATAAGTTTTATCAAAAATTTCGTTTTTGGGACAAGCTTTCGTTGCAGACTGTACTTTTTTTGCACAATCATCATCTGCTTATCAAGACAAATCAAACGAGCTCAAATTCGATGTTATTGCATTGTTTTAGTACTGAGTTCCTGTGGCCACCTTCCGGCTCCATCATCAGATCAGCTCCATGGTACGAAAATATTGCACTGTCACCGACTTTACACACGTGTGCCAAATTTCATTTCAGTCGAACACCGAGAAGTGGGTCAAATTTAATTTGCAAATTTTGAAGCGGACAACTTACATACATAATCGAACATACATACAGAAATGATGGATTTCCCCTATCATGATGTGGTTCGCCAAACCAAACTTGGTCTTAAACACCCTTTGGCATGTGTGGCAGTAGAGTTGGTCGGCCGAGTTGTACAGTCTGCACACGGGATTGTTGAGTCACTATAGAACCCTCTCACAGAAAGTCGACGGAAAATTTTGACGTAATTTCTTTTGAGTGACTTGACGTTGTTATTATGACAGGGTTCTATGGTGGCTCAACAATCCCGTGTGGTGACTGTACCTAGGGAAGGTGTGACAGTTGTGACACCTACTACACTACTCTTGCAGTAGTTGAAAGAACAGCAGATTGTGAACCTCGCATTATGTAATTTACTCAGTAAGTATTGCACTCGTGCATTTAGAGTCACTACGTGCGATAATAAATACTTTCTGCTCGGTGCAACAATCTACTATATAAGAGATGCATCGAAACTTGTCCTTTAATTAATTAATTTATTTATTTATTTATTTATTTTCAGGCAACAAGGCCCATAGATAAATACCTTACTGACTAAAATACATATATGTATAACAATATCTTATACTATTTTGGCGACAAAACAGCGTGGCTCTGTTGAGTCGCAGCGTTCGAAGTCATGCTCGCTGGCAGGCCGCCCCGGAACCGCCGGAACACGACATCTTTCGGCCAGAAGGCAGGCGACTCGACCGTCCCCAGCAGCGGCCGCGGCACTCGCACCACGAAAGAAGCGAAGTGCACCTAGCGCCGCGAATGCAGCTGAAACACCCTCAGAGTGTAGCCTGTCTTCTGACTGACGTAGCCCACCACGTCATCCACCGATGTGGAGTAGTGCAGGCGCGACACGTAGAGCGCCGTATTCGGTGTGGCAGCTTGCAGTCCGGAATTGGGGTCCAGAGTAGCGGTGCCGCACTGACTCTTACAAGGCTTCCTACGAGCCTTATTCCTCTTCTGTACCAGCGTGAATCCCTCCTTATCCACGCTAATACTAGGGCGCTCGCCCGATGTTGGTATAGCACCTTCCTTATTGGACCGTGGAAGTCCAACGGCCTTGCCGGCGACGTCAGCGTAGCCGCGCGCCTTCGGCTGCTTGTTTGAGGCGAGTTCCGACACGCACGGCGCGCGTGCGGGGGGCTGCGCCACGCGCGGGGGACGCGTGGGCGGCGGGGCGGCGCGAACGACTTGAAGTGTTGACAACTCACGTTGCGGTAGCGCCGACTTGGAACCTGACGCTGGTGCGTCAGCATGGGTCGGTTCGACGACACACAAATTCGACGCATCAGCAGACGGCCGAGTAACTGGGGCATTGCGCAAACTGTTGACATCGTTGCGCAACTCGGCGATAATATTCTGCGATGCTTCAAATTTATGGGACATTTCTTCCAGACTTGCTTTTAGGGCCACGATATCCTTCAGCAGTCTAGTGACATCGACGTGATCGAACGTCACAGGAGGCAGCTTATGCAGCTGCTTCGCGACGAAGGCAGGCACGTCGTCCGGGTCAGTCTCCTTTAACAACACGATGATGTCCTGGACACTTTTCGCGCCTCCATCCCTGCGGCGGGACGGCATCCTGTCGGTCTTGCCGAGCGTTTCATAGAGCAGCGCCTTGCCACTGCAAATCTCCTCCTCTTTGAAGTTTGATTTGCAGATCTGCACGATGCTGACCTCGTCCATGGTGTCGATGGCGTGCTGAACAAACGCCAATAACTCGTTTACTATGAGTCCTTGCGAACTCATATTAATAACAGCGGGCAGCGGCAAAAGCCGCCCAATTCGCAATTATCAATTAAAACAATAATTTTGACTGCGCATTGATGCACGTCCGCTTACGTCCGCGCATCGCGCATTATGATGTTTGGATTTGAATAGGTTAGTTTATTGTTTTATATAAAAAAAAAAAAACCTGTTTAAGTAGTAAAAACTTTATTGGAAAATAAACTTTAATCTACAAAGTAAGGTATTTTTAACCCCCGACGCAAAAAGAGAGGGGTGTTATATTTTACAAATAACTGTACCTACTCAAAATAACGAAACATAAAAATTAATATTTAAAAATAAAACAAATACAATATAATTGACAACATTTCAAAATTGTAATTGATACAAAAATACATAAGACGAAATGTGTAGTACTCGTATCTAGAGCACAAGTATTTTTATACGCTGTACAAGCCGTGGCATACACAATTACAGTTATTAAACCGTCTTGAAAAAAAGTGAGGTTCTGCTTTGTGCCGACAAGCTATCACCATTTTGTGTCATCTCTAATATAATGATGATAGATGATAATCAAATTGCTTCCATATCACTTCATTATCGTCAATAGCCAGATAGCCAGTCCATAAAGTCGGACACAGGCACGTGTCAAGCGAAGTTCACGGTTTCAATTGTTGGTTCATTTTGCGCATTTGTGCAACCTGAGCAGTTTCTTTACAGGAAACGCAGCTGAAAAAGATACAATATTGGTATTTTTGTTATATTATAGTGCATTAGAGTAATTACGACTGCGGGGCAATTCCGTAAACAGGCGTTGTAATCTAAAATTAATGAGATTATTGCATAGGTACAAAGCTGTTTCTGACTTAAGCCGATTCCGCGAAAATGTTCCGAGCCTAAAATGTAGTTTTTTGTTTCTAAAGTGACTTAATTTTATGTAATATGTATTTAATAGTATTTAACATTAATTATTTAATATGTATTTAACACGGACTGGAACTTGGTAGGCTATATACGTATAATAGCAGTTCATTATACGGCCTCTGTCTGTACTCAATCTGACCGACAAATACGCTGGCCATAGCTCTCGATGGCGTTGCACTGCCCGCGTGCGTAATAATACTAACTTTTGCCCTCGACTCCATCCACTTAGAAGTCGTTTATAGCTGCTCCCTCGGGAACTCCAATTTTCCGGAATAAAAAGTATCCATACTAAATTGTAGGTATATACTTTACTTCAGAAATTATTGATTCACCATACAAACTTCCACCCTTAAGGGATGATTTCCGGAATAAAAAGTGTCAGATATAAAAACCGAGAGGGACGCAGCTATCTGTAAGAACGAGACGTATATTACTTTCTCACTCTGACAGATAGCTGCGTCCCTCTCGCTTGGCCCAACCACCCGATCGTGTGGAAGTGGTTTATGATTGGTTTTACTCTAATGTGTGTGACATTATGTACGTTTTTATATAGGCATGAAACTCAAGAGTAACTCGAGTTGCAGTTTCGTCACTAAAGAGTTGCGCCGTCTGTTCTGGTCCTTAGTTTTACCTTTGTTACTTTCGTGTCTTCCATGTAGTGAATACTTTCTTTCTTTCCTTAAACTTGTACTCACTCCTTGTACAAGTTCCCGCGGCGCCCCCAGAACTCGCGCTCTGGCTCGCAGAAGGTCCGCGCCTGCTGGTTGTCCCAGGTCACGGTGTCGCGCCGCCACTCGGGCGGGACCTGCGGGGGCTTCACCACCGGCAGGAACACCTGACAACACAATAATCACTCCAATACACTTGTGCTGGGCGTTTTTTTCAATAGGTAACTGCAGTTTTTCGTACCGGGCCGATTTCGGAAGCATATAATCCGAGCCTGTATAATTTCACCTCGTACAGCAGAGTTCATAAATATTATGTGCACACTTTAGTACCTTGTCACTTTAATCGCTGTGACAATTAATATATGGCAGTTTAAACACGACATTAAATAGACGAGATACTAAAATGTACCTACACATATTGTACTCGACTGTATGCAAACGACCCAAAACATGGACCACACAATCGGACAGTACCAGCAAACAGGAATTTTGACGTGGTTAGCCTAGTTAGTAGTGACCCTGCATACGAAGCTAGCGGTCCCGGGTTCAGATCCCGGTATGGGCAAATATTTGTGTGATGAGCGCGAGTATTGTTCCTGAGTCATTAATGTTTTCTATATATTTAAGTATGTATTTCTGTATAATATGCCTGGTACCCATAGTACAAGCCTAGAGCTTAGTTTGGGACTAGGTCAATTTGTGTGAGGTTGTCTCTTATATTTATTATTATTATTATTAATTAACCCATGTATCCGTAAAACTAAAGCTTCAGCAAAATTCCATTTATGGTATAAATATATGCTAGTCAGCGATCGGAATAGGTAGAGCTAATTTACCTAAACTTGATGCATGTTCATTCATTAATGTGTTCCCATCTCACTCACGCATGAATGAACATGCGTAAATTTATACCCGTAACAGACGATAGGATTTGGTCCGCGCCGGATAACGGATTTGGTTCGGAGCCAGATCCGGCCGTCTGTAGAGCAGTCTTCGGACCATATCGGCCGATACCAAGTTCGAGCGTCTGTTACGGATATTAGGTAAGTAAATTGTGACATTCTCAATATAAAGGGACCTTATGGAGGCAGGCGGTTACGCCGTTTTTAGAACTGTTACCATAGTATTTGTATAGTTATAAGAACAAGAAGAACGTAATTGCCTTCCTCCATAAGGTCCCTTTATACTGAGAACGTCACAATTAGCTTTACATATTCCGACTATACTGATGATAGTAAAGTGGCAGGACGGGAGGAAATGCGTACCGGCTTGGCGAGAGCGTAGGTGCCAAGGAACGGGGCCCGTATGTTCTTATTCTTAGTGAGTGCCACCCCCTCCTTCGCGGCTATCATCGTGCACGTTCGGTATATGTCGTTCGTTATTATGTCGCGGACGCTGTGGACAGAGAAATTATATTACATTGAATTTCTCCCTTCAATATCCCTCCCTTATTGAAGGGAGAAAGTAAAATTTTGGAATGAACTTCTTCACTTCGGAATCATAAAAGCATATATGCGTCATTCTCCCGTCGTACGTATTTAGGGTTCTGTAGTCAAAATGGCAAAAACGGAACCCTTATAGTTTCGCCATGTCCGTCCGTCCGTCCGTCCGTGTGTCGCAGGCATTTTAATCAAAAACTACAAGATGTATATTGATGAAATTTGGAGTATAGGTGTCTTGTAAAAGCCACTACTTAGTTTGGTAGTTAAATAACAAAAATAAGTATTTTTAGGGAGTGAAGCTTCATTGCAGCAAACATCAATGTGTGGCACATATTTCGACAGTTCTTTTAAAAACACTTTAAGGTTTCTAAGCAATTTTTTTGATTAAATTGAATTGAATTGAAGGTTGCATAAATTGTGCCTAGAAGAATCCTAACTGGCATGGCCCCTTCACGATCGGCCTTGATGGGCAAATAAAGGCGAACATGAAGGACGAATGCGTGGGCGCGCGCGCAATCATTGGGCCAACGTCCTTTAATGTGTAGTGATGCTAGTGATAAAACCGACACAGCGATCGATGATCGATCACTGGCAATCATCCCCCTTGGTGATATTTGGTGATTATAACGCCAAGATCACGTGTGGTTTTAGGATTATGTTTTAAAGTTGGTACAATGAATAATTATGTTGACTTAATCGAAAGTGATCTTAGCTTCGTTTGATGAAAATCCGTTAAGCCATTTAAGAGTTATGTGCTATGAAAGTAGGAGCCTCCGATTTCGTCGGGGGTTTTTTACAATTAGTTACCTATTTCATAAAAGTGATTGGCCATTGTACAGTCGACTTACTTGTCGTCTTCAATGTCGTCCATGCCGACCTGGGGCGTCATGACGAGGCGCGGCCTGGCCCGCTGCACCTCCTTCCGATGATCGTCTACGAGCTTCAGCTATGATAGAGGGAATGAAAGAAATATATTCAATTGGTTATTAGTTCGAGAAAATTAATACAAATCACCGGAAATAAATCGTTTTGTAAATTGGAAATATTGATCACGAAAAGTATAATTTTCGGTAGAGTTACGTGTCGCTAAAGTATTGATCGTAGAGTCAACATTAATAGGACCAAATTTGTAGGACATTTTATGTGAAAACTTTAGTCAGAAGTAATCACAATGCTATTCGTAGAGATATTCGAGATAAGAGCAAAAACTTGAAAAAGCACCTTCAACTCTCCCTACACTCTCAACACACCCACCCTTGAACACTAACTTTTAATATGTTCATCTGGACACCTCAAGGTATAACTGTACCAATTTACAAAACTACTCGAATTATTTCCCCTAATATGGACTATTCGGCTTAATTTTCTCATATTATATTAAATAAAATTAGCAAGACCAGCAGTTCGGTGTGGCGGGAGCGGAGCGGGGGCTGAGCGGGAAGGGGAAGCAGGTGTATCGCATGTTTTTGTGTCCCACTGCTGGGAAATGGCTTCCCCTCTTTTTCTCCACTCGTCCCTGGGTATAGCGCGCTCCTGCCAATCCCTCGCACACGCGTCTAGGTCATCCTGCCATCTCCCTGGGTCTACCTCTGCTACAATATCCATCGCGTGGACATGTCCAGCCCAGTCCCACTATAACTTGGCGGTCTTATAAATAAAAATAATAAAAAGCCGGTCAAGTGCGGGTCGGATTCACGCACCGAGGGTTCCGCACAAACTTGTAGGCATGTAAATAGTTCGTAAATCACGGGAATACAATAGAAACAAAGTCCAGTATAAACTGACACGCAATAAGTATGCACATTCTTAATTAGTGAGTGTCAGTTTATATTGGACTTATTTTTTATGTGATTTAACCACAAATTAACGGTTTTCGGATTTTTTCCTTACTTGTGCTATAAGACATTGCTTCTTGCCAAATTTCATGATTCTAAGTCAACGGGAAGTACCCTATAGGTTTTGATTCCCTTGAGATTCCCTTCAATATGCGGCATAAACGGCCGTATCTTTTAATTGCGTTGACTTAGATGTCTGATTTTTTCACTCATCCAAGGGATCGTAGACCAAAGTGTGATCCTATAAGGGTTCCGTTTTTTTTATTTCATTTGAGGTACGGAACCCTAAAAACTAAAATAACTCACATAAGGCTGCTGCACGTTCCTGGGATCAGTCCCCAAAATCTCCTTAGGCGTCAACCAGAACAAGTTGAATGGCAAAGTCGGTTTTTTGTCTTTCAAGGGCTTAGGCTTATAGTCAGCTCTCAAATGCGTTTTCACCCTATCGTCTGTTCTGGCGCGAGGCCCAGTTTTATTAGTTTTGAAATCGGTTTTTGCCGTCGTTTCATAATTAAATAACATGGAATCGTAACGTTTATCAGGGTCCGGCATTTTTAAAGTAAGTAAAATAAACGATTAAGTAATTAAGTAACGAAACACCGCGTATGTCGTCTCGAAAAGATACATCAATGATAAAAGTCAAATGTGACATATGTACTTGCAGAAAATAAAGAGAATATAATCAAGCCAACGACCTTTTTCCATGTTTTTTCCCAATCTTCTAATACTTACTAAGTGCACCTATACTAATATTATAAAGACGTAAAAGATAAGATATAGGCTATTTCTATCTTGAAACTCCATTCTAATTGTTGGTGAAAGAATTTTTGAAATCGGATGTGTAGTTTTGGAGATTACCCCTAACAAGCAAACAAAAAAAAAACAAATTTACAAACTTTTAACTTTCAAAAGTTCTGTGATATTCCGCAGACAAAGTCACGGGCGGAAAGCTAGTGGAATATAAATCAATGTTATGGAACTAATAAGTACTCCATAGGTACATAAATAATTAAAGTTACGGGATAAATATTATAACTTTGTTATACAATTTACAAACAAATTTGTTAATGTGGAAAAATACTTGTTCTTTATGGTAAAATTCTTGACTTTGGTAGAAAATAAATTGTACAGGGTGTCTCATAAGTCGCATAATACTTATGTCACAGTGACACCGGCGGTAGACCTGCGCAAACCGGCGGAACGCAGCGCAGATCACTTTAAATTTATCAATGTATATTCTTCCCTATTTTAATTACAATAATTAGAGCCGCAGCCGCAGAGTAGAAATCCCCCGTGATGCTCCGAGGTCGGTCTCAGAGCATTCAAATTTATACCTTATTGTAATTAAAATAGGGAAGAATATACATTGATAAATTTAAAGTGATCTGTGCTGCGCTCCGCCGGTTTGCGCAGGCCCTAAGACGGGCGAATTACGCATCATCCCCACAGCGAACCGAAAAAGTCAGGACGAGACACTTTTATTTTAAACCTTAAGCATTAAGTCTTACGTTAGAATACTTAGAATATGGAATAGATGTATTCATTTCCCTAAAACCTGTCAAATTTCATCTCGTGCATGCATGTTAAGCCCGCTGACCCACGAGTTTTCCACACACGAACTGTGTCATATTTTAATTTGAAAGAAACTCATCCATCCGCGGTTTGAATGGTGGGAACCATGGGGTCCAGTGGAAAAACAACACACAGTCCAGTTTCTAAAGATATAAGTAAATGTAGAACTCAATTTAACATGATAAACACCACGTAATATAATTTAGTTATAATAATGGATTTAAGGTATCTTCGACATTTTTCGCGTTGCTGCAATTTGAGAAGTTTCTTTACATGACGGGCACCTGAAATAAAAAAAACTTACCGTTAAATAAAAAAAAATCTGTTGGATTCGCCTTTATGTCGAGCACAGTTAAAATAAGGTGGAAGTGGAAAACGTACATCTTTTTGTACACAACACAACTGTACCTTCTTAATTAACCAGTTGATATTTGGGCAGGTTAAAAAAGTGCTAATTTTTTATAGAGATTTGAGAAAAATATTGTAATTTAGGTATTAGGTCCCCTTGACCATGATTCCGGACTTTAAAAGATCCAGCCAAGTCGTGCGAGTCGGACTTGCACACGAAGGGTTCCCGTACCACCGTGCAAGACAATTAAGCCCTGAGACCTGAATAAAGACCTAAGTCTAAAATAACGAGTTAAAAAAAAAACACGTTTCTTGGATTAATTTTTAACATAATTTAATATTTGTTATTATTAGGGTTCCATACCTCAAAAGGACAAAAGGAACCCTTATAGGATCACTTTGTTGTCCGTCCGTCTGTCTGTCTGCCAAGACCCTTATTCTCAGGAACTCGTAGAGGTAACAAGTTGATATTCTGCAATCCCTTGGCGTTGTAAAAAATTAGACTTCTAAGTCAACGCAATCAAAAGATACGGCCGTTTATGCCGCATATTCAAAGGAATCTCAAGGGAATTAAAACCTAACCTAATTTGGCAAGAAGCAATGTTTTACGGCACAAGTAAAGGAGAAAATCCGAAAACCGTTAATTTGTTTTTACATCACATAAAAAATAAGGCCAGTATAAACTGATACTGACTAACTGCCGCACTCAGAGACGTCAATTAATTTTTAAGTTTCATTAAAGTTGCTGCGTCTTATTCTATTCTTAACCGATGGATGCAAGTGGCGCAGGACCGGTCCTTGTGGCAAACCTTGGGGGAGGCCTATGTCCAGCAGTGGACGTCTTTTGGCTGAGATGATGATGATGATGATTCTATTGCTATATCAAAGAAAGTGACTGCAGCTACTTTAATGAAACTTAAAACTTAATTGACGTCTCTGAGTGCGGCCGTAAGTACCTACGAGTAGGTACCTACGAGAGTGCATACTTAGTGCGTGTCAGTTTATGCTTGTATAATGTATTCTCGTGATTTACGAACTATTTACAACCAACAAGTTTGTGGTCCCTCGGTGCGCGAGTCCGACTCGCACTTGACCGATTTTTAAGAATGTGTTGCGATATATTTGGCTATTTTGGATGCTCCTATCTATTTGATGCTGACTGTACAGTAAAAATTGTAATTTTAAACATTTTCATGTCACAATCAATTTCAACCTGGTTTAGGTTGGCAATGACAATGACAATCGCAGAGATAAGGTTCTATGTTCAACATTTGGGTCACTTACCATTTGTACGTGTCCTGCCTTTTCCAGAACTCATAGTCCGAGTCTATGGGTGCTCTGAATTGCTGTCCATCCCAGGTCGCGGTCTCACGCCGCCATTCCGGCGACACCAGCGGAGGCTGGGCGGGTCCAAGAACCACCTGCACCGGTATTATACTTATTATAGTCCTCTTTATCGCGGTGAAGTGTGGAGCATCCGTCACTCTCGCACTTACGCAAAGGTTAGAAAGTGACACGTTTTATCCATGTTTATACAAATCGATAAACACGACCACAATATGTGACGTTCTCAATATAAAGGGACCTTATGGAGGCAGGCGGTTACGCCGTTTTTAGAACTGTTACCATAGTATTCGTATAGTTACAAGAATAAGAAGAGCGTAACTGCCTTCCTCCATAAGGTCCCTTTATATTGGGAACGTCACATATAGGCCCACAGGCCCCCTAGCATGCATGCACGAGTTAAAATTTTACAGGTGCTAGCGAAATGAATACATCTATTCCATATTCTAACGTAAGACTTGACGCTTAAGGTTTAAAATAAATAAAAGTGTCCACAGTGGACATTTTTATTTTAAAGCGTTAAATCTTAAGTTAGAATATGGAATACGAGTAGATGTTTATTAAAACATAAGTAAAATGTGTCTGTCTCTGTTATATTTCAAGTTATTTCGCATTTTCCCTTAGGGGGTACGAATTAGGCAAGTCTCCCCTATTCATTTCCCTAGCACCTGTCAAATTTTATCTCGTGCTTGCATTTTAAGCCCGCTGATATGCAAGACGATGCACTTGTAGCTTGATAAGATCGTAAATATGAGTTACCGGGTTAGCGGACGCGTAGCCAGTCCACTTAGCTTTGATGTAATTGTATTTGGCCAGGGTCAAGGCCTCCTCCATCGCCTGGTGCGCGGAGCTGGCGTAGGTGGCCTTCACCAGGATGTCACGGACTCTGCAGGTACAGTGAAAGGAGATAATTAACTTACACACGTCATCATTGCCCTGTGGGCTCCGTGGCCACTGCAAGGGCCTGCAATTCACCGGGGTCTTACCCCCGCAAATCGTCCCGATACATTCGCGTATAGGTGGAAAACTTAAGGATCTGTTGTATGTACCTAGTAGTACTTAGTGTCTGTACGTGTTACAAAATAACCCGTAAAAAATCAAAGCCAAAAATAACGCAACCCTAGTAAGTTGTCATAAAGTCCTGCTAAGGTTTTCATACATTGTCAATGGACTCTTTACAAGGCACCATTTAACCCCCTTTCTGCTTTACGGTTATTTTTGTAACATCCTGTATAGACGCCTTGATGTTCCATATTTGAAAAATGACGTAAGTTCCATATAAACATTAATTACATACAACAGGATAAGTAGTGTTGAAAATGAAAATAACTGTATTTTTTAATCATGTCCATGTCTGAGGCCCCTGTTGAGAAGAAGCTTTGCAAGTTGCAAGAAACTCAACGGCCAGTTTTTCCCAGTTTTTAATTAGGGTTCCGTAGTCAACAAGGGACCCTTATAGTTTCGCCATAGTCTGTCCGCTGTTTAACTCAGGGCCTCTTAGTACTAAAAAGCTGTAATTTGTCATAATTATACATTTAAATTACGTTGGCGCCCAACGGGACCCTATTAATATGCCTTCGCTGTCCGTCTAAACTAGGGTTACTATAGTGTACCCTGTATCTTACTTTATACATCGGAACATCAGTCAGCCTCCGAGAAAATAGCGAAAAACAACTTCAGTTGCGACGGAGCGCGCAAAAATTAGTAGGTACCTACAGAGCAAAAGTATCTTACTCCTCATCGTCGATGTCGTCCACGACAACGGCGGGAGAAATCGTTACTCGCGGCCTGGTCGCTTGCGCGTGCGCACGGCCTGCGTCCTCCATTCTACCCTACAACCAGCCAGTTATAGTTAGGTAGGTAAGGTTAGATTAGAAGTGGGAAGTTACAATATCTCCATCTTTCTTCCAATTTAGTTCAGAAAGGGGTGGAGCATCCGTAGTTTCAAATTGAGTTTGTGGAAACCATTCGAATTTAGCAGAATTTCGTGCATTTGTTTTATCGCACACATATCGTACGAACAGAAAGTGACAAATGCTTCATACCAGCGACTGCGGGAAGCCCGCATCTACCTATGTATATGTGGTCGTCCATAATCACTAGGAACATGTATAAAACAAAGTCGCTTCCCACCGCGTTTGTTCCTCTATATGTACACTTACATCTTTCAAACTACGCAACGGATTTTAATGCGGTTTTCACCATCAGTTAGATCATTTCTCATGGAAGGTTTATGTACATAATAGTACCCGGAGCGAAGCGAGGGCGGGTCGCTAGTTACATATAAAGTGAATCGTATGTGTTGTTTTTTGTGTTGAACGCAACGACAATCGCAGAGTAAAAGCCGCGTATCGACTGCGCGCGCCATTGTTCGAGGTTTTGGAGCGCGCAGTCGATACAAGACTTTAAACCGCGCGCGCTTTAAAAGATAAAGTAATTCCTAACATAACTGAGATAAGTAAGCGTTACTTACAAACGGTTTAGGCTCATCGCTAGGTCTCGTTCTAAGTATGGGTTTCGGATCAAACTTCCACAGCAAGTCAAAAGGTATTGGCTCTTCCAATGGCCTCAAACTTTGATTGTCTATCGGAATGTGGATTTTGGGAGTCAGTTTCTTTTTCTTATGCGGAATCTGGGGCGACTTATAGCAAAACTGTAAAACCTTCGAGTCATATCTTTTGAAGTCAGCGTGGTACGTCGATATGAAATTCCCGATGACCATGTCTTTACTCCTAACCGCTCTTGAGTTTAACATCCTATTTAAAAATATTAATCGCTTATTTTAAGGTGCATATTTTTTATTTTATAATTCCGTCTGCGGGACAATTCCGTAAACGGACGTTTGTGCCCATTCATAATGGCGTCACGCCGCCATCTCTTTTAAAAACATAGAACTTAAAGTTCCCGAGCTTTATCCCGATCCCGAGTTAATAACGGTGTGCCGTTATATAATGGGCACAAACGCCTGTTTACGGAATTGCCCCGCAAACGGAATTATCCCAATGCACTAAAATGACCAGTGATCGGAATAGGTAGAGTATATTTACCTAAACATGATGAATGTTAATTCAATAATGTGTTCCCATCTCACTCACGCATGAATGAACAAGCGTCAAGTTTAGGTAAATATACTCTACCTATTCCGATCACTGATAATTACCTATTGGGCCTACCACACGCGCAAGCTTCACCACAGTTTTGCCTAGCTAAAACTGAACACTTCGTGTCTATACAGTTTTACCAACTACACGCTCCGTGTTCCGTGTACAAACCGGCCTGCGCAGGCAAAACTGTGGTGAAGCTTGCGCGTGTGGTAGGCCCATATCATGGGAGTAAGTTTGAACTGCGTCTTTCGATATACCTGTAGAATATCGTGTCAAGGTCTTGAAAAAAAAAGTGGTATGATGAACCTACAATAAATTGAAGTGGTAACCAGAGCATTAAGCAGCAGTTGTGGCTTTAAAAATTAAATCATTCTGCCAATTTCTTATTTACCCCGAACGCATTTTTGTTTTCGCTATCTACTAGTTTATGAAACACTTTTTTGCTGCTATAGGTAAGTACGCAAACTTTAAAGGAAATTTTACCTGCTTTCTGCTGTTTTTCTATGTAAATTGTGTATAATGGATAACTGAAAATAGCGTTTTAAGCCAGTTATTAGGGATGTTGAAATTCCATAGCCTCGTAGATTTAACTTGTCAAAAGCGCAAGACGTAAGCGCTGCTTAGGCACCATGGGCATTGGGCACCATACAGTCTCGAACCTTAATATCTTGTCATGAATTAATTAAAAACATTTTTGTGAAATTAGTATCAAATTAAACATCGTGACTATACAGTGCAAGATAGTTATTCACCTTTCGGGGTTGTGTACAGTCGGCTAGACTCGCACAACAGAAGAGAGCGAGTGAGAGAGAAGTACAGTCAGTATCAAATCGATAGGAGCAGCCATGGTCAAATATATCGCAACACATCTTTTTACTATAGAAATAAAGATGTGTTGCGATATATTTGGCCACTTTCGCTGCTCCTATGTATTTGATGCTGACTGTACAAACGTGAAGGTTGCTCATCCAGCCAGTTTCCAATGGGCAGGGTTTTAACTGGACGATCTAAATTAAAAAAGTTAAGTTAGTTTTTCAATAATTTATTTAAAATTCACCAATAATAATAATACACCAAGAAAATAACATTAAAAAATACACATTAAAATAATAATATTTACAAAAATAAATTAACTGTATCACAAATAAGGGTAAAATTTATTTCAACATTCATTCAGTTCTATCTAATATTTCATTTATTTAGCTGGACAAAACTGTTGATTTTATACTTTATTTAAGCCAATCAAAATAACTCTTTACTATAAAAAGAGCTGCAAACGATTAAAACTGATCTACTTAAAATTGGACCCGTCGTGACTATAAAAAACACAAAAATTATCCAAAACATGGAAGTATTTTACCGGAATCACCTTTACAAAATGTATGTTGGCAACACTTCATTGGTACAGTTTAACCGCGGAGCTAAATTACTCTGAACTATATAAATAAAATAGAAAATAAGGGAACCTGCCGTAATGTGGCACCCCACCAAGTATTGGCACTATGAACTTTATTTCATTTTAATAGAGGCGATAATTCTACAGTAACTAGTTGCCAATAACTGGTACAGTCGAGTACAAAGATATGTATACACCTTTGCTCCTTATTGCAATGTGATAAGATGCAAAAGCGTATACATATCTTAGTACTTTGGTGCCCTTAATTTGGTGTTTCGCCCCACGACCGTGTTAAGCCTAACCACTCTCCCGAGATCAATATAACCTTACGAATACAAGAAAATTAAAATTGGTTAAAGATGGCGGTGGTTAAAGCCTGAAAATTGTGTTAGTGTGACAGTTAAGTTTCTCGTAATTCATAATAATAAATATAATAATCAAGCCTATATACTTATGTCCCACAGCTGGGCTCAGGCCTCCACTCACAACGAGAGGGTTTGGGCCATAGTTCCCACGCGGGCCCAGTGCGGATTGGGAACTTCGCACACACCGTCAAATTGCTTTGCAGGTGTGTGCAGGTTTCGTCACGATGTTTTCCTTCACCGAAAAGCTCATGGTATTATATTTCGCACATAAATTCCAAAAAACTTAGAGGTGCGAGCCCGGGTTCGAACCCACGACCCCCTGCTTAAGAGTCGGCAGGTCAAATTAGGCTACCACGGCTTTTTTCGTAATTCATGCATTTACTTTATAGATTTTGACTGGACTGCCACCGGACTGTTAGTCCTTATGTCGCTTGATCTAACTGATTTCCCATCTAATAAAAGGAGGGACGTATATGTTATGAGGAATATAATGTGTCAAAAGACAGCAATAAGAAACTAGTCAAAATACGAATCCATACCAATTGATATTTTAACAAGCGTCATTTGTATGAAGTGTATAATTTTAAGTGTATTTAATTTATGGGTTATTTATCAGAATAAATAATTTTAAATTCAATCAAGCCCGGGTTAAGAAAATTTTTGAAGTTAATTTAATTAGATTTAAAAATTAAATGATTACTCTACTTACTTAAGGAAAACCGTTTCAGGTACAATTTCGGTAAAACGATTAACATATAACCCTTTACAGTCGGGTCGCTCTTGAATATGAAGATGAGTATCGAACATAATCTCGAAAATTTACGAGTCCACAGCATTTCAATATCAAATAAACATATACATGCAATTAATTATACTCCATATGGTCGGGTTTACCATGTGGATAAGTTTGGATAAAACATTTGTCACTTTCTGACCAGTATGTAAGTATGTGAGTGACGGATGCTTTGTGACGTTCTCAATGTAAAGGGACCTTATGGAGGCAGGCAGTTACGCCATTTTTAGAACTGTTACCATAGTATTAGTATAGTTACAAGAATAAGAAGAGCTTAACTGCCTTCCTCCATAAGGTGCCTTTATATTGAGAACTTCACCGTTATCCACATTCATACATTGCGATAAAGGCGACCATGATACGGGTGCAAGTACGTAAATGGGTCAATCAACTTTTCTTTCTACCTAGTTGCCATGGTTACGTCTCTTGGGTCGCTTTTTAAAATTATGATTTTAAAGGATATAAATCTACCTAACATGTTTTTTGTGGCAATTTAGAGCCCATTCTTTTGTGGGCTTTCTTCTAAGCATGTTATAAACATATTTCCAAGAAACGCTATCACTGGTGTCTCACGGGACAGAACAACAAAAACTTGATCGACCCAAATAAATGCACGTAAACCAAACCACGTGGCTCTGTTAAAACAGCCAATTTATAACTCTTTTGTCGAACTTTTACATAACAGTGTTCAGCCTCCGAATTCACCAAGTTCACATTGACAGGTGACATGTGACAATTCGGTATACATTGCAAATTCGACGAGTTCCTACATCGATGATCTAATAAATCCAAAGTACCCCGAATTGTCACAAGTCATGTGAAATAGAGGGCTGCTATTGGTTGACGAACCATATCACGTGGTTTTGTTTGTTTACATTTAATTACATAACATAACAAATGGAGTAAAGCATAATACAGCCGTCACATAAGTAAAAATAAAATTCATGATTATTTACAAGCGGTTGGTCCAAGAATTTAAATGTTTAATAGTACAGCTTCGTAAAGCTTATAAAACGAAATATATTAATTGAATTCAAACTACAGTACAGAAAAAGGACATAAGATGCATGTTAAATGGCATCGTGGTACAACAAACAATCCTAACCTTTTTTCCTGCGTAAATGAATTAGATTCCATTAACCTTTATATGTAGGTACAAGGGGTCCTCTTGTTGTGCAGACACTAATTTCATCGAATGTGTCATTTCACCGAATTTCATTTCATTGAAAAATAATTTCTGCTGAAACCTTATTGTTTTCAGGTTATCTTAAGCATGGGTTACGTAGGTTAGGTTAGGTTAGACCTGTGACCACAAAAAAAAAAAACTCCTGCAAATGCCTGTCGATGAAATGAAAACATTCTACGAAATGAGTGTCGGTGATTCAAGGGTAAACCAGGTACAATCCGTAGCTCATTGGGCCTTACAAAATAAATTAGATAAAAATACAATTCAAGTATAGGTAGTTCCACGAGAGTTGAGGCCACGCACACACCCACAAGTCATGTAAAGACAGCGGGATTTATGAAACACAGGTACAAAAAAAAGAACACTAATTTCAAAATGCCGCTGTCATTACATGACTTGTTCTTGTGTGCGTGGCCTCAACTCTCGTGGAACTACCTGTACTTCATTTAGAAATGAAAAAACATACCATTTTATTAATACTAATTTTCAGAAAATTCTGGCAACAAATTTGAGTCCAACTTCACGTCAATGCCGCTTATTTTCATAGTATTAACACGGCCTACTTGGCCCTTTAGTAATAAAAAGAGTAACGCAAATATTCAAGCTTATTTTATCTCCCAGACTGCATAATACTAGATATATACAATTATTATTTATGATAATATACAGATAGTATCTTCACTAGAGGACGCAAATTCATTTCAATAATTCTTTACCTTTATAACTCCTAAGTAAGACACCTTTGCTATTGAACAAAATACCTAAGACCGAGTAAAATGTAATTTAAATATGATAGAATAAATTAAAGTGAAGACACTAAAAAGGCAACTGGCACGAATTAATTTCGATTATTATTATATCAGCCTAAATCCACTTGCTATACACCATTAGGTGGCCTGTGCGGTAGTTTGCCTTCTTCATGTGAACAAAAAATCGGTCAAGTGCAAGTCGGACTCGCGCACCGAGGGTTCCGCACAAACTTGTAGGTATGTAAATAGTTCTTATATCACGGTAATACAATAGAAACCAATTCCAGTATAAACTGAACCGCACTAAGTATGCACTCTCGTACTTAGTATCAGTTTATACTGGCCTTTATTTTATATGTGATGTAATGTAACAAATTAACAGTTTTCGGTTTTTTTCCTTTACTTGTGCTATAAGACATTGCTGCCAAATTTCATGATTCTAACTCAACGAGAAGTACCCTATAGGTTTTGATTCCCTTGAGATTCCCTTGCATATGCGGCATAAACGGCCGTATCTTTTGATTGCATTGACTTAGAAGTCTGATTTTTTTACAGTGCCAAGGGATTGCAGACCTGAGTATTTGATATGAATTTCAACTTGATACCTCTACGCGTTCCTGAGAAAAAGGGTTTTGACAAACAGACAGACGGCCGGGTTCCGTTTTATCTTTTGAGGTACGGAACCCTAAAAACAAAAGACTATAGTTCAGTTTCATATAGGCATAATCTTCTGACTTGGACATGTTGCATTCTACAGAAGATTTAACCCTTATGCCACAGCTGACGGCATTTTACGTGCCGCAGGCGTCAGGACGTCATATGCCGACACGAAATATTAAAACAATCTGCTGACTGTGGCAATCAATGAGTGTAGAATAACACCATGGGATTGACGAAAGTGACCTAGGATTTGAAAACGTTATTATACGCTTTATTTGCGATTGGTGTATGCGACGAATTCCCGAGTTATTCACCAGATTGTTTGTAAAGTTTCTGCAACTTTCAATGTACATGTAGCTTTAAAATTGATCAGAACAGTCTAGAAGAAATTCACTCGCAAGTTAATTTCCAGGAAGCACGCGTAAACGTTTCTTTTTTCTTCTAAATCAGTCTAAAGCGGCACACGATTACCGAATGGCGAATACTGGTAACCTTAACGCATGCCCGTTAAAATAAAACATGTGCAAATATACCAAAAGTAGACAGTGCAGGAAACATAAAACGGCGGGGGGCACGCTATAAATGAACCTATTAACATCTAAATGGGTTTTTCGTCAATCTGAGACCTTGATTTCCGCCCACACCGGACAGAAGGGAGACGCGGGGCCTCCCCAGGACCACCCGCGAGGGATGGCGAGGTGGCTGAGACCAGATTTGATGGCCCCTGAGTGCCCGTTGAAATTGGTGGTCTCTACGGTACCAGGGCAGAGCAAGCAGGTTTGTCCGGAGTAGGTGTTATCAATGGTTGTTGAGAGCCCTTCGTCCAACAGAGCCTCGCAGCATTGTAGAGCTGTAATGAGAGAATCATACGTTATTGAGCATACATGTTACGTACAGTCGCCATCATATATATTGCAGCAAACAAGGTGCTCACAAATATCTGAACACGACTCTATTGTCAAGGCGTTAGAGTGCATGTTCAGATATTTTTGACCACTCTGATATGTACAGATATATTTGATGGCGAACTGTACATCGTCAGCACTCAAATTATACTCACGATAAGAGTAGGTTACAACTGCAATTATTTTCTTTGCTCGTGTTTAATTTGAGAAATATTTCCTTAACTTCTACGTTGTTTTAATACTTCTAGAATTTGAATGGGTAGGTCATTTGCTTATTATTTCCTTGTATGAAGTTTGTCTTAACTATTTTAAAACAACTCGACATAACGGACTTTACACCTTTAATGACTGCTATTGTTTCGTTATTTTTCTTTTCTATTTTCCTCATAATCGAGGATTTTTATGGCGTTTATTTATAGAGTCGGATGGGAAAACAAAACAAATATGCATATTTAAGGTAAATAAGCAAAATTTACTTTTTCATTAAAGTATTATTTAAACATTTTTTTTTTCTGAATTCAATTCAAAATTACAATATTTTTTAATTTCCTCCGCAATGCTAATTACAATTTGTAGTTAATCATCGAACTCAAATGTGTACTCTTCATACATGATTTTACATTACACAGCGAAAAATGATACTGTATTACATATTATTTATCAACTCCGCAACACGCTTTTAATGAATAATTACCATATTCAATTCGAATAAGATTCCAAGTGTCCATCGTTATAGAAGCACTGTTTATCAATATAAGTGATAAGATATGAAAGGCATTTTATCAATATTAAACAGCTGCTAAAATGATTTATAAATTGCAACATGTTAAATCATAATTACGTCTCTGTCAATTTGTGTATCTTAGACAACAAAGGATTACCTAATTAATCATACCGTAACAAAGGGTAGGTATTGTTTCGTAGAAAATTAATAGCTCGATTTTCTTTTGCCCGAACACGATACTTCGATTCTCAGTAACGCGAATTTTTACTTCTTCGAATTTTCGTTTCTCCGAATTTCATTACTTCGATTATTAAATTTCCGATTTTTAATTGAAAATATGTTCAAATCTACGAAGTTTTAATATCCCGAATGCACTTTTCACAGAATAGGTTTTCCCCGATTGTTCAGTTAAACGATTGTTTAATTTTGAATTTATGTATTGTGTTTTACTCATTCTGTACGCGGTTTCACACAAAGTCGGAATATAAAGATTTTATGATTTCTTATTTATGTTTCGGGCGCTTCGCCGGCCGCTGCCGCGGCACGCTCGCTTCGCTCGCTCGGCTCGCGTGCTGTTGTGGTCACAGTTCTAACCTAACCCAACCTAATGAGGGGGGGGGTATTTGTTTTTTTCATGGCGGGGGGCTTCGCCCCCCGAGCCCCCATTGTGGGGGGCTTCGCCCCCCACCCCCCCTCCGCCTAGCTATCCCACTCCGCCTTCCTAAAGTGTGTCTAACATTCGAAGTCGAAACCCATTCGAAAAGTATTAATTAGGATTTCCAACTATCAGAATCAACCGTTTTCGGTGAAACGTTTTCGAGAAACAGAAAATTTTGCCTATTAATATTCGATGTATTGAAAAAGCAGCAAGTGAAATTGGGAGAACTGTAGTTTCGGACAACAGATGACTTCGAGTAAATGAAATTACAAAGCAATGAAATTCTAACTATCGTGATTCGAACAACTGAAAATTCTGACAAACGTGGTCGGAGAACCGAAATTCGAGGTATTGACTTTCTACGAAACGATAGGCACCCCGTAACAAACCCAATCACTTTAACAATCGTATAAAATGAATTAACGGAAAATCTACACAGAAAAAAGAAATTAACAGAATTATAATGTACAAGTTTTTTTTTCTCAGGGTCTGGTCACAACCCAAGAAAGAAAGGTAGAGTTTTACCAATGCCAATCTTAATAGCTATCTGCCGCACTCAGAGACGTCAATTAAGTTTTAAGTTTCATTAAGTTGCTGCGTCTTATTCTATTGCTATAGCAAAGACAGTGACAGCAGCTACTTTAATCAAACTTAAAACTTAATTGACGTCTCTGAGTGCGGCAGTATATCTTTAAATTTATTTTTTACGTTTTAACAAATCTGTGACAAACTAAAGAGAGGCAATAGAAAATGTACCTAGTTATATGTAGAGAAATGGTAGAGAATGATAAAGCAATTCTCAGAAGTCGTATATTGACGCGGCCAACTTCTTGATTGCTAATTAACAGCTAATTATCCGAACAAAGTATGAATTCATGGTTTGAATCGCCTAGGGAAATCATTTCACGCGGCTTTTTCATGTAGCGTGAGTTTCTGTCGTGTAAATTATATTTAACAATTATTATTCGCGAATGTCAAAAATATATTTAACAACAAAATACTAACATATTATATGTACAGGAATAGTTATTCTACATAAATTAGGCGGCTAAATTAAAAACGTAGTTATCTCTTTTCAGTTAAAAAGAGCTTCGTGATCCATCTCATTTAGCACAGAAAAGTACTCGTAACTTCTAAAAGGGACCCTTTTTGCTTTATATATGTTGACTTGACGTCAGAATGATACGGTACACAAATCTGGCACGCAGAACAAACGGCAGTGCGTGCACACAAAACTACCGTATCTTAATTTCCAACACCGAGAAAACTGTTTGAGAGTTGATCAAGATATGGTAGTCCTGAAATCGTATTCTGAACTGATAAAGACCTGATATGCAACTGCAACAGTGCTATCCGACAATACACAGTAAGAGCGGTTTCGCACTACGTCCGATCCGTATACGAGAAATGTTCTGTCCGAAGTAGCAGTAGTACTATTTGTACGAGAGATTGCGCACTAGATCCAAATTCCGTCATCCGATTTCTCATACAAATAAACTTCGGACCGACATTCTCGGATACGGATCGGATGTAGTGCGAAACCGCTATAAGTAGTAGCTTACTTTGCAAGTTACTGTCGGACACTGCTGTCGTCCGTTTCTCGCAGAAGTTTTCATGCAGGTACGAGTAATGAGGCATTTCACTGTTTGGTACTTGGCAGAATACGGATGAAGAAATTTTTTTTTCTTTGTCGATCAGGTAGATTATCAAAAAGTATTGACACGTATTATTTTTTTTTTTACATAATCAAAAAATTATATTGAGTAGAATGTCGCTTGCCGTCACGTCTCAATACAATTTTTACACAGGTGACGTCACGAGCCCCCACTCCCGAACTTTGACGTGCTTTATCTTTGTAATTTTTTGTTTGATAAACAAATTAAAAAATACGTGTCCAATATTTTTTGATAATCTGACGGACGAATAGAATTTCGTTTTCTTTACCCAGTCGTCATCCCTATTTGAAACATCCATACGACTTTTGGTCTACGGTTACCGCAGTTTGTGTTCTGAATGCCGAATCTAATCTTGGACATGGGAACTTACTCTGCACATTGTTCCAGTTCAGGAACTCCCCAGCGAAGGCCAGAGGCACGTTGGTGCTGACGGCCATCTTGACCACGTCTTCGATCTGCGTGATGTCTTCGACGGAGAAGCGGTCCTTGCAAGCCACGTTCAGGATTACCAGCGGTTGGCCGGACAGGAGGAACGCTGAAAGGGCATAATATTTATCGGTTGAGAAATAACATATACTTACTCAATTTTATCTAACAAAAAACTGTTGCGCGCGACCTCGTTAGTGTATATTGTCGCAAAGGTAAGCAACATCTCAAATTTCCTGTTTCTAGCTTTACCAGTTTGGGCTAAGGGTTGATATATCCGACCCGCCCTCGCTTCGCTCCGGTTTAAACAAAATAAAAAATTGGCTAATATAAGGGATTATGTAGCTTCCTATTAGTGAAATAATTTTCATAATAGGTTTAGTAGTTCCAGATATTTCCTAAAAACATACAAAGACAATTTTGTTTTATAAATTTATCTACTGACAACCTTTTTCAAATTTCACCACGTTTACGGTTATAGTGGTATAAATAATTAATAGCCGTTAAAAATGTAACTCCCCCGTGTAGCATGTGGCATACAGAAATCGATAGTCCCGACCTTGGACTCGTGAAACATGTACGCCTCCAGAGCCACCATTAGCTCTTGTTTACCTACAAAACAACGAGGGGAAATGACACGGAAGCAGGTAGATTGAGGTGGCAACACAAAAGAACCAAGAAGGTTTGAGCAAAAAAGGAATAATGCGGTGGCGAATAGATTATTGAAGGAAATAATAAACAGATGCCGTTATATACCTAGAACAGGGAGGTTACATCGAGAAGGATGTGTATGTACGATGGTAACCTCCGAAACTATAGATAAAAATATGCTACCCAGGTGCTTTTGACTGGCGAGGTGAGACGAGACGTGGTGAGACGAGATTCGAAATCTCTCCAGCCCATATTTCCACCAAACACTGTCATAAATAGACATGACAAGATTGACAAGCTCTCGCGAGCTCGTGCGAGACTTCGCGAGCCATCGCGAGAATTGTGTTTCTGTTGTAGAGTTAATAAACACTCTATGAATCAGTAATACGGTTTAATATTACAACAAAACATATTTCAATCATCATCTCGCACATCCTCGCTAATCAGACCATTTCCACCAAAGATGCGCGATAGAAGAGAATTGATTTTATTTTCATTTCTAACTTCAATTCCATCCCCTCCTCGCCTTGCTGGTGGAAAAGCAGCTTTAGTCCTGTTTACTTGTTGATCAACGAGGGAAAAATGTCAGGGAACCACAGATTGCAATGAGGTGGTGGCCAAAAATAACCCAGTAGGATTGAGCGGGAAAACTGCGATGACCAAAAGACTAAGGAAGGAAAGCAGCTACTGAAATAAAGCCCCACCCTGATTTACTTGCTACATACATACAAAACAAAACCGACCGTCGAGGAGATTCTTGGGGAAGGCCCAAGTTCAGCAGTTGACGTCTTTCGGCTAATATGATGATGGTATCTATACCCACAGAGTGTAATGCCTAATGAAACAGAGAGAACCAATGATGTAATATAAAAAGAGGTAGATAGGTTACCTATACGATATTTCGTGTGTACAAAGGCCGGCACTCGCACACATAAATATATACATTCAGTCAACAAAGTATCGGGAATGGATGATTTGTTTATGGTTCCAAATTCAAATTTTTGTTTTTTTTGTTGTTGTTAGATTGGCACAACTGTTTTCTATTTTGGCGCGGAGTTTGAGTTGCATCTGTTATTTATATTAAATACAGTGCTGTTTTTAGTTATATCATATCTAGTGTGTATTGCGAATTTCATAATGGACAAAAACATTGAACAAAGAGTTTGTCTTAAATTTTGCATCGCCAATGGAATTTCGTGTTCGGAGTCACTGAAAATGTTACAGAAGGCTTACGGTGATTCGACTTTATCAAAAACACGTGTTTATGAGTGATACAAAGCGTTCAAAAGCGGTCGAGATGTGATGGAAGATTTGCCTCGCTCTGGTAGGCCATCAACGTCTGCAACTGAAGTTAACATCGCAAAAGTGAAGGAAATAGTGACTGAAAATCCTCATTCAACTTTGAGAGAGATAGCCGCCGAACTTTCTGTATCTCACGAGTCGATCCGTACTATTTTAACTAATCATTTGGGTATGAAACATGTTACCGCTCGGCTAGTCCCAAAAGACCTGAATTTTCTCCAAAAACTCAATCGCATGAGAGTCGCTGAGGACATGCTAGAACGAGTCAATTCCGACCCAACATTCATGAAACGCATTGTTACTGGTGACGAGACGTGGGTTTACGAGTTTGACATGCAAACTAGTCAACAAGCTTCGGAGTGGCGCCTTCCAACTGAACCGAAACCGAAGAAACCACGCCAAAGTCGATCAAAAGTCAAAGTCATGTTGACTGTTTTCTTTGACTATCGCGGTGTTGTGCACTCGGAATTCTTGCCGGAAGGTCAAACGGTAAATAAAGAATATTATTTGAGCGTTATGCGGCATTTAAGAGAGCAAATTCGACGAAAAAGGCCAGATTTGTGGAATGAAAATTCTTGGATTTTACACCACGATAATGCGCCTTCGCACAAGGCCATCATTGTGAAAGAAT
Source organism: Tortrix viridana (assembly GCA_963241965.1). Taxonomy (NCBI): domain Eukaryota; kingdom Metazoa; phylum Arthropoda; class Insecta; order Lepidoptera; family Tortricidae; genus Tortrix; species Tortrix viridana. The sequence continues at coordinate 16,904,728 of OY725172.1, forward strand.
TTTTGACCAAACACTCAACAAATACCATCGAGCAACCACCATATTCACCAGATATGGCTCCTGCCGACTTCTTTCTTTTTCCTAAACTCAAATTACCACTTCGTGGCACCCGTTTTCAATCGGTAGAAGACATAAAGGAGAATTCGCGCCGAGAACTGAATTCAATTCCGGAAACAGCGTTTAAAAAATGTTTTGATGATTGGATTATTCGTTGGCGTAAGTGTATCGTTTCTGAAGGAGCATACTTTGAAGGTGATAAAATAAATTTGGATGATTAACAAACAGTTTGTGTATTATTGATCTTTTCCCGGTACTTTCTTGACAGAGTAGTATATTGCAATGACACACTAATTCATAGATTACAAGTGACATCAGGACAGTACGCTAATTAGGTTTGCCAATAGGCTAGTGCCCTGAAAAATTCTATTTAGTCCGTCATTTACATTATTAAAAAATATTGAACACGTATTTATTTGTCAATTAAACAAAAAAATACGAAGATATATAGTGCGTTGAGGTTCCGCCCCCACTCCCGAACTTATCACTTACGAACTTTGATTCGCGTTATCTTTGTCAATTTCAATTTTTATAATAATGAGAGAGACGCAACGACAATATTTGACAAATAACAACCCAGTGAAGTGCCACCATTAAAAGAGAAATACTTTTTTATTTGCGTTCTCAGAAACGGCTCCAACGATTTTGATGAAAATCACGGAATATATGTTGACCCATAAGCCAAGAAAACAACTGCAAAAAGTCAGAGAATGCATACTGACTGGTATTTGGGAGATAAGATAATAATGACGCAAGTAGGTATTATAGCAACGCGGTGTTTCCGTTTTAACGCTGAAAAGCAAGGGTAAAAATAACCGCTTATCAGAATTCGCCATATACGTACATAGTTATTTATTATGTACATCACTTTATGTAATTGACTATGAGTCATAGACAAAGTTCAAAGATGAATAATTACAGCACAAAGAGTTATTATGATTGGTTTGTTTACATGAGATTGATTTTCTTTATCTTGCTTAGATTTGTGAACATGTGTTAGGTATTATTATTTTATTTATTGTCATTGAAATAATTGACGTTTCTCTAATTTCCACTAGCATTCAGGTTTGTATATTAGATACCGGTAGAAAAAAACATATACTACAATGTAGTTTACAATTTTCAAAATAGAAAGTAAGAAAAGATGAGATGAAGGTATACAACCTGTAACTACACTACGCGTTGCGGTCTCATCTTTTCTTACTTCGTTGTCGAAATACTGAACAACCGATACACTGAAATACCTTTATAGGTATAGGTATTATAGGTATTTAGAGTTTTACAATCCGATTCATAATTAGGGAGACCTTGATAACTCAACAACAATGAGGCGCATCCAAAGTGCAACGTTCAAGGGAACTTAGAGTCCACTACAGTTGTGAAACCTTTGTTTTCATAAAAAGTGTAATTCACGATAAAGAAAAATCAAACCTAGTAGGTTATAAGGAAATAACCGAGTGTATGATTTTGAAGTTTCGTTTTGTGATCAAGAAAATTCGAAATTGAAAATATAATTGACATAACGTAAAATAGGTTTTGAGTTATTACACCGTTAGGACTCGCAATTTTTTATGTTAAGCAACTGCAAATCGATTTTTTTATTACTTATATTTATAGCGCAAAATCGGAAAGTTTCAGAAGGAAATAGCTACAAACGTCTTTTACGCGGACGGAGTCGTGGGCGAAAGCTACTAGATAAACTTATAATACATATAACATAATGGCAAAATGGAAATTGCACATCTCCGCCGCGAAATCGATGCAGCGGAACCGCTGACGTTCCGCCACCGTTTGTCCTTTGTAAGACGGGCGGAACATTAGCGAAACTGCCTGTTCTATCACGTTAAATTGCCCATGCTTCTATCTCTTTCTCGCGGAATATCGGCGACGCCGCTCACATCTCCGCCGCGAAACCGATGCAGCGAAACCGCTGACCGAATGTGAGCGATTTCGCCGATATTCCGCGAGAAAGAGATAGAAGCATGGGCAATTAAACGCGATAGAACAGGCAGTTTCGCTAATGTTTCGCCCGTCATACAAAGGACAAACGGTGGCGGAACGTCAGCGGTTCCGCCGCATCGATTTCGCGGCGGAGATGTGCTACCGGTCTTAACATATTTGCATTGAGTAGTATCGTATCTGTAAAACTGGGTACCTACAATTGAACACTTATTTTGACCCGGGCGAACAAATAAAAACACGACCTCATTAACCCTTTCAACTAAACAGTAATAACGTACCAACAAAACCCTTGATCGCTGGCGACTAATGGCTTTCATTGAGCACAAAAAAAGGCAATAGAGGTCATTCAACTGCGTGCAATCAATGCAGGCATTTGACTGCACGACCTTACCAATTTGACATTGGACGTTCATTAAACGAAATTACAGTTGAAAAAAATACCTAAGGGCCTTGAATTACAAACGAGTTTTACTTTACATTTAAGCGTGTGCGACACGGTTTTAAACCACAGTTTCTACCAAGGTGACCTTGGTAGAAGCGAGCTGCTACACGGTTTCAAACAAACCCATTTCTTTGAAGCGCACGCCGATCTGCCAAGGGCGTTTAAAGGTCATACGAAATTTGGTTTAAAACCACGCGCATTAGTTTGTAACAGAACCGTTTTCAGGGTTTATCACCAATGTTCAAAAATTACAACTAAAATGCTAATAATTATTATGTACATGGGGCACATAGACCTTAAGGCCAGTGAATACTAGGGGGCAATGGACTTGTGGCCGGCCACGTCGGGCGAAGTGACGCTACGTTGCCGGACCTCGCTCGACAACTGGCAACATCGTCTTTGCTATCGACACTTGTCGCGCAATGTCGCCAGATAGGTAAGTATGTCAAGCGAAGTCGCTCGAGTTGCCTGACATGTCGCCGACACATGTCGCGGGACATATGTCCACTAGTGAACCCGTGGCTTAATATTCTGCTCGAAAAAATATCAATTACCTACACGAGATAAAGATTAATAGATTAATCGAATTCCATGCGGGCGAATAAGAATATATTTAATAATCCCACATACTATATTAACACTACTTAATCCGACTGGCTGACCGATAATTTAAGATTATTATTCTGAAACATTACCCTTAAGGCATTGAGTATCGAAGAGGTGCTAAGAAATATGTTTTTTCCATAAATCAGCTAGTGTGACGCGTCCTTATATATTTTTAAAGTTTATTATCTAAGACATTCGCACGTTTTTGACGAAACATATAACATCCCATTTATCAAAATCGGTCTAATTGTTTAGGAGATAGAGTGCAACATCCGGTTTTTGGTCATATACATATACATAGGCTGTTAAATCATTACCCTTCTTTTGCCTTCGCCCAGTCGGGCAAAAGAGGCTAAAAACCAGTATTTATTTTATATTATTAAAAAAAAATACTCGTACGTAGCGGGCAACCTGCGGCATCAGAAATGGCTCGTGTTACATTCGCACAATGACCGCAATAACATTAATTTAAATTGGCGACATTCACAACCATAATTAAATTAATTATCGGTGAAACGAGCCGGTCTGACTGCGCTAAGAATGCCAGGCGCAAAAATGCATTTAACGCACATTCCGCAACCTATCTGTTATGATATACCAATACTTCATTTCTTCCAAAAGGCTGTCCCGTTCATAATTATTAAGCGGGAATGAGACAAATAATCATAATTATAAAACTTGACCTGTGATCACTACACTCGATCGTGGTAATGTGACGCGTGGCTGCGCGCATGCGGGGCTCCGCATGCCCTAATTCAAGAGACTGAAAAATATGGTAGCAATATAGAAGGTCCAAAAAGAAATTTACAACCCCTAAGCTTATTATCAAATGACGGATGATATTGAGTTTTCATAATTAACTCATTATTGGACTCTTTATATCGTACCATGTTTTATGGTTCACTTTAAAATGTTTACCCAAAAAAACTTTTTTTTATATTTGATGAAATTCACTTTTAACTACGTCTGCTGTCGTTAGTGACTTGATTTCTTGCCTAGATGTAGCCGGATGATTTTATTCCAAAATTTAACAGTTGCTTGAGAGGATAAACTATATAAGATAAAACGCCTAGTGTTCTATATACATACAAACATCTTTCCATATGGTATTCTAACTATTATTATCGCTAGAAGTTTCCTACGGCCACCAATTCATGAATTTTCGATGCCGATGTTCAGTGAAATACCACCTGAGCTCTGTTAATATGCGTAATTTACAACCCACGAATCGATTGCCAATTCATTCAATTAACATGTTCAGTGCTATGAACTCGATACCTCTTCAATTTTGTAATTTTCAGGCAGTCTGGAAACGTGTTCTTAAATCATTGAGAACGCGTTCACTGACTTAATTTTATGCTAATTTGAAATAATTCAGATCAATGTAAAATATTATAATCCACAGTTGAATTTTTATCACACACAAAATTGTCTGTAACCTTGTTTTGAACTGTGGGAAAGGGAGGGAAATAGTGTGTTGGGTATAAATATTGACCCCGCGGATTCAGGTCAGACTGGGTTTAAAGTTAAGCTAAGAACAGAAAATATTTAAAGTGGAAAAACAATAGTTTCGAATACTGCATTTACCGATGAAACGACTAGGAACTATAAAATATATCCATTAAACGCAGAGAACTTTGGACTTGCGTGCAAGTAGTAAAATAATCATAGGAGCTGGCAGCGAATCATGCATTTTCACGATTGTCGCTCATGTCAGAAGTTCTACAAACATGTCACGAGCAGATTGGCTATCCCAAATGCTTAACTTATTTTTTGCAATATTAAGGTTAGGTTAGGTTCCGTTCCGTTTTTTTAGTAACCATTATGTAATTTCAAATTGAACTTTTGAGATAATTTATTTGATATCGATATGTATCCCGACTAGATCTATTCAACTCCTGCGATATACCCAAATAAACTTGCTACTTCTCTAACACGAATCCACTAAATGGATATCAATATTTTTAAACAGGTTAACCAGCAAGTATATGTCCCGGACCAACAAACTGCATCAAGTTCAAACAAATTGATGCAGTTTATACGTCAGTCAATGCACATGTTAGTAAACATAAATAGGACGTAGAAAAAAAAAACGTAAACTAACTTAATATGTAAGTCTTAATCTTAATTTTCTAGAGCGCACTGGCATTAACGTTTCTTAAATAGGTTATACGTACAAGGTTTCCATTCAAGCGAGGCGATCGTAACGCGTTACGTGTTGCTTCCTCGCGATATTTACAGTCCGCGATAAAACACGCCGGCACTCCTGCTTTTGGCTTTTTGTAAATATTATCGCAAGGCGAAACGGTTATTGAGTGAGTTATCACTTTCTCAGAGAGGCGTGGTTATAACTTGTAGGGATTTTTGATTGTTTTCGTTTAGTTTTATGGTTCCATATCTTAACAGGAAAAAATGGAATTGTAAATCTTACAAGTTTGTCCGTCTGTTCGTCTGTTCGGCTTCCACGCAGGTTTTTTTATAATAATAAAAAAATCCAAAAAATCAGTTCCTGCATAGTTATAGTAAAGAAGATAATAATTGACAAATATATTAAATTTGTATACTCACTGCCCGTTTCACAATCGTCAAGTAAAGCATATCTGTCAAATAAATTTAGCCCTTACCCTTTCTTACACTTGAAAATAAACAAGGAGAGGGCTATCTTTAAGTGACAGACGAATTTACTTGTCGATTGTGAAACAGGCCCTTACATTAAAATACAAGATGTGCCGTAAATAGTGGTCCGAACGTAAAATTTAAATAGGTCAACCCCAGGGCTACCAAAAACACCCTCATGTAGGTATGTTCAGCGATTACTTAAAATGGTTTTAAAAACTTCGCTGAATCGTAATGATTCTAATAATGTAAGATACCACTAATAAACTTCTGAAATAAAACATGAAATTAAGGATTTTTCGTGACCTGGACAAAAAAGGGAAAATTACAAAAATCTGATTAAAATTATCAATATCTCCGAAACTAGTAAAAATCGCTGATCATACATGGGGTGTTTTTGGTAGCCCTGGGATTGACCTATTTACATTTTTCGTTGGGACCACTAGGTATTTACGGGACACCCTGTAGACAAAGTAAAAGAATTCTGCGTTGAAGGAAAAAGATGAAAATGGAAAACAGGTAAATTTGGCAATCACTCCACCAACAATAGGCTCTTGACAAATTTAATAACGGGTTCCCTTATTTCACAATGAACGCAATTTGGATAGTATATTTCATGGATATGTCACCGTATGATTGTGAACATCGTTAGTTTATAAGAAATCTCGCGAGATTGTAAACTCCGACAAATTGTGAACTGTATCATACTGCTTATAATATAACGTATTAATTATTGATAGTTTATAATCTATCAATTTTAAACCGCCAAATTGTGAGCCAATACCAACCAATCAGGGATGGTTTACAATTTTCCGAGTGATAAAATCGAACAGATTGTCCCTGTCGGTAAGTGCAGGCACAATTTGTCGGCATAGATTTTTTATAAACTAGCGATGTTCACAATCGTATGGTGACAGATATATCAATTTTGTTAGAAGAACACAAGGCTTGCAAGTGGCAAGCGAACATCATTTTCCTGGTTGAGTAGGTTGACTAGACTGTTACTAAATATAAACAATCAAAATATGTATAACAGGTACATATAACCGTCGTCACGCTTAAAAGATGTCTCCTTATGCAAAGTCACCTTAACTTGACCCACCGACCCTAACAACCCATGTTTGCGAGTATGGGACCTATTTTTATATTTGCAATCGACCTTATTGTGTACTATGAATCCTAAATGATGTCATCTATATAAAAAACGGTCAAGGTTGGTTGATTTTAGAAAATCGCTTTGAGCTCAACTCTGACAATTCGTGGCAATTCTAATGTTGTAAGTTTTTCTCAAACATGCTCAGAAAGGATGGCATTTCTTTTGAAAAACGAAGACGCGAAGGGCCTCATTTTCTTCCTAGGAGTAAAATAAACGTATGAAAACCCATTTTTGTCCGCTGAGATTTTTTTTTTTAAAGTGCTGTCAAATGCATACAGAATAGAAAGGACCAAGAAATAAATCTCATACAGCCAAGACAACTGCTCGTTTTCGTAGCACAGTGCGTGTGTTTTCTTCTTTTTAAATTTCTTTAAAATTGTCATGGTTAGAAAAAAAAAAAAAAAAAACAAAAACTTATTGAAATTTAAACGTAGAACTTACTGTTGTTGTGTAAAAGCTACAAACATCAAGTCCTCGGCACTTCACGATATTAAATTTGAATTCTATTGCTGTCAATATTATGTCAAATTCTACAAGTGTGAAATGGTTGAATTGGATCCTTTTCCCTAAGTTACGTCCATTTGTCTACCACAAGCCCTGAAATATCAACATCTCAAATTCAACAGACAAACATAAATGTTCCTGGAAAACCCATAACAATTTCGTTTACAAATTGTCCTAATATGATTAACATCACTTTTAATATTAATTTTACTTTTTACAAATATATTTGTATCATTTCCTCACATGTTTGAGAAAAGCATTATATATGCCTCGGCGGAAACGGGGGGATTGCCTGACTCGTATTTTAGCAGGCCTCGCTATTGCTCGGCCTGCTAACCACCTCGTCAGGAAATCCCTTACTTTCCGCGCCTAGGCAATAATGTACTATTAATATATGCGAAAGACTGTTAAGTCTGGCATGACCGCTGAACCGATAGAGGTGAGAATGAGAAATAACGATCATGATGCACTTGATGATCATAAATGATAAGCGGTGATGGCATCATTGGTTACCTTGAGGCACACTGTGAAACCGCTCGCTGCGTAGATCCGCTAGTTCTTCCACGAATGTTCGGACTTCGCTCGCTTCGGTGTGGAGACGCACTTGGTCCAACGCGATGTCTTCTATCGTAATGCCCTTATTTGAAGAATCGAAGAGGAACCCCAGTTTTTGGCTGCAACAACGGTAAAAAAAAATATATATATGAACATCGCGTCCAAATTTAATGTAATTTTTAAAATATACTATTCTACGTTCTGCTTTGAGGCAAGGGCCGAACCGAGAGTTCAATTAGGAGGTTCGCAAACCTAGGTCAGATCTTGTTTTTCATAGGGCGACGCGTTGACGACGCGGTTAGCCTAGTTGGTACTTGGTAGTGAACCTGCCTACGAAGCTAGCGGTCCCGGGTTCGAATCCCGGTATGGACAAATATTTGTGTGATGAGCGCGAGTATTTTTTCCTGAGTCATGGATGTTTTCTATGTATTTAAGTATGTATTTCTCTATATAAGTATATTTATCGTTGTTTAGTACCCATAGTACCAGCCTAGAGCTTAGTTTGGGACTAGGTCAATTTGTGTGAGATTGTCCCCTGATATTTATTTATTTATTTAGGGAGGTCGTACACCGCGACTTTATGTAGCGATTCGGCGGCACGTTTCGTGAACGCGCGACTTGTCGCATTTGCAACGCGCTACAGAAGCGATGCAGTAGCGATACAGTAGCTTTGTTTCACCATATTAATTGTGTCCTGCTATAACTGTTAGGCTTGATAACTCCCCGCCTAGGCCCCTCAAGAACTGATAGCTCTTTAATGGTCCAAACGGTTAGGCGCCTAAGCGAGAGAAGGATTACAACCATTTAAATAATAAGAGCTATCTTAATTAAAAAGAAAGCTAAAACCTGACAGGCGGCTAGTACGACAAACTACACGACTAATTTTTATGTAACCTATGACATTCGCTCGTTTTTAGAGTTCCGTACCCGAAGGGCGCCCAACGGGACCCTATTAATATGCCTACGCTGTCCGTCTGTCCTAACTATAAAGAGCTGTATCTTTTGAACCGTAATAAGTAGGTAGCGGATTAATTTTTTTTCAGAATATGTGTTATTATGGCGGATTTACTAACAAATAATAAAAAAAAAAGAAATAATAAAGGGGGTCCCCATACAAGAAACGTTTTTTTTTTCAACGTATTTTTATTTTTGTTGTATGTATCGTAAAAACGGTGAAACATACAAGTGTCGAATTTGGTATGGTTATAAAAAAAAAACCCTATAGAATAACAACAAATACTAAAAACCAGCCAAATGTGTACGGAACCCTCAGTGCGCGAGTCCGACTCGCACTTGCCCGGTTTTTTTATGTAACCTATGACATTCGCACGTTTAAAAAAAAATAATTATTTTTACACTACCACTAAATCAAGCTTTCGAAAATAACACGTAAAACCCTAGCTATCGCTTGTTTTTGGAATGTGAACGATTTTTAATTCAACAAAAACTTTATAAAGGAACACTGAAAATTATGACGTCACAGGTTCCTATTTTCATACTAACTTCATACTACCGGATCGTTTTGACGTTTCGATAAAAGTTGCTGATTTGACCAGCCAGTCAAATAGCCTATTGTACCCAATTGTTCAGGTGGCTCATTCACACTCGCATACCAGGTTCTCAAAACACCAGATTCAAGATAATAATAAACAATTGATAGGATTTATAATAATAGATGGTTAATAATTTAGGTGCATTAAACAGTAAATAAACGATATAAAGATTGATATTAGAATTTAGGGCAGTTTATTTGATCTATAAAGTAAACTATTCATTGGATATGAGTGATATGACGTCACTACGTTTCTTTCAAACTAGTAGGGCATTTACTTGTGTTAATAAACTTTAATAAGGAGTTCTGAAATTTCATAGAATGTCAATGGACGTTGGTCTACGGCTGTCAACAAAAGCTATGTATTCATATTGTAATAATTATATTTGTTTTAACACCTTGATTGTCTTCAGTATCAATACAGCAGTGTTATTCTAGTTTTGATTAGTTGCTAATCAATCATTCGGTTACTCAGCATGATGCGCTAAAATGTCGTGATTTGTGAATTTAGCGAGTCGGCCTAAATTATCCTTTGTTCTTGTACAATATTAATTTCTATTAAGTAAAACTTGTCGTCGCTATGAATGTTTTAATGTTTAATTATCACGAGTGTACAGTTTTATGTCGTTGTTTAAGTTTAGTGTTTGTTCAATGAACAAACACTAAACTTGTGTGACAATACCTACATATTATGTACGTACGTATATTCTCTTAACACATATTCCCCAACAATTGTGTTAGATTAAATAGAACGCAGTGCCTTAATTCGAATGTTAACTTTTAGGATTTTGAGATTCGGTATTTGAAAATACAACAAATGAGCGCTACTACACCGATCAAAGCCAAAAAAGGCAGTATGCTGATATGGACTTCACACTATTATATTGCCTTGTTAAATAACAAATGGACGTCATTATTAGTCCTTGGCTGTGACAGACAGATACACAGACAACAGATTTCAAACACACCATCCCCATTTTCGGTCCAAACAACGCCGAAAGTTTCATGCGTTTCTATATTCGCCATCAACACAACAAAACTTAATGGCGTATATGCGTTTTAATCAAAGCAGTAACATTCGTGGGTTTACAGTCGTATATTCTAATTCTGCACTGTAGCGGGGATACGTCAGCCCCTATCCAAGAACGTTACGTTAACTTAACGATTGTCTCAATGTGGGTAAGTATATTTGTAATCACATTTTCGAAAACGGCTCTAATGATTTCAATAAAAATCGCGGAATAAAGGTTTTTTGGGTCAAGAAATCGATCTGCCATGGTGTCATCTTCGGGACAATCCGGTTTCAATCCGAGCGACGCTCGGTCTCGCAGGTACTATAATTAATGCGGAAGCATGTCTTTCTGTTGAGCTCTCATGGCTAAACAACTGAATAAACATTGATGTAATTCGGTATGGGTTCAAGACCCTAGAATACCATTTGTCGCATTGGAGGCTAAGCATTATTTGGCAGAAAAGTTTGAAGTGGTTGACAGGTTTTGAGTAAAAATTGGATCATGGTGCCAATGTCCTGCCCTCATTTTTTCCAAAATCTTTGCCAAGGTATAGGATTGATTTAATTACTCGATTATTCATCAACAATGTTGGTTAAACGGATGTATAATTACGATAAAGCCTGAACAGGAAGTTAGCGGAAGAACGGGACCATATATATCAGTTATGGCCAGCTGGGGCTACGCGTTACGAATATTACTGCAATGCAGGCAGAGAATGGAAGATTTTAATATGCACAATGAATGCGCTAGAATGGCTTGTTGATTTCCTTCTTCCGAACGTCTCTCTCTAAACGTTCTAGCAGGAAGAGGAGGCACTGAGAATTAATTTTGGAACAATTACGATGTTATAAATCTAGTTTATGGAACGATCTATCTTTAGCGAATAGCGAATCCTCTCCTCTAGTTCTAGACTACAATATTGAATACAAGTAGAGTAGTCTAAATAACCGGCTCTCACATTGACAACAGTCGTTGACCCATTAACGGTGGCTTATTATAGATCTATTAACGTGTCTACCAAATCGCATATCTATTAGGTAGTAACTGTATTCACACACGAGTTATAATATCATGTACATACGTATATACGGCTACGTTGGTAGGCTCTACGAAATTGTTTAAAAGTTAATTTGCGTTAATATAGATAATTAGATACAATAAAGATAATATCGCACCTCTATTGCAATAGTGACTCTTTAGAACACAAAACAGTTTAAAAAAAGCGTTATTACTGTAAAAAAACAATTCAATTTCAAAGTCGACTTTTTTGCATTTACGCCGTTGTTGCATTAGAGGTGCGATATTAAGGCAAAGTAAGTCCGTCCTGAGCGCTAGACATAATAGTTACAACGCGCAAACAAACCGATGGTACAGTCGGACTTACAAGTATGTAGCCGCACACTTTAGTACCTTGTCGCTTTAACGCCTTTGACAGATTAGTGCCGCAGTTAAAAAATATTTTAAAGTGACAAAACACTGGCGTGTGCAGCTACTTATAAGCCGACCGTACGATATGCGGAGTTCGAACATCAAAACCATTGCATAACATTTGTGACGTTCTCAGTATAAAGGGACCTTATGGAGGAAGGCAGTTACGCTCTTCTTGTTCTTGTAACTATACGAATACTATAGTAACAGTTCTAAAAACGGCGTAACCGCCCGTCTCCATAAGGTCCCTCTATACTGAGAACGTCACATTTATGTACCTGTCATCGTCTCATCATCTGCCGTGTTTCAGTATAAGATAAGAGCACGTAACAAGATGTTATCTTATTTTACCGGGGGGCGGTATTTACAAACGTCACCTTTATCGCAGTGGATAAATGTACATAAAGCATCCGTCACCCTCGCACATAGATACTGGTCAGAAAGTGACAGATGTTTTATCCCCATTAATCCAACGCACAAAGATGCCCAGAACGCCAGGGCATGTCACCTCTAGGTACACAATTTGTAGGGGTGACTGTGACATACACTACACGACCTTGAACTTTACCGTGAATACAGACGTGTTATATTATTATAAGATTAGAGCGACTATCACTTTAGGTAATGACGCGGGACAATGAAATCTAATCCCCACACGTTTAGGTTTTTTACGGCTTGAGAAAACCATATGAGCACTCAGGCCATCTTAGGGACGATTACCACCGACCGGACGGCACGGTTTGAAAGAAATTAAACTGTCTACACAGTAATTAAAGTCTATATTACCAAGCCCGATGGACAGCGTGACGTGGAATCTGCCCGCTGTCAAGAGGTTGTGCGCGACTTTGTAATATAGACTTTAATTACTGTGTAGACAGTTTAATTTCGTTTTGAGATTGTAAAATCCGTTGCCGTGCCGTCCGGTGGAAATCGTCCCTTATGGCAACTGGGCTACGAGGGTCGAGAATATTGCAATCTTTAGATTGATTTTGCCTGTTGTTTATATTCAAACCGCGGATTGATTTGGTTACTTTAGTTTATACATTTACATATTATATGTCTTGGCAACATCTGTCCTAAAGAACCGCCTCTTCTTCTAGAAAACTAGCGAGAAATTACGAGAACAGCAGACAATACTATTGATAAAATATTACAGACATAAGGCCTGTATTGCCGTTACTTTTTAATCCTGTTACATTCCCGCTAAAGTCGCACATTGACACGTATACGTAGACAATCAAACAAAGTTATTTCCACTTATAATTCAATTAGTAAATAATTGTACCGCGAATCGATTGTGCGCACAATGCCTCGTAAGTCGTAGACAATCATGCGATATAACAAAAGCTGTTATCAAACGGGCGCTGTCACGTGCAAGCTACAATCTGCTACAATGTACGAATTATATTACTACTTTAATACGGTAAATATCAAAACGGATCTCCGATATGATAATATTGATAATCCACTAAAGGAGCTGATAGACCTGAGTATTCACTTTGTAACAGAAAACGGGGGATTCGTCGCTTTAAATTTACAAACTGAATAAATAGAGCCTAACATAGAACATAGGATTCTTTTTTCAAGTGTTCTAGCGAACGCTCAGGATAATGCTGGTCAGAGACCCTGATCTTCAAAAATATGTCTGACTTATGTCATCTTTTCTCAGCAAAAAATCCGAAGCAAAAGTTCAGTTCCCTCGTTTAAATGCTCACGAGACAGTTTGTATTCGTCCAAATGCTTAAGTAGTCACAATTATTATAATTTTCTAACTAAAACCTAGTTATAACTAGGTAAAAATAAAGTCTTCGTCACAGGCTTACCTAAACGTTGCAGAATTTATTTTTACGTTCGTGCATTTAATACTACCAATATATTAATGGAAGGTTGAATCTACTCCTTCAGTCAATCGGCAGTTCCTCAATGCAATTGTCTTTCTCTTTCTTCTAGAATATAAATTAAAATCTATTTCCAAATACATAGTAATACCATTCAGCATGAACTCAATAGTTTCGACTGATAATGTTTCAAACAGGAAAGCTTACAGACACGGTTCTAATTTATCGTCCGCATTTCCAAGACCCGCCGAGCCAATTGCATGTTTTAATAGTTTCCAAGATTTCGGATGGTTAGCGAAATGCAGTCAGTAGGTGTTGTTTAAATATTATTAATATAAATTATTTGGGGAACTTGTTCGAGAACGTCGGTGTTCTAGTGGCGGTTGCCGACTTTGGATCGGGAAATAAGGAGTAACAAGGTTTATTAGCACAATTCCTTAGTTCTTTCCACGTTCTTGCAAGTTTTAAACATTCGAAGCTGTAGCAATGGGGGTCTTTATGGCACGGAGAAGGCATATTAACACACTAGTCACTTGATAATTAGTGGGCTCTGACGCCTATTGAATCAAGATTGCCAATGGATGGCCAATCCTGAGGATGAGGACAAAGGTGTAATGCTGCTTGAAAAATATTTAATGGTAACGCAGTGGACATCAAAGGAAACCGGGGGCCAACCGCAGAGGTTATATCGAATAAAAATTATTATAATAACGAAATTGAGATGGTAAAACCGTAATCGATGAAAAGTATAACGGGCCATCTAAACATTTACCTTAGTGGTTTGTCAACTGGGCGTATAGGAGAGTTTATTTTGGAAATGTCGGTGAATGGGGCCGCGGCCCACAGGGGAGACGGGGATATAAATACAATGCTCTTGACCGTGACGAGAGTGGGGAGGATGAGCCATTTATCCCGGCAGTTAGTGAGGAGACGCAAAAAGTAGAGTGGCCAACGTTACGCCCGTGTCGTTAAATTGAGTTTTCTAAATTCTATCGTTATACGTCACTTTTGTGTTGATCCTTTAAATAATTGACAAAATCGTAAAATAAAATCGGTGCAGATCGATCGTGGTTTTATTTCGTAAATATTATACATATGTATGTTTGTAAACACTTTACTGTGCTAAAAAACAAAGCAGAAAATATTACAGCTACTAATCGACCGCGCTTTACTTCTTCGCTAGCCTTTGCTACAACACCGTCAGCACAACACTTTCCAATTCTCCGGGATATAAATTTCACATCGATCAATCAGGGCGTTAAATCGTGAAAACGAGACAAAAACAAACGAATAAATGGGTCGATCCACTTTTAGTTGTTGTTATTCTGTCCCGTAAGCCAGGAGACAACAATTATAGTGTTTCTTAGAAAGATGTTTATAATATATACTACTAACATGCTTAGAAGAAAGCTCCAAAAAGAATGGGCTTATTATTGCCACAAAAAGTAATTAAATGTAGATTTATATCCTTTAAATGTATAGTTTTAAAGAGTGACCCAGGAGACGTAACCATGGCAACGAGGTACATCAAAAAGTTGATTGACCCAAATACACTATCGCATTTATAATATTGGTGAGGATGGTAATATCCTTGTGTAAATCTGTAACAAGCTTCTAATGCTGGGTCCCTCTGAAAGGGCGGCTAGCCGCGGCACAATGCTGAGTAGTCCTTTTTATGTTTTTATTTTATTTTATTTTTTTTCGTTATATTTATATTGTGTGAGCGTTGAATAAATATTTTCTATTCTATTCTATTCTAATCCCAGCACATGTTGCAGTCAGTGCTCAAACCGATAACAAAACTGTTCAAGCGCGTACTGAAGTCCAAGGGTATAAACAATTAATTGTTGAGATAAGCAAATAGCACTGCTATTGTGGTAGCTAACTGTATTTTTTAAAGTAATACCATAACATTTTACCTAGCAAACTCAACCAACAAAAACTTAAATATTTTAGGTACTTAACAGGAATGGATCATTACAATTGAGAGAGACATGGACATCATTAATGCTTTGACCTCTAGAGCATTAGAGGCTTAAATAGGTAAATTTTTCGCCCCCAAATACCTTTTGCCCCAATAAAACTCTACTAGACTATAGGGTGCAAGAATTCGGACAAAAATACAAGTAATTTTCTCGAACTATCCTCTTAACATTCCAGTTGCCAAGAATCTCACTTCCGAGAACATTTCGTGTAATAATAAGGTAACTTGGCAGCCATAGTGTAAACAACGTAATATTTCCGACGCGCTACATTTATTGCCGCATTAATCGATAATAAATTAGCTCTACTTCATGATTAAACTCACGTTAGTCAATTAATTCCCGATGTAACAATAAGGGGTTATATGTTCGACGCCATTATCTGTGAATCTGTCTGCCTTCGCCAAGGGCTTAAGGGCGTTTTTCAAAAAAAGTGTACATCGTTAAGGAAAAATGATGAAATTTTAACTTTTTCCAGTGCGTCACGAAAATTAGTCATACATTCAGTATCGTTAATTTTCGTGACGAACCGGAAAAAGTAAACATTTCTTAAGTTTTCCTTAACCATGTACACTTTTTTTGAAAAACGCCCTTAAACGGGTGACGTTTTTCGGGTTTTTAATTTAATAGCTTGTATTGTATCACCGAGGTAATTCTTAGCTAAGTTCGGTTGTGTTATCATTTTCGAGCTGTTAGCACATCTTGTATTTTATCGCTCCATAGGACTAAAGAGTTGTAAGTAGATGAGTTCTAACTTCAAAAGCCTCTTAATACTTATTGTGCCTCCTTAATTCCATGGGCGCAGCATCTTTTACTTTCAGTTGGCTAGCTCCAAACTTCCATATAAAATGAATCCGATACTTATCTCTCGGCACCCAACGACCTTTACAAGCCCGGGTACTCAGGTGTAGGCAATTCTTGCAAATAGGTGTTGTGAAAGTGGCTCAAGGGGGCGAATTGTATCTGCACATATGAACAAAGGTGGGCAACTATATTTAGATCGCCCGAGACGTTACCCCTTTTATCTCACCTACTCTGTATTGTATACCAAATACCGACTCGACCTTTTTAAGACTTAGATCACTTTTAAATAGTAGCACCGCAGTCGGTTTAAGTTTTGGATCTTTCAGAGCGAATAGGGGCCATGTCTGGCGATCCGGATAGTCAGCATAACTTGACATTGAGTTTTTGATCACTCAGTACATCTTTCTCCAACCAATCTATAAAGAAAGAGGTTTACAAAGCGACCAACAAAAAAGTGCAAGTTGTGTAACTCTAAAAACCGATATCGACGAGATGATAAGATATTTATTTCTTTAGACACACATAGTTACATTTGTTAACAGAATAGGTTTAAATCAACTGTAAATTCAACAATGTTTTAGCAAACAGGATACTTTTATCTTTATATTATAGCAGTCTAGACTTTATGCAAATCTTTTCCAAGTACGTACTATGCCCGGCATGTTTTATTTTATATCGTTATTTGATCGACAGTGAAGATTAGATAGGTTCAAGAGCGTATTTCAAGTACTGATAACTATGCATACGTAATAAATTTAAAGCGATGTGACTGCCATAAAAGCCCGAATCACATCTATCAGCACCAATTCGCATTTTGTCTATAGAAAATGCGAATCGATGCTGATAGATGTGATTCAGGCCTTACAATGTAAGAATTCAATAATCGTGTAGGTTAAACAGTTGATCAAGTCATAGAATTAAGTGTGTGTGAGCTTGGGCATGCACTATCATCATCATTATGTCAGTCGAAATACGTCCACTAATGGACATTGGCCTTCCAAAGACCCCACCACGTTCAGATCTGCGTTTTTCTCATTCTGGTTCAAGTATAGGTGCTTTGCTGTTTATAATAGTTGTGTTAGCTACAACACTACACGAACGACGAATCCCTATTACGATTTTACTATGCATAAGGCGTAATCCTCTTAAGATATGATGTTTAATATGGCTGCTGACAAACTTAGGCACAGACAGTTACAAGCTGTAGAACAAAGACTTAATAAAATTAAAAAAGCCGGTCAAGTGCGAGTCGGAATCGCGCACCGAGTGTTCCGCACAAACTGGTAGGTATGCAAATAGTTCGTAAATCACGCGAATTCAGTCTCGAAGATTTTTCCCTCTTTTTCCGAGTTTTTTTTACAAATTAACGGTTTTCGGATTGTTTCCTTTACTTGTGCTCTGAGACAATACTTCTTGCTAAATTTCATGATTCCAAGTCAACGGGAAGTACCCTATAGGTTTTGATTCCCTTGAATATGCGGCATAAACGGCCGTATCTTTTGATTGCGTTGACTTAGATGTTTGATTTTTTTACCGATCCAAGGGATTGCAGACTTAAGTATTTGATATTAATTTCAACTTGATACCTCCACGCGTTCCTGAGAAAAAAGGTCTTGACCGACACACAGACAGACAGACAGACGGACAACAAAGTGATCCTATAAGGGTTCCTTTTTTCCTTTTGAGGTACGGAACCCTAAAAAACGTAAAGAGATCCTGCTTTCGACTTTTAAATATGGACCCGTGTGGAATACAGGCCCACTATGTCTGTCTAAGCAGTAATTTACTTCAAATAATACTGTCAGTTATATTTTAGCAATAGACGTTCACATTGTTGTTCCAAAGTGGGAGTAAGACAGCCTGTGAATTGACTCGCATACAGGCATTCCATCTTGGTCCTCAGGGTTAGGATATGACCAGAAGCCTTACAGCCATCTTGTATTTTCTTGCTTGTCGCTTAGTATTGTCTCTATAGTTTCGGATTAGTTAGAAAGGGATATCCTAGCGACCAACAAGCCGCGGACATGTGCTAGCCGTCCAGGTGACACAGGACATTCACCTTCTTCATGTCATAAAAAATTGATGATGAAGACGTGAGTGGATGAAGGGGAAATATCACTTTGATGCGATCTACATTTTTAAGGCATAAGTGAAGGTGTTAAGTCACATTTTAACTCGCAACGTCTTGAATACATACCCCCTTCATCCACTCACGTCTTATATTATCCTATCATATCCTACTAATCCTACTTCATTTTATAAATGTCAAAGGTATGTATATTTGGATGAAACGGCAAAACGGATTTGTACGAAATTTGGCCCACAGATAGTCCCAATCCTAGGTTGCCACATAGGATACTTTTTATCCCGGAACAATTGATAGTTTCAAGGGATAAGTGATAAACGAGTTCTACGCGAACGCTAGTATGTGATTTTTTTTGTTAATGATACGTCGCATAGTGTATCTACATTAAGACCAAGAGCTTAATATCGTATCAATTTTGAATGGAACTCAAGAAGCTTGACATTGTAAAGCGCTATTAAAAGCAGCTACGTCACGGAAGCAATGTCACAGGCAGAATGAATAGAACACTCGGGGGCTTCAGTTGGCAACAGAATCGAGTGCCACGCTATCGACTCATTATATCCGCATCCGCCTTTGGCTTTGAATATATCGTCATAGGTATTTTTACATTATAGGCCTGATATTTTGCTCCGGGTCCGTCGAAACTTGACTGCTATGACGGTTACTCTTTAAAAATGAGATGAAGAAAGCAGTCGATATCTTATTGCAACTTCGACTATCCATCATGTCAATCAGTTCTGTTTGGACTTAAAAAAAGCACAAATACACTCTTGCAATTAACATAATATTGACGTGAAGTAGGTTAAGAATATCTGTAGAATCATATTCTCTTTCCAATAAGTTTAATTTTGTAAATCATTCATCTCTTCACGCAGCGGATACGGCGTTGATGTTACAATGGGCTGTTTGACTAATGTGAAAATAAAATATTTTTAGACTACTTACCACTAAATCAAGCTTTTGAAAATAACACGGAAAAACCTAGTTATCGCTTATTTTTGAAATTTAAACGATTTTTAATTCAACAAAAACTTTATAAAGGAACACTGAAAATTGTGACGTCACAGGTTACTCATTTCACACTAACTTCATACTACCGGATCATTTGACATTTCAATAAAAGTTACTGATTTGACCAGTCAGTCAAATAGCCTATTTTGCCAGCGTGAATTTCCTTTCGTGTCTTTATATATTGTGGTTACTTTTTTTTAGCCTGTCCTAGTGTCTCACTGCTGGGCAAAAGACTCTTTTCTATTACATATAGCTTTTTAAAAGTGACCGAACGAATGACATGAGGTCAAATTTTAATAATTAATTGACAGTGCAACCACGCAATATTGCATTAATCACTTGTGACTGATGACCGATGGCATTCTCTCTGAACAAATTACTAAACTCACCTATCTAACTGCTCAGCTATACAGTACTCCCACTTGTGGCTGTTGGCCTTCCATTCCCTCACTCTTCTTAAGGAGGGAGAGTTCAGCTCGTTACAGAGTATCTTCAGAGCCGCCGCGTCCAGCACTTCTTGGATCGCGATGAGGGACAATCTGTGGAAATAGTAGTGTTACTGGGCGAGTCCAGAATAAATACATCTTACTCCCACTTCATATTATAAATGGGTCAATCAACAATTTTTTGTACCTCGTTGCCATAGTGATGTCTCTTGGACAACTGTTTAAAACTATGATTTTAAAATATATAAATCCACCAAACATCAGTTTTTGTGGCCATTACAAGCCCATTATTTTCTGGGTTTTCTTCTAATCATATTAAAAGCGTATATTTAAACCATTTTTTCAACTCTATCACTGTTGTCCAGGAGACAAGGGGACAGAATAACAACAATAAAAAGTCGATTCATCCAAATGTGAAAGTTTGTATGAATGTTTGATTTGTGTTTTAATCAAGCCTACACGGCTGAAATGATTTGGATGCAAACAGATAGTCCTCATCCTGGATTTTCACATACTAGGATACTTTTTATCCCAAAAATTTTGTTAGTTCCAGAAGGTAAAGTAATAAACGACTTCTACATGGATGAAGTCACAACAAACAATTGGGGGACTTTAATTAATAATATGTAGTGATACACCTGTACTAGTATTACACCTGACTTGGCAATATACAGGATAAAATTAAATTCAGTGACCAAATTTTGAGGGTTAAATTGGGAAGTCATACTGACCAACTTTCACTATGAGACTAATCCCGAAATCGCGAAAAAACGTCGACCCTCCCATACATTTTGGCTAGTCAGCTGACGATGTTTTGTATGGGAGGGTCGATTTTTTTTTTCGCGATTTCGGGGTTGGCACCCATAGTGAAATTTGGTCAATATAACTTAATGATTACACCCCTAAAATTTGGACACTGAATTTAATTTCACCCTGTATAATCTAAAATATTATATACAAACAACTCTTAATGAGTCAAATAATACAGGTTTAAAGGTGCACCAAAAATTAATTTATAACTGATAGTTACATGTTGCATAATATAAATTTACCAAGTAATAATAAGTAATATCAAAATCAGCCAATAAAGCAGTGATTTGTGATATCCATAAGCTATTGCTTCATTATTTTATCAAGAGATATTGTTATAGAGTAGATAAAAAGTAGCGTAGCAACTGTACATAATCATCTAATTCTTATCTAGATTATTTTATACTAAAGACTTACTTGTTTTCCAAGATTGTTCTGCAAATGACCTCTCTGACACCTGGATTGGTTACTTTATCTATGTTAAGCCTATGTAAATTCCACGAGGCTAATCTACAACACCGTATACCGTTTCGCTCATACATAAATTCCTCTTCAACAATTGGCCTATAGGAGTACGCTGAGAGTAAATCTAGAATGTCATTGACCGGTGCTGCGGCAAAACCATTGGGTAAGGTCACAGGAAGTTTCGTAGGCATTGATAAGCTCTTTCTATGAGGTGTCTTTGGAGTGCTAGTTCCATTTGATAGTGATTTGTTTATCGTATCTTCTGCCCAACCGTTCACATGTCCATTGTTCAAATGTTGAACACTTTCACATTTCCGTAAATCAAGACTTAGGTGTTGCTTAACCGTGCTTAGTCTCACAACATCCATACCTCTGACTTTTATTAGATCATCTAGTGACTTGAATGGACCTTTCTTGTTCCGATGGTCCACAATATTGGCAGCTATTTCTTGGTTTAGACCAGGCACACATTGCAGCTGGAAAACACTGGAAGAATTAACTGAACAGAGCTTGCTTTCTATGGAAACTCGGACACTATCTAGGGAGAGAGAGCAGGAACTTGCTCGGGATATTTGTTTCCGATTATTTGTTGATATTTCTGGCCTGAGAAGCTCTAGTTTTTCTGCTCCTATACCTAAAAGAATATGTAAAGTTAGTAATAGGTATAACAAAACCCTTACTAGCCCATACTAAGGTATGGTAAGGAAATAGAAAAGGTCAAGCCAGAAACCTGTTGCTATCACCTTGTTATGATGCTTCTACATATAGTAACTTGTTTCCAACTTTAAGTCCATGGTGAGTGGGCAAGTTGCATATTAGTTCAAGGCTAATAAATAATTTCAGGAGCCTCATGTAAGGTTAACAAATGGTAACACAAAAATACTGAAAGTAAGTTGCTGATCTTAATTTGTTTCTCAGCCAAGCAAACCACTTATCATAAAGAGGCTTTGTTCTATTCGATAATTAACATGTGGCTGTGAAGAGATACTTTGGTCTTTGATGTGAGTAACAAAAGGGCTAAGCATTAAGCTAACATCTTCAACTGTTTGTATTAAGCACAGCCTTTCAACAAACCATTAATACATTTGTTAGAATGGTAATACAAATATATATAATGAAACTTCGTATAAATATTCAATAGTGCGAGAAAACGAGTCGTTCGTAGAGCATAAAATTTGCATAAGTCCGCACGAACCTGAGACTAAGGCAAGGTCGTCGACGCGCTTGAAGCGGCCGATTATCTGCCGGTGCTGCACGATAGCGCGCGCCAGCTGCCGGTTGACGCCCGGGAGCGTCATCAGCTGCTCCTCCGTAGCAGTGTTCACATTCATCAACTCGGGGTACTCCTCCGAAGGCGGCAAGCTGAACGTATGGCTCAAATTGGACTTGTTCAGCTTGCTCCTCCTAACGAACCCCCTGAACGACCGCTGTCGGCCACTCTTACTCCTCAACGAACTCGGACTTTGCCCCATATCGGAACCCGCCACGGCTGCCACTTTGTAACTATTGATCATAACACCATAACGAAAAAAAACGAATAATAGATCACGTTACACCATTACACCACATGAAATTAACACTTGCACTTGGTCAACTAAAGTTGCACTTATCACGTGAGCACTTTTTATACCTAATTATAAAATAAATACTTTTCTTGAACTAATAATAAAGCGGAGTTTGCTGACACAACTTCCCTCGATCAGCCATAATCGCCTATAGACAAGACAGATTAGCGTACCGTACGTCCTTTTGACGTGTGTTGTCTACGATTACACATGACATTAATGACAGCTTAAAGTTGCAAGCTGCTGTTTTCCGTTTCCCAGAATATAGATTGGTAAAAAAGAGTTTGGAAAAATATGAGAGCAGTGAAATTAATGATCGATTTTTTTGTCATAAACTGGTGCTTTGTGGTGGACTGGTGGTCAAACTCTTTTTTGACATGCTATAAGAGTAACTTTAATTACTTAATTTTTAAAATCATATTTTTTGCTTAACGAACGGTGCTTAAAAGTTTAATCATATTAGGGATGAGATGAAATCACTGATGCGATGCTAGTGGTTTAAGCCAGAACATTACTGTAAGTGCCATGCGCGCATTGCCTCAAAATCAGAAATTGTGATGGACGCCTTAATTAAATTTTCTTGAAATATGGGGCAATTTATTAGGCTGGCAACAAAATGCCTTCGTTTAGAAATCTAAAAAGCTATGTCCACACCTATGCGCTTTCATGTTCAACTTGCGCTTTCAACTTGGAATTTGTCTTGCGTCAAGCGCATGCAATACGAGGGTGACACTGAATCTTCAATAAAATCCAATGTTTTGACTTTATCTTCCGCCATTTTATTTGCAAAATCTTGCACGTCAACCCAACGGTGACGGATCAGCGGGCGCTACGAGTATGCGCTTAAATCAAACCAGTTTGAGCGCATGCGTTATTGCATGCGCTGTGGTTGCAGAGGCATGCGTGACAGGAAAGCGCAAGTTGAACATGAAAGCGCACAGGTGTAGACATAGCTATAAGAGTAAACTTCTTCAACTTCATTTCTCAAATATTTATATTTCAATTAACACTGACTTGAGAATCTCAAGTCAGTGTTAATTGAAATATAAATATTTTTTATCATCAAATTTAACATTTAAGTTCAAGTTCTTGTCAACAAATATCAAATCCTCCAGTATTATTAATTTATTTTTATTACAGTAATTATGGTTTCACCTTCAATTTCTAAACGCACCATGGCTGCAATAAGTTAGCGCGGGAGTTTCAGTGTAAAATTGTAACTCTAGACATACCCTTATAATCTCTGATTGTAACCGTAACGATTGCAAACATGTTGCAACCACATTATTGATTATATCTTAGTATAGTCAGTAATGTAATTTTATTCTTATTTACCACCTTTTTATATCCATTTAATTTACCAACCTCGTACCGCATTCCTCACTCACTCATTCCTGCAGTCAAACTGTTCTAACAGTTTTTGCAGGGCGTATCGTTGTGCCATGTTGATTGTACTAAACCAATAAATAAATGAATAAATAATAATAATTGAAAAGCTAGCACAGATGGATTATAATATCTCAGCAGTTATTGATAGCAAGCTATTAATAAATAATTATTTAGAAATTTACTGCTCCATTTCTCTGATCTGAAAGATGTTCCGTTCAATATTGTGAACTCTAAGGTCAGTTCACCAACCAATTTAACGGACTGTTAAATCCTAATCGGCTGTCAGTCAATACATTTTGACAGCCGTCAGGCCTCTAATCGCCTGTTTAACTGTTGGTGAACTCCGACCTAAAAATACATTACAGTAGCTGTGACCGTAGCTACGCGTAGGTAAGTGATAGAGATCTGCCCAGCGAATCGGGTGACATGGTGATTAATGATCATGAAGGATTATAATGGTGAGGTATGGATGAGGTTAGAGGTGATCACTGATGTTAGTATTGGAATGTAAGATTTTGTCAAATAATTTAACAGACCACCGTTTTCAAATTGTGACTAAATTTCTAAATAATAGTTATATATGTATTAGTATATTTGGTATAATTCAAAGTACCTAAGCGTAAAACGAAAATAAAACACAAAATGATCAGAACAGTTTCTGTGCTATTTATTTAAATTATATTTCTGTAGTGATGCCGATAAGCTTAAATAAATATCCTTTTACTATTAAAATAACGTCAATCAAATACATAGGTAAGTTAAGTACCAGTTTCACCCATCGATGTTAAATGTTAATCGACTGTTAGTTCATACATTTTGACAGTTGAATGTATGACCTAACAGACGATTAACTTTAACATCGTATGGTGAAATTGGTACTAAGTAGCATACATAAAATCACTTGTTACTTTATTAGTAGAAGGATATATTCACGTAAAGTTGCAGGCTACAAGTTTACACTGCAGTCCTGCTGTAAATATACTATTTTACAGAGATGAGTGTACATACACATTCGCTATGCACTAGTACTGTCTGTTGGCTTTCCTTGCAGACACTAAACTCTGTAATATTCCTGAACTGATTGTAGCTATTTTTCCACCTTTTTCGTATGCATAGAGAAAGAAAGAATAGCTTCCAAAACATCATTCTAATTTTGCTCAGGTATATTACAAAGTTCAAACATTTTATTACAGCGTCTGGGTGAATTGATGTTAAGAGTCCTAGCACAACACAGCAAAAGCAACTGAAACTAAGCTCTGCTGTAAGGCGAGGCACACAACCTGCATGGTACCAACGCTATTAGCCTGCTACTGAGAAACATTGCCATAACCCACGAGTACACTGTCCGATATTTTAACCAAATTTTTTAATTCAATGTATTAAATATAAACGTTACTCAATATAACTGTATCGATTTGTCGCTTAGGATATTATTTATTTTTCGATTATCTTTAAATAATAATTTAACAACTAAATGATTACTAGAGTCTAACCTATTACAAAGCGTAACAAAAATCCATTATTGAGAATCTAATAATAAATCACTATGCCTTAGTCAGAGTTTGCTTCAACTGTTTATTTAATTTTTAACCAAAATGGCATCCATTGAACTATTTTTTTTCGTACGCCAACACTAAGTAATCGATTTCTTAGATTGATATAAATATAGATACGAATCTTACACTTGAGGTTTACTAATTAAACGCTATGCTACTAGCATTTACTAAGTTTGGAGCAAGTAATCATGACATCATTATTACTTTAACGTTTATAAAGTAAAGGATTCCGTCGTATCTATCTTTGAATCATCTAAGGGCATTCCAAACTAATTCCAATCAATTTTAGACATACTTAAACCAAATACAAAATCGGTACTTAAGAAAAATTATCTGTAACAATAAAAAAAAACATTAAAAAATAAGATTTCTAGTAACAAAACGAACGTCTTAAACAGTTGAGCGTTAATAAAATTATAATAATGTAATAAAACTCTTAAAATTATATTTCCTAGCTGAGGAAGTTACGTGCCCAATACATACAAAGAAGAATATGTGAGACAGTACATATACAAAGGTATCTAGTACAGCCAGGTCCAATAATATAGTCACAGTCTATTTATTTGTAACAATAATCATTTTATTACACACCTGTTACTATATACTGTATGTACGCCTGCGCAACAAAATAGCGGATACATATTTATCGCAAGAGCAATTTCTTATTTAAAATAAATAGCCACAAGAAGTAGTCGCTGTTTGTCGCAGCCATATTTATTAGTTATTACTGAACACTGCCTAAAAAGTTATTACACAATCACCTTTAATAAGAGTTGCTCGTGTTAAAATGCATCTTCAGAGTAGAATCGTTAATTCCAAAAGACAATGTATTAATGCATCACGGCAGCAAATACATAAAGTACCCTTTCATATGTACTGTCACTTTTATAAAGGAATATTTTGTTCTAAAATTATCAAAATCGTATCACAGAAAGATGCGTTATAAAAAAAAATGAAAACTCAACTGGTGTTTTGACTAGTACATATAAATTTATAAAAGAAAAAGTTCACTGAAAAATAGAGTCCATAATTTATTTCCAGCCTGTTTTTTTATCATATTTGAAGCCAATGTACGATTTTATTATGGCTTTACATATGATATGTATAGTATAGACATTTAACTATACATAAATTACATTAGTGATAAAATAGGTTTGTTACTTTAATTTTACGCTTGCCTAAAGTCGTGTGTAAAAAAAGCTTATTAAATTACAATTTCAAAATTGTTTAAGTATGCTTTCTGTTATAGCCTAGTGTTCACGTGTTAATGGTTTTAGTGTTAAATGTAACACAGCTCTGGACAGAACAGCTTGGGGTATTTCATTTATAACTTTATATGAAGTTTTTATTTTACAAACCATATTTTCGTAACTGTCGAAATATTTTTGAATTTAATTTTCGAAGGAAGAATGAGGAGTTTATTTAGGCAATTTAAGGTGAAGAATTAGAATCAGACAATGTATAACACAACGTTTACTGCTGCACAGACCGTATATCTTTTTCTAACCAATGAATGCTAAAGGGACATACGATCACAGTCTCCATTAACCTGAAAGATAACTTAAAAGTACACGTATTTTACTAATGTTGATTGGGCCATGTAGTTAAATAAGATTTAGGACGTTTCGTCCTTTAACACACCGAATATAATGTGTACTACACATACAATTCAACTCGACTGTACTTATGCTCCGTAATTTTAACAAAATCGACGTTAATTAATATGAAGCCTAGAGTTTTGTAGCATAAGGTCTGAATCACATCTATCAGCAGCGATTCGCATTATCTATAGAAAATAGCTACTTTGTATGAATCAATCCTCTTTTCGCATGCGTACGCATGCGCATCTTCATACAAAACAGACATTTTCTATAGACAAAATGCGAATCGGTGCTGATAGATGTGATTCAGGCCTAATAAAATACTTAATTTAGGTAAGAAGATTATTTAGTTTCAATATAAATTTTTAATTTAAATTATATTTCTTGATTCGATTTCCAAAATTTACAGCTTGGCATGATTTACATGAATTCTAATATAATTATATTCAAGACGTTGATATATTTTACTTCAGTTACTTACTGCCTAGGTAACATTTATAGCCGTAATTATGTATCTTACAATTTTAATACGTCACTAGGTACATCTCGTTGGACTAAAGCTGACGTCACTAACCACATATTTATTTCCAATTAGGGGGCGTACATTAATTACGTGAGGCGTTTAGGGGGGAGGTGTTCGAATCTCTCCCAATCTCACGTGGGGGAGAGGGGGGTTCTCAGTAAATATCACGTATTTTTTTTTTGAAAATCGCCGAAATCGCCTCATTTAATACGCCCCTTAGGTACACCTTCTGGAAAATTAATATACGCTGTAATTGACGTAAGCTGGCAAAACTAGCGATCCGCCATCGCCTCGCTTCGGTCAAGTCCCCCCCCCCCCCCCCCCTTAAAATTGAAATATTCAATTTGCTAGCGTTGAACATGTACGGATATATCCGTCAAAGGTAAGGATGGCCATCAGCTGTAGTCCAACGACATGTCGGTAAGTAATGCTATATAGCCACCTAACATTCTGTCCTCATTATAAAAATATTATATGTGGTCGTCCAAATCGAAAGGGACTTTATCGCGGCAGGCGGTTACGCCTTTTTCACACGGTTGTTACACTAATAACAAGGTAATGAAAACTATAACAGCGTAAGCGCCCGCCGCCATAAGGGCCCTTTCGATTTGGACGACCACATATATCCTCTCTACTCGTCCCTTCATACAAAATCTTATCAAAAACCGTAACCCTCCGTGGGATAGATTTATTGGTGTTAACCACTAAACATACACATGAAAAGTGCTTAATGATAAAAAATAAATATTTACGACAGATTTTTCAATCCCCAGATAAACTTATCTGACAGCTAAATTCGCTAACTCTATTCTTTTTGTCTTTAAAAGAGATGAGCCCTTTCACTTTCTTACTTGAAAATAGACAAGGAGAGGGCTACAGATAAATTCACTTGTACATTGTGAAACAGGCCCTTAGACCTTTTATTTGATAAATGGTCGTAAAGTATGGTAGCGCCCGATTTTGCAATCTCTTACCGTTTATATATTTCTGAAAATGTCCACTACTATAACAGCAACAAAGCCTAACGTTACTTATCCTTATATACTTCTTAGCGTACCTATGCATTTATAGTAGCGAAAGGTTCGGCCGTGGCACACCAAAATTAATTTAAGGAGCTAACCCCTTTGGGCATAAGGTTATCCACTCAATATTTAAAAATTTGTTTCCTGGTAATTTACCTTGTGACCATTAACTCAGATATTCAGTTGTCCAAACGTTTTGGAATATAGGTATTTTCGTTCGTACTAAACAATAAGTACTTGCGAGTTTCTCGATTTGAGATTATAATACGGGGTAACCATATTTTTTTTTACTTTATACGTGTTGATATACTTCTGGTTAAAAATCCGATTTAAAATTCAAAAGAAAACGCGTTCGAAAGTTCCGACAAACTTATTTAGATTTTAAAATAACACACAGGAAAAACTAAAAATAACAATCCCTTAATTAAATAGCTCCTTCAAAGTCGGTAATAAAAATTCAATTTAGATACTACCTATTTTTTATTGGAGTAGTAACAACACAATTTATTAGGAGCATTTAAATGACATATACATAAATATAAAGTTAATAGCTGAATCTTTATTAATTAGTATTTATAATATCCCAACTCAAACATTTCGTTAGCTGCCAATATATATTGATCCAAATAAGTTTGTCTGTACTTATTTATAATACTAAACAATACCTAAGCTACGCATGTTAATAAGTTATACCACGTAAAAACCCTCAGGTATTTTATTATTTAATAGTAACTTAAATTATGCAACAAAAAATTACATCTTCATTCTTCGCGGCTGATATTAGTGAGATTAAGTACTCTAAGATATGATTCGGATTAATTTATAATGAATTTGAAGCTATTGATCGTAAAATATTATATTTATTTATAATGATGACCTTTTAGTGCTAGAATGAGAGGCAATCACTAACCAAAAAGCCATACGAGAGAGCGAGCAGGCAAGCAAATGTTAAATGAAACGCCAGAATATTATTCAATATTTTTACTATAATAATAAGCACCAAACCACGTTTGGAATGTTCAGTATTGCACCATGTTAAGAACAAAATCCAATTCCAATAAAAATAAGTTACATTCAGATAAACATAAAAAAGTTCTATAAACATTTTCAAGTCTATGGTTTGGGGTTGAAACATATAAATGAACTAGGCATCGGTGTAATAAATAAGTCCGTTTAAGGCACACAAAGATCACCATTACAAATCCAGATCGCACTGTGGAATTTATTAATTTACATGAATGTATTAAATGATCGTTACATACAGATATATACTTGTACACATGCATGGTTTGTACAGTGACTCCGTTGTGCATAAACGTATCCTCCGATCATTGCACGAACAGTCTTCATAGAAGATCACATGTTATGGAACTTCCTAAATCTCAGATGATGCTTATAACCTCTACAATCAGTTGACGCTATCTAAATAAATACTTATTTAATATCATGAACAATTACAAATAAAAATTGTTATCGAATAGAGAATTATCTCGCGAGCTGTCTATTCAAATTTCAAAGTTCATCGCATAAATATTTAATTTATGTAAACATACAGTGTAATCGCTGTTGCGTACTTATTTTACAATAAAATCACCGCCATCTAGCGGCGGCGTGATAATATTTTTTTTTATAAAATGAGTACAAAACTATGTGATTGCGATCCGTCGAGTCGAGGCTCCGTGCGGGTTCGACGTTTGGAAGAATCTCAAGGCGTGACGCGTCGATAGAAGCGAGCTACGTGTCGGACGCTTGGTTGCTTACCAGCCGCAGTCTAACGCGACGCGCCGACTAAAGTACAAGCCAGCAACGTATTATGTCTAAACGAGCGCGGCGCGCGCGCACGCCGGGCGCCGGCCGCTCCACCATGTACCTGCAGAAGATACAATTTTATTTATTAAAAAATGTATATATTAAACTTTTATTGCAGACTGTACTTCTTTTTGCAGTCTTAATTTGCTCATTGAGACAGATCTAACAAGTTCCAATTCGATGTGACGAAAAGTACAACGAGAATCTCGTTGCCGCCTTCCAATTCCATTATACCATCAGTTTTTAGACACCGCAACTTTGCATTGTCATCAAGAATACTTTGAAATGTTGACTTGCAAGATTTGAGCCAAAGCCGGTTGCTGAGTGACAATGAAACATAACGGCGGGTGTGATGAGGCAGTACTGACCGGGCCGCTAGCACTCGGAGGAGTTGAGGTCGAGGGGCGCGGGGCGCGGCTTGGCGCGCGTGAGCCGGTCCAGCTCGGCGGCCGCGTCGGAGCGCGCCGCGGCCGCCGCCGGCGACGGGTCGGGCGCGCGGCCCGCCGGGGAGCCCGTCTTCTTGTACAGCAGCGAGTTGAAGAAGTTGGCCAGCACGCCCTCGTTGCCGGGCGTGCCGGGGCCCATGCCGATTTTCGCACCGTCCAGCTGTTGGAATAGTTATTATGCAACTGTTATATAATGAAGCGTCGTTAGAGAGTTCAAACAACAGGCACGAGTATCTTAAGAACTAATTGTGTAACGTTGAATACGTAATTTTCAACAAATTAAATTATTGTAGAAAAAAATATTAAAAAACTTACAAAATAAATTAAATACTTGACTAAAATATACTACTAAAACTAAATAAATTAACGTAATAGAAATAACTATATCTATACTCATATATGAATCCCTATTTCCCTTTGTCACGGCATCACGCGTGGAACGGCTGGACCGATTTAGTTAATTCATTTTTTGTTGTATTTGTTATTATCAGGAGGTTTTATGAAGAGAAAAATTGGATATTTCAACTTTAAGGGGGGGAAATGGGGAGAATTTTAACCGAAGCGAAGTGAGGGCACCCGCCCGCTAGTATAAATATACATATAGTTAGTTATTATAATGAACCAGTGAAGCAGTAGTACCTGCGCGGTGGCGCGCTGCGCGGCGCGCAGGGGCGAGTCGGCGCGCGGCGCGGGCGCGCCCGCCTGCAGCGCCGCCAGCTGCTTCTGCAGGAACACCTGCTCGTCCTCCGCGCTCACCTCTGCCTCGCGATTCGCGCCACCCTGTCGACAGACGTACCGATATAACCATGGATTTAAAACGGTTCCAACTAATTAGACAAGATTATAAGTGTAGTTTTTTTCAAGTTCAAGTTCAGATGACCGGTCGAAGATCTCTTTCGTGTGTTTTTTGGTAAGTTTTTAGGGTTCCGTACCCGAAGGGTCCAATTGCCCTATAGCTGTCACTCACGTGTCCGTTTGACCGTCGTCTGTCACACAGGTTTTACAGCCAAACGGTTGGAGCCACCAAAGTCAACATTTTCACAAAATTGTTCAGATTTTTTTTTTAATTCTTGAAAATTTAAAGCATCTGTCATCAAGATGTGGGTCATCAAGATGCTTATACTGTGAAAATTTGAAGACTGTAGCTCCAACCGTTTGGCTGTAAAACCTGTGGCAGACGACGGACAGACGGACACGTTCAGTTCATAGGTCAATGACCTATGAACTTGAAATTTGGTGATAATATTTATTATTACGTATATTTTACTAAGAAATACCAATAAATTGATAATTTGGTACGGAACCCTTAATGTACGAAGTCCGACACGCACGTGGCCGGTTTTTTATAGCATGGAGAAGGCAAATCAGCACACGGGCCACCTTAAGTGGGCTCTAAGGTCCATAGACATTTGCAATCTCAAGACAGCAAATTTATTGCCAACCCTGAGAACCAAGATGGAATGAGTCACAGAATTAAATCACAATCAATTAAACTATAATTAAATTAAGAAGAATGGGTATTAAGCGTACGAAGCCGCGGGCGTCTAGTACGCGATAAATACGAATGGTAGTATTTTATTAGTATAATTTGCGATTAGTATGTAAGAACTGAATTACCTTCCGCGTGTTGGCTGGCTGCACAATAATATCTCTATAGTAGTCGTCCGGTTTACAACTCTGCATGTTTTCGTATAATATGCTAATTTTCTTCATGCTATCCCATCCGGCGGGTCTGTAAAAAAATAAAGACATAATTTTCGAATTCCTTCGAGAGCTCCGCCTTTGGTATTTTTGCCGCTTCCACTGTTAGGCTAGGACAGGAGTTGTAAGTACTGTGATATCATAGCCGATGGGACTAGAATAGCACCTAATCCATTGTACGATGCGTCACTACTTCCGGAAAGCTTACACCACGTCCGGAACGGGACCCGTATATTCTACTCCTCACCACAGGCCAGTTTTTGATATTGGTTCTAGAACAGCCCCAATTCCTTAACAAGATGCATCAGTATACTCACATCAACACGGCGTCCTTCTCCACAATAAGCGCAGGGGTCCGGAACGGGAGCCCATATATCCTGTGCGTGAGGTATTTGTACAGCAGGTCACAGTTTTTGTCTTCCTTGGCGCTGGTATAGAATAACGCAGCACCGTACTGTAGACAGAACCGCCGGATCCATTGCTGCATGAAGTCGAAATGCTCGTCCCGATAGTCATGCTCTTTTTCTAGGGTGCTCATGTAGTCAGTCTGAAAAAAAAACCAGACTTTTATAAGAGTTTGTACGTAACCTAATGTTTCAATTGGGTTTAAAAATGATGGAATATTTTGCTGCTTCAAATGAAAAGCACTGGTTTTTGATACTTGCCAGATAAAAGTATAGGATTGAAGCATAAAATAGAGAAAAGTTCATGTCTTTTTAACGACGTGCCATAAACTAAGGCAGTCAAAGCAAAAATGTTGTGACCTATCATCACACTGGTCGCTGACCTACTGGAAATATAGAAGTCTAGTCTATGCCTCCAGTAGGTCAGTGTGTACGCCAACAGCAACGCCCCGCTGCACGCGCCACCGTTCCGAATTTGCGGCCGTAGACACAGACACGCTAGAGTGTGAAAATTCTGTACCTTAGTGACAACCACCACTATATCCAATCCGAGATTAGTGGTCAACACAGCCTCTGGCAGTGGGTTGTCTTCGTCTTCGCTGTCCAGGTCGTCGGAGAGGTTCCGAGAAGACCGCTTCATGGGTGAGGAGGCGGCTTGCTCCATCTCGTCACCTGGCTCCGTATACCGCTGCCATTTTTGCGTTTGCTGTTTTTTACTTTGTAGCCTTTGTTCTGTAAAAAAAAACAAACGAATTGAGAACCTCCTCTTTTTTTGAAGTCGGTTAAAAAAGGCAGTGAAAGGTCAGACGTCACAAATTATTTACTAAAGTAAGTATGTTTAAGACCTCATATTGATATAATCGTCTGCTATTAACGTTGTCATCAGAGGCCTCATTAGTCTTTTACAAACGGTTTAAGCAGTGAGCCTGGCACTTTCTTTGATGGCTGTGATTCGGGAGCGACATTATTTTTGCATGAATTGCAGGTGAAGGTGACGGCAGGTGGAACGCCATCTTTACCGTGTAGTTTTGCTCTCTTAGTATCAAGATGAGCAAACGAAGCACTGTCGTGTGTTTTCCGCCCGTCTATGATTATCTTTCGCCAACTATCCCGATTTACCGCGAGGTTTTCTCCTCCAGCACAAACGAATCCAAAAGCAGCCATGTCACGCTTTGCACAGTCTTTGAAGCGCAACATTGCCAAAACCATACGTCGGTTTCAAATATTTAGCTGTACCTTTAGCTATTTTAAGCTGTCAGTTAACCTCCCAAGCAAAAAACATGGTGAATCAAAAACCAAAAAACGTGTACGGACTTGATTAGTTATGCCAATTTAAGAATGAATGTTTTTTGTTTGCTGATTTAATAATTACAAAAAAGAGTGCAAGGTTTGCACTCAACTTTTCGGGTGAATGTTAAAGAAATAATAAATTATATGTCGACGCGAGACGATAATTAATTATGTGTTTTAAATAACATGTTTTGATTTGACCTATTTTTAAGTTCCGATTGTGAAAATGTAATTACTACTATGGTTTATTCATGTTTTAAAGTAACGTGGTATAAATTGGTTCACTCACGAAGGCGCGTGATCTGGTTCATACTTTAATGTTTTAAAAGTTTAGGTTTGAACAATCTGCGCGACTTCGTGGATGAATCCATCCATGAATTCATGTTCTAAAATTCGTATCATGTTTTGTAAATAGCTAATTATTAGTTTTGGCCTTTGTTTTGGACCATGATGTAAATCATTAAAAACTAAATTGATCTTGTTTAATCCGTTGGAACACTTGGCGGTATTTTGAAACCGTCCGAATGTTTCAACTATTAATTCGATGTAAATTACTCAATGTTAATTAACGCTAAAAATAATTTCTGAATTTACTAACCTAATTAGCTACTGCAATCGATTAAATTTAAAATAGTTGTGACAATAAAATAATGTTTTGATTACACAGTGCTGCTGCCCGGCGCCATTTTGCCTTGACATTATAAAAGACTGTGGCGCTGGGGAGTTGCACTTTTTGCTTGTCGAGTCCTCTTTGAGAGAGGACGTCTGTGTGATCCGGTGAGTGTCAAGTTAAATTTAGATTGGTTAAGTTTGGTGTAATTAAGCAGTAGTAATAAGAAATAATTCGTGTGATCTGTGAAATAAAACTAGTACTTTGATGTTGAGTCTCTTTATTTGCGATGGGTGACCAAGTTGGTGGAGATGCTGACGTCGGCGAAGCTGACGTCCGCGTTTCTGCAGACCCCGTTGGACAAAATGATTCGTTATCAGAAGTGAGGCCGCCACCCACTTTTGCCGATCCTTCCGGTGCAAACAATCAAAATAGTAGCAACTTTGTCAACGGGGTTCCAACGGAGTTTTTCTCACAAATGTTGCAAATGATGAGGCATGTGTCCGACCGTATTACTGCACAACCCGATGCAAAAATTAAAATTAATGACGTATTTTTGCCGTCATACGATCCGGACGCAAACATTGGAGTACGTGAGTGGTGTCAGCATGTCACCACTGCCATGGAAACCTATAAACTGAGCGACTATGATGTGAGGATGAAAGTAGGCAGTTTGCTGAAAGGTCGCGCCAGGCTATGGGTTGACAATTGGCTAGTTTCAACCGCTACGTGGCAGGAATTGCGTGATGTCATGATAACAACTTTTGAACCTGAAAATAGATATTCTCGCGACGTTGTTCGTTTTCGAGAACACAATTTCGATAATTCAAAGGACATTGCACAATTCCTGTCACAGGCTTGGATATTATGGCGGCGTATTACAAAGGATAAGTTGTCTGATGATGACGCAGTTGAGGCCGTAATTGGCTGTATTGGAGATGAGCGATTGAGAATTGAGCTGTTGAGTGCCAGGGCTACCTCTGTACCAGAGTTAATTTCTGTAGCGTCATCGATACGACGCGTTAAGCGTCCTTATCCAAGCACATCACACGTACAGCAAGGCCCTGTCAAGCGGCAGCGATTTTTCGACAAACCGTCACCTTTCTGCCAAGTTTGCAAAAAGCCTGGTCATGACACGCAAGATTGCCGTAACCGTGATAAATATGAAAAACCTCAACCGCGTCCATTATCTGATAATAAAACTACACCTAAAAAAGATAGCCGACCAACATGTACATTCTGTTCGAGGGTAGGTCATACATACGAAACTTGTTACAAACGCGAACGTGCGGTGGTGTCGAACGTGAATTGTGTGGGTACACCAAAATTGAATTCTATGCCAGTGGAAGTTGGGAATTCGAAATTATTTGCGATTTTTGATAGCGGGGCAGAATGTTCAGTAATACGAGAATCATTAGCAGCAAAATTGCCCGGGAAACGAGCAAATGTCGTTAAATACTTGAAAGGCATAGGTCAATTTACCATAATATCGCTTTCGACATTGACCACTGTTTGTGTAATTGATGATTTATATGTAGAGCTTCAGTTTCACGTAGTCGCAGATTACGAAGTGTGCTCAGATATTCTGATAGGTATGAATCTTGTTAACAACACCAACCTCAGTGTGGTGGTGAATTCTCGGGGTGCAAAATTGGTTCATCAACCGGTGGTCCACCACATTCAATCCCAAAATGAGAAGTTTGACAGTATTAACTGTGACTTGGTTGACGGAGATCAAATTAATGAACTCAAAATATTGCTCAACAAATACCAACATCTGTTCATCCGTGGCTACCCTCACACACGCGTCAATACTGGCGAGCTTGAGATACGTTTGAAAGACCCGAGCAAGTGTGTTGAGCGTAGACCGTATAGATTGAGTCCAGTCGAAAGAGAAAAGGTGCGTGGTATTGTCAATGAATTACTGGAACACAATATCATTCGCGAAAGCAAATCTCCCTTTTCCAGTCCGATCATACTGGTCAAAAAGAAAAACGGTGATGATCGTCTTTGCATTGACTACCGAGAGCTAAATAAAAACACTCTGA
Organism: Tortrix viridana; assembly: GCA_963241965.1. Taxonomy (NCBI): domain Eukaryota; kingdom Metazoa; phylum Arthropoda; class Insecta; order Lepidoptera; family Tortricidae; genus Tortrix; species Tortrix viridana. Next base: position 16,942,025 of record OY725172.1, read on the forward strand.
GGGATCACTACCCACTACCAATAATTTCGGATCAAATAGACCAGCTATCTGGGGGTGTCTACTTTACCACATTTGACATGGCAGCTGGATTCCACCAAATACCCATATCTGAGAGCTCAATTGAAAAGACTGCGTTTGTGACTCCAGACGGAATGTACGAACACCTTTCCATGCCGTTTGGACTCAGCAACGCATGTTCTGTGTACCAAAGATGCATAAATAGGGCTTTGGCAGGACTTTTGAACACACCAGATCACGTTTGTCAGGTCTATGTTGATGACGTTCTGTCAAAATGCAAAGATTTCCCTGAAGGTCTCTCTCACATCGAGCGTATACTAATTGCTCTGCAGAAAGCTGGTTTCTCGATTAATATCGACAAAACTGCCTTCTTTAAACGCTCCATTGAGTACTTGGGCAATATAGTGTCAAACGGGGAAGTAAGCCCCAGCCCAAGGAAAGTGGAGGCTTTAACGAAGGCACCACTTCCACAAACGGCTAAGCAAGTTAGGCAATTTAATGGCCTCGCCGGGTACTTCAGACGTTTCATTCCCAATTTCTCGCGAGTAATGGTACCACTATATGAACTGACAAAAAAAGACGCTAAGTGGGAATGGAATGAGAGGCACGACGAGGCCCGAAACCAAATAGTACAACACCTGTCTACGGCGCCTACCCTTGCACTATTTCAGGAAGACGCACCTATCGAGCTCTACACCGACGCCAGCAGCCTCGGCTACGGAGCGGTATTGGTCCAAATCATAGGGAACCGCCATCATCCAGTCGCGTATATGAGCCAGCGCACCACAGACGCCGAGAGCCGCTACCACTCCTACGAGCTCGAAACCTTGGCAGTGGTGCGGGCCATAAAGCATTTCCGGCACTACCTATACGGCCGGAAGTTCAAGGTAATAACCGACTGTAACGCCTTGAAGGCATCCAAGCACAAAAAAGATCTACTTCCACGAATCCACCGGTGGTGGGCCTTTCTGCAAAATTACGAATTCGAGGTCGAGTATAGAAAAGGTGACAGACTGCAGCATGCTGATTTCTTCAGCAGAAACCCCACATCTGAAACATCGGTTAACACCACGATGAGAGACACCGAGTGGCTACAAATTGAGCAACGTCGTGACACGGATCTTCGCCCAATAATAGACAGTATGTCCACCGACAGCCCAGCTGTAGGGTACGTGCTAGAAGACGGCGTGCTAAAGAAAATTCTCACAGATCCTATACTCGGTACGTACAAACCAATCGTTGTACCAAAGTCATTCCAGTGGAGTTTGATAAACTCTTTTCACACGTCGCTACAGCATCCAGGATGGGAGAAAACCCTTCAAAAACTGCGAGAAACACACTGGTTTGCTAACATGAACACCATTGTCAGAAAATTTGTTGACAATTGCGTAATATGCAGAACATCCAAGGGACACTCCGGTGCGATTCAAGCTCAGCTTCACCCGATACAGAAGCCCGCGGCAGCATTCCAGGTTATCCATATGGATATTACTGGTAAGCTTGGTACAAGAAACGCTGAAGGTCAGGACGAGTATGTGATCGTTACTATAGACTCATTTAGTAAGTACATACTACTCAGCTACTCAAACGACAAGAGCCAAAGCAGTAGCCTCGCAGCACTGAAACGAGTAGTGCATTTGTTTGGGGCGCCAGTACAGGTTATAGTCGATGGTGGTCGGGAGTTTCTCGGAGAGTTCAAAACTTATTGCGATCGTTTTGGAGTCGATCTACACGCAATTTCGCCAGGAGCAAGCCGAGCGAACGGGCAAGTCGAGCGAGTAATGAGTACTCTTAAAAACGCACTAACAATGATCAAGAACTACAATACCGAAAATTGGCAGATTGCATTAGACGCACTTCAACTCGCTTTCAACTGCACTCCTCACAGAGTAACCGGTGTAGCACCATTAACTCTGTTGACTCGCCGCCAACACTGTGTACCGCCAGAACTTCTAAAATTGATAAATTTAGACTCTGAATCGATCGACTTCGACATGCTCGAGCAACACGTGCAACAAAAAATGGCAGTCGCTGGGCAGTATGATAAGCGGCGCTTCGACAAGACTAAAGCCAAAATTCGACCATTCCAAAGAGGTGACTATGTCCTAATTAAGAATAACCCCCGAAACCAAACTTCTCTAGACCTGAAATACAGCGAGCCGTATGAGATTCACAAGGTATTGGATAATAACCGCTACACCGTGAAACGGGTGACTGGCAGGGGGCGCCCACGCAAGGTTGCCCATGACCAACTGCGCCGAGCTCCGCAACCTGGAGAACAGAACGTGTCGACGAGTAGTGATCAAGCTCAGCAACAGACTACAACCCAACTCGTCGATGCATCGAGCGAACCATTACCGTCCACAACTGTAGCTGCACAGCTATTGGATGCCTAATCATAAAGGTCAGTGTCTTTACTACGACTCGTTGCTCTATTGGCCTCTGAAAGTTTATCAGTAAATAGCCAATATTTCACTAACAAATTAGACTGTACATCCGTTCCAAATCATACAATTCCTTTCTTTCCTTCCTATTTGTTTGCAGAGCCTCTGGGGACCACAGTCGTAACTAAGGCCCAGGCCCCAGCATCGTCCTACCTTTATCCTTTAGAGCCTCTGTAGACCACGGCGTAAGAGACCGCTCAGCACTACAGCATCAATTTCCCGTGAGCTTCAATAAATGCAAGTACCATTTATTACCAGAGCCCCTGGGGACCACGGTCATAAACCCATAAGGCCTAGGCCCCAGCATCAACCTAGTTCACTATTCCTTTAGTGCCCCTGTGGACCACGGCGTACGAGACCGCCTAGCACCACAGCATCATCCCTTTCAACGAGAAATATAACCGTGCAAGTTTTGCATTGACATAATCAATATCACATTGTGCGAGTATGCGTGGAGCATTCGTACTTTAACTCCGCTCACTTTCCTGTACAGTAAACCTACATGCATGGTTTCATTAGCATACTTTGTGATTATTCTAATGGCCTTTGCGATACCTATTATCTGGGTAGAAATATAGCTGAAAGCTTGGTCACTCGAAGCATAATTGGTTAATTTTATTATGATTCAGTTTCGAAATGATCCTGTTCTATTTATGATTAATGATCGTTAAAAATTAATAACAAACCACCAGACCAAGTCCTCAGCTAGTGTACCTATTTACGGGTACCTAGCTCAAAGAAACTATTTTCTTATTTCAGAACCGCGACTGGTGCAGAGCACGCACCGTCCCGCAAAATGGCCGTGTCGACGCGAGACGATAATTAATTATGTGTTTTAAATAACATGTTTTGATTTGACCTATTTTTAAGTTCCGATTGTGAAAATGTAATTACTACTATGGTTTATTCATGTTTTAAAGTAACGTGGTATAAATTGGTTCACTCACGAAGGCGCGTGATCTGGTTCATACTTTAATGTTTTAAAAGTTTAGGTTTGAACAATCTGCGCGACTTCGTGGATGAATCCATCCATTAATTCATGTTCTAAAATTCGTATCATGTTTTGTAAATAGCTAATTATTAGTTTTGGCCTTTGTTTTGGACCATGATGTAAATCATTAAAAACTAAATTGATCTTGTTTAATCCGTTGGAACACTTGGCGGTATTTTGAAACCGTCCGAATGTTTCAACTATTAATTCGATGTAAATTACTCAATGTTAATTAACGCTAAAAATAATTTCTGAATTTACTAACCTAATTAGCTACTGCAATCGATTAAATTTAAAATAGTTGTGACAATAAAATAATGTTTTGATTACACAGTGCTGCTGCCCGGCGCCATTTTGCCTTGACATTATAAAAGACTGTGGCGCTGGGGAGTTGCACTTTTTGCTTGTCGAGTCCTCTTTGAGAGAGGACGTCTGTGTGATCCGGTGAGTGTCAAGTTAAATTTAGATTGGTTAAGTTTGGTGTAATTAAGCAGTAGTAATAAGAAATAATTCGTGTGATCTGTGAAATAAAACTAGTACTTTGATGTTGAGTCTCTTTATTTGCGATGGGTGACCAAGTTGGTGGAGATGCTGACGTCGGCGAAGCTGACGTCCGCGTTTCTGCAGACCCCGTTGGACAAAATGATTCGTTATATATTATCCCAAAATATCACAAAGTATGTTTGGATTTTTGGACATGTGTGTTCCAATCACGCCTAAACGGCTGAACGGATTTGGATGAAATTTGGCACACAGATAGTCCTTATCCTGGATTGACACACAGTGTACTTTTTATCCCGGAAAACTTTATAGTTCCCACGGGAAAAGCGATTAACGACCCATTACTCTGACAGAATCCCGGACAAAAACTAGTATTGTGTATGTCAGACAACTTGGTCATCGTTCAAATTGTAACATGTCCATCAAAAACAGAAATAACTATCGCCGTTTCGACTCCTACCGATTTATTAATCACACTATCTGCCAGCTGCATATGCCAAGTAGAAAACTCAATTACCACTTCTTTATTGCGGTTTGACTAAGTGGTCAATTAAATTCACACGAATCGTGTCAAATAACGAGCTAATTAAAGCGACGAGTCGGCGCAATCTTTACATTTCCGCTGTGTAGCGAACACTTGAGAGCAATGAAAACGGATGTCTGTAAGTACAAATTCACGTATACCACGACTATTAAATTAAGTAAAGCCTTAGCATTGTCGTCTCCTGTTTTGTTTAAAGATTGATAATTGACTATAAGATTGACGACGCGGTTAGCCTAGTTGGTAGTGACCCTGCATACGAACGAAGCTAGCGGGCCCGGGTTCGAATCCCGGTATAGGCAGATATTTGTGTGTGTGTGTGTGTGTGTGATGAGCGCGAGTATTTGTTAATGAGTCATGGATGTTTTCTATATACATATAAGTATGTATTTATCTATATAAGTATGTATATCGTTGCCTGGTACCCATAGTACAAGCCTAGAGCTTAGTTTGGGACTAGGTCAATTTGTGTGAGATTGTCCCTGATATTTATTATATATTATTTTATTTTATTAATATAAATTTAAACCAGAACTATGGCTTTACTCGTAAAATATTAGAAAACTAACCCAAATAAAGAAATAAATTTTAAACTTAATTTATTTACGAGAAAACCAACAGCCGTAAATAAAAATAAATAAATATAAAAGTAAAATGGTGTTTCCTCCTAGCGTTTTTTTTACGTTCTTCGTCGGGGTACGCTTGACCATGATCCAGATTCGGCCAGTCTGGTAGACAGTGGAGCTACTGTGGAACCAAACCAATTGAATCATGGTTACACATTTTGCCACCTAAATGTGCAGGTTTCCTCATGATGTTTCCCTCACCGTAAGGGCATCGGTTACCGTGCAGGTAATGTACATAAGTTAGACAAACTCATTGGTACATGGCGACCGCTTGGGGGTTCGAACTCGGTACTTCATAAACACGAGTCGACACCGCTAGCCAGTAGGCCACCGACGCTTATAAGAGCAAAATAGATAAATACATTAAAAAAAACATCCAAAACTCCAGATAAATTACACAAATCCTCGTAGTTGCAGAAAAATCTCCTCTCTTTCAGAGTTTATAACTCTTAAATGGCTAAACGGATTTTCATTAAACCAAGCTAAGAACACTTTCGATTAAGTCACCATTCTAACAAAAAAAAACAAATCAAAATCGATCCATCCGTTTAGGTGCTACGATGCCACAGATACACGAACACACAAATACACAGATACTCACGTCAAACTTTAACACCCCTCTTTTTGCGTCGGGGGTAAAAGGCGGCAAAGTTGCTATTTGGCGCTAGAGCCGGTATTGAATCCCGAGATAGCGAAGGAGTCTAAAATTGTCTCTACGATCGTGGTTCAAAAATAGAACCTGAGCGTAACGGGGATTCAAGGCCTCGAGACCCAAAAAAACTTTGCTGCAGTGCGAAACACAAAATTTTCACCGCAATGTAGCGAGGAAAACACTTGGTATTGGAAACACAATTACACGAGCGTCACATCAGTTGTGGAAGTCCTCGCGCAACGCCTCCTCCGCGCACAGCACCAACATTACTTTCCACACTAGCGTTTAAAGTTAGAAAACCCATAAAACACGAATTAACTATACGATTATAATAAGGTTATCATTCATAATCCGCATGATCCTCGACTCGCATGAAAAATCAAATTATCAAACACATCATTCTAAGTTGTCAAACCTCTTTATTGCATAAATAAATGTCATTGATTAAGTATTACGCCGCGACTGACGTAACCGCGTGAGTCACCATGGAAAACTTAACGGGGTCCTCGGACTACAAGATCGAGATAAAGTGTAACGTATCATATTGAAATTAAGGTTCATTCTTTTATATTTAAGTAATAAAAGTTATTCCGGCGACAAATATTTACATGGAGATTGTCAAAATTAATAAATTAAGCTTTGATATGAAATTCATTCCAAATATTCTAATACCAAAGAGTCTTCTATCCTTTTGACGGCCAAGTTGGGAGCTCACTCGAACTTTTAACTGGGATACTACAAAACAGTAAATAAACAGTAAAATAAATGTAAGCAATGTACATTTCTATCTAAGATAATGACTGGCCTACATCGGAAACCGAACATTTCGTATCATCTAGAGTTCTTATGACATACGTCATTAGAATACTAGATGAGTCAAGACCCGCCACACGATCGCATACTAATGTAGCTTTAACAGTAAACTGAGTATTTGTGACAAAGTAGACATTTTACTGCGCGTTTTGAGTGACAGGTACTTTAAAATAATAAATTTGATACTTTGGTAGCTTGATACCTCCTTCACTTTACAATATCAAGTGAAATGGTTAGCTAACGTAATTTTGAACTTTCATTTCGGTAATAGAGCCTTTGTAATTCAATGTATTCGGGCAATAAAAAAGCTACACAAGTGATAAAAATCCAGCATTTGATTGGCGGTTTAGTAAATTGCTGGACATACTGCGTGACGCTTTGCCAATCAGAACCTTCGTAACAATCCTACTAATATTATAAATGTGAAAGTTTGGATGGATAGATGTTTGTTACTCAATCACACCAGCACGGCTGAACGGATCTAGATGAAATTTGGCGCAGAGATAGATTCTAGTCTGGAATAGCACATAGATAGCCAACCCGATAAAATAGACAGTTCCCGAGTGAGCAGCGATAAACGACTTCTACGCGAACGAAGTCGCGGACAAATGCTAGTTATTTGATAAACTGTTACTGCAAAAATATGATCCGTGTCGTGTGTACACAGGTGTCTCAATCAATGGTCACAAAAAAGAACAATTTAAAAAGATAAATTTAAACATTATTGTGACTTTTAACAATGATTTCACTAGTTTTGATTTTACCAGAAATAAATAAATAAATGGACCCAGAATTTGGGATACGGTGTCGGTTCCGACGCGGTGAAATAAGAAACTTGCTCTTTCATGTTCTTAAAATAGTTGAACTTGTTAATGACGTCACTTGCCACTTCTCTAAACGGATGCGCTTGTCATGAGTCACACAAGACAGTGTACATATAGATAAATGATAAGAATTAATTAGTAGCGAGAGGTGGCTATTTGCTATTAGATTTAAGTTCATATATGGCATATAGGTTTTTTTTGGTAACAAAATGTAACTTTACGAGATTTATCAACAATATAATATAACCCCAACATTCCACTACTACAATATTTCAATATGGAAATAGAAAACAAACTATATACCTGCCTACCATTTGCCACAATGAATTTCCGGGCATTTCAACCGCCGTCATCACCGTTTTCAATATATTGACGAAATCAATGACACCTACCAGCAACTTCTGATGTAAACAGAAGCAGAACCGGGTAGTTTTTTTTGACGGCGGTTGAAACGCCCTTAAATTCACCCAACTGAACAATTGGAAAGTAAGTGTTAAATCAACATTCTATGTTATAGGATCAGGCTTCCATATTAATTGCAGATAACTGTATTGGTAGGTACGTACACCTGCCTTAGGTGTACGGTCGACGTCATAAGCAGCTGTACATTTTAATACCTTATCGCAGATATTGATATACTAAATTCAAACCATTCTTACTTTAATATGTTACCACAGTTTAACAATCTGTACAGTTGGGAAACGAATGTACTTGCGCAGAGCAACGGCGGGGATCTCGCGGGGAAGCGGGCGGCGCGGGCCGCGACCCCCGAAACCGCTTAGTTTGCGCACTCGAACATTGAGGGCAGACGCGAGCGTATTTTCTACAAGTGAATTTTACGAGAATCGTTAAGAATATTAATTATAATGGCGCACATGTTCTGTGCACGGATGTACCTCGACACTATAGTTTCCTGTATATTTGTGGTTATGTAAAGCGGCGTTGCGTAAATAAACACAATTGTTTATCGACAATTACGCATCAAGTTATACTGATGAACCAACAACTTCGTGCTATTCCTTTGGTGGGTTACAGCCTCCAGCTGATTTTGTTGAAGTAGAAACCCATTTTAGGCAGAAATTCCATCAATTTGTTGGAAACAATTATTTATTTATTTATTGATAAATACGTTTACATGACATTACAGTAAGAACCAATGCGTCATGAAACTTAAGCTAGCTAAACAATATTTTAGGAAAATTATTTACCATACTAAGCAAAGCGGAATTTAAATCACGACTACGCTCATGGTTCCCTCAAACTTTTATAAGGTTGTACATCCAAATGCGAATACATTACAAAGTTAAATTTAATAATAGAAAACTTTAAACATCCAAAAATAAAGTGTCACGTAAATGTCTAGTACGACACTTGATAAATGATTACATAGTAATAATCACATTCATTTTATTTTCCATTTTGTGACAACCCTTAAACATCTGCGTGTGACTGTGTAAGGACCTACACAGGCGTCGCCCGACATCAAAGGCGTTTCACTACTGTATGGATTGTAATACTGTGACGTTACTACACGACAAGGTACTAACATGTACAGCTACTTACCTATAAAGTTGACTGTACATTTTAAGGACCAGCTTGTTAATGAGCTATCACTAAAATCACATCCTATTGGCAAATGAAGGCAATACGCGAGATTAATTCTCGATCATTTAACTATGTTTGAAATTTGAATGCTGTCTATTATTTGTTTTAAAATGATTTCAAACTTGACTTTTTGTTTTAAAATTGCATCAAAATGAATAATATAAGTTTCTAGTATACTCAAATCAATTATGTATTTTTAGTTTAGTTAACCTGCCAATAGCAAAATGTATTTTATGGGTAATTGCACAAATTATGATCCTACAGATTCCAAGTATATTTTTTTGGACCTAATTTAGATAGAACAAGTAAATATTTGTGAAATGGTGACTTTTGCAGCTGTTGCGCAAATTCCTGGACGGAAAATGTACCAGATACTACTGGCCACTATATTTCATGATGGCAATATTACTAACTTAAGTAAAAGTACAAACCAGGTGTGAGATCCAATTTGTCTATATGGTCACCGAGCACAGCGGCCCAATTCTGCAGCTGCTCTAGTATGCCCCATGGTGTTGTCATGGCAACCGTGAAGATGATCAGCGAGTGCGGCAACGTCTCCTCACTGAGGGCGAACTTGAGCAGGTTTGTGTGGCCTGGGTCACCATCCAGGACCCACACGCTGAGACGCGTTTGATCTGAGGAGGTTTTATGATTAAATTTATACATAAGGGGAAATGATCGGAATGCCAGTGTCGATGTACCCATTCCAGTGAGCAATCCAGTCAGTGGATTGAGTCTACTTTTTCATTCCAGCTCACCGATTCAATTCATTGCGTGTTTTTATGCAAGTAATTTTTAACTAGTAGGTAACTAAGTTTAGCCAGATCTAAGTAGTATGTGTTATTCTTTCTTACACATAATTGGCTCCGGCGGCATCGAGACAAACCTCTCTGTGGTTTAACGATGCTATTAAATGTAAAATGTGATTGTTTTTAAGATAAATAAATAAATAAAAAAATAAAAACAGCTTTTGACTGACTGAAGCAATGTAAATGATATGATTTAGTCCAGCACCGGATTGGATTGACTCGCTGGATTATTGGACTGGGATAATGTGAACCGGACATAAAGAGCTAATAGTATACTATAAATCACATAATTATTTGTTTTTCCTTAGGGAACATTACATTACGCAGTATCGTATGTTGTAACCCAAAACATGGACTATATGTGCTAATTTCATCAAAAAAAATCAGCAGTTCATGTGTAATTGCAACACAAACATTTAAATATTTAACTTGTGGAAGTATTCGCTAAAGGTCATGTTGATCAACAGTCAACTTTATATAAATGACATTTATTCGTTATGTGCATACGGCATGTGGCAGGTTAACAAAATTTCACATACATAATATTAGTAGGATTAGATCCTAGAAAATAATCTAAGCTTCTTAGAGCCTGTCTCACAATTAACAAGTAAATTTATCTGCCACATAAAGTAAGCCCTCTCCTTGTCTATATTCAAGTGTATGAAAGGGAAAGGGATTAATTTATGTAGATATGCTTGACAATTGTGAGACAGGCGGTTAATATCTCTACTAATTATTTATTATGAATGTAGGATAACATTGATAATAACTAATGATACACTGGGATCAACCAGAGAAAATATTTAGCTCGTAAAGCTGAAACAGGTGTTCACACCCAACCCAACACTCAATATAATTTCCAACAGTTAAACCCTTAATTTTATCACAGCATCAAACATAAAAGGAATTGTTCCTTAATTAACAGGATAAAAGTGTATGTTTACCTTAGCTTGTGTGTTTACTGTATAAAATTATAAACAAGTTAACCTTAAAAAGCTCAGAAAATAAAATTAAGTGACTTACCATCGCGATACTCATCTCTAACATCTATATATGCATATTCGAGCGCCGACCCCTTCTTAGGGTCCTCAACTCCTTGTAATTTAGCAATAAGAGTTGTTTTTCCAGTCTCATTATTACCCAAAACTAACACATTTTTATTTGAAGGTAGTTTCGTATTGCCCTGATTCTGGACTTCTTCTAAAATCGCAGACCTGGAACATGCAAATTTTCGATCAATGCTCATCAACTTTCGTGGTACGCAAGTTCGATGTGGAACGTCAAAGTGCTATTACAGTTGGTTATATCTAGGACGGGAGAGAAACGGGTGAATATTGATGCAATGTGAAAAGATTCCACAGTTGTTTTACAAACAAAGGTAAGACGTCGCAGCTAGGTCACATATTTCTCAGGTATGAGAATTGACATCACGTAGGTGTGACACATTAGATCCCTATATGGGGTACCCAGTTGGAGACAAATATAACAGTGAACCGTTACCATAAGTTGTCCTTCATATCGCCATTTTTTTCTTTTTTAGATTTAGGCCCATTAGCCTGGCCGTTTGTCTCCATTCTTCAGAAATGTTAGAAGATAACAACGGCACACAGAGGCTTTTCGTTTTCGGCCGTTCATACGTCACTCTCGCGATGAAATGTGTTGCTATACTTGAAATTTGGGATTACGTGAAAAATATTATTTCAATGGCAATTTACCCTAAAAAATCAATAAAAAATAAATTGATTTAATAAAAGTGACTGCTATATTCGAGTTATGTTCAGTTTATTATTAATTAATTACCAAAAGGTCGTGACATATCAACTTACTTGGTTTTGAACGTGGTTTCGTGATGAAAAGATAAACATCTCCTTACCATCGTCTTTGGCTATTTTGTGCACTGGCTACACTAAAGGTGTTTTTCAAGACGGCATGACCTTGGAACTAGTTGTAAACGTCCCGCTTAGAAAGCATGGCATATAAAATAGTTAGCATACAATTATAAATAAGAAAAAATAGTTTTTCTTTCAGATAACGTATTATCAGTATAATAATCTTATAGCCTGGCAAAAAAAGTGCGTCGTGGTGACAGTTGGAACTACAATATTTGAAAATGGCAACCAGTACCAGGTTAGAGCAAACCTTAGATCATGTTGCCAATTTCATTCCTAACAGCTATATTTCCCTCTCCAGAAATAACATGGCAAAAAAGTCGAGCAAAATAATTGGCAACTTGATCCAAGGTTTACTCTAAACTGTGCTGATTGCCATTTGAAAATATTGTAGTTCCAGCTGTCACCACGACGCTCTTTTTTTGCCAGGTGGTTGGGCTAACCGAGAGGAACGCAGCTATCTGTCAGAATGAGATAGTAATATTTACGTCTCGTTCCTACAGATATATAGCTGCGTACCTCTCGTTTGACCCAACCGCCCGATCGTATCGGAGGGGTATTATTACAAGTATAAGGATCAAAAAAATTTATTAACTAATACAGGTTCGTATTTTGCATCCACATAATTAAACGGAATGTGTAAATGGCCATACAGTGCATTAATGTGAAAGAAATGTGAAAGTGAAAATAAGCAATACATATTCAGTGCAACAGAGTTTTTGAGCGGTCCTTATCACTGTCAAGTTTAGCGAATGAATTTGACAGAACACGGTTAGAACGTCATTATTATTTTTCCGTTTCAAATACAGAAGAAAAATAAACTAAATAAGCTCTAGAACCAAGAGATATCTTCATACTGCTGTAGACTAAGCTGTGCAGCTTATTTGCTGTGTAGGAAAATGTTTAGGAAACCGCAGAAACCTAGTTCCGGGAAGAAAACCAACTTGTCTCAGGTGAGTCATTGCAAATAGTTTGTCCTTCAGTTTTACGGTTTTATAAGAGTCTATTGCGACAATAGGTTAATTTAGATAAACAACAGTATCTCTATTCTTAGAATCGATACACGAAGGAGCTAGAAAAGCTAGAAATAGTCTTGCAATGACCCCAATGCTTTATAAAAATTTAGCTCCTATTACAAAGGCATTTATTGTTTATTTGTTTTAGCGGACTCATTGAAAACAGTATTGTGTTCCACTTTGGGATAATAATAATAGGAGAGGAGAGAGGAGTTCTTGTTTGAGTTTATAAACAATTGAGTCAGAATAGGAAGAAACTAAGGATTTCTGTTAGTGTTATTTCTTGGACTTTGGAATTGGGTTATTTTTTGCTTATCAACAATAAGGGTATCATTATATAACAATAAATATTAGTAATTATTGTTTGATGTATAATTATGTGCTCATAAAGGGTGCAATTTAGAAATAAATTCAATTCTTCCATGGCAATACAGTTCCTGCTTCTAGATTTGATTCTCTCGTTTTTCAATTCCTCAAAACTGAGCTCATAAACCATAAAGTGCTGTTTTTACATCTGTATGTACTCACTCTTGGGAATAGGGAAACATTTATTGGTTAGTTCAATTGGGATACAATGCAATTGTAATAATGTACAGTCAAGGGCATAAATATATACTACTCTGTCAAGAAAGTACCGGGAAAAGATCAATAATACACAAACTGTTTGTTAATCATCCAAATTTATTTTATCACCTTCAAAGTATGCTCCTTCAGAAATGATACACTTACGCCAACGAATAATCCAATCATCAAAACATTTTTTAAACGCTGTTTCCGGAATTGAATTCAGTTCTCGGCGCGAATTCTCCTTTATGTCTTCTACCGATTGAAAACGGGTGCCACGAAGTGGTAATTTGAGTTTAGGAAAAAGAAAGAAGTCGGCAGGAGCCATATCTGGTGAATATGGTGGTTGCTCGATGGTATTTGTTGAGTGTTTGGTCAAAAATTCTTTCACAATGATGGCCTTGTGCGAAGGCGCATTATCGTGGTGCAAAATCCAAGAATTTTCATTCCACAAATCTGGCCTTTTTCGTCGAATTTGCTCTCTTAAATGCCGCATAACGCTCAAATAATATTCTTTATTTACCGTTTGACCTTCCGGCAAGAATTCCGAGTGCACAACACCGCGATAGTCAAAGAAAACAGTCAACATGACTTTGACTTTTGATCGACTTTGGCGTGGTTTCTTCGGTTTCGGTTCAGTTGGAAGGCGCCACTCCGAAGCTTGTTGACTAGTTTGCATGTCAAACTCGTAAACCCACGTCTCGTCACCAGTAACAATGCGTTTCATGAATGTTGGGTCGGAATTGACTCGTTCTAGCATGTCCTCAGCGACTCTCATGCGATTGAGTTTTTGGAGAAAATTCAGGTCTTTTGGGACTAGCCGAGCGGTAACATGTTTCATACCCAAATGATTAGTTAAAATAGTACGGATCGACTCGTGAGATACAGAAAGTTCGGCGGCTATCTCTCTCAAAGTTGAATGAGGATTTTCAGTCACTATTTCCTTCACTTTTGCGATGTTAACTTCAGTTGCAGACGTTGATGGCCTACCAGAGCGAGGCAAATCTTCCATCACATCTCGACCGCTTTTGAACGCTTTGTACCACTCATAAACATGTGTTTTTGATAAAGTCGAATCACCGTAAGCCTTCTGTAACATTTTCAGTGACTCCGAACACGAAATTCCATTGGCGATGCAAAATTTAAGACAAACTCTTTGTTCAATGTTTTTGTCCATTATGAAATTCGCAATACACACTAGATATGATATAACTAAAAACAGCACTGTATTTAATATAAATAACAGATGCAACTCAAACTCCGCGCCAAAATAGAAAACAGTTGTGCCAATCTAACAACAACAAAAAAAACAAAAATTTGAATTTGGAACCATAAACAAATCATCCATTCCCGATACTTTGTTGACTGAATGTATACATTCCCAAGATCTCAAAAATATCTATACACCTTTATGCCACTGGCAATAAGGTCCATGTATACATATATTTGACGTGATGGCTGTATATATATTAATGCCCTTGACTGTACTTATAGTTGTGGTAGGGTGTAAAATCATATCATAATAAATGCAAAAAAATAATGCGAAATTTATTTTTACCTTTTTTATGTGTTAATGCATTCCTTTGCAATTAAATACAGTTCTCATCATACTCTCCTCATTTGCAAAGTAATGAAATGAAAGTATGTTTATTTAACACAAAACAAATTTACTGTAATACAAGTTTCATGATTAATAATTGTAGGGTCTTTGTTGTTATGTTCAGTTAGTAAAAAAAAAAAATATAAAGAAAAAACTTAGAACTTAGAAAAAAAAAAAATGTAGGCTCAGTTGTTTGTATTGAAGAAACTAATTTTATTGTTGCTTATGTTGTGTTTAAAAAGTTACAAGTTATTTCAATTTCCCATCTTTATTTATTGTTTTGACTGGGAAGAGCAAACTAATAAAAAAAAAAAAAACACTGCATCATGATACTTTGGAGGTTTAAAAAGACCCCTTGTGATTGACACCTGACACCTGTCTTTGCAATATTTTTATTTTAATTGAATGATAGGATTCTGCCTGTCTCTGTGTTAGTCAACACACGTGTCGTGGTTAGAAGTAGGATTTATCGTGCCTTTTAGGCTAAATTCTCTTTGAGATTCTATTATTTTTGTTGGTGGTGGTATAATTGTACACTACTAGGTAAGTGTTTGTGTTTGTATTTGTTTTGTGTCGATGGATTTAGAAGAATCGGAACCTCCTGATGGAGGCGGTAATCCGCTTCCACCAGAAGCCCCAAAACCTGGTCAAAAAAGAACAGCTGACGGCTCTGATGTACCAATAAGTAATAAGAAATCTAGCCCGCCGAACGCATCTGCCCAACACACGTATATTCGTCCTGGGTTCGAAAACCCGTCCAGTGTAAATTATGGCGTAACTGATTCAGGTCCATTTGTCGTTCATGTAACGCCGAATGAAACTGGCCCACCAAACTCATCCAATCGCATACGTGCTCTTAAAATTGCCCAAATAATATACAATGCCAAAGTTGGAGGAATTAAGGAAATCAAAAACATTGGTAGAAACAAAATGAGCGTTTATTTCTTGACGGCCTCTGATGCTAATTCGTTTATTACCAATCCAATTCTGGCAACAAAAAACCTGATAGCAGCCATCCCTAGATTTCAAGTATCACGTATGGGTGTGGTTCGTCAAATCCCCATAGAATGGACTCTTGAAGAACTTCTTGACGTAATTGAGTGCCCACCTGGGTCAGGACCAGTTATTAAGGCAAGGCGACTTAATATTAAAAAGCAAGTTGATGGTAAGAATGTATGGGAGCCTTCATCGACCGTAGTTTTGACATTTATGGGACAAAAACTCCCGGAAAAAATATATACTTACAATATGGCAATCCCAGTTGACACTTACAAATTACCTACAATTCAATGCCATAATTGCTGCCGGTTTGGTCATGTTAAAGACCAATGCCGTTCAAACCCCAGATGTGCCCGATGTGCTCAAAGCCATGCTTTGTCTGAATGCTCTGTTCCTGACTCAGAGGTATCATGCTTATTCTGTTCTGGCCCCCATGCCGCAACAGACCAGAGGTGTCCCGAATTTTCACGCCAGCGGTCTATTAAAATGGTAATGTCTGAAGAGAATATCGGGTATGTAGAAGCTGCAAGACGTTTTCGCCCAGTTCGCACCACATATGCTGACAAAACTAAAGTTTACCCTTCTACAGTACATAACCCCTCGCTCTCCCAGTCCCCTCCCCCTCCCCCTTCTCAATCTCCCCCACAAAACGCGTCCCCTTCATCTTACCGCAAAACTATATTCACTCAACGACGCCCAAGGCCAGTTTCCGGGAAGTCTTATGACATAGTTTCTCATAGAAACATCACTTCTACCCCACAATCATCCTTACCTAATGGGTGTGCATTAGAAGAAACAACATCTTGCACTCCTAATGACAATTTGGGTGAGCTTATTTCCCAAATGCTAATTAATTTATTATCTAAATTTGCAGACATAATACCGTACACTGTCTTAGAAGCCCTTCAGGGCCAAATATGCAATGCTATTAATAAAGTTATTCAAGATGGCCAATTACAATCTGGTTCAGTGGAATTCTAGAAACATTAAGAATAAAAAACAAGAGCTGACTCAACTTATTAATACATATTGCCCCGTTATCCTTGCCA
Source organism: Tortrix viridana (assembly GCA_963241965.1). Lineage (NCBI taxonomy): Eukaryota > Metazoa > Arthropoda > Insecta > Lepidoptera > Tortricidae > Tortrix > Tortrix viridana. The sequence goes on from OY725172.1 coordinate 16,958,966, forward strand.
TCTCTGAGACTTGGTTAAGACCTGGCTCCCTTTTTAGGGTGACAGGTTACTCTTGTCTCCGGGATGACAGGGATGATGGCTGGGCGGGATGTGCAATCTTAGTTAAGAGGAATTTTACCTTTTCCCGTCTCCCTATTGCATCTCACTCTGCAGAATTGAATGTTGTCGCGGTTCGCTGTCTCAACATTACCTTAGTGTCAGTATATTTGCCACATCCCAACCCCTCTTTAATTCAGGAACTTAAGGCCATTCTATTAACTCTCCCAGTTCCTATTATTATCCAAGGTGATTTCAATTGCCGTCATACATTATGGGGATCACACTGTTGCGATTCAAACTCGGCGGTACTCTTGGAAATTATGGATGATGTCAACCTATGTATTCTAAATGATGGAACCCCTACCCGACGAGTTCCTCCCACCCAGAATTCTAGTGTACCCGACTTAACCATGGCTTCACCATCTTTAGCCCGATCTTTGCAATGGTTAGTCGCCTCAAATTGTTTTGGGAGCGATCATCTCCCGATTATTACCACCCTCTTGAACTCTCCAATCTCTTCATCCTCTCCTCCCCCCCCTCTTTTAAAATATAGAATGTGCAGCGCCGACTGGAGTAAGTTTAATTCTGCTATGACGAAGTCGGTTGAAGAACTTCCTAATGTAACGCAAGAAAATTTTTTAGAACTATATTCTTTATTCACATCTGCCCTACTTTCTGCAGCTGACTCCTCAATTCCTATTAAAAATTCTGGGAGGGATAAAATTCCTTCTCCAGCGTGGTGGGATGCTGAATGTTCCGCTATTATCAAGGAGCGCAACCACGCTGAATCCTTATTTTCAGAAGAACTCTCCTTATCTAGTTATCTTAACTTTCAACAGGTGTCTGCCCGTTCCAAAAGGCTGTTAAACAAAAAAAAATATCAAGGCTGGCGTACTTTTTGTGAGTCCATATCTCCCAGAACCCCGTCAACAGTAGTATGGAGGAAAATTAAAGCCTTTAGATTTTCCCGTATAGACAATAACATCAACAGTAATGATACTGCTTGGCTTGCTTCATTCGTGTCTAAATTAGCTCCCCCGTTTGTCCCCTCTCATGAAGGGATGGGTGGGTATTGTTCCCTCACGGCGACACCTGATAGAATGAACGATCCTTTCAGCTATGATGAGCTTAGTTGCGCACTTGACCACTTGCGTGATTCTGCTCCTGGCATAGACGGCATCCCATACTCTTTCTTGACGCAAATCTCAAAATCCTCTAAACTTTTTTTCTTAGAAATTCTAAACAAGTTTTTTCTAACCGGTATAGTTCCAGATAGCTGGAAATCTCAAATCATTGTTCCGATATTGAAACCTGGTAAAGATCCCGCTAACCCTAATTCATGGAGGCCCGTCGCTTTGTCATCAACTCTTGCTAAAATTATGGAACATCTTGTTAAAATTCGTCTGGAATGGTTTTTGGAAAGTAAAAATATTATCTCAAAAACTCAGTTTGGCTTCAGAAAGGGTATGGGATCAGTCGACAGCCTGAGTGTACTTACTTCAGACATTCGACTGGCACTTTCTCGTGGGGAACATGTGGTAGGTGTATTTTTGGATATCACGGCAGCCTACGATAATGTAAATCTTCCTTTACTCAGGCAGAAAATGCTCAATCTGAGTATCCCTGTGAGGATTACAAATGTCGTCTGCAACATGTTCATGGGTCGTTCTATACTTGTCCGTTGTAATGGAAGCTTAACGCCCCCCAGTCTTGTCTGGAAGGGCCTGCCCCAGGGGCCGGTCCTGAGCCCCCTTCTCTACAACTTATATACTTCTGATCTTGATACATCTGTAAACTGTTTCTGCAAAATTTTACAATATGCTGACGATATTGCTCTTTATACTTCATCTAAGGCTCTATCAGAAGCTTCTCAAAGCTTAAACTCCGCGCTATTTTACTTAAACACGTGGCTGCTTGATCATGGCTTATCACTTTCCGCTGAGAAGAGCAATGTCGTCATCTTTTCTCGCAAAAGGTATGTCCCTGACATATATATCCATATTGATGATCAACCTATTATAATCCGGGACTCTGTAAAATTTCTGGGAGTCATTTTAGATTCAAAACTATCGGGAGTTCAGCATTTGAATTATATTTGCCAAAAAGCAGAAAAAAATGTTAATATCATCCGTGCCCTGTCAGGAGTCAGGTGGGGATCGCATCCTTACAGTCAGAAGCTGCTGTATAATGCTATTATTAGAAGTCATTTCGATTACGCTTGCTTTGTTTTGGAACCGTGCAACAAAATAGCACTAACTAGACTGGACAGGATCCAAGCAAAATGCCTTAGAATTGTATCAGGAGCTATGAAGTCTTCCCCAACCAATGCGCTACAAGTGGAATGTTCGGACCCCCCCCTTGCCCTTAGGCGTCAATATTTGGCTAATCGCTTCTTCTATAAATGTGTTCAACTGTCCTCACATCCTCTTCTTCCTATTCTTGAATCCCTGCATCATCATGTATCTACTTCCTCGTATTGGTCCCACAGAGTTACTCCTCCCTTAGTGAATAGTTACCAAAATTGCATAGATCGAAATTATAACATGTATCAAAACTATATGAACCCTCTGTTCGAAACTAATTATGACAGCCTGGTATTTACTCCAACGGTCTTATTCTCCTTAGGTATCTCCAAAAATCAGTTTTGCGCGGATAGTGTTTTCAATCAAAAAATCTCTGAGAATTGGTCTGATTACCTCTTGATCTTTACTGACGCCTCAAGACTGAAGATGGAAGGTCCAGTGGGGTCGGCAGTATGGATACCTAAGTACAACATTATTCTAAGCTATAAACTCCCTCCTGGTAACTCCGTTTTTTCTGGTGAAGCAGTTGCACTACTGGAAGCAGTCACATTTGTACACTCTCACCGTCTGAATAAATCTCTTATTCTATCAGACTCCTTGAGTTGCCTGCAAGACCTTGTAAAGCGCCCGTTTCATGCTAAAGAAAATTTCCCTGTCACGCTACGAATAAAAGAGATTCTACACAATTGCCATACAGAAAATATAGATGTGGTTCTGGCTTGGATTCCGGGACACAGTGGTATAAAAGGTAACGAAACTGCGGATTTATGTGCGAAAGATGCCACTGTTCGGGGCACTAATTTACATGATACATGTTTCCCCCGCGACATCAAGTCTCTTGCTTTACCACAAATGCGTGATGCTTGGAATTCTCGGTGGCAATCTTCCCGTCTCTCTGTGGGAAAATATTTCGGCAACCTACAGTCAGAAATACCAACAAGACCTTGGTTTTTTACCCGCAGAAATATTACTAGAAAAATTACAACCGCCATCATACGTTTACGCCTGGGTCATATTTGTTCACCAGTTTTTTTGGCTAAAATCCGTGTTAGAGATCACTCTCTTTGTGAGTGCGGTCTGGAGGAGGGTACTCTTGAGCACTTATTTTTTTATTGTAACCGTATTGTCACTCCCTTGTACGACATCCTCCCTCCTAAAATCCCCCGTCCCGTTAACATTAAATTCCTCCTGACACTAGTTAATACCCCCTTTGTGTATGTTCTGTGTAAATTCATCAAAATTAATAATTTGTACTTGTAAGTAGTTAGTATAACAATAATTGTATGTGATGTTTTTTCCTTTATAGATTCTCATCAGAGGCAATTTTTCAGTCGCAAGTTACCTACCGATCAATTGTCATCTTGAAACGCGTGTCTTCTTTAACCTCGACGTTGGCGGAATCATCGAGAGTATCGATGGAGCTATTTTTTTTTTAAAAATTGAATTGAATTTAATTGAATGATATTTTCTCAGTTCGGTCTCTTAGACGTTGACACATCGGGTGATGACGATGAACCGATGGACCTTTCTGATGATGACATGGACCTGGAGGCGGAGTTGGCAGCCCTCAGTGGGGGTAGTGCTCGGCACAGGCCCCGGAAACCTGCCCCCGTGCCTTCCACAGACTTAAATGCCATGATCGCTGCAAGCCTGCAGGATTTGCCGTCAGATGAAGATGTGTCAGGTACCCAGGCAATTATAGCTGAAGCTCTAGAAATATTAAAAATCATAGATAACTGTGATTTGTGAGTTGTACCCTAAATTTGGTTAGTCTCAAAAAGTATTTTGATCCTTAAGGAATGGGATCAATTGGCATGAAAAATGAACCTACATTTTTCCTGATTTTTGATTGGTGTAACTTTGAAAGTTAAGGATCGTCTCCTAAGGGGCCCAGTAGCTGCCCTTGCTGACCCATATCATCCTTCCACCCAGGATATGCTCAATTATAATCATAAACACCCAGGTGATGAAGATGACCCAGACTTGCTGAGTGAGCTCCACGAGCTCGGGGTGGAGGACGCGCCGCCGGCCGCGCCGCCCGCGCGCGCCGCCTGCAGCGCCGACAGCAGCACCATCAGCCTGCTGCAGGACCGGATCACCAACTATACGGTGGCTGAGAGGAACGCCAAGGCTAATGGAGAGAGCAGTCGCGTTAGGAGGTTAGTAGATTTTTTTATTAACCACTGACTCATAAAACTGCTGATTGTATTGTATTTTGAAGGGTAGGAAAGGTAAGTGTTGAGCACTAGTGTGATGCGACATTTCAACAGTATTAGAAATAACGCTGGTCCTTTGTGCGCCGGATTTAATCAAATTACGGCCAAAGGGAAGGGGCATATACCCAACAGTGAGCTATAAAGTAAAATGGTAAGAAAAATGAAAACAAGAGAAGACCCTTAAAAAAAGAGGTTTTATGTGTTTAAAGCATTTGGTTTGCATTAGTCTGTCGTAGATTTTATGCAGATCTTTAGAATTCTCAGGAATAACATCTTTATTCTGTCTGTCTGGCTATGTGTTGTATAAGTATGTCTGTCAAAGTTTAGGGTTGGAACGGGTGAACTTTTTAGTGGATTTGAAACCTGTTCTCTAAGTTTAATTAAAATTGGCTGCAAGCATCAAAGGGGAAAAAATAAATAAAATAAATACCAGGGGACCATCTCACACAAATTGACCTAGTCCTAAACTAAGCTCTAGGCTTGTACTACGGGAACTAGACAATGATAAACATACTTTAAAAAAAAAAATAGATTTTTAAAGCCTTTGTAAGCTTAAGCATGGATCCATGTTCAAATTTTGGATATCTTTTAGACTGTATCATAATCTAAAGAGACCAAAATCGCTTCACAGATTCGGACGAGGCCTCAAAACTCTGAACGACCTCCTGAAGCAGGCGAAAGCCGGCGAGAACATCAGCAACGAGGAAATCCCTCCCCCCGTGCCTGTGGGCGTGGGCGCGCCGTCCGCCCCCGCGCCCGAACCGCCCGCCCACGTGCCCACCCCGCCCGAGGACGTCCCGAAGCTCCCCTTGAGGTCAGCTCCTTCAGTACCGGAAAGTCCCACCAGGTAATTTATACATTAAACCAAGCACTATTTGCTATTTGTTACATTATATATATTTTTTCGAAACATAAAAGTGACACGGTTAAAATTCTCCTCGGCCTTCCAATCCAAATTTGAAAACCGGTGCTACAAATATGAGCACATTACTATTTCTTTCAGCTTGCTTAATTTTGCACCTCTTTTAGCTCCGCTTTTAAAGTACTGGAATTCTTTGACCCGTAACTCATTTGCCATAATTAATTTCAGATATTGTAAAATATTCACAACATTATTTTAATTAAAAATAAACCAGCGTAGCCCATCCACAAACAGTGAAATTTGAAATTCACGCACGATACATTATTATTCAATTACTGGCATTCATTGCATCTAGTTGAATATTTATTGCCTCTATTATAGTATGAACTTTTTGATATGCATCGTATTCTATCGTACGAGTATCCTAAACGACAAAATGTCCAGTTCAAAATGAAAGTAATTATGTGTTCGAAAACAGGACTCCTAAGCAGATCGGGCCATCACAAAAACGTCTTACTTTACCTTGAAATAAAGTTTATGTAGTGTGGCAACAATGGCAGGTACCTCGACTACACAACCTGCAATACTGATAATGTTTAAATACTTGTAATAGCTGTGTAAAGAAAACGACATTCTATTTAGTCCGTCGGTTGGATTATCCAAAAATATTGGACACGTATTTTTTCTTTTGTCAATCAAACAAAAAATTACAAAGATAAAGCGCGTCAAAGTTCGGGAGATGATCTCACTCCTACATAAAAATTGTACCAAATTGTACCAAGGCGGTACGTTATATCTCCGTAATTTTTTGATTATGTGAAAAAAGAAAAAATACATGTGCACTGTTTGATAAACTACCTGATCGTCAAAGAAAAAAAATTAGTCATAATGCCTTTTCCGCAGACCTTTGGTCCCGGGCCGCAGCGCGCCGCCCGCGCCGCCCGCGCCGCCGCCGCGCTCGGCACCCGGCGGGACCGCGTCCTCCCCGGAGCCCCGGCGCCCCCCGCCACCGCTGCCGGCGGAAGACCCGGCGAAGCAAGAGGGGCTGAACATCATATTGAGTAAGTATTATACTGCTTTTGCCCTCGACTCCGTCCGCGTAGAAGTTGTTTACCGCCTTTTCCCTCGCGAACTATACATTTTTCTAAACATTATGTGTCAATCTAGGATAAGGACTATCTTTGTACCAAATTTTATCCAAATCTATTCAACCTGGTAACAAGGAAAAATCCAGAGAAACGTTTTCAATCTCATCTACGTTTACCATTACTGTATTATACACCGAATTAACACATTTACCGTAACATAGCGTTACGCCCTACAACATGTGACGCACGTAATTGTATGAAATAAAAAAGCAAGCAATAATTACATATAAATACTGTGTACTAGTCTTTAATTTATTCTTTATATTGAATGTTCCTAATACACAGCTTCGGCTAGTATGTTAAACTCTCCCTTTGACCTCCACCCTATCTCCACATATCTCATACCGTTTTATTCATAGTCGATCATTTAACCATTGCTCACACTATTTGTCTATAAAAATCATGGAATCCGATAAATTTGTGCGACCGTTCCACGAAGCGATCTACGCTGTCGGCGAGGTGACTGCTAGTATAAAATCCCAATACACAGACTATCCTAATTTGACCCGCTGACTACCATCCAAAGCCCATCCTATTCCCAGGAATCCCAGGTGCCGTATCTTTGCTCAAATACAGGGTGATCAATACAAATGGGTCAGTGAGGGGAAATACGAAATTATAAGAGATAAGGTTTGTTCTTAAGAACCAAGGATTCGATTTTTTATGTAAGAAAAACTGCATTCTGAATATGTTAAATCAACAAGCTTTATTTTTCAGAACGTCAACAAGAGTTCAAAGCCGCCGCTCTTTCCGCGAAACACGCCGGTGACAAACCTTTAGCCCTGGAATACCTGAAGATAGTGAAGCAGTTCGACGCGGTGGTGGCGGCGTACCGCGAGGGCCAGGAGATGGACCTCAGCGAGCTGCCCACGCCTGAAGCCATCGCCGCCGCGTTCAAGGGGCAGCAGAAGGGGGAAGAGCACACGCAGGGGGCTGTAGGTAAGCGAATATGTCACACAAATTGATAAATAACTACACGACAAAAGTCAGGACGAGACAATTTTATTTTAAACCTTAAGCGTTAAGTCTTACGTTACAATATGGAATAGATGTATTCATTTCCCTAGCACCTGTCTTTTATCTCGTTCATGCTAGGGGGGCCAGTGTTATTTATGTCGTCGACCGACAGAACGTCCCACGTAAACTCTTCACCGCCATTTCACCCGGCATCCATTCTAAATCTCCCAGCCAATTAAGTTTTATGGACTCTTATATTTCCAATGTTATTAGGCGCGAGTGTACTAGTGGTTCTTAATTAATTTTTCCCATTCCTCTTGAAACTGCCTGTATCTAATTCGCCGAGTACAACGCTACGATATAAAAAACCCTAAAAATCGGTTGTTACAGAAGCACCTTCGGAACCGGCCCCAGAAGAGGCGCCAGCTCTGATCACAGCGTCCACGATGGAAGAGGCTCTGAAGCAGAGGCTGGCGGGCTTCCAGGTAAGCCGACAAGGTCTATCACTATGTAATCCATCTTGCTATTGCATCATTCTTGAAGACATGGTAGCTCTTCATTTTAGAGTAAGAGTTATAAAGTCAGCAATATGTTTAGGAGAAGAAAGATTTTGTAACAATTTGGAATAGAGCTCTTGTACTGTCGATTTTTTTGAGAATAGTTCATTTTATGCCCTATGACTTCTTATCACCATCAATGGTATGCTGACATGTGTTCGTGTGGATGTATGTTTAGAGCAACTTACGTTATTATTATATCTTGTTCTTGCTGTATGTGGTGTTCAATTTATTGAACTCTTTAGAGTTATTGTATTGTATTGTATTAGGGTTCGCCAGACTTTGGACGGCACACCAAAAAGATGCACAACCTAGCTCCGCATGGTATGTAGGAGTTTAGGAAGCATCGCTGTTGACAACAACGGCAAGACGGCACCATGAATTAATCATTCATTCGTCATCTTTTTTAACCTCTGACGCAAAAATGGACGTTTATAAGTTTAACGTGTGTATCTGTGTATCTGTCTGTGGCATCTCAGCTCCTAAACGGATGGACCGATTTTGGTTAAGTTTTTTTTGTTAGGAAAGTGATTAAGAGCGTTTGGGCACTGCGTCCGATCTAAATCCGAGAAATGTCGGTCCGAGTAGAACGAGTATTATTTGTATGTAGTCACGAGCTTTAATTTGGGACCCACTTTAGGTCCAAAGTCAATCTGACATTCTACAGCAATAAGGTGGAGTTTACCGTAAGTTACAAATGACTTGGCATCTCTAATGACATTGACAACTACAAGCAATATTTTTTTGAAATGGGCCCTAAATTAATGCTCGTGACCGTACTTATGAAATTAGGATACAAATTACTGCTAGTTCGGGTCGATATTTCTCGGACTCAGATCGGACGCAGTGCGCAAACGAGTGTTCTAAGCTTGGTTTGATGTAAATCCGTTAAGCCATTTTAGAGTTATTATCACTGAAAGTAGAGGTTCAGATCAGTGGTTACTACTTATCGAACATATCGCACCTTCATAATGAAAATTACCTAATCCAAAATGTTTAGATTTTCTCTCTATAACATCTCTGGTCTCTATAACAATAATTTTATGACTAGAAGTAGAAAACTTAACATTTTGTATTAGGTCACTTTCATTCTGAACGTGCGATATGTAATATATCATTTAAATTGAGATATAATACGTCTTTCAGGATCAAGAGGCGAAAGCGAAAGAGCAAGGCAACTCGTCAAAGGCGCGGCGCATGGGCCGCATAGTGAAACAGTACCAGGACGCCATCCGTCTGCACGCGGCCGGGAGACCCGTGGCCGTCGATGACCTGCCGCCCATCGCTGGGTACGCGCCCATTCCTGCTGACAATGTGAGTCCACATCGTTCTTCTCTGACTCCATACATTGTAATTAGCTCGAAATAGGTAGGTAGGTTCAAAGGGCAATGGAGAGGGCTGTGCTCGGAATATCTCTGCGTCCTTATCCGCACGAGAACCAAGGTCACCGACATAGCCTTAAGAATTGCCAGACTTACGTGGCAGTGGGCGGGGCATAATGCTCGCAGAACAGATGGCCGTTGGGGCTGAAGAGTTCTCGACTGGCGTCCTCGCGAAGACGCAGCGTAGGTAGACCTCCAACAGGTGGACCGACGACGTGGTTAAGATTGCGGGAAACCGATGGATGCAAGTGGCGTAGGACTGGTCCTTGTGGCAAACCTTGGGGGAGGCCTACGTCTAGCAGAGGACGTCGTAAGGCTGAAATGATGATGATGAGGTAGGTAGGTTTAGGTTATGTTTGTTATGCAGCAGGCCCGAAAGGCTAAATCACACAAAAAATCGATGAAACGCGAATGATATTTGTCGTAGTAAGAAACGAATTTGTATATTTATCTAACAAAGCCGCGTAACATAACGTCATATTAAATTTAACTAATACGTCCCGCTACTCTCACTAGGCATTAATACTTTAGTTTGAGACTAGATAGATTGTATAATATAAGTTCTCTAAAAAATCTGTGATTGTTTCCAGTCTCACCCCGCCCCCGCTTCCGCGCCCGCCCCCGCTCCCGCGCCCGCCCCCGCCCCCGCGCCCGCGCCCCGCGCCAGCCGCTACGACAAGCAACTAGCGCTCCTGTTGCACCGACAGAAGGAGTTCAGGGATGCCGCGCTTAAGGCTAAGAAGGCTGGTAAGTCATTAAATCTTCCTTAATGTTGTAATGACTTCCATCTTAATCATAAACGTACAACAGCTATTACAGTTTGCTTGAAATATGTTTTTCTCAAAAATGCTCGGAAATGACGGCATTTCTTTTGAAAAACGAAGACGCGAAGGCAATCCACTACTTTCTGGGCCACGACAGTAATGTACAGTCAAGGTCATAAATATGTGTATATTTTAGTGCCTTGTCTATTTAATGTCATGTTTAAACTGTCATATACGAATGTCACAGCGATTAAAGTGACTAAGTACTAAACGTGTACATAAAAAATTTCGTGTCCGTAAAGTATATAAATCATTTGTAGGTCAATGCATTCATTTTTATAATAAATTACCCGACGTAGTTTTTGAGTTACCCCTTCCAGCACTTAAAAATTACTTGAAAAAGTCGTTGATGTCTAAAGCGTGGGACACGGTTTATGTAGGAAGACATGTCAAAACTGTTTTGTGTGATATATATATATATAAATTTTCTCGTAGTCATTCTGACATGTTTTCCTGCAAAACGACGCAGATATTTAATATTATTTTTACAGTTTTATATAATGCTAGAATAAGTAGTGACATTGTTATATTTTTACTAAAAAAATGACTAACTGTTGAGTTTCTTGCGGCGCTTCTTCTCAGCAGTGGTCTCCTCTTGGGAAGCGCTGGTAGATTTTGACGTGTAAAAGTGCCCGTGTGGCCTACTTACTGAATACATATCTTTTATCTTTTTTATCTTTATCATATTTTTATGACCTTGACTGTACTATTGTTTGATCTTGTCCTTAATTAATTGAGCCATTTATAAAGTATAACACTTTAACTACAATAAGTTTATTTTGCGTTTATGAATAAGAGGGTTAGTATGTTTAATTTTATCTAGTTGGAGTTGCTGAAATAATTGTACAAATTGTGCACCCATAACGTATGTGGAGGCGTCTATGTTTAATGTGACATTACTACACGTAATTAGTACTTCTATTATAAATAAATAAATATCAGAGACAATCTCACACAAATTGACCTAGTCCCAAACTAAGCTCTAGGCCTGTACTAAGGGTACCAGGCAACGATATACATACTTATATAGAGAAATACATACTTCAATATATAGAAAACATCCATGACTCAGGAAAAAATATCGCGCTCATCACACAAATATTTGCCCATACCGGGATTCGAACCCGGGACCGCTAGCTTCATAGGCAAGTAGGCTAACCGCGTCGTCTATAAGATTTAGCCTTTTTTTGTTATTTCAATAGGTAACATTGAACAAGCTAGGGAGTACCTACGCGCGGCGAAAGGTTTCGACGCGGTGATAGACGCAGCTAAAGGGGGACTTGCGGTTGATTTGAAATCTCTCCCAGTGCCCCCGCAGACCAAGAAACAGATTGAGCATACGTAAGTATTATACTTATTTAAATAAAAAGATAGATAAAAACACCCGACATCATTGCGCCCGCGACGGTTTGACAATAAAATAAATGATTTTCTTAGAAAAGTAGGTATTTTGGTGCTGCTTGAGCATGTTTATTATTTAACAGCTATAAAATATCAGTACGGCTAGTTTGTAAAGTTTTAAATGTTGTTTGCATGTGCAGTTTCGACGTAGTAACGGCGGAGGAGTGCACGGCCCCGGACGGCGCGCCGGGCGCCGCCGACGACGTGCTCTCGCGCATGCACCTGCAGCTCGCGGGCCAGCTGAGGCTGTGCCAGGCCAACCGCGACCACAACCGCGCCATGGGCAACATCGCGGAGATGAACCGGTTCGACAACCTGGCGGTCAAGGTCAAGCAGGACTTGGACGTTGTTGTGGTGGCGAAGAGGTAGGATCCTAGTGTGGGTTAGAAGGTCCGATCTGAAATTATACACACGCATATATAATATTTAATGTCTAACACACAAGTATATCGGTATACTTAATATAGGGTACAAATTATAAACACTAGGCACTCCCGGCGGAAACCTACAGAGCGAACGCGGGGAGCGGCGAACGGAGCGGCATGACCGAGCGCTGTTGTCGTCTCGCTGGAACTGGCCGGCGGGAAGGCAGCGCGCGCGTCGGTTGCTAGGCACGAATCGGTTGCTAGGCGCGGCCATCATTTTATTAACAGCTCTAACGCTGTAATAAAGCCGTGTGGTATGATCGAGTCCGCCTCACTAATTTATTTCATCTTGTACAGATAGGTCCTGTTGGATACAGTAATCCTTTTTTTTTCTCAACCACCAAGACCTCAGACACCAGTTCAACATTTATCCTGCAACCGGCCTCGAAATAAATATATAAATCTAACACTGGTCGCTCATGTATACTTATAAATGTGTCTTATATGTGCGTGTTTGAGATAAGCGCCTGGATGGAAGACTTGGATGCTGTTGTAATGGTTGTAATGTTGGACACGGTGTTCACAAGAGAGCTTAATGTTCACGTAATCACAATGCGACGACGAGCAATGCGAGTGAGACAGTGAGAGTGAAGCGAGTATGCCTCGAATATCAAGAACCGAACTGCCTGAAACATTTTTTTTTTCTTATCCATTGATTTTCTTCTTTTTCAGTTTAAATCAAACCCCTCCCAAGTTCCACTACGAGTCCCGCCAGTTCGCGGTAGTGCAGTGCAATACGGACCTCAACGAGAACGACTTAGAGCTCACAATCGTGCGGGGCATCGCTTACAACGTCACCAATCCTAAGGAGGTCGATACTTATGTGAAGTTTGAATTCCCTTATCCACAGGTGAGTTATTAAAGTCTTCATTAGACATTTATTTAGAAATAACTAATAGACAAAAACCCCCGACAAAATCGCCTACTTTCAGGCTCATAACTCTTAAATAGCTTAGCGAATTATCATCCGAGCTAAGAACACTCGATTAAACCTTACTAACAAATAAAACTAAATCAAAATCGGTCCATCCGTTCGGGAGCTACGATGCCACAGACCGATATACAAATTTACAGATACACACGTTAAACTTATAACACCCCAATTCAATTTTTAAATAATTTTATTATTTTTCAGGATGCGCCAGTATCTGACCGCACCCCGCAAGTAAAGGACACGAATAACCCGTCATACGACGCCGTGTTCCCCCTCGGCATCCACCGCGGCGCGCGCGCGTGCCAGCGCGTCTTCAAGCGACACGGGATCAAGTTCGAGGTGTACTCCCGAGGGTGAGGCATCCTGGTCGCGGCACCAAATTCTATAAATATTGTTCAGAGTGCTCCTCAGGGTAGTGGTCCTTTAGGATTGATACGTGAGATAGCTACTATCTTACGCATTAATTCGAGAATACCACTGTTTTAAAAACAATTAAATATACCAATGAAACAATCTGATTGCTAAATAAAATCGTTGAATATGTGTTGCCGTTTTGACGGTACGGTGCAGTTCAGTGCGTCGGTCCCAGCGGGGTCGTGACGTCATCGTGACGTCCTTGTTTGTTGATGCGTCAAAAAAGGTAATATAGCTCATTCGTCATAAAGTCGGCGGTCGTATATTGGGCGGAACGTGAGGCGGGCGGAGGCACGCATATACGACATTAAATAACTATCTAAACGCATATCACATGAATAACCTACCTGCCGTAGTCAAGAAGGTCGAGTTCCCTAGAGTATCCGTAATTGATCCTGGTCGGGGCACCAAATATTAAATTGGGTGGATTTTGCTGTTTTTAATATGTTGACGAAGAATAGGAGGATAGTGATCCCTTCGCGGCTTTTGATGTAAATAGAAGCAGAAGCGGGGGTAGTATCTATATTATTTACATCAGAAGTGGCTGCTAGATGCCATTGTATAACATCTTGTAAATACCATGGTTGCACGGAATAAATGAATATGTATATGAAATAATTGTTTAAATTCCCTACACAAAAAGAGGGGTGTTATAAGTGTGTATCTGTCTGTTGCATCGTAACTCCTAAACGGTTGGACCGATTTTCATTTAGTTTTTTTTGTTAATCGAGAGTGGACTTAGCTTGGTTTGATGAAAGTCCGTTAAGCCATTTAAGAGTTATGAGTTAAAGTAGAGGTCCTGAATTTGTTGGAGGTTTGTAACTCCTTTAGGTTATTCGTCAATATATTAAAAACGGTGATGGCGGCGGTTGAAACGCCCAAAAATCCTCCCAACTGGATAAATATTTGGTGCCGTGACCAGGATTATTTAATATATGGCCCGTCAATTCTCGTGCCTATGATTCAAATACGAGGGCCGCCACCCACTCGTAAACGAGATCACCGCGTGACTTAATTTTCATGATTACTAACCATCAGTAAGATTAGAAAAACAAGCAGTCCACACTTGCCGCAATAGCTACAAGTGAGTGTTGCGCAGCGGCTGCGCGGGCGGCGCTCACGCGTGCTCTGTTGCAGCGGCTGGTTCTCGCGGGACGCGCTGCTGGGCGCCGCCACCGTCAAGCTGGCGCCGCTCCAGGCCCGCGTCACCGTACACGACGCCTTCCCGGTCAGTATACTCTACGTTATAAACTTTGACGACTAACTGACTAACTTTGTCATATTAACTATATGCGTGACGTATAATTCATAAAGCAGCAGTTTTGAAGTAGAAAATAGTTGACGTTTTTGTGTGAGATTTACCGATACCCAAAATAAAAATAACTTTGCAAGATCTTGTTCAGGTCTTGAAAGTATAACGCTATCTAGCGGAGATTCCTTGAACCACGTAGCGTATTTCGTTTCGTGGTTGCTTATCTCAACGAGTTGGCGAAAAGCTTTACCGCACATGCGCTAGATGGCGTTAGTGACAGCAAAAAACGATATAAACTTGACATTTTTAAACTCGTCTTTACGAAAAATACTAGAATTTACCGGTTTAACATTAGGCAAAACGAACTTAACACATTTAGTTTCCTTAGCATTGAGTAGTAAATATTGATTTTCATGTCGTTGTTTAAAAGTCTTCAAGCCACGAAGTCGCGTCCCTCCATTTAATTTTAGGTACATCAAGGCAACCGTATAACGTCTATTTATTTGACGGGACGTGACTTCGTAGATGTAAACTATTGTCCTAGTTAGAACTATATCAATTTACCAAGGATTTAAGATATCTAATTATTCTTTTTTTTAAGCTAATGGATGGCCGTAGGCCGGCCGGCGGTTCGTTAGAAGTCAAACTTCGAGTCCGGACGCCATTATTACAGCAACAGATAGAGAGCACCACGCACCGCTGGCTTGTCATAGACAACTGAACACCATATTTTAAGACTACAAGAATTTAAATCAAGTGATCTAAAAAAGTGTAGTAGCCAGAAGTGTCTATAGATTGAAAATGGGCAAGAGTTTTTTTTTTTCTCTAATTATTATCGCATGTAATGGCAAAATATTTACATGCGTGGATCGGTATTCGATTATATTAACAATTTAAAAAAAATGGCTGTTATACTAAATTGGCACATTTCCTTGTTAATTTTTTTTACCTTTACTAGGGTTCCACCAAAAGTAATAAAAAAAGTATTTTTATAGTTAAATCAAAACGAATATTATTATGGGGCTCTGTGATAAGAAAACTATAATTTTGTTATGTCCTGACAAAAAATAAGGGTGTTTCCCATCCTCCACCCGGTCCACCCTATAATCTTTTGTGGGTAGGGTGCAAGATGGGAATCACCCAAAAATATATGGGTATAATAATAGATATGTTATATTTTTCGCTTAAGTGAGCCCATAATATCTATTAAGGAACTGTCCAAGCAATTCGCCACCATGGATTATTAAAACAGTCCAGCATTTTATCAGTAGTGCTATGTTGTATATAATATTGTGTATATTATTTAGTTGTAATTATTTGTTAGATCTGCTTTGTAATAAATAAAATCGTAACGGTGTTGCCACACCAAAACAAAACTGATAGTTTACCGTTTCTTAATTTAGTCCTTAACCAGGTACACTTTTTTTGAAGACCGTCCATTCGTCTTGGCTAGACCACCAGATTCGTCTACTACGTCGATGATCAGATCAATGTCGATTCATGCCATTAGGTAGAAGACTTCTCATCGAATGGTGTGGTTACTAAATGACGTTGGGGTTATACTCAAAAGCTTGTGAAGACTGTTTTTTGCTTATAAAGTACTCGTAAGACATGTGCACAAGCAAAGCTTGTTTAAAATGACGTGACGTATTTGATGATTGGGAATATGCATTATTTTTACTATCGCATTTCTTAACAAAATATGAAAATACCGTAAAAGGGATGACAAGAATTTTAAACTACTAATTAGACAGAGAGATGCTTGGTTATTTTTATAGTTATTCGAAAAGTAACTTTACTATTCGTTACATGAATGAATTTTTATTAATGCTAAAAAAATGATGCATATTCCCTGTTGTATTAAAATTATCCATTTTATATCATCATTTCAGCCCACATCCACCCACAGCAGGGTAAAGGCCTCTTCATTGTCACGTCACCTTTTATATACCTACTGCGGGGATTATGGTCGTGCTTACGAGTATCATGCGGATAAATATCCATAAAACATCTATCACTTTCTGACCAGTAGGTAAGTGCGAGAGGGACGGATGCTTTATCCACACTTATCCACCGGGATAAAGGCGGCCATTACGGGTGCTGACTCATTCAAATAGGCTGTATGAGGTGTGGGTTAGGATCCATACGGGTGTAAAAAGATGTGCTAAGGTTTAGCTTAAAATTAGGCATTTAAGCTTAAAGGAACGACACGTTATTGTTATTTTTAATCAATGTCACTCCTATTTAAGCTAACGCGAGACATAATTGAATATAACGGTACCCGGTTAACACTTACTATTATAGGTCGGAACGATCCGACTTGTTTCGGACATGTTAGGAGGTCTTCATCAGGGGATGGGTGCGTTCACGACGGCGTTGGATCGTTCCGGTTTATAATCGTGAGTGTTAACCGTTTATCCGTTATATAGGAGGTTGGGGCACAGTGGATCGGTGGGGGGAACAGTAGATCATTGCCTGTTTCTATGAGATAAAGGAGGTAAATGTCTGTCTCGTTCGCCCTCTGATAACATATTAGGCATGCCTACAACTGATCTAGGTGCCAAAGATATAAGTTTATTCTTTCCCTAAAATATAGGCAGTAAACCACTGTTCCCGACCGATCCACTGTGCGCCACCCTCCCTATTCAATGTCCTTCCGTGTGTTATGGGTCCATTTTGTCCACATAAAGTCTGTCCCGGAATCAGAGACTGGTGCCTGCAAATGTTAGAAAACTGGTGAAACTTAGATGGTTTTGTTATCGAGTTAAATAGGTATGTGGCGCTATCTGGAACAATGCTTCCTAATAGTTTATTAATGACATTTTTTTTATTTTATTTAAGTGAAACACTAACGGCCACACTCAGACAAGTCAATTAAGTTTTAAGTTTCATTAAAGTAGCTGCTGTCACTTTCTTTGCTATTAGCAATGAAATAAGACACAGCAGCTTTAATGAAACTTAAAAATTAATTGACGTCTCTAAGTGCGGCCGAAAGACTGCATCTTTTCAGGGGGTGCGTTTCAATCAGTCTAAAAACTTATTGCATAATTTCCTGTAACTACTAACGAAATTTATAATTTGATCAGGTATAATAAGGTCAAATAATATAACACTCATTTATCATAACATTAATTTTCTTGTTGGTATGTGTTTTAGTCTATTTCTTCTAAGTAGGTTAGGTTAGAACTGTGACAACATTCAGTAACAATAATGAAAGACTACTTAGATCATTATGTTTCATGAAATAATGCATTTCGTTGTTATACATTGTAATTATTATAGCGTTGGTTTATTATACAGATCGAAATTATGCAATTCGTGTTATGCAAAATTTTACACGCCCCTTATCAGGTGTGTGTTTAATTCTGGGACAGACTTTTGATATTAACACGTCTTTTACTAACTTGACTATTTACTGTATATTATAGGTGCCTCTTTCGCTGCACGCCACTTTAAATATTGTAAGATAATGTAAATGGGATATTGTTATAATAATAAATGCATAATTGTATTGTTTTATTTTTCATTTAATACCACGTTCTTTGCTATTGAGATAAAATCGACACCTCCTAAGATAAAGTGTGTATCTACAAAAACCAAATTTTACAGCAGAGCAGTTTAAAGTTATTATTTTCTTTGGAGCTTCTTTAGCATTGTCAGTTACACGTTTGGAAAAAAATATGTTCTGGTCACCTTTTTCTTTCTTTTTTTAATGTACATGATAAAGTCGATACCATAGTAGTATAACTGTATCGGGCAGATAGACACTTTTACTTAGGATGTGTCGAAATGGCCGACGGCTACGGGACCTAATTGGATCAAAAATAAGACAATATCAAAGGGATATACGTGATATACCGCGATTACCTTGATTTATTTAATGAGCTCCCAATATTTCAACGCAGTTAAATAATCAAGGTGATCGCGGTCTATATCAACAGGTCTCTGACTTAACTTCTTATGTAATTTTACGAAATCCGAATATCCACTTTAGGTACACGTCCTAAAGTAGATATTCCAATTTCATAAATTTTCATATACGAGGTTGAGTTGATATTATGTCGAATGTAATCAACCGTCAAACATTAGAAATTAATAATTGGGAAACATATTCCACTCTAGAGTTTGTATAAAAACGGCACTCGCTGAATAATTATAATGACGTAAGTATTATTGTTTCTCCCACTTGCGTCAGCGCTTTGAATATTATTATAATACCTACCTTCTTCCCGCGACTCCGTCCGCGTAGAAGCCGTTTATCGTGTATCCCACGGGAACTCAAATTTTCCGGGATAAAAACTATCCTATGTCCTTCCCTGGGACTCAAACTAGCTCCTTACCAAATTTCATCTAAATCAGTTCAGCGGTGAAGACGTAACAGACAGACAGACATAGTTACTTTCACATTTTTTTTTATAATAGTAGGTTTAGGCTAGCCTATAGGATTCAATAAATTGGTGGGCCGCATATGTATTTCCAACATTTTTACCTTTATAAAGGTAACTTTTGGGCACGCATAGCAGCTTTTTCTCGAGGCAGCTTTATGTAAAGATACAATATTTTCCTAGTTACATGCTAGTTACATTCCGATTTCGATATGTTCGTATATTTTTAGTAAATTTATGCTACAAAATGTCGGTAAAAACCCACTAGAGGTCCAATTATCGGTAAATCCTTGAACGAACCAAAACAAAAACCCCAGATACAACGTGACCTTGCAAATAAAAATAACGGAATATACATAAACGTGCATAATTTATTTCCTGACGAAAAAACTAGTGTCAAAGTCAAGGATAGCTAGAAGCAGTTTCGACAAACAGAATCAGTTTAAACTGGTTCGCGAAGTATTTACCAACAAGGTTAATAGACCAAAACAAAAGACCCCTAACTTGACCTTAAGCTAAGTAACTTGTTGGTGATAAAAGGCGTACGATGGGTCTTTTTATAATGGTTTATTTTTACACGCTTCACATTGTGTTTGCCGACTTGTTGAATTTGTTGGTGTTGTTAATTCTCACCTTTCTGTAATCGTCCAAGCAAAATTCAACGCTAATTGTATCCAAGTTTGATATTATTTTCAATAACAAACATTTTGTACAGCGTGCTGTATTTCGTTATAAGTAAATTAAACCTTATTTGTAAAGTACATAAGTCTACTAATTAATATGTCACATCTGGTTTTCAAGTAGATAGCGGTTAAAACCAGTTTCGATCGTGGATTCGTGGATTTGCGATTAGGAAATGATAAATCAATCACTGATGGCCTCTAATAATAATCAATATGTATAGGTGCTTTTATAAGAATTCTGTGTAAGTATAGAATTACCTATCGAAACTCATGTCAGCTATGCCTCCGAAGCCAAATTGGGGATATTTCCAATTTAATGGTCGATTCCCAGATAAAATAATCTGACAGTTAGGTGGCCATATCCCTTTCACTCGTCGTTCGAGACTAACCCCCTTACTAATAAACGTTGAGTAACGGCTGAGTAGTTATACAATGCTTTGTCCTTATCTGTCATTGTGACATTTGAATTCGACAGATAAGGACAAAGCATTGTATAACTACTCAGCCGTTACTCAACGTTTATTAGTAAGGGGGTAAATAGAGAGAAATAGATGGAGTTAAAGTAACATTAAACTTTTATTTACAAAGGCGGGGATCCGAATTTAAAACGCAGCAGACACAATTTACTATGTAAGTTGTAGATCGCAATCCACACTGTCAGTTTCCCAAACAAAAGAAATGCGGATACCCTCGGCGGAAGAACCGCTCGTGTAGTAGGTCTGCCCTGCTAAGCTAAAAAGCAGTATCTCAAAAACAATTGCCAAAGCAGATTCAGTCCTCCCCTGTTAATAATGAGGTTGCAATTGCTACAGGAGTTTTGTCTGAGATAGCGCCATTTTGCTTAACAAGGCACCATTTACACCAACCACTTAACAACAGAATATTATTATGTTAAAATGTATCAAGTACAGGGGCCGATTCTCTTTTGGTTTACGCACGTTTTGTTTTTAGCATGTTTTTTTTTAAAGAAAATAGAGGAAAAGATAGGGAATTTTCTTTTGAGTAACGAGTTAAATATTATGATAGTATTATATAATCTGTGACAAAGTGCTCACATTTGAATTTCTTCCACGTAGTTAGTATTTGATCACTATTTATAAAAATATATTAAAAAAAAAAGTGGCCCATGAGGGGATCGAACCCGCGACCTTCGCGTTATTAGCACGACGCTCTAACCAACTGAGCTAATGGGCCGGATAGGCAGCATGACGAAAGTATCAGACGTATCTATTTTTATAATACGTAAGAAATAGGTACAGAGATTTTTTTTGTCAAATATTCCAACTCAATTTTATTTTTGAATCTACGTATACACATTTTAACTGACGCACGTAATCATTCAAATAAAACAAATTGTAAGTTTGTTCAAACAATTTATTATCTACTGTTGTCATTTCTAAACACTTATCAATTTGGTTTATTTCACCGGCACAATTTCGTGTTTTAACATAATTAAATAAATTAGGTTTTAAAACAAATATGTACTCTTAAAATTGGTATCATTTTTATAATAATACTGAATCGAGCGAAAACATAGCGTTATAGTAATTGCATTTTATAATACAAACTACCTACTTGTTTTAAGTTCTAATACGAAACGTATTTAGTTTACGAATTCTTATCATAGATGGCGTTAGCTGTCCCTAAAGTGAGCTTAAAATACTGTAGTTAATTAATAATAAATTATGTTCAAATAACTGTTGGATTTTACAACGATCTGATATTTAAACGGTGAAATACGTACCTAGCTGATTATTGTGTGATTGTATTATCACTTGGCAAATTGTCCAACAATTATTATTGTTTTCTTGTAGATACATCACTATTTTACATAGCAATTAAAATAATCTAAAGTTGTAGACCAATTAAGTTATCTATCTCAGTTGTCAATTAGATACCTGTGTTACTAATTGTTGTTTGATAATGTTTCCAATTGTTCCAATTATAATAAGTCTGCGGGGAGAATCTCGTACCAATATTGTTAAGGATTATGCCAAGAACTTAGCATATTTTCTGTCCCACTATAAAAACCGTATACTAAGTACTTATTACCACTATGACTTTTCTGCCATGGGGGTTTTAATATCATTTATAGCTGATACTAGTAACGCCATCTATAGCTGTCAGGTGGCACTAAATCTCACCAAACATTCAACATTGTGATATTGATATAGCATATATATAGCATCAAATCTGTCGCGCTAAATAGTGTTTCTTATGTGTTTCCTTTTCGGTTTTCTGCAGTTAGACTAATATTATGCCATATATACCATTTATATCTGATACTAGTAACGCCATCTGTAGCAGTTAGATGACACTAAATGTCACCAAACATTGTGATATAGCATCGTAATCTGTCGCGCTAAAAAAAGTGTTTCTTACTTAAGTATTTCCACTACGGTTTTACTGCAATAAGACTAATTATACCATTTAAACCTGATACTAGTAACGCCATCTGTTGCATTTAGATGACACTAAAGGTCGCCAAACATTGTGATATAACATCGCATCGTATCTGTCGCACTATAAAGTGTTTCTTATGTATTTCCACTTTGGTTTTTCGGCTATAAGACATATATCATTTATACCCGATACTAGTAACGCCATCTGTAACCTTCAGGTGGCACTAAACGTGTGTGTGACAGACACGTTTCAGTTAAGTTTTTTGTTAGAATAGTATCCTTTTTACCCGACTACGGCGAAGCAAAGGAAGGGTAATTATTTTGACACCCTATGTATGTATGTATGCAAATATGTTCCACTCTAGCGTCGTTCCTAATGAACCGATTTTGATAAATGAGGTGTCTATCAATTCGTCTATTGTGCGATGGTTATGGACTATTTTGTTTTATTATAAATTAAACATGGCGGCTGGAATTAAAAAAAAACTATGCGTTTCATTCTTTTTTGCTAATAAACTTTAGTACAAACTAAAACCCGACTGTTTTAGTTTATACTAAAGTTTATTATACAGGGTGAAAAATTCGCTGTCCAAATTTTGGGGGTTAAATCAAAGTCATACTGACCAACTTTCATTATGGGCCCAACCCCGAAATCGCGAAAAAAAAATCGACCCTCCCATACTAAACATCGTCAGCTGACTAGCCAAAATGTATGGGAGGGTCGGTTTTTTTTCGCGATTTCGGGGTTGGTCCCATATTGAAAGTTGGTCAGTATATATAGATATATGTATGTACAGTCAGCAGCAAAGTGTTATCAAAAATGAAGTAATTGAAACATTATTAATAACCATATTATACTATATTATTAGAATAAAATACTTCCTGTTTCGCGTTACAGGCGATCCTTAACCCCAGCCCTCATATCTACTTCCAATCTATCTAAGTATATCACTATCATGATTTATTGAAGGTGGTAGATGGAATTATGCTGATGGCATCGGCAAAGTTAATAGATTAGTTGCTAAGGAAGATAAGTTGCTGGGGTTTCAGTGCCAATAACTCGATATCGGGTCAGTTTTACATGAAAATCAAGCTAGCCTATTGAATGTGCTGACACAGAGAGAAGCTTAATGTCTTAATAAACATAGACACTGCACTTGTGGGTATACTTTTATTATACAATAGCTAAACTTGGTGAGTTGTAGACAAACTAGAAAAAAATACACAAAAGCTTTCTGCATAACCATTATACGTCACAGGGAATAATAATAAATAACTTTAAATAAAATAAATAAATAAAAATCATTTATTTCAGACCACGAGATCCATAGTATGTTAGTAACAAAATGAACTTATGACTATGTTAGTAGTAAATTTATATAAAAACACATTATTATTATTATTATTTGGCTGCACCAATTACCACCGTGACCCAGTATCTAGTGAGAGGGCAGTCGAGGCGTTCCGCCAACACCCTCAGAAGGCTGTTGCTGCTGCCACGTACATGCTTCAGCAGTGAGGCTATTCTCTTTCGCCTAATGGCATAGAAATCGTCTACTCTCACCTCAGCAAACATGCCGGACGCACTACAATACCACAATAGTGATTACTTTATAGTAATCCTATCTCACAAGTACCTGCCGGATACGTCATCGACAAACCCTGCCGTCACCGTGAGTAGCAAGTCACGTGAAAAGAGCGACATTGCACGTGTACAGTGACTGCTGCTATTCTATTACTAGAAACAGACGCTCGAACTTGGTCCGGACCGGACAACGGATTTGGTTCGCTCCGAACCAGATCCGGCCGTGTGTAGAGCAGTCTGCAGACCATGTCGGCGGATATGGTCCGCGGACTGCTCTACACACGGCCGGATCTGGTTCGGAGCGAACCAAATCCGTTGTCCGGACCGGACCAAGTACGAGCGTCTGTTACTAGTTTATAATGACAGCGCTGCCGCGGCGCGGTCCACTTCGATTCCTAATATTAACCACTAGCGACCCGCCCTCGCTTTTCTCTGGGCACTATTATATACATAAACCTTTCGTGAAAAATTATCTAACTGATGGTGAAAACCGCATTAAAATCCGTTACGTAGTTTGAAAGATATAAGCGTACATACAGAGGGACAGACGGCGGGAAGCGACTTTGTTTTATACTACGAGTATGCAGTGAAGCTGCGCTTTTTAAACATGAGGTGTGTTTCTGTGGCCAGTTTAATATAAGTATGTG
Organism: Tortrix viridana; assembly: GCA_963241965.1. NCBI lineage: Eukaryota > Metazoa > Arthropoda > Insecta > Lepidoptera > Tortricidae > Tortrix > Tortrix viridana. The sequence continues at coordinate 16,983,382 of OY725172.1, forward strand.
ATTAATGCTTATGCTCATGTTCTAGAAAATTAACTTAATTAGTCCACGAATAGGGAATATGGCATGATTTTTTTTTGCTTTATTAAAAAGTCATTCATGTAAGAAACAGTAGAGAAAAAATATTTTTTGAATAACTATAAAAATAACCACGATATAAGCCCTCAAACATTTGTTTCTATCTGTTCCTAGCAAAAGAGAATTGAATATGGAATTTATATGGCCGTAGTGCCCGCTGACGTCCACAGGACGTATAGGATCTCTCTGTCTAATTCATAGTTTTAAATGATTATATTATCCGTATTTTTTGCCGATTTTAATTTTTTTTTTTTTAAATAACTTAGCTAGTTGTAGGGGGTAGAGAATAACCTGCCACGTGAAACCCGCGCAGTATGGCTGCACGTTTACAATGACGTGAATGTCACCGGCAGATGAGGGGTTGACCGAGATCGGTAAAGCGCGTGCTAGATGGTTTGAAACCACGGTTTCAAACCAAGTGACCTCGGTAGTCTGAAACCATGTAGACAGTGGTTTCAAACTACCGAGGTCACTTGGTTTGAAACCGTGGTTTCAAACCATCTAGCACGCGCTTTATGTGCAGGCTCGCAGATAGCTGCGTTTATCGGGTTGATAATTAGCTGGCGGGGAAAAATATTGCTACTATTACTAATTTTAAAGTTACAATTTTATTTTTATTTCCATAAATGCCGATAATTTCAAAGCAAAAAACTCATTTTAAGATTTGCTACAGTATGGGGAATGTGAAAAATTTCTGCATTTATTGTTTGGCAAAAAATGTCTAGGAGAGAGCTATTTTTACTGAAAATAGCATCATGATCGAAGTTTTGCCCAAACACTGCAGCTTATGAGATGGTTGCCACTTGAAAACGTCATGGTCTCTTCAAACTCTTCTTTTGCTAAGTTATTAAGCTTATTTATGTCGTTTGTATGTAGATAAACGTGGATAAAATATATGTCACTTTCTGACCATTATGTTAGTGCGAGAGTGACGGATGCTTTATCCACCGGGATCAAGGCGAGCATAATACGGGTGCAGGAGCATTTGAAAACTTTCACCTCAAAATAATTATTTTCAACACATTGAAAATGAAAACTTCGATACAATATAACTACCTCCTTATACTATGATTGATCATGCATGATGAACGTGAGGACAAAGTCGATCATCAGGTATTGCCTTGGCACGAGCTCGCACTCCTGAAATTGATCAGGCAGTCGAAAATCCGCATGAAACTGGTTTGCTGGCGTTTCGCCATACACTCGGCTAGGCTGTCGAACGGTTCTGCCAAAACATTGTGGTAAACGAATTCACAATAGGTACATAAACAATATAAACATTACACTGTGTCCATACTGATTCATTTTATAAATTGTACAGAATTCTGTTTAAAAGCTACGAATCGATGGGATTGTATCTTATTAATTGAAAGTTTAGACAATTCCGTACCAATAACTTAGTGTTTTTTTATCAAATGAACGTAACTAACGCCTGAAACATCTAGAGTGCTGTTTATGATTTGTTATGAGATTACAGACCAGTTTGGTCAGGCTATACAAAGTAAAATACAATAAACAAAATTTAATCAGGTTCCCAAACAAGTTTTAACTTGTATTCTTATGGGAAATTACTCTGTAACATTTGCAGACGGTCAATTTTACGGACCAACGCTTTTTCTGTCATTTTCCTATACTTGTAGTCCCTGAGCCCGCTCGAAAATTGCCTACGTCATATGACATCACGATAAAATGCATGGCACACGGTCGGAAAAGTTGTGCTGAGCGAGGATCAAAAGATTATCGCACCTAAAATTGGCCGGAAGTTTGAGAAAATCCTTTGTCGTTGACTAATTTAGTTCGCTCATAGGTAGGTATTATGAAATAAATATCTATGTAACGTCCCATTAAAGAGGTAGGATAAACAGTGCCATAGAACATTAACATCAATTTCCATTTGCATAAAAAATTAAATACCAAGGAATAAAGTAGGATTAGTGGATAGGATCTTCAAATACTTATTCTCTTTCTACGTTTTCCCGCGCGCCGAGCCGCCGCCATCTTGCGGCGTCCCTGCCCTTAGCCGTGACGTCACGGGCTAAGGCCGGGTCCAAAGGTCGCGTCGAGGTCGGCCGCTCCTCTGCGATATTCAATGTTACGCCATTGGGTATTTTGTGCTTTGGTTTTTACGTTTTCCGTTTGGAATTGGGATTTTTTTATGACCGTGTTGTAACTTGTGATTTTATTATAATGGTAAAATAGTGGTAAGTAGCAATAAGTTTTTAAAATCTAGTTTTAAACATAGGTATCAAGATTTTAATAGAGTTGCACATTCCGACAAAAGTGGTCCAAGAGATATTTTTCTCTGTGGTATTTTGACCGAAAATCCGCCTAAAATAAAATAATATAAGTACGTATTTTAACATCAATAATCAAAATGGGGAGCCACTGCTCAAAAATATAATACGACCCCCATATCAAAAAACGTACCTAAGTATAATATTTTATGAAATCTACCCCTGAAGTTCGCTTTAGGGTTCGCTTCAGAAATAATAATAATGTCATCTTGTAAGAGAAAGACAGTTATTGTTGCCGGCTATAAATTGCGGAAAAATGTGGCCTGTTAGAACCTTGATTATAACCTCTCCTTGTTACGTGAACATGAGTTGTCATAACCTCATAACAGTATACAGAACCCTGTCATAATACCCATAATGAAACTGACCTAACGACAAATGATGAGAAATAATATTATCAACTTTTTCTTACGGATTTTCTGCGATTAAGTTTTATAGTGGCTCATCTATTAAATACCGTGAAAGTAATCTTGTATGGAATCATTTATTTACCGACGCTGTGCCTGAAGCGCCCACGCAATGGCCGGCTCTCATTTTTATACAGCTGCGTAGTCCGAGCGCTGCAGTGGCTTTGGGGTATGTCGTTGGACTTCTGAAATGTTGAAGTTAGAGAGAAGTCATTGCGTTTCGTAACTGTATTATGACAAACTTTTTATTTACTTAAGCGCTAGAATGGACCAGGTGCTTAATTATATAATCAATTATAACGCCTTCTACATTTTCGGAGAAACCTTTCGCCTCTAAATCGTTTAGATTAGGTCAAAAAATCGAATCTCGACGTCTCCTATGAGCATATGATTCACTGAATTCAAAACTCGGGATGCCCTAGCCCTATTTTAATCCATTCATTAAGTAATATAGAGTACTACAAAGCTTTGAAGCAAAGTCCTAGGATATGACAGTCATCCCCAATCTTTGATCTGTCTCTTGCTTTACTCGTAGTGGAAAAGGTGATCTGCCATATAGCTTACCTACTATACTTACTGTAAATTACAAAAAAATACCGAAACAATAGGTTCACTTGCACCAAAAAGATAAAATTAGTTTTAGCCTAAAGTATGGTTTAGTTCTGCCAAAATATACGGAATAGTCTAAGTTAGATTAGCTTAGCTCGTATATCTGAGGTAATTTTTAATACTTGTGTGCAGACGGCGAACTATGTATGAAAACACAAAGTATAAAAATTACCTCAGCTATGCAAGCTAAGTTAAACTAACTTAGCTCTTGGTCTGCAACTGGCTTAAATCACGTTTAGCGACTTAAATCGGATTTAGAATTTTTATTAACTGGTATACAGCGTGTCCCAACAACGTGACCAAATAACCGTCACCCCTCAGCTTAAGATACTCCGTACAGTTGGATCTCGTCCCCCAGCTCCAACTGTAGGGGTGGTTCCACGTTCACCTCGCGTAGGGGGCTGTGGTGTTTTATATTTATCCGAAATTGCGGCTCCTTTGTTCCTCCCACGAAGGTTGGTTTTACGCACCAGACCTCGGCGTGGAGGCCGGCGTTGGCTTCTGTTCAGGGTTATCCGACATTATTTAAGTACTAGTTATATTGTGTTTTGTCGGTTTTTTATATGAATTTATTGAAATAAAATTAGTTTACTTATGTAAAAGTTCAACAAAAACCAATCAAGGTTTTTTCGTGCTTCAACGAGTTTCAGCTGAGAATAACGACGTACTTTAATATCGTTATATTATAAGTAGGTTTAGAAGAGGACATATTAGAGAGTAGTTCAGAAACCTATTAATTAGGTACATTATTAAATGGTCTTTGTTTGTTTTTACTGGACGGCCAAAGAAGGGTAATGGGAGGGTTTGGTAGTAAAGCAGGAGGGTGATATTTTCTTTAATATTTCAAGAGTTTGCTCTTGACCCTAGTCATTAGTCGAGACTACTCGAGACCAAAGAGGGAAGGCAAGGTCAAATCAAAATCAAATAAAATAATTTAATTTTCATAAAAGAAGTACAAATAAAGCAGTATTGAATACATAGAGGATAAATAATAGTGATATAAAAAAAACTTAAATCATTAATGAATTAACATGCGTATTCCGAAGTATTGTTAGGCTTAGTATGCAGATACATTTTGTCTAAACTAGGGTTACTAGTGTACCCTGTATCTTAGACTAATAGGTATAAAGTGTGACTGTAGACAAAAAAATGTCGCATGAAAATCTAATCGGCTCGTTTCATAAACCACACTCGTGTCGTAATGCCTGTCATTACGCAGCCGTCACGTAAACTACTAATACTTAACATCTATTGTGATTATTAAGCTTCAATGGTCTACAAACTGGGTCTGTTTTAACGGCATCCTGATCATAATTATTTGTAAGTACCAGTTTGTATGTACGAGTATTTTATACAGCCTTAAATCCCAGTTACAGGCATGTTAGAACCTTTTCAAAACGTCTATACCGCACTATAGACAAATTACTTAAAGCTTGCGGTCTTCGCGTGTAGTTGTGAAGCCATCACTTCCATGATTCAGAAGAACAATGCCGCACACTCATAATATAAGCCGAAATTATCATCTATGTCTACACTTACACACAAGTGCAAGCGCAAGGTTAAAATGATTTCGTTATACCCGCAGCGACCATTCACGCTTTTAGTAAACACGCCACTGCGTCGATCGATGCGCGAATGTCAAGTTGAAGGGTGCCCGAGGGGGTGGAGTGAGGGGGGCTGCTGACGTCAGACGCCCACGCCGGAGGAGGGGGAGGTGACGTTATTGAGGACAATTTGTTGACAACGCGAAAATGGAAGAGGCCAATATTGTGCTGATTGTTTGGCGTAGGGCGGTAGTAGGCTTTTGGCTGGATTTAAATTTTATGAGCGATAAACGCAGTTTTTGTATAAGTACAAAAATATTTGGAAATTGCTTATAATTTGCTTTGATTTCGTGTAAAAGTCTTACTACGAGCTTACTCCTAAAATTATGAATTAATATTGTCACCCCTACCTATCGCTTTCTTCTTGGTCTTGGTGCAGACAATTGACAAAGTAACATAATTACTAGTGATAAAGTTCTTAGGTTACATAATGGAGTCTGAAGTGATTTAAATATTTTTACCATGAACGTGCCATGACCATGAACGTTAACGGTTCCCTCTACCACGTAGTACACCCCGGCTTCAATGCTCACCCCTTCCTACGTTCGTAAGTATAGATAGGCTCTAGAACATACGCAGCAAGTTTCCAGAAATGTTGTACAGCGGGTCGATTTTTGAGAAATCGAGTGCTCGAAAATTTCATTCAAAAATTAAAACAGGGGCTGTGACGTTCCTTTGCGTACAATTTATTTTTCATGTCTTTCAAGCGATTGCTTATCTAAGAAGCGGGTTGAAAGTGATGCATGTCAACCCTAGGGAAGAAAAATAATTGAAAAAAGAAACCATGTCTATGGACTCCAGTGCAACAGAAACCTATACAGCCTCTCTGTAGTAAGATTATAAAAAAAAAACTAAGCCTGTACTGAGTCATGCTAAAATCTTATTACCATGTGAAAGATTTGGATATATGTATGTCAATATTGACATTTACGATAATGAATGAGACGTTTGGAACGGTAAATATTTACCCTAAAAACTACAGGTTGACCGCGGCAAGCATATAATATGTATTATATACCGGTTGGTGCAACTGGACTGAACCCGTGACTGGCTGGAAAGAGAGGTCTTGCCAACTAGAGGTAGTTAGAGAGAGATCATACAATTCCGTCATTGATCTAGGTCAGTGGTTCCAAAAGTCTCGACCGCGAGCCGTCTAAACAACCGCGCCCCATTTCAAAGTTTGGGTCCCCGCGCCTAACGAGGAGAATAGAAAACACTGCGTTTTATACTCTATCTAGAGCATTTTGCCAAGGTGTTACAACTATCGTCCTTTTCCGCCATATTTGTAGTTCATTTTCTCGGGCCAGAATATAGATTGGTAAAAAAGAGGATAAGGTAATGACCAGTGGTCGGAATAGGTGGAGCTAATTTACCTAAACTTGACGCATGTTCATTCAATAATGTGTTCCCATCTCACTCACGCATGAATGAACATGCGTAAAGTAAATTAGCTCTACCTATTCCGACCACTGGTAATGACAGTTAAATTACAATATTTTTAAGTGGCAACCACCACACTTGTACTTTGTATGTAAAAATTGGACCACGTTGCCAATTTTACTTCAAACCGATAAATTCTTTTATCCAAATTCATTTTTGCCAAGCTGAAGAGTCGTTTTGATCTTTCGAATCGTTTTTTGTTTATCCAACTGAGATTGTAAAGCCTGACAAATTCCAGGCAGAAAAAGGGACAGATATACGACTCCTATAGCCTTATTCCTTTCATTGATTGGAAGTTGGGAGGAATCAGGAAAGCTATTATTGTCCCTTGTAAAACTTTTTTTACGAAAGGAAGCATCAATTTCAGGCATAAATAATTTTATTTTAGTGGGTGCGGCTTGAAATAAACCGAAATCTAATCAAAGAGCTACGCAATGCGACATTCCGCTTTTTAGGTACTAGTAAGAGTCTTTCTGTTTTAGGTATAATACGTCGATGACGTCATTAGTCTGGTTTAAATTTCGCGATTTAGCCCTCGTATTTTGACCTTTATCACGATGGAAGAATGTGGATAAAACATCCGTCACTTTCGCACTTACCTCGTCAGAAAGTTACAGAATTTTTATCCACATCGATAAACGCAACTATAGGTCTGCAGTTTATTATTAGGGATCTTGAGGGAGACGCCAGTCTCAAGCTCAACACGCGTCAGAAATCAGTCAGTTTTCTATGACTTGTATGCTTTGAGTCTTTAGACGGGCATCTCAACATGTTTATAATACGGCCCTATGTGTTAAGACTTCAAGAGCGAACCGTCTGTAACTTCGATTTAAAAATGACTTAGTTTTATTGACTAATGCAGCGTTAAATGTGATGCACCTTGGACCATGATCATCTTATGTCGGTGGAGTATAATTTCCATTCTGTTCTATTCCAAGCTATGAACTACTATAGATTCCATGCCTTATCTTTAGAGAGCTCCCCCACTAGCGTCTTTTGAGCGTTTGCGTCCTGCCTGCGTCGAGGTCGAGGTTATAGGCTATAATTTTATGAACATGCGGGCGTATGCAGGACGCCGCTCAAAAAACGTTAGTATGGGGGCTCTCTTAACACTCTGTTACGGCACTTTGGATATGGAGTTTTTTTTACAATTATTACACTTCAGGTAAGAGATAAAAAATGACATAAAAAATATTTTCAACGCTATCTAGAAATAAATCGAAGTTTAATAAGAATAAACAAAAAAGATAGAAATCAATTTCTTTGGAATCTTTAAGTACTTATAAATGCCTGAGTGTATCCCACGGCTCGGGATTAACATTATTACGAATACTCGTATTGAGGATTATTTCCCAGTTCCAACCTACGTCGCCATTTTAGCGTTTCTGCCCAAGCTATAAGCTCTTGGCGTATTTATCTGAATACTGCGCAATATATGGTATTTTGATCTTGGCTTGTGACTCTACGTATTACTATCTGTCTGACTGTAATGAAACTTGACTCTTAAAAAATCATTAATTTCCGCACTAAGAGACGTCAATTAACTTTTAAGTTTCATTAAAGTTGATGCCGTCGCTTTCTTTGCTATAGCAATAGAATAAGATGCAGCAACTTTAATGAAACTTGAAAAATAATTGACGTCTTTGAGTGCGGCAGTAAGTAAGCAATAGTGAATATTGGTCTCAGTTTCCACTTATAGTAGGACACAATTAATATGGCGCGCAGATTAAGCAATAATATGTGACGTTCAAATATAAAGGGACCTTATGGAGGCCGGCGGTTACGCCGTTTTTAGAACTGTTACCATAGTATTCGTATAGTTACAAGAATAAGAAGAGCGTAACTGCCTTCTCCATAAGGTCCCTTTGTATTGAGAACGTCACATATAGTCTTGATCAACGGCTTAAGCGCTTTGACGCACGCCATATTAATTATTGTGCCCTGCTATATCATCGATGCTATAAAAAGTTTTGTAAATCATATTGCGCGTGCTAAAATTTCAATTTTATTGAAAACCCACGATAAACTTTTCAGCGCATCACAGAACTGAACTCACTGACATTCCAAATTCGAAATGTCAGTTTATTGTACCACTGGCTGTATCGAGCGGGGGTGGCGTGGGGCATGAATGGCGTTGACGTCAGAGCGGGTGCTAGGGGGGCGAGGGGAGGCGAGGGGCGGCGGGGGAGGCGGGGGCAACATTGCCTTGAACTTGCATCGATTTGCGCGAACTTGCACTTGGGATGCAGCGGTGACTCTTGACATTTGCCAGGGGTTCATTTAAAGGGCATCTGGTATTGTTACGGTTAAATGAGATCTGTATTGTGTGGGTAGTTTTAAAATATGCGATGAAATCTTAATTAAAAAGCGCTTTTGTAATGCTAGGTTACTTAATGAAGATTATTTAGGTCATTTGAGGATTGAGACTAAATACATTATAGTTACCTATAGCAATTACTAAAACTCTAAATTTCGGGTATCCCATCTCTCTCGCTCGTCATTTGTGTTCAAATTAAGAAAAAGAGACAGAAGAAATGTAACTTTAAATTCTTTGTAGGTAAAGACTAAGTAGTGGATAATTTTTCAAGCATTTGGAGTAATCTAAGTTGTAAAAATGCACAATGTTACTAGGCATTTGCCTACGTAAGCGTAGGCTGCCTTTCCATAGAAGCGGAGACGAGCGGTGCGGAGACGAGCGGTGCGGAGAGGAGCTGTGTAGGAATCGACCAATCACATTGGTTGTAATCCACATCTCGTCTCCGCTCCGCTTCAATGGAAACAGTCAAGCGGAGACGAGATGTGGATTACAACCAATGTGATGTTACGTTTTTGTTATGTTCCAGTAGTTATAAGTCGTGTCTGAGGGAGAGAGACAAGACATTGTTACCAATAGGATTACGTTTAAATCTAGTGAAAGGTGGGAATCGAACCTACCCACGACCGTAGCTACGAAACTAGGTCAACCGCTCAGTCATAACATAACTGTGACTAAAATTGAGCGATGACTTGCTTCCTTGGAAGTGTCGTCACGCGAGCGTCAGTGGCTGACGAAATTATGACTAACATAAGTAAGTAAATATTATATTATACACTGATAAGATAACGGAATTGATTTCTTATGGGAAATATAGATCTGAAAGTAATTATCGTTTTATTATATTGTGATATTTGACGTTTTTGTTCTTGAAAATTCTTCGGATGATGACGCTATAATAGACTTTACTTTTCCGCTCGCAGGTCCTCTAGTGGGCTAGAATTAGACTTATAAGTTTCACCGCCTGTTTCACAATCGTCAAGTAAAGCATATCTGTCAAATAAATGTAGCCCTTACCCTTTCTTACACTTGATAATAGACAAGGAAAGGGCTATCTTTATTTGACAGATGAATTTACTTGTCGATTGTGAAACAGGCCCTTACGTAAGTAATTTGCTCAAAAAGACAAATTACAATAAGTTCGCAAAGAGTGATTTACATTTGCAAATTTATCTTAAGTTAATGACTTACGTGAGTAAAACTTACAAGTGTAATTCCAGCCAATGCAAGCACGAAATAAAATTTGACAGGTGTTAGGGAAATGAATACATCTATTCCATATTCTAACGTAAGTAAGACTTAAAGCTCAAGGTTTAAAATAAAAGTGTCCCGTCTTGATAAAATCGCTGTAAAAATGTGAAACGATTTTCACACAATAGTCGTTAGTAATAAAAGGTAATAAATGTCAGGACGAGACACTTATTTTAACCTTAAGCGTTAAGTCTTACGTTAGAATATGGAATAGATGTATTCATTTGATAGATGCACCTGTCAAATTTTATCTCGTGCTTGCATGTTAAGCCCGCTGGTCTGGTATAGTGGGTACCTTATTTAATTACCTATAGTATAGTATAGTATTAGTGTAGTATAGTAGTAGTATAGTATAGTATTAGCTTAGTTTGGGACGTCAATTTGTGTGATTGTTTATAGATAATTAAGTAATGGTAATTATTGTCTGTTTATCAATTAATACCTCATCTCAAGATACTTTTCAGTTAAATGTTAACATCATGTTGGTTTCGTAATTCAGTATACCGTCGTGTTGATACTGTTGATTGAACCGGACTTTTGTATGGAATTTCGATATTTACGCGACTCACAACAGTCACAACTCACAAAATTACGCTCGTGTGGCTTCACCCTATAAGAAAAGAAAACGAGTAACCTATGTGTATTATTTTAATTAAAGTAATATCTCAAAAATTCATAATGTAACGAGTATGGTATATACGAGTATAATTATTTGTATATTTTATTAAAGGTAATATAAACTGAACAATGTATAAAAATCATGTAAACGCTGTATCTTGTCTAGGGGACACGCTGTATCTTGTTTATGTAGGAAGACATGTTAAATCTGTTTTGTGTGATATATATATAAATTTTCTCGTAGTCATTCTGACACGTTTTCCTGCAAAACTACGCAGATATTTAATATTATTTTTACAGTTTTATATAATGCTAGAATAAGTAGTGACGTTGTTATAAATAAATAAATAAATAGATAAATATCAGGGACAATCTCACACAAATTGACCTAGTCCCAAACTAAGCTCTAGGCTTGTACTATGGGTACTGGACAACGATAAACATTACTTATATAGAGAAATACATACTTAAATACATAGAAAACATCCATGACTCAGGTACAAATCCTCGCGCTCATCACACAAATATTTGCCCATACCGGGATTCGAACCCGGGACCGCTAGCTTCGTAGGCAGGGTCACTACCAACTAGGCTAAACGCGTCGTCAATATATATTATTAGTCGTTATATTTTTATTAAAAAAATGACTAACTGTTGAGGTTCTTGCGGCGCTTCTTCTCAGCAGTGGTCTCCTCTTGGGAAGCGCTGGTAGATTTTGACGTGTAAAAGTGCCCGTGCGGCCTACTTACTGAATAAATAACTTTTATCTTTTTATAAGACAGCTTTTTTAAATTTAATTTATTAATTACAGGTTTTGATAAGTCATTTACTCCATAACATGCTTCGTTAGAGAGATTAGAGATCGTTATAGAAGCTTAAAAACGTAACTCATTTAACTGTATTTTTAACCCCCGATGCAAAAAGAGGGATGTTATACGTTTAACATGTGTATTTATGTGTCTGTGTGTCCGTGTATCTGTCTGTGGCAACTCTTAACGGATAGACCGATTTTGATTTAGTTTTTTTTTGTTAGAAAGGTGACTTAATCGAGAGTTCAGCTTGGTTGAATAAAAAAACCCGTTACGCTATTTAAGTTTAAGTTCCCGATTTAGTCAAGGGTTTTTTTTAACTCGGTTAGATTAAAAGATTTAGAATAGATCGTGTAAATTTTAAAATTTCGTGAAGGGCGCGATGTTTACAGCGATAAAAGGCCGCTGCGTCCGCGCAGCTCGCGTCGTGCGCGTGAGTCGTGTCACGTACACCCGGCGGGAAACGTTACAATATATCCTAGATTATACTTAAATCGTAACTCTTAAATGGCTCAATGGAAACGAATATGATTAAAAACGACAGGTGTATATTGCTCCATAACAAGCTCCAGCTCGTGTTATCACTTTTATCAGTACCGGCAAGGTCCCGGGCGTGGCCTGCATGATAAGGACCGCTCCCCCGCTGCCTGCTGTGGCCACAAGGCCACCAAACACTTCAACCATCAAGGCTGTTGACACATGTTTGAATACCTGACTGTACATTTTAATGTTGTCTATGTTAATAAGTTTCTGTTAAAAAAATCATTTTTTCTTGCCGACTGTACTTTTTTTTGCACAATCATGTATAGTTCCTATGGCCACCTTCCGTCTCCATCATCACCAGCTCAACAGTACCATCATTGCTTTGTCATCCGATTTACATTATGTAAGCAAAATTTTAGCTCAACTGGGATGTGGGTCAAAATTTAATTTGTAAGATTTCATTACAGAGGGACAGGTCCATACATTCTGACTGCATCATCAGACCAGCTCCATGGTGCCATATTATTGCATTGTCACCGAAGTTACGTAAGTATACCAAGTTTCAGCTCAATCGGACGGAAAGTGGGTCAAATTTAACTTGTAAGATTCCATCCATCAGACACCGGGACAGGTGAAGCTAAATACAAGCTTGTAAATGTGACGTTCTCAGTATAAAGGGACCTTATGGAGGCAGGCGGTTACGCCGTTTTTAGAACTGTTACCATAGTATTCGTATAGTTACAAGAACAAGAAGAGCGTAACTGCCTTCCTCCATAAGGTCCCGTTATACTGAAAACGTCACAAATAACCTAACCGAGTTAAAAACACCCGACATCAGCGCCTAAAAAAACCTCTGAGCAACGAGCAAAAACTTCAACGGGCTCCGAGCACGTACATTTTCAGTGGAGGGGCTTCGTTACTAGATTTCAAGTATTAAAAAACTCCCGACAAAATCGGGTTCAGAGCTCAACTTTTAAACGGCTTCACGGATTTTCATCAAACCATGCTAAGAACACTCTCAACTAAATCACCTTTCTAATAAAATAAATTAAATCTAAATCACTCCATTAATTTAGAAGCTACGACGCCACAAATAGATACACACACAGATACATACACAGGTACACACACATATAAACACACAGATACACACGTCAAACTTATAACTCCCCTCTTTTTTGCGTCGGGGGTTAAAACCACTTATATACTTCCACTTATACAGTTCCAAGTGAACTCGCGACGCCAAGACGAATCTAACTTCCTAAGGCCCACCATATAACGTAAATTTGCCAATAGAATATGAATCTATACTAAACAGAATAGAGTCTATTTTCTAATTTAATTGACAGTCATATATAAATTCAAAAGAAATTCCACTCTGTCTCCTTTGCAATGGATCTTTATTCCAATGGCCGTATTATGTACATTCTATTGTACAAGCGTTAGGAGGCTAATGACGTCTCGTTTGTCGAAATCAGGCCATCGGTTTAGCTTCTACAAGGAAACGAACAACCATACATATGTACATAATACATACAGGTTAAAACATTATCCTCCTTGTTCGGCAGTCAGTTAAAAAGTCTTGGGCTGATGTGAATTAATTTGTGACGTTCTCAATGTAAAGGGACCTTATGGAGGCCGGCAGTTACGCCGTTTTTAGAACTGTTACCATAGTATTCGTATAGTTACAAGAATAAGAAGAGCGTAACTGCCTTCCTCTATAAGGTCCCTTTACATTGAGGACGTCACATTTTATCTGAATGACGGACTATCCTGGGAAACCGGTGGATGCGGACCACAAAACCGACCTTGGTGATGATCCTTGGGGAAGGCCTATGTCCAGTGGACGTCCTTCAGCTGATATGATGACGAGGACTGACTACTGGCCATTGATACTCGTACATACGTCTAGTCTAGTTATTAGCAATGTTTTTCCATCACGCAGGCTGCGCGTGGGCAACTCGACGATACATCACTGATACAGATAGTCATCAAATTATTTGATAACGACTTTAATGTATTCACTGACGCTCGTGCCTAACATTCAGAATTTGGTTATTTTTGGTAAAAAAAAATTGCCACAAAAGTGTGTCTTTTAACACGAAGCAATCAAGTACATAAGAACATGTCCGCGTTCTTAAGTATCGCTAAACAATATTTTGTTTATATGGACATTATTAAAAAAAAAAAAAAATTATAGAATTGTAACTTACAGCTAAACCAATATATTACAATCTTAAATTAAAAACTGAAAACTATGTCACTTACAATTAGTCAACGCATATTACTCATACAATATTCTAAATTATTCCAATATTCAGAGATAATAATATTATCTCTGAATATTGGAATAATTTAGAAAAGAAAACATATTTTTTTTTTTTCGATAAGTGCGGTGCGGCCCAACCGTCCGCAAAATATGTCGGCATCTTGGAACTCACCGAAAAACCGGTTGAGCAGTGCTATGGCTTTGAGGGTAGGGGCGTTCGCGCATTATCTTGGTTTACCAGCTCTCGAGAAGAGTGAGGCCCAAATAACGACGCGATTTTCAGGAACTTAACAAAAAACAAATTAAATTATAAGAAACAAATTCTGCGCCAACCACGTCATCGACAAATAAAAAAAGTCACTTATATTGTTCATGCCCCATTTCCTCCAATCCACAAAATAACTATTCAGAAATAGAACATTACTTTGTGATATTTGAAACTCGCCAAACGCGTGGGTTCATTGTAAAACTTAAATATTCAGCGAACCGTAGTGGCGCGGCGTAGGCGTTGGCTTGCGTAGCCGGACGCTACGGCTCCTACGGCCTCTACGCGCCTGTTTAGAACATTTTGACGTCATTTCAATAACGAGTGAAATAATGTCATGTTTTCCTCGTAGAATACACCCCATTGTTCTTTAAATTATCAAATATATCAGATGACCATTAACATTAAAAATACTCGTAGGTAATCAAAATATAACCAGAAACCTCGTTAGCTAGGGCACAATAGTAGATTGTTAACCAAAGTATGAAGGGCACCTATTTCACACGAGATATTTTGGCAAGCAAAGTCAGAGTGCCAATATTTCGAGTGTGAAATAAATGGTGATTTTATCCCGAGTCAAACACTCTACTTTTCATTTCGACTATGATGAGGAAAGTAAAAAAAAGTCAGATACGAAAAATTTAAGCGAATACAGTATTACGTAGTACTTACTAGGTACTGAATACCGTATCTCGTGTTCCCGCTCTTTTTTCACAGGAACTTTTTTCAGAGCGCCATAGCACAGATTACCTTACTTCGTACATAGTGCCAACCTTTTTTTATTAGGTACGGTTTTGAGTCGGTTATTTATTACAAACAATCAAATAGGAATTAAGTAAAAAGCGACAAGTAAAAATTAAGTTAATATGAAAAAAAAGTTATTTAAATATTATAACTGGTGCTTTTTCTAAAACGGTGGCTGTATAAGATTTTAGCATGGCTCAGTACAGGCTCAGTTTTTTTTAAATAGGTTTCTGCTAATGCACAGGTTATTTTTTCGAATTACTTTTCTTCCCTAGGGTTGACATGCATCACTTTCAACCCGTTTCTAAGATAAACAATGGCCTACTCGAATACGAGACATGAAAACTATTTTTAAACATTCAAGCTACCTTTTTATACAAACTCTAAAAAGGTCGAGGTATTTTTGTTTTTGTTTACGGCTGACGCAGGGGTTTATCGTCTATTTTCGGCCCTTGGCCTATAACCGATAGCGACATATTTAAATAAAGATTGGAGGTTAAAAGCGTAAAATAGACTTTGGCCACAACAACAGAATCATTAAAAACATCTGGATTGTTTTGATGGATGTTTACAAAGCTCCGGGGCCAGCCCTACATACAAGCAATAATTATAATTATTTATATATAAAGTATTTTATTAAGCAAAAATATATCTCTGGTCAGCGCAAGATACTTGATCCTTATTCTTCATCATCATATCAGCCGAAAGACGTCCACTGCTGGACATAGGCCTCCTCAAAGATCTCCACGACGGCCGTTTTGTGCTACTCGCATCCATCGGCTTCCCGCGATCTTCTCTAGGGCGTCGGTTCACCTTGTGGAAGGCCTGCCAACACTTCGTTTTCCGGTTCGCGGCCGCTATTCTAGAACCTTTCCGCCCCAACGGCCATCAGTTCTACGAGCAATTTGCCCCGCACACTGCCACTTAAGGTTCGCAATTCGCTGGGCTATGTCCCTGATTCTTGGATGTTTTCTATTCTTTATATAAGCACATTCAAAGTATATATCGTATTGTCGTGCGGCGAGCCTAGAGCCTAGCTAGGTCAACTTGTGTGAGATTGTCTCATATATTGTTATAATTGGCTCAAATTTACGGACACGAGTTGAATGACTAGCTAACTTGACCTTTGGACTCATCACTAGTGACAACCCACATCTAGTGTGGTGGTATGCAGGTGGCTTGAACTATTTAGTTGATAAGAGTTGCTAGGCGTTACGCGGTACTGAGGTCAGATCAGGCGGGTTCGTCGTACGATTCGTATTGTGTAAAAGATTAATTAGACAAACCGTCTGTCAATTGGTTAATAAATTATTTATCGGTTTTTTTATAAAGAGATTGGCGAGATATTATGAGTAGCTCCGGAGTAGCATCGTACTGACGAGAAACTTCTCAAATTGTAGAACTTTCTTATGATAAATTCTCGGTAATTTTCAAGAATAAGCTCAATTTTAGTATGCAGAAAGAACATTCTCAATGTCAGTAACAAAATGAGCAGTTTTCGGAAATATTTTTATTTGTATCAGGGTGATGTTTTACCTGAATTTTCGGGCTTAAGGTTGTAAGTAGAAATCTGTAAATAATCAGTATCCACTTATAAGTTAAAAATAAACACTGCAGTGTCGCTTCATTTCGGATTCATTTTCATGTCTACTTATCTTTTTTTAATGTGTGTTATTGTTGTTTATAAATGTTTTTCTCTCTTTCACTTGGTCGTAATCCCCCCGCAGTAACGTTGCCGCATTCCTCAGCCCTGCCCATGGCAAAAGGCCGTGCCCTGCGCAGCCCTGACGTACATTAATCCTATTGATAATGTTGCCCTCCTTTGTAGCTATTTTGGTCAGTTTGTTGTCGATGGACTATTGACCTCAACTTTTTTTTACAAGATTTTATTTAACTTCATTCTTATTTTCTTTTCTTCTTTTTATTTTTATTCCTAGAGCCACTGCGCTCAACCACGCGCCGGTTCTCTAGAACGTTTCTAGCGCGTACTATAAGAACTTGGAATGAACTTCCCGCTGAGATTTACCCAATGTGCTACAAGGGGCTTTTTTAAAAGGGTGTCACACATTTTTTCGAGACTGGCAACGCATTAGTGACGCCTCTGGTGTTGCAAATGTCCATAGGCGGCGGTGCCCACTTCCCATCTGTTTGTCTAAGGCAATTTAAAAAAAAAACTTGCCTTGTTATGTAGTGTGTGCGGGTCAAATCTTGCGACTGAATTTTAAACCAACCGTTTAAGGTGAAATTTTTACCCGATTTAGCGAAGCCAAAACAAGGGTAATGATTTTAACAGTCTATGTATGTGTGTGACCAAAAATTGGATGTCTCTAGCTCCTGAACTATAAGACCGGTTTTAATAAGTGTGGTGTCATATGATTCGTCGAAAACGTGCGAGTGTCACAGGCTATAAAATTGTAAGGGTGTTATAAGTCGATATTCCGATTTTAGTTCGCAACTTTTTATGATAAGTTACGTTGACTATTTTCGTATTGATCGACCTACTATTACAACTATCGTGGGGGCGATTCTGGCCGAGCGATATGAACCGGCGCTAACTGGCCGGTTATCGCTGAGTGAGACCCTCGCCCCTGATAGTAGGCCCCCAGAACATTATAACGATATGTACAACCATTAAGCGGTACTGACTGTTGATAAGAACTGAGCGAATATTGTGCAATTTTGTGTTTTAGGCGATGGTGAAATTGTCTCCCAGATTTATCTGCCAGAGTCGTTTTTAAGGGTGGCGACACTGGCGACTTTGAAAGTTTAATTATAATAAGTGGATTCTTTTTTTTGGGGTTGTTACCAAAGTGTGGTAAAGGAAGGATATAGGCTACGTCGTATCTAGGTCACAAGCCCACCCCCTGTTTCACAGAACTAACCATTTCCTCCATTTTGCATAATAATTAAAGATGTATTACTTTTCAAAGCGTTCAATGTGAACTTACAAAGAAAACTAAAATAATCGTGTCACACAGAAAAAATGCTATGTTTCGTAAATAAAATAAAGTAGAAAAAGAAAACAAAAAGAGAAATGGCCCATGAGGGGATCGAACCCGCGACCTTCGCGTTATTAGCACGACGCTCTAACCAACTGAGCTAATGGGCCGTTGTGACACGTGGTCGAAATTACGTATCATGTGTGTAGGTGTACTACGATGGATTTAGTGCAAGTGTACGCAGAATGACTGGTGATAAGGATAATGATAATATTGATAAGATAATATTCACTTGATCACGTGTCAATATTTAAATGTCTCCTAATGCTATTTTTGACTAGCTTTCGCCCACGACTTCGTCAGTTGACGTTTTTTTCGCTATTCGCTCCGCAATTGTTTAATTTTTGGGATTAAATGTACCTACCCATGTCCGTCTCCTGTATATCTATAAATCTATAATATCACATCGTACGGGTTGAGGCGATGAACCGTGAAGACGGACCGTAGAAACTAACAAATTTACTGCCGCACTCAGACACGTCCATTAATTTTCAAGTTTCATTAAATTTGTTGCGTCTTATTTAATTGCTATAGCAAAGAAAGTGACAGCAGCTATTTTAATGAAACTTAAAACTTAATTGACGTCTCTGAGTGCGGCCGTTAAACTTTACAATACTAGTAAGGATAAGTTAAAGATTGAAGGGATGCCTTGTACAGTCACCACACGGGATTGTTGAGCCACCATAGAACCCTGTCATAATGACAACGTCAAGTCACTCAAAAGAAATTACGTCAAAATTTTCCGTCGACTTTCTGTGAGAGG
Organism: Tortrix viridana; assembly: GCA_963241965.1. Lineage (NCBI taxonomy): Eukaryota > Metazoa > Arthropoda > Insecta > Lepidoptera > Tortricidae > Tortrix > Tortrix viridana. The sequence goes on from OY725172.1 coordinate 17,002,326, forward strand.
GTTCTATAGTGGCTCAACAATCCCATGTGGTGACTGTACATCCATCAATGTTATAAACTAGCCACCCGCCCTCGCTTCGCTCCAGGTATATTATATACATACCTTGCGTGAAAAAATTATCTAACTGATTGTGAAAACCGCATCAAAATCCGTTGCGTGGTTTAGGAGGACCGCCCCCTCTCCTCTAGATCCAAATGTAAAAAGAAAGATTGTTGATTAAACATTTTGAAACTTTATTCTCTGCACGGGTAGCACAAGATGTATCCTCTCGCTTGTCGCTCAGTGCGTCTCTTTCGTTACAGACTAGGTAGAGAGGGATTACCTAGCGACAAACGAGTCGCGGGCAACTTGTGCTAGCCGCCCTGATCATGGTTTCTATTATAGGGTGAGGCACGCATGTTGCTACAATATAGAAGCAAAAATATTCTATATTGTAGCAGCATTCTTCGTGCCTCACCTTATATACGCTAAATTCTTTTAAACTTCACTTATAGGCCCCTAAGTGATATTGGTCAATCGATAGTGATAGTCTGATATGAGCATATCTAAATCTAAAAAAGTTCGTACAATTTTAAGGATTTAAAAAAACAAGCTCCGATTTAAAAAACAATTCGTAGATAGGTTGCGTGCATGAAACTATGCAATTTTAACATAAATTCCCAAAATGTAAAAAAAATAAAAACTTCCTATTTCGTTACCAACAATGTATGAGCTTTGGTAACAAAATAGGAAAAATTTTTGCATGTTTTATGGGACATTTTGGGAAATTATTTTAAAATTGCTTCGTTTCATTTATCCAACCACCTACCAATGTTTTTTTTAAATCGGACAGTTGAATGAAATGTACAAACTTTTTTAGAAATGTTCATATAGGTATACCAAATCACTTTATGGAATGCATAATAAAAATAAGTTACATAAAAGATGACGAAAATTCTTGCACCCGGATATTTTCAAGTTCATATCGTCGTGTTTATTGTACCGCTCATTAAATAGGTACCTATAGAACAATCAATACAAGTGACCTCTAGTTAACGCAACTCGGAGTAAAATAGTCGTTGTGTCGCGTCAGAATTACCACTGTTTCTGAAGGGTTCTATATTTATTGTCCTAATAAATTTTATATCAACAAATAAAAAGTAAATTAATAATTGTTTTATAAGGTAGACCGACGATCTGATAAGAATCACAAGAAGCCGATGAAGATGAGTAGAATAAAACCGATCGTCATGGAGATCCTTGGGAAGGCCTGTGTCCAGTGGACGTCCTTCGGCTGATATGATAAAGTACTACTAGCGACCCGCCTTCGCTTTGCTCCGGGTACTATTATATACATAAACCTTCCGTGAAAAATTATCTAACTGATGGTGAAAACCGTATCAGAATCCGTTGCGTGGTTTAGGAGGAGTTAGCGGTTAAACAGACAGACAGACGCGGAAAGCTTTATTTTATATTATTGTGAGCATTCATAGCAAAAAAAAATACAATTCAAAGGTGTATTACAATCGGCACAATGAAACCCTGACCACAGGCGACGTGATGGCGGTTCCGAGACGTATGATAAAAAATTTAAATATTCGTTCTCGAAGTTCTCGAATATTCTAGAAAAACTCCAAACGATACCATTTTCATCTCCCATTTGGACCCTAACATAAAATAAGTAAACAAAATGTGAAAAATAAGTAAATATGGCCGGCCTTTCGATAACCTCTGCCCACTGATGGTGTAAGTGTTTATTGGATCACTCGAGTGATATCGGCGTGACGATGACTCTACTACAACTGCGTACTAACGAGGTGATTCGTGTAATGGATTATACCTTTTGATCTCCACATAAATTTGCTATCTCACCAACGTGACAACACAGGTACGCACCTAGCTTGACCATCCATTGTTTTTAATGCTCAGTTAATCAATTGTTATTGATTGATATGAGTGCTATAAATTTAATGTAAATCCCTGAACGCCTGGATCCACGGAAGACCAGCGTCGTGGCGCTCGCGAGCACCTACTTCCAATTTGAAAGTAGTCTGTAGTATGTTAAATTGTTTGCATAATAAATGTATTTCTTCTTCTTCTAATAGCAACACGCAACACAGCGGCAGATATTGGCCTTTTATGTAATCGTAATAGACTACTATCAATTTCGCGTAAGGTTTCATACATTTTCTTCGTAGATTCTGGCATACTCTGGGACTGCCGGCGGACCGTTAGCACAGAATAAATATAGCTAAAGCAAAGAAACTACGAACAAACGCACGGTTTAAAACCGTGTAGCAGCTCGCTTCTATTAAGGTCACTTGGTTTAAAACCATGGTTTCAAACCGTGTAGCACGCGCTTTTATCACCACGATGCGACACCTGCCACCACCCCGCCACTGACAGCACTGCCATGTCCGCTTAGAGGTATCGTTGAGACGTGTTCGTAGTTTCTTTACTGCTCTAGCTATATTTATTCTGTGCCGTTGGTCATTTACCTTCACGTATAAAATGATAGGCATCACTGTTTCCTATTACTTGCATATTGCGTTTATTATGACGTCACATAGCATGACACGTGACACTAAGACGAAGCCACGACACCTCATTTATTTAATAGCTGAATAAATATTTAATTCATTCATTCATTTCATCATCATCGTCATCATTATCAGCCGCAAGACGTCCACTGCTGGACAAAGGCCTTCCCCAAGGTTTTCCACAACGATCGGTCCTCTGCTGCTATCATCCAGCGGTTTCCCGCGACCTTTATCAGATCGTCGGTCCACCTTGTGGAAGGCCTGCCGACACTTCGTCTCCCGGTTCGCGGTCGCCACTCTAGAACCTTTCCGCTCCAACGGCCATCGGTTCTACGAGCAAGCCGCCCACTGCCACTTCATTCATTCATTTACCAAAATATAATAGTATAGGAAATACGAGCGAACACATGAACATACTAACATATTAACTAACAAACTTAAATTGCTAAAATCATAACCCTCCTTTTTACTTCGTCGTGGTCGGATAAAAAGTAGAAATTTCTACTTAGAGAAGTGAAGTTTGTTGTTAAGCCTATAAAGAATGACGACTATGGCTAAAACAAAGGGCAACTTAAGCCAAATAAAAAAAAAACCATATCCATACTAATATTATAAATGCGAGAGTAACTCTGTCTGTCTTCACCTTCACGTTTAAACCGCTGAACATAGTAGAAAGGACATGATAGTTTTTATCCCGGAAAATTTTATAGTTCCTGTGGGATACACGATAAACGACTTCTACGCGGACGGAGTCGCGGGCAAAAGCCAGTAATAAATAAATATCAGGAGACAGTCAAATAACGACGAATGTCGTAGACGCGTGCTGTGTGACCTCAAATGTAGAGAGACCTCCGAAAAGGCGAGACTTTCATGGCACTTGAAAAACACGTGGTGCCACGCAGATGAATGAAAAGAGCAAAGCAGAACTTTAAACAAGCGACACAGAGCAATATAAGAAAGCGATAAGTAACAATATAATTTTCACCTCACTAGCTCGGAAAGCTCTTGTTTATTATTTAAAAGCAGATAGCAAAACTGCATTTTAACCACAAGAGTGCAAATAATATTTGAAATCCGAACGTGTTACACTCGCTTCGCTCGTGGTTCAACCATAGGATCCATACGCTACCTCGTAGTTCAACCCTAGAATCCATTCGCTAGCTCGTGTTTCAATTCCACAGTCGCGGTTAAAATACAACTTATAACAAATAAATATTAAAGTGGCCTGTTACTACGACGAATTCACTAGAAGGGAAGCCCACTCGCTAGACGCGTGGGCCGTTTAGTTGTAAACATATTTTACGAGACATTGATTGCATATCGCACAAACAACTTGCCTTTCTCATACCTATATGTATATGTATAACCTCGCAAACAAAGATAAGACCTCTACAAACATGTTGCATCAGTAACTTACTACTCGTATGAAAAAAATGGTAAGTACTAATTTATACTTACATTGTACCAATATTTAAGTAGGATTCATGACCTGAGCGCTGCAGACTTGTTATCTGTTGTTAACATTTGCCAATCTCACTGGCAGGAGCATTTGCGTAAGCGCATGCTTAGCAAACAACCACTATAACAAGAACCATCACTATCCAATTTGTAGCTTTATAGTCTATGGAAGAAGAGCGGATGGGTTTGAGTGGTGGGTCTCGCGTGGTTGGTCGCTGTTATCGTTTGCGAGTCAACGTGGGGGCTTCTCGGTTTTTATTCAGTCAGTCGGCGGCGGATCGTCACCGACTACGGAACTCTCTGGAGGGGTTTTTTGAAATTGGAATGGAACATTCTATTGAAAATAAAAAAAATATTATATTGGGAAAAATATAATACAATGATGACGTCATGGAAATTGTTTCGTGTTCGATTCGAATTTTAAATTTAAATGTCACTCATTGAAATATGAATCGTCAGATACACATTTTTTGCAAATTTGATGTTTCTATATTCCATATAGGTATTTGATTCGTCTCTGAGATTCGTCTATATGTCATTCATTACATTACAGATTCAAGATAAAGTAAATACTTAAATATGTTTGAAAGTAGATAATTAAACACGCGAAGGACGCGTGATGATGACTAACGCGTCAATAAAAGAAATGATAAATTTTCCACGGATGTAGCATTCGTTCTTACCTATATTTATTTTTAATTCGCCGGTTATCAGTGCTCTAATTAATCCAGTCGTGATAAACGGAACTTCTCACACGCCTAGCTACAGGCCGATAGCGACATTGTTCACGACGTAAATATGTGTTCAGCCCGTTGCGCGTTGTAATCAAACATGGCGTATCGCAGCAAAACAATACCACGCGGCCAACGCGTGGCGAGCGTGCGACCGCGTATAAATAGAACTGCGCTGCGCTGAAAGCCGACGAACATAACCTGACCTCCCTTCCCGCCCTAACCTCCCACTAACACGGTTTTTCAGAGGTGCTCGGACTTCTCAGTAAAGGTCAAGCCGAATTGGACGTATTAAGTTTTTAGCGCCTGCCTTGCCTCTGCCACGAAGGACCACGCCCTGCATAGCGACACGTCACGCGTTCCAAATTCAGATTGTTTTGTTTTTCAATTGGTTGCGTTTGATTTTTTACTTGCTGAACTGGATTCGGGGCTGTTTAGCCAGTTTGGTAGGCGAAAAAGGGGTTAATGAGTTTAATGACACTAGCTTTTTTCCGCGACTTTATCCGTGTTGAATTGTTTATCGTTATCTAATCTCTAAATTGTAACGTTGATATTCTAATCTAAATGAATGGTTTGACGTAATTAACGACAAATAACTACACATTCACATTTATAATATGACTAGAATAAATCGGATTTACTTGTAAACTTATCCATAAATTACAAATTCCGCATTCCCGAGAACTCTTGCGCTCTATGAATCATTATTCATTAGCAACGTTATCTGGGTGGAGTTCAAAAAGTTGGGCATGTTAACTGCATGCGACGAATTTAAGCCATACAAGTAAGGATACATTTCGACGCACAACGGAACTTTTTTCGCCTTCGTTATTTGTATAGTTAACTACTTACGCTTAACTATTTGCTAATTGGGTCCAACTTGTGAACCTTACCCATCTTCATTTCTAATTATGATAGCCAGTAATGAGCCTAACATTTCCATAATTCAACATAACCTCTTAATCAGCGTGTCTTACTTCTTCGTTTATTTTTGCCTAGGAATCCGTGGAAGTTTATTACGAAACTATAACGTGCAAAAACACCAAAGAAAATTATTGTTTTGAGGGGCCGAATAGCTTACTCAGACCTGGTAACTGTCGAGGGAATCGGTTGGATGTTGTCTATTTCAAGAATAGACGTCCTTTTACTGCTATCATGATGATGATGATGAAATAAATTACTAACAAGCAAGTTTTATCGAATACGCTGCTGGTAAATACTAAGACGAATTAAGCAGACGGTATATTTGTTGGATAGGCATGTGTCCTCTCCGTGTGGTACCACGTATCCACACCAGTCTTCGCAAATCCTAAGAGTTTGTAAAAGAACATTCAAAACCTTCGCTGGGATTTAATTTTGTACAGTTATCTACGGGCATAGGTGTACAAATGTTGTTGCTTCTAGGTAGGTACCTACATTGAAACTGACGAATCGTTCAACTTTCCGAATTACGCGTAGGAATGTCTTGTTTTATTTCTCGATACGATGAGACAGTTATTTTCATCGTCCACCTGCCCTTTGTCCGATTTACAACTTCAACTATATATTAGTGTTATTACTATTGGATGTTTCTGAAAGTAGAAGCTAAACCGCGTTATTTGTGCAGTTGGTTTCATAGACGTATCTCTTTTCCAGCGGGCTACATGAAACCACGAGAAAATTTGACAGGTGCTAGGGAAATTAATTCACCTATTCCATATTATAACGTAACATTTAACGCTTAAGGTTGAAAATACGTGTCTCGTCCTAACTTTTATTGCCTTTTATTAAGCCATTATTGCGATTTTCACATATTTATAACGATTTTAACAGAACACTTTTATTTTAAACCTTAAGCGTTAAGTCTTACGTTAGAATATGGAATAGATGTATTCATTTCCCTATCACCTGTCAAATTTTATCTCGTACTTGCATGCTAGGGGGCCTGGGACTAACAGCCCTAGACAAGATAAGTACATACTTATCTACTCGTACATAACGATAAGATGTTTGAATCTATATAGGATAGACGTAAGACAAGACAATCTACCGCGTCGGTTGCTAATGTCTATTCCATACATTTTCCAACGTAAGAGAGTTTTTAGAGTTCCGTAGTCAAACTAGTTTGATTACCGATTCGATATAGGTGCACACGGGACATAATACAGTAAGGTTGGAGCGAGCTCGATGTACTTCTGTCTTATGAACCCAAAACTATTTTCGTCGTCAAAAATAAAAGACATTATCGAATATTTGCTCTTTGGTTGGCAGCACTGATTAAACCTTGACACATCCAGTGAATAAACATACGACGATTTTGGCCGGAAAAGTTCGTATTTATCTTGCTATCTTTAGTACGTCGATAAGCTAATGAGGGCTATCGCGCGTGAGTTCGCCGCTAGAGGCGCTAGTGTAGCGTGAGGTCCAAATGTCAAATTTCACTATTTGGGTGGGATCAGCATCATCATCATTATCAGCCGCAAGACGTCCACTGCTGGACAAAGGCCTTCCCCAAGGTTTTCCACAACGATCGGTCCTCTGCTGCTGTCATCCAGCGGTTTCCCGCGATCTTTATCAGATCGTTGGCCCACCTTGTGGACTTGGGTGGGCTACCCGGTTTTATTTCTAACTAGCTCTTGCCCGCGAATCCGTCCGCGTAGAAGTCGTTTATCGTATATTCAACGGAAACTATACAACTTTCCGGGATAAAAACTATCCTAGTATGTCCTTCCCTGGGATTCAAACTATCTCCATAGTCCATACCAAATTTCTTGTAAATCGGTTCAGTGGTTTAAGCGTGAAGAGGTAATTTAGTATGAATTAGAGTAATGTTGTGAATACTTTGCATTATTTAAGATTAATTATGGCAAATATGAGTCAATGAATGTTAGTTCTTTAAAAGCGGAGCTAAGAAAAAGAGGCGCAAAATTAAGCTGGCTGAAAGAAAAGCTAATTCAGAAGTTAGTTTGTTTACTGTTTTTAGGTTGAGTTTGAACTTATCCGACATCAGTATTAAATAGATGAAATTCTCCTACTTTCTTGGATTTTCATCTGTAACTGCGTGTAATATTTATAACTAAGTAGGTGCTGCTCCACGGAAAAGCAAATCTTAAATAAATGATGACGATATCAAGTATGTTCAATTGTTTTCTTCGCATGTGTATTGTCAATGACATAATTTACGGCAATTACTCAGTGTAGTTGACAATTGTAATTGTTTTTGGCAACAATTTTAGACTTTATTTTTACGGTAATTTTCCACTGCCTTTAGCGTTATCTTAGTACTGCTCGAGTGGTTGTTACGATTGCATACTATATACATGATTTTGAGGAGGAAAAAAATATGAATAAGCAAAGGGACAAACACATTCAAGTGGACCTATCTAGTCTACTAATAGTTTTGGGTAACCTAGCCAAAAGTATTAGTGAAAAGTTTTGAACCACATTGAATTTTCTTAAAGCATAGGGGAACTAATAAACAAAAGAGACATAGAACTTTATTTATATTAATTATGGGTAGCTATCGCTTTATCGAAACTCCTTTCATCGAACGTATCATTTCATCGAATTTCATTTCATCGGAAGCTAATTTCCACGTGCAGAAGTTATACTTTTTTGGTGGTGTCAGGTCTAACCTAACCTAACCTACGTAACCCATGCATAAGATAACCTGAAAACAATAAGGTTACAGCAGAAATTAGCTTTCGATGAAATTAAATTCGATGAAATGATACGTTCGATGAAAGGTGTTTCGATAAAGTGATGAAATAGCATTAATTATTAATTCTAACAAGGTGGTTTCACTGTACTACAAAATACAATTACTTATACGAGAATAAATTGCCGTCACTTGCATAGAAAATGTGGTCAGGCTCGATTACGTTAAACTTGCAGTTTCAATAACCGACAGCATTTCTTTTTAGATAAAATAACAAGATGTCGGCACACATTTCTATTTTAATTTAGGTTTGGTTTAGCTTCGCTTTGTCAGCTAAGTAAAGACCTTCTGCGGGCTTAACATGCGTGGACGATATAAAACTTGACAGGTGCTAGGGAAATGAATACATCTAAGACTTAACGCTTAAGGTTTAAAATAAAAAGGTCTCGTCCTGACTTTTATTACCATTTATTACTATGCGACTATACCGATTTTCACTTTTTTTCAGCGATTTTATCAAGACGGGACACTCTTACGTTAGAATATGGAATAGATGTATTAATTTCCCTAGCACCTGTCAAATTTTATCTCATGCTTGCATGCTAAGCCCGCTGAACTTAAAGGGCAACAGACTAGGTAACAGTCCACCGGCAATCTCAACCCTGCCGGCCGAAATCTATGCAGAAATTGAAGGAAATTTGTGACGTTCTCAGTATAAAGGGACCTTATGGAGGCAGGCGGTTACGACGTTTTTAGAACTGTTACCATAGTATTTGTATAGTTACAAGAACAAGAAGAGCGTAACTGCCTTCCTCCATAAGGCCCCTTTATACTGAGAACGTCACATTTGGCGGGAAACCGGTAATGTATGTTCTATACGATGAACTGACGGCCACTATCGGCCGGGGGACTGTTCGTTTGTGTTCCCCTTTAAACACGTGTAACAATCAAAGTCGGCAACGATAAAATTGATAATCGTCCTCTACGATAAGGCGATAGCAGGAAAAATATCAAAACAGCACATATGCGCCCTTGAATATCACGTGTGATGTGACTTTTAAAGTACACTTTCCTAGTGCTTATCAGCTATCCAGCGGGCTTAGCATGCAAGCACGAGATAAAATTTGACAGGTGCTAGGGGAATGAATACGTCTATTCCATATTTTGACGTAAGATTAACGCTTAAGGTTTAAAATAAATGTGTCCCGTCTTGATAAAATCGCAATAAAAATGTGAAAATCGCCAAAGTAGTTTATTAATAAAAGAAAATAAAAGTCAGGACGAGACACTAATTTTAAACCTTAAGCGTTAAGTCTTACGTTAGAATTTGAAATAGATGTATTAATTTTACATGTCAAATTTCATCTAGTGTATACATGTTAGGCCCGCAGTCGTAGCAACGTTTGAAAGTGGAGATAGAATAGTCGAATACGTTCGGTAAGTACCTATGTAGGCCGCTATGTAGGTAAAGTATACTCGTATCGTATTCGTCACTTTTGTGATGAGTAAAGCACATATTATTTCATAAAAAAATATTTGTTTACAATGCAATACGAAACAAAAATTCAAACAAATTTTCTAAAAAGTTTACAAAAAAAATATAGAACTCTTGAAAATGAAAAACGAAAACGAATACCCATTTAACCAATTTATTGTTATTCGAGTTTTTGGCACTAAATGTTTTAATTATATCAGATCAACACGTGCAGACTTGGCATGGCGACAGACCCAGGAATAGCACTCCGTCAAAACAGACTCGTAAACTTATCTTTAACTTTATGGTTATGGCCGTAAAAGCTTTTCTAATTACTAACTAATTCACTGAAACATTAGAGACAAAGAGGTAATGTGGGGGAAACTTAAATCCTAGGATCCCTAGGCTGCCTTTCCATAGAAGCGGAGACGAGCGGAGCAGCAGGAGAGTTGTTGGTGAAATTCGACAGTAATCTTGCGATCGAACAACGTGGCTAAGTGCTTACTACTACTATGGACCGGGTACAATTATAATAATTGTGACGTTCTCAATATAAAGGGACCTTATGAAGGCCGGCGGTTACGCCGTTTTTAGAACTGTTACTATAGTATTCGTATAGTTACAAGAATACGAAGAGCGTAACTGCCTTCCTCCATAAGGTCCCTTTATATTGAGAACGTCACAATTTATTTTCATATGTTACTTTTTGTCTCCTCTTCGGAAAAATTTATTTTTACACGTTGTTATTGTAAATATTCAATCTTCTTCAATCTAACTGTGGACTACACGTTACTGCTTGCATAATTTTAATTACTGATGAAAAAAATAAAAGCGTGGGAACAGAACTTATTAAACATAAACGAACGAATTTTAAACGAAATTACACCAGAATAATTATAAAAGTATTGACAGCAGGATCGCCGGTCGAATGTGTAGTTCAATTGTAAATAGGATCACGGACGTATCGGTGGGCGCGTCAGCGGCACGCAGGCGCGGCGTGCGCGTGACGTCAGCGAGGCGCGCGTCACCTCACCGCCACTCACGCGCAGACCAACCGCGACCTTATACCCTACATAATACAGAGTTGTAGTATCTACGATGTAATGCAATCCTGTATTTTTCCACGTGAATGCATAACACGTGGGAGCTTCGTGAATTTAGCGTCGGTTGTATGTACATTCGATGCCAACAACACAAAAAGGGGTCAGTTTCGGTATATAAATTATAAGTCTAGCGCTCAAAGCCTTAGATTAGAAGTGATAATACCTTTGTTTTGATCACCAGTTGATATAATTTTTCAAAACTGATAAGTACTTCTTTGATAATGGGTTTGGTATTAAATTACAATTGCTGAAAGGCGTGCGGAATGTCCTGACTCGTTATCAGTGTGTGTGTCGTTTATCAACGGACGCGGAGGCTATATAAGGCGGCGGCGCGAGCGCACAGCGCTCATTGCGGATCGCATGGGCACACTAAAAACAACAACACTGGAACTAAAACAAATGACTAAACCACATGACTAACACATGCAGTAGTGAGACTTGTAGAATTAAAAATGATTTAACTGCCAAGTAAAAGCCATTGAACCTAACGAAAGTCCCAATTAATCAACTGAGGATATCCCATTCATTGATGCAACTAATCCATTTCCAATTGACTGCAAATTGTTTGTAAACATACCTTTGAAGGTCTTTGACGATATAAGACCACACGTTGATGATAACGAATCTAATAAACAAACGCTTAATCTTCCAAATCAGGTAGCCCATGAGTCATTACGCTAGGATCAGAAGGGGTCAGCAATAGTAAATAGGGGGCAATCAGCAATCAGAAGCTATCAAAACGATCATGTCTGGAAGAGTCGGTCATTTACATAGATGACGCATTGGAAGGGAATGGGCAGATTTCAAAAGGTATTCCCAGGTTGTTGGTGAATTCCTCGTACTGATGCTTTCATATTCCTTTTCTCTTATACCCGTAACAGACACTCGAACTTGGTCCGCGCCGGACAACGGATTTGGTGTTGATCCGAAGACTGCTCTACAGACGGCCGGATCTGGTTCGGACCAAGTTCGAGCGTCTGTTACGGGTATTAAAGTATTGAGTTACATTACACGTCAGTCTAGCTCCTTTAAAACTCTTGCGTCAATGATGGGTTGCATAAGTTTCTTTAATGATCGGTGCATCAATGTGATTTCTTAAGTACATTGTTAAATACTAACTCGAACTTCACAAAGAGTAAAATTATAAACCACACGAGGTACATGCCGGAACATGTTACGTGATTAAGACTGTTTGGTATGAGTCAGACAACAAACTAGTGGATAGACATTTTACCCTTTAGATGTGGTTTGTGGATTGTTTCTCACAGTAAAACACGACAATGCTTGGGCATCTTGGAATGTTTGTTTAATAAAGAATATCAAATTGACCATTAAGTGTGGCAATCTTACAGAAGGATAAAGTATTTTCCGGATGAGTTCATTAGATTGATTATCAAAGTAATTGTTTACTAACAAAAATAATTGATATTTAATTGAGTTATTTAAAAGTTAAATATTCGTATTAGATTGTCGCTTCCATTCCAAGTACGGATTTAAAAACGGAAAATTGTGTTGCTTTCACGCAGTTAGGTATATCGATATCTAACCATTATATTTTTTTATACATCAATTGTGTCGTGTGTAGAGATTTCTCGAAACATCATCAATGAATGCTATTTCTTCAACTGCATTGCCGATACAATAACGCAATCACTCCATATTGTTCTGCTGTGACGCACCCGATATGGGTATAGGTGCAGGCTTAGTCATGTTCAGGTGCTTGCAAAGACATACAATTCTTTGTTTAGCAAGTTATGTTGCTTGCAAATGTAAATATAATCGAAAGAAATGCATTAAATAGCAAAATTCAGTTGAATCTTCGAGATCTCAATAAAAAATCATTTAGTAGTTCGGGTTAGGAAGAAAAGAAGCCGCAATAGATTATCCAAAGATGCAGGTTGTAGGTAGTTTACTTTCGGAAACTATTACCACAGATTAAATATGAGTTACTTTGTCTATTAGGTACTTAAAATTATAGAGGTATAGGCGGTAAAAATAACGGTTGCCTCGTGGTGTAACGGGGCTTTAGAATTAAAATCTTGTTTTGTATCAAGAGCCAATTGTGGTGTTTGTGTGCTGTTCGTAACTTTTAAAATTACTAGCGACCCGCCCCGGCTTCGCACGGGTGGTAGAGCAAATACGCTCCTAAACCTTAAATAAAACCTTCCTCATGGATCACTCCATTCCATCCAAATGGTAAAAACCGTATGAAAATCCGATCCTACTGATCTTTGAGTTTATCGCGTTCAGACAGACAAACAGACGCTTTCATCATCATCAATACATATTATCATCGTAATCATCCCAGCCAAAAGACGTCCTCAACTTCCAATGAGTGTAATAAAAAACGGTCTTGCACTTATTATAGTTTCGCTTGTAGCATAAAGAAACAGCGTCTGCGATCTGCGCTCTAAAAGCCGCGTACGTTCGTTTGTGTGTCAATGTTGCCGTGACGTCACGTGACGCGCACGCAGCGACCGCGTGCTGTCACGCCCCCGGCGCGCGCGCTGCGTTCTGAGCGCCGGCCAACACCCAGTGTTGCCAAACCATTACGTCTAGGGTCATCGGTTCTCTTCGGAATTCGGTTTGGAATACGTTAGCGGGGGATTTGGTGATGACCTGTTTTTTAAATCTTTCGTATTGAGCTTCAGTAATAGTAATTTGTATGAATTTTTGAGGCGCCGTTAAAAGCGAATTGAATTTGATTTATTTTTAGTTCTGTCGCTGCTGGACGTTAAATATGGATAGATATACTATTAAGGTACTATGGTTTGGTATTAATGTATGTTGCAGGTGCCATGTATGACTTGCTGATACCATATCGGCAAGGGTGTCAAGTTAGGAAGTTAAGATTACACGTCAATAACACGTGTAGGTAGACTGCTTTCAATATTATAATATCTAATATTGATACATCTGTTAAAACTTCTCAAGAAAAGCCGTTATACTCAGAAGAATTCGAAGTAATCGGTTTTGCATGAAATATATCTTAGTCTAGCATTATCTATAACTATGCAAGTAATTCGCTACCAACCTGCTCTTACACACTACACACAAACATTCTCGTATACACAAACACACACACACTCACTCCCACACACACTTATAGACACACTCACACACACTTGGTTCTGGAGTAAATCTTTTGAGTATCCTTAGTCTTACGAAATGAAATGCCAAAGTATTCCTTTTTTTTTTTAAAGTATAACTTAATAATTTGTTTTTCACTGTACTATTGTTCGTTTAAGTTCACTCTGTAAACCTATTCTGTAAACCGGCTCACAGGGCTCCAAGATACAGGCGCCGCCTAGTTTGGAGTCCAAGGGACATTTTCTGTATGTATTCTTGTGCTTGGTCTATCAATAAACTTTCTTTATCTTTATCTTATCTTTAATTAGTACGAAACCATACTTCTTATTAATTGTTGTATTTTGTTTTCGCTGCTTTTAATGTGACTGAATACTTGTATTGTTGGCTACAAATTTCCGAGTTGATGAGTTCCACAAATGTCTTAATGATTCTACCAAAGTCAATGACGTTATATATTTAATCCTTATTGCACAAACAAATTTCAAGAACAAAAGTTGTCATTAATGACGTTAATGACGCAGCGGTAAATTTTGCTTGTGACAGGTGAGGTGACGCTGACCGACGTGACGTTGGCAGAAGACGGTTGACCGCATTTTCGTTTAATTGCCTCTTTCATAAAACGTCAACTTAAAACGTGAGCTTCAAAGGACATTGATAGAGTTTTCAAAGATTGAGTCCAGAAGGGGGAGTGCCTGCAAAGAGCTCCTTGACTTTAATTTGTATCTCGAAAGAATATACTTATTAAAACCGGAGATGTTTGGTTTAAATACTGTTAACCTAAGGAACATAATACTATATGGTTATGCTGGACAGACAGCTCGTCAACATTCTTTTATAATTAAATGTAAGTACAAACTAGATAAGTCTGTTTTACCGTTTGGCGGTATCTTTCAAGTCACTACATACACACGTGACGTTCTCAGTATAAAGGGACCTTATGGAGGAAGGCAGTTACGCTCTTCTTGTTCTTGTAACTACACGAATACTATGGTAACAGTTCTAAAAACGGCGTATCCACCTGCCTCCATATGGTCCCTTTATACTGAGAACGTCACATGTTGCGACCACACCCGTCCTCCTTCTGTTCGTAACCTCTTGTTGCCTCGCCACATATTTTGGTGGAATTTTTACTTAATTTACATTCGAGGTTATGGTTTTATTTAACTTCTAAACTTTAATCGTACCTATACATGTCTTAAGAAATATGTACTTTGGTTAGTATTTATACATATCCACAAAAAAAAACAAATAACAAAGTGTCAATAAAGGACTAATGAAGACTAATGATTAGATTCATGATTGTCTTCTACCTTCCAATTTCCAAGTGTATTTGTAAATAGTAGCGAGATAAAAATAGAAGACTAATAGCATATAATTGTAAGAAGCAAAGTCCACACCGAGTGTAAAACTGCAAACAGACTATGGTAGGTAATCCAAATATAAATTTTCCATACAACATCCCACACATAAAATTAAGTCAGGACGACTCCACTATAGACTTTGATAATATGTGTTAGGAGTTAAATTTGGATGGATATTTATGCCGATTTGTTATGCCGCTTTTGAACCACGTTCCAATGTCAAACCACGTTGGTTCCCGTTACTCACGCGCACCGATTCCGCTAAATATACAAATTTTATGTTATGTATAGGTACCATTGAACATTTTACAGTGTCTATCAAATATATAGAAAGAAGCATACAGTGGCTATCAAATATATAGAAGCATACAGTGGCTATCAAATATGTAGAAGCATACGGTGCTTGAAATTATTAGATCGGGGCAAAAGTGTTTTCGTATTTTTCGTACAAAGGAAAAACAATTTTTTAAGTTATATTTTTTTATTAATTTATAATATGTACATGCCGTTTTGATCGATGACTTGTTGCCATCTTGTGGGTAGTGCCATGATTCCATTGCTGTAGAAATTCTGAGATTTTTGATTAAAAAAATCTGACAGGTAGTTTTGACAGTGTTCTATTGATAAGTATTAACTTTATGCTTCCTAAAGAATTTTGAAGTGACCGAAACAGGTGGAAATCCGATGGAGCAAGGTCGGGGCTATACGGTGGATGCATCAACACATCCCAGCCAAGCTCTCTCAATTTTTGCTGGGTGGCTATAGATGAGTGCGGTCTGGCGTTATCATGATGAAAGACTACGCCCTTTCTGTTTATTAACTCCGGCCGGTTTTTCTCAACGGCTTCTTTTAATCTCATGAGTTGCTGGCAGTAGAGGTTAGAATCGATAGTTTTACCCGGCGGCAAAAGCTCATAGTGGACAATTCCTTTCCAATCCCACCACTTTGTTCCGAGTTAAGCCGGGCTTTGCCACTATTTGTGGACCTTGTCCACGCTTCGACCACGATCTTTTTCGGACGTTCTTATCGTAAGTAATCCATTTTTCATCACCCGTAATCAACCGTTTTAGAAATGGTTCGGATTTACTTCGTTTTAACAATAAATCGCAAATTGAAACACGTTGCATTAGGTTTCTTTCAGTGAGATCGTGTGGCACCTAAATATCGAGCTTTTTCTTGTACCCAGACGTTTGTAAATGACGTAACACTGTTTTGTGATCAATATCCAGTTCTTCAGCAATGTCGTAACTACTAATATGTCGATCTTGCTCCACTTTTTCATAGATGGCATTGATTTTATCAGTAACAGGGCGTCCAGAGCGAACCTCATCTTTCACACTAAAATTTCCAGACTTACAACGTTTAAACCACAATTGTGCTACTCTTATTGATACCGCATTAGGTCCATAAACCGCACAAATTTTATTCGCGGCATTAGTCGAATTTTTGCCTTTTTTGTAATAAAATTTTAAAATGTACCGAATTTCTTCATCTCACACGTCCATTTTGATAGCTCAAAAACAATTGAAAAATGCCGGGAACCAGTTTTTTTTTTAATTTTATTGTATTTCAGAATGTTCACTTTTAATGGTATTGAAACCAGCCAGGTACATTTAGTATAGACGAAGAGGTTTGATTACAACTTATACGGTCCGAATACGAAAATACTTTTGCCCCGACCCTATATGTACCCTCTCTAATGCCGTATACTTTTGGCCATATTCAAAGGCGACATTTTGCCTTAAGTACTACTTCCTGTTTTTTAGCATACATAATTAATTATACTTCGACCCAGAATCTACTTGTAAGTACGTAATAAAATGCTCAAGATAACCAGAAACAACTCTAATTGAACAAACAAATTTTCAGTGTAATAATAAAACCGCGCAAGTGAGAGTCGGACTCGCGCACTGAGGGTTCCGTACACATAAAAAAAAAAGCTATATTCAGTAAGTAGGCCGCACGGGCACAGTTATACGTCAAAATCTACCAGCGCTTCCCAAGAGGAGACCACTGCTGAGAAGAAGCGCCGCAAGAAACTCAACAGTTAGTAATTTAGCCGGTTTTTAGTATTTGTCCAGCAGTGGACAGTACGGGCTGATAATGATGACGAATGTTGATGTATTACCGTTTTAACGATAGAGCAAATACAAGAAATACATTTGTGTATTAAATTTAAACTTAAACGGTCTAGTATATTCGAAGCAAATTAGTTGTGACAGTACAATTGCAAATGAAGAACTTCGTAAGTTACTTTAAATACCATAGACTTCTTATAGGTTTTACAGTATATATAAAGTATAGGTAAGGAACTATTTTCCGTATTTTTTTCAAAATTTTAGGCCTAGTAGTTTCGGAGATAAGGGGGGGAATGGTAAGTTTTCGCCTATTTTCTTAAATAACTTCAAAACTATTTATTTTAAAATTATAAAAAAAATATATCTGAGATTCTCACAACTATCCCTTTCATTTGATTTGTCACACAATATGGTTTGTAAAAGTTTTTTTAAATTTTTTAATTTAAAACCCCCAAAATTGATCGAGGCCACTTTTGGGGGTTAAATTAGAAAATTATTTATTACACGTCCGTGTTTGGGTCACTAATCTACATATTTGTACCAAATTTCTGGGTAGGTACTCAATCGGTCCAGTAGTTTTGGAAAAAATTGGCTGTGACAGACACACGAGTGATCCTATAAGGGTTCCTTTATTTTCTTTTGAGGTACGGAACCCTAAAATGAGCTGATGATATGAAATTGCGTGCTAGTATTTAACATTTATTTTAGGAATAGTTACCGATAAAAATTAGTAACTGTCCGTTTGCATATTTTTATTACTAATTTCTGCATGTACCGTGAGTAAATAAACACCAGTATGAAATAACTAACTGTTGCTATCGCGGCCTAACGTAAACAAAACTGTTAAAGCAGAAATATTGTACAATACACAGCCTTGTCGACTTTCCGGTGTCAGTTGTAATAAATAACTAATAAATAATACATATTAGAAGTATCTGCGCATGCGCAGTTGCAAGATAAATGTTTCATTGTGATCAACATGCGTCATTTTATTTGCAATGAAATAGTATAAAAGAAAAAAATACGTTTTTTGAACACCATGTAGCAGCATGAAAAGTTTGAAAATAATTTATAAAATAAAGAAAACAACATAATTTGGTAGTCTTCCATTCCACCATGAGAGTACCTATAAAGATGTAAATTACTAAGTAGCAAGTTTGAAGCAAAGTAGGAAATTTGAGAAAATATAATGCTAGTGTATATGTGACAATTCACAGTGTAACTGGATGTGTGTATTGTGTTACAAAGTGTAGTAAGTAGTGAGAAGTCATTTGTGAAGTTCTCAATATAAAGCTGGCCATACACTCTGGGGTGTACCTAACAGGTTTGCCTGTACAGTTCAACTTTACAGGTAAACCGGAGCGTGTATGTGACACAACTGTGCAGGTATGTCTTCTACTCAGCTCGAGTTTACGAGTGCAATTCAACTGCACAGGTAAAACTGCGCAGGTATACCCTAGAGTGTATGGCCAGCTTAAAGGGACCTTAAGGAGGCCGGCGGTTACGCCGTTTTTAGAACTGTTACCATAGTATTCGTATAGTTACAAGAATAAGAAGAGCGTAACTGCCTTCCTCCATAAGGTCCCTTTATATTGAGAACGCACATTTATATTTCGTATTAAAAACCCGGACCGGTGGGCTAGTATAGCTACCAAGGGGTGCCGCAAAATAGACGTAGACGAGGCCTAACGGAGATGGTGGGACGACTTGGACGCATTCCTTAGCAACTGGCCGGAAGGAGCACTAAATAGGGACTCCTGGAGGTCAAGGGAGAGACCTTTGCCCAGCCGGGGAACACTCATGTAAGCTAAGAAAAAAAAAACCGGACAAGTGCGAGTTAAACTCGCGCACAGAGGGTTCCGTACATAATTCCATAGGTCCATAAGTTTTTTTTTAAATTTGACCCAAATTTATTTGTGGTAACTAAATACCATAGACTTCTTATAGGTTTTCCTGTAATGTATTAGGTAAAGAACAATTTTCCGTATTTTTTCATGTTTTTTTCAATTTTCTAATTTACCCCCCAAAAGTGGCACCAATATTTAAAATTTATTTATTTACGTTACACGTCCGTGGTTGAGTCACCGACTTACATGTGTGTACCTTTCAACTCAATCGGTCAAGTAGTTTCGGAGCAAATTAGCTGTGACAGACGGGCAGACAGACACACGAGTGATCCTCTAAGAGCCTGCGCAAACCGGTGGAGCGCAGCGCAGATCACTTTAAATTTATCAATGTATATTCTTCCCTATTTTAGTTACAATAAGGTATAAATTTGAATGCTCTGAGACCGACCTCGGAGCATCACGGGGGATTTCTACTCTGCGGCTGCGGCTCTAAATTTATACCTTATTGTAATTGAAATAGAAAAGAATATACATTGATAAATTTAAAGTGATCTGCGCTGCGCTCCGCCGGTTTGCGCCGCTTTTTCCTTTTGAAGTAGGTACGGAACCCTTTAAAGCTATTGTTACAAAGTAAGGTAATCTGTGGTTATTGTTTTTTAAAACAATAACTTTAACGCGTAATCCCATGACTCACCATCGACACACTCAAGCGCATGGCTCCATGCAGAACTCGTGTAAACAAAAGGGTATTTTTCTGCATTATTGCAGATAGCGCTATCTCATCCTGCCACAGCAATAATTGTTGAAACCTTGTGATATATAAATTGTACTTCATTTTTAAATAAACACGTGTTGCTACAGCCCGATTGATGATAGTTATACTTGTAAACTGTCATATGTGACGTACTCAATATAAAGGGACCTTATGGAGGAAGGCAGTTACGCTCTTCTTATTCTTGTAACTATACGAATACTATGGTAACAGTTCTAAAAACGGCGTAACCGCCGGCCTCCATAAGGTTCCGTTATATTGAGAACGTCACATATTATTATGGTATCTTGGGAATGAAGGGACAAGCATTTTACGAAAATTAACAACAAGTATTCAACAAAGATCCGAGGAATCTGAAACTAATGTTTGGACCATTTATTTTTCTTGAGCAAGACTGTATGTAGAATGTAAGTTACACAATGCACTTTTGAATAAATCAGTCGCAATCTGCGGCATAAATGACTTCCAAATGCAACAGGTTCATTGAAATTCACTAACGGTAAACAGAACAACCGTTGCCGCAAAACATGATTTTTTAGTGATTTAGTAACCGGGTAATTCTCATATCGTTTCAACCGCCCGTCACAGCCGTGGCTACTAAATTGACGATTTTCTAAGGAAAAGCTATTGATAAGAATTGTAAGCGGCGATTCTGAATTCTAGAGAATAGCCGCAAATGACAATCGAATCTACAGGAAAGCCCAAAGCCGTCAATAATGCGACCACGGTTGTGACGGCGGCGGAAACGCTCGTGAGAATGACCCAACCATTAAAAGTCGCTAAAGTAGTATTATTAGTAAAAATATACTCGTTTCGTACCTACCTATTTGGTTGAACGAAAAATATCGTGTTTTAGAAAATAAATAGAAGTGGTTGAATGCAAAAAAAAATGCTCCTGAAATAAAATCAGTGACGATAACCACATGAGACATGACATTAGTAATATTTCCTCGAGTGCTATAAATACTGTGACAGAACCGCAAAATGTAACTGCACACTAAAATGTATAGAGCATTAATATTTGTATCGACAAAATAAAAAAAAAAAAAGAAACATAAGTACGTGATGTCTTTGTATATAGTAAACTCATCGAATTCCGAGACTCGCTCAATTCCATGGTAGCAGTTCTATAATCCGCCATAGATCCCAGCAGGTCGAATCTGGGACCTAAAATACACCCTGTATGTATTTGCCTTAGCCTATTTAAAGGTATAAGGTCATATTTCAGTTCCTAGATTCTATTAGCAGGGTTCAATGGCGGATTATAGAACTGCTACCACGGAATTGAGCGAGTCACGGGATTCGTGGAGTTACCCTAGATAATTAAAAGTGCCTGGGAGACCGAGCGTGTCGTCGCTTGGGTCGAAACCGAATTTTCATCAATTGTCTATTCAAAAAAAAAAACCGATCCATAGCTGGGGTTCGAACCCGTCCCATTGGCCTTTCGGGTACGAAACGAAACCCTAAAAAATTAACTGAGAGGTTTGGTTAACCCATCTTGCCGGTAGATACTGAAGGTGAGGGGCTGAGGGCGTCAACTCCGTACCTATTTAATACGATACTCATAAACGGTTTAATATTTCACCTTCTACATTCGACTCGCGAATAAACAGTTAAATAGCAAAACTAGTGTGACATGACACAGATTGAAAACTGGATTTGTGATATTAACATATTTGGCTACATACATTCGTCTACGCGTTTAATGTTTATACGTCTTGCTAGCCTTTGACTACAAATTTGGTCGGATAGAACACGCTTAGTATTATTTTAAAGTTGTCAGAATGTGCTACCTCTAAGTACTAACCAATTTGATTGAAATTTTGAACGATGGTATTTTAGATAGATAAATAGGACCAAGGCTTCGAGCAAAGTCATTAGAAAATACAAAGTTCTGAAAATGAAACACCCAGAGTGCATACTTAGTGCGTGTCAGTTTTACTGGACTTAATTTTTTACGTGATGTAACTACAAATTATCAGTTTTCGGATTTTTTGCTTTACTCGTGCTCTAAGACATTGCTTCTTGCTGAACTTGATTCTAACTGCCGCACCCAGAGACGTCAATTAAGTTTTAAGTTTCATTAAAGTAGCTGCTGTCACCTTCTTTGCTATAGCAATAGAATAAGACGCAGCAACTTTAATGAAACTTAAAAATTAATTGACGTCTCTGAGTGCGGCAGTAAGTCAACGGGAAGTATAGTAAGAATTTTATAAAATGTCGGAATCCACTTGAGAGCTAATCTTTTCAACAATGGTATTGTTTCTATTGTGTACTCCAACCGCAAATCATCGGTGCACAATGAAACGAAATAAATAACAGTCTTCAACAATCTTACTTATACCCTAAAGGTTTTGCTTCCCTTGAGATTCCCTTGAATATGCGGCATAAACTGCCGTATCTTTTGATTGCGTTGACTTAGATGTTTGATTTTTTCACTGATCCAAGGGATTGCAGACCTAAGTATTTGATTTTAATTTCTACTTGATACCTTCACGCGTCCCTGAGAAAAAGGGTCTTGACAGACACACAGACGGACAACAAAGTGATCCTATAAGGGTTCGTTTTTTTTCCATTTGAGGTACGGAACCCTAAAAAAGGTCTATGATTCACTTTAATTCGCCATATACCCCACGGCAACTCCAATCGGGCTAAGTAAATGCAGAATAACATCTGTCGTAAATTAAACTAACACATTGGTTACAAGAAAACAGCTGTTAAGTTACTCAGCACCAGTGATCGGAATAGATAGAGTATATTTACTTAAACTTGACGCTTGTTCATTCATGCGTGAGTGAGATGGGAACACATTATTGAATGAACATGCATCAAGTTTAGGTAAATATACTCTACCTATTCCGATCACTGCTCACCACTCACCGCAGCGTCAACGTGATAGTCAACGCGATCCACTTCATTATCCTTTAAAGGCAATTTTTTTTAACGTGTGTTCTTCAAGTTACCTGCATTTTTCTGCAGACTGATCAGCAACCTGATTTTTGTTTTGAACAAAATATAGTAGTCTATGGTTAGTATCTAAAGTGGAGATGGACTGGCATGGAGTCTTGGAAAATCCTGGAATGACCCACGGAAGTTTAATAATAGGGCGGTTTTCAAAAAAAGTGTACATCGTTAAAGACAAAAATTAAGAAATTTTAACATTTCCAGTGTGTCACGAAAATTAGTCATACATTAACCCCCTTACTAATAAACGTTGAGTAACGGCTGAGTAGTTATACAATGATTTGTCCTTATCTGTCGAATTCAAATGTCACAATGACAGATAAGGACAAAGCATTGTATAACTACTCAGCCGTTACTCAACGTTTATTAGTAAGGGGGTAAGTATCGTTAATTTTCGTGATGCAACTGAAAAGTTACCGTTTCTTAATTTTTGTCTTCAACTAATGTACACTGTTTTTTTGATAAAAACGACCAATAATATGTTCAGTCAGAGTTCAATTAAATTATTAATTTGTAATTATTTTCGTACGAATTCGTTAGTCAATCAATGGCTGTACCTGTTAACGGTACGTTTTGTTCTGAACTAAAAGCTACATAGACACCTCTTTTACGTCATCGCGGTGCTGGTCACTTGACAGTCCAGCTCGAAGGAGTGCAGCAGAGTAATTAGAATTTCTTTAACTTTGAACCTTATGTTAACTGCCAATAAAATACTGTAGTTTTTTACCAGCCGCATTACTTTGGGTAATTTAATGTCCCTGGAGTGTCTGTAGAAATCTGCCAAAAAGTACAGAATGACAGGCAAACGCACATAAATGTGTCAATACTATACATTTCTTTGATTTCTGTTGTTGATAAAATGATAACGTTCTCGTAATGTCACTTGTTTAGACTGGATAGGTAATTTAGGGTGACTCGACTTATATGTATATAGATGCGTTGTTTCCAAGTAACTAAATTGAATCCACCCCCGCCTTTTCTCACGCTGAGTTCGGCAGATTGGTGACGATTCCGTGTACGGAGCGGATTCAACGTATTGTATAATATTGGGCGGCGCGTGGGTTTCGAAGTAGTTTTGCGCAAAGGGCCACGCTTCCCTTTCGTACAAATTCAAACGTTACAGATACGCCATATTATTCATCATGCGAAGCTTATTCTTTGACGTATTGTATTATGAATTAGACCTAACTTCGGGCACAGAAATATAAAGCAGTAGAGAAACTACGAACAAACGTTCGAAACGTCGCACTCAACACGCACGCTCAACCATTCGTATCGACGCGACACCCGCCACCACCCGGCCACTTAAAAGCACTGCCATGTCCGCTTAGAGGTCTCGTTGAGACTGCGTCTGTGTGAGTGCGACGTTTCGAACGTTTATTCGTAGTTTCTTTAGTGCTTCAGCTATATTTATTCTGTGCTTCGGGTTTATTTAGTATGGAAATCAAGAGGCCTGGCGTTAAGCTCCACAAACACTCCAGCGCAGCAACACTACTGTTTACACCGCAAATAGCGCGTTACGTCACACGACACGCAACAGGCGCGTGCGACGACCGACGCGCTACAAGAACGTAAAATGTTATAACAGAATTGACCTTTTTTTGCTAACAATAAGGTTGCATACACAGGAACAAAGTTGATACGACGTTTTAGCTTAAGGTAGTGTACCGTCCCTGCAAGTTCCATTCAAGGTCGCTCCATCAAATTTGTACCCTATTAATAACAAGAAGCCATTTTATAGATAGAGATCGAACGTGGACATGCAACAGGAAAATGGTTATGGATTTGAATATTAGTCAGGTCAAGAGTACCTATATTGGGGAAACCTGCTGTCATCAGGACTATGCATGCAGTACAGTCACGAACGTTAATTTGGGACCCATTTCAAAAAATATTGCTTGAAGTTGTCAATGTCATTAGTGATGCCACGTCATTAGTAACTTACAGGAAACTCCACCTTATTGTTGTAGAATGTCAGATTGACTTTGAACCTAAAGTGGGTCCCAAATTAAAGTTCGTGACTGTATATACCTAGAATTCGTTTCTCGCAATTCACTTGTCTTTCATTCCCATTATAGATTTTCTGAAAACTTTGGGTTGCAGTTTGTTAAAGGTTTGGAATGAAGTGTTTCGTCGTATTTTGCTACCCGCAAATTGGCGCTCGTTGATTGTCCTCAACAAGTATGACTATCGTCCAAAAATTAACAACCAGGTAATAATCACATCATCATCATCATCATCATCATCAGCCTATAGTAGTCCACTGCTGGACATAGGCCTCTCCCATTGCACGCCAACGAGCACGATTCGTGGCCACTCTCATCCAGCCCTTGCCAGCCACCTTGCGAAGATCGTCGCTCCACCTAGCCTGAGGGCGTCCTACACTACGTTTGCCGATTCGTGGTCTCCACTCAAGAACACGATAACTCCAGCGATTATCGGTTCTGCGGCACAAAAATAATAATAATAGATAATAAATCAACTTGGGGGACAGGGCCAGCACAAGTGATCCGCGAATGGTTTATCGCTAGGATTTCCCTTTCTAGCTGGTCTGTAATGATAGAGAAGCACTGAGCGACAAAACAAACGAGAAAATACAAGATGTGCTAGCCACTCAGGTTATTTCATCAAACTATAGTTTCTATAGTTTCAGATATTAAATTAAAATTAAATTAAATTAAATATCATTTATTCCAGGAATTAACCCATAGCAGATTATAAATATCCGATAGTAAATGTATATCTGTGGGACACTAAGGTGGACCAGAACTAGAAAAACATTATTTTTCTCGCAGATGCGTAGATAGATTGTAATGAATGCTCTTATTAAAACCTTAACGAAATTCAAGGGAATTTCGACTTAACTTCTATAT
This sequence comes from Tortrix viridana, assembly GCA_963241965.1. Taxonomy (NCBI): domain Eukaryota; kingdom Metazoa; phylum Arthropoda; class Insecta; order Lepidoptera; family Tortricidae; genus Tortrix; species Tortrix viridana. Next base: position 17,028,233 of record OY725172.1, read on the forward strand.
GATTTCTTGTAACCGGTTTTACATGAACTTAAATACCTTTTAACGAGCCAAACAGTATATACATATTTATACTTCTGACATTCACAGTGTCTGACCTTTTGTTATGTAAAACTCGAGTTGGCAAAACCCGAAACACAATATAAAAGAGAATAGAACTTGGGAAAAACCATGGAAGCCCAAAGGCTACTTATTAAGCAGGCCATACACACTAGGGTGCGCCTGCGCAGTTTCGCCTGTACAGTTGAACTGCACAGGTAAACCGGAGCGTGTATGTGACACAAGTCGCCTGTACAGACGTGGAAACCTGCACAGTTGTGTCACATACACGCTCCGGTTTACCTGTGCAGTTCAACTGTACAGGCGAAACTGCGCAGGCTTACCCTAGATACTGTGTATGGCCAGCTGAAGCAGACCAAGGTTTACCTCTAGACATTTGGGGGTTAAATCAGTAAGTCATACTGATCAACTTTCACTATGGCACCAACCCCGAAATCGGGAAAAAAAAATTGACCATCCCATACATTTTGGCTAGTCAGCTGACGATGTTTTGTATGGGAGGGTCAAATTTTTTTTTGCGATTTCGGGGTTGGTCCCCAAAATTTTGTCGACGAATAAAAATACACCCAGTATATATATATATATATGTTTTCGTCCGAGCGAAGTACGGCTTAAGAATCAACTGGAGGCCTAGCCAAGATGCTTGCGCTAACTTAACTAACGCTACAGGCTCTTAATAGATTTGAACGATTTATTTAATTACTCTAGTAAAATTCCTACCGGATAAAATTGCTACAGTTGCTTAGTAATAAAAGGTGATAAAAGTCAAGGTGGGATACTTAAAAGCCTTAGGTGTTCAGTCGTATATTAGAATATGGAATAGATGTATTAATTCCCCTGGCACCTGACAAATTTTATCTGTTGCACGCAGCTAAGCCCGCTGTTGTAATGCTTCTAGAATACCCGAGCTGTTCTTAATAGCTTCATTAATGAATACGTGGTTCCATCAGACACCATTATTCCCGGACTTTGTACTTCACGCAGTACAGTGTGGCCTAACATCTACAAACAGATGATACTCGCCTAGAGATGTGTCGTTCTCGGAAATTTTCCGAAAGTTTCCGAGAACGGCAAATCTCTATAGTCGCCACAGTACACACAACAGTTGTAATATTGTACCTGCGACACTTGGTTCCGTGTTCCGTTTCTTTCGATTTGTAGCTTATTTTCAACTTTTTACGCATTTCCTGATCATCTTGCGGGCGCGATCTTCAGCCGCCGCCCATGATTTTTCTTACTAACGGTTATTTGGATTCATTTCGTAGTCAATTTATTCCTAAAATTGGGTGTTTACATTAAACCGTTTGGTAAAAATAACATACTAAATAAAACCGACCGACTTCGGGAGCTTCTATTTCTCTTAAGAAATAAAATTGCGCGATGAAGCAGGCTTCTAGATTACTTACGTACTTTTTCCTCTTGGATTCTTGTTATTATAATATTATTTCCTCGTTTACGTCTGATATTTTGCAATTTTTGTTTATTTTCATACATTTGACAATATTGTTATTTTCGTTGTCAAGACAGCGGGCAGAGACAATATATTAGTTTTCATGCTGTACCATGGAGTAAATATAATTGTTTTGCTATAGAAATGCTACCTGGCATCTGTAATTTTGTAATTTTATGAATTTAGAATTAGTAATTAAAAAAAGCTAGATCACCAGGGTATATAAACGCTGGCTCTGACTAGAGCGATCAGTTCTCTCTTCGGTTCCTAAAAAGGAAGTTTGAAATCGGCCTTGTGCGGGGCCAAGTAAGGCCCCGCACCCTAAGAAGCCCTACGTCAAGAAGTATCTTCGTCCTGCTCTTCAAAAAAGTATCTCTACGCTCCGTACCTACTCCTAGTCATTCTACGTGTACTCGCACTTCGGTTGGCGTCTCTAGAAGACTCCACTCCTGCCTACACCTGTGCCTGAGCTCCAAGTTGCGGGCTCCTATCTTCGTGCTGCTTCATTGGTGTTCATCCTGGGCACCCCTACGGACACTCTCCCACCTACGTGACATAACCTTATCCTACCTACCTACTCCCTTCTCCTTCTTACTTCCATCTAATCTTTTACCCTGGTGATTTCTCGTGTTAGGTTATTTTAGTTTATATTCTACCGGTAATTCTGTGAAACATAGACATACGTACTAAGTGTTAAATAAATTTCCTTTTCCTATTATTTTGCTTACTTTCTTTTCTCTAAAGTTTTCTTCAACGTCTGTTACCTGATCTTCTGAGCCTTCGGAAGATCACGTAACACGACACAGTCTGTAGTGGTAACTGAAGTTACCAGAACCAAGAACTAGATTTCATGACAATATTGGCTACTTAGTAAACCTAACAATTTGTGTCAATATATTTGTAAGGCAAGAAGCAGCGATTAGATGGTCCTTCATTTTCAAAATTGCTGACAATAATTTTTTTCTCAAACATGCTCAGAAAGGATGGCATTTCTTTTGAAAAACGAAGACGCGAAGGGCCTCATTTTCTTCCTAGGAGTAAAATAAATGTATGAAAACCCATTTTTGTCCGCTGCGATATTTTTTTTAAAGTGCTGTCCAATGCATACAGGACCAAGAAATAAATCTCATACAGCCAAAGCAACTGCTCGTTTTCGTAGCACAGTGCGTGTGTTTTCTTCTTTTTAATTTTCTGTAAAATTGTCTATGGTTAGAAAAAAAAATTAAAAACAAAATCTTATTGAAATTTAAACGTAGAACTTACTGTTGTTGTGTAAAAACTACAAACATCAAGTCCTCGGCACTTCACGGTATTAAATTTGAATTCTATTGCTGTCAATATTATGTCAAATTCTACAAGTGTGAAATGGTTGAATTGGATCCTTTTCCCTAAGTTACGTCCATTTGTCTACCATAAGTCCTGAAATATCAACATCTCAAATTCAACAGACAAATATAAATACTCATAACAATTACGTTTACAAATTGTCTTAATATGACTAACATCACTTTTAATATTAATTTTACTTTTTACAAATATATTTATATCATTTCCTCACATGTTTGAGAAAAGCATTATATATGCCTCGGCGGAAACGGGGGGATTGCCTGACTCGTATTTTAGCAGGCCTCGCTATTGCTCGGCCTGCTAACCACCTCGTCAGGCAATCCCTTACTTTCCGCGCCTAGGCCATAATGTACTATTTCCTGACAGTGGATCAAAATTCCTGATATGTCAGAAAATGTTTGCCTTCTGGTAACCATGTGGCATCTCAAATTTAATCTCACCCAAGCACGGTGTTTGTTATTTATAAATCGATTGGCTTCTCTTCCGCACTAAAAAGACAACTCAACTAATTTAGATATATTTAAAATAGCTCGCTATAAAATCGTCTAATTTTCCGCCAGCACACAATATTCTTTACTAGATATTGCAAAAGTTACAGAAATGGGTCTGTCTGTCTGTACATATAATGAAGATTATACAATACGATATGGTATGCACCTCACCGACTTCGCATTTTTTTGGAATTAAAAACTTTAGGTTAGACATGAAATCTAGTATAAAATGTAACTATATAATGGAAAGGATTGAACTCCTTAAAATATAGTCTTTACCCCGCCTACGAAGCTAGCGGTCCCGGGTTCGAATCCCGATATGGGCAAATATTTGTGTGATGAGCGCGAGTATTTGTTCCCGAGTCAAGGATGTTTTCTATATTTAAGTGTGTATTTCTCTATTTATGTATGTATATCGTACGTATCGTACGTAGTACAAGCCTAAAGCTAAGTTTGGGACTAGGTCGATTGGTGTGAGATTGTCCCTGATATTTATTTATTATTATTAAATTTACCACTGTAGGTATTAAGCAAGTGTTATACTGTTAAGACTGGTTTGAGGAAACTTAGAGGCTGTATGATGACAAGTCAAGCTTAAAAACTTATAACTTGCCCTAAGTTAAGCAGTGAAAGGGATGGAGATATACAACTACTATAGTTCTATCCTTTCACTGCCTGGATCTTGGCAGGTTTTTGCCACTTCATAATACAGCCACAGATCCTTGTTCCGGGCAGCAGTTTCTGAAGAGGATAAAACATATCGCTACAATAACGGGAGACAGAGACAAGAATTCCCGACGTGTACGTTGGAAAAGCCGTGGGCAAAAGCTAGTAGATGTATTAGATCTATGAATAGACCGGGCGCGGTAACTCTTGGACTTTGCCCTGCGCCCGCGCGTGTTTGCGTTGATTGGGATTAAAATAAGATGATTGTTGACGATTCTGATTCGGCTGATGATTGCGCAGACGCCGTGATTGGGCGTGTTGATTGAAAACGCGCTCAAAATGCCGTTTTCGTGGGAAAACAAGAATCTCATGATTTTTGTATTTACACATTGGAGTAAGCTACATCTATTCCTTGTATTCTATCCTACTAATAATTATAAATGCTACTTTTTGAGAATGTACATTTTCATTTAATCACGTGCAGTTCAGCTAAGGGACTCGGCTGAGATCAGCATTTAAATGGTCCTATCCTAGTTAGATTAGCACATTGGATACTATTTGACCCAGACAATTGGATAGTTCTCGAAGGAAAACGATTAAAGAGTTCTATGCGGAGGAAGTCGCAGGCAAAGACAGGCGACGTACCTACATAAGCGCGTGGAGTGTACAGTAGTGTACTGTAGGTTAAATACTTAAATGTGACGTTCTTAGTATAAAGGGACCTTATGGAGGAAGGCAGTTACACTCTTCTTGTTATTGTAACTACACGAATACTATGGTAACAGTTCTAAAAACAGCGTAACCGCCTGCCTCCATAAGGTCCCTTTATACTGAGAACGTCACAAATAGTATACTTACGTGAACGATTTAAAAAATTATGAAACAACTCACGGGTTTTCTGATTTACTCAATTTGCATGCACATTTCGTCACTAATTGCGAATCGTTATTAATGATCCGTCATTTGTGAGCAGGACTCACCAAAAAGGGCGTAAGTTATTGTTAATTGTCAGGTGCTAATTACTTTTTAAATGGAGTTAGTGTGGAATTTTTTGAGTAGCGTGCGCTGTTGCACGTCTTTTGCCGTGTGACTAGTTGAGAGTTATTTATTTTTTGTATTGGTGGTCAGGTAATTGTTGACTAATGATTATGACACTCATAAATAGGCCAGGTATGTCATGGTTTATCCTGAATTAATATGCAGGTGCGTTTGTCTTTTCATATCAAACAAAGCGACGTATGTGCCGATGAAGGCGCCACGGTCCGTGTAAACGGGCCATCACATTTTACGGGAATAACAACAGGGGGTCTAGCCAAATGTCACACGCTCCGTAGCGTTTCTGTTCGTTTCGTTTTTAAACCAATCGCGTCACTGGTAGATCACGTGATACGATAAGTCAGGTGGTCTACCAATGACGCGATTGGACTAGAGACGAAACGAACAGAAACGCTACGAAGCGTGTGACACTTGGCTATAGGCTCAGATCATTTTCTATTCGTAAATAGATGAAAAAGCTTGTAGTCATCTATAATTATAGATAACAATCACGTTTAGATGTAAAGTTCCAAGATGTGGATAAGTATTTTTGGAGAAGTTTCCATTTCCGCAGCAAAAACCGTCCCATTCTTATGCCCTTACTAATAAACGTTAAGTAACCGCTGAGTAGTTATACCATGCTTTGTCCTTATCTGTCATTGTGACATTTGAATTCGACAGATAAGGACAAAGCATGGTATAACTACTCAGCGGTTACTCAACGTTTATTAGTAAGGGCAGTAATAAAAATAGCTACATATGTGACCTACATAATTATTTTAGACGAATAAACTAGAAATTAGGTGCTGATTGTAACGACTTCGATGTAAATGTAGTGTTTGAAAAAAATCTGAAAGTGAGCCAATTCACGTCAAAGTCGTCGTGGTGAAACCGCGGTGCTGAGGCTTCGTTGAGGAAAACCCGGAAAACAAAGAAATATCGTAAAGCAAATGGCCTACGTGACACTACGCAATTCCTCAAGTCACGAGAAACTGTTATTTAAATTGAATAGAATATACCTACTACTTGTTGGTACCAACGGAAGACCAGCGCTGACATTAGCCAGCTTACGATGAGTTGGTACCATTTCGTGACCTCTAATCGTTTTGTGTGTATTTCTCTGTTCTTTATTTATATCTGTCACGAATAAATGTTTTTCTTTATTTCTTTCTTTCTTTCTTTCTATTTATAACGCTATCTGTCAGATACATTGAATACAATATACTACTTATAGACTACACCTTTTCAGTTTTACCAAAACTAAGACAAACGCCAGAAAACGTGCACCTATGTTATATACTCGTACATACTGTGTGACCATCACAATAGATTTCTCAACGACACAGATATTTTCTCACAATCCCGCGCTTAGTTTAATTTAAAGTATTAAATCTGTACAAGCATTAATATTTTACGATTAATTGTCTGGTTTATGTTGTTTTGTGTTTTCTGTTAAGTCTTATTTAAGTACTTTGCATGCTGAATCTTTTCCTAGTATATGTTGTGTTCACGGTGAGATACATTCAGATAAACATCTGTATCTATGTATAGTTAGCAAATTATGTTACACACTTTGTATGTTTCTGTGTTATCTATCTCCTAAATAAATAAATAAATAAATTATAACGCTATCTAGTCAGATAAATTGAATAGAATATACTACTTATAACGCTATCTGTCAGATAAATTTTAGCTCTGTCCTTTTCTTTCATACGACAAAAAAAAGGAAAGTGATATCTTTAACAGTCGAATAATTTTATCTGGCGAGGAAAATCAGCGGTTAGTATTTCCAAATAACAGCTTAGAAAGCTATGGCTAGAGTTGAAAAATCATTTCAAATTAGGTACCAAGAAACTAGAAGTATAATGCGCTGGCTACCAAACAACTACAAGGGAGGCACCTGAAGAGACGAAAAATTAAGTATGTTTTCATACCACGGGTTGTTTTATGGGTTTTGAATTATCTTATCGTAAAATAACTATTACGTCATTGTTGAACCCAGCTGGAAAACGCCATTATAAATCAGAAGACTCAACTGAAGGATCACTATTTTCTGTAAACAAAACTCGTCAAAATCGGTTGACAATTACATTTACAACTCAAAAAAAAGAGGGTTTATTTACCCTTGAATTACCGACACTCATTTCATAGTGTTTTACTTCACCGAATTTTCATTTCATCGACAGGCATTTCCACGTGCAGGAGTTATAATTTTTTGGTGGTCACAGGTCTAACCTAACCTAACCTAAGTAGCCCATGCTTAAGATAGCCTGAAATCAATAAAGGGTTCCGCAGAAATTACATTTCTGAAATGAAATTCGGTGAAATGAGTGTCTGCAAAACAAGGGGACACATTAAAAGGGTTTTGTATCGTAATTAATATCTTAATTAATATTAAAAATGGCCAAGAGTTTGTTGGTATGTTTTACTTCTTCGCCACAGCGAAGCACGAAGTAAGATTGACTTCTTCTTCTAGAAATAGTTGGTGAAACGGTCAGTGATTATGGATACGTTTTTATCAATGAAATTCCAGAGGGAATGGTAATACTTTTCCGTACCGTACCGTAAGACTTTTCCGAAGCATCACAAATGAGGATATAAGTACTTAGTGACTTATGTTTTCTTACTTACTGTTGCCAATTACAACTAACCACCTGTTTCACAATTGTCAAATAAAGCATATCTGTCACATAAATTTAGCCCTTTCCCTTTCTTACACTTGGAAATAGACAAGGGCTATCTTTATTTTACAGATGAATTTACTTGTCGATTGCGAAATAGGCCCTTATTATCGTTAAATACAAGAACAATGGAAAGAAATACTTGGATTTCAGTAATATAGCCAAATAGTTTTGGCACGTGTTGGAAACGCTGTAATTAACGTTATCGGTATGAAAGTGACATTTTCGCCGCGTGACGTCACGGCCACGTCTCGCGGGCGTGACTAAAACGTGGCCTAGGTGTGACGGCGTCGGTCGTCGACGTCACGTGACGTCCGCTGCTGCTATGCTAACAAACATTGTTGGGTATGTCCATTGGAAGATCTAGATAGTTCGGGTTCATATTTTGCTTACGATGTTTTGCATGGTGGTATGGTATGATGTGATAGTAAAGGTATGGTATGGACATTGCACTTTGGAATTATTGATAAGTAGATGCAGTAATATTTGTTGTTTCTATGTATACTAATAATTGGCAAAAACGACTCTATTACGAATGTCATTAGCACCATTCTGGTTTTGGTATTAGATTTATGGCAATCTTCACACAAACGTTTCTTTGTTTTTTACTTATGCATACGACTTTGCTTGATTCAAATTGCTTTGAGTATTGGTTGTTTTTTTTTTTTTAAGTTTACAAATAGAGGCAACGGCAAGGTTTACAAAACCAAAAAACGTTTCACAAACTGATTCATTTTACAATCATATCATTTGGCAACATTTCAAAATAAAACTAACCTAACCTATAGGGTTCTACACGGTGGTCCTGAAATAAATCCTGAAATACCTATTAACGGTTTCGGAAAAAAAAAACTATTGTCCAGGACACAGACAAAGGACCAGTTGTCAGCACCCTAAAAATTAGGTGTAAATAAAAATTCCTTCGAGGGTACGGACAACTGGGAATTTTTATTCCCATTGCTCACACAGTGGACAACTGCAAAAAAAAATAGCCCAAAAAAAAGCGGATTACAAAATTATGTTTGTGACATGAATCAGTTTGTAAAACGTTTTATGGTAAAATGTCAGGACATCACTAATGTTTAATGCTCTTTTGTTAATTAACTACGAATTCTGTTAACCTTTGTCAATTGGACACAAGCCTTGTCTTTTATTTAGTACTTTCTCTCAAATGTTAGACTGACCTTTTGTCTCAATAAAGGACCCAAAGGTCAAACGCGTTTCATTCCGGGTCTCGTTGTTTCAAGTAATGCCTGCAATTCTGGTGATTTTTTACATCAGACAGTATCATGGCCAACCAATTAAACACGGGCTTTAATATTCTTAGTTACCCAGAATATGACCTTTCAATTCATTTAGGGATAATTGCTTTTTTAAATTTGAATTTGTGATGCTCTCAAAGTTCGCAGTTCGTAGTTTCCAGGTCGTGATTGGAGATATACCTAATAGGTTTATTTGGGCTAAGTGAGTATTGATGGGCACACTATTGTTTGCACACGGAGGAGCGGGTCGCGATGATGGTTACTTTAACTTGCCTAATGTCAACTTAGTTACCAAGTTATCTCTACTTTTGTTTAATTAACACACCTACCAGTATAACGATTCCGGTTTAGGACTTTAGAATGTGAACCACCTGCGATAACACTAAAGTGCGCATCCAGTTCTGTCTGTACTAATCGTAATATAATTACTGGTTTTAGACACTCAAGTTGTGCGTGTTTGGCTTAAGTATATCGCCGAGATAACGGTTTGGCGTTATCAGCGGGAAGTCGCGGCGCGAGGAGACGCCGCCGCGAGCGACAGTCGGCCTCCGGGCGCGCCTCGCCGGGCTCCGCGGCGTGCCCGGGGAACTCCGTGGTCCTCGTACTAATCTGGAGGATTCCAGCAGACAGTGACCAAGTGATAGTTCAGTGTAGACATTTAAGCAAAGTGCTGTGTTGTGTTAAACTAGTAACAGACGCTCGAACTTGGTCCGGACCGGACAACGGATTTGGTTCGCTCCGAACCAGATCCGGCCGTGTGTAGAGCAGTCTGCGGACCATGTCGGCGGATATGGTCCGCGGACTGCTCTACACACGGCCGGATCTGGTTCGGAGCGAACCAAATCCGTTGTCCGGACCGGATCAAGTTCGAGAGCCTGTTACTAGTTTTATTGTGATTTGAAAGGAAACAACAAAGTATATGTAAAAAAACTCTTTTAATTAGTCTTCACTTCAAGCTTTCTCAGCTAACATACGTCTTAAAGCTAGAAACTACTTAAGTAGTAATGGGACAGTCTTAGAGATGAGTAGGACTATAACTAGGTAACGATCTTGAGATCTAAATCACAGTAGTATTGCTGCGCGGTTTAGTGAGCGGCCGCGGGCACCGGCACAGCCAGCGTCGGCGTGGGGAGCAGCCGGAGGACCGGCGTCGGCGGCGCGCGCTCTTTAGCGTGCCTCTTGACATGTTTGGCGAGGTGGTCCGAGCGCATGAAGCGGCGGTTACAGACGCGACACCCGAACTTCTTCTCTCCCGTGTGGGTGCGCTTGTGCCGGGAGAGCTCGTCGGACCGGGAGAACCGGCGCTCGCAGCCGGGCCACGCGCATTTGAAGGGCCGCTCGCCGGTGTGCGTGCGGGCGTGTGCTTTCAAGTGGGACGATTTGAAGTAGTTCTTGCCACAACCTTGGTAAGAACACTCGTAGAGGCGGCGGCGAGCGGGCGGGGCCGGCGCCACCAGCCACAAGGCCGTGGTCGGCAGCAGCGCGCCCGGGACGAGCACGGCGGAGGCCGGGCGCGGCGCCAGCGGCACCCAGCCGGGCGTGGCCGCCGTGGGGGTCGCCGGCACGCGAGCCTCCTTCGGACTCTCGATGTGGGGGGACGGCACGCGCGGCGCTTCCACCACCGGGGGAGCCAGCGCTTGCGGGGGCGGACTCTGCGCTTGGCTCGCGATGTATTTAGCGTAAGAGTAACTGTGGCCGCGGTTCATTTTGAATTTAAGCGTTTTTAATATGTTCAGGTCTTGCGGGGGCGGCGGCGGGAGCGGCTCGGGGCTGCAGGTGCCGTCCTTGTGCGCCCGCATGATGACCGAGGGCCTGCTGCAGGGCTCCGGAGGAGGCGTGGTGAGGAGCAGGCGCGCGAGCTCGCAGCGGGCTCGCTTGCCGCACTCGTCCTCGCCCTCGGAGTCCGAGGGCTGCGGGGTCACGAGCCCCCCGGGCGGAGGAGACTCCCGAGCGCGTTTCACCGCAGCCTTCTTGAATGGCAACTCAACCTGTGGGACAAAGACAGAACGCATAAGTGAACGGTCGCTACTCGCGCAGCACGCGCGCCCGGCGTGATCGCGCCGTGGCCGCTCTACCATACTTTCGATTGCACAAACGGCATCGCCGTAACAATTTTAAATTATTTTCGATCTAGAATTGTTTTAAACATTTTAAAAGTTTTGCAAACACTTCGCAGACACTCACTTTGTTTTCTATCAACGGCGGCGTTGAAGGTGGCGAGAGAGGTCCACAGACTTCGATAAAGGTCGACATTTTGATTAGGATTAGAGCATACGAGGTGGTGGAACTTTCTTTTTTAATTCACAAAACTTGCGTTGTCGTCGCGCGCTGTGGCTTCTGGGAGCCGTGCAGTTCGGACAGGGAGCTGCGGACGAATAAACCGCTTCGCGAGTTGTCGAGGTTGGAGGCACGGGCGGCCGCGCGGCGCGGGGATGCGAGAGCCAATGGGAGCGGACGGCGCGGCCGCGGCGGCCAATGGGGAGCGAGCGATCACGCACTCGGCGCGTGGCGGCGCGTGCTGTTCACGTGAACGCGGAGTGACGGCGGCGAGGCCGGTGACGTCACCGGCGCGCCCCCGCGACGTCACCGGGGGCGCGACGCAAGGTCGCCTGCACGCTGCACCGGGCCTTTTACAATTTTTGACAGTCAACGACCCCACTCGCAGTTTTCTAGTACTTACCTGAATGTTCCAGTTGCAGTGCCAAGTCGGAAGAATGTTGGTTGTTCGGCGATTATGACGCGATTAGATACGTAGTTGCTATCTGTATTTTGTTTACTAATTGAATGCGCGTCACACACGGAGCTAAAATACATATTTTGGTATATTAATATATTATAGCAAGGCATCTTACGATATATTTTCGTATATTTTAGGTATATTTTCTATACTAGTTAACAGAGCCCACACACGCAGCAATAATTTATATTAATATATATTATTATAGCTGCGTGAGTGGAGTCTGTCAACTAGTACGGAAAATAGTATATAGGTATAATAGTGCATGCAAACATTGTTCAATCACCTTGTAACATTTTTAAGATTTTTCATCTAATCTCATCGTTTGCCCCCGGCAAGATGTTCGGTGCAAGGCACCTTACACGTGTATTTAAGTAAAACCATAGTCAGCATTCTATTGGCGGCGCATCGCGCGCCGATATATAGAGCAATTATAAGTTAGTGCATATTTCGGAACTGCCGCGACCGGGTGCATTCGATTTTAACGTTTATAACATTTTAACATTTCTTAAACATTTTTAAACTAACATAGTTTTAGAGACTCTTATAACAGTTAGAACTTTTAAGTCAATAAACATACTTGTTATTTTCCTCTCTTGTTTTAAACATTCACCGCGATCCTAATCCGAACACCTAATATATCGTAATAGGTAGACCGACCTCCGTGTGTGACGCGCTTAAAACTTTGCCTTAATGAAAATTATTGTATGAATTTTGTAGAGGTTAAGTTGGTACCAAATATATTATATAGTATAACAACAATATTAATGGTTTTATGATAATTATGATATTGTTTAGTAAAAAAATCATTGGCAGGACGTAGCTTGATTATTTCCTAGAAAATCATTCATTTAATTCTTAATCATCCATCAATTTAAATATTTCTCGAATTGATACGACGCAAAGTTTGCGAAACAAATGCATTGCGAAATGGTTACGTCACTAAAGTGTATAAAAATACACAACTCCATATCTCACTGTATACAAATTTGAACTAAAACTCTTCACAGTATAAGTTAAAACTGCATAGCATTTTTTTCAGTTAGGTCGTTTGAGACCGCGCAGGCGGCGGTGAAAGGTGCCATTTTTATCCGTTCCGTAACAATGTTGGTAAGTTTAATTTTACTCGTTGAATTTGTGATCGTGATGAAAGTGATCATAAATTATAATTACAGCAGCTTATAACGTTAGGTACGACACTAACATAATTTGAAATACAAACAAACCGAAACTGTGATTTGTGAAACAAACTTCAAAATGTAAGCGCCAATAAAATGACGTTCGCTTGTAAGCATCACAATTTACCGCGTAAAAATTACTCATTCTTTACACATTGTACAGTAAGAAATAACATTACCAAATTACTTGAATGACCAAAACAATGTTAAGCGGACAAATCATGAACTAAAAAGTTTTACTATGATGTTCCTAGATGGCGATACTTGTACACATAAATACAACATGAGACTTCATAATATTAGCTTCTGAAATAGAATAAAGTGGTGGTATCATTAAAATAATGTTCTTAATTTATTTGTATCATGTTTTTTTTATGTTTAGAAATACAGTAATCCGTATCCTGAAGCCTCATCTTTTCTAGTTGCTGAAACAGGGGTTGGCAGCGCCATCTATTAGAACTTATTGTAACTAGATGTACATCCATAAGCACAGTAAAATAAATGAACGCCATTCCAATTTAGTGAGCTTATTGGAAAAAACTAAAAAAACTTATTGAAAATGCATCGAAATACAAGCGTACCTAAGTATAGTAGTAAGCAATTTATGGATGTTAGAAGAGTGTCAGAAATTAAGATACATATTTTATACAAAGTATGGTATAAAGGTGGACATTCACGGTCAGTTAAACTGATCAGTTAACTGACGTACATCCAGAAGCTGACCTTGAGTTCGTATAATTTCAACTTAAAATTTCACATACGGTCAGTTTTTGGATGTACGTCAGTTCAACTGATCAGTTTAACTGACCGTGAATGTCCACCTTTAGATCAGTTTATAGTAGGAAGTAGGTACGCACTGGTCAAACATCCGCCCGCATCCAGCCCGCATTCAGTCGCCTTTGTCGTGGTTGATAGATGTGGATAAAGCATCCGTCACCCTCGCACTTACATACTGGTCAGAAAGTGACAGATGTTCTCTCTATCCACATTGATAAACACCGCCGTAATTAGATATCCAAAGCCATGCGGTTGGTAAATATAATTGAATGTTAATGTTTAATAAGAATTTCTAATTACACTCCAACAACACTTTGTAAGCTGGGAGTAATTTTTTTGTCTCACAGATGATATATAGCAAACTATTTTATAGCAAATAAATTTCATTGTATTTGTATATTATAAGTAATAATGAAAATTAAGTCTCACAGTCATCTCGTTACGAATACGAGTACGTATTTGATATCATATGCGTGGCCGTGAGCATTCCCGGTGCGCCAAAGTTCACATAATAATTCGTAGTCCGAATGTATTGTTACTCCTAATCCTAAAGTATTTTTAGCTAAAACCATCATTGTTTCAGGATTTATAAAATATCTAACTGGTAAATAGGGTTCGGTTAGGTTAGGTTTGTTTTAAAAAAAACCTAATATCAGAACGGCTTCAGTAAGATACACTTTAGGACTTGCGATGATTATGAATAACGTCGGATTACAAATTTTTCGGTGAGCCAATATGGACCCGAGAATTCCAACCGGTAAGATGGTGAGATTATAAAATACGAAGGAACTTCTAGAAATCAGTAAAAATCTACCATTTTGGTAAGCTTTAGCATGCTTTAGTTATCGGCCGAGATTAAAAAATCGGCGCCCTAGACCGTGAAGTGGATATAGTTTATATTGCTAATAAACGACCTGAATTCCTTTTTAACATAATTTAAAAGAAATACACTTTTATATAACTCACTAGATGGCGTTAGTTGCACTCATAAACCTACTTGTACAAACTTATCTCTATGTAGTTAATAGTAGCGCTACTGGCGCTTTGTTTGTACCGAAGTACTAATAAAATAACGTTAGTTCCATTTTTGACCACTGTTGCAGATAACTTTGTAGCGCAGCAACCAGGATGAGGACAACTTTTACAACATAAAAGGACCCTGTATTTCTACAATTATATTTCAACTTGACCTGTTTGTTTTTTTCAAGTAAATTTTGAACCCAATCCTGTAATTGCAATTGATGATGAATACAATGTATAAATAAATAATAATATGTAAGACAAGTTAGAACGAATTGACGGACGGATGGACAACGTAGGCTTAGTAATAAGGTCCCGTTAGGCACCCTTCGGGTACGGAACCCTAAAAAGTAAGATGGTTATAGCGATTTGGACAGACCCGTATAAGGTCCTATATACTACAACCACAAGTAGTAAAGTGGTAATAATAAAGTGTATGTAAATTTTACAACTTTTGTTGCTAAATAGGTACAAAAGGAAAGTAACCATAGACGTCGTAAAACCAACCGAAGCGTGGCCGGAGGACTAGTTCGGCTCGCGCCCACCTGCTCACCTACTTGTATAAAACTTTACTTCAAGATAACAATAATAATTAAGAATAATATGCATGGAATTTTTTATCACATTTCTTAGGTAACAAAATATGAAAATACCGTAAAAGAGATGGCAAAATTCTAAATTAAAGTTAAAATACGGATAATATAAGCATTTAAGAGGACTGTGAACCAACTGCAAAATCTAGCCTTTTCATACAAACGACCAATTTTTGATATGTGGTTAGTCGGAACAAAAACTATGTCCGTACGTTTCGTTTTTTTAAATATTGATTAGTTATAAAGAGATTATGGCCGAAATGACTTTGTATGAAAACAATAAAACGGGAATAAAACGAAATTTATTAATAATATTGAAAAAAAAAACGAAACGTACGGACATAGTTTTTGTTCCGACTGACACCGTATCAAAAATTGGTCGAAATCGGTTAACATTTAGGGGGTGGAAAACGTTATCGCCGTTTGTATGGAGAGCCGTCACCTCACAATCTTCTTAAAAACTAGTTATTTGACAAAGAGAAAAAAATGACTACTGTTACATGAATCACTTTTTATTAAAGCAAAAAAAATAATCGTGCATATGCCACAAGTATTGTACCAAAATTCATGAATATCGGAACAACAATACTAAAGTTCTCGTCGAATAAACAACCAGACATATGAATGTTCGTTCGTATGGTATGATCGTTCGGTCGATAAAAGTAGATTTCAATCTCAATTGATATCAAATAAAATTATATTAAAATTTATTGCATCCAACATCTCAAGAGATACAGAATGAATTGAAAAATATTGAGGATGCTTGCAATTTTTTTTATTGATTAGTTTACACAAGGCAGTAAAGCTAACCTTACATCACAAAGAAACGGAACAAATTGAGCCAAGCACGTATAAATGCGAAATAAAACCGTTGTAGAAGTTTCTACGAGCATGGTCGAGGAAAAAGTGAGTCACTCATGCGCATCATTATGCGTGCGCGCACACGGATGCACGCAGGCTACCCTGCTAACAAAATTAAATGGCGGTATCTCAGACAAAACTCCTGTAGTAATTGCGACCTGAATACTATAGCGAGAGGCTTGAGTTTGCTTTGGCTATTGAATTTGAGATTCCACTTATTGTGGTGGATTATGTGGGCTATTTTAACACCGTGGTTACTCACCTGGGGCGGGGCTCCAAGGTCGCGGGTTGCATTGAGACTGCAGTATTTTCATTTATTATGGCATTAAATTCTGTCTTTTGAAGAAATTTAGCGAGTCCAAAAGCGAAAGGGACTTATACCGGTGTTGCATATAAACCGGTCCCGGGGTTGGAAGCCGCAGCGAACCGAGACAGTGGCGCTCATTACAGTCATTACCATAAGAGGATTGTGAGGATTGTGTTGTCGGCCGCGCGCATCTACTCACCGCGCGCCGCACTACGGGGAAGTGGCTGTCCAGTAAGACGGTGCTAAGGGTTCACGGCTCAATACTTTAGTGAAAAATTCTAGAACTCACGACCTTGAATTAGTTGTTAACCTTGGTAGTTGGAAATATAAATTTTAATTAAAAATTGTTCAAGTATTGTTACAAGTGTTTCTCTATCGATTATGGACCTAAAAAGCCAAGTGTTACAATGGCGCCCAACGTGGGGCGTGGGCAACGTGGGCTTTCCATACAAACGGCGATAACGTTTTCCACCCCCTAAATGTTAACCGATTTTGACCAATTTTTGATACGGTGTCAGTCGAACAAAAACTATGTCCGTACGTTTCGTTTTTTTCAATATTATTAATAAATTTCTATTTATTCCCGTTTTATTGTTTTCAAAAGTAATTTAGGCCATAATATCTTTATAACTAATCAATATTTTAAAAAACGAAACGTACGGACATAGTTTTTGTTCCCACTGACCACACATCAAAAATTGGTCGAATTCGGTTAACGTTTGTATGAAAAGGCTAGATTTTGCAGTTGGTTCACATCCTCATGTATTTTCTATTTGGTTACCTAAAATATTTTCTTAAACAGTGGCGATTTGTACAAATAAATACACAATTTATGGGATAAATAACAATGCTTATAAATACACGTAATTTAAGAATCTTACATCCTTGATAAAATCAGTCCAAGCCCGATTTATCCAGCCCTCAGATAAAATTATCTGACAGTTTAGGTTATCACTTTTCTTTTCTTTGTCAAATGATAGTAAAGGGCAGAGCTAAAATTTGTCTGACAAATAGTGTCTGGAGATTGAAAATCGGTCTTAAAAGGAAAGGACCTTAAGGTCGGATGTTACGCTTAAGCGTAACATCCGGAACAGCAGGTTGTGGAAGTGAATTAAGTTCTGATAACTTCTCACAGATGTCACTCGTACCGCGCAATCCTGCATCGCGCTGTTAAGATTTCCCCAGTTTTTGTTGGGTCAGCTGCTCTATTTGTGTAAAATTACTCTGGTTTCCCTTCAAAACGAATAAATCTTTCGCCTTTTACTAAAGATTTCCGTGGAGGGGAACACTCGAATGAGTCTTACCATATTTTTGACGCTCTACTTCTAGTAGAGCTATTTATACCTGAAAAGTAAAGTAAAATAAGTAAGTGATAGTGATAGTACAATATTATCTCTCTAGCTCGCTTAGCTCGTGCTTATACTATTATTTATTACTAGCGACCCAACAACAAATTCTACAAAATAACTGAAAAACGCTATCCTAATTTTCTTAACTGGGCCTTACACAGTCACAGTAACAAAAGTTGTCTTGTCTCTCCTGTTCCAGAAAGTTAAGGACTTTGAATCCAAATTTTTCGGCTTAGGAAATATCCGCGTAATGGGTACGCGGATATATCCTAAGCCGAAAAATTTGGATTCAAAGTCCTTAACTTTCTGGAACAGGAGAGACAAGTCCGGTGTAGTTTTGGCCTGTATCGAAATTATATGAGTTAAAAACTCCCATGTCGTTAACTTTTAGGAACCGAAGGGACAATTGTTGAACCTAACTCTTGTGTATGACCCAACTACCATGATACAGAAAGAATTCTGAAGTCAGTCACCTAAAGATGTTGGTTTGGATTTTGTAGCCTTACACATACTTTCTTCACATAAGAGTATCAAAATACACCCATCCATACCCTGACTCATACACACACACACACACCCACATTCACAATTTCACTCAAGACTTCACACTATATCTTCTATAAATTGTGCGGTATTTTTTAACAAACAATTTGTTTTTAAATTTTTATTTAGGAAATTCGACATTAATGCGTCCAGATAACTAAGGGCGGTTGAAACGCTCGAAAAATTACCCATATACGTACCCATTAAAATAAAATTACCCGTAAAAATTGTGTCAAAAATCGATGATACGACTAATGGGCCTACCACACGCACAAGCTTCACCACAGTTTTGCCTGCGCAGGCCGGTTTGTACACGGAACACGGAGCGTGTAGTTGGTAAAACAGTTTTAGCTTGCGCAGGCAAATCTGTGGTGAAGCTTGTGCGTGTGGTAGGCCCATAATGTAGGCCTTGCCTATCCACGCGATGGTTTTAGAAAGGCCAAAATTAAATTAACAATTGGGCTTAGTTAGCGTCGGCATTACACAATGTGCGGTGCATTGTAGGACGCGTGGCGGCGAAGGCCCTACCTATCAAATATAATGATAGCTGAATTTACCTATCACACATTTTCAGGTATTAAGTAGCTCTACTAGAAGTAGAGCGTCAAAAATATGGTAAGACTCATTTGAGTGTTCCCCTCCACGGAAATCTTTAGTAAAAGGCGAAAGATTTATTCGTTTTGAAGGGAAACCAGAGTAATTTTACACAAATAGAGCAGCTGACCCAACAAAAACTGGGGAAATCTTAACAGCGCGATGCAGGATTATGTTTTAAGGGTGACATCTATGACGTGATCACGAAACTAAATTCTACTTTAGTTGGTTGTAGTCAGCGCCATCTAGTAAGAAATATTGAAAGTTTGTTGTTTGTTAGTGCCAGCGACACGGAAATGTTGTTGCGGCACATTGTCATGGTTACAAAGGTTTGAAAGAGATGGCGTTACGGTTCCAAACTTTTATCGCTTTCTTATTTTCCATATTAAGAAAAAAATATTGTGTTCTCATTTAAATTCGTAATGTTATTAAAATTTGTTTGAAATATTTTTTCCATAGACATTGTCATATTGGCAACCCTGTGGACTAAAATATGTATGTAGATGTCTTACCCCCACACTGGAACACTGCTCGTTAGTCTCATTAGCAGTGATCGGCATCGTCCGTGCAACATCGCGGGATTCCAAGTAGAAAACTTAATATGAATATGATTATAATCCCGTGATCTTATTCGAAAAAATAGTTCAATACATTATTGCAATTCGTAATGTAGGTACAGGGTGGAATAGTATTTTACGTGACGGTTGCGTAATGCTAATTACGCAGAGATGCGAAAATACTTTATCTACACTGATATTAAACAATATTTAAAACAATATTTTATAATTAATAGGTATATAGTGTGGCCTGGAAAAAAATCTTAAATTAGTAAAGATTCGCTGGGTTGGAATGTAACTTTTCTTTCTTTTTAGTGAAATAAACAGTTATAAATTTAATTTTAAATTTTATATTGTAAATCCTCTACGATAAAAAAATATATATGCTTGTATAGGTAATTATGTTGTTGACATTTCATCTTGAATGATGCTTCATCTCGAGTGACATGAGAAATTGTCGCCGAATCAAATTGTACCGTGATTCGAATAAATTCGAAATAAGTAATATATAATAAGTTTCTGTCAAAAACCATTTTGGGACAAGTTTTTCTTGCCGACTGTACTTTTTTTGCACTTTGTCTTCATCTGCTTATCAAGACAAATCCAACGAGCCCAAACACGATGGGGTTATCATGAGTTCAGGAGTTCCTGTGGCCAACCTTCCGGCTCCATCAACAGACCATAAAGACCATGAAGAGTTATGAGCTTTGAAACTAGAGGTCCGAGTTTATGAATTATTCAAATAAATAAAAAATATCAAGGGACAATCTCACACAAATTGCCATAGTCCCAAACTAAGCTCTAGGCTTGTACTATGGGTACGAGGCGACGATATACATAGTTATATGTATAGAGAATCATACTTAAATATATAGAAAACGTCCATGACTCAGGAACAATTACTCGCGCTCATCACACAAATATTTGCCCATACCGGGATTCGAACTCGGGACCGCTAGCTTCGTAGGCAGGGAAAATTAAAAAGAAAACTCAAGCTTTGTGTTGAAATACGACTAGTTGTTTTGGCTGTATTCGATTCGTTCGTTCGATTTTGTATGTAATTGAAAGTTTAATTTTTGAGCATGTTTGAGAAATAACAATTTATTAGCAACCTGGTGACGCGTTGATGTCTAATAATTCTAAAGAACTGAAAGTTCAGAAAAAATTTAGGAAGACATGTCAAAACTGTTTTGTGTGATATATATATATAAATTTTCTTGTAGTCATTCTGACATGTTTTCCTGCAAAACTACGCAGATATTTAAAATTATTTTTACAGTTTTATATAATGCTAGAATAAGTAGTGACATTGTTATATTTTTTATTAAAAAATGACTAACTGTTGAGTTTCTTGCGGCGCTTCTTCTCAGCAGTGGTCTCCTCTTGGGAAGCGCTGGTAGATTTTGACGTGTAAAAGTGCCTGTGCGGCCTACTTACTGAATAAATATCTTTATAATAATATAAAGATATAATTATCTTTTTATAAAAAAAAATAGTACTTAGTCGAAAAACCAATATGAATAAATCTGATAATTGAATACGAGTCAGTTATTATTATTCTCTTCTAATAATGTTTAAATAATAGGTACCCATTAAACATTAGCATTACACACACGCAATATAACATAATACTTCATATCAAATTATTAATGTAACATAAAACCTTTTTTAGGGTTCCGTAGTCAAACTTAGGAACCATAGGTTCGCCATGTCCGTCAGTCTGTCCGTCTGTCCGTCTTCCCGCAGCTTAGCTCAGAGAATCTTAGTACTAGAAAGCTGTTATTTGGCATGAATATAGTCACGCCCACAAAGTAGTAAAATATAATCTAGAAGAAATAGTTTTTTATACACGTAAAGTGGGGATGGTTTTTTTCTCTCTTCTACCCCATGATGTGCGATGTCATTGGATAGGTATTTTAAAAATATTGCGAGTTTGTAAGCACAATTTTTCGATTAAACAACTACAGCCAAAACTACAAATACTAAAAATCTGAAAAATATCTTAAATGAAAGCGCACATAACGAATTTAAAGGAAAAACTGTCACAACTAAGTAGACTTTATTGGTTCTTGAGTTACAGGCGATTACAATGTTACCGGCTATAGCTACCGGAAATCAACAATCTCCAAACAAAACATAAAACTTTTTTTTTTTTTAAATAATAAAAAATTTGCTAATATTGGTATTTTTTTGGAGATTGTTGTTTGTGTTTGTACGAATGGCGACGGAACCCAACATTGAGCGTGGTCTGACACGTTCTTGTCCGTTTTTAGGGTTCCGTACCACAAATGAAAAAAAACGGAACCTTTATAGGATTACTTTGTTGTCCGTCTGTCTGTGTGTCTGTCAAGACCCTTTTTCTCAGCAACGCGTAAAGGTATCAAGTTGAAATTCATAACAAATACTTACGTTTGCAATCCCTTGGATCAGTGTAAAAATCAAATATCTAAGTCAACGCAATCAAAAGATACGGCCGTTTATGCCGCATATTTAAGGGATTCTCAGGGGAATCAAAACCTATAGGGTACTTCCCGCTGACTTAGAATCATGAAATTTGGCAAGAAGCAATGTCTTATAGCACAAGTAAAGGAAAAAATCCGAAAACCGTTAATTTGTAGTTATATCACATAAAAAAAACGTCCAGTATATACTGACACTCACTAAGTACGAAAGTGCATACTTATTGCGTATCAGTTTATACTGGACTACGTTTTTATTGCATTCCCATGATTTACGAACTATTTACATACCTACAGGGATGTGCGGAACCCTCGGTGCGCGAGTCCGACTCGCACTTGACCGGCTTTTTTTAATAAACAAATGTGGAGCCCAAAACTGATACAGATATGAAATCTATCAAATTTTTTATGTTTAGTCTATAAGGCACAATTTTAAACTATGGGCGTTTTGCTCTCACATATGAAGTAAGAGTAAGACAGCAACACTTGCCGGCCACACATTGCCGTAAAAAGTTCATCGTTTAAAGCCCCTTAAGTGCCATGACGCCCATGCCACATCGTAACGCATCGAAATAACCCCGGGCGCGTAGCAGCGGCTACGCTGTGCTACGGCCGTAGCAATTCCTACAACAAAATGAAGAGGTCATCCTGGCATAAAACTAAATGGTCGCAATAACGACATTTTGGTTTTGTGGTACTGAAATGCTCAAGGAACACCTAAATGAAGATGTCACCCTGAAATAAAGGGTATTGCTTCTTTTCCCATAACGTCGTTTGTCCTAAAGTCATTTGCCATAACACTTTTGTCATAATATGGATGTTAGCCATAATGCTTCATACCCATAATGTTTTATTCCCATAGTGTATCGATTGTCCTAACACATTTTAGTCATAATTTCGGTAGTCATCATTATTGAAATCCTAAAAGTTAGGTACTACAACGAGCGCAGCGAGGAGGAGTGTTAGGTTGAATTGCGACAATTAACTAGGTAAAGTTTTTGGAAGAGAAGTAAATTATATTTTTTTCGATAGTCGTCATCCTAAAGATCAAGGAACTGCGGCTCTTTTATTTTTAATTCCTCTAATATTTTAGAAATATTTTTTTTAGTTATTAAGTTGACATTTGTACGCTTTAATGACCGACAAGCTTGTTGCCTTCGTACTTAATGAAAAAGAAAAAAAACTGTCACATCTATATCTGTCATTGTCAAATCAAATTAAATTAAAAAAAACGATTCAATACTTAATTAATTATTCAAGTCCAAATATCGTACAAAGGTTGTAGAGCAAGCGGCAAAATCGAAAGTCCGGAGTTCGTTAAAAATATTTCTAAAAACACTGATCATATGAAACGCAAGCAAACAGAAAAGAGGGGTCTATATTGTCTTCCATAAAGTTTTAGTTCCGTTTTTAAGATTCAATAACGTTTTTAGTCATAAATATTGTTAGTCATAATATGCATTGTCATAATATTTGAGGGAATAATTTGTATTTCCGATTTTTCCTGGTCATATTTGTCGAAAGTCATAAAAATTTTATTCATAATTTTTTACATCATAATGTGTTACACCTCATAATGTTAAAGGTAATAATATTGCTTGACATAGTGATTATAAGGTCCAAACTTGTTTATCATAAAAGTAAAATACACAAAATGTAAGTTTTGCCTACTATATGTAAGTATTACTTAAAAAATATGTTCGGTTCTGCTGTAGGGTCGCAGTTCTACCTAACACTCCTCCTCGCTTCGCTCGTCGTCGTACCTAATGGAGACCTTCCTTATATATCTACATCATATTAATAATATCAATTTGAAATTAAAAAAGAAAGAAAATTTGGAGTCATAAAAATTATAATCCTTAACATTATGGACTATTCACTTTACCATTATCAAGCGTTATGCTTTACAATTTTTATGACTATCGATAGTTATGAGCATAAATAGTATGACAATCAATTTCTGACTTTCAAAATTCGATACAACAACTTTATGGGTAACAAAGGGATCCCAGAAAAGAGTAGTTGAATTGAATCGTATGTTTACTTTGATTTGACAATGACAGATATAGAAGTGACAGTTTTTTTTTTTTTTTTCATAAGTACGAAGGCAACAAGCTTGTCGGTCATTAAAATATACAAATATGTATTGCGATGAAATGAAACAGCAACATGATAAAAAACAATGCGACGAAATAAAATAAAAAAAAATTATAAGTTTATTTCATGAAATTTTATTGTGTACTTTGACTGTTGGTGTCCTTGCCTTGGTCTTAGAATACTAACGAAACGAAATAAAATAAAGAGGTTATTCTATGAAGTTAAAGTTGTTCGTGTGGCTGTTGGACCGATTGCCTAGGTCTTCGACGAAGATTTTACTTTATGCACTAGAGCATAAGAAGCGACTTTATGTCGCCTACGCACGACATAAAGACGAACTTTTAGAGCATGAGAGAGAAGTGAAATAGTAGTTTACGTGACGGCTGCGCAATGCCAATTATGCTCAATGATTAACTCATATTGTAAATCCTCTAAGATATAAAAATGTATCATATATAGGTAATCATGTCGTTGACATTTCATCTTGATTGACGCTTCATCTCGACTCGATAAGAAATTGTCGCCAAATCAAATAGTATGGTGATTCGAATAAATTCTAAATCCGAAAACCATAACAGTATCGGCAGCGAACACGTAAAGTGAACTTTACAGTACAACCACCAGGCAAGGTTTGACACCGCGACAGCAACACCACTGACTGACGTAAAGCTAGTTATAAGTTATAACCTACAGTTTCTGAACGCGTTGTAGAGGTTTTACGATATGGGTGTAGATAAACTACATTTTCAATGTTTTTTGTATTGTATATTTCGGTGCTCAGCATGTTACTGGATGGAACCATTTAAAAAGCCACAATCTTTTCGGCTTACATTGTCAAGGTCATAAATGTAATGTTCTCAATATAAAGGGACCTTATGGAGGCCGGTGGTTACGCCGTTTTTAGGACTGTTACCATAGTATTCGTATAGTTACAAGAATAAGAAGAGCGTAACTGCCTTCCTCCATAAGGTCCCTTTATATTGAGAACGTCACAAATATGTGTACATTTTAGTACCTGGTCTATGTTAATGTCATGTTTAAACTGTTTGTTTTTTTTTTAATTTTTTATATCACAATGGTGGCAAACAAGCCAAACAAAAAAAAATGGTATGGCAAACTGCCATATTCGAATGCCACAGCGATTAAAGTAACAAGGTACTAAACGTGTAGGTACACTATATTTATGTACGTGATCGTAGGTACTACTAAAACGTTGTTGGGAATCTTTACTTAATTATGTGTAAATACGAGAGTACTCGTATATCACATCGAGTTAATAAATATTAAGTTTTTACTGCACTTTATTGAACACCACAAAAAAAAAGGCAAAGAGGACAATGAAAATTTTACAAGACAACAAGCGGTCTTACAGCTAAACAGCGATCTCTTTCGGGCAAGATAAGAAAAAAGGGTAAAGTAATTTACTTAAGGTAGACATTCACGGTCAGTTAAACTGATCAGTTAACTGACGTACATCCAGAAGCTGACCTTGAGTTCGTATAATTGCAACTTAAGATTTCACATTCACGGTCAGTTTTTGGATGTACGTCAGTACTGATCAGTTTAACTGACCGTGAATGTCCACCTTTAGTTATTCTAAATTTTCCTATTTATTGTATGTTTTGTTTAAACATTATTTTTCTTATTTGTATTCTTCCCTATCCTATTGCACTGTTTTAAAATCTGTCACGTATGTCAATCGCAAAGTTATATTATTATCATTGAGAATAAAATAAATCTAAATTAATCTCAACCTTCTTTATGACAAACATTACATTAAAAAAACCCATTTCAATTTGTATTACGGAATAAAACCAAAAACTTTGTTACTTTTAGGGACAATATACCATCTCATAGATCAAATCCATTTCCTATCTAACACTAACATGTATTTTACAACTATAATTTACCTCAAAAAATAATTATATAATCACCATCTCGAAACGTTGTATATATGTATTAAATGCAGCCGCCTATGGGGGCGGTAGGCGCGACGGCACCGCCCCGTGGCCAGTCCACCGCCGACCGCGCGCGGAGCCCGACGCGAGTGTAGTGCCATGTGACTTGACGCTTTGGACATGTCGCGGAGGAAACAGAGCAACCCCAAGCCGCTAAAACGTGAGTTACATCCATTTGAAAAGTCGCTTAAGTCACTTTTGTAAAATGTGCGTTACTTTATTTTGGAAAAAAATGTCGTAAAAGTCAGTTTGAAGTTGTTTTGTTGGTGTTATATTTTCAAGTTGTTATACGGGTTTTGGTGGTTTTTTTTAGTGTTTTTCGTTGCAAATTTGGTTTGTGTGTGTAATTTTATTAATTTTTACTTATTTGATAACTTATGTGGTGAAGTTAGACATGATAACAAGATTGAATTTCGTAATTGAAATAAAAGTTTAAACCATTTAATTCCCAAAAAAATATCGCATTAATCTATTAAATTTTATTCTATCATCTCTTTAACGCTCTATTTTTTGGGTTATTTTGCATAATTACTATAAAATATTTATTTTGTTTCAAATCGCAAATAAGTTAAAGTTTTCATGACCATTTTTCCTATAAGTATAATATAATAGTTTGTTTTTAAAATATCCTTATCAAAATGTATTTAATTACATTGCAATAAACTTTGTAAAAAGGTGATCCTATTTTATTATCTATTGGGCATATAATATAAACACTATGTACTAAAAATCCATCTACCAGTAAAATGTCCTTGACTTTAAAACAAATAATCCAGTAACATATTTTAATTTGGAACGATCTCACGACCTCAAACTCAACAAGCTGCTGTAACCACTCAGTAAATCGTCTCCAGATAATCCGTATGACATTGATACAAATATTTTTTCACCAAAGTGCAAGCGGGTTCGTTGACCTTTACAATTATCTACCAATAATGTGTTCTTTGATTGTTTGTTTATCATATTCGATAGTATAGCTAATTATGGAAATGGAATGAAAGAGCACATCGCTTGTAATCTTGACACTTGTCATGCTCCGATATGGGATTGCGGATTTAATTACGTCTGCGTTTTATTATGTAAGTATTAGAAGCGTTAAGTAATTGACTTGTGACATACAAGTATAACAATTTTGGTACAGTCGAGGTCAAAGATATGTAAACGATTTTGCGCCTTGTCCCATTGAAATAAGGTGCAAAAGTGTGTAAATATTTTTGAAATCAACTGTAATTGTGTACACATTTAAATAAACCATTTTTTGTTCAAGAAAAACACATTTATATTCCATATTTTACTTAAAGCTAAGATTCTGTGAAGTTAAATATATTAGAACAACTTAGATTTTTAAAATTATTAATCGTTTTATAAAATAATAAAATCAATAAAAAAACAGTACCTAATCAGATCAGTTTTGAGCTTTAACCATCTTGACATTATTAAAAATGATTTATGTGATTTTTAAGTAATTATACCTAAAATAATTAAAACAGTACAATGTAAGGTATATTTAATTTACTTAGGCATCAAAAGTATATCGCTTAAGTAAAAAAAAACTATCAACAATTGAGTCATAGGTACATAGGGATTGAACTTCGTTTGTTTTGACGTTCTTTGTTATCGATATTATTGCACTCTTGATATTGAAGCTAACTTATATTGTACATATACATTTGTAGATACATTATTTTTACATAGCTAATTATTTTGAAATAAAGATACGTATTGACAGTATGTACCTATTGGAAAGATTTTAACTGTTATTTACGCGTCCTTACCAAGTAATTGTACCAATTAAGAAAATCATAGTAGAAAATTAGAATTAGCCTTTTATGCTAGTCGTAGCCTTTTATTACTTAATCACTACATAGTATAAAACAAAGTCGCTTCCCGCCGTCTGTCCCTTTGTGTGTATGTACGCTTATATCTTTCAAACTACGCAACGGATTTTAATGCGGTTTTCACCATCAGTTACATAATTTTTCACGGAGGGTTTATGTATATAATAGTACCCGGAGCAAAGCGAGGGCGGGTCGCTAGTCCAAGTATAATTCGCGGTCCAAAACAGTATAACAACCGTTTTATTTTTTTGGCTAATGTAACTAATAAAAACAAAAAGACTTATAACTTAAAATAAAAACTGAACTAACTAAACTTAAGCCTTTATTCTATTTGTACTTGTAGGATAAAAAAAATAATTATTTAAAATAGCCTAAATAATAAAAACCGAATAATGGAGATAATAAGGTGAGTAATAATAATAATACCTAGACCAATTCAGCCTTTATGGTAAACTATTATCCCGGCAACAACCTTCAATAATGTCAAAAAAATATTTTAACGTATCTCACATTATGCAAGACACATAATGATGTATCTCGTCTAGTCGTTACGTTATCACGATACGATTGGAATTTCTCTGGCCATCACTCCGAATCGTGTCTAATTGTGATACGGTATCACGGGCTGTATCACTGTGACCCCAGGGCGGCTGATAAGGCCGTTCTTGGGCAATGAAAGTAATTTCTTGTTGGTAAAGATTCAAGGTTATTAAGTGCGTTACACTTTAGCTGTGGTCTATCCTGATGAGAGTTATCATTGTTAATATACACAATGGGGAGAAATGGTACATGAAGGGGAGCTGCCATTAATATTGAAAATAGCTATGTTTTATTTTATAAAATAAAATATACGAGTACTTATTTTTAATAATTAAAATGTTGTGGTGTGTAAAACTACGGCATTCCTTTAATTGTTAGGTTTAATACTTGATTAAAACAGGTAGAATGTCATAATGTAAGTCCATGAATGCATTATTTTCCAAAATAAAATAATTAAGAAACCTTACGGGTTAAAGGTTTTTCTTCTTACCTTACCTACTTAAAAAAAACATGCACGAACAATAAAATATTTTTTTCCCATCGTGAAAATACTTTATATTTATGGTTAAAAGACCGCACTTAAATCCAAAAAAATAAACAGGAAATAAAAGCTTTTGAATTGAATTGTTTTTCGCACTGATGACGCAATCTTTTTCAAATCGTTGAATATTACATAAAACGTTTCTTCTGGCATATTACTTGTCATATTATTGTTGATTGTAAATATAATATTATTTCTACCATTTTCGCCCTATTTTACGGAATTTTAAAACTTTAACCCTCGGGGTCATTTAGGTGGGTTATTAAGGCATATAATTATAAACTACTTAAAATGTTTGACGTAAAAATATTACTGTTATAGATATATTGTTGTATCTCCATACAGCGAAATCATATCGTACTGGGCTACAAATATTTTGAGAAATGACGGCGAGCATTTGTTCCTGAGACTTAAATGTTTCGTATGTATTTAAGTTTGTATTTTTCTATATTTCTACGCGCTTATCATTGTCTGAGATTACTTTGATTTTATTTGACTGATTGCCAGTAGCTTTAAGCTATAAACTGGGAATGTCTTTGGTAACCTTAACCGCCGGTCAAATTATATTGTCTAACGGCTCGGCTCACCGTTATCGTGCATCGAACTTTAAATAATAACAGTGGGTCACAAAACCAATCAGCCGAGATTGCGCCAAATATATTGTATGTCCTCAAAGATAAGCGTTAATCTAAGGCCTCTATTCTAGATTGTTTAAAATAATACAGTAAGTCTTTGATGTTTTATTTTTATATTATACTAGCAGACAAATAGATAGATAGACTCCGGCCGCGTAGAAGTCATTTATCACTGGTCCCTCGGAAACTTTAAATATTTCCAGAATGAACAGTAGTCTATGTGTTAGACGAGGGTATAAGCTATCTCCATTCCAAATTTCATCCAAATCCGTCCAGCCGTTGCAGCGTGAAAGGGTAACAGACTAATACACACACACAAACTTTCGTAATTATAATATTAGTAGGATAGTATTATTTTATTTAGAAAGTTAACTCCCTTAAAATATAAAAAGCTGAATGTCTGATGGCCGTATTAATAAAATCGTCACAAGGCATGTCAAAATTATTGTCAAGCCATAGAAAACTGTCATTTTTGACACATCGACTATGGAAGTACGAGTATCAATTAAGGTAAAAGACCAAGTCCCTTTTGTCCTTCACCTTAATTGATACTTTCACAGTCGATATCTTGAGACGAGCATCCCAGTCAAGATGGGTATATTAATGTGGTCTTAACTTATGAGTCGCCTAACCAAAGCTGAGCTAGACAATCAATAGAACATCTTGTACATCCTTACTATGTAACACTGTTCTTTTCTTGTTGTATTTCCTGTCCTCGCTGTATGTGCTGTTCAATAAAGAGTTATTGTATTGTATTGTATTGTATCCTTTACCGCATTACCGCGTCTCATTTATGGTTTTCTGAAACATCACGAACACAAAAAAACTTTAGAGAAATACATACTTAGATACATAGAAAACATCCAACACAGGCACAAATAATAGCTCGCCACACAAATATTTGCTCTTCCGGGAATCGAACCCAGAACCGCTAGCTTCATACAAAAGTCTCAGCAGTAAAAAAAAATGTAAATTTTGTAATACGGTCATTATGACATTGTGCCCCGTGTCAACGGTGACCATAGACTAGATAAAGTCGATACAATTGTCACTAAATAACTGACATAAATGATAAGCGAATTTCGAATACGAGTGACGTCATCGTCAAGTTACCAAGTAGTTACGTTCACCTCGACTTATCTGTATAGTTATTAATTAGCTGTGCGGGAATCGTGATTGTTTACGGATTTGTAGTAACATTTATAAGGAACAATAATACTTGTAACGACGTGAACCTAATGTTGAGACATCATAGATATAATAATAATAATCCAGCCTATATACGTCCCACTGCTGGGCACAGGCCTCCACTCACAATGAGAGGGGTTTGGGCTATAGTTCCCACGCGGGCCCAGTGCGGATTGGGAACTTCGCACACACCGTCAAATTGCTTTGCAGGTGTGTGCAGGTTTCCTCACGATGTTTTCCTTCACCGAAAAGCTCACGGTAAATTTACAAATTGTATTTCGCACATAAATTCCGAAAAACTTAGAGGTGCGAGCCCGGGTTCGAACCCACGACCCTCTACTTAAAAGTCGACAGGTCAAACCATTAGGCTACCACGGCTAATATTGAAAAAATAATCTTATGTGAAATAACCTAACCTAACCTCAAAAACTAAAACCCTCATGCTGATTTCATCACAAAGTTTCATTTATATTATAAACCACTAGCGATCCGCTCTCGCTTCGCTTCGGTTAAAGTTCTTCCCAGTTCCCCCCCTTAAAGTTTAATTACCCAATTTTTCTTTTCATAAGACTCACGGAACTCAAGGCATATTTAAAAAAAAAAATAGCGAAATCGGTCCAGCTCTCCAAGCGTGATGTCGTCACCAAGGGAAGAGATACATTAACATACTAACAAACTTAGGACCGTAGTAATACACTCATCTTAACTGAGATGGCCGTCTCAAGACATGTCAAAGTATAAAATCGGGGTCAATAGAAACGGCCAAAGATGTCAACAAATTACCGTTTGACATATAACCTCAAAATTTCATCAAGCGTGTTTTTATTAAAACGTATATTAATAGTTATTTAATATTAAAGTAATAATCAAGCGTATAAATCATTGTAAAGACCTTCCTCGACCTTGAAAAGTACATAGTAATAATGGTAAATTGGTTAGTTTCATTATGTTTACATCTTCGGCCGTTTCTGTTGAAACCGACATTACGTCAACTCATAGAAAACTGTCATTTTTGACACATCTTGAGACGGTTCTCGCAGGGCTGCGTCACAAGATGCGTCAAAAATGACAGTTTTCTATGGATTGACGTTTACTTTGACGTATCTTGAGACGGGGATCAGAGTTGAGATGAGTTTATTAATAAGGCCCTTAGACTGTAAAAATCATTACGCTTCTTTTAGCTGAGCGAAGCTAAAAGAAGTGTGTCATGTAAAAAATGGGTAGGAAGCTGCGTAAGAGTGTCTCAAGATAACTCTTAGAACAGTACGAGATCTGTAGAGGTGAGATAGATGTAATTGGTGGGTGTGTAGATTTCATTGAATAGCCGATAAGACTGAGTGGATTGCACGCCACTTCAGTGTAATGGTATTGATAACAGCTTGTTGCTTTCTGGGGTTCCGTGGGACGGAATAGTGTTATTTTTTTTGTTTACATTTTTATGACTCTGTTTTTTGTCTTCTCGACGTTCAAAGCGATACGACATTAGAAAGGTTAAAACTGACCTCTTAGAATTGTTGACATTGCTAAGTAAAGCTATAAATAAATACATAAATATAAGGGAACAGTCGCACACAGAATGACCTAGTCCCAAACTAAGCTCGAGGCTTGTACTATGGGCACTAGGCAACGATTAACATACTTATTTAGAAAAATACATACTTAAATACATAGAAAACATCCATGACTCAGGAACAAATATTCGCGCCCAAATATCTCCCTATACCGGGATTCAAATCCGGGACCGTTAGCTTCGTAGGCAGGGTCACTACGAACTAAGCCAACCGCGTCGTCAATAATAATAATTATAACAATGTAAAAAAATATGATTGAACTGAAAAAAATTTGTGACGTGTTTCAAAAAGATTTTATTTAACTTCACCCATGTGAGTTTTTTTAACGTGTAAGTCAATTCTTTCATGTCAACTTTGAACCTGGACCATGGACAAATAACTCGATGGCAATGTATTATTATTATATGGAGGTTGAGTGGTAGACTGATGATGGAGTCAAAAAGAAAATATACAAAGAAAAAATCCTTAAAAAGAGATTGTCTAAAAAAAATTTTGTATAATTTAAATACATAAACAGTGCGCAATAAATTAAGCCCGAATAGGTAAGGCAATATAATCGTAAATAGCTACTAAAAAATATAAGCAACACGCTACTAAATTCATACAAAATACGGAACCCTTCGAACTGAATATATCCTGGTCTTGCTCCGTATCAAGCTGGCAGCTAACAGCTATTTCGTATCGCAAACAAGTATGACGGTTCATCTTTCGATGTCTGAGATTTGTGGCGCCGATACTAACTGCGCTACTTTAACTGTTCTGGCAAACTAACCACTGGCAAGTTTACTTTTAAATAAAAAGTTATTTTATATACAAAAAAAAACTGGTCCATAGCTAGGGTTCGAACCCGCAGTCTTGGCGTAGTATGCCAACGCTCTAACCATTAGTCTAATCAGACGGCGGCTACCGCCTCGAAATTACGAACCACATTGCGCGGGAAATCTTTCAGCGTGAAAATACGGGAAAAACGAATTTTCCCACATATGAGACCTAGCTAGATCGATATTTCGCCCCCGTAAACCCCCATGTTGCAAATTTCATCGAAATCGTTAGAGCCGTTTTCGAGAACGTGAATACAAATATATACAAATGTTTCTCGTGTAATAAATATCGTGGAAAAATCTCACACAAATTGCCCCAGTCCCAATTTATATCATTATTATTTATACTAAAAGTACGAATCGCACTGACTTTTGACGACGCGGTTAGTCTAGTTAGTAAAGCCTACAAGGCTCGTGGTCCCGGACTCAATTCCCGGTATGGGCAAATATTTTGTGTGATGCTACTTTATGTGTATTACAAATAATAATAATAAAAACAGTACATTGTATAGCTACTTACGTTATTTGGTACATTCAGGGCGTTTATGGTACTTATTTATAGCCATTATAATATTACTGATTGGTGTTAAAACAGAACAATATAAGTTTCCTCTGTCCCCCGTACCAGTAATAACTGTATCACGGTGGGACAGGGTTCACCGTCCTCTTAATTTTATGTTATACGATTCAAGTAAGTAACATGAACTACAAATTGAGACAATGTGGGTATGACGATTTTTAATGGTAAGGTGTAAACAAGTAGTATATGCTAAAACACTAGTACATTAAACTTAACTGATTGGGAACTAACTAGGTATAATTTAACGTGTTAATATTATGAGACCGTGTATCAGTGTGTGTGCATTAATATGGGTTCCATTGTCCTTCTTTTACGACAAAACTGATAAACGGTTTGTGATTTTCATCGCATTAGTACATTTGATGAAAATATGGACCGCAAAAATAAAGCCATGTGATTGTAATTTGTTTTCCTTCTTACATCTCCATAATATTTCTACAATTTGTATTGTTAATATTGGTAATATTACCCATTGCGTCTTTTTCTGTAAATGTAAAAAATCGCCCGTCGCTTTACACATTTTTGTAATTTCATAAAAATATATATAATATTTGCTACATATCCACTATTGATATTAACAAAATCTCATGTTATAAGGAAGCGATGCCGCCACAATGCCGCATTAGCGTACGCACAATAAGGCTTTGAGTTGCCGCGGCATTCAAAGTTGCCGCGGCATAAGTATCGGTATCGCGGCAACTTGACAACGACACATGTAAATGTTTAATGTAAGTACGTCGATTTTGGACATGTGAATGAAGCGAGGATTAATAGGAATGTCGTTGCTGTAAACATTTTTAGGTCTTTGCTGTTTTTGCATGTGTAAAGGAGCGTCCTCACTGGCCTATTCCCACTAGTTCCAATAAACTTACTAAATAACTAGAGTTAAATGGTACTGACAATGGAATTATTGAGAATACTCGTAGACCTCCTCACTGAGAGCATTCTTTCCCGAGCATTTGTAAAATTTGTACGCTCGGCTCAACGTCCACACCACACGAATATTCGACGCCGAATGCTCATTACACGCGAATGCTCTCAGTGGGGACGCTAATTGACGTAGGGTTGTGTATGAAATATCAGCGGGCGTAGCATGACGCATTCTACTAATGTCAACGACCATCGAAATCAAAGAAAATCTATAGGATTGTCGTAACCTCTGCTTGCGAACGACAGTCGCGACGGGCGCTTATGTCAATTCTAGATTTTATTCTCCTTAACAGATTATCAACCTCTGAAGGCGTTTTCACATTTTCGTTTCGTTATCGAAACGATTATATAAATAAATAAATAAATATATCACACAAATTGACCTAGTCCCAAACTAAGCTCTACGCTTGTACTATGGATACTAGACAACGATAAACATACTTATATAGAGAAAAACATACTTAAATACATAGAAAACATCCTCCAGAAACAAATACTCGCGCTCATCACACAAATTTCTGCCCTTACCGGGATTCGAACCCAGGACCGCTAGTTTCGTAGGCAGGGTCACTACCAACTAGGCTAACCGCGTCGTCAAAATTGTTTGCTATGTGAAGAGAAATTGTTAAATAATAGTATTAGTTTATAGGGGTATTCAAAAAATCGTGTAATATATTTTTGCTTACATAACATAGCCTAGTTAGCAACATTTTTATTACATTGACATACATCATTTCGAAACAGCAGATTGATAAGCAGTGATAACAACGATTGCAATATTTTTCTATACACTTGCCAATAGTGTGGATGATAAAGGCCACGTTATCAGATTTGTGTTCTATTGTAGCAATAAATTAATTATTGCTACCTGTTTTTAGATAAAAATACCTAATTTTGATCATTTTCGTGGTAGAAAATGATTCCCCAGGAAACATATGCTGAGATTTCATTTCATTTGTACCATTCTATGCTAAGTTCGCTGAGTTCATACAGAATGGACTCAATTAATATAAAAATAATAATTAACAATAAAAATGTGTTTATTTAATTATACGTATTATTATAGTAGTAACCGTCGTATGTGCATTTATATATAAAGTATTATATATCACAAAAATTAATACCTTAATACCAAGCTCTAGACACATAAACATAATTACTTATTTACATGGAAAAACTCCATAATAAATATTTTTACCCTAACCCGGAATCAAACCCCGCGTCGCTAGCTTCATAGACTCCAACAACTAAGTTAACCGCGTTGTCAAATTGTTCGTTAAAATCCATCAGGTCCACTAAACTTGACCCAAAAAAAATCAGAGTACCAATATCCCCAACATCCCTAACATATCGTGTTCACCCCTGGTTCCCACGCCGCACGCGTGGCGCCGATTGACTAGGGGATGGTTTATCCTCTGGCCTTGACTTTGTTAAAAATAGGGTACTATTGCGGTTTAAATGTATGATTAGTGGCGAAATTGTGGTGATTGTTTATGATCATCATTTATTTCATCAAAAGTATGTAAGGATATAGGATGATTAAAAAAATCCAAGTTATATTGTCTATATTGATATAAAATAGTTTCAGTTTTTTTTTACTAATTTGAATAAGTGATAATGTAATGTATATAAAAGTAATAATAGCTATGAGTTTTATTAATTTGGAACTAGTTAAATTTGTGCGAGGTTGTCCTTAATATTTAATTATTTTTTGTCCTCTAGTGACGTAACAAAAGTGAATTCTACATAGTTAAAAAATCACAAATAGGCTGATTTTTTTTATTAGGAAACCTATTAGTACAGGGCAAAACAAATTAAACACATCTGCAATCTCGGTTATTGACCTTGTAACTTCTTTTAACCTTTAACAAACGCCTACACTGAAGAGTAGTAAACTGGTCACTGTACGTACACATATGGGTATACCGCGACCCGTTTCCATTGCCCTGAAGTGTAGTTTCCTCATCAGGTCATCAGTGGTATTACCAGATTCCAAACGGAGGCTTTGGCCGCAACATCCTTATTATGCCATTGATAACACACAACTAATTTTAAAATAAACTTAATTAACTCCAGAACAAGGATTATAAGATTTATAATGAAGTGAGTCAAAGTTTTAATTTGAAAAGGTGAAGGAAAACTGTTGTTTGTGATGATTCGTCAGTACTAATAATTGATTTATTGCGCCGTTTTCCTGTAGGATGTAGAGTTTTGCTCTGAAACTGACGATGTGTAGATTCTTCCTGTTTACCTGAAATATAGCAAAACTGTACTTCGTGCTTATACCAGTATGATAGTCACGTCGTGGAAAATATATGAACCATGACTATTTATAATTAATCTGTAAAGAAAGAAAGAAATCACTACATAGTATAAAACAAAGTCGCTTCCCGCCGTCTGTCCCTTTGTGTGTATGTACGCTTAGATCTTTCAAACTACGCACCGGATTTTAATGCGGTTCATACCATCAGTTACATAATTTTTCACGGAAGGTTTATGTATATATTAGAATCCGGAGCGAAGCGAGGGCGGGTTGTTAGTATTTATTAATTACAAGTACAACAAAAACATGAAAAGCAGTTTTTAATCCGTCAAAACACACTGTATAATTATTATAGGGTCTGCATTTGTCACTAAATCCTATAAAATAGTACTTATTGATCGCTAGCCCCAAACTAAGCTAGGCTCCAGGCTTGGAAGATAGATAACAATTAATAAATATAAATAGAAACATAAACAAATACCTACTTAAACACAGAAATTACCCAAGACTAACAAATACTTACTTGAGCTACACACAAATACTTAACTTAACCAAAGATCGAACCCTGGACCGCTAGCTTGGTATGATAGGTCATAAGCAAAGGCGTTGTTAATTTATTTTTTAATTTAAAACAACTTGTACCCGCGTAAAACTTGTTTCTGATAGACAAAGATACTTTGATATCGATGGATTATAATCGATTAAAAATTTAAACGATAACGATCTTCGAATAACTTTCATCGATAATGGGCGAAGGCTAAGCATTAGTTTGTACAGCCACAGGGTGTGATGGCTAATTTTTTTTTTTTTTTGGCTTGGAGCAAGCGAAGGCTCCTACTGGCCTAGCCAAGACGCATAAAGCCCTGGCCACGACTTTGCGCGACTAGCGGCGCAGTGAGCAATTTCGTAATACATAGCGTGTAATGACAGTTAACTGTTGTGAGGAGAGCGTCTCGACCAGGCAATGAAGATATTCGCTCGCCGCGGCCGCCGCCGCTCAAACACGTGGCCGGGACGTAACGCTTCAGCGTTTTTCGAAAACTGTCACAATATATAGGATTTACGGAAGCAAACGATAATCTGGAGCATAGCGCTATATGGAAGCGAAACGTGGACAATGACTCAGTGGGACCGGAAAAGACTGGAATCATTTGAAATGTGCTGTTGGAGGCAGATGGAGAGAATAAGCTGGAAGAAGAGGAAGACGAACACATACTTATATACAGAAGACGTATACATACTTATATACAGAAAGATACTAAGATAAGAAAACATCAAAGACTCAAAAACAATTCGTGGTAATTTCACAAATATTTGCTCCTGTTTAACCTGAGCATTTGGAAACCTATAACTATTAAGCACTTTATGCCTTTACCCCGTTTACGTGTACCGAGCGTAATCCACCTGACATCGTACATGGATGTAATTCGATCGCGATCAGTAATCTCGGGATTTGATAGCGCTGATCGATCGCCCGTATCTGATAACGAACTTTATCGATTTATCTGCGAATTCCGTTTCAAATCTGGATTAGTTTGAAATGTTCCAACGCAAGACGTTCGAGGATTTCGAAGCGAAGCTGTTATGTCCTCTTTTTTTCCTTGACTTTTAGTAATAGTGAGATAAATAAATGAAACTGTTTTATTTAATTTGATTAAGGACCGATTTTCCCCTACCTCAGATAAAATTATCTGACAGTTAAAATTATCACTCTTCTTTTCTCTGTCATATGAAAGAAAAAGACAGAGTATAAATTTATCTGACAGATAGTGATATTTATCTGACAGGTAGTGATATCTGTACATTGAAAAATCGGCCGTAAAAGATGTAAACTGCAAATAGCAATAATAATTCTTCTTCAAAAATATAACTTTTTTATTTAAAAAAGCACACAGCGTATGTTTTATCACAATTAATGATAGATTTTATTGTTAACCGTTTTATATTATTCAACAAACGTGTTAAATTTTTACGCATCCTTTATAAAGGCTGCTCTCAACTCTCAAGTTTAGTCACTTCAACCTTAAGCGTGCGAACTTAATCTCAATCGGTGATCTAAATCCGACCAAAATTACGAACATGTTGGATCTAAATAAAGCGTTATAGAGGGTGATCA
Organism: Tortrix viridana; assembly: GCA_963241965.1. Lineage (NCBI taxonomy): Eukaryota > Metazoa > Arthropoda > Insecta > Lepidoptera > Tortricidae > Tortrix > Tortrix viridana. Next base: position 17,067,275 of record OY725172.1, read on the forward strand.
TGCGAGCCTAATTAACAAGCTCGCCGACAGATGGCGTGATACCGAGATTTATAACGCGCCAAATGACAAAGTACCTGACTACAGCAAAAAGGTTGTATGAGTGTATGGAGTTCATGTATTTTGTAGTGCCTTTTTCGGTTGGACGTGCTTTTCATTGTAACAGGAAGATGGAAATTAACAAGGTAAAATTGATGCGTGTAAAATGTAGCCTTTAGATAATTTAGATGAACATCTCTAATACTAGATCGACGAACTCTGGGTCTCTATTATTTGTCATAAATTCATATGTCATAATGTATCATTTACCATAATTATCATTTGACATAAGGCTTTTTTTTCTGAAACCGTATACATTTCAGGGTCGTTACAAAATAAACCTAACCTAACCTAATTGGTTCTATGCAATAATCTTTTAAATAATCTAGAAATTTTAAAGTTTTTAGAAAAAAAAAACAACTTCGGGAATATAAAATTATCGCAAATGTAACGGTTATGGCTAACGAAATTATGGCAAAAGAAGGGATCCCCATATTGCCAATTAAATGAAGTTGTTAATGTCATTATTATTAGCCAAACACCGCTTTTAACATACTAGGTTAATTAGTGCAAGATAGGCATTGATAGTCATTTATGTATGTAATTTAATCATATAATATGTAGATCACATTTTAATAAAAAACAAATATAACAGGAACACCTTTATCTCTCTAAACCATTCATATTTTACAAAATAGATATAGCAAATATTATAGACACGGCGTCTATAAACTACAGATACAAACCACTAGATGGCGCTGATACTATCGCATCAGATTTCGTTTTCAGCTAATATTCGTGCGGTATCGTGAGTAATGGCGTCCGGGATCCTGGCCGGAGATAAAGTTCTCACGTTGCTCGCTTATTTGGTGTTGATCCGATTGTGATTGTTTTAATAACAGATAAGGTAATGTCGGCTTTGCATTGTTTATGGATATTGAGTTATTTACTTGAAATTTGTAATTTATTATTTTACAAATATTACCTAATAATGAGCGTATTTTTATGTAGAGATATGAAGATATGCAAAAGTTATAAGTCATCCGAAATAATTTCCAAAATCTTTTTTTAAAACCTTTTTGATATAGATAGATGAAATAAACTAACAAGTTAAAAATAAACAGGAACTGGATTGGTGAAATGGAATTTTACCGTGGATTGAGATAAATTCATATGACAAAACATGATCTAATTAAAAAAAAAAACAGATACAGCCGAACATAGAACCTCCTCATTTTTTGAAGTCTGTTAAAAAAACGAGTGATAGCTTTTGAGCATCTTCAACAATTATTCTATGATATAGTTATATGGTTATGGTTATATGGTTGGAATGGTTATGGTTGGTTTAGTTTAATAATATTATAATTATACGGTTTTCATTACATTAACATTATATGAGGCATGTTTTATCACTGAAATGTAATTTTTATCTATTTTATTTATCATACACCCACAGGCTCGTTATAATCGTGTCATTTTATACCTATTATCTGATTCATTGTTTTAAATCTCTATTTACCAATAACGTTAGTCCAAACTTCATTTGAAACCATTTATCTTACGCATGCTCATTGCTCATTGCTCAATCGAAAATAATGTAAGACCATTTAAATAAAGTAACATTTACGTCTTTATAGTTTTGTGAGACAGAGTTCACGGGTCATAGGCCACTGATATCAATCGCGTATCGCCATCTAACGTATCTATAATTTAGTGTTTATCTATAGTTCTTATTGCGATGCAGTGAGGGTGATTTTGGAATTGTAAATATGATTATAAAGCGGTTACGACGTACCAAATTAAAATATTTAAATCGAAACATACCTACGTAATTTATTTGGTGGTAAGAGGTGGAAAAAAACGTTCGTGAAGTAGGTAGTAATGTGTTTGCATTGATAATTTGATTTGATGATGAATTTTAATAAGTCATTTACAGAATCCAAACATTTGGCCATTTATACATCGACAGTTTTTAAAACAGCGATATCTAATTTCATGCGTCGTCATTGTGGATTGGATATGCGCTTATATCGGTCTAATAGCCGAAGATGTAGATTTGAGTCCTGCTTATGATACATGTTATTTAAGAAATAAGTACGTTAACATTATTTTGTTTTGTGTGTGATTAATGTATGTTTTTTTGTAGGTACTATATACATAAAACAAAAAACAATCTTTACAATACAGGGATCTAAAAAGACGAGACGTATATTATTATAGTCAGCATGCATAGTCACGTAATAGTCACTGCTAATCATCAACAGCTAAGTACGTTTTAAATGAAATGGTAGAAATTAAAAATAGTAAAAAACTAGTGACTTACGAAAATGCAATCACCCCGACAATTATAAAAAAAAATATTGACAAAAACGTAGCAAAACCACAACAAACAGACACAAATAATTACATCATTAGTGCCAGGTGACTTGGTAACCTCACAAAACAGACTCAATATGAAGTCCAGGGCACCCAAGGCGCAACCAGTTCACTCATTAAAAACGTGGCCGATAATCAGATACTGGCATGCGTCTATCACGTTGTTCATCTCTCTTTCTCACCCGAGTTAGCTGCATATGGCTGTTTCAGTTATCGCGCGAATTAAAAAATAAATGATATCTGGCTATCGCTCGGCGCGCGTATCGCAGCATCCTGTACATATCGATAAGGGCCCATCTGCTGTGTCAACGGTCGAACGTTCTATTTATGAAATTTCGTAATTTTATGTTGCATTGCGTTGACGGATCAAATCGCTAGATGACACTTAAATGACAGGTGCACAGTACACATATTTATCGATAAAAAGATAAGTTATGTGATGTCTGTCTACGTTTAAAAAGCTTCGAAACTTCACTGCTGAATATGATGCTTGAACGTCCGCACAGTGGTTTACATATTCCATAATATAATAAATTTTAATTTCGAATAGGAACGTGACACCATCTCTTTTCATAAGTAATTTAATGGAAGACTAGACAGTATAGATACTTTTGGAGTACCATTGCCTTGAATAAAAATTAATAATAGTCGCTAAGAAATCCATTTGTATATCCTCTACGGATAATTTGGTGACAGTTGATTGTTTTCGAAACAATTAGTTTTTATAAAAGTTCGCTGAGGTCGGCCCTACAAACTGACCGACAGCAAAATAAATTCATCCTTAGGGCGGCGGACATGTTTAGTCGACTTTACATCACAATATATCGCCACGAATATTATCTAATCCATAACACGTGTATGATACCTACATTAAAAAACAAGTAACAGTAAATTTTGTTTACAATTCACTTGAACTCTGATAGCTTTGCTGCAGATAATCTATTACTCGATAACGAGTACTGTTATTAACTGTAACACGGAGATAAGGAAGCGGAGAGAAAAAAACGCAAGAAAGCGTCATACTTACGTGCACACTTAACCGATGCGAGAATTCTCAAGAAATAGTGCAAATTTTATAAAGTTTATTGCTGATATTGTTTATTGTTTGACGACGCGGTTAGCCTAGTTGGTAGTGACCCTGCCTACGAAGCTAGCGGTCCCGGGTTCAAATCCCGGTATGGGCAAATATTTGTGTGATGAGCGCGAGTATTTGTTCCTGAGTCTTGGATGTTTTCTATATATTTAAGTATGTATTTATCTATATAAGTATTTATATCGTTGCCTGGTGCCCATAGTACAAGCCTAGAGCTTAGTTTGGAACTAGGTTAATTTGTGTGAGATTGTACCTGATTTATTTATTATTTATTTATTTATATGCGGAAGACCAATCTTCCAATCCCAGGGTTAGTTTGTATGTGATACCGGATCCAGTACCGGTATTGAATAGTTGCGTTATCACACTATATATATCTCTCTCTCTCACGGGAATTAATCGCGTCAAACCTTTATAAATACTTTGGCGTTTCGACCACGTCGCAGAACGGTCGAAACGTCCAGGCATTTATGTTTTACGATATTAAATCCCGTTTTAGATTTGTCATTATATAGTTCTACTTGGGAAATAAAAGGTACATATCCTGTTCCCTGTTCGTTACTGTGGTTTATAATTATCCTGAAATAAATGAAGGTAACAGCACGTAATATGTAATTCGAATTAATTAATTCTCCTTATATATAAATGCGAAAGTTTGTGTGTGTGTTCGTTTGTTCCACTTTCACGCTGCAACGGCTGGACGGATTTGGATGAAATTTGGAACGGAGATAGCTTATACCCCGGATTAACATATAAAATACTTTTTACTCCGGAAAATTTCCCGAAATATTATGACATTTGAATTTGACAAAAAGTGACTTCATACTTTAACTAAAATAGGTTAATAAAA